>OX031069.1:8337362-10750467 GCA_943736015.1 Tridacna crocea | reverse complement strand
GGTAACCAGCATTGTCTCCTTTTCTCCGATTATTCTCCAAAGCATTCCCTTTTAGGGCTGTTAAAAAGCGTCATTGTGTTGTGTGGTAAGGGGTCAATAAGGATAAACAGATCCCCCCCATCCCAACAGCCAATCAGATCTCATCCCTCTGTGAAATTATCCAATCACAGAAGCTTTTAGGAAATCACCATGGATACCAATCAGCCAATCAGAGAGGCTTTGAGAAATCAAAATGGGCCCAGTCAGCCAATCAGAGAGCTCCAAAATCATTTCAAAATGGCGCCCTAATATAGCGATAGAAAACATTGAACAAAAAACGGCATAAAAGTGGATTTAGAGTCTTTTTTAAAGGCTGCTGTGCAGTCCTTGGCAATCTGCCAGACATGCACCATCCACACATGCCAGATTTCACTGAAAAAGGGCCAAAATTCAAGAAAACAAGGTGGCAGAAGACCTTGTTTTGGTCTTTTCAAGCACCTTGCAAGATTGCAAGAGTTACTTCCCTTAAAGTAAACCCTTGACCCGCCCTTTTACCGTTTCATTGAATTTTCTGACTCAGGCCACATTGAATTCATATAAGCCAAAATGATCAATGAACAGTGTAAACCCCGTCCCCCCCCCCCCAGAAATTAATGTGACAAGTTGCTAAAAAAAGAATGAAAATTCTTTCAGTAGCAATTGTTTCCTATTGTATAAATCAAACAAAGGGAACTGAAATGTAATTTTTCCAATCGCTTCAAACAGCAACAAGAAACCCAGTTACGTTGATTACCGTCTCATATGTGCCAGTTACGCACATGCGAAAAGCACAGAAAACAATGTGACAAGTGGCTAAAAAAAGACTGAAAACTCTTTCAGTAGCAAGGAACTAAAGTGTAATTCTTCTAATCTCTTCAAACCGCAACAAGAAACCCAGTTACGTTGACTACCGTTTCATACGTGCCAGTTACGCACATGCGAAAACATCAGAAAATGATGTGACAAGTGGCTAAAAAAAGACTTGAACACTCTTTCAGTAGCAACTGCTTCCTGTTGCATAAGTCAAGTAGAACTAAATTTCTAGTATATTTTTTTTCTCCAATCTCTTCAAACCGCAACAAGAAACCCATTTACGTTGACTACCGTATTGTAGGTGCCAGTTACGTATCCGCGAAAACCTGAAAAATCGACTCACGGAACATTTTGTAGCAGACGACACCTGTTGCTTAAGTCAATTATAGGGATTTTTCTTTTTCGTTTTCTCTCACTAGGGCCATTGATTTGGTTACGATGACTATCTCACCCGGTTACGTGCTGTGCGTGAAATCGTAAAATCAGCTTAGACACTTTCGGAGGCAACTGATACCTGTTGCACAAATCAAAGAAAGGTAAATCAAATGTTTCCCTGTTTTCTTACCAGGGTCAGTTTTGGTGGCCGTGCGAGTCAAAAGTCAATGTTATGTTTAACCGCTGCGCAAAAATATAAAATTCAGAAGCAACCGGTGGCTGTTTCAGAAACTTTTTCTGATGAAAAAAGATCTTGTTGTTGGTTGAAGAGTTTAAAAATAGGCCATAAAGATAAAATAAGATGTAAGAATAACTAATAATCAAAATTATTTTTGACAGGGTAGAAAACATTGTGGGAAAAGGAGAAAATGCTGGTAACCAGCATTGTCTCCTTTTCTCCGATTATTCTCCAAAGCATTCCCTTTTAGGGCTGTTAAAAAGCGTCATTGTGTTGTGTGGTAAGGGGTCAATAAGGATAAACAGATCCCCCCCATCCCAACAGCCAATCAGATCTCATCCCTCTGTGAAATTATCCAATCACAGAAGCTTTTAGGAAATCACCATGGATACCAATCAGCCAATCAGAGAGGCTTTGAGAAATCAAAATGGGCCCAGTCAGCCAATCAGAGAGCTCCAAAATCATTTCAAAATGGCGCCCTAATATAGCGATAGAAAACATTGAACAAAAAACGGCATAAAAGTGGATTTAGAATCTTTTTTAAAGGCTGCTGTGCAGTCCTTGGCAATCTGCCAGACATGCACCATCCACACATGCCAGATTTCACTGAAAAAGGGCCAAAATTCAAGAAAACAAGGTGGCAGAAGACCTTGTTTTGGTCTTTTCAAGCACCTTGCAAGATTGCAAGAGTTACTTCCCTTAAAGTAAACCCTTGACCCGCCCTTTTACCGTTTCATTGAATTTTCTGACTCAGGCCACATTGAATTCATATAAGCCAAAATGATCAATGAACAGTGTAAACCCCGTCCCCCCCCCCCCCCAGAAATTAATGTGACAAGTTGCTAAAAAAAGAATGAAAATTCTTTCAGTAGCAATTGTTTCCTATTGTATAAATCAAACAAAGGGAACTGAAATGTAATTTTTCCAATCACTTCAAACAGCAACAAGAAACCCAGTTACGTTGATTACCGTCTCATATGTGCCAGTTACGCACATGCGAAAAGCACAGAAAACAATGTGACAAGTGGCTAAAAAAAGACTGAAAACTCTTTCAGTAGCAAGGAACTAAAGTGTAATTCTTCTAATCTCTTCAAACCGCAACAAGAAACCCAGTTACGTTGACTACCGTTTCATACGTGCCAGTTACGCACATGCGAAAACATCAGAAAATGATGTGACAAGTGGCTAAAAAAAGACTTGAACACTCTTTCAGTAGCAACTGCTTCCTGTTGCATAAGTCAAGTAGAACTAAATTTCTAGTATATTTTTTTTCTCCAATCTCTTCAAACCGCAACAAGAAACCCATTTACGTTGACTACCGTATTGTAGGTGCCAGTTACGTATCCGCGAAAACATTAAAAATCGACTTTACGGGACATTTCATAGCAGACGAAACCTGTTTCTCAAGTCAAATATGGGGAAATAATTTTTTTTTTTTTTTTCTTTTTACCTCAAATCTCTTTATACCGTGTCAACAAACCCATTTACATTGACTACCTTCTCGTAGGTGCCAGTTACGTATCCGCGAAAACCTGAAAAATCGACTCACGGAACATTTTGTAGCAGACGACACCTGTTGCTTAAGTCAATTATAGGGATTTTTCTTTTTCGTTTTCTCTCACTAGGGCCATTGATTTGGTTACGATGACTATCTCACCCGGTTACGTGCTGTGCGTGAAATCGTAAAATCAGCTTAGACACTTTCGGAGGCAACTGATACCTGTTGCACAAATCAAAGAAAGGTAAATCAAATGTTTCCCTGTTTTCTTACCAGGGTCAGTTTTGGTGGCCGTGCGAGTCAAAAGTCAATGTTATGTTTAACCGCTGCGCAAAAATATAAAATTCAGAAGCAACCGGTGGCTGTTTCAGAAACTTTTTCTGATGAAAAAAGATCTTGTTGTTGGTTGAAGAGTTTAAAAATAGGCCATAAAGATAAAATAAGATGTAAGAATAACTAATAATCAAAATTATTTTTGACAGGGTAGAAAACATTGTGGGAAAAGGAGAAAATGCTGGTAACCAGCATTGTCTCCTTTTCTCCGATTATTCTCCAAAGCATTCCCTTTTAGGGCTGTTAAAAAGCGTCATTGTGTTGTGTGGTAAGGGGTCAATAAGGATAAACAGATCCCCCCCATCCCAACAGCCAATCAGATCTCATCCCTCTGTGAAATTATCCAATCACAGAAGCTTTTAGGAAATCACCATGGATACCAATCAGCCAATCAGAGAGGCTTTGAGAAATCAAAATGGGCCCAGTCAGCCAATCAGAGAGCTCCAAAATCATTTCAAAATGGCGCCCTAATATAGCGATAGAAAACATTGAACAAAAAACGGCATAAAAGTGGATTTAGAGTCTTTTTTAAAGGCTGCTGTGCAGTCCTTGGCAATCTGCCAGATATGCACCATCCACACATGCCAGATTTCACTGAAAAAGGGCCAAAATTCAAGAAAACAAGGTGGCAGAAGACCTTGTTTTGGTCTTTTCAAGCACCTTGCAAGATTGCAAGAGTTACTTCCCTTAAAGTAAACCCTTGACCCGCCCTTTTACCGTTTCATTGAATTTTCTGACTCAGGCCACATTGAATTCATATAAGCCAAAATGATCAATGAACAGTGTAAACCCCGTCCCCCCCCCCCCCCCCAGAAATTAATGTGACAAGTTGCTAAAAAAAGAATGAAAATTCTTTCAGTAGCAATTGTTTCCTATTGTATAAATCAAACAAAGGGAACTGAAATGTAATTTTTCCAATCGCTTCAAACAGCAACAAGAAACCCAGTTACGTTGATTACCGTCTCATATGTGCCAGTTACGCACATGCGAAAAGCACAGAAAACAATGTGACAAGTGGCTAAAAAAAGACTGAAAACTCTTTCAGTAGCAAGGAACTAAAGTGTAATTCTTCTAATCTCTTCAAACCGCAACAAGAAACCCAGTTACGTTGACTACCGTTTCATACGTGCCAGTTACGCACATGCGAAAACATCAGAAAATGATGTGACAAGTGGCTAAAAAAAGACTTGAACACTCTTTCAGTAGCAACTGCTTCCTGTTGCATAAGTCAAGTAGAACTAAATTTCTAGTATATTTTTTTTCTCCAATCTCTTCAAACCGCAACAAGAAACCCATTTACGTTGACTACCGTATTGTAGGTGCCAGTTACGTATCCGCGAAAACATTAAAAATCGACTTTACGGGACATTTCATAGCAGACGAAACCTGTTTCTCAAGTCAAATATGGGGAAATAATTTTTTTTTTTTTTTCTTTTTACCTCAAATCTCTTTATACCGTGTCAACAAACCCATTTACATTGTTATGTACATACCCAGTTATTCTTAGCTTTGTTCATGTGTGTATCTATTTTTGAATGGTTTTCCCCTGTTACTATTTTTAGAACTGGATTCTCTCTTGTGGAATATTGTGCTGGAAGTTTCCAGGCCTTTATACAATCTGTTTATTAAAAGTTATGCAACTAATTTTTACATGAATTTTCTGGAAGTTTCCCTGTTATTATAAAAGGAAAAGCTTTTTACATCTCAGTGTTCACTAGTTAATACATGATTGCCAGACTTCAGTGGGGATTATTTTGTGTTTGTGTCATAATTAGTGCTTGGATTACATTCAGTTTGGATTCGGATCAGACTAGACAAAAGTGAGGATTACTTTGTGTGCTTGGATTACATTCAGTTTGGATCAGGATCAGATTGGAATTAAGACTGGAATAATTTGTCTTTTGAATTTAACGTCTAAGGTATTGTTTTGTACTATTGTAATATTGTCACTGTTTATTTGATATTTTTGTTAATAAATTCTGTTAATTGTTATCGTTTGTTGCTGGCTTCTACTTTCTAGTTACGCCTGACTCGTAACAGAAATTGGGGGCTCGTCCGGGATTGGAAAATAGACTAACGCATTCGTCTACTAATCAGTAATTATAATACAATTTTTTACTTGAATCCAGCAACAAACAAACATGTCTTTTGACTTAGATAAATTTACGGCTGAACCGTCTGTGGAGTTATTGAATTTAGGTAAAAAGACTGATTTGCTTAATCTTGCTAAACACTATAAATTGTCTGAAATAAAATCTTCAATGCGTAAACATGAAATTAAGAACATTTTGGTACAATATTTTGTTGATGAGGAAATTTTTAATGAAAATGCTCTTTCCCTGATAGTTGACGTTCAGTCAGTTTCAAGTTCAAAAGAACTTGAATTGAAACTTCAGATCAGACAATTAGAAATTCAGGAAAGAGAGAAGGAAAGAGAAAGGGAAAGACAGAGAGAAGAAAGAGTAGAGAGAGAGAAGGAAAGAGAAAGGGAAAGAGAAAGGGAGAGAGAAGAAAGAGAAATGGAAAGAGAAAGGGAGAGAGTGGAAAGAGAAAGGGAGAGAGAAGAAAGAGAAAGGGAGAGAGAAGAAAGGGAAAGGGAAGAGAGAGAGAAGGAGAGAGAATTTCAATTAAGAATGAGGGAAATAGAAATGCAAGAAAGAGCAAATCAGCCGAAGCAAAAGATTGAATACAATTTCGATGTTACAAAACATATTAGGCTTGTTCCTCCATTTCAAGAAAAAGAAGTTGATAAATACTTCCTACACTTTGAAAAAGTTGCAGAAAACTTAAATTGGCCAAAAGAGCACTGGACTTTGCTTCTGCAAAGTGTTTTGATAGGCAAAGCTCGTGAAATTTATACACAACTAGGTGTTGAACAATGTCATCATTATGAGACTGTTAAAGAACTTATTCTCAAAGGTTATGAGCTGGTCCCAGAAGCATATAGACAAAAATTTAGAAATTGTAAAAAAGATTCTAACCAGACTCATGTTGAATTTGCTAGAAACAAAGAACAGTTATTTGATAGATGGTGCTGTTCTAAGAAAATAGACCAAAATTATGATAAACTAAGACAACTTATGTTAGTTGAAGAATTCAAACGTTGTATTCAATTTGATGTTAAGACATTCTTAGACGAAAAACAAGTTGAAACTTTAGAAGAAGCAGCTCGTCTGGCTGATAATTACTACCTTACACATAAAGTTTCTTTTATTGCTAAACCAAAACCTACTTCCTCACATCCCCAAAATAAATTTACGTCTGGTAATTCATCTGGCATGCCCAGTCAATCCAATACACCCAAACCCAATTCTACTAGTGAAACCAAAAGTCAATATCCCTTATCTCGACCCACTTGTAACTATTGTAAGAAACCTGGTCACCTTTGTTTCTGAATGTTTGAAATTAAAAAGGAAGTTAGAAAGTGATGAAACCAAACCAACAGGGCTCACCACTCTTAGACCAAGGCCACAGTCTTCTATTAAAACCAATACAATTGACATAGTCACAAAACCCAAGTCTGATTCTACTATGGAGATTTTTGAACCATTTATGTTGAATGGTTTTGTATCACTTTCAGGTGATAATTGCCCACCTACCCCTATTAAAATTTTAAGAGACACAGGAGCTTCTCAATCTCTTATTTTAGCAGATATACTGCCTTTTTCTGAGAAGACTTCTTCCGGTACTAGTGTCCTTATTCAGGGTGTAGAGTGTGGAACTGTTAATATCCCTCTCCATTACGTTAATTTGTCATCAGATTTGGTTACTGGGCCTGTGGTTATTGGTATTAAACCTTCCTTACCATTTAAAGGTGTCCATCTACTGCTAGGCAATGACTTAGCTGGAGATAAGGTTGTGGTAAATCCACTTGTAACTGACACACCAAATATAGGTCAAACAGATGACCCTATCGAGCAGGAAATTCCTGACTTGTATCCTTCTTGTGCAGTTAACCGAGCTATGGCTAAAAAGGCCATTTTGAAAAACTCAAACTCTGACATTGACTTGACGGATACTTTTATCGGTCAATATTTTAATAATGAGATTAAAAAGTCTCTTGATCCCAGTTTGTCTGATACTCAGACAGACTCGTCAATGTCTCGTCATTCTCCACCAAGGTCTATTGACCAAGGTCACGACACGCTGTCAAAGTTACAGCTTATCCAGGAACAGCAAACTGATCCTGAGATTTCAAAGTTAATTTTTAGGGCTTTACCTGAAGATGAAATTTCACAGGTCCCAATGTGTTACTATATAAAGAATGGGATTCTTATGAGAAAATGGCGACCATTTGATGTCCCAGCTGATGATGAATGGGCTGTTTACCACCAAATTGTGGTTCCAAAGTCATATCGTCATGAAATACTAAGTATAGCCCATGAAAGTCCTATGTCAGGTCATCTAGGTATAAACAAGACCTATCACAAAATTATTACTCATTTTTATTGGCCTGGTCTCAAATCAGATGTCTCTAAATATTGTAAAACTTGCCATAGATGTCAAATGGTAGGTAAACCCAACCAAACCATTCCCAAAGCTCAATTACAACCTATTCCTGCTTTTGATGAACCTTTCAGTAGGATACTTATAGATTGTGTTGGTCCTTTACCTCGAACCAAGTCAGGAAATGAGTATCTCTTAACAATTATGTGTACTTCTACACGTTTTCCTGAAGCTATTCCTTTAAGGAACATCAAAACAAAGTCAATAGTCAAAGCTCTTATAAAATTTTTCACATTTGTTGGTCTTCCAAAATCAGTTCAGTCTGATCAAGGGTCAAATTTTATGTCTGGTATATTCCAACAGGTTATGCATGAATTAGGAATCAAGCAATACAGGTCATCCGCCTATCACCCTGAAAGTCAAGGTGCTTTAGAAAGATTTCACCAGACATTAAAAAATATGATAAGATCATATTGCTTTGACACTGAAAAAGACTGGGATGAGGGCATCCATTTGTTACTATTTGCAGCCAGAGAATCTGTACAAGAATCTCTTGGTTTCAGTCCTTTTGAATTAGTTTTTGGCCATTCTGTTCATGGACCTTTAAAACTTTTGAAAGAGAAATTTCTCTCAAATGATGAAACACCTTTGAATTTACTGCAGTATGTTTCTGACTTCAGAAATAGACTGTCTAAGGCATGTGAGGTTGCTAGGTCTAATCTTAAAACGTCTCAGGGCAAAATGAAAGCAAGATATGACAACCATGTTATTGATAGAAAATTTAAACCAGGTGACAAAGTCCTTGCTCTTTTGCCAATACCTGGCAGACCTCTACAGGCAAGATATTTTGGACCCTACACTATTGACAAGAAAACAGGTGATTTGAACTATATAATTAATACTCCAGGAAGGCGTAAAAACAAACAAATGTGTCATGTAAATATGTTAAAAGAATACTTTGACAGAGATAGCTCTATTTCAAAACCAATTACAGTTGTAAACACTGTCCCACAAAAATCAAGTGTATTTGAAATTGAAGTAAATTCTGACTTGATTGATAAATCTGATCCTGGTCCATCTAAACTTGAGAATTCTGATATTTTGAGAAACCTTGACAACAAACTTTCTCACTTGGAACCATCACAGCAGGAAGAGCTGAAACAGTTGATACATGAATATGAACATTTATTTCCTGATATCCCCACAAGAACAGATAAAATCTATCATGATGTCATTGTGGAAGATTCTAAACCAATAAAGCAACATCCATATAGAATGAATCCTTTGAAACAGAAATACCTCCAAGATGAAGTAAAATACTTACTGGAAAATGACTTTATTGAACCTAGCCAGAGTAATTACAGTTCACCATGTATATTAGTACCTAAATCAAATGGAACTTATAGAATGTGTACTGACTATCGTAAGGTGAACTCTGTGACAAAAACAGACTCTTTTCCAATACCAAGAATTGATGACTGTATTGACAAAGTTGGAAATTCTAAATATGTCACCAAATTTGACCTGCTAAAAGGATTCTGGCAAGTTCCACTGACTGATAGAGCAAAAGAAGTATCAGCCTTTGCTACTCCAAACGGTCTGTACCAATACAAAGTTATGCCGTTTGGGATGAAAAATTCTCCTGCAACGTTTCAGCGACTTATAAACAACGTTATATGTGGATTAGATGGTTGTGATGCATATATTGACGATGTCATCATCTACTCAGACAGTTGGAGTGACCACCTTCAAAGAATCAGGAAGTTCTTCGACAGACTCAGTAAAGCGAAAGTGACTGTGAATCTTGCAAAAACTGAATTTTGTCATGCTACTGTAACATTTCTAGGACATCTTGTGGGACAGGGTCAAGTTAAACCTTTAGAAGCTAAAGTCAATGCTATCTCTGAGTTTCCTGTGCCTAAATGTAAAAGACAGCTGATGCGATTTCTTGGTATGGCTGGCTACTATAGGAAATTCTGTAAAAATTTCTCGGGTATTGCTGAACCTTTAACAAATTTACTAAAGAAAAGCACAAAGTTCAAATGGAATGACAAATGTCAAGATGCATTTGATCGTCTAAAAGCCATACTAAAGAGTGCACCAGTTCTCTTGGCACCTGATTTTGACAAATGTTTCAAATTAGCTGTTGATGCAAGTGATGTTGGTATTGGTGCTGTTCTTTTACAAGAAGATAATAATGGTATTGATCACCCAGTTTGTTACTTTTCTAAGAAATTTAACAAACATCAGAAAAATTACTCTACCATAGAAAAAGAGTGTCTTGCTTTAATTCTGGCAATCCAGCAGTTCGAAGTTTATTTAACCTCTTCAACTTCACCAATTGTTGTATTCAGTGATCATAACCCTTTAAGTTTTCTGCACAAACTTAAGAATAAGAATCAAAGATTACTGAGGTGGAGTTTATTGCTTCAAGAGTTTAATCTTGACATAAGACACATAAAAGGGAAAGATAACATTATACCAGATGCTCTTTCAAGAGTTTGAAATTCAAGTGGTCATTTTCCCTAAATCATGTTCAAACTGAATTTTTAAATTGTAATTTCATTACCTTGACTATTTTCATTAGTCTGAAATAATTGATATTTGAGTTTGTCATTTCTATGTATACTTCAGTTAAAGTGTCATATACATGTATGTAAATAATATTGCAAAAAAGAAAGATTTATTTCATAAACCTTTCTTTTTCTTTTCAAGGGGGGAAGTGTTATGTACATACCCAGTTATTCTTAGCTTTGTTCATGTGTGTATCTATTTTTGAATGGTTTTCCCCTGTTACTATTTTTAGAACTGGATTCTCTCTTGTGGAATATTGTGCTGGAAGTTTCCAGGCCTTTATACAATCTGTTTATTAAAAGTTATGCAACTAATTTTTACATGAATTTTCTGGAAGTTTCCCTGTTATTATAAAAGGAAAAGCTTTTTACATCTCAGTGTTCACTAGTTAATACATGATTGCCAGACTTCAGTGGGGATTATTTTGTGTTTGTGTCATAATTAGTGCTTGGATTACATTCAGTTTGGATTCGGATCAGACTAGACAAAAGTGAGGATTACTTTGTGTGCTTGGATTACATTCAGTTTGGATCAGGATCAGATTGGAATTAAGACTGGAATAATTTGTCTTTTGAATTTAACGTCTAAGGTATTGTTTTGTACTATTGTAATATTGTCACTGTTTATTTGATATTTTTGTTAATAAATTCTGTTAATTGTTATCGTTTGTTGCTGGCTTCTACTTTCTAGTTACGCCTGACTCGTAACAACATTGACTACCTTCTCGTAGGTGCCAGTTACGTATCCGCGAAAACCTGAAAAATCGACTCACGGAACATTTTGTAGCAGACGACACCTGTTGCTTAAGTCAATTATAGGGATTTTTCTTTTTCGTTTTCTCTCACTAGGGCCATTGATTTGGTTACGATGACTATCTCACCCGGTTACGTGCTGTGCGTGAAATCGTAAAATCAGCTTAGACACTTTCGGAGGCAACTGATACCTGTTGCACAAATCAAAGAAAGGTAAATCAAATGTTTCCCTGTTTTCTTACCAGGGTCAGTTTTGGTGGCCGTGCGAGTCAAAAGTCAATGTTATGTTTAACCGCTGTGCAAAAATATAAAATTCAGAAGCAACCGGTGGCTGTTTCAGAAACTTTTTCTGATGAAAAAAGATCTTGTTGTTGGTTGAAGAGTTTAAAAATAGGCCATAAAGATAAAATAAGATGTAAGAATAACTAATAATCAAAATTATTTTTGACAGGGTAGAAAACATTGTGGGAAAAGGAGAAAATGCTGGTAACCAGCATTGTCTCCTTTTCTCCGATTATTCTCCAAAGCATTCCCTTTTAGGGCTGTTAAAAAGCGTCATTGTGTTGTGTGGTAAGGGGTCAATAAGGATAAACAGATCCCCCCCATCCCAACAGCCAATCAGATCTCATCCCTCTGTGAAATTATCCAATCACAGAAGCTTTTAGGAAATCACCATGGATACCAATCAGCCAATCAGAGAGGCTTTGAGAAATCAAAATGGGCCCAGTCAGCCAATCAGAGAGCTCCAAAATCATTTCAAAATGGCGCCCTAATATAGCGATAGAAAACATTGAACAAAAAACGGCATAAAAGTGGATTTAGAGTCTTTTTTAAAGGCTGCTGTGCAGTCCTTGGCAATCTGCCAGACATGCACCATCCACACATGCCAGATTTCACTGAAAAAGGGCCAAAATTCAAGAAAACAAGGTGGCAGAAGACCTTGTTTTGGTCTTTTCAAGCACCTTGCAAGATTGCAAGAGTTACTTCCCTTAAAGTAAACCCTTGACCCGCCCTTTTACCGTTTCATTGAATTTTCTGACTCAGGCCACATTGAATTCATATAAGCCAAAATGATCAATGAACAGTGTAAACCCCGTCCCCCCCCCCCAGAAATTAATGTGACAAGTTGCTAAAAAAAGAATGAAAATTCTTTCAGTAGCAATTGTTTCCTATTGTATAAATCAAACAAAGGGAACTGAAATGTAATTTTTCCAATCGCTTCAAACAGCAACAAGAAACCCAGTTACGTTGATTACCGTCTCATATGTGTCAGTTACGCACATGCGAAAAGCACAGAAAACAATGTGACAAGTGGCTAAAAAAAGACTGAAAACTCTTTCAGTAGCAAGGAACTAAAGTGTAATTCTTCTAATCTCTTCAAACCGCAACAAGAAACCCAGTTACGTTGACTACCGTTTCATACGTGCCAGTTACGCACATGCGAAAACATCAGAAAATGATGTGACAAGTGGCTAAAAAAAGACTTGAACACTCTTTCAGTAGCAACTGCTTCCTGTTGCATAATACTACGGTCACAAATCAGTAAATGCCGCCTGCCGGCGTGGTAACTGCCAGTTTTCACTCAAATTCGGCCGGTGGCAGCCCGGTGGCAGCTCGGTGGCAGGCACAATCGGCAAGCGGCAGGCGGCATTTTAGACGCCGCTAGGACGCCGCTGAAGTTTTAAGAAAAAGTTAAAATTCTGACTGCCACCGGCCGATTTTTTCTAATTGTGGCTGTCGTCAGGGCGCCGGCCGGGCGCATTTCGTGGTCGCGCGGTGGCAATCAAGCGGCAGACGGGCGGCAGCGCGATTTTTACTCGGTCGTCACGGGGTTCGAGGGCCTTTAATCTTCGGCCGGCGATCGGTAGGAACTAACTGCCACTCTCCAGCATCCGGCCTGCTACCGTTATGCTACCGACATGCCACCGTGCGATTTCAAAATACCTGCCGGCGGCAGGGCGAAGATTGAAAAGCAGATGGAAGGCGGCTGTTGGTGTTGGTAGGTGGCAGGATAGCGATCTGCCGAGTGCAGACTCCCGGCCCCTGAATATAAATCCGAAGCTATTCACAATAAGAAATTGTCGTCATGGCGATTCTAACAGCACCAGGGCGACTCAGAGACTTGCATATTGCTGGGTTGAGCTCTAGTCTCTTGCGCTTCGGTACTGGCGCTTTGTCCTGCCCCTTGCCTTTAGGGGGCAACTTGTTGGAAGGAAAAAATTCTTAAAAATTAGATCTATTTATCTTGTGGTTGATAATAATGATGAACACTTTGTAGTGATACGAGAGCAATCTAGCTATATATATTCCCCGTAAACCAGCCTGCCGCCGTCAGATTATCAGGCGGGCGCCTGTCGGTGGCTGTTCGAACGCCCGATCGCCGGCCGGTGTCAGTTGTAAATGGTCGGTGTCCGCCAGGTCGCCGGGCGGTGGCAGGTAAAATCTGACGGCTGCCGGACTGTCGCCTAACTGCCACCGGCCGACACCCTGATGACACCCCACACCCCTCGAACTTAAGAAACTGCCTGCCGCCGCCCGGAATCCGCCAGGCGGCCTTTTACTGGCAGTTATTTATGACCACTCTCACCGATTTGTAAAAAATCGGCCGGCGGCATGTAATTTTAAGAATCCACCGATGTCTAAAAATCGGCAGGCGGCAGTTTCACATTGTGACCATAGTGTTAGTCAAGTAGAACTAAATTTCTAGTATATTTTTTTTCTCCAATCTCTTCAAACCGCAACAAGAAACCCATTTACGTTGACTACCGTATTGTAGGTGCCAGTTACGTATCCGCGAAAACATTAAAAATCGACTTTACGGGACATTTCATAGCAGACGAAACCTGTTTCTCAAGTCAAATATGGGGAAATAATTTTTTTTTTTTTTTTCTTTTTACCTCAAATCTCTTTATACCGTGTCAACAAACCCATTTACATTGACTACCTTCTCGTAGGTGCCAGTTACGTATCCGCGAAAACCTGAAAAATCGACTCACGGAACATTTTGTAGCAGACGACACCTGTTGCTTAAGTCAATTATAGGGATTTTTCTTTTTCGTTTTCTCTCACTAGGGCCATTGATTTGGTTACGATGACTATCTCACCCGGTTACGTGCTGTGCGTGAAATCGTAAAATCAGCTTAGACACTTTCGGAGGCAACTGATACCTGTTGCACAAATCAAAGAAAGGTAAATCAAATGTTTCCCTGTTTTCTTACCAGGGTCAGTTTTGGTGGCCGTGCGAGTCAAAAGTCAATGTTATGTTTAACCGCTGCGCAAAAATATAAAATTCAGAAGCAACCGGTGGCTGTTTCAGAAACTTTTTCTGATGAAAAAAGATCTTGTTGTTGGTTGAAGAGTTTAAAAATAGGCCATAAAGATAAAATAAGATGTAAGAATAACTAATAATCAAAATTATTTTTGACAGGGTAGAAAACATTGTGGGAAAAGGAGAAAATGCTGGTAACCAGCATTGTCTCCTTTTCTCCGATTATTCTCCAAAGCATTCCCTTTTAGGGCTGTTAAAAAGCGTCATTGTGTTGTGTGGTAAGGGGTCAATAAGGATAAACAGATCCCCCCATCCCAACAGCCAATCAGATCTCATCCCTCTGTGAAATTATCCAATCACAGAAGCTTTTAGGAAATCACCATGGATACCAATCAGCCAATCAGAGAGGCTTTGAGAAATCAAAATGGGCCCAGTCAGCCAATCAGAGAGCTCCAAAATCATTTCAAAATGGCGCCCTAATATAGCGATAGAAAACATTGAACAAAAAACGGCATAAAAGTGGATTTAGAGTCTTTTTTAAAGGCTGCTGTGCAGTCCTTGGCAATCTGCCAGACATGCACCATCCACACATGCCAGATTTCACTGAAAAAGGGCCAAAATTCAAGAAAACAAGGTGGCAGAAGACCTTGTTTTGGTCTTTTCAAGCACCTTGCAAGATTGCAAGAGTTACTTCCCTTAAAGTAAACCCTTGACCCGCCCTTTTACCGTTTCATTGAATTTTCTGACTCAGGCCACATTGAATTCATATAAGCCAAAATGATCAATGAACAGTGTAAACCCCGTCCCCCCCCCCAGAAATTAATGTGACAAGTTGCTAAAAAAAGAATGAAAATTCTTTCAGTAGCAATTGTTTCCTATTGTATAAATCAAACAAAGGGAACTGAAATGTAATTTTTCCAATCGCTTCAAACAGCAACAAGAAACCCAGTTACGTTGATTACCGTCTCATATGTGCCAGTTACGCACATGCGAAAAGCACAGAAAACAATGTGACAAGTGGCTAAAAAAAGACTGAAAACTCTTTCAGTAGCAAGGAACTAAAGTGTAATTCTTCTAATCTCTTCAAACCGCAACAAGAAACCCAGTTACGTTGACTACCGTTTCATACGTGCCAGTTACGCACATGCGAAAACATCAGAAAATGATGTGACAAGTGGCTAAAAAAAGACTTGAACACTCTTTCAGTAGCAACTGCTTCCTGTTGCATAAGTCAAGTAGAACTAAATTTCTAGTATATTTTTTTTCTCCAATCTCTTCAAACCGCAACAAGAAACCCATTTACGTTGACTACCGTATTGTAGGTGCCAGTTACGTATCCGCGAAAACATTAAAAATCGACTTTACGGGACATTTCATAGCAGACGAAACCTGTTTCTCAAGTCAAATATGGGGAAATAATTTTTTTTTTTTTTTTTCTTTTTACCTCAAATCTCTTTATACCGTGTCAACAAACCCATTTACATTGACTACCTTCTCGTAGGTGCCAGTTACGTATCCGCGAAAACCTGAAAAATCGACTCACGGAACATTTTGTAGCAGACGACACCTGTTGCTTAAGTCAATTATAGGGATTTTTCTTTTTCGTTTTCTCTCACTAGGGCCATTGATTTGGTTACGATGACTATCTCACCCGGTTACGTGCTGTGCGTGAAATCGTAAAATCAGCTTAGACACTTTCGGAGGCAACTGATACCTGTTGCACAAATCAAAGAAAGGTAAATCAAATGTTTCCCTGTTTTCTTACCAGGGTCAGTTTTGGTGGCCGTGCGAGTCAAAAGTCAATGTTATGTTTAACCGCTGCGCAAAAATATAAAATTCAGAAGCAACCGGTGGCTGTTTCAGAAACTTTTTCTGATGAAAAAAGATCTTGTTGTTGGTTGAAGAGTTTAAAAATAGGCCATAAAGATAAAATAAGATGTAAGAATAACTAATAATCAAAATTATTTTTGACAGGGTAGAAAACATTGTGGGAAAAGGAGAAAATGCTGGTAACCAGCATTGTCTCCTTTTCTCCGATTATTCTCCAAAGCATTCCCTTTTAGGGCTGTTAAAAAGCGTCATTGTGTTGTGTGGTAAGGGGTCAATAAGGATAAACAGATCCCCCCCATCCCAACAGCCAATCAGATCTCATCCCTCTGTGAAATTATCCAATCACAGAAGCTTTTAGGAAATCACCATGGATACCAATCAGCCAATCAGAGAGGCTTTGAGAAATCAAAATGGGCCCAGTCAGCCAATCAGAGAGCTCCAAAATCATTTCAAAATGGCGCCCTAATATAGCGATAGAAAACATTGAACAAAAAACGGCATAAAAGTGGATTTAGAGTCTTTTTTAAAGGCTGCTGTGCAGTCCTTGGCAATCTGCCAGACATGCACCATCCACACATGCCAGATTTCACTGAAAAAGGGCCAAAATTCAAGAAAACAAGGTGGCAGAAGACCTTGTTTTGGTCTTTTCAAGCACCTTGCAAGATTGCAAGAGTTACTTCCCTTAAAGTAAACCCTTGACCCGCCCTTTTACCGTTTCATTGAATTTTCTGACTCAGGCCACATTGAATTCATATAAGCCAAAATGATCAATGAACAGTGTAAACCCCGTCCCCCCCCCCCAGAAATTAATGTGACAAGTTGCTAAAAAAAGAATGAAAATTCTTTCAGTAGCAATTGTTTCCTATTGTATAAATCAAACAAAGGGAACTGAAATGTAATTTTTCCAATCGCTTCAAACAGCAACAAGAAACCCAGTTACGTTGATTACCGTCTCATATGTGCCAGTTACGCACATGCGAAAAGCACAGAAAACAATGTGACAAGTGGCTAAAAAAAGACTGAAAACTCTTTCAGTAGCAAGGAACTAAAGTGTAATTCTTCTAATCTCTTCAAACCGCAACAAGAAACCCAGTTACGTTGACTACCGTTTCATACGTGCCAGTTACGCACATGCGAAAACATCAGAAAATGATGTGACAAGTGGCTAAAAAAAGACTTGAACACTCTTTCAGTAGCAACTGCTTCCTGTTGCATAAGTCAAGTAGAACTAAATTTCTAGTATATTTTTTTTCTCCAATCTCTTCAAACCGCAACAAGAAACCCATTTACGTTGACTACCGTATTGTAGGTGCCAGTTACGTATCCGCGAAAACATTAAAAATCGACTTTACGGGACATTTCATAGCAGACGAAACCTGTTTCTCAAGTCAAATATGGGGAAATATTTTTTTTTTTTTTTCTTTTTACCTCAAATCTCTTTATACTGTGTCAACAAACCCATTTACATTGACTACCTTCTCGTAGGTGCCAGTTACGTATCCGCAAAAACCTGAAAAATCGACTCACGGAACATTTTGTAGCAGACGACACCTGTTGCTTAAGTCAATTATAGGGATTTTTCTTTTTCGTTTTCTCTCACTAGGGCCATTGATTTGGTTACGATGACTATCTCACCCGGTTACGTGCTGTGCGTGAAATCGTAAAATCAGCTTAGACACTTTCGGAGGCAACTGATACCTGTTGCACAAATCAAAGAAAGGTAAATCAAATGTTTCCCTGTTTTCTTACCAGGGTCAGTTTTGGTGGCCGTGCGAGTCAAAAGTCAATGTTATGTTTAACCGCTGCGCAAAAATATAAAATTCAGAAGCAACCGGTGGCTGTTTCAGAAACTTTTTCTGATGAAAAAAGATCTTGTTGTTGGTTGAAGAGTTTAAAAATAGGCCATAAAGATAAAATAAGATGTAAGAATAACTAATAATCAAAATTATTTTTGACAGGGTAGAAAACATTGTGGGAAAAGGAGAAAATGCTGGTAACCAGCATTGTCTCCTTTTCTCCGATTATTCTCCAAAGCATTCCCTTTTAGGGCTGTTAAAAAGCGTCATTGTGTTGTGTGGTAAGGGGTCAATAAGGATAAACAGATCCCCCCCATCCCAACAGCCAATCAGATCTCATCCCTCTGTGAAATTATCCAATCACAGAAGCTTTTAGGAAATCACCATGGATACCAATCAGCCAATCAGAGAGGCTTTGAGAAATCAAAATGGGCCCAGTCAGCCAATCAGAGAGCTCCAAAATCATTTCAAAATGGCGCCCTAATATAGCGATAGAAAACATTGAACAAAAAACGGCATAAAAGTGGATTTAGAGTCTTTTTTAAAGGCTGCTGTGCAGTCCTTGGCAATCTGCCAGACATGCACCATCCACACATGCCAGATTTCACTGAAAAAGGGCCAAAATTCAAGAAAACAAGGTGGCAGAAGACCTTGTTTTGGTCTTTTCAAGCACCTTGCAAGATTGCAAGAGTTACTTCCCTTAAAGTAAACCCTTGACCCGCCCTTTTACCGTTTCATTGAATTTTCTGACTCAGGCCACATTGAATTCATATAAGCCAAAATGATCAATGAACAGTGTAAACCCCGTCCCCCCCCCCCAGAAATTAATGTGACAAGTTGCTAAAAAAAGAATGAAAATTCTTTCAGTAGCAATTGTTTCCTATTGTATAAATCAAACAAAGGGAACTGAAATGTAATTTTTCCAATCGCTTCAAACAGCAACAAGAAACCCAGTTACGTTGATTACCGTCTCATATGTGCCAGTTACGCACATGCGAAAAGCACAGAAAACAATGTGACAAGTGGCTAAAAAAAGACTGAAAACTCTTTCAGTAGCAAGGAACTAAAGTGTAATTCTTCTAATCTCTTCAAACCGCAACAAGAAACCCAGTTACGTTGACTACCGTTTCATACGTGCCAGTTACGCACATGCGAAAACATCAGAAAATGATGTGACAAGTGGCTAAAAAAAGACTTGAACACTCTTTCAGTAGCAACTGCTTCCTGTTGCATAAGTCAAGTAGAACTAAATTTCTAGTATATTTTTTTTCTCCAATCTCTTCAAACCGCAACAAGAAACCCATTTACGTTGACTACCGTATTGTAGGTGCCAGTTACGTATCCGCGAAAACATTAAAAATCGACTTTACGGGACATTTCATAGCAGACGAAACCTGTTTCTCAAGTCAAATATGGGGAAATAATTTTTTTTTTTTTTTTTCTTTTTACCTCAAATCTCTTTATACCGTGTCAACAAACCCATTTACATTGACTACCTTCTCGTAGGTGCCAGTTACGTATCCGCGAAAACCTGAAAAATCGACTCACGGAACATTTTGTAGCAGACGACACCTGTTGCTTAAGTCAATTATAGGGATTTTTCTTTTTCGTTTTCTCTCACTAGGGCCATTGATTTGGTTACGATGACTATCTCACCCGGTTACGTGCTGTGCGTGAAATCGTAAAATCAGCTTAGACACTTTCGGAGGCAACTGATACCTGTTGCACAAATCAAAGAAAGGTAAATCAAATGTTTCCCTGTTTTCTTACCAGGGTCAGTTTTGGTGGCCGTGCGAGTCAAAAGTCAATGTTATGTTTAACCGCTGCGCAAAAATATAAAATTCAGAAGCAACCGGTGGCTGTTTCAGAAACTTTTTCTGATGAAAAAAGATCTTGTTGTTGGTTGAAGAGTTTAAAAATAGGCCATAAAGATAAAATAAGATGTAAGAATAACTAATAATCAAAATTATTTTTGACAGGGTAGAAAACATTGTGGGAAAAGGAGAAAGTGCTGGTAACCAGCATTGTCTCCTTTTCTCCGATTATTCTCCAAAGCATTCCCTTTTAGGGCTGTTAAAAAGCGTCATTGTGTTGTGTGGTAAGGGGTCAATAAGGATAAACAGATCCCCCCCATCCCAACAGCCAATCAGATCTCATCCCTCTGTGAAATTATCCAATCACAGAAGCTTTTAGGAAATCACCATGGATACCAATCAGCCAATCAGAGAGGCTTTGAGAAATCAAAATGGGCCCAGTCAGCCAATCAGAGAGCTCCAAAATCATTTCAAAATGGCGCCCTAATATAGCGATAGAAAACATTGAACAAAAAACGGCATAAAAGTGGATTTAGAGTCTTTTTTAAAGGCTGCTGTGCAGTCCTTGGCAATCTGCCAGACATGCACCATCCACACATGCCAGATTTCACTGAAAAAGGGCCAAAATTCAAGAAAACAAGGTGGCAGAAGACCTTGTTTTGGTCTTTTCAAGCACCTTGCAAGATTGCAAGAGTTACTTCCCTTAAAGTAAACCCTTGACCCGCCCTTTTACCGTTTCATTGAATTTTCTGACTCAGGCCACATTGAATTCATATAAGCCAAAATGATCAATGAACAGTGTAAACCCCGTCCCCCCCCCCCAGAAATTAATGTGACAAGTTGCTAAAAAAAGAATGAAAATTCTTTCAGTAGCAATTGTTTCCTATTGTATAAATCAAACAAAGGGAACTGAAATGTAATTTTTCCAATCGCTTCAAACAGCAACAAGAAACCCAGTTACGTTGATTACCGTCTCATATGTGCCAGTTACGCACATGCGAAAAGCACAGAAAACAATGTGACAAGTGGCTAAAAAAAGACTGAAAACTCTTTCAGTAGCAAGGAACTAAAGTGTAATTCTTCTAATCTCTTCAAACCGCAACAAGAAACCCAGTTACGTTGACTACCGTTTCATACGTGCCAGTTACGCACATGCGAAAACATCAGAAAATGATGTGACAAGTGGCTAAAAAAAGACTTGAACACTCTTTCAGTAGCAACTGCTTCCTGTTGCATAAGTCAAGTAGAACTAAATTTCTAGTATATTTTTTTTCTCCAATCTCTTCAAACCGCAACAAGAAACCCATTTACGTTGACTACCGTATTGTAGGTGCCAGTTACGTATCCGCGAAAACATTAAAAATCGACTTTACGGGACATTTCATAGCAGACGAAACCTGTTTCTCAAGTCAAATATGGGGAAATAATTTTTTTTTTTTTTTTCTTTTTACCTCAAATCTCTTTATACCGTGTCAACAAACCCATTTACATTGACTACCTTCTCGTAGGTGCCAGTTACGTATCCGCGAAAACCTGAAAAATCGACTCACGGAACATTTTGTAGCAGACGACACCTGTTGCTTAAGTCAATTATAGGGATTTTTCTTTTTCGTTTTCTCTCACTAGGGCCATTGATTTGGTTACGATGACTATCTCACCCGGTTACGTGCTGTGCGTGAAATCGTAAAATCAGCTTAGACACTTTCGGAGGCAACTGATACCTGTTGCACAAATCAAAGAAAGGTAAATCAAATGTTTCCCTGTTTTCTTACCAGGGTCAGTTTTGGTGGCCGTGCGAGTCAAAAGTCAATGTTATGTTTAACCGCTGCGCAAAAATATAAAATTCAGAAGCAACCGGTGGCTGTTTCAGAAACTTTTTCTGATGAAAAAAGATCTTGTTGTTGGTTGAAGAGTTTAAAAATAGGCCATAAAGATAAAATAAGATGTAAGAATAACTAATAATCAAAATTATTTTTGACAGGGTAGAAAACATTGTGGGAAAAGGAGAAAATGCTGGTAACCAGCATTGTCTCCTTTTCTCCGATTATTCTCCAAAGCATTCCCTTTTAGGGCTGTTAAAAAGCGTCATTGTGTTGTGTGGTAAGGGGTCAATAAGGATAAACAGATCCCCCCCATCCCAACAGCCAATCAGATCTCATCCCTCTGTGAAATTATCCAATCACAGAAGCTTTTAGGAAATCACCATGGATACCAATCAGCCAATCAGAGAGGCTTTGAGAAATCAAAATGGGCCCAGTCAGCCAATCAGAGAGCTCCAAAATCATTTCAAAATGGCGCCCTAATATAGCGATAGAAAACATTGAACAAAAAACGGCATAAAAGTGGATTTAGAGTCTTTTTTAAAGGCTGCTGTGCAGTCCTTGGCAATCTGCCAGACATGCACCATCCACACATGCCAGATTTCACTGAAAAAGGGCCAAAATTCAAGAAAACAAGGTGGCAGAAGACCTTGTTTTGGTCTTTTCAAGCACCTTGCAAGATTGCAAGAGTTACTTCCCTTAAAGTAAACCCTTGACCCGCCCTTTTACCGTTTCATTGAATTTTCTGACTCAGGCCACATTGAATTCATATAAGCCAAAATGATCAATGAACAGTGTAAACCCCGTCCCCCCCCCCCCCAGAAATTAATGTGACAAGTTGCTAAAAAAAGAATGAAAATTCTTTCAGTAGCAATTGTTTCCTATTGTATAAATCAAACAAAGGGAACTGAAATGTAATTTTTCCAATCGCTTCAAACAGCAACAAGAAACCCAGTTACGTTGATTACCGTCTCATATGTGCCAGTTACGCACATGCGAAAAGCACAGAAAACAATGTGACAAGTGGCTAAAAAAAGACTGAAAACTCTTTCAGTAGCAAGGAACTAAAGTGTAATTCTTCTAATCTCTTCAAACCGCAACAAGAAACCCAGTTACGTTGACTACCGTTTCATACGTGCCAGTTACGCACATGCGAAAACATCAGAAAATGATGTGACAAGTGGCTAAAAAAAGACTTGAACACTCTTTCAGTAGCAACTGCTTCCTGTTGCATAAGTCAAGTAGAACTAAATTTCTAGTATATTTTTTTTCTCCAATCTCTTCAAACCGCAACAAGAAACCCATTTACGTTGACTACCGTATTGTAGGTGCCAGTTACGTATCCGCGAAAACATTAAAAATCGACTTTACGGGACATTTCATAGCAGACGAAACCTGTTTCTCAAGTCAAATATGGGGAAATAATTTTTTTTTTTTTTTTTCTTTTTACCTCAAATCTCTTTATACCGTGTCAACAAACCCATTTACATTGACTACCTTCTCGTAGGTGCCAGTTACGTATCCGCGAAAACCTGAAAAATCGACTCACGGAACATTTTGTAGCAGACGACACCTGTTGCTTAAGTCAATTATAGGGATTTTTCTTTTTCGTTTTCTCTCACTAGGGCCATTGATTTGGTTACGATGACTATCTCACCCGGTTACGTGCTGTGCGTGAAATCGTAAAATCAGCTTAGACACTTTCGGAGGCAACTGATACCTGTTGCACAAATCAAAGAAAGGTAAATCAAATGTTTCCCTGTTTTCTTACCAGGGTCAGTTTTGGTGGCCGTGCGAGTCAAAAGTCAATGTTATGTTTAACCGCTGCGCAAAAATATAAAATTCAGAAGCAACCGGTGGCTGTTTCAGAAACTTTTTCTGATGAAAAAAGATCTTGTTGTTGGTTGAAGAGTTTAAAAATAGGCCATAAAGATAAAATAAGATGTAAGAATAACTAATAATCAAAATTATTTTTGACAGGGTAGAAAACATTGTGGGAAAAGGAGAAAATGCTGGTAACCAGCATTGTCTCCTTTTCTCCGATTATTCTCCAAAGCATTCCCTTTTAGGGCTGTTAAAAAGCGTCATTGTGTTGTGTGGTAAGGGGTCAATAAGGATAAACAGATCCCCCCCATCCCAACAGCCAATCAGATCTCATCCCTCTGTGAAATTATCCAATCACAGAAGCTTTTAGGAAATCACCATGGATACCAATCAGCCAATCAGAGAGGCTTTGAGAAATCAAAATGGGCCCAGTCAGCCAATCAGAGAGCTCCAAAATCATTTCAAAATGGCGCCCTAATATAGCGATAGAAAACATTGAACAAAAAACGGCATAAAAGTGGATTTAGAGTCTTTTTTAAAGGCTGCTGTGCAGTCCTTGGCAATCTGCCAGACATGCACCATCCACACATGCCAGATTTCACTGAAAAAGGGCCAAAATTCAAGAAAACAAGGTGGCAGAAGACCTTGTTTTGGTCTTTTCAAGCACCTTGCAAGATTGCAAGAGTTACTTCCCTTAAAGTAAACCCTTGACCCGCCCTTTTACCGTTTCATTGAATTTTCTGACTCAGGCCACATTGAATTCATATAAGCCAAAATGATCAATGAACAGTGTAAACCCCGTCCCCCCCCCCAGAAATTAATGTGACAAGTTGCTAAAAAAAGAATGAAAATTCTTTCAGTAGCAATTGTTTCCTATTGTATAAATCAAACGTAGGGAACTGAAATGTAATTTTTCCAATCGCTTCAAACAGCAACAAGAAACCCAGTTACGTTGATTACCGTCTCATATGTGCCAGTTACGCACATGCGAAAAGCACAGAAAACAATGTGACAAGTGGCTAAAAAAAGACTGAAAACTCTTTCAGTAGCAAGGAACTAAAGTGTAATTCTTCTAATCTCTTCAAACCGCAACAAGAAACCCAGTTACGTTGACTACCGTTTCATACGTGCCAGTTACGCACATGCGAAAACATCAGAAAATGATGTGACAAGTGGCTAAAAAAAGACTTGAACACTCTTTCAGTAGCAACTGCTTCCTGTTGCATAAGTCAAGTAGAACTAAATTTCTAGTATATTTTTTTTCTCCAATCTCTTCAAACCGCAACAAGAAACCCATTTACGTTGACTACCGTATTGTAGGTGCCAGTTACGTATCCGCGAAAACATTAAAAATCGACTTTACGGGACATTTCATAGCAGACGAAACCTGTTTCTCAAGTCAAATATGGGGAAATAATTTTTTTTTTTTTTCTTTTTACCTCAAATCTCTTTATACCGTGTCAACAAACCCATTTACATTGACTACCTTCTCGTAGGTGCCAGTTACGTATCCGCGAAAACCTAAAAAATCGACTCACGGAACATTTTGTAGCAGACGACACCTGTTGCTTAAGTCAATTATAGGGATTTTTCTTTTTCGTTTTCTCTCACTAGGGCCATTGATTTGGTTACGATGACTATCTCACCCGGTTACGTGCTGTGCGTGAAATCGTAAAATCAGCTTAGACACTTTCGGAGGCAACTGATACCTGTTGCACAAATCAAAGAAAGGTAAATCAAATGTTTCCCTGTTTTCTTACCAGGGTCAGTTTTGGTGGCCGTGCGAGTCAAAAGTCAATGTTATGTTTAACCGCTGCGCAAAAATATAAAATTCAGAAGCAACCGGTGGCTGTTTCAGAAACTTTTTCTGATGAAAAAAGATCTTGTTGTTGGTTGAAGAGTTTAAAAATAGGCCATAAAGATAAAATAAGATGTAAGAATAACTAATAATCAAAATTATTTTTGACAGGGTAGAAAACATTGTGGGAAAAGGAGAAAATGCTGGTAACCAGCATTGTCTCCTTTTCTCCGATTATTCTCCAAAGCATTCCCTTTTAGGGCTGTTAAAAAGCGTCATTGTGTTGTGTGGTAAGGGGTCAATAAGGATAAACAGATCCCCCCCATCCCAACAGCCAATCAGATCTCATCCCTCTGTGAAATTATCCAATCACAGAAGCTTTTAGGAAATCACCATGGATACCAATCAGCCAATCAGAGAGGCTTTGAGAAATCAAAATGGGCCCAGTCAGCCAATCAGAGAGCTCCAAAATCATTTCAAAATGGCGCCCTAATATAGCGATAGAAAACATTGAACAAAAAACGGCATAAAAGTGGATTTAGAGTCTTTTTTAAAGGCTGCTGTGCAGTCCTTGGCAATCTGCCAGACATGCACCATCCACACATGCCAGATTTCACTGAAAAAGGGCCAAAATTCAAGAAAACAAGGTGGCAGAAGACCTTGTTTTGGTCTTTTCAAGCACCTTGCAAGATTGCAAGAGTTACTTCCCTTAAAGTAAACCCTTGACCCGCCCTTTTACCGTTTCATTGAATTTTCTGACTCAGGCCACATTGAATTCATATAAGCCAAAATGATCAATGAACAGTGTAAACCCCGTCCCCCCCCCCCAGAAATTAATGTGACAAGTTGCTAAAAAAAGAATGAAAATTCTTTCAGTAGCAATTGTTTCCTATTGTATAAATCAAACAAAGGGAACTGAAATGTAATTTTTCCAATCGCTTCAAACAGCAACAAGAAACCCAGTTACGTTGATTACCGTCTCATATGTGCCAGTTACGCACATGCGAAAAGCACAGAAAACAATGTGACAAGTGGCTAAAAAAAGACTGAAAACTCTTTCAGTAGCAAGGAACTAAAGTGTAATTCTTCTAATCTCTTCAAACCGCAACAAGAAACCCAGTTACGTTGACTACCGTTTCATACGTGCCAGTTACGCACATGCGAAAACATCAGAAAATGATGTGACAAGTGGCTAAAAAAAGACTTGAACACTCTTTCAGTAGCAACTGCTTCCTGTTGCATAAGTCAAGTAGAACTAAATTTCTAGTATATTTTTTTTCTCCAATCTCTTCAAACCGCAACAAGAAACCCATTTACGTTGACTACCGTATTGTAGGTGCCAGTTACGTATCCGCGAAAACATTAAAAATCGACTTTACGGGACATTTCATAGCAGACGAAACCTGTTTCTCAAGTCAAATATGGGGAAATAATTTTTTTTTTTTTTTTTCTTTTTACCTCAAATCTCTTTATACCGTGTCAACAAACCCATTTACATTGACTACCTTCTCGTAGGTGCCAGTTACGTATCCGCGAAAACCTGAAAAATCGACTCACGGAACATTTTGTAGCAGACGACACCTGTTGCTTAAGTCAATTATAGGGATTTTTCTTTTTCGTTTTCTCTCATTAGGGCCATTGATTTGGTTACGATGACTATCTCACCCGGTTACGTGCTGTGCGTGAAATCGTAAAATCAGCTTAGACACTTTCGGAGGCAACTGATACCTGTTGCACAAATCAAAGAAAGGTAAATCAAATGTTTCCCTGTTTTCTTACCAGGGTCAGTTTTGGTGGCCGTGCGAGTCAAAAGTCAATGTTATGTTTAACCGCTGCGCAAAAATATAAAATTCAGAAGCAACCGGTGGCTGTTTCAGAAACTTTTTCTGATGAAAAAAGATCTTGTTGTTGGTTGAAGAGTTTAAAAATAGGCCATAAAGATAAAATAAGATGTAAGAATAACTAATAATCAAAATTATTTTTGACAGGGTAGAAAACATTGTGGGAAAAGGAGAAAATGCTGGTAACCAGCATTGTCTCCTTTTCTCCGATTATTCTCCAAAGCATTCCCTTTTAGGGCTGTTAAAAAGCGTCATTGTGTTGTGTGGTAAGGGGTCAATAAGGATAAACAGATCCCCCCCATCCCAACAGCCAATCAGATCTCATCCCTCTGTGAAATTATCCAATCACAGAAGCTTTTAGGAAATCACCATGGATACCAATCAGCCAATCAGAGAGGCTTTGAGAAATCAAAATGGGCCCAGTCAGCCAATCAGAGAGCTCCAAAATCATTTCAAAATGGCGCCCTAATATAGCGATAGAAAACATTGAACAAAAAACGGCATAAAAGTGGATTTAGAGTCTTTTTTAAAGGCTGCTGTGCAGTCCTTGGCAATCTGCCAGACATGCACCATCCACACATGCCAGATTTCACTGAAAAAGGGCCAAAATTCAAGAAAACAAGGTGGCAGAAGACCTTGTTTTGGTCTTTTCAAGCACCTTGCAAGATTGCAAGAGTTACTTCCCTTAAAGTAAACCCTTGACCCGCCCTTTTACCGTTTCATTGAATTTTCTGACTCAGGCCACATTGAATTCATATAAGCCAAAATGATCAATGAACAGTGTAAACCCCGTCCCCCCCCCCCCCAGAAATTAATGTGACAAGTTGCTAAAAAAAGAATGAAAATTCTTTCAGTAGCAATTGTTTCCTATTGTATAAATCAAACAAAGGGAACTGAAATGTAATTTTTCCAATCGCTTCAAACAGCAACAAGAAACCCAGTTACGTTGATTACCGTCTCATATGTGCCAGTTACGCACATGCGAAAAGCACAGAAAACAATGTGACAAGTGGCTAAAAAAAGACTGAAAACTCTTTCAGTAGCAAGGAACTAAAGTGTAATTCTTCTAATCTCTTCAAACCGCAACAAGAAACCCAGTTACGTTGACTACCGTTTCATACGTGCCAGTTACGCACATGCGAAAACATCAGAAAATGATGTGACAAGTGGCTAAAAAAAGACTTGAACACTCTTTCAGTAGCAACTGCTTCCTGTTGCATAAGTCAAGTAGAACTAAATTTCTAGTATATTTTTTTTCTCCAATCTCTTCAAACCGCAACAAGAAACCCATTTACGTTGACTACCGTATTGTAGGTGCCAGTTACGTATCCGCGAAAACATTAAAAATCGACTTTACGGGACATTTCATAGCAGACGAAACCTGTTTCTCAAGTCAAATATGGGGAAATAATTTTTTATTTTTTTTCTTTTTACCTCAAATCTCTTTATACCGTGTCAACAAACCCATTTACATTGACTACCTTCTCGTAGGTGCCAGTTACGTATCCGCGAAAACCTGAAAAATCGACTCACGGAACATTTTGTAGCAGACGACACCTGTTGCTTAAGTCAATTATAGGGATTTTTCTTTTTCGTTTTCTCTCACTAGGGCCATTGATTTGGTTACGATGACTATCTCACCCGGTTACGTGCTGTGCGTGAAATCGTAAAATCAGCTTAGACACTTTCGGAGGCAACTGATACCTGTTGCACAAATCAAAGAAAGGTAAATCAAATGTTTCCCTGTTTTCTTACCAGGGTCAGTTTTGGTGGCCGTGCGAGTCAAAAGTCAATGTTATGTTTAACCGCTGCGCAAAAATATAAAATTCAGAAGCAACCGGTGGCTGTTTCAGAAACTTTTTCTGATGAAAAAAGATCTTGTTGTTGGTTGAAGAGTTTAAAAATAGGCCATAAAGATAAAATAAGATGTAAGAATAACTAATAATCAAAATTATTTTTGACAGGGTAGAAAACATTGTGGGAAAAGGAGAAAATGCTGGTAACCAGCATTGTCTCCTTTTCTCCGATTATTCTCCAAAGCATTCCCTTTTAGGGCTGTTAAAAAGCGTCATTGTGTTGTGTGGTAAGGGGTCAATAAGGATAAACAGATCCCCCCCATCCCAACAGCCAATCAGATCTCATCCCTCTGTGAAATTATCCAATCACAGAAGCTTTTAGGAAATCACCATGGATACCAATCAGCCAATCAGAGAGGCTTTGAGAAATCAAAATGGGCCCAGTCAGCCAATCAGAGAGCTCCAAAATCATTTCAAAATGGCGCCCTAATATAGCGATAGAAAACATTGAACAAAAAACGGCATAAAAGTGGATTTAGAGTCTTTTTTAAAGGCTGCTGTGCAGTCCTTGGCAATCTGCCAGACATGCACCATCCACACATGCCAGATTTCACTGAAAAAGGGCCAAAATTCAAGAAAACAAGGTGGCAGAAGACCTTGTTTTGGTCTTTTCAAGCACCTTGCAAGATTGCAAGAGTTACTTCCCTTAAAGTAAACCCTTGACCCGCCCTTTTACCGTTTCATTGAATTTTCTGACTCAGGCCACATTGAATTCATATAAGCCAAAATGATCAATGAACAGTGTAAACCCCGTCCCCCCCCCCCCAGAAATTAATGTGACAAGTTGCTAAAAAAAGAATGAAAATTCTTTCAGTAGCAATTGTTTCCTATTGTATAAATCAAACGTAGGGAACTGAAATGTAATTTTTCCAATCGCTTCAAACAGCAACAAGAAACCCAGTTACGTTGATTACCGTCTCATATGTGCCAGTTACGCACATGCGAAAAGCACAGAAAACAATGTGACAAGTGGCTAAAAAAAGACTGAAAACTCTTTCAGTAGCAAGGAACTAAAGTGTAATTCTTCTAATCTCTTCAAACCGCAACAAGAAACCCAGTTACGTTGACTACCGTTTCATACGTGCCAGTTACGCACATGCGAAAACATCAGAAAATGATGTGACAAGTGGCTAAAAAAAGACTTGAACACTCTTTCAGTAGCAACTGCTTCCTGTTGCATAAGTCAAGTAGAACTAAATTTCTAGTATATTTTTTTTCTCCAATCTCTTCAAACCGCAACAAGAAACCCATTTACGTTGACTACCGTATTGTAGGTGCCAGTTACGTATCCGCGAAAACATTAAAAATCGACTTTACGGGACATTTCATAGCAGACGAAACCTGTTTCTCAAGTCAAATATGGGGAAATAATTTTTTTTTTTTTTTCTTTTTACCTCAAATCTCTTTATACCGTGTCAACAAACCCATTTACATTGACTACCTTCTCGTAGGTGCCAGTTACGTATCCGCGAAAACCTGAAAAATCGACTCACGGAACATTTTGTAGCAGACGACACCTGTTGCTTAAGTCAATTATAGGGATTTTTCTTTTTCGTTTTCTCTCACTAGGGCCATTGATTTGGTTACGATGACTATCTCACCCGGTTACGTGCTGTGCGTGAAATCGTAAAATCAGCTTAGACACTTTCGGAGGCAACTGATACCTGTTGCACAAATCAAAGAAAGGTAAATCAAATGTTTCCCTGTTTTCTTACCAGGGTCAGTTTTGGTGGCCGTGCGAGTCAAAAGTCAATGTTATGTTTAACCGCTGCGCAAAAATATAAAATTCAGAAGCAACCGGTGGCTGTTTCAGAAACTTTTTCTGATGAAAAAAGATCTTGTTGTTGGTTGAAGAGTTTAAAAATAGGCCATAAAGATAAAATAAGATGTAAGAATAACTAATAATCAAAATTATTTTTGACAGGGTAGAAAACATTGTGGGAAAAGGAGAAAATGCTGGTAACCAGCATTGTCTCCTTTTCTCCGATTATTCTCCAAAGCATTCCCTTTTAGGGCTGTTAAAAAGCGTCATTGTGTTGTGTGGTAAGGGGTCAATAAGGATAAACAGATCCCCCCCATCCCAACAGCCAATCAGATCTCATCCCTCTGTGAAATTATCCAATCACAGAAGCTTTTAGGAAATCACCATGGATACCAATCAGCCAATCAGAGAGGCTTTGAGAAATCAAAATGGGCCCAGTCAGCCAATCAGAGAGCTCCAAAATCATTTCAAAATGGCGCCCTAATATAGCGATAGAAAACATTGAACAAAAAACGGCATAAAAGTGGATTTAGAGTCTTTTTTAAAGGCTGCTGTGCAGTCCTTGGCAATCTGCCAGACATGCACCATCCACACATGCCAGATTTCACTGAAAAAGGGCCAAAATTCAAGAAAACAAGGTGGCAGAAGACCTTGTTTTGGTCTTTTCAAGCACCTTGCAAGATTGCAAGAGTTACTTCCCTTAAAGTAAACCCTTGACCCGCCCTTTTACCGTTTCATTGAATTTTCTGACTCAGGCCACATTGAATTCATATAAGCCAAAATGATCAATGAACAGTGTAAACCCCGTCCCCCCCCCCAGAAATTAATGTGACAAGTTGCTAAAAAAAGAATGAAAATTCTTTCAGTAGCAATTGTTTCCTATTGTATAAATCAAACAAAGGGAACTGAAATGTAATTTTTCCAATCGCTTCAAACAGCAACAAGAAACCCAGTTACGTTGATTACCGTCTCATATGTGCCAGTTACGCACATGCGAAAAGCACAGAAAACAATGTGACAAGTGGCTAAAAAAAGACTGAAAACTCTTTCAGTAGCAAGGAACTAAAGTGTAATTCTTCTAATCTCTTCAAACCGCAACAAGAAACTCAGTTACATTGACTACCGTTTCATACGTGCCAGTTACGCACATGCGAAAACATCAGAAAATGATGTGACAAGTGGCTAAAAAAAGACTTGAACACTCTTTCAGTAGCAACTGCTTCCTGTTGCATAAGTCAAGTAGAACTAAATTTCTAGTATATTTTTTTTCTCCAATCTCTTCAAACCGCAACAAGAAACCCATTTACGTTGACTACCGTATTGTAGGTGCCAGTTACGTATCCGCGAAAACATTAAAAATCGACTTTACGGGACATTTCATAGCAGACGAAACCTGTTTCTCAAGTCAAATATGGGGAAATAATTTTTTTTTTTTTTTTTCTTTTTACCTCAAATCTCTTTATACCGTGTCAACAAACCCATTTACATTGACTACCTTCTCGTAGGTGCCAGTTACGTATCCGCGAAAACCTGAAAAATCGACTCACGGAACATTTTGTAGCAGACGACACCTGTTGCTTAAGTCAATTATAGGGATTTTTCTTTTTCGTTTTCTCTCACTAGGGCCATTGATTTGGTTACGATGACTATCTCACCCGGTTACGTGCTGTGCGTGAAATCGTAAAATCAGCTTAGACACTTTCGGAGGCAACTGATACCTGTTGCACAAATCAAAGAAAGGTAAATCAAATGTTTCCCTGTTTTCTTACCAGGGTCAGTTTTGGTGGCCGTGCGAGTCAAAAGTCAATGTTATGTTTAACCGCTGCGCAAAAATATAAAATTCAGAAGCAACCGGTGGCTGTTTCAGAAACTTTTTCTGATGAAAAAAGATCTTGTTGTTGGTTGAAGAGTTTAAAAATAGGCCATAAAGATAAAATAAGATGTAAGAATAACTAATAATCAAAATTATTTTTGACAGGGTAGAAAACATTGTGGGAAAAGGAGAAAATGCTGGTAACCAGCATTGTCTCCTTTTCTCCGATTATTCTCCAAAGCATTCCCTTTTAGGGCTGTTAAAAAGCGTCATTGTGTTGTGTGGTAAGGGGTCAATAAGGATAAACAGATCCCCCCCATCCCAACAGCCAATCAGATCTCATCCCTCTGTGAAATTATCCAATCACAGAAGCTTTTAGGAAATCACCATGGATACCAATCAGCCAATCAGAGAGGCTTTGAGAAATCAAAATGGGCCCAGTCAGCCAATCAGAGAGCTCCAAAATCATTTCAAAATGGCGCCCTAATATAGCGATAGAAAACATTGAACAAAAAACGGCATAAAAGTGGATTTAGAGTCTTTTTTAAAGGCTGCTGTGCAGTCCTTGGCAATCTGCCAGACATGCACCATCCACACATGCCAGATTTCACTGAAAAAGGGCCAAAATTCAAGAAAACAAGGTGGCAGAAGACCTTGTTTTGGTCTTTTCAAGCACCTTGCAAGATTGCAAGAGTTACTTCCCTTAAAGTAAACCCTTGACCCGCCCTTTTACCGTTTCATTGAATTTTCTGACTCAGGCCACATTGAATTCATATAAGCCAAAATGATCAATGAACAGTGTAAACCCCGTCCCCCCCCCCCAGAAATTAATGTGACAAGTTGCTAAAAAAAGAATGAAAATTCTTTCAGTAGCAATTGTTTCCTATTGTATAAATCAAACAAAGGGAACTGAAATGTAATTTTTCCAATCGCTTCAAACAGCAACAAGAAACCCAGTTACGTTGATTACCGTCTCATATGTGCCAGTTACGCACATGCGAAAAGCACAGAAAACAATGTGACAAGTGGCTAAAAAAAGACTGAAAACTCTTTCAGTAGCAAGGAACTAAAGTGTAATTCTTCTAATCTCTTCAAACCGCAACAAGAAACCCAGTTACGTTGACTACCGTTTCATACGTGCCAGTTACGCACATGCGAAAACATCAGAAAATGATGTGACAAGTGGCTAAAAAAAGACTTGAACACTCTTTCAGTAGCAACTGCTTCCTGTTGCATAAGTCAAGTAGAACTAAATTTCTAGTATATTTTTTTTCTCCAATCTCTTCAAACCGCAACAAGAAACCCATTTACGTTGACTACCGTATTGTAGGTGCCAGTTACGTATCCGCGAAAACATTAAAAATCGACTTTACGGGACATTTCATAGCAGACGAAACCTGTTTCTCAAGTCAAATATGGGGAAATAATTTTTTTTTTTTTTTCTTTTTACCTCAAATCTCTTTATACTGTGTCAACAAACCCATTTACATTGACTACCTTCTCGTAGGTGCCAGTTACGTATCCGCAAAAACCTGAAAAATCGACTCACGGAACATTTTGTAGCAGACGACACCTGTTGCTTAAGTCAATTATAGGGATTTTTCTTTTTCGTTTTCTCTCACTAGGGCCATTGATTTGGTTACGATGACTATCTCACCCGGTTACGTGCTGTGCGTGAAATCGTAAAATCAGCTTAGACACTTTCGGAGGCAACTGATACCTGTTGCACAAATCAAAGAAAGGTAAATCAAATGTTTCCCTGTTTTCTTACCAGGGTCAGTTTTGGTGGCCGTGCGAGTCAAAAGTCAATGTTATGTTTAACCGCTGCGCAAAAATATAAAATTCAGAAGCAACCGGTGGCTGTTTCAGAAACTTTTTCTGATGAAAAAAGATCTTGTTGTTGGTTGAAGAGTTTAAAAATAGGCCATAAAGATAAAATAAGATGTAAGAATAACTAATAATCAAAATTATTTTTGACAGGGTAGAAAACATTGTGGGAAAAGGAGAAAATGCTGGTAACCAGCATTGTCTCCTTTTCTCCGATTATTCTCCAAAGCATTCCCTTTTAGGGCTGTTAAAAAGCGTCATTGTGTTGTGTGGTAAGGGGTCAATAAGGATAAACAGATCCCCCCCATCCCAACAGCCAATCAGATCTCATCCCTCTGTGAAATTATCCAATCACAGAAGCTTTTAGGAAATCACCATGGATACCAATCAGCCAATCAGAGAGGCTTTGAGAAATCAAAATGGGCCCAGTCAGCCAATCAGAGAGCTCCAAAATCATTTCAAAATGGCGCCCTAATATAGCGATAGAAAACATTGAACAAAAAACGGCATAAAAGTGGATTTAGAGTCTTTTTTAAAGGCTGCTGTGCAGTCCTTGGCAATCTGCCAGACATGCACCATCCACACATGCCAGATTTCACTGAAAAAGGGCCAAAATTCAAGAAAACAAGGTGGCAGAAGACCTTGTTTTGGTCTTTTCAAGCACCTTGCAAGATTGCAAGAGTTACTTCCCTTAAAGTAAACCCTTGACCCGCCCTTTTACCGTTTCATTGAATTTTCTGACTCAGGCCACATTGAATTCATATAAGCCAAAATGATCAATGAACAGTGTAAACCCCGTCCCCCCCCCCCAGAAATTAATGTGACAAGTTGCTAAAAAAAGAATGAAAATTCTTTCAGTAGCAATTGTTTCCTATTGTATAAATCAAACAAAGGGAACTGAAATGTAATTTTTCCAATCGCTTCAAACAGCAACAAGAAACCCAGTTACGTTGATTACCGTCTCATATGTGCCAGTTACGCACATGCGAAAAGCACAGAAAACAATGTGACAAGTGGCTAAAAAAAGACTGAAAACTCTTTCAGTAGCAAGGAACTAAAGTGTAATTCTTCTAATCTCTTCAAACCGCAACAAGAAACCCAGTTACGTTGACTACCGTTTCATACGTGCCAGTTACGCACATGCGAAAACATCAGAAAATGATGTGACAAGTGGCTAAAAAAAGACTTGAACACTCTTTCAGTAGCAACTGCTTCCTGTTGCATAAGTCAAGTAGAACTAAATTTCTAGTATATTTTTTTTCTCCAATCTCTTCAAACCGCAACAAGAAACCCATTTACGTTGACTACCGTATTGTAGGTGCCAGTTACGTATCCGCGAAAACATTAAAAATCGACTTTACGGGACATTTCATAGCAGACGAAACCTGTTTCTCAAGTCAAATATGGGGAAATAATTTTTTTTTTTTTTTTTCTTTTTACCTCAAATCTCTTTATACCGTGTCAACAAACCCATTTACATTGACTACCTTCTCGTAGGTGCCAGTTACGTATCCGCGAAAACCTGAAAAATCGACTCACGGAACATTTTGTAGCAGACGACACCTGTTGCTTAAGTCAATTATAGGGATTTTTCTTTTTCGTTTTCTCTCACTAGGGCCATTGATTTGGTTACGATGACTATCTCACCCGGTTACGTGCTGTGCGTGAAATCGTAAAATCAGCTTAGACACTTTCGGAGGCAACTGATACCTGTTGCACAAATCAAAGAAAGGTAAATCAAATGTTTCCCTGTTTTCTTACCAGGGTCAGTTTTGGTGGCCGTGCGAGTCAAAAGTCAATGTTATGTTTAACCGCTGCGCAAAAATATAAAATTCAGAAGCAACCGGTGGCTGTTTCAGAAACTTTTTCTGATGAAAAAAGATCTTGTTGTTGGTTGAAGAGTTTAAAAATAGGCCATAAAGATAAAATAAGATGTAAGAATAACTAATAATCAAAATTATTTTTGACAGGGTAGAAAACATTGTGGGAAAAGGAGAAAGTGCTGGTAACCAGCATTGTCTCCTTTTCTCCGATTATTCTCCAAAGCATTCCCTTTTAGGGCTGTTAAAAAGCGTCATTGTGTTGTGTGGTAAGGGGTCAATAAGGATAAACAGATCCCCCCCATCCCAACAGCCAATCAGATCTCATCCCTCTGTGAAATTATCCAATCACAGAAGCTTTTAGGAAATCACCATGGATACCAATCAGCCAATCAGAGAGGCTTTGAGAAATCAAAATGGGCCCAGTCAGCCAATCAGAGAGCTCCAAAATCATTTCAAAATGGCGCCCTAATATAGCGATAGAAAACATTGAACAAAAAACGGCATAAAAGTGGATTTAGAGTCTTTTTTAAAGGCTGCTGTGCAGTCCTTGGCAATCTGCCAGACATGCACCATCCACACATGCCAGATTTCACTGAAAAAGGGCCAAAATTCAAGAAAACAAGGTGGCAGAAGACCTTGTTTTGGTCTTTTCAAGCACCTTGCAAGATTGCAAGAGTTACTTCCCTTAAAGTAAACCCTTGACCCGCCCTTTTACCGTTTCATTGAATTTTCTGACTCAGGCCACATTGAATTCATATAAGCCAAAATGATCAATGAACAGTGTAAACCCCGTCCCCCCCCCCCAGAAATTAATGTGACAAGTTGCTAAAAAAAGAATGAAAATTCTTTCAGTAGCAATTGTTTCCTATTGTATAAATCAAACAAAGGGAACTGAAATGTAATTTTTCCAATCGCTTCAAACAGCAACAAGAAACCCAGTTACGTTGATTACCGTCTCATATGTGCCAGTTACGCACATGCGAAAAGCACAGAAAACAATGTGACAAGTGGCTAAAAAAAGACTGAAAACTCTTTCAGTAGCAAGGAACTAAAGTGTAATTCTTCTAATCTCTTCAAACCGCAACAAGAAACCCAGTTACGTTGACTACCGTTTCATACGTGCCAGTTACGCACATGCGAAAACATCAGAAAATGATGTGACAAGTGGCTAAAAAAAGACTTGAACACTCTTTCAGTAGCAACTGCTTCCTGTTGCATAAGTCAAGTAGAACTAAATTTCTAGTATATTTTTTTTCTCCAATCTCTTCAAACCGCAACAAGAAACCCATTTACGTTGACTACCGTATTGTAGGTGCCAGTTACGTATCCGCGAAAACATTAAAAATCGACTTTACGGGACATTTCATAGCAGACGAAACCTGTTTCTCAAGTCAAATATGGGGAAATAATTTTTTTTTTTTTTTTCTTTTTACCTCAAATCTCTTTATACCGTGTCAACAAACCCATTTACATTGACTACCTTCTCGTAGGTGCCAGTTACGTATCCGCGAAAACCTGAAAAATCGACTCACGGAACATTTTGTAGCAGACGACACCTGTTGCTTAAGTCAATTATAGGGATTTTTCTTTTTCGTTTTCTCTCACTAGGGCCATTGATTTGGTTACGATGACTATCTCACCCGGTTACGTGCTGTGCGTGAAATCGTAAAATCAGCTTAGACACTTTCGGAGGCAACTGATACCTGTTGCACAAATCAAAGAAAGGTAAATCAAATGTTTCCCTGTTTTCTTACCAGGGTCAGTTTTGGTGGCCGTGCGAGTCAAAAGTCAATGTTATGTTTAACCGCTGCGCAAAAATATAAAATTCAGAAGCAACCGGTGGCTGTTTCAGAAACTTTTTCTGATGAAAAAAGATCTTGTTGTTGGTTGAAGAGTTTAAAAATAGGCCATAAAGATAAAATAAGATGTAAGAATAACTAATAATCAAAATTATTTTTGACAGGGTAGAAAACATTGTGGGAAAAGGAGAAAATGCTGGTAACCAGCATTGTCTCCTTTTCTCCGATTATTCTCCAAAGCATTCCCTTTTAGGGCTGTTAAAAAGCGTCATTGTGTTGTGTGGTAAGGGGTCAATAAGGATAAACAGATCCCCCCCATCCCAACAGCCAATCAGATCTCATCCCTCTGTGAAATTATCCAATCACAGAAGCTTTTAGGAAATCACCATGGATACCAATCAGCCAATCAGAGAGGCTTTGAGAAATCAAAATGGGCCCAGTCAGCCAATCAGAGAGCTCCAAAATCATTTCAAAATGGCGCCCTAATATAGCGATAGAAAACATTGAACAAAAAACGGCATAAAAGTGGATTTAGAGTCTTTTTTAAAGGCTGCTGTGCAGTCCTTGGCAATCTGCCAGACATGCACCATCCACACATGCCAGATTTCACTGAAAAAGGGCCAAAATTCAAGAAAACAAGGTGGCAGAAGACCTTGTTTTGGTCTTTTCAAGCACCTTGCAAGATTGCAAGAGTTACTTCCCTTAAAGTAAACCCTTGACCCGCCCTTTTACCGTTTCATTGAATTTTCTGACTCAGGCCACATTGAATTCATATAAGCCAAAATGATCAATGAACAGTGTAAACCCCGTCCCCCCCCCCCCCAGAAATTAATGTGACAAGTTGCTAAAAAAAGAATGAAAATTCTTTCAGTAGCAATTGTTTCCTATTGTATAAATCAAACAAAGGGAACTGAAATGTAATTTTTCCAATCGCTTCAAACAGCAACAAGAAACCCAGTTACGTTGATTACCGTCTCATATGTGCCAGTTACGCACATGCGAAAAGCACAGAAAACAATGTGACAAGTGGCTAAAAAAAGACTGAAAACTCTTTCAGTAGCAAGGAACTAAAGTGTAATTCTTCTAATCTCTTCAAACCGCAACAAGAAACCCAGTTACGTTGACTACCGTTTCATACGTGCCAGTTACGCACATGCGAAAACATCAGAAAATGATGTGACAAGTGGCTAAAAAAAGACTTGAACACTCTTTCAGTAGCAACTGCTTCCTGTTGCATAAGTCAAGTAGAACTAAATTTCTAGTATATTTTTTTTCTCCAATCTCTTCAAACCGCAACAAGAAACCCATTTACGTTGACTACCGTATTGTAGGTGCCAGTTACGTATCCGCGAAAACATTAAAAATCGACTTTACGGGACATTTCATAGCAGACGAAACCTGTTTCTCAAGTCAAATATGGGGAAATAATTTTTTTTTTTTTTTTTCTTTTTACCTCAAATCTCTTTATACCGTGTCAACAAACCCATTTACATTGACTACCTTCTCGTAGGTGCCAGTTACGTATCCGCGAAAACCTGAAAAATCGACTCACGGAACATTTTGTAGCAGACGACACCTGTTGCTTAAGTCAATTATAGGGATTTTTCTTTTTCGTTTTCTCTCACTAGGGCCATTGATTTGGTTACGATGACTATCTCACCCGGTTACGTGCTGTGCGTGAAATCGTAAAATCAGCTTAGACACTTTCGGAGGCAACTGATACCTGTTGCACAAATCAAAGAAAGGTAAATCAAATGTTTCCCTGTTTTCTTACCAGGGTCAGTTTTGGTGGCCGTGCGAGTCAAAAGTCAATGTTATGTTTAACCGCTGCGCAAAAATATAAAATTCAGAAGCAACCGGTGGCTGTTTCAGAAACTTTTTCTGATGAAAAAAGATCTTGTTGTTGGTTGAAGAGTTTAAAAATAGGCCATAAAGATAAAATAAGATGTAAGAATAACTAATAATCAAAATTATTTTTGACAGGGTAGAAAACATTGTGGGAAAAGGAGAAAATGCTGGTAACCAGCATTGTCTCCTTTTCTCCGATTATTCTCCAAAGCATTCCCTTTTAGGGCTGTTAAAAAGCGTCATTGTGTTGTGTGGTAAGGGGTCAATAAGGATAAACAGATCCCCCCCATCCCAACAGCCAATCAGATCTCATCCCTCTGTGAAATTATCCAATCACAGAAGCTTTTAGGAAATCACCATGGATACCAATCAGCCAATCAGAGAGGCTTTGAGAAATCAAAATGGGCCCAGTCAGCCAATCAGAGAGCTCCAAAATCATTTCAAAATGGCGCCCTAATATAGCGATAGAAAACATTGAACAAAAAACGGCATAAAAGTGGATTTAGAGTCTTTTTTAAAGGCTGCTGTGCAGTCCTTGGCAATCTGCCAGACATGCACCATCCACACATGCCAGATTTCACTGAAAAAGGGCCAAAATTCAAGAAAACAAGGTGGCAGAAGACCTTGTTTTGGTCTTTTCAAGCACCTTGCAAGATTGCAAGAGTTACTTCCCTTAAAGTAAACCCTTGACCCGCCCTTTTACCGTTTCATTGAATTTTCTGACTCAGGCCACATTGAATTCATATAAGCCAAAATGATCAATGAACAGTGTAAACCCCGTCCCCCCCCCCCAGAAATTAATGTGACAAGTTGCTAAAAAAAGAATGAAAATTCTTTCAGTAGCAATTGTTTCCTATTGTATAAATCAAACAAAGGGAACTGAAATGTAATTTTTCCAATCGCTTCAAACAGCAACAAGAAACCCAGTTACGTTGATTACCGTCTCATATGTGCCAGTTACGCACATGCGAAAAGCACAGAAAACAATGTGACAAGTGGCTAAAAAAAGACTGAAAACTCTTTCAGTAGCAAGGAACTAAAGTGTAATTCTTCTAATCTCTTCAAACCGCAACAAGAAACCCAGTTACGTTGACTACCGTTTCATACGTGCCAGTTACGCACATGCGAAAACATCAGAAAATGATGTGACAAGTGGCTAAAAAAAGACTTGAACACTCTTTCAGTAGCAACTGCTTCCTGTTGCATAAGTCAAGTAGAACTAAATTTCTAGTATATTTTTTTTCTCCAATCTCTTCAAACCGCAACAAGAAACCCATTTACGTTGACTACCGTATTGTAGGTGCCAGTTACGTATCCGCGAAAACATTAAAAATCGACTTTACGGGACATTTCATAGCAGACGAAACCTGTTTCTCAAGTCAAATATGGGGAAATAATTTTTTTTTTTTTTTTTCTTTTTACCTCAAATCTCTTTATACCGTGTCAACAAACCCATTTACATTGACTACCTTCTCGTAGGTGCCAGTTACGTATCCGCGAAAACCTGAAAAATCGACTCACGGAACATTTTGTAGCAGACGACACCTGTTGCTTAAGTCAATTATAGGGATTTTTCTTTTTCGTTTTCTCTCATTAGGGCCATTGATTTGGTTACGATGACTATCTCACCCGGTTACGTGCTGTGCGTGAAATCGTAAAATCAGCTTAGACACTTTCGGAGGCAACTGATACCTGTTGCACAAATCAAAGAAAGGTAAATCAAATGTTTCCCTGTTTTCTTACCAGGGTCAGTTTTGGTGGCCGTGCGAGTCAAAAGTCAATGTTATGTTTAACCGCTGCGCAAAAATATAAAATTCAGAAGCAACCGGTGGCTGTTTCAGAAACTTTTTCTGATGAAAAAAGATCTTGTTGTTGGTTGAAGAGTTTAAAAATAGGCCATAAAGATAAAATAAGATGTAAGAATAACTAATAATCAAAATTATTTTTGACAGGGTAGAAAACATTGTGGGAAAAGGAGAAAATGCTGGTAACCAGCATTGTCTCCTTTTCTCCGATTATTCTCCAAAGCATTCCCTTTTAGGGCTGTTAAAAAGCGTCATTGTGTTGTGTGGTAAGGGGTCAATAAGGATAAACAGATCCCCCCCATCCCAACAGCCAATCAGATCTCATCCCTCTGTGAAATTATCCAATCACAGAAGCTTTTAGGAAATCACCATGGATACCAATCAGCCAATCAGAGAGGCTTTGAGAAATCAAAATGGGCCCAGTCAGCCAATCAGAGAGCTCCAAAATCATTTCAAAATGGCGCCCTAATATAGCGATAGAAAACATTGAACAAAAAACGGCATAAAAGTGGATTTAGAGTCTTTTTTAAAGGCTGCTGTGCAGTCCTTGGCAATCTGCCAGACATGCACCATCCACACATGCCAGATTTCACTGAAAAAGGGCCAAAATTCAAGAAAACAAGGTGGCAGAAGACCTTGTTTTGGTCTTTTCAAGCACCTTGCAAGATTGCAAGAGTTACTTCCCTTAAAGTAAACCCTTGACCCGCCCTTTTACCGTTTCATTGAATTTTCTGACTCAGGCCACATTGAATTCATATAAGCCAAAATGATCAATGAACAGTGTAAACCCCGTCCCCCCCCCCCCCAGAAATTAATGTGACAAGTTGCTAAAAAAAGAATGAAAATTCTTTCAGTAGCAATTGTTTCCTATTGTATAAATCAAACAAAGGGAACTGAAATGTAATTTTTCCAATCGCTTCAAACAGCAACAAGAAACCCAGTTACGTTGATTACCGTCTCATATGTGCCAGTTACGCACATGCGAAAAGCACAGAAAACAATGTGACAAGTGGCTAAAAAAAGACTGAAAACTCTTTCAGTAGCAAGGAACTAAAGTGTAATTCTTCTAATCTCTTCAAACCGCAACAAGAAACCCAGTTACGTTGACTACCGTTTCATACGTGCCAGTTACGCACATGCGAAAACATCAGAAAATGATGTGACAAGTGGCTAAAAAAAGACTTGAACACTCTTTCAGTAGCAACTGCTTCCTGTTGCATAAGTCAAGTAGAACTAAATTTCTAGTATATTTTTTTTCTCCAATCTCTTCAAACCGCAACAAGAAACCCATTTACGTTGACTACCGTATTGTAGGTGCCAGTTACGTATCCGCGAAAACATTAAAAATCGACTTTACGGGACATTTCATAGCAGACGAAACCTGTTTCTCAAGTCAAATATGGGGAAATAATTTTTTATTTTTTTTCTTTTTACCTCAAATCTCTTTATACCGTGTCAACAAACCCATTTACATTGACTACCTTCTCGTAGGTGCCAGTTACGTATCCGCGAAAACCTGAAAAATCGACTCACGGAACATTTTGTAGCAGACGACACCTGTTGCTTAAGTCAATTATAGGGATTTTTCTTTTTCGTTTTCTCTCACTAGGGCCATTGATTTGGTTACGATGACTATCTCACCCGGTTACGTGCTGTGCGTGAAATCGTAAAATCAGCTTAGACACTTTCGGAGGCAACTGATACCTGTTGCACAAATCAAAGAAAGGTAAATCAAATGTTTCCCTGTTTTCTTACCAGGGTCAGTTTTGGTGGCCGTGCGAGTCAAAAGTCAATGTTATGTTTAACCGCTGCGCAAAAATATAAAATTCAGAAGCAACCGGTGGCTGTTTCAGAAACTTTTTCTGATGAAAAAAGATCTTGTTGTTGGTTGAAGAGTTTAAAAATAGGCCATAAAGATAAAATAAGATGTAAGAATAACTAATAATCAAAATTATTTTTGACAGGGTAGAAAACATTGTGGGAAAAGGAGAAAATGCTGGTAACCAGCATTGTCTCCTTTTCTCCGATTATTCTCCAAAGCATTCCCTTTTAGGGCTGTTAAAAAGCGTCATTGTGTTGTGTGGTAAGGGGTCAATAAGGATAAACAGATCCCCCCCATCCCAACAGCCAATCAGATCTCATCCCTCTGTGAAATTATCCAATCACAGAAGCTTTTAGGAAATCACCATGGATACCAATCAGCCAATCAGAGAGGCTTTGAGAAATCAAAATGGGCCCAGTCAGCCAATCAGAGAGCTCCAAAATCATTTCAAAATGGCGCCCTAATATAGCGATAGAAAACATTGAACAAAAAACGGCATAAAAGTGGATTTAGAGTCTTTTTTAAAGGCTGCTGTGCAGTCCTTGGCAATCTGCCAGACATGCACCATCCACACATGCCAGATTTCACTGAAAAAGGGCCAAAATTCAAGAAAACAAGGTGGCAGAAGACCTTGTTTTGGTCTTTTCAAGCACCTTGCAAGATTGCAAGAGTTACTTCCCTTAAAGTAAACCCTTGACCCGCCCTTTTACCGTTTCATTGAATTTTCTGACTCAGGCCACATTGAATTCATATAAGCCAAAATGATCAATGAACAGTGTAAACCCCGTCCCCCCCCCCCCCAGAAATTAATGTGACAAGTTGCTAAAAAAAGAATGAAAATTCTTTCAGTAGCAATTGTTTCCTATTGTATAAATCAAACGTAGGGAACTGAAATGTAATTTTTCCAATCGCTTCAAACAGCAACAAGAAACCCAGTTACGTTGATTACCGTCTCATATGTGCCAGTTACGCACATGCGAAAAGCACAGAAAACAATGTGACAAGTGGCTAAAAAAAGACTGAAAACTCTTTCAGTAGCAAGGAACTAAAGTGTAATTCTTCTAATCTCTTCAAACCGCAACAAGAAACCCAGTTACGTTGACTACCGTTTCATACGTGCCAGTTACGCACATGCGAAAACATCAGAAAATGATGTGACAAGTGGCTAAAAAAAGACTTGAACACTCTTTCAGTAGCAACTGCTTCCTGTTGCATAAGTCAAGTAGAACTAAATTTCTAGTATATTTTTTTTCTCCAATCTCTTCAAACCGCAACAAGAAACCCATTTACGTTGACTACCGTATTGTAGGTGCCAGTTACGTATCCGCGAAAACATTAAAAATCGACTTTACGGGACATTTCATAGCAGACGAAACCTGTTTCTCAAGTCAAATATGGGGAAATAATTTTTTTTTTTTTTTCTTTTTACCTCAAATCTCTTTATACCGTGTCAACAAACCCATTTACATTGACTACCTTCTCGTAGGTGCCAGTTACGTATCCGCGAAAACCTGAAAAATCGACTCACGGAACATTTTGTAGCAGACGACACCTGTTGCTTAAGTCAATTATAGGGATTTTTCTTTTTCGTTTTCTCTCACTAGGGCCATTGATTTGGTTACGATGACTATCTCACCCGGTTACGTGCTGTGCGTGAAATCGTAAAATCAGCTTAGACACTTTCGGAGGCAACTGATACCTGTTGCACAAATCAAAGAAAGGTAAATCAAATGTTTCCCTGTTTTCTTACCAGGGTCAGTTTTGGTGGCCGTGCGAGTCAAAAGTCAATGTTATGTTTAACCGCTGCGCAAAAATATAAAATTCAGAAGCAACCGGTGGCTGTTTCAGAAACTTTTTCTGATGAAAAAAGATCTTGTTGTTGGTTGAAGAGTTTAAAAATAGGCCATAAAGATAAAATAAGATGTAAGAATAACTAATAATCAAAATTATTTTTGACAGGGTAGAAAACATTGTGGGAAAAGGAGAAAATGCTGGTAACCAGCATTGTCTCCTTTTCTCCGATTATTCTCCAAAGCATTCCCTTTTAGGGCTGTTAAAAAGCGTCATTGTGTTGTGTGGTAAGGGGTCAATAAGGATAAACAGATCCCCCCCATCCCAACAGCCAATCAGATCTCATCCCTCTGTGAAATTATCCAATCACAGAAGCTTTTAGGAAATCACCATGGATACCAATCAGCCAATCAGAGAGGCTTTGAGAAATCAAAATGGGCCCAGTCAGCCAATCAGAGAGCTCCAAAATCATTTCAAAATGGCGCCCTAATATAGCGATAGAAAACATTGAACAAAAAACGGCATAAAAGTGGATTTAGAGTCTTTTTTAAAGGCTGCTGTGCAGTCCTTGGCAATCTGCCAGACATGCACCATCCACACATGCCAGATTTCACTGAAAAAGGGCCAAAATTCAAGAAAACAAGGTGGCAGAAGACCTTGTTTTGGTCTTTTCAAGCACCTTGCAAGATTGCAAGAGTTACTTCCCTTAAAGTAAACCCTTGACCCGCCCTTTTACCGTTTCATTGAATTTTCTGACTCAGGCCACATTGAATTCATATAAGCCAAAATGATCAATGAACAGTGTAAACCCCGTCCCCCCCCCCCAGAAATTAATGTGACAAGTTGCTAAAAAAAGAATGAAAATTCTTTCAGTAGCAATTGTTTCCTATTGTATAAATCAAACAAAGGGAACTGAAATGTAATTTTTCCAATCGCTTCAAACAGCAACAAGAAACCCAGTTACGTTGATTACCGTCTCATATGTGCCAGTTACGCACATGCGAAAAGCACAGAAAACAATGTGACAAGTGGCTAAAAAAAGACTGAAAACTCTTTCAGTAGCAAGGAACTAAAGTGTAATTCTTCTAATCTCTTCAAACCGCAACAAGAAACTCAGTTACATTGACTACCGTTTCATACGTGCCAGTTACGCACATGCGAAAACATCAGAAAATGATGTGACAAGTGGCTAAAAAAAGACTTGAACACTCTTTCAGTAGCAACTGCTTCCTGTTGCATAAGTCAAGTAGAACTAAATTTCTAGTATATTTTTTTTCTCCAATCTCTTCAAACCGCAACAAGAAACCCATTTACGTTGACTACCGTATTGTAGGTGCCAGTTACGTATCCGCGAAAACATTAAAAATCGACTTTACGGGACATTTCATAGCAGACGATACCTGTTTCTCAAGTCAAATATGGGGAAATAATTTTTTTTTTTTTTCTTTTTACCTCAAATCTCTTTATACCGTGTCAACAAACCCATTTACATTGACTACCTTCTCGTAGGTGCCAGTTACGTATCCGCGAAAACCTGAAAAATCGACTCACGGAACATTTTGTAGCAGACGACACTTGTTGCTTAAGTCAATTATAGGGATTTTTCTTTTTCGTTTTCTCTCACTAGGGCCATTGATTTGGTTACGATGACTATCTCACCCGGTTACGTGCTGTGCGTGAAATCGTAAAATCAGCTTAGACACTTTCGGAGGCAACTGATACCTGTTGCACAAATCAAAGAAAGGTAAATCAAATGTTTCCCTGTTTTCTTACCAGGGTCAGTTTTGGTGGCCGTGCGAGTCAAAAGTCAATGTTATGTTTAACCGCTGCGCAAAAATATAAAATTCAGAAGCAACCGGTGGCTGTTTCAGAAACTTTTTCTGATGAAAAAAGATCTTGTTGTTGGTTGAAGAGTTTAAAAATAGGCCATAAAGATAAAATAAGATGTAAGAATAACTAATAATCAAAATTATTTTTGACAGGGTAGAAAACATTGTGGGAAAAGGAGAAAATGCTGGTAACCAGCATTGTCTCCTTTTCTCCGATTATTCTCCAAAGCATTCCCTTTTAGGGCTGTTAAAAAGCGTCATTGTGTTGTGTGGTAAGGGGTCAATAAGGATAAACAGATCCCCCCCATCCCAACAGCCAATCAGATCTCATCCCTCTGTGAAATTATCCAATCACAGAAGCTTTTAGGAAATCACCATGGATACCAATCAGCCAATCAGAGAGGGCTTTGAGAAATCAAAATGGGCCCAGTCAGCCAATCAGAGAGCTCCAAAATCATTTCAAAATGGCGCCCTAATATAGCGATAGAAAACATTGAACAAAAAACGGCATAAAAGTGGATTTAGAGTCTTTTTTAAAGGCTGCTGTGCAGTCCTTGGCAATCTGCCAGACATGCACCATCCACACATGCCAGATTTCACTGAAAAAGGGCCAAAATTCAAGAAAACAAGGTGGCAGAAGACCTTGTTTTGGTCTTTTCAAGCACCTTGCAAGATTGCAAGAGTTACTTCCCTTAAAGTAAACCCTTGACCCGCCCTTTTACCGTTTCATTGAATTTTCTGACTCAGGCCACATTGAATTCATATAAGCCAAAATGATCAATGAACAGTGTAAACCCCGTCCCCCCCCCCCCAGAAATTAATGTGACAAGTTGCTAAAAAAAGAATGAAAATTCTTTCAGTAGCAATTGTTTCCTATTGTATAAATCAAACGTAGGGAACTGAAATGTAATTTTTCCAATCGCTTCAAACAGCAACAAGAAACCCAGTTACGTTGATTACCGTCTCATATGTGCCAGTTACGCACATGCGAAAAGCACAGAAAACAATGTGACAAGTGGCTAAAAAAAGACTGAAAACTCTTTCAGTAGCAAGGAACTAAAGTGTAATTCTTCTAATCTCTTCAAACCGCAACAAGAAACCCAGTTACGTTGACTACCGTTTCATACGTGCCAGTTACGCACATGCGAAAACATCAGAAAATGATGTGACAAGTGGCTAAAAAAAGACTTGAACACTCTTTCAGTAGCAACTGCTTCCTGTTGCATAAGTCAAGTAGAACTAAATTTCTAGTATATTTTTTTTCTCCAATCTCTTCAAACCGCAACAAGAAACCCATTTACGTTGACTACCGTATTGTAGGTGCCAGTTACGTATCCGCGAAAACATTAAAAATCGACTTTACGGGACATTTCATAGCAGACGAAACCTGTTTCTCAAGTCAAATATGGGGAAATAATTTTTTTTTTTTTTTCTTTTTACCTCAAATCTCTTTATACCGTGTCAACAAACCCATTTACATTGACTACCTTCTCGTAGGTGCCAGTTACGTATCCGCGAAAACCTGAAAAATCGACTCACGGAACATTTTGTAGCAGACGACACCTGTTGCTTAAGTCAATTATAGGGATTTTTCTTTTTCGTTTTCTCTCACTAGGGCCATTGATTTGGTTACGATGACTATCTCACCCGGTTACGTGCTGTGCGTGAAATCGTAAAATCAGCTTAGACACTTTCGGAGGCAACTGATACCTGTTGCACAAATCAAAGAAAGGTAAATCAAATGTTTCCCTGTTTTCTTACCAGGGTCAGTTTTGGTGGCCGTGCGAGTCAAAAGTCAATGTTATGTTTAACCGCTGCGCAAAAATATAAAATTCAGAAGCAACCGGTGGCTGTTTCAGAAACTTTTTCTGATGAAAAAAGATCTTGTTGTTGGTTGAAGAGTTTAAAAATAGGCCATAAAGATAAAATAAGATGTAAGAATAACTAATAATCAAAATTATTTTTGACAGGGTAGAAAACATTGTGGGAAAAGGAGAAAATGCTGGTAACCAGCATTGTCTCCTTTTCTCCGATTATTCTCCAAAGCATTCCCTTTTAGGGCTGTTAAAAAGCGTCATTGTGTTGTGTGGTAAGGGGTCAATAAGGATAAACAGATCCCCCCCATCCCAACAGCCAATCAGATCTCATCCCTCTGTGAAATTATCCAATCACAGAAGCTTTTAGGAAATCACCATGGATACCAATCAGCCAATCAGAGAGGCTTTGAGAAATCAAAATGGGCCCAGTCAGCCAATCAGAGAGCTCCAAAATCATTTCAAAATGGCGCCCTAATATAGCGATAGAAAACATTGAACAAAAAACGGCATAAAAGTGGATTTAGAGTCTTTTTTAAAGGCTGCTGTGCAGTCCTTGGCAATCTGCCAGACATGCACCATCCACACATGCCAGATTTCACTGAAAAAGGGCCAAAATTCAAGAAAACAAGGTGGCAGAAGACCTTGTTTTGGTCTTTTCAAGCACCTTGCAAGATTGCAAGAGTTACTTCCCTTAAAGTAAACCCTTGACCCGCCCTTTTACCGTTTCATTGAATTTTCTGACTCAGGCCACATTGAATTCATATAAGCCAAAATGATCAATGAACAGTGTAAACCCCGTCCCCCCCCCCCAGAAATTAATGTGACAAGTTGCTAAAAAAAGAATGAAAATTCTTTCAGTAGCAATTGTTTCCTATTGTATAAATCAAACAAAGGGAACTGAAATGTAATTTTTCCAATCGCTTCAAACAGCAACAAGAAACCCAGTTACGTTGATTACCGTCTCATATGTGCCAGTTACGCACATGCGAAAAGCACAGAAAACAATGTGACAAGTGGCTAAAAAAAGACTGAAAACTCTTTCAGTAGCAAGGAACTAAAGTGTAATTCTTCTAATCTCTTCAAACCGCAACAAGAAACTCAGTTACATTGACTACCGTTTCATACGTGCCAGTTACGCACATGCGAAAACATCAGAAAATGATGTGACAAGTGGCTAAAAAAAGACTTGAACACTCTTTCAGTAGCAACTGCTTCCTGTTGCATAAGTCAAGTAGAACTAAATTTCTAGTATATTTTTTTTCTCCAATCTCTTCAAACCGCAACAAGAAACCCATTTACGTTGACTACCGTATTGTAGGTGCCAGTTACGTATCCGCGAAAACATTAAAAATCGACTTTACGGGACATTTCATAGCAGACGATACCTGTTTCTCAAGTCAAATATGGGGAAATAATTTTTTTTTTTTTTCTTTTTACCTCAAATCTCTTTATACCGTGTCAACAAACCCATTTACATTGACTACCTTCTCGTAGGTGCCAGTTACGTATCCGCGAAAACCTGAAAAATCGACTCACGGAACATTTTGTAGCAGACGACACTTGTTGCTTAAGTCAATTATAGGGATTTTTCTTTTTCGTTTTCTCTCACTAGGGCCATTGATTTGGTTACGATGACTATCTCACCCGGTTACGTGCTGTGCGTGAAATCGTAAAATCAGCTTAGACACTTTCGGAGGCAACTGATACCTGTTGCACAAATCAAAGAAAGGTAAATCAAATGTTTCCCTGTTTTCTTACCAGGGTCAGTTTTGGTGGCCGTGCGAGTCAAAAGTCAATGTTATGTTTAACCGCTGCGCAAAAATATAAAATTCAGAAGCAACCGGTGGCTGTTTCAGAAACTTTTTCTGATGAAAAAAGATCTTGTTGTTGGTTGAAGAGTTTAAAAATAGGCCATAAAGATAAAATAAGATGTAAGAATAACTAATAATCAAAATTATTTTTGACAGGGTAGAAAACATTGTGGGAAAAGGAGAAAATGCTGGTAACCAGCATTGTCTCCTTTTCTCCGATTATTCTCCAAAGCATTCCCTTTTAGGGCTGTTAAAAAGCGTCATTGTGTTGTGTGGTAAGGGGTCAATAAGGATAAACAGATCCCCCCCATCCCAACAGCCAATCAGATCTCATCCCTCTGTGAAATTATCCAATCACAGAAGCTTTTAGGAAATCACCATGGATACCAATCAGCCAATCAGAGAGGCTTTGAGAAATCAAAATGGGCCCAGTCAGCCAATCAGAGAGCTCCAAAATCATTTCAAAATGGCGCCCTAATATAGCGATAGAAAACATTGAACAAAAAACGGCATAAAAGTGGATTTAGAGTCTTTTTTAAAGGCTGCTGTGCAGTCCTTGGCAATCTGCCAGACATGCACCATCCACACATGCCAGATTTCACTGAAAAAGGGCCAAAATTCAAGAAAACAAGGTGGCAGAAGACCTTGTTTTGGTCTTTTCAAGCACCTTGCAAGATTGCAAGAGTTACTTCCCTTAAAGTAAACCCTTGACCCGCCCTTTTACCGTTTCATTGAATTTTCTGACTCAGGCCACATTGAATTCATATAAGCCAAAATGATCAATGAACAGTGTAAACCCCGTCCCCCCCCCCCAGAAATTAATGTGACAAGTTGCTAAAAAAAGAATGAAAATTCTTTCAGTAGCAATTGTTTCCTATTGTATAAATCAAACGTAGGGAACTGAAATGTAATTTTTCCAATCGCTTCAAACAGCAACAAGAAACCCAGTTACGTTGATTACCGTCTCATATGTGCCAGTTACGCACATGCGAAAAGCACAGAAAACAATGTGACAAGTGGCTAAAAAAAGACTGAAAACTCTTTCAGTAGCAAGGAACTAAAGTGTAATTCTTCTAATCTCTTCAAACCGCAACAAGAAACCCAGTTACGTTGACTACCGTTTCATACGTGCCAGTTACGCACATGCGAAAACATCAGAAAATGATGTGACAAGTGGCTAAAAAAAGACTTGAACACTCTTTCAGTAGCAACTGCTTCCTGTTGCATAAGTCAAGTAGAACTAAATTTCTAGTATATTTTTTTTCTCCAATCTCTTCAAACCGCAACAAGAAACCCATTTACGTTGACTACCGTATTGTAGGTGCCAGTTACGTATCCGCGAAAACATTAAAAATCGACTTTACGGGACATTTCATAGCAGACGAAACCTGTTTCTCAAGTCAAATATGGGGAAATAATTTTTTTTTTTTTTTCTTTTTACCTCAAATCTCTTTATACCGTGTCAACAAACCCATTTACATTGACTACCTTCTCGTAGGTGCCAGTTACGTATCCGCGAAAACCTGAAAAATCGACTCACGGAACATTTTGTAGCAGACGACACCTGTTGCTTAAGTCAATTATAGGGATTTTTCTTTTTCGTTTTCTCTCACTAGGGCCATTGATTTGGTTACGATGACTATCTCACCCGGTTACGTGCTGTGCGTGAAATCGTAAAATCAGCTTAGACACTTTCGGAGGCAACTGATACCTGTTGCACAAATCAAAGAAAGGTAAATCAAATGTTTCCCTGTTTTCTTACCAGGGTCAGTTTTGGTGGCCGTGCGAGTCAAAAGTCAATGTTATGTTTAACCGCTGCGCAAAAATATAAAATTCAGAAGCAACCGGTGGCTGTTTCAGAAACTTTTTCTGATGAAAAAAGATCTTGTTGTTGGTTGAAGAGTTTAAAAATAGGCCATAAAGATAAAATAAGATGTAAGAATAACTAATAATCAAAATTATTTTTGACAGGGTAGAAAACATTGTGGGAAAAGGAGAAAATGCTGGTAACCAGCATTGTCTCCTTTTCTCCGATTATTCTCCAAAGCATTCCCTTTTAGGGCTGTTAAAAAGCGTCATTGTGTTGTGTGGTAAGGGGTCAATAAGGATAAACAGATCCCCCCCATCCCAACAGCCAATCAGATCTCATCCCTCTGTGAAATTATCCAATCACAGAAGCTTTTAGGAAATCACCATGGATACCAATCAGCCAATCAGAGAGGCTTTGAGAAATCAAAATGGGCCCAGTCAGCCAATCAGAGAGCTCCAAAATCATTTCAAAATGGCGCCCTAATATAGCGATAGAAAACATTGAACAAAAAACGGCATAAAAGTGGATTTAGAGTCTTTTTTAAAGGCTGCTGTGCAGTCCTTGGCAATCTGCCAGACATGCACCATCCACACATGCCAGATTTCACTGAAAAAGGGCCAAAATTCAAGAAAACAAGGTGGCAGAAGACCTTGTTTTGGTCTTTTCAAGCACCTTGCAAGATTGCAAGAGTTACTTCCCTTAAAGTAAACCCTTGACCCGCCCTTTTACCGTTTCATTGAATTTTCTGACTCAGGCCACATTGAATTCATATAAGCCAAAATGATCAATGAACAGTGTAAACCCCGTCCCCCCCCGCCAGAAATTAATGTGACAAGTTGCTAAAAAAAGAATGAAAATTCTTTCAGTAGCAATTGTTTCCTATTGTATAAATCAAACAAAGGGAACTGAAATGTAATTTTTCCAATCGCTTCAAACAGCAACAAGAAACCCAGTTACGTTGATTACCGTCTCATATGTGCCAGTTACGCACATGCGAAAAGCACAGAAAACAATGTGACAAGTGGCTAAAAAAAGACTGAAAACTCTTTCAGTAGCAAGGAACTAAAGTGTAATTCTTCTAATCTCTTCAAACCGCAACAAGAAACCCAGTTACGTTGACTACCGTTTCATACGTGCCAGTTACGCACATGCGAAAACATCAGAAAATGATGTGACAAGTGGCTAAAAAAAGACTTGAACACTCTTTCAGTAGCAACTGCTTCCTGTTGCATAAGTCAAGTAGAACTAAATTTCTAGTATATTTTTTTTCTCCAATCTCTTCAAACCGCAACAAGAAACCCATTTACGTTGACTACCGTATTGTAGGTGCCAGTTACGTATCCGCGAAAACATTAAAAATCGACTTTACGGGACATTTCATAGCAGACGAAACCTGTTTCTCAAGTCAAATATGGGGAAATAATTTTTTTTTTTTTTTTTCTTTTTACCTCAAATCTCTTTATACCGTGTCAACAAACCCATTTACATTGACTACCTTCTCGTAGGTGCCAGTTACGTATCCGCGAAAACCTGAAAAATCGACTCACGGAACATTTTGTAGCAGACGACACCTGTTGCTTAAGTCAATTATAGGGATTTTTCTTTTTCGTTTTCTCTCACTAGGGCCATTGATTTGGTTACGATGACTATCTCACCCGGTTACGTGCTGTGCGTGAAATCGTAAAATCAGCTTAGACACTTTCGGAGGCAACTGATACCTGTTGCACAAATCAAAGAAAGGTAAATCAAATGTTTCCCTGTTTTCTTACCAGGGTCAGTTTTGGTGGCCGTGCGAGTCAAAAGTCAATGTTATGTTTAACCGCTGCGCAAAAATATAAAATTCAGAAGCAACCGGTGGCTGTTTCAGAAACTTTTTCTGATGAAAAAAGATCTTGTTGTTGGTTGAAGAGTTTAAAAATAGGCCATAAAGATAAAATAAGATGTAAGAATAACTAATAATCAAAATTATTTTTGACAGGGTAGAAAACATTGTGGGAAAAGGAGAAAATGCTGGTAACAAGCATTGTCTCCTTTTCTCCGATTATTCTCCAAAGCATTCCCTTTTAGGGCTGTTAAAAAGCGTCATTGTGTTGTGTGGTAAGGGGTCAATAAGGATAAACAGATCCCCCCCATCCCAACAGCCAATCAGATCTCATCCCTCTGTGAAATTATCCAATCACAGAAGCTTTTAGGAAATCACCATGGATACCAATCAGCCAATCAGAGAGGCTTTGAGAAATCAAAATGGGCCCAGTCAGCCAATCAGAGAGCTCCAAAATCATTTCAAAATGGCGCCCTAATATAGCGATAGAAAACATTGAACAAAAAACGGCATAAAAGTGGATTTAGAGTCTTTTTTAAAGGCTGCTGTGCAGTCCTTGGCAATCTGCCAGACATGCACCATCCACACATGCCAGATTTCACTGAAAAAGGGCCAAAATTCAAGAAAACAAGGTGGCAGAAGACCTTGTTTTGGTCTTTTCAAGCACCTTGCAAGATTGCAAGAGTTACTTCCCTTAAAGTAAACCCTTGACCCGCCCTTTTACCGTTTCATTGAATTTTCTGACTCAGGCCACATTGAATTCATATAAGCCAAAATGATCAATGAACAGTGTAAACCCCGTCCCCCCCCCCCCAGAAATTAATGTGACAAGTTGCTAAAAAAAGAATGAAAATTCTTTCAGTAGCAATTGTTTCCTATTGTATAAATCAAACAAAGGGAACTGAAATGTAATTTTTCCAATCGCTTCAAACAGCAACAAGAAACCCAGTTACGTTGATTACCGTCTCATATGTGCCAGTTACGCACATGCGAAAAGCACAGAAAACAATGTGACAAGTGGCTAAAAAAAGACTGAAAACTCTTTCAGTAGCAAGGAACTAAAGTGTAATTCTTCTAATCTCTTCAAACCGCAACAAGAAACCCAGTTACGTTGACTACCGTTTCATACGTGCCAGTTACGCACATGCGAAAACATCAGAAAATGATGTGACAAGTGGCTAAAAAAAGACTTGAACACTCTTTCAGTAGCAACTGCTTCCTGTTGCATAAGTCAAGTAGAACTAAATTTCTAGTATATTTTTTTTCTCCAATCTCTTCAAACCGCAACAAGAAACCCATTTACGTTGACTACCGTATTGTAGGTGCCAGTTACGTATCCGCGAAAACATTAAAAATCGACTTTACGGGACATTTCATAGCAGACGAAACCTGTTTCTCAAGTCAAATATGGGGAAATAATTTTTTTTTTTTTTTTTCTTTTTACCTCAAATCTCTTTATACCGTGTCAACAAACCCATTTACATTGACTACCTTCTCGTAGGTGCCAGTTACGTATCCGCGAAAACCTGAAAAATCGACTCACGGAACATTTTGTAGCAGACGACACCTGTTGCTTAAGTCAATTATAGGGATTTTTCTTTTTCGTTTTCTCTCACTAGGGCCATTGATTTGGTTACGATGACTATCTCACCCGGTTACGTGCTGTGCGTGAAATCGTAAAATCAGCTTAGACACTTTCGGAGGCAACTGATACCTGTTGCACAAATCAAAGAAAGGTAAATCAAATGTTTCCCTGTTTTCTTACCAGGGTCAGTTTTGGTGGCCGTGCGAGTCAAAAGTCAATGTTATGTTTAACCGCTGCGCAAAAATATAAAATTCAGAAGCAACCGGTGGCTGTTTCAGAAACTTTTTCTGATGAAAAAAGATCTTGTTGTTGGTTGAAGAGTTTAAAAATAGGCCATAAAGATAAAATAAGATGTAAGAATAACTAATAATCAAAATTATTTTTGACAGGGTAGAAAACATTGTGGGAAAAGGAGAAAATGCTGGTAACCAGCATTGTCTCCTTTTCTCCGATTATTCTCCAAAGCATTCCCTTTTAGGGCTGTTAAAAAGCGTCATTGTGTTGTGTGGTAAGGGGTCAATAAGGATAAACAGATCCCCCCCATCCCAACAGCCAATCAGATCTCATCCCTCTGTGAAATTATCCAATCACAGAAGCTTTTAGGAAATCACCATGGATACCAATCAGCCAATCAGAGAGGCTTTGAGAAATCAAAATGGGCCCAGTCAGCCAATCAGAGAGCTCCAAAATCATTTCAAAATGGCGCCCTAATATAGCGATAGAAAACATTGAACAAAAAACGGCATAAAAGTGGATTTAGAGTCTTTTTTAAAGGCTGCTGTGCAGTCCTTGGCAATCTGCCAGACATGCACCATCCACACATGCCAGATTTCACTGAAAAAGGGCCAAAATTCAAGAAAACAAGGTGGCAGAAGACCTTGTTTTGGTCTTTTCAAGCACCTTGCAAGATTGCAAGAGTTACTTCCCTTAAAGTAAACCCTTGACCCGCCCTTTTACCGTTTCATTGAATTTTCTGACTCAGGCCACATTGAATTCATATAAGCCAAAATGATCAATGAACAGTGTAAACCCCGTCCCCCCCCCCAGAAATTAATGTGACAAGTTGCTAAAAAAAGAATGAAAATTCTTTCAGTAGCAATTGTTTCCTATTGTATAAATCAAACAAAGGGAACTGAAATGTAATTTTTCCAATCGCTTCAAACAGCAACAAGAAACCCAGTTACGTTGATTACCGTCTCATATGTGCCAGTTACGCACATGCGAAAAGCACAGAAAACAATGTGACAAGTGGCTAAAAAAAGACTGAAAACTCTTTCAGTAGCAAGGAACTAAAGTGTAATTCTTCTAATCTCTTCAAACCGCAACAAGAAACCCAGTTACGTTGACTACCGTTTCATACGTGCCAGTTACGCACATGCGAAAACATCAGAAAATGATGTGACAAGTGGCTAAAAAAAGACTTGAACACTCTTTCAGTAGCAACTGCTTCCTGTTGCATAAGTCAAGTAGAACTAAATTTCTAGTATATTTTTTTTCTCCAATCTCTTCAAACCGCAACAAGAAACCCATTTACGTTGACTACCGTATTGTAGGTGCCAGTTACGTATCCGCGAAAACATTAAAAATCGACTTTACGGGACATTTCATAGCAGACGAAACCTGTTTCTCAAGTCAAATATGGGGAAATAATTTTTTTTTTTTTTTCTTTTTACCTCAAATCTCTTTATACCGTGTCAACAAACCCATTTACATTGACTACCTTCTCGTAGGTGCCAGTTACGTATCCGCGAAAACCTGAAAAATCGACTCACGGAACATTTTGTAGCAGACGACACCTGTTGCTTAAGTCAATTATAGGGATTTTTCTTTTTCGTTTTCTCTCACTAGGGCCATTGATTTGGTTACGATGACTATCTCACCCGGTTACGTGCTGTGCGTGAAATCGTAAAATCAGCTTAGACACTTTCGGAGGCAACTGATACCTGTTGCACAAATCAAAGAAAGGTAAATCAAATGTTTCCCTGTTTTCTTACCAGGGTCAGTTTTGGTGGCCGTGCGAGTCAAAAGTCAATGTTATGTTTAACCGCTGCGCAAAAATATAAAATTCAGAAGCAACCGGTGGCTGTTTCAGAAACTTTTTCTGATGAAAAAAGATCTTGTTGTTGGTTGAAGAGTTTAAAAATAGGCCATAAAGATAAAATAAGATGTAAGAATAACTAATAATCAAAATTATTTTTGACAGGGTAGAAAACATTGTGGGAAAAGGAGAAAATGCTGGTAACCAGCATTGTCTCCTTTTCTCCGATTATTCTCCAAAGCATTCCCTTTTAGGGCTGTTAAAAAGCGTCATTGTGTTGTGTGGTAAGGGGTCAATAAGGATAAACAGATCCCCCCCATCCCAACAGCCAATCAGATCTCATCCCTCTGTGAAATTATCCAATCACAGAAGCTTTTAGGAAATCACCATGGATACCAATCAGCCAATCAGAGAGGCTTTGAGAAATCAAAATGGGCCCAGTCAGCCAATCAGAGAGCTCCAAAATCATTTCAAAATGGCGCCCTAATATAGCGATAGAAAACATTGAACAAAAAACGGCATAAAAGTGGATTTAGAGTCTTTTTTAAAGGCTGCTGTGCAGTCCTTGGCAATCTGCCAGACATGCACCATCCACACATGCCAGATTTCACTGAAAAAGGGCCAAAATTCAAGAAAACAAGGTGGCAGAAGACCTTGTTTTGGTCTTTTCAAGCACCTTGCAAGATTGCAAGAGTTACTTCCCTTAAAGTAAACCCTTGACCCGCCCTTTTACCGTTTCATTGAATTTTCTGACTCAGGCCACATTGAATTCATATAAGCCAAAATGATCAATGAACAGTGTAAACCCCGTCCCCCCCCCCCCCCCAGAAATTAATGTGACAAGTTGCTAAAAAAAGAATGAAAATTCTTTCAGTAGCAATTGTTTCCTATTGTATAAATCAAACAAAGGGAACTGAAATGTAATTTTTCCAATCGCTTCAAACAGCAACAAGAAACCCAGTTACGTTGATTACCGTCTCATATGTGCCAGTTACGCACATGCGAAAAGCACAGAAAACAATGTGACAAGTGGCTAAAAAAAGACTGAAAACTCTTTCAGTAGCAAGGAACTAAAGTGTAATTCTTCTAATCTCTTCAAACCGCAACAAGAAACCCAGTTACGTTGACTACCGTTTCATACGTGCCAGTTACGCACATGCGAAAACATCAGAAAATGATGTGACAAGTGGCTAAAAAAAGACTTGAACACTCTTTCAGTAGCAACTGCTTCCTGTTGCATAAGTCAAGTAGAACTAAATTTCTAGTATATTTTTTTTCTCCAATCTCTTCAAACCGCAACAAGAAACCCATTTACGTTGACTACCGTATTGTAGGTGCCAGTTACGTATCCGCGAAAACATTAAAAATCGACTTTACGGGACATTTCATAGCAGACGAAACCTGTTTCTCAAGTCAAATATGGGGAAATAATTTTTTTTTTTTTTTTTCTTTTTACCTCAAATCTCTTTATACCGTGTCAACAAACCCATTTACATTGACTACCTTCTCGTAGGTGCCAGTTACGTATCCGCGAAAACCTGAAAAATCGACTCACGGAACATTTTGTAGCAGACGACACCTGTTGCTTAAGTCAATTATAGGGATTTTTCTTTTTCGTTTTCTCTCACTAGGGCCATTGATTTGGTTACGATGACTATCTCACCCGGTTACGTGCTGTGCGTGAAATCGTAAAATCAGCTTAGACACTTTCGGAGGCAACTGATACCTGTTGCACAAATCAAAGAAAGGTAAATCAAATGTTTCCCTGTTTTCTTACCAGGGTCAGTTTTGGTGGCCGTGCGAGTCAAAAGTCAATGTTATGTTTAACCGCTGCGCAAAAATATAAAATTCAGAAGCAACCGGTGGCTGTTTCAGAAACTTTTTCTGATGAAAAAAGATCTTGTTGTTGGTTGAAGAGTTTAAAAATAGGCCATAAAGATAAAATAAGATGTAAGAATAACTAATAATCAAAATTATTTTTGACAGGGTAGAAAACATTGTGGGAAAAGGAGAAAATGCTGGTAACAAGCATTGTCTCCTTTTCTCCGATTATTCTCCAAAGCATTCCCTTTTAGGGCTGTTAAAAAGCGTCATTGTGTTGTGTGGTAAGGGGTCAATAAGGATAAACAGATCCCCCCCATCCCAACAGCCAATCAGATCTCATCCCTCTGTGAAATTATCCAATCACAGAAGCTTTTAGGAAATCACCATGGATACCAATCAGCCAATCAGAGAGGCTTTGAGAAATCAAAATGGGCCCAGTCAGCCAATCAGAGAGCTCCAAAATCATTTCAAAATGGCGCCCTAATATAGCGATAGAAAACATTGAACAAAAAACGGCATAAAAGTGGATTTAGAGTCTTTTTTAAAGGCTGCTGTGCAGTCCTTGGCAATCTGCCAGACATGCACCATCCACACATGCCAGATTTCACTGAAAAAGGGCCAAAATTCAAGAAAACAAGGTGGCAGAAGACCTTGTTTTGGTCTTTTCAAGCACCTTGCAAGATTGCAAGAGTTACTTCCCTTAAAGTAAACCCTTGACCCGCCCTTTTACCGTTTCATTGAATTTTCTGACTCAGGCCACATTGAATTCATATAAGCCAAAATGATCAATGAACAGTGTAAACCCCGTCCCCCCCCCCCCCCAGAAATTAATGTGACAAGTTGCTAAAAAAAGAATGAAAATTCTTTCAGTAGCAATTGTTTCCTATTGTATAAATCAAACAAAGGGAACTGAAATGTAATTTTTCCAATCGCTTCAAACAGCAACAAGAAACCCAGTTACGTTGATTACCGTCTCATATGTGCCAGTTACGCACATGCGAAAAGCACAGAAAACAATGTGACAAGTGGCTAAAAAAAGACTGAAAACTCTTTCAGTAGCAAGGAACTAAAGTGTAATTCTTCTAATCTCTTCAAACCGCAACAAGAAACCCAGTTACGTTGACTACCGTTTCATACGTGCCAGTTACGCACATGCGAAAACATCAGAAAATGATGTGACAAGTGGCTAAAAAAAGACTTGAACACTCTTTCAGTAGCAACTGCTTCCTGTTGCATAAGTCAAGTAGAACTAAATTTCTAGTATATTTTTTTTCTCCAATCTCTTCAAACCGCAACAAGAAACCCATTTACGTTGACTACCGTATTGTAGGTGCCAGTTACGTATCCGCGAAAACATTAAAAATCGACTTTACGGGACATTTCATAGCAGACGAAACCTGTTTCTCAAGTCAAATATGGGGAAATAATTTTTTTTTTTTTTTTTCTTTTTACCTCAAATCTCTTTATACCGTGTCAACAAACCCATTTACATTGACTACCTTCTCGTAGGTGCCAGTTACGTATCCGCGAAAACCTGAAAAATCGACTCACGGAACATTTTGTAGCAGACGACACCTGTTGCTTAAGTCAATTATAGGGATTTTTCTTTTTCGTTTTCTCTCACTAGGGCCATTGATTTGGTTACGATGACTATCTCACCCGGTTACGTGCTGTGCGTGAAATCGTAAAATCAGCTTAGACACTTTGATCAAATGTTTCCCTGTTTTCTTACCAGGGTCAGTTTTGGTGGCCGTGCGAGTCAAAAGTCAATGTTATGTTTAACCGCTGCGCAAAAATATAAAATTCAGAAGCAACCGGTGGCTGTTTCAGAAACTTTTTCTGATGAAAAAAGATCTTGTTGTTGGTTGAAGAGTTTAAAAATAGGCCATAAAGATAAAATAAGATGTAAGAATAACTAATAATCAAAATTATTTTTGACAGGGTAGAAAACATTGTGGGAAAAGGAGAAAATGCTGGTAACCAGCATTGTCTCCTTTTCTCCGATTATTCTCCAAAGCATTCCCTTTTAGGGCTGTTAAAAAGCGTCATTGTGTTGTGTGGTAAGGGGTCAATAAGGATAAACAGATCCCCCCCATCCCAACAGCCAATCAGATCTCATCCCTCTGTGAAATTATCCAATCACAGAAGCTTTTAGGAAATCACCATGGATACCAATCAGCCAATCAGAGAGGCTTTGAGAAATCAAAATGGGCCCAGTCAGCCAATCAGAGAGCTCCAAAATCATTTCAAAATGGCGCCCTAATATAGCGATAGAAAACATTGAACAAAAAACGGCATAAAAGTGGATTTAGAGTCTTTTTTAAAGGCTGCTGTGCAGTCCTTGGCAATCTGCCAGACATGCACCATCCACACATGCCAGATTTCACTGAAAAAGGGCCAAAATTCAAGAAAACAAGGTGGCAGAAGACCTTGTTTTGGTCTTTTCAAGCACCTTGCAAGATTGCAAGAGTTACTTCCCTTAAAGTAAACCCTTGACCCGCCCTTTTACCGTTTCATTGAATTTTCTGACTCAGGCCACATTGAATTCATATAAGCCAAAATGATCAATGAACAGTGTAAACCCCGTCCCCCCCCCCAGAAATTAATGTGACAAGTTGCTAAAAAAAGAATGAAAATTCTTTCAGTAGCAATTGTTTCCTATTGTATAAATCAAACAAAGGGAACTGAAATGTAATTTTTCCAATCGCTTCAAACAGCAACAAGAAACCCAGTTACGTTGATTACCGTCTCATATGTGCCAGTTACGCACATGCGAAAAGCACAGAAAACAATGTGACAAGTGGCTAAAAAAAGACTGAAAACTCTTTCAGTAGCAAGGAACTAAAGTGTAATTCTTCTAATCTCTTCAAACCGCAACAAGAAACCCAGTTACGTTGACTACCGTTTCATACGTGCCAGTTACGCACATGCGAAAACATCAGAAAATGATGTGACAAGTGGCTAAAAAAAGACTTGAACACTCTTTCAGTAGCAACTGCTTCCTGTTGCATAAGTCAAGTAGAACTAAATTTCTAGTATATTTTTTTTCTCCAATCTCTTCAAACCGCAACAAGAAACCCATTTACGTTGACTACCGTATTGTAGGTGCCAGTTACGTATCCGCGAAAACATTAAAAATCGACTTTACGGGACATTTCATAGCAGACGAAACCTGTTTCTCAAGTCAAATATGGGGAAATAATTTTTTTTTTTTTTTCTTTTTACCTCAAATCTCTTTATACCGTGTCAACAAACCCATTTACATTGACTACCTTCTCGTAGGTGCCAGTTACGTATCCGCGAAAACCTGAAAAATCGACTCACGGAACATTTTGTAGCAGACGACACCTGTTGCTTAAGTCAATTATAGGGATTTTTCTTTTTCGTTTTCTCTCACTAGGGCCATTGATTTGGTTACGATGACTATCTCACCCGGTTACGTGCTGTGCGTGAAATCGTAAAATCAGCTTAGACACTTTCGGAGGCAACTGATACCTGTTGCACAAATCAAAGAAAGGTAAATCAAATGTTTCCCTGTTTTCTTACCAGGGTCAGTTTTGGTGGCCGTGCGAGTCAAAAGTCAATGTTATGTTTAACCGCTGCGCAAAAATATAAAATTCAGAAGCAACCGGTGGCTGTTTCAGAAACTTTTTCTGATGAAAAAAGATCTTGTTGTTGGTTGAAGAGTTTAAAAATAGGCCATAAAGATAAAATAAGATGTAAGAATAACTAATAATCAAAATTATTTTTGACAGGGTAGAAAACATTGTGGGAAAAGGAGAAAATGCTGGTAACCAGCATTGTCTCCTTTTCTCCGATTATTCTCCAAAGCATTCCCTTTTAGGGCTGTTAAAAAGCGTCATTGTGTTGTGTGGTAAGGGGTCAATAAGGATAAACAGATCCCCCCCATCCCAACAGCCAATCAGATCTCATCCCTCTGTGAAATTATCCAATCACAGAAGCTTTTAGGAAATCACCATGGATACCAATCAGCCAATCAGAGAGGCTTTGAGAAATCAAAATGGGCCCAGTCAGCCAATCAGAGAGCTCCAAAATCATTTCAAAATGGCGCCCTAATATAGCGATAGAAAACATTGAACAAAAAACGGCATAAAAGTGGATTTAGAGTCTTTTTTAAAGGCTGCTGTGCAGTCCTTGGCAATCTGCCAGACATGCACCATCCACACATGCCAGATTTCACTGAAAAAGGGCCAAAATTCAAGAAAACAAGGTGGCAGAAGACCTTGTTTTGGTCTTTTCAAGCACCTTGCAAGATTGCAAGAGTTACTTCCCTTAAAGTAAACCCTTGACCCGCCCTTTTACCGTTTCATTGAATTTTCTGACTCAGGCCACATTGAATTCATATAAGCCAAAATGATCAATGAACAGTGTAAACCCCGTCCCCCCCCCCCCAGAAATTAATGTGACAAGTTGCTAAAAAAAGAATGAAAATTCTTTCAGTAGCAATTGTTTCCTATTGTATAAATCAAACAAAGGGAACTGAAATGTAATTTTTCCAATCGCTTCAAACAGCAACAAGAAACCCAGTTACGTTGATTACCGTCTCATATGTGCCAGTTACGCACATGCGAAAAGCACAGAAAACAATGTGACAAGTGGCTAAAAAAAGACTGAAAACTCTTTCAGTAGCAAGGAACTAAAGTGTAATTCTTCTAATCTCTTCAAACCGCAACAAGAAACCCAGTTACGTTGACTACCGTTTCATACGTGCCAGTTACGCACATGCGAAAACATCAGAAAATGATGTGACAAGTGGCTAAAAAAAGACTTGAACACTCTTTCAGTAGCAACTGCTTCCTGTTGCATAAGTCAAGTAGAACTAAATTTCTAGTATATTTTTTTTCTCCAATCTCTTCAAACCGCAACAAGAAACCCATTTACGTTGACTACCGTATTGTAGGTGCCAGTTACGTATCCGCGAAAACATTAAAAATCGACTTTACGGGACATTTCATAGCAGACGAAACCTGTTTCTCAAGTCAAATATGGGGAAATAATTTTTTTTTTTTTTTTCTTTTTACCTCAAATCTCTTTATACCGTGTCAACAAACCCATTTACATTGACTACCTTCTCGTAGGTGCCAGTTACGTATCCGCGAAAACCTGAAAAATCGACTCACGGAACATTTTGTAGCAGACGACACCTGTTGCTTAAGTCAATTATAGGGATTTTTCTTTTTCGTTTTCTCTCACTAGGGCCATTGATTTGGTTACGATGACTATCTCACCCGGTTACGTGCTGTGCGTGAAATCGTAAAATCAGCTTAGACACTTTCGGAGGCAACTGATACCTGTTGCACAAATCAAAGAAAGGTAAATCAAATGTTTCCCTGTTTTCTTACCAGGGTCAGTTTTGGTGGCCGTGCGAGTCAAAAGTCAATGTTATGTTTAACCGCTGCGCAAAAATATAAAATTCAGAAGCAACCGGTGGCTGTTTCAGAAACTTTTTCTGATGAAAAAAGATCTTGTTGTTGGTTGAAGAGTTTAAAAATAGGCCATAAAGATAAAATAAGATGTAAGAATAACTAATAATCAAAATTATTTTTGACAGGGTAGAAAACATTGTGGGAAAAGGAGAAAATGCTGGTAACCAGCATTGTCTCCTTTTCTCCGATTATTCTCCAAAGCATTCCCTTTTAGGGCTGTTAAAAAGCGTCATTGTGTTGTGTGGTAAGGGGTCAATAAGGATAAACAGATCCCCCCCATCCCAACAGCCAATCAGATCTCATCCCTCTGTGAAATTATCCAATCACAGAAGCTTTTAGGAAATCACCATGGATACCAATCAGCCAATCAGAGAGGCTTTGAGAAATCAAAATGGGCCCAGTCAGCCAATCAGAGAGCTCCAAAATCATTTCAAAATGGCGCCCTAATATAGCGATAGAAAACATTGAACAAAAAACGGCATAAAAGTGGATTTAGAGTCTTTTTTAAAGGCTGCTGTGCAGTCCTTGGCAATCTGCCAGACATGCACCATCCACACATGCCAGATTTCACTGAAAAAGGGCCAAAATTCAAGAAAACAAGGTGGCAGAAGACCTTGTTTTGGTCTTTTCAAGCACCTTGCAAGATTGCAAGAGTTACTTCCCTTAAAGTAAACCCTTGACCCGCCCTTTTACCGTTTCATTGAATTTTCTGACTCAGGCCACATTGAATTCATATAAGCCAAAATGATCAATGAACAGTGTGAACCCCGTCCCCCCCCCCCCCAGAAATTAATGTGACAAGTTGCTAAAAAAAGAATGAAAATTCTTTCAGTAGCAATTGTTTCCTATTGTATAAATCAAACAAAGGGAACTGAAATGTAATTTTTCCAATCGCTTCAAACAGCAACAAGAAACCCAGTTACGTTGATTACCGTCTCATATGTGCCAGTTACGCACATGCGAAAAGCACAGAAAACAATGTGACAAGTGGCTAAAAAAAGACTGAAAACTCTTTCAGTAGCAAGGAACTAAAGTGTAATTCTTCTAATCTCTTCAAACCGCAAAAAGAAACCCAGTTACGTTGACTACCGTTTCATACGTGCCAGTTACGCACATGCGAAAACATCAGAAAATGATGTGACAAGTGGCTAAAAAAAGACTTGAACACTCTTTCAGTAGCAACTGCTTCCTGTTGCATAAGTCAAGTAGAACTAAATTTCTAGTATATTTTTTTTCTCCAATCTCTTCAAACCGCAACAAGAAACCCATTTACGTTGACTACCGTATTGTAGGTGCCAGTTACGTATCCGCGAAAACATTAAAAATCGACTTTACGGGACATTTCATAGCAGACGAAACCTGTTTCTCAAGTCAAATATGGGGAAATAATTTTTTTTTTTTTTCTTTTTACCTCAAATCTCTTTATACCGTGTCAACAAACCCATTTACATTGACTACCTTCTCGTAGGTGCCAGTTACGTATCCGCGAAAACCTGAAAAATCGACTCACGGAACATTTTGTAGCAGACGACACCTGTTGCTTAAGTCAATTATAGGGATTTTTCTTTTTCGTTTTCTCTCACTAGGGCCATTGATTTGGTTACGATGACTATCTCACCCGGTTACGTGCTGTGCGTGAAATCGTAAAATCAGCTTAGACACTTTCGGAGGCAACTGATACCTGTTGCACAAATCAAAGAAAGGTAAATCAAATGTTTCCCTGTTTTCTTACCAGGGTCAGTTTTGGTGGCCGTGCGAGTCAAAAGTCAATGTTATGTTTAACCGCTGCGCAAAAATATAAAATTCAGAAGCAACCGGTGGCTGTCTCAGAAACATTTTCTGATGAAAAAAGATCTTGTTGTTGGTTGAAGAGTTTAAAAATAGGCCATAAAGATAAAATAAGATGTAAGAATAACTAATAATCAAAATTATTTTTGACAGGGTAGAAAACATTGTGGGAAAAGGAGAAAATGCTGGTAACCAGCATTGTCTCCTTTTCTCCGATTATTCTCCAAAGCATTCCCTTTTAGGGCTGTTAAAAAGCGTCATTGTGTTGTGTGGTAAGGGGTCAATAAGGATAAACAGATCCCCCCCATCCCAACAGCCAATCAGATCTCATCCCTCTGTGAAATTATCCAATCACAGAAGCTTTTAGGAAATCACCATGGATACCAATCAGCCAATCAGAGAGGCTTTGAGAAATCAAAATGGGCCCAGTCAGCCAATCAGAGAGCTCCAAAATCATTTCAAAATGGCGCCCTAATATAGCGATAGAAAACATTGAACAAAAAACGGCATAAAAGTGGATTTAGAGTCTTTTTTAAAGGCTGCTGTGCAGTCCTTGGCAATCTGCCAGACATGCACCATCCACACATGCCAGATTTCACTGAAAAAGGGCCAAAATTCAAGAAAACAAGGTGGCAGAAGACCTTGTTTTGGTCTTTTCAAGCACCTTGCAAGATTGCAAGAGTTACTTCCCTTAAAGTAAACCCTTGACCCGCCCTTTTACCGTTTCATTGAATTTTCTGACTCAGGCCACATTGAATTCATATAAGCCAAAATGATCAATGAACAGTGTAAACCCCGTCCCCCCCCCCCCCAGAAATTAATGTGACAAGTTGCTAAAAAAAGAATGAAAATTCTTTCAGTAGCAATTGTTTCCTATTGTATAAATCAAACAAAGGGAACTGAAATGTAATTTTTCCAATCGCTTCAAACAGCAACAAGAAACCCAGTTACGTTGATTACCGTCTCATATGTGCCAGTTACGCACATGCGAAAAGCACAGAAAACAATGTGACAAGTGGCTAAAAAAAGACTGAAAACTCTTTCAGTAGCAAGGAACTAAAGTGTAATTCTTCTAATCTCTTCAAACCGCAAAAAGAAACCCAGTTACGTTGACTACCGTTTCATACGTGCCAGTTACGCACATGCGAAAACATCAGAAAATGATGTGACAAGTGGCTAAAAAAAGACTTGAACACTCTTTCAGTAGCAACTGCTTCCTGTTGCATAAGTCAAGTAGAACTAAATTTCTAGTATATTTTTTTTCTCCAATCTCTTCAAACCGCAACAAGAAACCCATTTACGTTGACTACCGTATTGTAGGTGCCAGTTACGTATCCGCGAAAACATTAAAAATCGACTTTACGGGACATTTCATAGCAGACGAAACCTGTTTCTCAAGTCAAATATGGGGAAATAATTTTTTTTTTTTTTTCTTTTTACCTCAAATCTCTTTATACCGTGTCAACAAACCCATTTACATTGACTACCTTCTCGTAGGTGCCAGTTACGTATCCGCGAAAACCTGAAAAATCGACTCACGGAACATTTTGTAGCAGACGACACCTGTTGCTTAAGTCAATTATAGGGATTTTTCTTTTTCGTTTTCTCTCACTAGGGCCATTGATTTGGTTACGATGACTATCTCACCCGGTTACGTGCTGTGCGTGAAATCGTAAAATCAGCTTAGACACTTTCGGAGGCAACTGATACCTGTTGCACAAATCAAAGAAAGGTAAATCAAATGTTTCCCTGTTTTCTTACCAGGGTCAGTTTTGGTGGCCGTGCGAGTCAAAAGTCAATGTTATGTTTAACCGCTGCGCAAAAATATAAAATTCAGAAGCAACCGGTGGCTGTTTCAGAAACTTTTTCTGATGAAAAAAGATCTTGTTGTTGGTTGAAGAGTTTAAAAATAGGCCATAAAGATAAAATAAGATGTAAGAATAACTAATAATCAAAATTATTTTTGACAGGGTAGAAAACATTGTGGGAAAAGGAGAAAATGCTGGTAACCACCATTGTCTCCTTTTCTCCGATTATTCTCCAAAGCATTCCCTTTTAGGGCTGTTAAAAAGCGTCATTGTGTTGTGTGGTAAGGGGTCAATAAGGATAAACAGATCCCCCCCATCCCAACAGCCAATCAGATCTCATCCCTCTGTGAAATTATCCAATCACAGAAGCTTTTAGGAAATCACCATGGATACCAATCAGCCAATCAGAGAGGCTTTGAGAAATCAAAATGGGCCCAGTCAGCCAATCAGAGAGCTCCAAAATCATTTCAAAATGGCGCCCTAATATAGCGATAGAAAACATTGAACAAAAAACGGCATAAAAGTGGATTTAGAGTCTTTTTTAAAGGCTGCTGTGCAGTCCTTGGCAATCTGCCAGACATGCACCATCCACACATGCCAGATTTCACTGAAAAAGGGCCAAAATTCAAGAAAACAAGGTGGCAGAAGACCTTGTTTTGGTCTTTTCAAGCACCTTGCAAGATTGCAAGAGTTACTTCCCTTAAAGTAAACCCTTGACCCGCCCTTTTACCGTTTCATTGAATTTTCTGACTCAGGCCACATTGAATTCATATAAGCCAAAATGATCAATGAACAGTGTAAACCCCGTCCCCCCCCCCCCCCCCCCAGAAATTAATGTGACAAGTTGCTAAAAAAAGAATGAAAATTCTTTCAGTAGCAATTGTTTCCTATTGTATAAATCAAACAAAGGGAACTGAAATGTAATTTTTCCAATCGCTTCAAACAGCAACAAGAAACCCAGTTACGTTGATTACCGTCTCATATGTGCCAGTTACGCACATGCGAAAAGCACAGAAAACAATGTGACAAGTGGCTAAAAAAAGACTGAAAACTCTTTCAGTAGCAAGGAACTAAAGTGTAATTCTTCTAATCTCTTCAAACCGCAACAAGAAACCCAGTTACGTTGACTACCGTTTCATACGTGCCAGTTACGCACATGCGAAAACATCAGAAAATGATGTGACAAGTGGCTAAAAAAAGACTTGAACACTCTTTCAGTAGCAACTGCTTCCTGTTGCATAAGTCAAGTAGAACTAAATTTCTAGTATATTTTTTTTCTCCAATCTCTTCAAACCGCAACAAGAAACCCATTTACGTTGACTACCGTATTGTAGGTGCCAGTTACGTATCCGCGAAAACATTAAAAATCGACTTTACGGGACATTTCATAGCAGACGAAACCTGTTTCTCAAGTCAAATATGGGGAAATAATTTTTTTTTTTTTTTCTTTTTACCTCAAATCTCTTTATACCGTGTCAACAAACCCATTTACATTGACTACCTTCTCGTAGGTGCCAGTTACGTATCCGCGAAAACCTGAAAAATCGACTCACGGAACATTTTGTAGCAGACGACACCTGTTGCTTAAGTCAATTATAGGGATTTTTCTTTTTCGTTTTCTCTCACTAGGGCCATTGATTTGGTTACGATGACTATCTCACCCGGTTACGTGCTGTGCGTGAAATCGTAAAATCAGCTTAGACACTTTCGGAGGCAACTGATACCTGTTGCACAAATCAAAGAAAGGTAAATCAAATGTTTCCCTGTTTTCTTACCAGGGTCAGTTTTGGTGGCCGTGCGAGTCAAAAGTCAATGTTATGTTTAACCGCTGCGCAAAAATATAAAATTCAGAAGCAACCGGTGGCTGTTTCAGAAACTTTTTCTGATGAAAAAAGATCTTGTTGTTGGTTGAAGAGTTTAAAAATAGGCCATAAAGATAAAATAAGATGTAAGAATAACTAATAATCAAAATTATTTTTGACAGGGTAGAAAACATTGTGGGAAAAGGAGAAAATGCTGGTAACCAGCATTGTCTCCTTTTCTCCGATTATTCTCCAAAGCATTCCCTTTTAGGGCTGTTAAAAAGCGTCATTGTGTTGTGTGGTAAGGGGTCAATAAGGATAAACAGATCCCCCCCATCCCAACAGCCAATCAGATCTCATCCCTCTGTGAAATTATCCAATCACAGAAGCTTTTAGGAAATCACCATGGATACCAATCAGCCAATCAGAGAGGCTTTGAGAAATCAAAATGGGCCCAGTCAGCCAATCAGAGAGCTCCAAAATCATTTCAAAATGGCGCCCTAATATAGCGATAGAAAACATTGAACAAAAAACGGCATAAAAGTGGATTTAGAGTCTTTTTTAAAGGCTGCTGTGCAGTCCTTGGCAATCTGCCAGACATGCACCATCCACACATGCCAGATTTCACTGAAAAAGGACCAAAATTCAAGAAAACAAGGTGGCAGAAGACCTTGTTTTGGTCTTTTCAAGCACCTTGCAAGATTGCAAGAGTTACTTCCCTTAAAGTAAACCCTTGACCCGCCCTTTTACCGTTTCATTGAATTTTCTGACTCAGGCCACATTGAATTCATATAAGCCAAAATGATCAATGAACAGTGTAAACCCCGTCCCCCCCCCCCCCAGAAATTAATGTGACAAGTTGCTAAAAAAAGAATGAAAATTCTTTCAGTAGCAATTGTTTCCTATTGTATAAATCAAACAAAGGGAACTGAAATGTAATTTTTCCAATCGCTTCAAACAGCAACAAGAAACCCAGTTACGTTGATTACCGTCTCATATGTGCCAGTTACGCACATGCGAAAAGCACAGAAATCAATGTGACAAGTGGCTAAAAAAAGACTGAAAACTCTTTCAGTAGCAAGGAACTAAAGTGTAATTCTTCTAATCTCTTCAAACCGCAACAAGAAACCCAGTTACGTTGACTACCGTTTCATACGTGCCAGTTACGCACATGCGAAAACATCAGAAAATGATGTGACAAGTGGCTAAAAAAAGACTTGAACACTCTTTCAGTAGCAACTGCTTCCTGTTGCATAAGTCAAGTAGAACTAAATTTCTAGTATATTTTTTTTCTCCAATCTCTTCAAACCGCAACAAGAAACCCATTTACGTTGACTACCGTATTGTAGGTGCCAGTTACGTATCCGTGAAAACATTAAAAATCGACTTTACGGGACATTTCATAGCAGACGATACCTGTTTCTCAAGTCAAATATGGGGAAATAATTTTTTTTTTTTTTTTCTTTTTACCTCAAATCTCTTTATACCGTGTCAACAAACCCATTTACATTGACTACCTTCTCGTAGGTGCCAGTTACGTATCCGCGAAAACCTGAAAAATCGACTCACGGAACATTTTGTAGCAGACGACACCTGTTGCTTAAGTCAATTATAGGGATTTTTCTTTTTCGTTTTCTCTCACTAGGGCCATTGATTTGGTTACGATGACTATCTCACCCGGTTACGTGCTGTGCGTGAAATCGTAAAATCAGCTTAGACACTTTCGGAGGCAACTGATACCTGTTGCACAAATCAAAGAAAGGTAAATCAAATGTTTCCCTGTTTTCTTACCAGGGTCAGTTTTGGTGGCCGTGCGAGTCAAAAGTCAATGTTATGTTTAACCGCTGCGCAAAAATATAAAATTCAGAAGCAACCGGTGGCTGTCTCAGAAACTTTTTCTGATGAAAAAAGATCTTGTTGTTGGTTGAAGAGTTTAAAAATAGGCCATAAAGATAAAATAAGATGTAAGAATAACTAATAATCAAAATTATTTTTGACAGGGTAGAAAACATTGTGGGAAAAGGAGAAAATGCTGGTAACCAGCATTGTCTCCTTTTCTCCGATTATTCTCCAAAGCATTCCCTTTTAGGGCTGTTAAAAAGCGTCATTGTGTTGTGTGGTAAGGGGTCAATAAGGATAAACAGATCCCCCCCATCCCAACAGCCAATCAGATCTCATCCCTCTGTGAAATTATCCAATCACAGAAGCTTTTAGGAAATCACCATGGATACCAATCAGCCAATCAGAGAGGCTTTGAGAAATCAAAATGGGCCCAGTCAGCCAATCAGAGAGCTCCAAAATCATTTCAAAATGGCGCCCTAATATAGCGATAGAAAACATTGAACAAAAAACGGCATAAAAGTGGATTTAGAGTCTTTTTTAAAGGCTGCTGTGCAGTCCTTGGCAATCTGCCAGACATGCACCATCCACACATGCCAGATTTCACTGAAAAAGGGCCAAAATTCAAGAAAACAAGGTGGCAGAAGACCTTGTTTTGGTCTTTTCAAGCACCTTGCAAGATTGCAAGAGTTACTTCCCTTAAAGTAAACCCTTGACCCGCCCTTTTACCGTTTCATTGAATTTTCTGACTCAGGCCACATTGAATTCATATAAGCCAAAATGATCAATGAACAGTGTAAACCCCGTCCCCCCCCCCCCCAGAAATTAATGTGACAAGTTGCTAAAAAAAGAATGAAAATTCTTTCAGTAGCAATTGTTTCCTATTGTATAAATCAAACAAAGGGAACTGAAATGTAATTTTTCCAATCGCTTCAAACAGCAACAAGAAACCCAGTTACGTTGATTACCGTCTCATATGTGCCAGTTACGCACATGCGAAAAGCACAGAAAACAATGTGACAAGTGGCTAAAAAAAGACTGAAAACTCTTTCAGTAGCAAGGAACTAAAGTGTAATTCTTCTAATCTCTTCAAACCGCAACAAGAAACCCAGTTACGTTGACTACCGTTTCATACGTGCCAGTTACGCACATGCGAAAACATCAGAAAATGATGTGACAAGTGGCTAAAAAAAGACTTGAACACTCTTTCAGTAGCAACTGCTTCCTGTTGCATAAGTCAAGTAGAACTAAATTTCTAGTATATTTTTTTTCTCCAATCTCTTCAAACCGCAACAAGAAACCCATTTACGTTGACTACCGTATTGTAGGTGCCAGTTACGTATCCGCGAAAACATTAAAAATCGACTTTACGGGACATTTCATAGCAGACGAAACCTGTTTCTCAAGTCAAATATGGGGAAATAATTTTTTTTTTTTTTTTCTTTTTACCTCAAATCTCTTTATACCGTGTCAACAAACCCATTTACATTGACTACCTTCTCGTAGGTGCCAGTTACGTATCCGCGAAAACCTGAAAAATCGACTCACGGAACATTTTGTAGCAGACGACACCTGTTGCTTAAGTCAATTATAGGGATTTTTCTTTTTCGTTTTCTCTCACTAGGGCCATTGATTTGGTTACGATGACTATCTCACCCGGTTACGTGCTGTGCGTGAAATCGTAAAATCAGCTTAGACACTTTCGGAGGCAACTGATACCTGTTGCACAAATCAAAGAAAGGTAAATCAAATGTTTCCCTGTTTTCTTACCAGGGTCAGTTTTGGTGGCCGTGCGAGTCAAAAGTCAATGTTATGTTTAACCGCTGCGCAAAAATATAAAGTTCAGAAGCAACCGGTGGCTGTTTCAGAAACTTTTTCTGATGAAAAAAGATCTTGTTGTTGGTTGAAGAGTTTAAAAATAGGCCATAAAGATAAAATAAGATGTAAGAATAACTAATAATCAAAATTATTTTTGACAGGGTAGAAAACATTGTGGGAAAAGGAGAAAATGCTGGTAACCAGCATTGTCTCCTTTTCTCCGATTATTCTCCAAAGCATTCCCTTTTAGGGCTGTTAAAAAGCGTCATTGTGTTGTGTGGTAAGGGGTCAATAAGGATAAACAGATCCCCCCCATCCCAACAGCCAATCAGATCTCATCCCTCTGTGAAATTATCCAATCACAGAAGCTTTTAGGAAATCACCATGGATACCAATCAGCCAATCAGAGAGGCTTTGAGAAATCAAAATGGGCCCAGTCAGCCAATCAGAGAGCTCCAAAATCATTTCAAAATGGCGCCCTAATATAGCGATAGAAAACATTGAACAAAAAACGGCATAAAAGTGGATTTAGAGTCTTTTTTAAAGGCTGCTGTGCAGTCCTTGGCAATCTGCCAGACATGCACCATCCACACATGCCAGATTTCACTGAAAAAGGGCCAAAATTCAAGAAAACAAGGTGGCAGAAGACCTTGTTTTGGTCTTTTCAAGCACCTTGCAAGATTGCAAGAGTTACTTCCCTTAAAGTAAACCCTTGACCCGCCCTTTTACCGTTTCATTGAATTTTCTGACTCAGGCCACATTGAATTCATATAAGCCAAAATGATCAATGAACAGTGTAAACCCCGTCCACCCCCCCCAGAAATTAATGTGACAAGTTGCTAAAAAAAGAATGAAAATTCTTTCAGTAGCAATTGTTTCCTATTGTATAAATCAAACAAAGGGAACTGAAATGTAATTTTTCCAATCGCTTCAAACAGCAACAAGAAACCCAGTTACGTTGATTACCGTCTCATATGTGCCAGTTACGCACATGCGAAAAGCACAGAAAACAATGTGACAAGTGGCTAAAAAAAGACTGAAAACTCTTTCAGTAGCAAGGAACTAAAGTGTAATTCTTCTAATCTCTTCAAACCGCAACAAGAAACCCAGTTACGTTGACTACCGTTTCATACGTGCCAGTTACGCACATGCGAAAACATCAGAAAATGATGTGACAAGTGGCTAAAAAAAGACTTGAACACTCTTTCAGTAGCAACTGCTTCCTGTTGCATAAGTCAAGTAGAACTAAATTTCTAGTATATTTTTTTTCTCCAATCTCTTCAAACCGCAACAAGAAACCCATTTACGTTGACTACCGTATTGTAGGTGCCAGTTACGTATCCGCGAAAACATTAAAAATCGACTTTACGGGACATTTCATAGCAGACGAAACCTGTTTCTCAAGTCAAATATGGGGAAATAATTTTTTTTTTTTTTTTCTTTTTACCTCAAATCTCTTTATACCGTGTCAACAAACCCATTTACATTGACTACCTTCTCGTAGGTGCCAGTTACGTATCCGCGAAAACCTGAAAAATCGACTCACGGAACATTTTGTAGCAGACGACACCTGTTGCTTAAGTCAATTATAGGGATTTTTCTTTTTCGTTTTCTCTCACTAGGGCCATTGATTTGGTTACGATGACTATCTCACCCGGTTACGTGCTGTGCGTGAAATCGTAAAATCAGCTTAGACACTTTCGGAGGCAACTGATACCTGTTGCACAAATCAAAGAAAGGTAAATCAAATGTTTCCCTGTTTTCTTACCAGGGTCAGTTTTGGTGGCCGTGCGAGTCAAAAGTCAATGTTATGTTTAACCGCTGCGCAAAAATATAAAATTCAGAAGCAACCGGTGGCTGTTTCAGAAACTTTTTCTGATGAAAAAAGATCTTGTTGTTGGTTGAAGAGTTTAAAAATAGGCCATAAAGATAAAATAAGATGTAAGAATAACTAATAATCAAAATTATTTTTGACAGGGTAGAAAACATTGTGGGAAAAGGAGAAAATGCTGGTAACCAGCATTGTCTCCTTTTCTCCGATTATTCTCCAAAGCATTCCCTTTTAGGGCTGTTAAAAAGCGTCATTGTGTTGTGTGGTAAGGGGTCAATAAGGATAAACAGATCCCCCCCATCCCAACAGCCAATCAGATCTCATCCCTCTGTGAAATTATCCAATCACAGAAGCTTTTAGGAAATCACCATGGATACCAATCAGCCAATCAGAGAGGCTTTGAGAAATCAAAATGGGCCCAGTCAGCCAATCAGAGAGCTCCAAAATCATTTCAAAATGGCGCCCTAATATAGCGATAGAAAACATTGAACAAAAAACGGCATAAAAGTGGATTTAGAGTCTTTTTTAAAGGCTGCTGTGCAGTCCTTGGCAATCTGCCAGACATGCACCATCCACACATGCCAGATTTCACTGAAAAAGGGCCAAAATTCAAGAAAACAAGGTGGCAGAAGACCTTGTTTTGGTCTTTTCAAGCACCTTGCAAGATTGCAAGAGTTACTTCCCTTAAAGTAAACCCTTGACCCGCCCTTTTACCGTTTCATTGAATTTTCTGACTCAGGCCACATTGAATTCATATAAGCCAAAATGATCAATGAACAGTGTAAACCCCGTCCCCCCCCCCCCAGAAATTAATGTGACAAGTTGCTAAAAAAAGAATGAAAATTCTTTCAGTAGCAATTGTTTCCTATTGTATAAATCAAACAAAGGGAACTGAAATGTAATTTTTCCAATCGCTTCAAACAGCAACAAGAAACCCAGTTACGTTGATTACCGTCTCATATGTGCCAGTTACGCACATGCGAAAAGCACAGAAAACAATGTGACAAGTGGCTAAAAAAAGACTGAAAACTCTTTCAGTAGCAAGGAACTAAAGTGTAATTCTTCTAATCTCTTCAAACCGCAACAAGAAACCCAGTTACGTTGACTACCGTTTCATACGTGCCAGTTACGCACATGCGAAAACATCAGAAAATGATGTGACAAGTGGCTAAAAAAAGACTTGAACACTCTTTCAGTAGCAACTGCTTCCTGTTGCATAAGTCAAGTAGAACTAAATTTCTAGTATATTTTTTTTCTCCAATCTCTTCAAACCGCAACAAGAAACCCATTTACGTTGACTACCGTATTGTAGGTGCCAGTTACGTATCCGCGAAAACATTAAAAATCGACTTTACGGGACATTTCATAGCAGACGAAACCTGTTTCTCAAGTCAAATATGGGGAAATAATTTTTTTTTTTTTTTTCTTTTTACCTCAAATCTCTTTATACCGTGTCAACAAACCCATTTACATTGACTACCTTCTCGTAGGTGCCAGTTACGTATCCGCGAAAACCTGAAAAATCGACTCACGGAACATTTTGTAGCAGACGACACCTGTTGCTTAAGTCAATTATAGGGATTTTTCTTTTTCGTTTTCTCTCACTAGGGCCATTGATTTGGTTACGATGACTATCTCACCCGGTTACGTGCTGTGCGTGAAATCGTAAAATCAGCTTAGACACTTTCGGAGGCAACTGATACCTGTTGCACAAATCAAAGAAAGGTAAATCAAATGTTTCCCTGTTTTCTTACCAGGGTCAGTTTTGGTGGCCGTGCGAGTCAAAAGTCAATGTTATGTTTAACCGCTGCGCAAAAATATAAAATTCAGAAGCAACCGGTGGCTGTTTCAGAAACTTTTTCTGATGAAAAAAGATCTTGTTGTTGGTTGAAGAGTTTAAAAATAGGCCATAAAGATAAAATAAGATGTAAGAATAACTAATAATCAAAATTATTTTTGACAGGGTAGAAAACATTGTGGGAAAAGGAGAAAATGCTGGTAACCAGCATTGTCTCCTTTTCTCCGATTATTCTCCAAAGCATTCCCTTTTAGGGCTGTTAAAAAGCGTCATTGTGTTGTGTGGTAAGGGGTCAATAAGGATAAACAGATCCCCCCCATCCCAACAGCCAATCAGATCTCATCCCTCTGTGAAATTATCCAATCACAGAAGCTTTTAGGAAATCACCATGGATACCAATCAGCCAATCAGAGAGGCTTTGAGAAATCAAAATGGGCCCAGTCAGCCAATCAGAGAGCTCCAAAATCATTTCAAAATGGCGCCCTAATATAGCGATAGAAAACATTGAACAAAAAACGGCATAAAAGTGGATTTAGAGTCTTTTTTAAAGGCTGCTGTGCAGTCCTTGGCAATTTGCCAGACATGCACCATCCACACATGCCAGATTTCACTGAAAAAGGGCCAAAATTCAAGAAAACAAGGTGGCAGAAGACCTTGTTTTGGTCTTTTCAAGCACCTTGCAAGATTGCAAGAGTTACTTCCCTTAAAGTAAACCCTTGACCCGCCCTTTTACCGTTTCATTGAATTTTCTGACTCAGGCCACATTGAATTCATATAAGCCAAAATGATCAATGAACAGTGTAAACCCCGTCCCCCCCCCCCAGAAATTAATGTGACAAGTTGCTAAAAAAAGAATGAAAATTCTTTCAGTAGCAATTGTTTCCTATTGTATAAATCAAACAAAGGGAACTGAAATGTAATTTTTCCAATCGCTTCAAACAGCAACAAGAAACCCAGTTACGTTGATTACCGTCTCATATGTGCCAGTTACGCACATGCGAAAAGCACAGAAAACAATGTGACAAGTGGCTAAAAAAAGACTGAAAACTCTTTCAGTAGCAAGGAACTAAAGTGTAATTCTTCTAATCTCTTCAAACCGCAACAAGAAACCCAGTTACGTTGACTACCGTTTCATACGTGCCAGTTACGCACATGCGAAAACATCAGAAAATGATGTGACAAGTGGCTAAAAAAAGACTTGAACACTCTTTCAGTAGCAACTGCTTCCTGTTGCATAAGTCAAGTAGAACTAAATTTCTAGTATATTTTTTTTCTCCAACCTCTTCAAACCGCAACAAGAAACCCATTTACGTTGACTACCGTATTGTAGGTGCCAGTTACGTATCCGCGAAAACATTAAAAATCGACTTTACGGGACATTTCATAGCAGACGAAACCTGTTTCTCAAGTCAAATATGGGGAAATAATTTTTTTTTTTTTTTCTTTTTACCTCAAATCTCTTTATACCGTGTCAACAAACCCATTTACATTGACTACCTTCTCGTAGGTGCCAGTTACGTATCCGCGAAAACCTGAAAAATCGACTCACGGAACATTTTGTAGCAGACGACACCTGTTGCTTAAGTCAATTATAGGGATTTTTCTTTTTCGTTTTCTCTCACTAGGGCCATTGATTTGGTTACGATGACTATCTCACCCGGTTACGTGCTGTGCGTGAAATCGTAAAATCAGCTTAGACACTTTCAGAGGCAACTGATACCTGTTGCACAAATCAAAGAAAGGTAAATCAAATGTTTCCCTGTTTTCTTACCAGGGTCAGTTTTGGTGGCCGTGCGAGTCAAAAGTCAATGTTATGTTTAACCGCTGCGCAAAAATATAAAATTCAGAAGCAACCGGTGGCTGTTTCAGAAACTTTTTCTGATGAAAAAAGATCTTGTTGTTGGTTGAAGAGTTTAAAAATAGGCCATAAAGATAAAATAAGATGTAAGAATAACTAATAATCAAAATTATTTTTGACAGGGTAGAAAACATTGTGGGAAAAGGAGAAAATGCTGGTAACCAGCATTGTCTCCTTTTCTCCGATTATTCTCCAAAGCATTCCCTTTTAGGGCTGTTAAAAAGCGTCATTGTGTTGTGTGGTAAGGGGTCAATAAGGATAAACAGATCCCCCCCATCCCAACAGCCAATCAGATCTCATCCCTCTGTGAAATTATCCAATCACAGAAGCTTTTAGGAAATCACCATGGATACCAATCAGCTAATCAGAGAGGCTTTGAGAAATCAAAATGGGCCCAGTCAGCCAATCAGAGAGCTCCAAAATCATTTCAAAATGGCGCCCTAATATAGCGATAGAAAACATTGAACAAAAAACGGCATAAAAGTGGATTTAGAGTCTTTTTTAAAGGCTGCTGTGCAGTCCTTGGCAATCTGCCAGACATGCACCATCCACACATGCCAGATTTCACTGAAAAAGGGCCAAAATTCAAGAAAACAAGGTGGCAGAAGACCTTGTTTTGGTCTTTTCAAGCACCTTGCAAGATTGCAAGAGTTACTTCCCTTAAAGTAAACCCTTGACCCGCCCTTTTACCGTTTCATTGAATTTTCTGACTCAGGCCACATTGAATTCATATAAGCCAAAATGATCAATGAACAGTGTAAACCCCGTCCCCCCCCCCCCAGAAATTAATGTGACAAGTTGCTAAAAAAAGAATGAAAATTCTTTCAGTAGCAATTGTTTCCTATTGTATAAATCAAACAAAGGGAACTGAAATGTAATTTTTCCAATCGCTTCAAACAGCAACAAGAAACCCAGTTACGTTGATTACCGTCTCATATGTGCCAGTTACGCACATGCGAAAAGCACAGAAAACAATGTGACAAGTGGCTAAAAAAAGACTGAAAACTCTTTCAGTAGCAAGGAACTAAAGTGTAATTCTTCTAATCTCTTCAAACCGCAACAAGAAACCCAGTTACGTTGACTACCGTTTCATACGTGCCAGTTACGCACATGCGAAAACATCAGAAAATGATGTGACAAGTGGCTAAAAAAAGACTTGAACACTCTTTCAGTAGCAACTGCTTCCTGTTGCATAAGTCAAGTAGAACTAAATTTCTAGTATATTTTTTTTCTCCAATCTCTTCAAACCGCAACAAGAAACCCATTTACGTTGACTACCGTATTGTAGGTGCCAGTTACGTATCCGCGAAAACATTAAAAATCGACTTTACGGGACATTTCATAGCAGACGAAACCTGTTTCTCAAGTCAAATATGGGGAAATAATTTTTTTTTTTTTTTCTTTTTACCTCAAATCTCTTTATACCGTGTCAACAAACCCATTTACATTGACTACCTTCTCGTAGGTGCCAGTTACGTATCCGCGAAAACCTGAAAAATCGACTCACGGAACATTTTGTAGCAGACGACACCTGTTGCTTAAGTCAATTATAGGGATTTTTCTTTTTCGTTTTCTCTCACTAGGGCCATTGATTTGGTTACGATGACTATCTCACCCGGTTACGTGCTGTGCGTGAAATCGTAAAATCAGCTTAGACACTTTCGGAGGCAACTGATACCTGTTGCACAAATCAAAGAAAGGTAAATCAAATGTTTCCCTGTTTTCTTACCAGGGTCAGTTTTGGTGGCCGTGCGAGTCAAAAGTCAATGTTATGTTTAACCGCTGCGCAAAAATATAAAATTCAGAAGCAACCGGTGGCTGTTTCAGAAACTTTTTCTGATGAAAAAAGATCTTGTTGTTGGTTGAAGAGTTTAAAAATAGGCCATAAAGATAAAATAAGATGTAAGAATAACTAATAATCAAAATTATTTTTGACAGGGTAGAAAACATTGTGGGAAAAGGAGAAAATGCTGGTAACCAGCATTGTCTCCTTTTCTCCGATTATTCTCCAAAGCATTCCCTTTTAGGGCTGTTAAAAAGCGTCATTGTGTTGTGTGGTAAGGGGTCAATAAGGATAAACAGATCCCCCCCATCCCAACAGCCAATCAGATCTCATCCCTCTGTGAAATTATCCAATCACAGAAGCTTTTAGGAAATCACCATGGATACCAATCAGCCAATCAGAGAGGCTTTGAGAAATCAAAATGGGCCCAGTCAGCCAATCAGAGAGCTCCAAAATCATTTCAAAATGGCGCCCTAATATAGCGATAGAAAACATTGAACAAAAAACGGCATAAAAGTGGATTTAGAGTCTTTTTTAAAGGCTGCTGTGCAGTCCTTGGCAATCTGCCAGACATGCACCATCCACACATGCCAGATTTCACTGAAAAAGGGCCAAAATTCAAGAAAACAAGGTGGCAGAAGACCTTGTTTTGGTCTTTTCAAGCACCTTGCAAGATTGCAAGAGTTACTTCCCTTAAAGTAAACCCTTGACCCGCCCTTTTACCGTTTCATTGAATTTTCTGACTCAGGCCACATTGAATTCATATAAGCCAAAATGATCAATGAACAGTGTAAACCCCGTCCCCCCCCCCCAGAAATTAATGTGACAAGTTGCTAAAAAAAGAATGAAAATTCTTTCAGTAGCAATTGTTTCCTATTGTATAAATCAAACAAAGGGAACTGAAATGTAATTTTTCCAATCGCTTCAAACAGCAACAAGAAACCCAGTTACGTTGATTACCGTCTCATATGTGCCAGTTACGCACATGCAAAAAGCACAGAAAACAATGTGACAAGTGGCTAAAAAAAGACTGAAAACTCTTTCAGTAGCAAGGAACTAAAGTGTAATTCTTCTAATCTCTTCAAACCGCAACAAGAAACCCAGTTACGTTGACTACCGTTTCATACGTGCCAGTTACGCACATGCGAAAACATCAGAAAATGATGTGACAAGTGGCTAAAAAAAGACTTGAACACTCTTTCAGTAGCAACTGCTTCCTGTTGCATAAGTCAAGTAGAACTAAATTTCTAGTATATTTTTTTCTCCAATCTCTTCAAACCGCAACAAGAAACCCATTTACGTTGACTACCGTATTGTAGGTGCCAGTTACGTATCCGCGAAAACATTAAAAATCGACTTTACGGGACATTTCATAGCAGACGAAACCTGTTTCTCAAGTCAAATATGGGGAAATAATTTTTTTTTTTTTTTTCTTTTTACCTCAAATCTCTTTATACCGTGTCAACAAACCCATTTACATTGACTACCTTCTCGTAGGTGCCAGTTACGTATCCGCGAAAACCTGAAAAATCGACTCACGGAACATTTTGTAGCAGACGACACCTGTTGCTTAAGTCAATTATAGGGATTTTTCTTTTTCGTTTTCTCTCACTAGGGCCATTGATTTGGTTACGATGACTATCTCACCCGGTTACGTGCTGTGAGTGAAATCGTAAAATCAGCTTAGACACTTTCGGAGGCAACTGATACCTGTTGCACAAATCAAAGAAAGGTAAATCAAATGTTTCCCTGTTTTCTTACCAGGGTCAGTTTTGGTGGCCGTGCGAGTCAAAAGTCAATGTTATGTTTAACCGCTGCGCAAAAATATAAAATTCAGAAGCAACCGGTGGCTGTTTCAGAAACTTTTTCTGATGAAAAAAGATCTTGTTGTTGGTTGAAGAGTTTAAAAATAGGCCATAAAGATAAAATAAGATGTAAGAATAACTAATAATCAAAATTATTTTTGACAGGGTAGAAAACATTGTGGGAAAAGGAGAAAATGCTGGTAACCAGCATTGTCTCCTTTTCTCCGATTATTCTCCAAAGCATTCCCTTTTAGGGCTGTTAAAAAGCGTCATTGTGTTGTGTGGTAAGGGGTCAATAAGGATAAACAGATCCCCCCATCCCAACAGCCAATCAGATCTCATCCCTCTGTGAAATTATCCAATCACAGAAGCTTTTAGGAAATCACCATGGATACCAATCAGCCAATCAGAGAGGCTTTGAGAAATCAAAATGGGCCCAGTCAGCCAATCAGAGAGCTCCAAAATCATTTCAAAATGGCGCCCTAATATAGCGATAGAAAACATTGAACAAAAAACGGCATAAAAGTGGATTTAGAGTCTTTTTTAAAGGCTGCTGTGCAGTCCTTGGCAATCTGCCAGACATGCACCATCCACACATGCCAGATTTCACTGAAAAAGGGCCAAAATTCAAGAAAACAAGGTGGCAGAAGACCTTGTTTTGGTCTTTTCAAGCACCTTGCAAGATTGCAAGAGTTACTTCCCTTAAAGTAAACCCTTGACCCGCCCTTTTACCGTTTCATTGAATTTTCTGACTCAGGCCACATTGAATTCATATAAGCCAAAATGATCAATGAACAGTGTAAACCCCGTCCCCCCCCCCAGAAATTAATGTGACAAGTTGCTAAAAAAAGAATGAAAATTCTTTCAGTAGCAATTGTTTCCTATTGTATAAATCAAACAAAGGGAACTGAAATGTAATTTTTCCAATCGCTTCAAACAGCAACAAGAAACCCAGTTACGTTGATTACCGTCTCATATGTGCCAGTTACGCACATGCGAAAAGCACAGAAAACAATGTGACAAGTGGCTAAAAAAAGACTGAAAACTCTTTCAGTAGCAAGGAACTAAAGTGTAATTCTTCTAATCTCTTCAAACCGCAACAAGAAACCCAGTTACGTTGACTACCGTTTCATACGTGCCAGTTACGCACATGCGAAAACATCAGAAAATGATGTGACAAGTGGCTAAAAAAAGACTTGAACACTCTTTCAGTAGCAACTGCTTCCTGTTGCATAAGTCAAGTAGAACTAAATTTCTAGTATATTTTTTTTCTCCAATCTCTTCAAACCGCAACAAGAAACCCATTTACGTTGACTACCGTATTGTAGGTGCCAGTTACGTATCCGCGAAAACATTAAAAATCGACTTTACGGGACATTTCATAGCAGACGAAACCTGTTTCTCAAGTCAAATATGGGGAAATAATTTTTTTTTTTTTTTCTTTTTACCTCAAATCTCTTTATACCGTGTCAACAAACCCATTTACATTGACTACCTTCTCATAGGTGCCAGTTACGTATCCGCGAAAACCTGAAAAATCGACTCACGGAACATTTTGTAGCAGACGACACCTGTTGCTTAAGTCAATTATAGGGATTTTTCTTTTTCGTTTTCTCTCACTAGGGCCATTGATTTGGTTACGATGACTATCTCACCCGGTTACGTGCTGTGCGTGAAATCGTAAAATCAGCTTAGACACTTTCGGAGGCAACTGATACCTGTTGCACAAATCAAAGAAAGGTAAATCAAATGTTTCCCTGTTTTCTTACCAGGGTCAGTTTTGGTGGCCGTGCGAGTCAAAAGTCAATGTTATGTTTAACCGCTGCGCAAAAATATAAAATTCAGAAGCAACCGGTGGCTGTTTCAGAAACTTTTTCTGATGAAAAAAGATCTTGTTGTTGGTTGAAGAGTTTAAAAATAGGCCATAAAGATAAAATAAGATGTAAGAATAACTAATAATCAAAATTATTTTTGACAGGGTAGAAAACATTGTGGGAAAAGGAGAAAATGCTGGTAACCAGCATTGTCTCCTTTTCTCCGATTATTCTCCAAAGCATTCCCTTTTAGGGCTGTTAAAAAGCGTCATTGTGTTGTGTGGTAAGGGGTCAATAAGGATAAACAGATCCCCCCCATCCCAACAGCCAATCAGATCTCATCCCTCTGTGAAATTATCCAATCACAGAAGCTTTTAGGAAATCACCATGGATACCAATCAGCCAATCAGAGAGGCTTTGAGAAATCAAAATGGGCCCAGTCAGCCAATCAGAGAGCTCCAAAATCATTTCAAAATGGCGCCCTAATATAGCGATAGAAAACATTGAACAAAAAACGGCATAAAAGTGGATTTAGAGTCTTTTTTAAAGGCTGCTGTGCAGTCCTTGGCAATCTGCCAGACATGCACCATCCACACATGCCAGATTTCACTGAAAAAGGGCCAAAATTCAAGAAAACAAGGTGGCAGAAGACCTTGTTTTGGTCTTTTCAAGCACCTTGCAAGATTGCAAGAGTTACTTCCCTTAAAGTAAACCCTTGACCCGCCCTTTTACCGTTTCATTGAATTTTCTGACTCAGGCCACATTGAATTCATATAAGCCAAAATGATCAATGAACAGTGTAAACCCCGTCCCCCCCCCCCCCCAGAAATTAATGTGACAAGTTGCTAAAAAAAGAATGAAAATTCTTTCAGTAGCAATTGTTTCCTATTGTATAAATCAAACAAAGGGAACTGAAATGTAATTTTTCCAATCGCTTCAAACAGCAACAAGAAACCCAGTTACGTTGATTACCGTCTCATATGTGCCAGTTACGCACATGCGAAAAGCACAGAAAACAATGTGACAAGTGGCTAAAAAAAGACTGAAAACTCTTTCAGTAGCAAGGAACTAAAGTGTAATTCTTCTAATCTCTTCAAACCGCAACAAGAAACCCAGTTACGTTGACTACCGTTTCATACGTGCCAGTTACGCACATGCGAAAACATCAGAAAATGATGTGACAAGTGGCTAAAAAAAGACTTGAACACTCTTTCAGTAGCAACTGCTTCCTGTTGCATAAGTCAAGTAGAACTAAATTTCTAGTATATTTTTTTTCTCCAATCTCTTCAAACCGCAACAAGAAACCCATTTACGTTGACTACCGTATTGTAGGTGCCAGTTACGTATCCGCGAAAACATTAAAAATCGACTTTACGGGACATTTCATAGCAGACGAAACCTGTTTCTCAAGTCAAATATGGGGAAATAATTTTTTTTTTTTTTTCTTTTTACCTCAAATCTCTTTATACCGTGTCAACAAACCCATTTACATTGACTACCTTCTCGTAGGTGCCAGTTACGTATCCGCGAAAACCTGAAAAATCGACTCACGGAACATTTTGTAGCAGACGACACCTGTTGCTTAAGTCAATTATAGGGATTTTTCTTTTTCGTTTTCTCTCACTAGGGCCATTGATTTGGTTACGATGACTATCTCACCCGGTTACGTGCTGTGCGTGAAATCGTAAAATCAGCTTAGACACTTTCGGAGGCAACTGATACCTGTTGCACAAATCAAAGAAAGGTAAATCAAATGTTTCCCTGTTTTCTTACCAGGGTCAGTTTTGGTGGCCGTGCGAGTCAAAAGTCAATGTTATGTTTAACCGCTGCGCAAAAATATAAAATTCAGAAGCAACCGGTGGCTGTTTCAGAAACTTTTTCTGATGAAAAAAGATCTTGTTGTTGGTTGAAGAGTTTAAAAATAGGCCATAAAGATAAAATAAGATGTAAGAATAACTAATAATCAAAATTATTTTTGACAGGGTAGAAAACATTGTGGGAAAAGGAGAAAATGCTGGTAACCAGCATTGTCTCCTTTTCTCCGATTATTCTCCAAAGCATTCCCTTTTAGGGCTGTTAAAAAGCGTCATTGTGTTGTGTGGTAAGGGGTCAATAAGGATAAACAGATCCCCCCATCCCAACAGCCAATCAGATCTCATCCCTCTGTGAAATTATCCAATCACAGAAGCTTTTAGGAAATCACCATGGATACCAATCAGCCAATCAGAGAGGCTTTGAGAAATCAAAATGGGCCCAGTCAGCCAATCAGAGAGCTCCAAAATCATTTCAAAATGGCGCCCTAATATAGCGATAGAAAACATTGAACAAAAAACGGCATAAAAGTGGATTTAGAGTCTTTTTTAAAGGCTGCTGTGCAGTCCTTGGCAATCTGCCAGACATGCACCATCCACACATGCCAGATTTCACTGAAAAAGGGCCAAAATTCAAGAAAACAAGGTGGCAGAAGACCTTGTTTTGGTCTTTTCAAGCACCTTGCAAGATTGCAAGAGTTACTTCCCTTAAAGTAAACCCTTGACCCGCCCTTTTACCGTTTCATTGAATTTTCTGACTCAGGCCACATTGAATTCATATAAGCCAAAATGATCAATGAACAGTGTAAACCCCGTCCCCCCCCCCAGAAATTAATGTGACAAGTTGCTAAAAAAAGAATGAAAATTCTTTCAGTAGCAATTGTTTCCTATTGTATAAATCAAACAAAGGGAACTGAAATGTAATTTTTCCAATCGCTTCAAACAGCAACAAGAAACCCAGTTACGTTGATTACCGTCTCATATGTGCCAGTTACGCACATGCGAAAAGCACAGAAAACAATGTGACAAGTGGCTAAAAAAAGACTGAAAACTCTTTCAGTAGCAAGGAACTAAAGTGTAATTCTTCTAATCTCTTCAAACCGCAACAAGAAACCCAGTTACGTTGACTACCGTTTCATACGTGCCAGTTACGCACATGCGAAAACATCAGAAAATGATGTGACAAGTGGCTAAAAAAAGACTTGAACACTCTTTCAGTAGCAACTGCTTCCTGTTGCATAAGTCAAGTAGAACTAAATTTCTAGTATATTTTTTTTCTCCAATCTCTTCAAACCGCAACAAGAAACCCATTTACGTTGACTACCGTATTGTAGGTGCCAGTTACGTATCCGCGAAAACATTAAAAATCGACTTTACGGGACATTTCATAGCAGACGAAACCTGTTTCTCAAGTCAAATATGGGGAAATAATTTTTTTTTTTTTTTCTTTTTACCTCAAATCTCTTTATACCGTGTCAACAAACCCATTTACATTGACTACCTTCTCGTAGGTGCCAGTTACGTATCCGCGAAAACCTGAAAAATCGACTCACGGAACATTTTGTAGCAGACGACACCTGTTGCTTAAGTCAATTATAGGGATTTTTCTTTTTCGTTTTCTCTCACTAGGGCCATTGATTTGGTTACAATGACTATCTCACCCGGTTACGTGCTGTGCGTGAAATCGTAAAATCAGCTTAGACACTTTCGGAGGCAACTGATACCTGTTGCACAAATCAAAGAAAGGTAAATCAAATGTTTCCCTGTTTTCTTACCAGGGTCAGTTTTGGTGGCCGTGCGAGTCAAAAGTCAATGTTATGTTTAACCGCTGCGCAAAAATATAAAATTCAGAAGCAACCGGTGGCTGTTTCAGAAACTTTTTCTGATGAAAAAAGATCTTGTTGTTGGTTGAAGAGTTTAAAAATAGGCCATAAAGATAAAATAAGATGTAAGAATAACTAATAATCAAAATTATTTTTGACAGGGTAGAAAACATTGTGGGAAAAGGAGAAAATGCTGGTAACCAGCATTGTCTCCTTTTCTCCGATTATTCTCCAAAGCATTCCCTTTTAGGGCTGTTAAAAAGCGTCATTGTGTTGTGTGGTAAGGGGTCAATAAGGATAAACAGATCCCCCCATCCCAACAGCCAATCAGATCTCATCCCTCTGTGAAATTATCCAATCACAGAAGCTTTTAGGAAATCACCATGGATACCAATCAGCCAATCAGAGAGGCTTTGAGAAATCAAAATGGGCCCAGTCAGCCAATCAGAGAGCTCCAAAATCATTTCAAAATGGCGCCCTAATATAGCGATAGAAAACATTGAACAAAAAACGGCATAAAAGTGGATTTAGAGTCTTTTTTAAAGGCTGCTGTGCAGTCCTTGGCAATCTGCCAGACATGCACCATCCACACATGCCAGATTTCACTGAAAAAGGGCCAAAATTCAAGAAAACAAGGTGGCAGAAGACCTTGTTTTGGTCTTTTCAAGCACCTTGCAAGATTGCAAGAGTTACTTCCCTTAAAGTAAACCCTTGACCCGCCCTTTTACCGTTTCATTGAATTTTCTGACTCAGGCCACATTGAATTCATATAAGCCAAAATGATCAATGAACAGTGTAAACCCCGTCCCCCCCCCCCCAGAAATTAATGTGACAAGTTGCTAAAAAAAGAATGAAAATTCTTTCAGTAGCAATTGTTTCCTATTGTATAAATCAAACAAAGGGAACTGAAATGTAATTTTTCCAATCGCTTCAAACAGCAACAAGAAACCCAGTTACGTTGATTACCGTCGCATATGTGCCAGTTACGCACATGCGAAAAGCACAGAAAACAATGTGACAAGTGGCTAAAAAAAGACTGAAAACTCTTTCAGTAGCAAGGAACTAAAGTGTAATTCTTCTAATCTCTTCAAACCGCAACAAGAAACCCAGTTACGTTGACTACCGTTTCATACGTGCCAGTTACGCACATGCGAAAACATCAGAAAATGATGTGACAAGTGGCTAAAAAAAGACTTGAACACTCTTTCAGTAGCAACTGCTTCCTGTTGCATAAGTCAAGTAGAACTAAATTTCTAGTATATTTTTTTTCTCCAATCTCTTCAAACCGCAACAAGAAACCCATTTACGTTGACTACCGTATTGTAGGTGCCAGTTACGTATCCGCGAAAACATTAAAAATCGACTTTACGGGACATTTCATAGCAGACGAAACCTGTTTCTCAAGTCAAATATGGGGAAATAATTTTTTTTTTTTTTTCTTTTTACCTCAAATCTCTTTATACCGTGTCAACAAACCCATTTACATTGACTACCTTCTCGTAGGTGCCAGTTACATATCCGCGAAAACCTGAAAAATCGACTCACGGAACATTTTGTAGCAGACGACACCTGTTGCTTAAGTCAATTATAGGGATTTTTCTTTTTCGTTTTCTCTCACTAGGGCCATTGATTTGGTTACGATGACTATCTCACCCGGTTACGTGCTGTGCGTGAAATCGTAAAATCAGCTTAGACACTTTCGGAGGCAACTGATACCTGTTGCACAAATCAAAGAAAGGTAAATCAAATGTTTCCCTGTTTTCTTACCAGGGTCAGTTTTGGTGGCCGTGCGAGTCAAAAGTCAATGTTATGTTTAACCGCTGCGCAAAAATATAAAATTCAGAAGCAACCGGTGGCTGTTTCAGAAACTTTTTCTGATGAAAAAAGATCTTGTTGTTGGTTGAAGAGTTTAAAAATAGGCCATAAAGATAAAATAAGATGTAAGAATAACTAATAATCAAAATTATTTTTGACAGGGTAGAAAACATTGTGGGAAAAGGAGAAAATGCTGGTAACCAGCATTGTCTCCTTTTCTCCGATTATTCTCCAAAGCATTCCCTTTTAGGGCTGTTAAAAAGCGTCATTGTGTTGTGTGGTAAGGGGTCAATAAGGATAAACAGATCCCCCCCATCCCAACAGCCAATCAGATCTCATCCCTCTGTGAAATTATCCAATCACAGAAGCTTTTAGGAAATCACCATGGATACCAATCAGCCAATCAGAGAGGCTTTGAGAAATCAAAATGGGCCCAGTCAGCCAATCAGAGAGCTCCAAAATCATTTCAAAATGGCGCCCTAATATAGCGATAGAAAACATTGAACAAAAAACGGCATAAAAGTGGATTTAGAGTCTTTTTTAAAGGCTGCTGTGCAGTCCTTGGCAATCTGCCAGACATGCACCATCCACACATGCCAGATTTCACTGAAAAAGGGCCAAAATTCAAGAAAACAAGGTGGCAGAAGACCTTGTTTTGGTCTTTTCAAGCACCTTGCAAGATTGCAAGAGTTACTTCCCTTAAAGTAAACCCTTGACCCGCCCTTTTACCGTTTCATTGAATTTTCTGACTCAGGCCACATTGAATTCATATAAGCCAAAATGATCAATGAACAGTGTAAACCCCGTCCCCCCCCCCCCCCAGAAATTAATGTGACAAGTTGCTAAAAAAAGAATGAAAATTCTTTCAGTAGCAATTGTTTCCTATTGTATAAATCAAACAAAGGGAACTGAAATGTAATTTTTCCAATCGCTTCAAACAGCAACAAGAAACCCAGTTACGTTGATTACTGTCTCATATGTGCCAGTTACGCACATGCGAAAAGCACAGAAAACAATGTGACAAGTGGCTAAAAAAAGACTGAAAACTCTTTCAGTAGCAAGGAACTAAAGTGTAATTCTTCTAATCTCTTCAAACCGCAACAAGAAACCCAGTTACGTTGACTACCGTTTCATACGTGCCAGTTACGCACATGCGAAAACATCAGAAAATGATGTGACAAGTGGCTAAAAAAAGACTTGAACACTCTTTCAGTAGCAACTGCTTCCTGTTGCATAAGTCAAGTAGAACTAAATTTCTAGTATATTTTTTTTCTCCAATCTCTTCAAACCGCAACAAGAAACCCATTTACGTTGACTACCGTATTGTAGGTGCCAGTTACGTATCCGCGAAAACATTAAAAATCGACTTTACGGGACATTTCATAGCAGACGAAACCTGTTTCTCATGTCAAATATGGGGAAATAATTTTTTTTTTTTTTCTTTTTACCTCAAATCTCTTTATACCGTGTCAACAAACCCATTTACATTGACTACCTTCTCGTAGGTGCCAGTTACATATCCGCGAAAACCTGAAAAATCGACTCACGGAACATTTTGTAGCAGACGACACCTGTTGCTTAAGTCAATTATAGGGATTTTTCTTTTTCGTTTTCTCTCACTAGGGCCATTGATTTGGTTACGATGACTATCTCACCCGGTTACGTGCTGTGCGTGAAATCGTAAAATCAGCTTAGACACTTTCGGAGGCAACTGATACCTGTTGCACAAATCAAAGAAAGGTAAATCAAATGTTTCCCTGTTTTCTTACCAGGGTCAGTTTTGGTGGCCGTGCGAGTCAAAAGTCAATGTTATGTTTAACCGCTGCGCAAAAATATAAAATTCAGAAGCAACCGGTGGCTGTTTCAGAAACTTTTTCTGATGAAAAAAAAATCTTGTTGTTGGTTGAAGAGTTTAAAAATAGGCCATAAAGATAAAATAAGATGTAAGAATAACTAATAATCAAAATTATTTTTGACAGGGTAGAAAACATTGTGGGAAAAGGAGAAAATGCTGGTAACCAGCATTGTCTCCTTTTCTCCGATTATTCTCCAAAGCATTCCCTTTTAGGGCTGTTAAAAAGCGTCATTGTGTTGTGTGGTAAGGGGTCAATAAGGATAAACAGATCCCCCCCATCCCAACAGCCAATCAGATCTCATCCCTCTGTGAAATTATCCAATCACAGAAGCTTTTAGGAAATCACCATGGATACCAATCAGCCAATCAGAGAGGCTTTGAGAAATCAAAATGGGCCCAGTCAGCCAATCAGAGAGCTCCAAAATCATTTCAAAATGGCGCCCTAATATAGCGATAGAAAACATTGAACAAAAAACGGCATAAAAGTGGATTTAGAGTCTTTTTTAAAGGCTGCTGTGCAGTCCTTGGCAATCTGCCAGACATGCACCATCCACACATGCCAGATTTCACTGAAAAAGGGCCAAAATTCAAGAAAACAAGGTGGCAGAAGACCTTGTTTTGGTCTTTTCAAGCACCTTGCAAGATTGCAAGAGTTACTTCCCTTAAAGTAAACCCTTGACCCGCCCTTTTACCGTTTCATTGAATTTTCTGACTCAGGCCACATTGAATTCATATAAGCCAAAATGATCAATGAACAGTGTAAACCCCGTCCCCCCCCCTCCCCAGAAATTAATGTGACAAGTTGCTAAAAAAAGAATGAAAATTCTTTCAGTAGCAATTGTTTCCTATTGTATAAATCAAACAAAGGGAACTGAAATGTAATTTTTCCAATCGCTTCAAACAGCAACAAGAAACCCAGTTACGTTGATTACCGTCTCATATGTGCCAGTTACGCACATGCGAAAAGCACAGAAAACAATGTGACAAGTGGCTAAAAAAAGACTGAAAACTCTTTCAGTAGCAAGGAACTAAAGTGTAATTCTTCTAATCTCTTCAAACCGCAACAAGAAACCCAGTTACGTTGACTACCGTTTCATACGTGCCAGTTACGCACATGCGAAAACATCAGAAAATGATGTGACAAGTGGCTAAAAAAAGACTTGAACACTCTTTCAGTAGCAACTGCTTCCTGTTGCATAAGTCAAGTAGAACTAAATTTCTAGTATATTTTTTTTCTCCAATCTCTTCAAACCGCAACAAGAAACCCATTTACGTTGACTACCGTATTGTAGGTGCCAGTTACGTATCTGCGAAAACATTAAAAATCGACTTTACGGGACATTTCATAGCAGACGAAACCTGTTTCTCAAGTCAAATATGGGGAAATAATTTTTTTTTTTTTCTTTTTACCTCAAATCTCTTTATACCGTGTCAACAAACCCATTTACATTGACTACCTTCTCGTAGGTGCCAGTTACGTATCCGCGAAAACCTGAAAAATCGACTCACGGAACATTTTGTAGCAGACGACACCTGTTGCTTAAGTCAATTATAGGGATTTTTCTTTTTCGTTTTCTCTCACTAGGGCCATTGATTTGGTTACGATGACTATCTCACCCGGTTACGTGCTGTGCGTGAAATCGTAAAATCAGCTTAGACACTTTCGGAGGCAACTGATACCTGTTGCACAAATCAAAGAAAGGTAAATCAAATGTTTCCCTGTTTTCTTACCAGGGTCAGTTTTGGTGGCCGTGCGAGTCAAAAGTCAATGTTATGTTTAACCGCTGCGCAAAAATATAAAATTCAGAAGCAACCGGTGGCTGTTTCAGAAACTTTTTCTGATGAAAAAAGATCTTGTTGTTGGTTGAAGAGTTTAAAAATAGGCCATAAAGATAAAATAAGATGTAAGAATAACTAATAATCAAAATTATTTTTGACAGGGTAGAAAACATTGTGGGAAAAGGAGAAAATGCTGGTAACCAGCATTGTCTCCTTTTCTCCGATTATTCTCCAAAGCATTCCCTTTTAGGGCTGTTAAAAAGCGTCATTGTGTTGTGTGGTAAGGGGTCAATAAGGATAAACAGATCCCCCCCATCCCAACAGCCAATCAGATCTCATCCCTCTGTGAAATTATCCAATCACAGAAGCTTTTAGGAAATCACCATGGATACCAATCAGCCAATCAGAGAGGCTTTGAGAAATCAAAATGGGCCCAGTCAGCCAATCAGAGAGCTCCAAAATCATTTCAAAATGGCGCCCTAATATAGCGATAGAAAACATTGAACAAAAAACGGCATAAAAGTGGATTTAGAGTCTTTTTTAAAGGCTGCTGTGCAGTCCTTGGCAATCTGCCAGACATGCACCATCCACACATGCCAGATTTCACTGAAAAAGGGCCAAAATTCAAGAAAACAAGGTGGCAGAAGACCTTGTTTTGGTCTTTTCAAGCACCTTGCAAGATTGCAAGAGTTACTTCCCTTAAAGTAAACCCTTGACCCGCCCTTTTACCGTTTCATTGAATTTTCTGACTCAGGCCACATTGAATTCATATAAGCCAAAATGATCAATGAACAGTGTAAACCCCGTCCCCCCCCCCCTCCAGAAATTAATGTGACAAGTTGCTAAAAAAAGAATGAAAATTCTTTCAGTAGCAATTGTTTCCTATTGTATAAATCAAACAAAGGGAACTGAAATGTAATTTTTCCAATCGCTTCAAACAGCAACAAGAAACCCAGTTACGTTGATTACCGTCTCATATGTGCCAGTTACGCACATGCGAAAAGCACAGAAAACAATGTGACAAGTGGCTAAAAAAAGACTGAAAACTCTTTCAGTAGCAAGGAACTAAAGTGTAATTCTTCTAATCTCTTCAAACCGCAACAAGAAACCCAGTTACGTTGACTACCGTTTCATACGTGCCAGTTACGCACATGCGAAAACATCAGAAAATGATGTGACAAGTGGCTAAAAAAAGACTTGAACACTCTTTCAGTAGCAACTGCTTCCTGTTGCATAAGTCAAGTAGAACTAAATTTCTAGTATATTTTTTTTCTCCAATCTCTTCAAACCGCAACAAGAAACCCATTTACGTTGACTACCGTATTGTAGGTGCCAGTTACGTATCCGCGAAAACATTAAAAATCGACTTTACGGGACATTTCATAGCAGACGAAACCTGTTTCTCAAGTCAAATATGGGGAAATAATTTTTTTTTTTTTTCTTTTTACCTCAAATCTCTTTATACCGTGTCAACAAACCCATTTACATTGACTACCTTCTCGTAGGTGCCAGTTACGTATCCGCGAAAACCTGAAAAATCGACTCACGGAACATTTTGTAGCAGACGACACCTGTTGCTTAAGTCAATTATAGGGATTTTTCTTTTTCGTTTTCTCTCACTAGGGCCATTGATTTGGTTACGATGACTATCTCACCCGGTTACGTGCTGTGCGTGAAATCGTAAAATCAGCTTAGACACTTTCGGAGGCAACTGATACCTGTTGCACAAATCAAAGAAAGGTAAATCAAATGTTTCCCTGTTTTCTTACCAGGGTCAGTTTTGGTGGCCGTGCGAGTCAAAAGTCAATGTTATGTTTAACCGCTGCGCAAAAATATAAAATTCAGAAGCAACCGGTGGCTGTTTCAGAAACTTTTTCTGATGAAAAAAAAATCTTGTTGTTGGTTGAAGAGTTTAAAAATAGGCCATAAAGATAAAATAAGATGTAAGAATAACTAATAATCAAAATTATTTTTGACAGGGTAGAAAACATTGTGGGAAAAGGAGAAAATGCTGGTAACCAGCATTGTCTCCTTTTCTCCGATTATTCTCCAAAGCATTCCCTTTTAGGGCTGTTAAAAAGCGTCATTGTGTTGTGTGGTAAGGGGTCAATAAGGATAAACAGATCCCCCCCATCCCAACAGCCAATCAGATCTCATCCCTCTGTGAAATTATCCAATCACAGAAGCTTTTAGGAAATCACCATGGATACCAATCAGCCAATCAGAGAGGCTTTGAGAAATCAAAATGGGCCCAGTCAGCCAATCAGAGAGCTCCAAAATCATTTCAAAATGGCGCCCTAATATAGCGATAGAAAACATTGAACAAAAAACGGCATAAAAGTGGATTTAGAGTCTTTTTTAAAGGCTGCTGTGCAGTCCTTGGCAATCTGCCAGACATGCACCATCCACACATGCCAGATTTCACTGAAAAAGGGCCAAAATTCAAGAAAACAAGGTGGCAGAAGACCTTGTTTTGGTCTTTTCAAGCACCTTGCAAGATTGCAAGAGTTACTTCCCTTAAAGTAAACCCTTGACCCGCCCTTTTACCGTTTCATTGAATTTTCTGACTCAGGCCACATTGAATTCATATAAGCCAAAATGATCAATGAACAGTGTAAACCCCGTCCCCCCCCCTCCCCAGAAATTAATGTGACAAGTTGCTAAAAAAAGAATGAAAATTCTTTCAGTAGCAATTGTTTCCTATTGTATAAATCAAACAAAGGGAACTGAAATGTAATTTTTCCAATCGCTTCAAACAGCAACAAGAAACCCAGTTATGTTGATTACCGTCTCATATGTGCCAGTTACGCACATGCGAAAAGCACAGAAAACAATGTGACAAGTGGCTAAAAAAAGACTGAAAACTCTTTCAGTAGCAAGGAACTAAAGTGTAATTCTTCTAATCTCTTCAAACCGCAACAAGAAACCCAGTTACGTTGACTACCGTTTCATACGTGCCAGTTACGCACATGCGAAAACATCAGAAAATGATGTGACAAGTGGCTAAAAAAAGACTTGAACACTCTTTCAGTAGCAACTGCTTCCTGTTGCATAAGTCAAGTAGAACTAAATTTCTAGTATATTTTTTTTCTCCAATCTCTTCAAACCGCAACAAGAAACCCATTTACGTTGACTACCGTATTGTAGGTGCCAGTTACGTATCCGCGAAAACATTAAAAATCGACTTTACGGGACATTTCATAGCAGACGAAACCTGTTTCTCAAGTCAAATATGGGGAAATAATTTTTTTTTTTTTTTTCTTTTTACCTCAAATCTTTTTATACCGTGTCAACAAACCCATTTACATTGACTACCTTCTCGTAGGTGCCAGTTACGTATCCGCGAAAACCTGAAAAATCGACTCACGGAACATTTTGTAGCAGACGACACCTGTTGCTTAAGTCAATTATAGGGATTTTTCTTTTTCGTTTTCTCTCACTAGGGCCATTGATTTGGTTACGATGACTATCTCACCCGGTTACGTGCTGTGCGTGAAATCGTAAAATCAGCTTAGACACTTTCGGAGGCAACTGATACCTGTTGCACAAATCAAAGAAAGGTAAATCAAATGTTTCCCTGTTTTCTTACCAGGGTCAGTTTTGGTGGCCGTGCGAGTCAAAAGTCAATGTTATGTTTAACCGCTGCGCAAAAATATAAAATTCAGAAGCAACCGGTGGCTGTTTCAGAAACTTTTTCTGATGAAAAAAGATCTTGTTGTTGGTTGAAGAGTTTAAAAATAGGCCATAAAGATAAAATAAGATGTAAGAATAACTAATAATCAAAATTATTTTTGACAGGGTAGAAAACATTGTGGGAAAAGGAGAAAATGCTGGTAACCAGCATTGTCTCCTTTTCTCCGATTATTCTCCAAAGCATTCCCTTTTAGGGCTGTTAAAAAGCGTCATTGTGTTGTGTGGTAAGGGGTCAATAAGGATAAACAGATCCCCCCCATCCCAACAGCCAATCAGATCTCATCCCTCTGTGAAATTATCCAATCACAGAAGCTTTTAGGAAATCACCATGGATACCAATCAGCCAATCAGAGAGGCTTTGAGAAATCAAAATGGGCCCAGTCAGCCAATCAGAGAGCTCCAAAATCATTTCAAAATGGCGCCCTAATATAGCGATAGAAAACATTGAACAAAAAACGGCATAAAAGTGGATTTAGAGTCTTTTTTAAAGGCTGCTGTGCAGTCCTTGGCAATCTGCCAGACATGCACCATCCACACATGCCAGATTTCACTGAAAAAGGGCCAAAATTCAAGAAAACAAGGTGGCAGAAGACCTTGTTTTGGTCTTTTCAAGCACCTTGCAAGATTGCAAGAGTTACTTCCCTTAAAGTAAACCCTTGACCCGCCCTTTTACCGTTTCATTGAATTTTCTGACTCAGGCCACATTGAATTCATATAAGCCAAAATGATCAATGAACAGTGTAAACCCCGTCCCCCCCCCTCCCCAGAAATTAATGTGACAAGTTGCTAAAAAAAGAATGAAAATTCTTTCAGTAGCAATTGTTTCCTATTGTATAAATCAAACAAAGGGAACTGAAATGTAATTTTTCCAATCGCTTCAAACAGCAACAAGAAACCCAGTTACGTTGATTACCGTCTCATATGTGCCAGTTACGCACATGCGAAAAGCACAGAAAACAATGTGACAAGTGGCTAAAAAAAGACTGAAAACTCTTTCAGTAGCAAGGAACTAAAGTGTAATTCTTCTAATCTCTTCAAACCGCAACAAGAAACCCAGTTACGTTGACTACCGTTTCATACGTGCCAGTTACGCACATGCGAAAACATCAGAAAATGATGTGACAAGTGGCTAAAAAAAGACTTGAACACTCTTTCAGTAGCAACTGCTTCCTGTTGCATAAGTCAAGTAGAACTAAATTTCTAGTATATTTTTTTTCTCCAATCTCTTCAAACCGCAACAAGAAACCCATTTACGTTGACTACCGTATTGTAGGTGCCAGTTACGTATCCGCGAAAACATTAAAAATCGACTTTACGGGACATTTCATAGCAGACGAAACCTGTTTCTCAAGTCAAATATGGGGAAATAATTTTTTTTTTTTTTTTCTTTTTACCTCAAATCTCTTTATACCGTGTCAACAAACCCATTTACATTGACTACCTTCTCGTAGGTGCCAGTTACGTATCCGCGAAAACCTGAAAAATCGACTCACGGAACATTTTGTAGCAGACGACACCTGTTGCTTAAGTCAATTATAGGGATTTTTCTTTTTCGTTTTCTCTCACTAGGGCCATTGATTTGGTTACGATGACTATCTCACCCGGTTACGTGCTGTGCGTGAAATCGTAAAATCAGCTTAGACACTTTCGGAGGCAACTGATACCTGTTGCACAAATCAAAGAAAGGTAAATCAAATGTTTCCCTGTTTTCTTACCAGGGTCAGTTTTGGTGGCCGTGCGAGTCAAAAGTCAATGTTATGTTTAACCGCTGCGCAAAAATATAAAATTCAGAAGCAACCGGTGGCTGTTTCAGAAACTTTTTCTGATGAAAAAAGATCTTGTTGTTGGTTGAAGAGTTTAAAAATAGGCCATAAAGATAAAATAAGATGTAAGAATAACTAATAATCAAAATTATTTTTGACAGGGTAGAAAACATTGTGGGAAAAGGAGAAAATGCTGGTAACCAGCATTGTCTCCTTTTCTCCGATTATTCTCCAAAGCATTCCCTTTTAGGGCTGTTAAAAAGCGTCATTGTGTTGTGTGGTAAGGGGTCAATAAGGATAAACAGATCCCCCCCATCCCAACAGCCAATCAGATCTCATCCCTCTGTGAAATTATCCAATCACAGAAGCTTTTAGGAAATCACCATGGATACCAATCAGCCAATCTGAGAGGCTTTGAGAAATCAAAATGGGCCCAGTCAGCCAATCAGAGAGCTCCAAAATCATTTCAAAATGGCGCCCTAATATAGCGATAGAAAACATTGAACAAAAAACGGCATAAAAGTGGATTTAGAGTCTTTTTTAAAGGCTGCTGTGCAGTCCTTGGCAATCTGCCAGACATGCACCATCCACACATGCCAGATTTCACTGAAAAAGGGCCAAAATTCAAGAAAACAAGGTGGCAGAAGACCTTGTTTTGGTCTTTTCAAGCACCTTGCAAGATTGCAAGAGTTACTTCCCTTAAAGTAAACCCTTGACCCGCCCTTTTACCGTTTCATTGAATTTTCTGACTCAGGCCACATTGAATTCATATAAGCCAAAATGATCAATGAACAGTGTAAACCCCGTCCCCCCCCTCCCCAGAAATTAATGTGACAAGTTGCTAAAAAAAGAATGAAAATTCTTTCAGTAGCAATTGTTTCCTATTGTATAAATCAAACAAAGGGAACTGAAATGTAATTTTTCCAATCGCTTCAAACAGCAACAAGAAACCCAGTTACGTTGATTACCGTCTCATATGTGCCAGTTACGCACATGCGAAAAGCACAGAAAACAATGTGACAAGTGGCTAAAAAAAGACTGAAAACTCTTTCAGTAGCAAGGAACTAAAGTGTAATTCTTCTAATCTCTTCAAACCGCAACAAGAAACCCAGTTACGTTGACTACCGTTTCATACGTGCCAGTTACGCACATGCGAAAACATCAGAAAATGATGTGACAAGTGGCTAAAAAAAGACTTGAACACTCTTTCAGTAGCAACTGCTTCCTGTTGCATAAGTCAAGTAGAACTAAATTTCTAGTATATTTTTTTTCTCCAATCTCTTCAAACCGCAACAAGAAACCCATTTACGTTGACTACCGTATTGTAGGTGCCAGTTACGTATCCGCGAAAACATTAAAAATCGACTTTACGGGACATTTCATAGCAGACGAAACCTGTTTCTCAAGTCAAATATGGGGAAATAATTTTTTTTTTTTTTTCTTTTTACCTCAAATCTCTTTATACCGTGTCAACAAACCCATTTACATTGACTACCTTCTCGTAGGTGCCAGTTACGTATCCGCGAAAACCTGAAAAATCGACTCACGGAACATTTTGTAGCAGACGACACCTGTTGCTTAAGTCAATTATAGGGATTTTTCTTTTTCGTTTTCTCTCACTAGGGCCATTGATTTGGTTACGATGACTATCTCACCCGGTTACGTGCTGTGCGTGAAATCGTAAAATCAGCTTAGACACTTTCGGAGGCAACTGATACCTGTTGCACAAATCAAAGAAAGGTAAATCAAATGTTTCCCTGTTTTCTTACCAGGGTCAGTTTTGGTGGCCGTGCGAGTCAAAAGTCAATGTTATGTTTAACCGCTGCGCAAAAATATAAAATTCAGAAGCAACCGGTGGCTGTTTCAGAAACTTTTTCTGATGAAAAAAGATCTTGTTGTTGGTTGAAGAGTTTAAAAATAGGCCATAAAGATAAAATAAGATGTAAGAATAACTAATAATCAAAATTATTTTTGACAGGGTAGAAAACATTGTGGGAAAAGGAGAAAATGCTGGTAACCAGCATTGTCTCCTTTTCTCCGATTATTCTCCAAAGCATTCCCTTTTAGGGCTGTTAAAAAGCGTCATTGTGTTGTGTGGTAAGGGGTCAATAAGGATAAACAGATCCCCCCCATCCCAACAGCCAATCAGATCTCATCCCTCTGTGAAATTATCCAATCACAGAAGCTTTTAGGAAATCACCATGGATACCAATCAGCCAATCAGAGAGGCTTTGAGAAATCAAAATGGGCCCAGTCAGCCAATCAGAGAGCTCCAAAATCATTTCAAAATGGCGCCCTAATATAGCGATAGAAAACATTGAACAAAAAACGGCATAAAAGTGGATTTAGAGTCTTTTTTAAAGGCTGCTGTGCAGTCCTTGGCAATCTGCCAGACATGCACCATCCACACATGCCAGATTTCACTGAAAAAGGGCCAAAATTCAAGAAAACAAGGTGGCAGAAGACCTTGTTTTGGTCTTTTCAAGCACCTTGCAAGATTGCAAGAGTTACTTCCCTTAAAGTAAACCCTTGACCCGCCCTTTTACCGTTTCATTGAATTTTCTGACTCAGGCCACATTGAATTCATATAAGCCAAAATGATCAATGAACAGTGTAAACCCCGTCCCCCCCCCCTCCAGAAATTAATGTGACAAGTTGCTAAAAAAAGAATGAAAATTCTTTCAGTAGCAATTGTTTCCTATTGTATAAATCAAACAAAGGGAACTGAAATGTAATTTTTCCAATCGCTTCCAACAGCAACAAGAAACCCAGTTACGTTGATTACCGTCTCATATGTGCCAGTTACGCACATGCGAAAAGCACAGAAAACAATGTGACAAGTGGCTAAAAAAAGACTGAAAACTCTTTCAGTAGCAAGGAACTAAAGTGTAATTCTTCTAATCTCTTCAAACCGCAACAAGAAACCCAGTTACGTTGACTACCGTTTCATACGTGCCAGTTACGCACATGCGAAAACATCAGAAAATGATGTGACAAGTGGCTAAAAAAAGACTTGAACACTCTTTCAGTAGCAACTGCTTCCTGTTGCATAAGTCAAGTAGAACTAAATTTCTAGTATATTTTTTTTCTCCAATCTCTTCAAACCGCAACAAGAAACCCATTTACGTTGACTACCGTATTGTAGGTGCCAGTTACGTATCCGCGAAAACATTAAAAATCGACTTTACGGGACATTTCATAGCAGACGAAACCTGTTTCTCAAGTCAAATATGGGGAAATAATTTTTTTTTTTTTTTTCTTTTTACCTCAAATCTCTTTATACCGTGTCAACAAACCCATTTACATTGACTACCTTCTCGTAGGTGCCAGTTACGTATCCGCGAAAACCTGAAAAATCGACTCACGGAACATTTTGTAGCAGTCGACACCTGTTGCTTAAGTCAATTATAGGGATTTTTCTTTTTCGTTTTCTCTCACTAGGGCCATTGATTTGGTTACGATGACTATCTCACCCGGTTACGTGCTGTGCGTGAAATCGTAAAATCAGCTTAGACACTTTCGGAGGCAACTGATACCTGTTGCACAAATCAAAGAAAGGTAAATCAAATGTTTCCCTGTTTTCTTACCAGGGTCAGTTTTGGTGGCCGTGCGAGTCAAAAGTCAATGTTATGTTTAACCGCTGCGCAAAAATATAAAATTCAGAAGCAACCGGTGGCTGTTTCAGAAACTTTTTCTGATGAAAAAAGATCTTGTTGTTGGTTGAAGAGTTTAAAAATAGGCCATAAAGATAAAATAAGATGTAAGAATAACTAATAATCAAAATTATTTTTGACAGGGTAGAAAACATTGTGGGAAAAGGAGAAAATGCTGGTAACCAGCATTGTCTCCTTTTCTCCGATTATTCTCCAAAGCATTCCCTTTTAGGGCTGTTAAAAAGCGTCATTGTGTTGTGTGGTAAGGGGTCAATAAGGATAAACAGATCCCCCCCATCCCAACAGCCAATCAGATCTCATCCCTCTGTGAAATTATCCAATCACAGAAGCTTTTAGGAAATCACCATGGATACCAATCAGCCAATCAGAGAGGCTTTGAGAAATCAAAATGGGCCCAGTCAGCCAATCAGAGAGCTCCAAAATCATTTCAAAATGGCGCCCTAATATAGCGATAGAAAACATTGAACAAAAAACGGCATAAAAGTGGATTTAGAGTCTTTTTTAAAGGCTGCTGTGCAGTCCTTGGCAATCTGCCAGACATGCACCATCCACACATGCCAGATTTCACTGAAAAAGGGCCAAAATTCAAGAAAACAAGGTGGCAGAAGACCTTGTTTTGGTCTTTTCAAGCACCTTGCAAGATTGCAAGAGTTACTTCCCTTAAAGTAAACCCTTGACCCGCCCTTTTACCGTTTCATTGAATTTTCTGACTCAGGCCACATTGAATTCATATAAGCCAAAATGATCAATGAACAGTGTAAACCCCGTCCCCCCCCCCCCCCCAGAAATTAATGTGACAAGTTGCTAAAAAAAGAATGAAAATTCTTTCAGTAGCAATTGTTTCCTATTGTATAAATCAAACAAAGGGAACTGAAATGTAATTTTTCCAATCGCTTCAAACAGCAACAAGAAACCCAGTTACGTTGATTACCGTCTCATATGTGCCAGTTACGCACATGCGAAAAGCACAGAAAACAATGTGACAAGTGGCTAAAAAAAGACTGAAAACTCTTTCAGTAGCAAGGAACTAAAGTGTAATTCTTCTAATCTCTTCAAACCGCAACAAGAAACCCAGTTACGTTGACTACCGTTTCATACGTGCCAGTTACGCACATGCGAAAACATCAGAAAATGATGTGACAAGTGGCTAAAAAAAGACTTGAACACTCTTTCAGTAGCAACTGCTTCCTGTTGCATAAGTCAAGTAGAACTAAATTTCTAGTATATTTTTTTTCTCCAATCTCTTCAAACCGCAACAAGAAACCCATTTACGTTGACTACCGTATTGTAGGTGCCAGTTACGTATCCGCGAAAACATTAAAAATCGACTTTACGGGACATTTCATAGCAGACGAAACCTGTTTCTCAAGTCAAATATGGGGAAATAATTTTTTTTTTTTTTTTCTTTTTACCTCAAATCTCTTTATACCGTGTCAACAAACCCATTTACATTGACTACCTTCTCGTAGGTGCCAGTTACGTATCCGCGAAAACCTGAAAAATCGACTCACGGAACATTTTGTAGCAGACGACACCTGTTGCTTAAGTCAATTATAGGGATTTTTCTTTTTCGTTTTCTCTCACTAGGGCCATTGATTTGGTTACGATGACTATCTCACCCGGTTACGTGCTGTGCGTGAAATCGTAAAATCAGCTTAGACACTTTCGGAGGCAACTGATACCTGTTGCACAAATCAAAGAAAGGTAAATCAAATGTTTCCCTGTTTTCTTACCAGGGTCAGTTTTGGTGGCCGTGCGAGTCAAAAGTCAATGTTATGTTTAACCGCTGCGCAAAAATATAAAATTCAGAAGCAACCGGTGGCTGTTTCAGAAACTTTTTCTGATGAAAAAAGATCTTGTTGTTGGTTGAAGAGTTTGAAAATAGGCCATAAAGATAAAATAAGATGTAAGAATAACTAATAATCAAAATTATTTTTGACAGGGTAGAAAACATTGTGGGAAAAGGAGAAAATGCTGGTAACCAGCATTGTCTCCTTTTCTCCGATTATTCTCCAAAGCATTCCCTTTAAGGGCTGTTAAAAAGCGTCATTGTGTTGTGTGGTAAGGGGTCAATAAGGATAAACAGATCCCCCCCATCCCAACAGCCAATCAGATCTCATCCCTCTGTGAAATTATCCAATCACAGAAGCTTTTAGGAAATCACCATGGATACCAATCAGCCAATCAGAGAGGCTTTGAGAAATCAAAATGGGCCCAGTCAGCCAATCAGAGAGCTCCAAAATCATTTCAAAATGGCGCCCTAATATAGCGATAGAAAACATTGAACAAAAAACGGCATAAAAGTGGATTTAGAGTCTTTTTTAAAGGCTGCTGTGCAGTCCTTGGCAATCTGCCAGACATGCACCATCCACACATGCCAGATTTCACTGAAAAAGGGCCAAAATTCAAGAAAACAAGGTGGCAGAAGACCTTGTTTTGGTCTTTTCAAGCACCTTGCAAGATTGCAAGAGTTACTTCCCTTAAAGTAAACCCTTGACCCGCCCTTTTACCGTTTCATTGAATTTTCTGACTCAGGCCACATTGAATTCATATAAGCCAAAATGATCAATGAACAGTGTAAACCCCGTCCCCCCCCCCAGAAATTAATGTGACAAGTTGCTAAAAAAAGAATGAAAATTCTTTCAGTAGCAATGGTTTCCTATTGTATAAATCAAACAAAGGGAACTGAAATGTAATTTTTCCAATCACTTCAAACAGCAACAAGAAACCCAGTTACGTTGATTACCGTCTCATATGTGCCAGTTACGCACATGCGAAAAGCACAGAAAACAATGTGACAAGTGGCTAAAAAAAGACTGAAAACTCTTTCAGTAGCAAGGAACTAAAGTGTAATTCTTCTAATCTCTTCAAACCGCAACAAGAAACCCAGTTACGTTGACTACCGTTTCATACGTGCCAGTTACGCACATGCGAAAACATCAGAAAATGATGTGACAAGTGGCTAAAAAAAGACTTGAACACTCTTTCAGTAGCAACTGCTTCCTGTTGCATAAGTCAAGTAGAACTAAATTTCTAGTATATTTTTTTTCTCCAATCTCTTCAAACCGCAACAAGAAACCCATTTACGTTGACTACCGTATTGTAGGTGCCAGTTACGTATCCGCGAAAACATTAAAAATCGACTTTACGGGACATTTCATAGCAGACGAAACCTGTTTCTCAAGTCAAATATGGGGAAATAATTTTTTTTTTTTTTTTCTTTTTACCTCAAATCTCTTTATACCGTGTCAACAAACCCATTTACATTGACTACCTTCTCGTAGGTGCCAGTTACGTATCCGCGAAAACCTGAAAAATGGACTCACGGAACATTTTGTAGCAGACGACACCTGTTGCTTAAGTCAATTATAGGGATTTTTCTTTTTCGTTTTCTCTCACTAGGGCCATTGATTTGGTTACGATGACTATCTCACCCGGTTACGTGCTGTGCGTGAAATCGTAAAATCAGCTTAGACACTTTCGGAGGCAACTGATACCTGTTGCACAAATCAAAGAAAGGTAAATCAAATGTTTCCCTGTTTTCTTACCAGGGTCAGTTTTGGTGGCCGTGCGAGTCAAAAGTCAATGTTATGTTTAACCGCTGCGCAAAAATATAAAATTCAGAAGCAACCGGTGGCTGTTTCAGAAACTTTTTCTGATGAAAAAAGATCTTGTTGTTGGTTGAAGAGTTTAAAAATAGGCCATAAAGATAAAATAAGATGTAAGAATAACTAATAATCAAAATTATTTTTGACAGGGTAGAAAACATTGTGGGAAAAGGAGAAAATGCTGGTAACCAGCATTGTCTCCTTTTCTCCGATTATTCTCCAAAGCATTCCCTTTTAGGGCTGTTAAAAAGCGTCATTGTGTTGTGTGGTAAGGGGTCAATAAGGATAAACAGATCCCCCCCATCCCAACAGCCAATCAGATCTCATCCCTCTGTGAAATTATCCAATCACAGAAGCTTTTAGGAAATCACCATGGATACCAATCAGCCAATCAGAGAGGCTTTGAGAAATCAAAATGGGCCCAGTCAGCCAATCAGAGAGCTCCAAAATCATTTCAAGATGGCGCCCTAATATAGCGATAGAAAACATTGAACAAAAAACGGCATAAAAGTGGATTTAGAGTCTTTTTTAAAGGCTGCTGTGCAGTCCTTGGCAATCTGCCAGACATGCACCATCCACACATGCCAGATTTCACTGAAAAAGGGCCAAAATTCAAGAAAACAAGGTGGCAGAAGACCTTGTTTTGGTACCTTGTTTTGGTCTTTTCAAGCACCTTGCAAGATTGCAAGAGTTACTTCCCTTAAAGAAAACCCTTGACCCCCCCCCTTTTACCGTTTCATTGAATTTTCTGACTCAGGCCACAATGAATTCATATAAGCCAAAATGATCAATGAACAGTGTAAACCCCCCCCTCCCAGAAATTAATGTGACAAGTTGCTAAAAAAAGAATGAAAATTCTTTCAGTAGCAATTGTTTCCTATTGTATAAATCAAACAAAGGGAACTGAAATGTAATTTTTCCAATCGCTTCAAACCGCAACAAGAAACCCAGTTACGTTGATTACCGTCTCATATGTGCCAGTTACGCACATGGGAAAAGCACAGAAAACAATGTGACAAGTGGCTAAAAAAAGACTGAAAACTCTTTCAGTAGCAAGGAACTAAAGTGTAATTCTTCTAATCTCTTCAAACCGCAACAAGAAACCCAGTTACGTTGACTACCGTTTCATACGTGCCAGTTACGCACATGCGAAAACATCAGAAAATGATGTGACAAGTGGCTAAAAAAAGACTTGAACACTCTTTCAGTAGCAACTGCTTCCTGTTGCATAAGTCAAATAGAACTAAATTTCTAGTATTTTTTTTTCTCCAATCTCTTCAAACCGCAACAAGAAACCCATTTACGTTGACTACCGTATTGTAGGTGCCAGTTACGTATCTGCGAAAACATGAAAAATCGACTTTACGGGACATTTCATAGCAGACGAAACCTGTTTCTCAAGTCAAATATGGGGAAATAATTTTTTTTTTTTTTTTTTTCTTTTTACATCAAATCTCTTTATACCGTGTCAACAAACCCATTTACATTGACTACCGTCTTGTAGGTGCCAGTTACGTATCCGCGAAAACCTGAAAAATCGACTCACGGAACATTTTGTAGCAGACGACACCTGTTGCTTAAGTCAATTATAGGGATTTTTCTTTTTCGTTTTCTCTCACTAGGGCCATTGATTTGGTTACGATGACTATCTCACCCGGTTACGTGCTGCGCGTGAAATCGTAAAATCAGCTTAGACACTTTCGGAGGCAACTGATACCTGTTGCACAAATCAAAGAAAGGTAAATCAAATGTTTCCCTGTTTTCTTACCAGGGTCAGTTTTGGTGGCCGTGCGAGTCAAAAGTCAATGTTATGTTTAACCGCTGCGCAAAAATATAAAATTCAGAAGCAACTGTTTCAGAAACTTTTTCTGAAGAAAAAAGATCTTGTTCTTGGTTGAAGAGTTTAAAAATAGGTCATAAAGATAAAATAAGATGTAAGAATAACTAATAATCAAAATTATTTTTGACAGGGTAGAAAACATTGTGGGAAAAGGAGAAAATGCTGGTAACCAGCATTGTCTCCTTTTCTCCGATTATTCTCCAAAGCATTCCCTTTTAGGGCTGTTAAAAAGCGTCATTGTGTTGTATGGTAAGGGGTCAATAAGGATAAACAGATCCCCCCCATCCCAACAGCCAATCAGATCTCATCCCTCTGTGAAATTATCCAATCACAGAAGCTTTTAGGAAATCACCATGGATACCAATCAGCCAATCAGAGAGGCTCTGAGAAATCAAAATGGGCCCAGTCAGCCAATCAGAGAGCTCCAAAATCATTTCAAAATGGCGCCCTAATATAGCGATAGAAAACAGTGAACAAAAAACGGCATAAAAGTGGATTTAGAGTCTTTTTTAAAGGCTGCTGTGCAGTCCTTGGCAATCTGCCAGACATGCACCATCCACACATGCCAGATTTCACTGAAAAAGGGCCAAAATTCAAGAAAACAAGGTGGCAGAAGACCTTGTTTTGGTCTTTTCAAGCACCTTGCAAGATTGCAAGAGTTACTTCCCTTAAAGAAAACCCTTGACCCCCCCCCTTTTACCGTTTCATTGAATTTTCTGACTCAGGCCACAATGAATTCATATAAGCCAAAATGATCAATGAACAGTGTAAACCCCCCCCTCCCAGAAATTAATGTGACAAGTTGCTAAAAAAAGAATGAAAATTCTTTCAGTAGCAATTGTTTCCTATTGTATAAATCAAACAAAGGGAACTGAAATGTAATTTTTCCAATCGCTTCAAACCGCAACAAGAAACCCAGTTACGTTGATTACCGTCTCATATGTGCCAGTTACGCACATGGGAAAAGCACAGAAAACAATGTGACAAGTGGCTAAAAAAAGACTGAAAACTCTTTCAGTAGCAAGGAACTAAAGTGTAATTCTTCTAATCTCTTCAAACCGCAACAAGAAACCCAGTTACGTTGACTACCGTTTCATACGTGCCAGTTACGCACATGCGAAAACATCAGAAAATGATGTGACAAGTGGCTAAAAAAAGACTTGAACACTCTTTCAGTAGCAACTGCTTCCTGTTGCATAAGTCAAATAGAACTAAATTTCTAGTATTTTTTTTTCTCCAATCTCTTCAAACCGCAACAAGAAACCCATTTACGTTGACTACCGTATTGTAGGTGCCAGTTACGTATCTGCGAAAACATGAAAAATCGACTTTACGGGACATTTCATAGCAGACGAAACCTGTTTCTCAAGTCAAATATGGGGAAATAATTTTTTTTTTTTTTTTTTTTTCTTTTTACATCAAATCTCTTTATACCGTGTCAACAAACCCATTTACATTGACTACCGTCTCGTAGGTGCCAGTTACGTATCCGCGAAAACCTGAAAAATCGACTCACGGAACATTTTGTAGCAGACGACACCTGTTGCTTAAGTCAATTATAGGGATTTTTCTTTTTCGTTTTCTCTCACTAGGGCCATTGATTTGGTTACGATGACTATCTCACCCGGTTACGTGCTGCGCGTGAAATCGTAAAATCAGCTTAGACACTTTCGGAGGCAACTGATACCTGTTGCACAAATCAAAGAAAGGTAAATCAAATGTTTCCCTGTTTTCTTACCAGGGTCAGTTTTGGTGGCCGTGCGAGTCAAAAGTCAATGTTATGTTTAACCGCTGCGCAAAAATATAAAATTCAGAAGCAACTGTTTCAGAAACTTTTTCTGAAGAAAAAAGATCTTGTTCTTGGTTGAAGAGTTTAAAAATAGGTCATAAAGATAAAATAAGATGTAAGAATAACTAATAATCAAAATTATTTTTGACAGGGTAGAAAACATTGTGGGAAAAGGAGAAAATGCTGGTAACCAGCATTGTCTCCTTTTCTCCGATTATTCTCCAAAGCATTCCCTTTTAGGGCTGTTAAAAAGCGTCATTGTGTTGTGTGGTAAGGGGTCAATAAGGATAAACAGATCCCCCCCATCCCAACAGCCAATCAGATCTCATCCCTCTGTGAAATTATCCAATCACAGAAGCTTTTAGGAAATCACCATGGATACCAATCAGCCAATCAGAGAGGCTCTGAGAAATCAAAATGGGCCCAGTCAGCCAATCAGAGAGCTCCAAAATCATTTCAAAATGGCGCCCTAATATAGCGATAGAAAACAGTGAACAAAAAACGGCATAAAAGTGGATTTAGAGTCTTTTTTAAAGGCTGCTGTGCAGTCCTTGGCAATCTGCCAGACATGCACCATCCACACATGCCAGATTTCACTGAAAAAGGGCCAAAATTCAAGAAAACAAGGTGGCAGAAGACCTTGTTTTGGTCTTTTCAAGCACCTTGCAAGATTGCAAGAGTTACTTCCCTTAAAGAAAACCCTTGACCCCCCCCTTTTACCGTTTCATTGAATTTTCTGACTCAGGCCACAATGAATTCATATAAGCCAAAATGATCAATGAACAGTGTAAACCCCCCCCTCCCAGAAATTAATGTGACAAGTTGCTAAAAAAAGAATGAAAATTCTTTCAGTAGCAATTGTTTCCTATTGTATAAATCAAACAAAGGGAACTGAAATGTAATTTTTCCAATCGCTTCAAACCGCAACAAGAAACCCAGTTACGTTGATTACCGTCTCATATGTGCCAGTTACGCACATGGGAAAAGCACAGAAAACAATGTGACAAGTGGCTAAAAAAAGACTGAAAACTCTTTCAGTAGCAAGGAACTAAAGTGTAATTCTTCTAATCTCTTCAAACCACAACAAGAAACCCAGTTACGTTGACTACCGTTTCATACGTGCCAGTTACGCACATGCGAAAACATCAGAAAATGATGTGACAAGTGGCTAAAAAAAGACTTGAACACTCTTTCAGTAGCAACTGCTTCCTGTTGCATAAGTCAAATAGAACTAAATTTCTAGTATTTTTTTTTCTCCAATCTCTTCAAACCGCAACAAGAAACCCATTTACGTTGACTATCGTATTGTAGGTGCCAGTTACGTATCTGCGAAAACATGAAAAATCGACTTTACGGGACATTTCATAGCAGACGAAACCTGTTTCTCAAGTCAAATATGGGGAAATAATTTTTTATTTTTTTTTTTTTCTTTTTACATCAAATCTCTTTATACCGTGTGAACAAACCCATTTACATTGACTACCGTCTTGTAGGTGCCAGTTACGTATCCGCGAAAACCTGAAAAATCGACTCACGGAACATTTTGTAGCAGATGACACCTGTTGCTTAAGTCAATTATAGGGATTTTTCTTTTTCGTTTTCTCTCACTAGGGCCATTGATTTGGTTACGATGACTATCTCACCCGGTTACGTGCTGCGCGTGAAATCGTAAAATCAGCTTAGACACTTTCGGAGGCAACTGATACCTGTTGCACAAATCAAAGAAAGGTAAATCAAATGTTTCCCTGTTTTCTTACCAGGGTCAGTTTTGGTGGCCGTGCGAGTCAAAAGTCAATGTTATGTTTAACCGCTGCGCAAAAATATAAAATTCAGAAGCAACTGTTTCAGAAACTTTTTCTGAAGAAAAAAGATCTTGTTCTTGGTTGAAGAGTTTAAAAATAGGTCATAAAGATAAAATAAGATGTAAGAATAACTAATAATCAAAATTATTTTTGACAGGGTAGAAAACATTGTGGGAAAAGGAGAAAATGCTGGTAACCAGCATTGTCTCCTTTTCTCCGATTATTCTCCAAAGCATTCCCTTTTAGGGCTGTTAAAAAGCGTCATTGTGTTGTGTGGTAAGGGGTCAATAAGGATAAACAGATCCCCCCCATCCCAACAGCCAATCAGATCTCATCCCTCTGTGAAATTATCCAATCACAGAAGCTTTTAGGAAATCACCATGGATACCAATCAGCTAATCAGAGAGGCTCTGAGAAATCAAAATGGGCCCAGTCAGCCAATCAGAGAGCTCCAAAATCATTTCAAAATGGCGCCCTAATATAGCGATAGAAAACAGTGAACAAAAAACGGCATAAAAGTGGATTTAGAGTCTTTTTTAAAGGCTGCTGTGCAGTCCTTGGCAATCTGCCAGACATGCACCATCCACACATGCCAGATTTCACTGAAAAAGGGCCAAAATTCAAGAAAACAAGGTGGCAGAAGACCTTGTTTTGGTCTTTTCAAGCACCTTGCAAGATTGCAAGAGTTACTTCCCTTAAAGAAAACCCTTGACCCCCCCCCTTTTACCGTTTCATTGAATTTTCTGACTCAGGCCACAATGAATTCATATAAGCCAAAATGATCAATGAACAGTGTAAACCCCCCCCCCCTCCCAGAAATTAATGTGACAAGTTGCTAAAAAAAGAATGAAAATTCTTTCAGTAGCAATTGTTTCCTATTGTATAAATCAAACAAAGGGAACTGAAATGTAATTTTTCCAATCGCTTCAAACCGCAACAAGAAACCCAGTTACGTTGATTACCGTCTCATATGTGCCAGTTACGCACATGGGAAAAGCACAGAAAACAATGTGACAAGTGGCTAAAAAAAGACTGAAAACTCTTTCAGTAGCAAGGAACTAAAGTGTAATTCTTCTAATCTCTTCAAACCGCAACAAGAAACCCAGTTACGTTGACTACCGTTTCATACGTGCCAGTTACGCACATGCGAAAACATCAGAAAATGATGTGACAAGTGGCTAAAAAAAGACTTGAACACTCTTTCAGTAGCAACTGCTTCCTGTTGCATAAGTCAAATAGAACTAAATTTCTAGTATTTTTTTTTCTCCAATCTCTTCAAACCGCAACAAGAAACCCATTTACGTTGACTACCGTATTGTAGGTGCCAGTTACGTATCTGCGAAAACATGAAAAATCGACTTTACGGGACATTTCATAGCAGACGAAACCTGTTTCTCAAGTCAAATATGGGGAAATAATTTTTTTTTTTTTTTTTTTTCTTTTTACATCAAATCTCTTTATACCGTGTCAACAAACCCATTTACATTGACTACCGTCTCGTAGGTGCCAGTTACGTATCCGCGAAAACCTGAAAAATCGACTCACGGAACATTTTGTAGCAGACGACACCTGTTGCTTAAGTCAATTATAGGGATTTTTCTTTTTCGTTTTCTCTCACTAGGGCCATTGATTTGGTTACGATGACTATCTCACCCGGTTACGTGCTGCGCGTGAAATCGTAAAATCAGCTTAGACACTTTCGGAGGCAACTGATACCTGTTGCACAAATCAAAGAAAGGTAAATCAAATGTTTCCCTGTTTTCTTACCAGGGTCAGTTTTGGTGGCCGTGCGAGTCAAAAGTCAATGTTATGTTTAACCGCTGCGCAAAAATATAAAATTCAGAAGCAACTGTTTCAGAAACTTTTTCTGAAGAAAAAAGATCTTGTTCTTGGTTGAAGAGTTTAAAAATAGGTCATAAAGATAAAATAAGATGTAAGAATAACTAATAATCAAAATTATTTTTGACAGGGTAGAAAACATTGTGGGAAAAGGAGAAAATGCTGGTAACCAGCATTGTCTCCTTTTCTCCGATTATTCTCCAAAGCATTCCCTTTTAGGGCTGTTAAAAAGCGTCATTGTGTTGTGTGGTAAGGGGTCAATAAGGATAAACAGATCCCCCCCATCCCAACAGCCAATCAGATCTCATCCCTCTGTGAAATTATCCAATCACAGAAGCTTTTAGGAAATCACCATGGATACCAATCAGCCAATCAGAGAGGCTCTGAGAAATCAAAATGGGCCCAGTCAGCCAATCAGAGAGCTCCAAAATCATTTCAAAATGGCGCCCTAATATAGCGATAGAAAACAGTGAACAAAAAACGGCATAAAAGTGGATTTAGAGTCTTTTTTAAAGGCTGCTGTGCAGTCCTTGGCAATCTGCCAGACATGCACCATCCACACATGCCAGATTTCACTGAAAAAGGGCCAAAATTCAAGAAAACAAGGTGGCAGAAGACCTTGTTTTGGTCTTTTCAAGCACCTTGCAAGATTGCAAGAGTTACTTCCCTTAAAGAAAACCCTTGACCCCCCCCTTTTACCGTTTCATTGAATTTTCTGACTCAGGCCACAATGAATTCATATAAGCCAAAATGATCAATGAACAGTGTAAACCCCCCCCTCCCAGAAATTAATGTGACAAGTTGCTAAAAAAAGAATGAAAATTCTTTCAGTAGCAATTGTTTCCTATTGTATAAATCAAACAAAGGGAACTGAAATGTAATTTTTCCAATCGCTTCAAACCGCAACAAGAAACCCAGTTACGTTGATTACCGTCTCATATGTGCCAGTTACGCACATGGGAAAAGCACAGAAAACAATGTGACAAGTGGCTAAAAAAAGACTGAAAACTCTTTCAGTAGCAAGGAACTAAAGTGTAATTCTTCTAATCTCTTCAAACCGCAACAAGAAACCCAGTTACGTTGACTACCGTTTCATACGTGCCAGTTACGCACATGCGAAAACATCAGAAAATGATGTGACAAGTGGCTAAAAAAAGACTTGAACACTCTTTCAGTAGCAACTGCTTCCTGTTGCATAAGTCAAATAGAACTAAATTTCTAGTATTTTTTTTTCTCCAATCTCTTCAAACCGCAACAAGAAACCCATTTACGTTGACTACCGTATTGTAGGTGCCAGTTACGTATCTGCGAAAACATGAAAAATCGACTTTACGGGACATTTCATAGCAGACGAAACCTGTTTCTCAAGTCAAATATGGGGAAATAATTTTTTTTTTTTTTTTTTTCTTTTTACATCAAATCTCTTTATACCGTGTCAACAAACCCATTTACATTGACTACCGTCTCGTAGGTGCCAGTTACGTATCCGCGAAAACCTGAAAAATCGACTCACGGAACATTTTGTAGCAGACGACACCTGTTGCTTAAGTCAATTATAGGGATTTTTCTTTTTCGTTTTCTCTCACTAGGGCCATTGATTTGGTTACGATGACTATCTCACCCGGTTACATGCTGCGCGTGAAATCGTAAAATCAGCTTAGACACTTTCGGAGGCAACTGATCCCTGTTGCACAAATCAAAGAAAGGTAAATCAAATGTTTCCCTGTTTTCTTACCAGGGTCAGTTTTGGTGGCCGTGCGAGTCAAAAGTCAATGTTATGTTTAACCGCTGCGCAAAAATATAAAATTCAGAAGCAACTGTTTCAGAAACTTTTTCTGAAGAAAAAAGATCTTGTTCTTGGTTGAAGAGTTTAAAAATAGGTCATAAAGATAAAATAAGATGTAAGAATAACTAATAATCAAAATTATTTTTGACAGGGTAGAAAACATAGTGGGAAAAGGAGAAAATGCTGGTAACCAGCATTGTCTCCTTTTCTCCGATTATTCTCCAAAGCATTCCCTTTTAGGGCTGTTAAAAAGCGTCATTGTGTTGTGTGGTAAGGGGTCAATAAGGATAAACAGATCCCCCCCATCCCAACAGCCAATCAGATCTCATCCCTCTGTGAAATTATCCAATCACAGAAGCTTTTAGGAAATCACCATGGATACCAATCAGCCAATCAGAGAGGCTCTGAGAAATCAAAATGGGCCCAGTCAGCCAATCAGAGAGCTCCAAAATCATTTCAAAATGGCGCCCAAATATAGCGATAGAAAACAGTGAACAAAAAACGGCATAAAAGTGGATTTAGAGTCTTTTTTAAAGGCTGCTGTGCAGTCCTTGGCAATCTGCCAGACATGCACCATCCACACATGCCAGATTTCACTGAAAAAGGGCCAAAATTCAAGAAAACAAGGTGGCAGAAGACCTTGTTTTGGTCTTTTCAAGCACCTTGCAAGATTGCAAGAGTTACTTCCCTTAAAGAAAACCCTTGACCCCCCCCTTTTACCGTTTCATTGAATTTTCTGACTCAGGCCACAATGAATTCATATAAGCCAAAATGATCAATGAACAGTGTAAACCCCCCCCCTCCCAGAAATTAATGTGACAAGTTGCTAAAAAAAGAATGAAAATTCTTTCAGTAGCAATTGTTTCCTATTGTATAAATCAAACAAAGGGAACTGAAATGTAATTTTTCCAATCGCTTCAAACCGCAACAAGAAACCCAGTTACGTTGATTACCGTCTCATATGTGCCAGTTACGCACATGGGAAAAGCACAGAAAACAATGTGACAAGTGGCTAAAAAAAGACTGAAAACTCTTTCAGTAGCAAGGAACTAAAGTGTAATTCTTCTAATCTCTTCAAACCGCAACAAGAAACCCAGTTACGTTGACTACCGTTTCATACGTGCCAGTTACGCACATGCGAAAACATCAGAAAATGATGTGACAAGTGGCTAAAAAAAGACTTGAACACTCTTTCAGTAGCAACTGCTTCCTGTTGCATAAGTCAAATAGAACTAAATTTCTAGTATTTTTTTTTCTCCAATCTCTTCAAACCGCAACAAGAAACCCATTTACGTTGACTACCGTATTGTAGGTGCCAGTTACGTATCTGCGAAAACATGAAAAATCGACTTTACGGGACATTTCATAGCAGACGAAACCTGTTTCTCAAGTCAAATATGGGGAAATAATTTTTTTTTTTTTTTTTTTCTTTTTACATCAAATCTCTTTATACCGTGTCAACAAACCCATTTACATTGACTACCGTCTCGTAGGTGCCAGTTACGTATCCGCGAAAACCTGAAAAATCGACTCACGGAACATTTTGTAGCAGACGACACCTGTTGCTTAAGTCAATTATAGGGATTTTTCTTTTTCGTTTTCTCTCACTAGGGCCATTGATTTGGTTACGATGACTATCTCACCCGGTTACGTGCTGCGCGTGAAATCGTAAAATCAGCTTAGACACTTTCGGAGGCAACTGATACCTGTTGCACAAATCAAAGAAAGGTAAATCAAATGTTTCCCTGTTTTCTTACCAGGGTCAGTTTTGGTGGCCGTGCGAGTCAAAAGTCAATGTTATGTTTAACCGCTGCGCAAAAATATAAAATTCAGAAGCAACTGTTTCAGAAACTTTTTCTGAAGAAAAAAGATCTTGTTCTTGGTTGAAGAGTTTAAAAATAGGTCATAAAGATAAAATAAGATGTAAGAATAACTAATAATCAAAATTATTTTTGACAGGGTAGAAAACATTGTGGGAAAAGGAGAAAATGCTGGTAACCAGCATTGTCTCCTTTTCTCCGATTATTCTCCAAAGCATTCCCTTTTAGGGCTGTTAAAAAGCGTCATTGTGTTGTGTGGTAAGGGGTCAATAAGGATAAACAGATCCCCCCCATCCCAACAGCCAATCAGATCTCATCCCTCTGTGAAATTATCCAATCACAGAAGCTTTTAGGAAATCACCATGGATACCAATCAGCCAATCAGAGAGGCTCTGAGAAATCAAAATGGGCCCAGTCAGCCAATCAGAGAGCTCCAAAATCATTTCAAAATGGCGCCCTAATATAGCGATAGAAAACAGTGAACAAAAAACGGCATAAAAGTGGATTTAGAGTCTTTTTTAAAGGCTGCTGTGCAGTCCTTGGCAATCTGCCAGACATGCACCATCCACACATGCCAGATTTCACTGAAAAAGGGCCAAAATTCAAGAAAACAAGGTGGCAGAAGACCTTGTTTTGGTCTTTTCAAGCACCTTGCAAGATTGCAAGAGTTACTTCCCTTAAAGAAAACCCTTGACCCCCCCTTTTACCGTTTCATTGAATTTTCTGACTCAGGCCACAATGAATTCATATAAGCCAAAATGATCAATGAACAGTGTAAACCCCCCCCTCCCAGAAATTAATGTGACAAGTTGCTAAAAAAAGAATGAAAATTCTTTCAGTAGCAATTGTTTCCTATTGTATAAATCAAACAAAGGGAACTGAAATGTAATTTTTCCAATCGCTTCAAACCGCAACAAGAAACCCAGTTACGTTGATTACCGTCTCATATGTGCCAGTTACGCACATGGGAAAAGCACAGAAAACAATGTGACAAGTGGCTAAAAAAAGACTGAAAACTCTTTCAGTAGCAAGGAACTAAAGTGTAATTCTTCTAATCTCTTCAAACCGCAACAAGAAACCCAGTTACGTTGACTACCGTTTCATACGTGCCAGTTACGCACATGCGAAAACATCAGAAAATGATGTGACAAGTGGCTAAAAAAAGACTTGAACACTCTTTCAGTAGCAACTGCTTCCTGTTGCATAAGTCAAATAGAACTAAATTTCTAGTATTTTTTTTTCTCCAATCTCTTCAAACCGCAACAAGAAACCCATTTACGTTGACTACCGTATTGTAGGTGCCAGTTACGTATCTGCGAAAACATGAAAAATCGACTTTACGGGACATTTCATAGCAGACGAAACCTGTTTCTCAAGTCAAATATGGGGAAATAATTTTTTTTTTTTTTTTTTTCTTTTTACATCAAATCTCTTTATACCGTGTCAACAAACCCATTTACATTGACTACCGTCTCGTAGGTGCCAGTTACGTATCCGCGAAAACCTGAAAAATCGACTCACGGAACATTTTGTAGCAGACGACACCTGTTGCTTAAGTCAATTATAGGGATTTTTCTTTTTCGTTTTCTCTCACTAGGGCCATTGATTTGGTTACGATGACTATCTCACCCGGTTACGTGCTGCGCGTGAAATCGTAAAATCAGCTTAGACACTTTCGGAGGCAACTGATACCTGTTGCACAAATCAAAGAAAGGTAAATCAAATGTTTCCCTGTTTTCTTACCAGGGTCAGTTTTGGTGGCCGTGCGAGTCAAAAGTCAATGTTATGTTTAACCGCTGCGCAAAAATATAAAATTCAGAAGCAACTGTTTCAGAAACTTTTTCTGAAGAAAAAAGATCTTGTTCTTGGTTGAAGAGTTTAAAAATAGGTCATAAAGATAAAATAAGATGTAAGAATAACTAATAATCAAAATTATTTTTGACAGGGTAGAAAACATTGTGGGAAAAGGAGAAAATGCTGGTAACCAGCATTGTCTCCTTTTCTCCGATTATTCTCCAAAGCATTCCCTTTTAGGGCTGTTAAAAAGCGTCATTGTGTTGTGTGGTAAGGGGTCAATAAGGATAAACAGATCCCCCCCATCCCAACAGCCAATCAGATCTCATCCCTCTGTGAAATTATCCAATCACAGAAGCTTTTAGGAAATCACCATGGATACCAATCAGCCAATCAGAGAGGCTCTGAGAAATCAAAATGGGCCCAGTCAGCCAATCAGAGAGCTCCAAAATCATTTCAAAATGGCGCCCTAATATAGCGATAGAAAACAGTGAACAAAAAACGGCATAAAAGTGGATTTAGAGTCTTTTTTAAAGGCTGCTGTGCAGTCCTTGGCAATCTGCCAGACATGCACCATCCACACATGCCAGATTTCACTGAAAAAGGGCCAAAATTCAAGAAAACAAGGTGGCAGAAGACCTTGTTTTGGTCTTTTCAAGCACCTTGCAAGATTGCAAGAGTTACTTCCCTTAAAGAAAACCCTTGACCCCCCCCTTTTACCGTTTCATTGAATTTTCTGACTCAGGCCACAATGAATTCATATAAGCCAAAATGATCAATGAACAGTGTAAACCCCCCCCCTCCCAGAAATTAATGTGACAAGTTGCTAAAAAAAGAATGAAAATTCTTTCAGTAGCAATTGTTTCCTATTGTATAAATCAAACAAAGGGAACTGAAATGTAATTTTTCCAATCGCTTCAAACCGCAACAAGAAACCCAGTTACGTTGATTACCGTCTCATATGTGCCAGTTACGCACATGGGAAAAGCACAGAAAACAATGTGACAAGTGGCTAAAAAAAGACTGAAAACTCTTTCAGTAGCAAGGAACTAAAGTGTAATTCTTCTAATCTCTTCAAACCGCAACAAGAAACCCAGTTACGTTGACTACCGTTTCATACGTGCCAGTTACGCACATGCGAAAACATCAGAAAATGATGTGACAAGTGGCTAAAAAAAGACTTGAACACTCTTTCAGTAGCAACTGCTTCCTGTTGCATAAGTCAAATAGAACTAAATTTCTAGTATTTTTTTTTCTCCAATCTCTTCAAACCGCAACAAGAAACCCATTTACGTTGACTACCGTATTGTAGGTGCCAGTTACGTATCTGCGAAAACATGAAAAATCGACTTTACGGGACATTTCATAGCAGACGAAACCTGTTTCTCAAGTCAAATATGGGGAAATAATTTTTTTTTTTTTTTTTTTTCTTTTTACATCAAATCTCTTTATACCGTGTCAACAAACCCATTTACATTGACTACCGTCTCGTAGGTGCCAGTTACGTATCCGCGAAAACCTGAAAAATCGACTCACGGAACATTTTGTAGCAGACGACACCTGTTGCTTAAGTCAATTATAGGGATTTTTCTTTTTCGTTTTCTCTCACTAGGGCCATTGATTTGGTTACGATGACTATCTCACCCGGTTACGTGCTGCGCGTGAAATCGTAAAATCAGCTTAGACACTTTCGGAGGCAACTGATACCTGTTGCACAAATCAAAGAAAGGTAAATCAAATGTTTCCCTGTTTTCTTACCAGGGTCAGTTTTGGTGGCCGTGCGAGTCAAAAGTCAATGTTATGTTTAACCGCTGCGCAAAAATATAAAATTCAGAAGCAACTGTTTCAGAAACTTTTTCTGAAGAAAAAAGATCTTGTTCTTGGTTGAAGAGTTTAAAAATAGGTCATAAAGATAAAATAAGATGTAAGAATAACTAATAATCAAAATTATTTTTGACAGGGTAGAAAACATTGTGGGAAAAGGAGAAAATGCTGGTAACCAGCATTGTCTCCTTTTCTCCGATTATTCTCCAAAGCATTCCCTTTTAGGGCTGTTAAAAAGCGTCATTGTGTTGTGTGGTAAGGGGTCAATAAGGATAAACAGATCCCCCCCATCCCAACAGCCAATCAGATCTCATCCCTCTGTGAAATTATCCAATCACAGAAGCTTTTAGGAAATCACCATGGATACCAATCAGCCAATCAGAGAGGCTCTGAGAAATCAAAATGGGCCCAGTCAGCCAATCAGAGAGCTCCAAAATCATTTCAAAATGGCGCCCTAATATAGCGATAGAAAACAGTGAACAAAAAACGGCATAAAAGTGGATTTAGAGTCTTTTTTAAAGGCTGCTGTGCAGTCCTTGGCAATCTGCCAGACATGCACCATCCACACATGCCAGATTTCACTGAAAAAGGGCCAAAATTCAAGAAAACAAGGTGGCAGAAGACCTTGTTTTGGTCTTTTCAAGCACCTTGCAAGATTGCAAGAGTTACTTCCCTTAAAGAAAACCCTTGACCCCCCCCTTTTACCGTTTCATTGAATTTTCTGACTCAGGCCACAATGAATTCATATAAGCCAAAATGATCAATGAACAGTGTAAACCCCCCCCCTCCCAGAAATTAATGTGACAAGTTGCTAAAAAAAGAATGAAAATTCTTTCAGTAGCAATTGTTTCCTATTGTATAAATCAAACAAAGGGAACTGAAATGTAATTTTTCCAATCGCTTCAAACCGCAACAAGAAACCCAGTTACGTTGATTACCGTCTCATATGTGCCAGTTACGCACATGGGAAAAGCACAGAAAACAATGTGACAAGTGGCTAAAAAAAGACTGAAAACTCTTTCAGTAGCAAGGAACTAAAGTGTAATTCTTCTAATCTCTTCAAACCGCAACAAGAAACCCAGTTACGTTGACTACCGTTTCATACGTGCCAGTTACGCACATGCGAAAACATCAGAAAATGATGTGACAAGTGGCTAAAAAAAGACTTGAACACTCTTTCAGTAGCAACTGCTTCCTGTTGCATAAGTCAAATAGAACTAAATTTCTAGTATTTTTTTTTCTCCAATCTCTTCAAACCGCAACAAGAAACCCATTTACGTTGACTACCGTATTGTAGGTGCCAGTTACGTATCTGCGAAAACATGAAAAATCGACTTTACGGGACATTTCATAGCAGACGAAACCTGTTTCTCAAGTCAAATATGGGGAAATAATTTTTTTTTTTTTTTTTTTCTTTTTACATCAAATCTCTTTATACCGTGTCAACAAACCCATTTACATTGACTACCGTCTCGTAGGTGCCAGTTACGTATCCGCGAAAACCTGAAAAATCGACTCACGGAACATTTTGTAGCAGACGACACCTGTTGCTTAAGTCAATTATAGGGATTTTTCTTTTTCGTTTTCTCTCACTAGGGCCATTGATTTGGTTACGATGACTATCTCACCCGGTTACATGCTGCGCGTGAAATCGTAAAATCAGCTTAGACACTTTCGGAGGCAACTGATACCTGTTGCACAAATCAAAGAAAGGTAAATCAAATGTTTCCCTGTTTTCTTACCAGGGTCAGTTTTGGTGGCCGTGCGAGTCAAAAGTCAATGTTATGTTTAACCGCTGCGCAAAAATATAAAATTCAGAAGCAACTGTTTCAGAAACTTTTTCTGAAGAAAAAAGATCTTGTTCTTGGTTGAAGAGTTTAAAAATAGGTCATAAAGATAAAATAAGATGTAAGAATAACTAATAATCAAAATTATTTTTGACAGGGTAGAAAACATAGTGGGAAAAGGAGAAAATGCTGGTAACCAGCATTGTCTCCTTTTCTCCGATTATTCTCCAAAGCATTCCCTTTTAGGGCTGTTAAAAAGCGTCATTGTGTTGTGTGGTAAGGGGTCAATAAGGATAAACAGATCCCCCCCATCCCAACAGCCAATCAGATCTCATCCCTCTGTGAAATTATCCAATCACAGAAGCTTTTAGGAAATCACCATGGATACCAATCAGCCAATCAGAGAGGCTCTGAGAAATCAAAATGGGCCCAGTCAGCCAATCAGAGAGCTCCAAAATCATTTCAAAATGGCGCCCAAATATAGCGATAGAAAACAGTGAACAAAAAACGGCATAAAAGTGGATTTAGAGTCTTTTTTAAAGGCTGCTGTGCAGTCCTTGGCAATCTGCCAGACATGCACCATCCACACATGCCAGATTTCACTGAAAAAGGGCCAAAATTCAAGAAAACAAGGTGGCAGAAGACCTTGTTTTGGTCTTTTCAAGCACCTTGCAAGATTGCAAGAGTTACTTCCCTTAAAGAAAACCCTTGACCCCCCCCTTTTACCGTTTCATTGAATTTTCTGACTCAGGCCACAATGAATTCATATAAGCCAAAATGATCAATGAACAGTGTAAACCCCCCCCCTCCCAGAAATTAATGTGACAAGTTGCTAAAAAAAGAATGAAAATTCTTTCAGTAGCAATTGTTTCCTATTGTATAAATCAAACAAAGGGAACTGAAATGTAATTTTTCCAATCGCTTCAAACCGCAACAAGAAACCCAGTTACGTTGATTACCGTCTCATATGTGCCAGTTACGCACATGGGAAAAGCACAGAAAACAATGTGACAAGTGGCTAAAAAAAGACTGAAAACTCTTTCAGTAGCAAGGAACTAAAGTGTAATTCTTCTAATCTCTTCAAACCGCAACAAGAAACCCAGTTACGTTGACTACCGTTTCATACGTGCCAGTTACGCACATGCGAAAACATCAGAAAATGATGTGACAAGTGGCTAAAAAAAGACTTGAACACTCTTTCAGTAGCAACTGCTTCCTGTTGCATAAGTCAAATAGAACTAAATTTCTAGTATTTTTTTTTCTCCAATCTCTTCAAACCGCAACAAGAAACCCATTTACGTTGACTACCGTATTGTAGGTGCCAGTTACGTATCTGCGAAAACATGAAAAATCGACTTTACGGGACATTTCATAGCAGACGAAACCTGTTTCTCAAGTCAAATATGGGGAAATAATTTTTTTTTTTTTTTTTTTTCTTTTTACATCAAATCTCTTTATACCGTGTCAACAAACCCATTTACATTGACTACCGTCTCGTAGGTGCCAGTTACGTATCCGCGAAAACCTGAAAAATCGACTCACGGAACATTTTGTAGCAGACGACACCTGTTGCTTAAGTCAATTATAGGGATTTTTCTTTTTCGTTTTCTCTCACTAGGGCCATTGATTTGGTTACGATGACTATCTCACCCGGTTACGTGCTGCGCGTGAAATCGTAAAATCAGCTTAGACACTTTCGGAGGCAACTGATACCTGTTGCACAAATCAAAGAAAGGTAAATCAAATGTTTCCCTGTTTTCTTACCAGGGTCAGTTTTGGTGGCCGTGCGAGTCAAAAGTCAATGTTATGTTTAACCGCTGCGCAAAAATATAAAATTCAGAAGCAACTGTTTCAGAAACTTTTTCTGAAGAAAAAAGATCTTGTTCTTGGTTGAAGAGTTTAAAAATAGGTCATAAAGATAAAATAAGATGTAAGAATAACTAATAATCAAAATTATTTTTGACAGGGTAGAAAACATTGTGGGAAAAGGAGAAAATGCTGGTAACCAGCATTGTCTCCTTTTCTCCGATTATTCTCCAAAGCATTCCCTTTTAGGGCTGTTAAAAAGCGTCATTGTGTTGTGTGGTAAGGGGTCAATAAGGATAAACAGATCCCCCCCATCCCAACAGCCAATCAGATCTCATCCCTCTGTGAAATTATCCAATCACAGAAGCTTTTAGGAAATCACCATGGATACCAATCAGCCAATCAGAGAGGCTCTGAGAAATCAAAATGGGCCCAGTCAGCCAATCAGAGAGCTCCAAAATCATTTCAAAATGGCGCCCTAATATAGCGATAGAAAACAGTGAACAAAAAACGGCATAAAAGTGGATTTAGAGTCTTTTTTAAAGGCTGCTGTGCAGTCCTTGGCAATCTGCCAGACATGCACCATCCACACATGCCAGATTTCACTGAAAAAGGGCCAAAATTCAAGAAAACAAGGTGGCAGAAGACCTTGTTTTGGTCTTTTCAAGCACCTTGCAAGATTGCAAGAGTTACTTCCCTTAAAGAAAACCCTTGACCCCCCCCTTTTACCGTTTCATTGAATTTTCTGACTCAGGCCACAATGAATTCATATAAGCCAAAATGATCAATGAACAGTGTAAACCCCCCCCTCCCAGAAATTAATGTGACAAGTTGCTAAAAAAAGAATGAAAATTCTTTCAGTAGCAATTGTTTCCTATTGTATAAATCAAACAAAGGGAACTGAAATGTAATTTTTCCAATCGCTTCAAACCGCAACAAGAAACCCAGTTACGTTGATTACCGTCTCATATGTGCCAGTTACGCACATGGGAAAAGCACAGAAAACAATGTGACAAGTGGCTAAAAAAAGACTGAAAACTCTTTCAGTAGCAAGGAACTAAAGTGTAATTCTTCTAATCTCTTCAAACCGCAACAAGAAACCCAGTTACGTTGACTACCGTTTCATACGTGCCAGTTACGCACATGCGAAAACATCAGAAAATGATGTGACAAGTGGCTAAAAAAAGACTTGAACACTCTTTCAGTAGCAACTGCTTCCTGTTGCATAAGTCAAATAGAACTAAATTTCTAGTATTTTTTTTTCTCCAATCTCTTCAAACCGCAACAAGAAACCCATTTACGTTGACTACCGTATTGTAGGTGCCAGTTACGTATCTGCGAAAACATGAAAAATCGACTTTACGGGACATTTCATAGCAGACGAAACCTGTTTCTCAAGTCAAATATGGGGAAATAATTTTTTTTTTTTTTTTTTTCTTTTTACATCAAATCTCTTTATACCGTGTCAACAAACCCATTTACATTGACTACCGTCTCGTAGGTGCCAGTTACGTATCCGCGAAAACCTGAAAAATCGACTCACGGAACATTTTGTAGCAGACGACACCTGTTGCTTAAGTCAATTATAGGGATTTTTCTTTTTCGTTTTCTCTCACTAGGGCCATTGATTTGGTTACGATGACTATCTCACCCGGTTACGTGCTGCGCGTGAAATCGTAAAATCAGCTTAGACACTTTCGGAGGCAACTGATACCTGTTGCACAAATCAAAGAAAGGTAAATCAAATGTTTCCCTGTTTTCTTACCAGGGTCAGTTTTGGTGGCCGTGCGAGTCAAAAGTCAATGTTATGTTTAACCGCTGCGCAAAAATATAAAATTCAGAAGCAACTGTTTCAGAAACTTTTTCTGAAGAAAAAAGATCTTGTTCTTGGTTGAAGAGTTTAAAAATAGGTCATAAAGATAAAATAAGATGTAAGAATAACTAATAATCAAAATTATTTTTGACAGGGTAGAAAACATTGTGGGAAAAGGAGAAAATGCTGGTAACCAGCATTGTCTCCTTTTCTCCGATTATTCTCCAAAGCATTCCCTTTTAGGGCTGTTAAAAAGCGTCATTGTGTTGTGTGGTAAGGGGTCAATAAGGATAAACAGATCCCCCCCATCCCAACAGCCAATCAGATCTCATCCCTCTGTGAAATTATCCAATCACAGAAGCTTTTAGGAAATCACCATGGATACCAATCAGCCAATCAGAGAGGCTCTGAGAAATCAAAATGGGCCCAGTCAGCCAATCAGAGAGCTCCAAAATCATTTCAAAATGGCGCCCTAATATAGCGATAGAAAACAGTGAACAAAAAACGGCATAAAAGTGGATTTAGAGTCTTTTTTAAAGGCTGCTGTGCAGTCCTTGGCAATCTGCCAGACATGCACCATCCACACATGCCAGATTTCACTGAAAAAGGGCCAAAATTCAAGAAAACAAGGTGGCAGAAGACCTTGTTTTGGTCTTTTCAAGCACCTTGCAAGATTGCAAGAGTTACTTCCCTTAAAGAAAACCCTTGACCCCCCCCTTTTACCGTTTCATTGAATTTTCTGACTCAGGCCACAATGAATTCATATAAGCCAAAATGATCAATGAACAGTGTAAACCCCCCCTCCCAGAAATTAATGTGACAAGTTGCTAAAAAAAGAATGAAAATTCTTTCAGTAGCAATTGTTTCCTATTGTATAAATCAAACAAAGGGAACTGAAATGTAATTTTTCCAATCGCTTCAAACCGCAACAAGAAACCCAGTTACGTTGATTACCGTCTCATATGTGCCAGTTACGCACATGGGAAAAGCACAGAAAACAATGTGACAAGTGGCTAAAAAAAGACTGAAAACTCTTTCAGTAGCAAGGAACTAAAGTGTAATTCTTCTAATCTCTTCAAACCGCAACAAGAAACCCAGTTACGTTGACTACCGTTTCATACGTGCCAGTTACGCACATGCGAAAACATCAGAAAATGATGTGACAAGTGGCTAAAAAAAGACTTGAACACTCTTTCAGTAGCAACTGCTTCCTGTTGCATAAGTCAAATAGAACTAAATTTCTAGTATTTTTTTTTCTCCAATCTCTTCAAACCGCAACAAGAAACCCATTTACGTTGACTATCGTATTGTAGGTGCCAGTTACGTATCTGCGAAAACATGAAAAATCGACTTTACGGGACATTTCATAGCAGACGAAACCTGTTTCTCAAGTCAAATATGGGGAAATAATTTTTTATTTTTTTTTTTTTCTTTTTACATCAAATCTCTTTATACCGTGTGAACAAACCCATTTACATTGACTACCGTCTCGTAGGTGCCAGTTACGTATCCGCGAAAACCTGAAAAATCGACTCACGGAACATTTTGTAGCAGATGACACCTGTTGCTTAAGTCAATTATAGGGATTTTTCTTTTTCGTTTTCTCTCACTAGGGCCATTGATTTGGTTACGATGACTATCTCACCCGGTTACGTGCTGCGCGTGAAATCGTAAAATCAGCTTAGACACTTTCGGAGGCAACTGATACCTGTTGCACAAATCAAAGAAAGGTAAATCAAATGTTTCCCTGTTTTCTTAGCAGGGTCAGTTTTGGTGGCCGTGCGAGTCAAAAGTCAATGTTATGTTTAACCGCTGCGCAAAAATATAAAATTCAGAAGCAACTGTTTCAGAAACTTTTTCTGAAGAAAAAAGATCTTGTTCTTGGTTGAAGAGTTTAAAAATAGGTCATAAAGATAAAATAAGATGTAAGAATAACTAATAATCAAAATTATTTTTGACAGGGTAGAAAACATTGTGGGAAAAGGAGAAAATGCTGGTAACCAGCATTGTCTCCTTTTCTCCGATTATTCTCCAAAGCATTCCCTTTTAGGGCTGTTAAAAAGCGTCATTGTGTTGTGTGGTAAGGGGTCAATAAGGATAAACAGATCCCCCCCATCCCAACAGCCAATCAGATCTCATCCCTCTGTGAAATTATCCAATCACAGAAGCTTTTAGGAAATCACCATGGATACCAATCAGCTAATCAGAGAGGCTCTGAGAAATCAAAATGGGCCCAGTCAGCCAATCAGAGAGCTCCAAAATCATTTCAAAATGGCGCCCTAATATAGCGATAGAAAACAGTGAACAAAAAACGGCATAAAAGTGGATTTAGAGTCTTTTTTAAAGGCTGCTGTGCAGTCCTTGGCAATCTGCCAGACATGCACCATCCACACATGCCAGATTTCACTGAAAAAGGGCCAAAATTCAAGAAAACAAGGTGGCAGAAGACCTTGTTTTGGTCTTTTCAAGCACCTTGCAAGATTGCAAGAGTTACTTCCCTTAAAGAAAACCCTTGACCCCCCCCTTTTACCGTTTCATTGAATTTTCTGACTCAGGCCACAATGAATTCATATAAGCCAAAATGATCAATGAACAGTGTAAACCCCCCCCCTCCCAGAAATTAATGTGACAAGTTGCTAAAAAAAGAATGAAAATTCTTTCAGTAGCAATTGTTTCCTATTGTATAAATCAAACAAAGGGAACTGAAATGTAATTTTTCCAATCGCTTCAAACCGCAACAAGAAAGCCAGTTACGTTGATTACCGTCTCATATGTGCCAGTTACGCACATGGGAAAAGCACAGAAAACAATGTGACAAGTGGCTAAAAAAAGACTGAAAACTCTTTCAGTAGCAAGGAACTAAAGTGTAATTCTTCTAATCTCTTCAAACCGCAACAAGAAACCCAGTTACGTTGACTACCGTTTCATACGTGCCAGTTACGCACATGCGAAAACATCAGAAAATGATGTGACAAGTGGCTAAAAAAAGACTTGAACACTCTTTCAGTAGCAACTGCTTCCTGTTGCATAAGTCAAATAGAACTAAATTTCTAGTATTTTTTTTTCTCCAATCTCTTCAAACCGCAACAAGAAACCCATTTACGTTGACTACCGTATTGTAGGTGCCAGTTACGTATCTGCGAAAACATGAAAAATCGACTTTACGGGACATTTCATAGCAGACGAAACCTGTTTCTCAAGTCAAATATGGGGAAATAATTTTTTTTTTTTTTTTTTTCTTTTTACATCAAATCTCTTTATACCGTGTCAACAAACCCATTTACATTGACTACCGTCTCGTAGGTGCCAGTTACGTATCCGCGAAAACCTGAAAAATCGACTCACGGAACATTTTGTAGCAGACGACACCTGTTGCTTAAGTCAATTATAGGGATTTTTCTTTTTCGTTTTCTCTCACTAGGGCCATTGATTTGGTTACGATGACTATCTCACCCGGTTACGTGCTGCGCGTGAAATCGTAAAATCAGCTTAGACACTTTCGGAGGCAACTGATACCTGTTGCACAAATCAAAGAAAGGTAAATCAAATGTTTCCCTGTTTTCTTACCAGGGTCAGTTTTGGTGGCCGTGCGAGTCAAAAGTCAATGTTATGTTTAACCGCTGCGCAAAAATATAAAATTCAGAAGCAACTGTTTCAGAAACTTTTTCTGAAGAAAAAAGATCTTGTTCTTGGTTGAAGAGTTTAAAAATAGGTCATAAAGATAAAATAAGATGTAAGAATAACTAATAATCAAAATTATTTTTGACAGGGTAGAAAACATTGTGGGAAAAGGAGAAAATGCTGGTAACCAGCATTGTCTCCTTTTCTCCGATTATTCTCCAAAGCATTCCCTTTTAGGGCTGTTAAAAAGCGTCATTGTGTTGTGTGGTAAGGGGTCAATAAGGATAAACAGATCCCCCCCATCCCAACAGCCAATCAGATCTCATCCCTCTGTGAAATTATCCAATCACAGAAGCTTTTAGGAAATCACCATGGATACCAATCAGCCAATCAGAGAGGCTCTGAGAAATCAAAATGGGCCCAGTCAGCCAATCAGAGAGCTCCAAAATCATTTCAAAATGGCGCCCTAATATAGCGATAGAAAACAGTGAACAAAAAACGGCATAAAAGTGGATTTAGAGTCTTTTTTAAAGGCTGCTGTGCAGTCCTTGGCAATCTGCCAGACATGCACCATCCACACATGCCAGATTTCACTGAAAAAGGGCCAAAATTCAAGAAAACAAGGTGGCAGAAGACCTTGTTTTGGTCTTTTCAAGCACCTTGCAAGATTGCAAGAGTTACTTCCCTTAAAGAAAACCCTTGACCCCCCCTTTTACCGTTTCATTGAATTTTCTGACTCAGGCCACAATGAATTCATATAAGCCAAAATGATCAATGAACAGTGTAAACCCCCCCCTCCCAGAAATTAATGTGACAAGTTGCTAAAAAAAGAATGAAAATTCTTTCAGTAGCAATTGTTTCCTATTGTATAAATCAAACAAAGGGAACTGAAATGTAATTTTTCCAATCGCTTCAAACCGCAACAAGAAACCCAGTTACGTTGATTACCGTCTCATATGTGCCAGTTACGCACATGGGAAAAGCACAGAAAACAATGTGACAAGTGGCTAAAAAAAGACTGAAAACTCTTTCAGTAGCAAGGAACTAAAGTGTAATTCTTCTAATCTCTTCAAACCGCAACAAGAAACCCAGTTACGTTGACTACCGTTTCATACGTGCCAGTTACGCACATGCGAAAACATCAGAAAATGATGTGACAAGTGGCTAAAAAAAGACTTGAACACTCTTTCAGTAGCAACTGCTTCCTGTTGCATAAGTCAAATAGAACTAAATTTCTAGTATTTTTTTTTCTCCAATCTCTTCAAACCGCAACAAGAAACCCATTTACGTTGACTACCGTATTGTAGGTGCCAGTTACGTATCTGCGAAAACATGAAAAATCGACTTTACGGGACATTTCATAGCAGACGAAACCTGTTTCTCAAGTCAAATATGGGGAAATAATTTTTTTTTTTTTTTTTTCTTTTTACATCAAATCTCTTTATACCGTGTCAACAAACCCATTTACATTGACTACCGTCTCGTAGGTGCCAGTTACGTATCCGCGAAAACCTGAAAAATCGACTCACGGAACATTTTGTAGCAGACGACACCTGTTGCTTAAGTCAATTATAGGGATTTTTCTTTTTCGTTTTCTCTCACTAGGGCCATTGATTTGGTTACGATGACTATCTCACCCGGTTACGTGCTGCGCGTGAAATCGTAAAATCAGCTTAGACACTTTCGGAGGCAACTGATACCTGTTGCACAAATCAAAGAAAGGTAAATCAAATGTTTCCCTGTTTTCTTACCAGGGTCAGTTTTGGTGGCCGTGCGAGTCAAAAGTCAATGTTATGTTTAACCGCTGCGCAAAAATATAAAATTCAGAAGCAACTGTTTCAGAAACTTTTTCTGAAGAAAAAAGATCTTGTTCTTGGTTGAAGAGTTTAAAAATAGGTCATAAAGATAAAATAAGATGTAAGAATAACTAATAATCAAAATTATTTTTGACAGGGTAGAAAACATTGTGGGAAAAGGAGAAAATGCTGGTAACCAGCATTGTCTCCTTTTCTCCGATTATTCTCCAAAGCATTCCCTTTTAGGGCTGTTAAAAAGCGTCATTGTGTTGTGTGGTAAGGGGTCAATAAGGATAAACAGATCCCCCCCATCCCAACAGCCAATCAGATCTCATCCCTCTGTGAAATTATCCAATCACAGAAGCTTTTAGGAAATCACCATGGATACCAATCAGCCAATCAGAGAGGCTCTGAGAAATCAAAATGGGCCCAGTCAGCCAATCAGAGAGCTCCAAAATCATTTCAAAATGGCGCCCTAATATAGCGATAGAAAACAGTGAACAAAAAACGGCATAAAAGTGGATTTAGAGTCTTTTTTAAAGGCTGCTGTGCAGTCCTTGGCAATCTGCCAGACATGCACCATCCACACATGCCAGATTTCACTGAAAAAGGGCCAAAATTCAAGAAAACAAGGTGGCAGAAGACCTTGTTTTGGTCTTTTCAAGCACCTTGCAAGATTGCAAGAGTTACTTCCCTTAAAGAAAACCCTTGACCCCCCCCCTTTTACCGTTTCATTGAATTTTCTGACTCAGGCCACAATGAATTCATATAAGCCAAAATGATCAATGAACAGTGTAAACCCCCCCCTCCCAGAAATTAATGTGACAAGTTGCTAAAAAAAGAATGAAAATTCTTTCAGTAGCAATTGTTTCCTATTGTATAAATCAAACAAAGGGAACTGAAATGTAATTTTTCCAATCGCTTCAAACCGCAACAAGAAACCCAGTTACGTTGATTACCGTCTCATATGTGCCAGTTACGCACATGGGAAAAGCACAGAAAACAATGTGACAAGTGGCTAAAAAAAGACTGAAAACTCTTTCAGTAGCAAGGAACTAAAGTGTAATTCTTCTAATCTCTTCAAACCGCAACAAGAAACCCAGTTACGTTGACTACCGTTTCATACGTGCCAGTTACGCACATGCGAAAACATCAGAAAATGATGTGACAAGTGGCTAAAAAAAGACTTGAACACTCTTTCAGTAGCAACTGCTTCCTGTTGCATAAGTCAAATAGAACTAAATTTCTAGTATTTTTTTTTCTCCAATCTCTTCAAACCTCAACAAGAAACCCATTTACGTTGACTACCGTATTGTAGGTGCCAGTTACGTATCTGCGAAAACATGAAAAATCGACTTTACGGGACATTTCATAGCAGACGAAACCTGTTTCTCAAGTCAAATATGGGGAAATAATTTTTTTTTTTTTTTTTTTCTTTTTACATCAAATCTCTTTATACCGTGTCAACAAACCCATTTACATTGACTACCGTCTCGTAGGTGCCAGTTACGTATCCGCGAAAACCTGAAAAATCGACTCACGGAACATTTTGTAGCAGACGACACCTGTTGCTTAAGTCAATTATAGGGATTTTTCTTTTTCGTTTTCTCTCACTAGGGCCATTGATTTGGTTACGATGACTATCTCACCCGGTTACATGCTGCGCGTGAAATCGTAAAATCAGCTTAGACACTTTCGGAGGCAACTGATACCTGTTGCACAAATCAAAGAAAGGTAAATCAAATGTTTCCCTGTTTTCTTACCAGGGTCAGTTTTGGTGGCCGTGCGAGTCAAAAGTCAATGTTATGTTTAACCGCTGCGCAAAAATATAAAATTCAGAAGCAACTGTTTCAGAAACTTTTTCTGAAGAAAAAAGATCTTGTTCTTGGTTGAAGAGTTTAAAAATAGGTCATAAAGATAAAATAAGATGTAAGAATAACTAATAATCAAAATTATTTTTGACAGGGTAGAAAACATAGTGGGAAAAGGAGAAAATGCTGGTAACCAGCATTGTCTCCTTTTCTCCGATTATTCTCCAAAGCATTCCCTTTTAGGGCTGTTAAAAAGCGTCATTGTGTTGTGTGGTAAGGGGTCAATAAGGATAAACAGATCCCCCCCATCCCAACAGCCAATCAGATCTCATCCCTCTGTGAAATTATCCAATCACAGAAGCTTTTAGGAAATCACCATGGATACCAATCAGCCAATCAGAGAGGCTCTGAGAAATCAAAATGGGCCCAGTCAGCCAATCAGAGAGCTCCAAAATCATTTCAAAATGGCGCCCAAATATAGCGATAGAAAACAGTGAACAAAAAACGGCATAAAAGTGGATTTAGAGTCTTTTTTAAAGGCTGCTGTGCAGTCCTTGGCAATCTGCCAGACATGCACCATCCACACATGCCAGATTTCACTGAAAAAGGGCCAAAATTCAAGAAAACAAGGTGGCAGAAGACCTTGTTTTGGTCTTTTCAAGCACCTTGCAAGATTGCAAGAGTTACTTCCCTTAAAGAAAACCCTTGACCCCCCCCTTTTACCGTTTCATTGAATTTTCTGACTCAGGCCACAATGAATTCATATAAGCCAAAATGATCAATGAACAGTGTAAACCCCCCCCTCCCAGAAATTAATGTGACAAGTTGCTAAAAAAAGAATGAAAATTCTTTCAGTAGCAATTGTTTCCTATTGTATAAATCAAACAAAGGGAACTGAAATGTAATTTTTCCAATCGCTTCAAACCGCAACAAGAAACCCAGTTACGTTGATTACCGTCTCATATGTGCCAGTTACGCACATGGGAAAAGCACAGAAAACAATGTGACAAGTGGCTAAAAAAAGACTGAAAACTCTTTCAGTAGCAAGGAACTAAAGTGTAATTCTTCTAATCTCTTCAAACCGCAACAAGAAACCCAGTTACGTTGACTACCGTTTCATACGTGCCAGTTACGCACATGCGAAAACATCAGAAAATGATGTGACAAGTGGCTAAAAAAAGACTTGAACACTCTTTCAGTAGCAACTGCTTCCTGTTGCATAAGTCAAATAGAACTAAATTTCTAGTATTTTTTTTTCTCCAATCTCTTCAAACCGAAACAAGAAACCCATTTACGTTGACTACCGTATTGTAGGTGCCAGTTACGTATCTGCGAAAACATGAAAAATCGACTTTACGGGACATTTCATAGCAGACGAAACCTGTTTCTCAAGTCAAATATGGGGAAATAATTTTTTTTTTTTTTTTTTTTCTTTTTACATCAAATCTCTTTATACCGTGTCAACAAACCCATTTACATTGACTACCGTCTCGTAGGTGCCAGTTACGTATCCGCGAAAACCTGAAAAATCGACTCACGGAACATTTTGTAGCAGACGACACCTGTTGCTTAAGTCAATTATAGGGATTTTTCTTTTTCGTTTTCTCTCACTAGGGCCATTGATTTGGTTACGATGACTATCTCACCCGGTTACGTGCTGCGCGTGAAATCGTAAAATCAGCTTAGACACTTTCGGAGGCAACTGATACCTGTTGCACAAATCAAAGAAAGGTAAATCAAATGTTTCCCTGTTTTCTTACCAGGGTCAGTTTTGGTGGCCGTGCGAGTCAAAAGTCAATGTTATGTTTAACCGCTGCGCAAAAATATAAAATTCAGAAGCAACTGTTTCAGAAACTTTTTCTGAAGAAAAAAGATCTTGTTCTTGGTTGAAGAGTTTAAAAATAGGTCATAAAGATAAAATAAGATGTAAGAATAACTAATAATCAAAATTATTTTTGACAGGGTAGAAAACATTGTGGGAAAAGGAGAAAATGCTGGTAACCAGCATTGTCTCCTTTTCTCCGATTATTCTCCAAAGCATTCCCTTTTAGGGCTGTTAAAAAGCGTCATTGTGTTGTGTGGTAAGGGGTCAATAAGGATAAACAGATCCCCCCCATCCCAACAGCCAATCAGATCTCATCCCTCTGTGAAATTATCCAATCACAGAAGCTTTTAGGAAATCACCATGGATACCAATCAGCCAATCAGAGAGGCTCTGAGAAATCAAAATGGGCCCAGTCAGCCAATCAGAGAGCTCCAAAATCATTTCAAAATGGCGCCCTAATATAGCGATAGAAAACAGTGAACAAAAAACGGCATAAAAGTGGATTTAGAGTCTTTTTTAAAGGCTGCTGTGCAGTCCTTGGCAATCTGCCAGACATGCACCATCCACACATGCCAGATTTCACTGAAAAAGGGCCAAAATTCAAGAAAACAAGGTGGCAGAAGACCTTGTTTTGGTCTTTTCAAGCACCTTGCAAGATTGCAAGAGTTACTTCCCTTAAAGAAAACCCTTGACCCCCCCTTTTACCGTTTCATTGAATTTTCTGACTCAGGCCACAATGAATTCATATAAGCCAAAATGATCAATGAACAGTGTAAACCCCCCCCTCCCAGAAATTAATGTGACAAGTTGCTAAAAAAAGAATGAAAATTCTTTCAGTAGCAATTGTTTCCTATTGTATAAATCAAACAAAGGGAACTGAAATGTAATTTTTCCAATCGCTTCAAACCGCAACAAGAAACCCAGTTACGTTGATTACCGTCTCATATGTGCCAGTTACGCACATGGGAAAAGCACAGAAAACAATGTGACAAGTGGCTAAAAAAAGACTGAAAACTCTTTCAGTAGCAAGGAACTAAAGTGTAATTCTTCTAATCTCTTCAAACCGCAACAAGAAACCCAGTTACGTTGACTACCGTTTCATACGTGCCAGTTACGCACATGCGAAAACATCAGAAAATGATGTGACAAGTGGCTAAAAAAAGACTTGAACACTCTTTCAGTAGCAACTGCTTCCTGTTGCATAAGTCAAATAGAACTAAATTTCTAGTATTTTTTTTTCTCCAATCTCTTCAAACCGCAACAAGAAACCCATTTACGTTGACTACCGTATTGTAGGTGCCAGTTACGTATCTGCGAAAACATGAAAAATCGACTTTACGGGACATTTCATAGCAGACGAAACCTGTTTCTCAAGTCAAATATGGGGAAATAATTTTTTTTTTTTTTTTTTTTTTCTTTTTACATCAAATCTCTTTATACCGTGTCAACAAACCCATTTACATTGACTACCGTCTCGTAGGTGCCAGTTACGTATCCGCGAAAACCTGAAAAATCGACTCACGGAACATTTTGTAGCAGACGACACCTGTTGCTTAAGTCAATTATAGGGATTTTTCTTTTTCGTTTTCTCTCACTAGGGCCATTGATTTGGTTACGATGACTATCTCACCCGGTTACGTGCTGCGCGTGAAATCGTAAAATCAGCTTAGACACTTTCGGAGGCAACTGATACCTGTTGCACAAATCAAAGAAAGGTAAATCAAATGTTTCCCTGTTTTCTTACCAGGGTCAGTTTTGGTGGCCGTGCGAGTCAAAAGTCAATGTTATGTTTAACCGCTGCGCAAAAATATAAAATTCAGAAGCAACTGTTTCAGAAACTTTTTCTGAAGAAAAAAGATCTTGTTCTTGGTTGAAGAGTTTAAAAATAGGTCATAAAGATAAAATAAGATGTAAGAATAACTAATAATCAAAATTATTTTTGACAGGGTAGAAAACATTGTGGGAAAAGGAGAAAATGCTGGTAACCAGCATTGTCTCCTTTTCTCCGATTATTCTCCAAAGCATTCCCTTTTAGGGCTGTTAAAAAGCGTCATTGTGTTGTGTGGTAAGGGGTCAATAAGGATAAACAGATCCCCCCCATCCCAACAGCCAATCAGATCTCATCCCTCTGTGAAATTATCCAATCACAGAAGCTTTTAGGAAATCACCATGGATACCAATCAGCCAATCAGAGAGGCTCTGAGAAATCAAAATGGGCCCAGTCAGCCAATCAGAGAGCTCCAAAATCATTTCAAAATGGCGCCCTAATATAGCGATAGAAAACAGTGAACAAAAAACGGTATAAAAGTGGATTTAGAGTCTTTTTTAAAGGCTGCTGTGCAGTCCTTGGCAATCTGCCAGACATGCACCATCCACACATGCCAGATTTCACTGAAAAAGGGCCAAAATTCAAGAAAACAAGGTGGCAGAAGACCTTGTTTTGGTCTTTTCAAGCACCTTGCAAGATTGCAAGAGTTACTTCCCTTAAAGAAAACCCTTGACCCCCCCCTTTTACCGTTTCATTGAATTTTCTGACTCAGGCCACAATGAATTCATATAAGCCAAAATGATCAATGAACAGTGTAAACCCCCCCCTCCCAGAAATTAATGTGACAAGTTGCTAAAAAAAGAATGAAAATTCTTTCAGTAGCAATTGTTTCCTATTGTATAAATCAAACAAAGGGAACTGAAATGTAATTTTTCCAATCGCTTCAAACCGCAACAAGAAACCCAGTTACGTTGATTACCGTCTCATATGTGCCAGTTACGCACATGGGAAAAGCACAGAAAACAATGTGACAAGTGGCTAAAAAAAGACTGAAAACTCTTTCAGTAGCAAGGAACTAAAGTGTAATTCTTCTAATCTCTTCAAACCGCAACAAGAAACCCAGTTACGTTGACTACCGTTTCATACGTGCCAGTTACGCACATGCGAAAACATCAGAAAATGATGTGACAAGTGGCTAAAAAAAGACTTGAACACTCTTTCAGTAGCAACTGCTTCCTGTTGCATAAGTCAAATAGAACTAAATTTCTAGTATTTTTTTTTCTCCAATCTCTTCAAACCGCAACAAGAAACCCATTTACGTTGACTACCGTATTGTAGGTGCCAGTTACGTATCTGCGAAAACATGAAAAATCGACTTTACGGGACATTTCATAGCAGACGAAACCTGTTTCTCAAGTCAAATATGGGGAAATAATTTTTTTTTTTTTTTTTTTCTTTTTACATCAAATCTCTTTATACCGTGTCAACAAACCCATTTACATTGACTACCGTCTCGTAGGTGCCAGTTACGTATCCGCGAAAACCTGAAAAATCGACTCACGGAACATTTTGTAGCAGACGACACCTGTTGCTTAAGTCAATTATAGGGATTTTTCTTTTTCGTTTTCTCTCACTAGGGCCATTGATTTGGTTACGATGACTATCTCACCCGGTTACGTGCTGCGCGTGAAATCGTAAAATCAGCTTAGACACTTTCGGAGGCAACTGATACCTGTTGCACAAATCAAAGAAAGGTAAATCAAATGTTTCCCTGTTTTCTTACCAGGGTCAGTTTTGGTGGCCGTGCGAGTCAAAAGTCAATGTTATGTTTAACCGCTGCGCAAAAATATAAAATTCAGAAGCAACTGTTTCAGAAACTTTTTCTGAAGAAAAAAGATCTTGTTCTTGGTTGAAGAGTTTAAAAATAGGTCATAAAGATAAAATAAGATGTAAGAATAACTAATAATCAAAATTATTTTTGACAGGGTAGAAAACATTGTGGGAAAAGGAGAAAATGCTGGTAACCAGCATTGTCTCCTTTTCTCCGATTATTCTCCAAAGCATTCCCTTTTAGGGCTGTTAAAAAGCGTCATTGTGTTGTGTGGTAAGGGGTCAATAAGGATAAACAGATCCCCCCCATCCCAACAGCCAATCAGATCTCATCCCTCTGTGAAATTATCCAATCACAGAAGCTTTTAGGAAATCACCATGGATACCAATCAGCCAATCAGAGAGGCTCTGAGAAATCAAAATGGGCCCAGTCAGCCAATCAGAGAGCTCCAAAATCATTTCAAAATGGCGCCCTAATATAGCGATAGAAAACAGTGAACAAAAAACGGCATAAAAGTGGATTTAGAGTCTTTTTTAAAGGCTGCTGTGCAGTCCTTGGCAATCTGCCAGACATGCACCATCCACACATGCCAGATTTCACTGAAAAAGGGCCAAAATTCAAGAAAACAAGGTGGCAGAAGACCTTGTTTTGGTCTTTTCAAGCACCTTGCAAGATTGCAAGAGTTACTTCCCTTAAAGAAAACCCTTGACCCCCCCCTTTTACCGTTTCATTGAATTTTCTGACTCAGGCCACAATGAATTCATATAAGCCAAAATGATCAATGAACAGTGTAAACCCCCCCCTCCCAGAAATTAATGTGACAAGTTGCTAAAAAAAGAATGAAAATTCTTTCAGTAGCAATTGTTTCCTATTGTATAAATCAAACAAAGGGAACTGAAATGTAATTTTTCCAATCGCTTCAAACCGCAACAAGAAACCCAGTTACGTTGATTACCGTCTCATATGTGCCAGTTACGCACATGGGAAAAGCACAGAAAACAATGTGACAAGTGGCTAAAAAAAGACTGAAAACTCTTTCAGTAGCAAGGAACTAAAGTGTAATTCTTCTAATCTCTTCAAACCGCAACAAGAAACCCAGTTACGTTGACTACCGTTTCATACGTGCCAGTTACGCACATGCGAAAACATCAGAAAATGATGTGACAAGTGGCTAAAAAAAGACTTGAACACTCTTTCAGTAGCAACTGCTTCCTGTTGCATAAGTCAAATAGAACTAAATTTCTAGTATTTTTTTTTCTCCAATCTCTTCAAACCGCAACAAGAAACCCATTTACGTTGACTATCGTATTGTAGGTGCCAGTTACGTATCTGCGAAAACATGAAAAATCGACTTTACGGGACATTTCATAGCAGACGAAACCTGTTTCTCAAGTCAAATATGGGGAAATAATTTTTTATTTTTTTTTTTTTCTTTTTACATCAAATCTCTTTATACCGTGTGAACAAACCCATTTACATTGACTACCGTCTCGTAGGTGCCAGTTACGTATCCGCGAAAACCTGAAAAATCGACTCACGGAACATTTTGTAGCAGATGACACCTGTTGCTTAAGTCAATTATAGGGATTTTTCTTTTTCGTTTTCTCTCACTAGGGCCATTGATTTGGTTACGATGACTATCTCACCCGGTTACGTGCTGCGCGTGAAATCGTAAAATCAGCTTAGACACTTTCGGAGGCAACTGATACCTGTTGCACAAATCAAAGAAAGGTAAATCAAATGTTTCCCTGTTTTCTTAGCAGGGTCAGTTTTGGTGGCCGTGCGAGTCAAAAGTCAATGTTATGTTTAACCGCTGCGCAAAAATATAAAATTCAGAAGCAACTGTTTCAGAAACTTTTTCTGAAGAAAAAAGATCTTGTTCTTGGTTGAAGAGTTTAAAAATAGGTCATAAAGATAAAATAAGATGTAAGAATAACTAATAATCAAAATTATTTTTGACAGGGTAGAAAACATTGTGGGAAAAGGAGAAAATGCTGGTAACCAGCATTGTCTCCTTTTCTCCGATTATTCTCCAAAGCATTCCCTTTTAGGGCTGTTAAAAAGCGTCATTGTGTTGTGTGGTAAGGGGTCAATAAGGATAAACAGATCCCCCCCATCCCAACAGCCAATCAGATCTCATCCCTCTGTGAAATTATCCAATCACAGAAGCTTTTAGGAAATCACCATGGATACCAATCAGCTAATCAGAGAGGCTCTGAGAAATCAAAATGGGCCCAGTCAGCCAATCAGAGAGCTCCAAAATCATTTCAAAATGGCGCCCTAATATAGCGATAGAAAACAGTGAACAAAAAACGGCATAAAAGTGGATTTAGAGTCTTTTTTAAAGGCTGCTGTGCAGTCCTTGGCAATCTGCCAGACATGCACCATCCACACATGCCAGATTTCACTGAAAAAGGGCCAAAATTCAAGAAAACAAGGTGGCAGAAGACCTTGTTTTGGTCTTTTCAAGCACCTTGCAAGATTGCAAGAGTTACTTCCCTTAAAGAAAACCCTTGACCCCCCCCTTTTACCGTTTCATTGAATTTTCTGACTCAGGCCACAATGAATTCATATAAGCCAAAATGATCAATGAACAGTGTAAACCCCCCCCCTCCCAGAAATTAATGTGACAAGTTGCTAAAAAAAGAATGAAAATTCTTTCAGTAGCAATTGTTTCCTATTGTATAAATCAAACAAAGGGAACTGAAATGTAATTTTTCCAATCGCTTCAAACCGCAACAAGAAACCCAGTTACGTTGATTACCGTCTCATATGTGCCAGTTACGCACATGGGAAAAGCACAGAAAACAATGTGACAAGTGGCTAAAAAAAGACTGAAAACTCTTTCAGTAGCAAGGAACTAAAGTGTAATTCTTCTAATCTCTTCAAACCGCAACAAGAAACCCAGTTACGTTGACTACCGTTTCATACGTGCCAGTTACGCACATGCGAAAACATCAGAAAATGATGTGACAAGTGGCTAAAAAAAGACTTGAACACTCTTTCAGTAGCAACTGCTTCCTGTTGCATAAGTCAAATAGAACTAAATTTCTAGTATTTTTTTTTCTCCAATCTCTTCAAACCGCAACAAGAAACCCATTTACGTTGACTACCGTATTGTAGGTGCCAGTTACGTATCTGCGAAAACATGAAAAATCGACTTTACGGGACATTTCATAGCAGACGAAACCTGTTTCTCAAGTCAAATATGGGGAAATAATTTTTTTTTTTTTTTTTTTTTCTTTTTACATCAAATCTCTTTATACCGTGTCAACAAACCCATTTACATTGACTACCGTCTCGTAGGTGCCAGTTACGTATCCGCGAAAACCTGAAAAATCGACTCACGGAACATTTTGTAGCAGACGACACCTGTTGCTTAAGTCAATTATAGGGATTTTTCTTTTTCGTTTTCTCTCACTAGGGCCATTGATTTGGTTACGATGACTATCTCACCCGGTTACGTGCTGCGCGTGAAATCGTAAAATCAGCTTAGACACTTTCGGAGGCAACTGATACCTGTTGCACAAATCAAAGAAAGGTAAATCAAATGTTTCCCTGTTTTCTTACCAGGGTCAGTTTTGGTGGCCGTGCGAGTCAAAAGTCAATGTTATGTTTAACCGCTGCGCAAAAATATAAAATTCAGAAGCAACTGTTTCAGAAACTTTTTCTGAAGAAAAAAGATCTTGTTCTTGGTTGAAGAGTTTAAAAATAGGTCATAAAGATAAAATAAGATGTAAGAATAACTAATAATCAAAATTATTTTTGACAGGGTAGAAAACATTGTGGGAAAAGGAGAAAATGCTGGTAACCAGCATTGTCTCCTTTTCTCCGATTATTCTCCAAAGCATTCCCTTTTAGGGCTGTTAAAAAGCGTCATTGTGTTGTGTGGTAAGGGGTCAATAAGGATAAACAGATCCCCCCCATCCCAACAGCCAATCAGATCTCATCCCTCTGTGAAATTATCCAATCACAGAAGCTTTTAGGAAATCACCATGGATACCAATCAGCCAATCAGAGAGGCTCTGAGAAATCAAAATGGGCCCAGTCAGCCAATCAGAGAGCTCCAAAATCATTTCAAAATGGCGCCCTAATATAGCGATAGAAAACAGTGAACAAAAAACGGCATAAAAGTGGATTTAGAGTCTTTTTTAAAGGCTGCTGTGCAGTCCTTGGCAATCTGCCAGACATGCACCATCCACACATGCCAGATTTCACTGAAAAAGGGCCAAAATTCAAGAAAACAAGGTGGCAGAAGACCTTGTTTTGGTCTTTTCAAGTACCTTGCAAGATTGCAAGAGTTAATTCCCTTAAAGAAAACCCTTGACCCCCCCCCTTTTACCGTTTCATTGAATTTTCTGACTCAGGCCACAATGAATTCATATAAGCCAAAATGATCAATGAACAGTGTAAACCCCCCCCCTCCCAGAAATTAATGTGACAAGTTGCTAAAAAAAGAATGAAAATTCTTTCAGTAGCAATTGTTTCCTATTGTATAAATCAAACAAAGGGAACTGAAATGTAATTTTTCCAATCGCTTCAAACCGCAACAAGAAACCCAGTTACGTTGATTACCGTCTCATATGTGCCAGTTACGCACATGGGAAAAGCACAGAAAACAATATGACAAGTGGCTAAAAAAAGACTGAAAACTCTTTCAGTAGCAAGGAACTAAAGTGTAATTCTTCTAATCTCTTCAAACCGCAACAAGAAACCCAGTTACGTTGACTACCGTTTCATACGTGCCAGTTACGCACATGCGAAAACATCAGAAAATGATGTGACAAGTGGCTAAAAAAAGACTTGAACACTCTTTCAGTAGCAACTGCTTCCTGTTGCATAAGTCAAATAGAACTAAATTTCTAGTATTTTTTTTTCTCCAATCTCTTCAAACCGCAACAAGAAACCCATTTACGTTGACTACCGTATTGTAGGTGCCAGTTACGTATCTGCGAAAACATGAAAAATCGACTTTACGGGACATTTCATAGCAGACGAAACCTGTTTCTCAAGTCAAATATGGGGAAATAATTTTTTTTTTTTTTTTTTTTCTTTTTACATCAAATCTCTTTATACCGTGTCAACAAACCCATTTACATTGACTACCGTCTCGTAGGTGCCAGTTACGTATCCGCGAAAACCTGAAAAATCGACTCACGGAACAATTTGTAGCAGACGACACCTGTTGCTTAAGTCAATTATAGGGATTTTTCTTTTTCGTTTTCTCTCACTAGGGCCATTGATTTGGTTACGATGACTATCTCACCCGGTTACGTGCTGCGCGTGAAATCGTAAAATCAGCTTAGACACTTTCGGAGGCAACTGATACCTGTTGCACAAATCAAAGAAAGGTAAATCAAATGTTTCCCTGTTTTCTTACCAGGGTCAGTTTTGGTGGCCGTGCGAGTCAAAAGTCAATGTTATGTTTAACCGCTGCGCAAAAATATAAAATTCAGAAGCAACTGTTTCAGAAACTTTTTCTGAAGAAAAAAGATCTTGTTCTTGGTTGAAGAGTTTAAAAATAGGTCATAAAGATAAAATAAGATGTAAGAATAACTAATAATCAAAATTATTTTTGACAGGGTAGAAAACATTGTGGGAAAAGGAGAAAATGCTGGTAACCAGCATTGTCTCCTTTTCTCCGATTATTCTCCAAAGCATTCCCTTTTAGGGCTGTTAAAAAGCGTCATTGTGTTGTGTGGTAAGGGGTCAATAAGGATAAACAGATCCCCCCCATCCCAACAGCCAATCAGATCTCATCCCTCTGTGAAATTATCCAATCACAGAAGCTTTTAGGAAATCACCATGGATACCAATCAGCCAATCAGAGAGGCTCTGAGAAATCAAAATGGGCCCAGTCAGCCAATCAGAGAGCTCCAAAATCATTTCAAAATGGCGCCCTAATATAGCGATAGAAAACAGTAAACAAAAAACGGCACAAAAGTGGATTTAGAGTCTTTTTTAAAGGCTGCTGTGCAGTCCTTGGCAATCTGCCAGACATGCACCATCCACACATGCCAGATTTCACTGAAAAAGGGCCAAAATTCAAGAAAACAAGGTGGCAGAAGACCTTGTTTTGGTCTTTTCAAGCACCTTGCAAGATTGCAAGAGTTACTTCCCTTAAAGAAAACCCTTGACCCCCCCCCCTTTTACCGTTTCATTGAATTTTCTGACTCAGGCCACAATGAATTCATATAAGCCAAAATGATCAATGAACAGTGTAAACCCCCCCCTCCCAGAAATTAATGTGACAAGTTGCTAAAAAAAGAATGAAAATTCTTTCAGTAGCAATTGTTTCCTATTGTATAAATCAAACAAAGGGAACTGAAATGTAATTTTTCCAATCGCTTCAAACCGCAACAAGAAACCCAGTTACGTTGATTACCGTCTCATATGTGCCAGTTACGCACATGGGAAAAGCACAGAAAACAATGTGACAAGTGGCTAAAAAAAGACTGAAAACTCTTTCAGTAGCAAGGAACTAAAGTGTAATTCTTCTAATCTCTTCAAACCGCAACAAGAAACCCAGTTACGTTGACTACCGTTTCATACGTGCCAGTTACGCACATGCGAAAACATCAGAAAATGATGTGACAAGTGGCTAAAAAAAGACTTGAACACTCTTTCAGTAGCAACTGCTTCCTGTTGCATAAGTCAAATAGAACTAAATTTCTAGTATTTTTTTTTCTCCAATCTCTTCAAACCGCAACAAGAAACCCATTTACGTTGACTACCGTATTGTAGGTGCCAGTTACGTATCTGCGAAAACATGAAAAATCGACTTTACGGGACATTTCATAGCAGACGAAACCTGTTTCTCAAGTCAAATATGGGGAAATAATTTTTTTTTTTTTTTTTTCTTTTTACATCAAATCTCTTTATACCGTGTCAACAAACCCATTTACATTGACTACCGTCTCGTAGGTGCCAGTTACGTATCCGCGAAAACCTGAAAAATCGACTCACGGAACATTTTGTAGCAGACGACACCTGTTGCTTAAGTCAATTATAGGGATTTTTCTTTTTCGTTTTCTCTCACTAGGGCCATTGATTTGGTTACGATGACTATCTCACCCGGTTACGTGCTGCGCGTGAAATCGTAAAATCAGCTTAGACACTTTCGGAGGCAACTGATACCTGTTGCACAAATCAAAGAAAGGTAAATCAAATGTTTCCCTGTTTTCTTACCAGGGTCAGTTTTGGTGGCCGTGCGAGTCAAAAGTCAATGTTATGTTTAACCGCTGCGCAAAAATATAAAATTCAGAAGCAACTGTTTCAGAAACTTTTTCTGAAGAAAAAAGATCTTGTTCTTGGTTGAAGAGTTTAAAAATAGGTCATAAAGATAAAATAAGATGTAAGAATAACTAATAATCAAAATTATTTTTGACAGGGTAGAAAACATTGTGGGAAAAGGAGAAAATGCTGGTAACCAGCATTGTCTCCTTTTCTCCGATTATTCTCCAAAGCATTCCCTTTTAGGGCTGTTAAAAAGCGTCATTGTGTTGTGTGGTAAGGGGTCAATAAGGATAAACAGATCCCCCCCATCCCAACAGCCAATCAGATCTCATCCCTCTGTGAAATTATCCAATCACAGAAGCTTTTAGGAAATCACCATGGATACCAATCAGCCAATCAGAGAGGCTCTGAGAAATCAAAATGGGCCCAGTCAGCCAATCAGAGAGCTCCAAAATCATTTCAAAATGGCGCCCTAATATAGCGATAGAAAACAGTGAACAAAAAACGGCATAAAAGTGGATTTAGAGTCTTTTTTAAAGGCTGCTGTGCAGTCCTTGGCAATCTGCCAGACATGCACCATCCACACATGCCAGATTTCACTGAAAAAGGGCCAAAATTCAAGAAAACAAGGTGGCAGAAGACCTTGTTTTGGTCTTTTCAAGCACCTTGCAAGATTGCAAGAGTTACTTCCCTTAAAGAAAACCCTTGACCCCCCCCTTTTACCGTTTCATTGAATTTTCTGACTCAGGCCACAATGAATTCATATAAGCCAAAATGATCAATGAACAGTGTAAACCCCCCCCCTCCCAGAAATTAATGTGACAAGTTGCTAAAAAAAGAATGAAAATTCTTTCAGTAGCAATTGTTTCCTATTGTATAAATCAAACAAAGGGAACTGAAATGTAATTTTTCCAATCGCTTCAAACCGCAACAAGAAACCCAGTTACGTTGATTACCGTCTCATATGTGCCAGTTACGCACATGGGAAAAGCACAGAAAACAATGTGACAAGTGGCTAAAAAAAGACTGAAAACTCTTTCAGTAGCAAGGAACTAAAGTGTAATTCTTCTAATCTCTTCAAACCGCAACAAGAAACCCAGTTACGTTGACTACCGTTTCATACGTGCCAGTTACGCACATGCGAAAACATCAGAAAATGATGTGACAAGTGGCTAAAAAAAGACTTGAACACTCTTTCAGTAGCAACTGCTTCCTGTTGCATAAGTCAAATAGAACTAAATTTCTAGTATTTTTTTTTCTCCAATCTCTTCAAACCGCAACAAGAAACCCATTTACGTTGACTATCGTATTGTAGGTGCCAGTTACGTATCTGCGAAAACATGAAAAATCGACTTTACGGGACATTTCATAGCAGACGAAACCTGTTTCTCAAGTCAAATATGGGGAAATAATTTTTTATTTTTTTTTTTTTCTTTTTACATCAAATCTCTTTATACCGTGTGAACAAACCCATTTACATTGACTACCGTCTCGTAGGTGCCAGTTACGTATCCGCGAAAACCTGAAAAATCGACTCACGGAACATTTTGTAGCAGATGACACCTGTTGCTTAAGTCAATTATAGGGATTTTTCTTTTTCGTTTTCTCTCACTAGGGCCATTGATTTGGTTACGATGACTATCTCACCCGGTTACGTGCTGCGCGTGAAATCGTAAAATCAGCTTAGACACTTTCGGAGGCAACTGATACCTGTTGCACAAATCAAAGAAAGGTAAATCAAATGTTTCCCTGTTTTCTTACCAGGGTCAGTTTTGGTGGCCGTGCGAGTCAAAAGTCAATGTTATGTTTAACCGCTGCGCAAAAATATAAAATTCAGAAGCAACTGTTTCAGAAACTTTTTCTGAAGAAAAAAGATCTTGTTCTTGGTTGAAGAGTTTAAAAATAGGTCATAAAGATAAAATAAGATGTAAGAATAACTAATAATCAAAATTATTTTTGACAGGGTAGAAAACATTGTGGGAAAAGGAGAAAATGCTGGTAACCAGCATTGTCTCCTTTTCTCCGATTATTCTCCAAAGCATTCCCTTTTAGGGCTGTTAAAAAGCGTCATTGTGTTGTGTGGTAAGGGGTCAATAAGGATAAACAGATCCCCCCCATCCCAACAGCCAATCAGATCTCATCCCTCTGTGAAATTATCCAATCACAGAAGCTTTTAGGAAATCACCATGGATACCAATCAGCTAATCAGAGAGGCTCTGAGAAATCAAAATGGGCCCAGTCAGCCAATCAGAGAGCTCCAAAATCATTTCAAAATGGCGCCCTAATATAGCGATAGAAAACAGTGAACAAAAAACGGCATAAAAGTGGATTTAGAGTCTTTTTTAAAGGCTGCTGTGCAGTCCTTGGCAATCTGCCAGACATGCACCATCCACACATGCCAGATTTCACTGAAAAAGGGCCAAAATTCAAGAAAACAAGGTGGCAGAAGACCTTGTTTTGGTCTTTTCAAGCACCTTGCAAGATTGCAAGAGTTACTTCCCTTAAAGAAAACCCTTGACCCCCCCCTTTTACCGTTTCATTGAATTTTCTGACTCAGGCCACAATGAATTCATATAAGCCAAAATGATCAATGAACAGTGTAAACCCCCCCCCCTCCCAGAAATTAATGTGACAAGTTGCTAAAAAAAGAATGAAAATTCTTTCAGTAGCAATTGTTTCCTATTGTATAAATCAAACAAAGGGAACTGAAATGTAATTTTTCCAATCGCTTCAAACCGCAACAAGAAACCCAGTTACGTTGATTACCGTCTCATATGTGCCAGTTACGCACATGGGAAAAGCACAGAAAACAATGTGACAAGTGGCTAAAAAAAGACTGAAAACTCTTTCAGTAGCAAGGAACTAAAGTGTAATTCTTCTAATCTCTTCAAACCGCAACAAGAAACCCAGTTACGTTGACTACCGTTTCATACGTGCCAGTTACGCACATGCGAAAACATCAGAAAATGATGTGACAAGTGGCTAAAAAAAGACTTGAACACTCTTTCAGTAGCAACTGCTTCCTGTTGCATAAGTCAAATAGAACTAAATTTCTAGTATTTTTTTTTCTCCAATCTCTTCAAACCGCAACAAGAAACCCATTTACGTTGACTACCGTATTGTAGGTGCCAGTTACGTATCTGCGAAAACATGAAAAATCGACTTTACGGGACATTTCATAGCAGACGAAACCTGTTTCTCAAGTCAAATATGGGGAAATAATTTTTTTTTTTTTTTTTTTTCTTTTTACATCAAATCTCTTTATACCGTGTCAACAAACCCATTTACATTGACTACCGTCTCGTAGGTGCCAGTTACGTATCCGCGAAAACCTGAAAAATCGACTCACGGAACATTTTGTAGCAGACGACACCTGTTGCTTAAGTCAATTATAGGGATTTTTCTTTTTCGTTTTCTCTCACTAGGGCCATTGATTTGGTTACGATGACTATCTCACCCGGTTACGTGCTGCGCGTGAAATCGTAAAATCAGCTTAGACACTTTCGGAGGCAACTGATACCTGTTGCACAAATCAAAGAAAGGTAAATCAAATGTTTCCCTGTTTTCTTACCAGGGTCAGTTTTGGTGGCCGTGCGAGTCAAAAGTCAATGTTATGTTTAACCGCTGCGCAAAAATATAAAATTCAGAAGCAACTGTTTCAGAAACTTTTTCTGAAGAAAAAAGATCTTGTTCTTGGTTGAAGAGTTTAAAAATAGGTCATAAAGATAAAATAAGATGTAAGAATAACTAATAATCAAAATTATTTTTGACAGGGTAGAAAACATTGTGGGAAAAGGAGAAAATGCTGGTAACCAGTATTGTCTCCTTTTCTCCGATTATTCTCCAAAGCATTCCCTTTTAGGGCTGTTAAAAAGCGTCATTGTGTTGTGTGGTAAGGGGTCAATAAGGATAAACAGATCCCCCCCATCCCAACAGCCAATCAGATCTCATCCCTCTGTGAAATTATCCAATCACAGAAGCTTTTAGGAAATCACCATGGATACCAATCAGCCAATCAGAGAGGCTCTGAGAAATCAAAATGGGCCCAGTCAGCCAATCAGAGAGCTCCAAAATCATTTCAAAATGGCGCCCTAATATAGCGATAGAAAACAGTGAACAAAAAACGGCATAAAAGTGGATTTAGAGTCTTTTTTAAAGGCTGCTGTGCAGTCCTTGGCAATCTGCCAGACATGCACCATCCACACATGCCAGATTTCACTGAAAAAGGGCCAAAATTCAAGAAAACAAGGTGGCAGAAGACCTTGTTTTGGTCTTTTCAAGCACCTTGCAAGATTGCAAGAGTTACTTCCCTTAAAGAAAACCCTTGACCCCCCCCTTTTACCGTTTCATTGAATTTTCTGACTCAGGCCACAATGAATTCATATAAGCCAAAATGATCAATGAACAGTGTAAACCCCCCCCCTCCCAGAAATTAATGTGACAAGTTGCTAAAAAAAGAATGAAAATTCTTTCAGTAGCAATTGTTTCCTATTGTATAAATCAAACAAAGGGAACTGAAATGTAATTTTTCCAATCGCTTCAAACCGCAACAAGAAACCCAGTTACGTTGATTACCGTCTCATATGTGCCAGTTACGCACATGGGAAAAGCACAGAAAACAATGTGACAAGTGGCTAAAAAAAGACTGAAAACTCTTTCAGTAGCAAGGAACTAAAGTGTAATTCTTCTAATCTCTTCAAACCGCAACAAGAAACCCAGTTACGTTGACTACCGTTTCATACGTGCCAGTTACGCACATGCGAAAACATCAGAAAATGATGTGACAAGTGGCTAAAAAAAGACTTGAACACTCTTTCAGTAGCAACTGCTTCCTGTTGCATAAGTCAAATAGAACTAAATTTCTAGTATTTTTTTTTCTCCAATCTCTTCAAACCGCAACAAGAAACCCATTTACGTTGACTACCGTATTGTAGATGCCAGTTACGTATCTGCGAAAACATGAAAAATCGACTTTACGGGACATTTCATAGCAGACGAAACCTGTTTCTCAAGTCAAATATGGGGAAATAATTTTTTTTTTTTTTTTTTTTTCTTTTTACATCAAATCTCTTTATACCGTGTCAACAAACCCATTTACATTGACTACCGTCTCGTAGGTGCCAGTTACGTATCCGCGAAAACCTGAAAAATCGACTCACGGAACATTTTGTAGCAGACGACACCTGTTGCTTAAGTCAATTATAGGAATTTTTCTTTTTCGTTTTCTCTCACTAGGGCCATTGATTTGGTTACGATGACTATCTCACCCGGTTACGTGCTGCGCGTGAAATCGTAAAATCAGCTTAGACACTTTCGGAGGCAACTGATACCTGTTGCACAAATCAAAGAAAGGTAAATCAAATGTTTCCCTGTTTTCTTACCAGGGTCAGTTTTGGTGGCCGTGCGAGTCAAAAGTCAATGTTATGTTTAACCGCTGCGCAAAAATATAAAATTCAGAAGCAACTGTTTCAGAAACTTTTTCTGAAGAAAAAAGATCTTGTTCTTGGTTGAAGAGTTTAAAAATAGGTCATAAAGATAAAATAAGATGTAAGAATAACTAATAATCAAAATTATTTTTGACAGGGTAGAAAACATTGTGGGAAAAGGAGAAAATGCTGGTAACCAGCATTGTCTCCTTTTCTCCGATTATTCTCCAAAGCATTCCCTTTTAGGGCTGTTAAAAAGCGTCATTGTGTTGTGTGGTAAGGGGTCAATAAGGATAAACAGATCCCCCCATCCCAACAGCCAATCAGATCTCATCCCTCTGTGAAATTATCCAATCACAGAAGCTTTTAGGAAATCACCATGGATACCAATCAGCCAATCAGAGAGGCTCTGAGAAATCAAAATGGGCCCAGTCAGCCAATCAGAGAGCTCCAAAATCATTTCAAAATGGCGCCCTAATATAGCGATAGAAAACAGTGAACAAAAAACGGCATAAAAGTGGATTTAGAGTCTTTTTTAAAGGCTGCTGTGCAGTCCTTGGCAATCTGCCAGACATGCACCATCCACACATGCCAGATTTCACTGAAAAAGGGCCAAAATTCAAGAAAACAAGGTGGCAGAAGACCTTGTTTTGGTCTTTTCAAGCACCTTGCAAGATTGCAAGAGTTACTTCCCTTAAAGAAAACCCTTGACCCCCCCCTTTTACCGTTTCATTGAATTTTCTGACTCAGGCCACAATGAATTCATATAAGCCAAAATGATCAATGAACAGTGTAAACCCCCCCCCTCCCAGAAATTAATGTGACAAGTTGCTAAAAAAAGAATGAAAATTCTTTCAGTAGCAATTGTTTCCTATTGTATAAATCAAACAAAGGGAACTGAAATGTAATTTTTCCAATCGCTTCAAACCGCAACAAGAAACCCAGTTACGTTGATTACCGTCTCATATGTGCCAGTTACGCACATGGGAAAAGCACAGAAAACAATGTGACAAGTGGCTAAAAAAAGACTGAAAACTCTTTCAGTAGCAAGGAACTAAAGTGTAATTCTTCTAATCTCTTCAAACCGCAACAAGAAACCCAGTTACGTTGACTACCGTTTCATACGTGCCAGTTACGCACATGCGAAAACATCAGAAAATGATGTGACAAGTGGCTAAAAAAAGACTTGAACACTCTTTCAGTAGCAACTGCTTCCTGTTGCATAAGTCAAATAGAACTAAATTTCTAGTATTTTTTTTTCTCCAATCTCTTCAAACCGCAACAAGAAACCCATTTACGTTGACTACCGTATTGTAGGTGCCAGTTACGTATCTGCGAAAACATGAAAAATCGACTTTACGGGACATTTCATAGCAGACGAAACCTGTTTCTCAAGTCAAATATGGGGAAATAATTTTTTTTTTTTTTTTTTTTCTTTTTACATCAAATCTCTTTATACCGTGTCAACAAACCCATTTACATTGACTACCGTCTCGTAGGTGCCAGTTACGTATCCGCGAAAACCTGAAAAATCGACTCACGGAACATTTTGTAGCAGACGACACCTGTTGCTTAAGTCAATTATAGGGATTTTTCTTTTTCGTTTTCTCTCACTAGGGCCATTGATTTGGTTACGATGACTATCTCACCCGGTTACGTGCTGCGCGTGAAATCGTAAAATCAGCTTAGACACTTTCGGAGGCAACTGATACCTGTTGCACAAATCAAAGAAAGGTAAATCAAATGTTTCCCTGTTTTCTTACCAGGGTCAGTTTTGGTGGCCGTGCGAGTCAAAAGTCAATGTTATGTTTAACCGCTGCGCAAAAATATAAAATTCAGAAGCAACTGTTTCAGAAACTTTTTCTGAAGAAAAAAGATCTTGTTCTTGGTTGAAGAGTTTAAAAATAGGTCATAAAGATAAAATAAGATGTAAGAATAACTAATAATCAAAATTATTTTTGACAGGGTAGAAAACATTGTGGGAAAAGGAGAAAATGCTGGTAACCAGCATTGTCTCCTTTTCTCCGATTATTCTCCAAAGCATTCCCTTTTAGGGCTGTTAAAAAGCGTCATTGTGTTGTGTGGTAAGGGGTCAATAAGGATAAACAGATCCCCCCCATCCCAACAGCCAATCAGATCTCATCCCTCTGTGAAATTATCCAATCACAGAAGCTTTTAGGAAATCACCATGGATACCAATCAGCCAATCAGAGAGGCTCTGAGAAATCAAAATGGGCCCAGTCAGCCAATCAGAGAGCTCCAAAATCATTTCAAAATGGCGCCCTAATATAGCGATAGAAAACAGTGAACAAAAAACGGCATAAAAGTGGATTTAGAGTCTTTTTTAAAGGCTGCTGTGCAGTCCTTGGCAATCTGCCAGACATGCACCATCCACACATGCCAGATTTCACTGAAAAAGGGCCAAAATTCAAGAAAACAAGGTGGCAGAAGACCTTGTTTTGGTCTTTTCAAGCACCTTGCAAGATTGCAAGAGTTACTTCCCTTAAAGAAAACCCTTGACCCCCCCCCTTTTACCGTTTCATTGAATTTTCTGACTCAGGCCACAATGAATTCATATAAGCCAAAATGATCAATGAACAGTGTAAACCCCCCCCCCTCCCAGAAATTAATGTGACAAGTTGCTAAAAAAAGAATGAAAATTCTTTCAGTAGCAATTGTTTCCTATTGTATAAATCAAACAAAGGGAACTGAAATGTAATTTTTCCAATCGCTTCAAACCGCAACAAGAAACCCAGTTACGTTGATTACCGTCTCATATGTGCCAGTTACGCACATGGGAAAAGCACAGAAAACAATGTGACAAGTGGCTAAAAAAAGACTGAAAACTCTTTCAGTAGCAAGGAACTAAAGTGTAATTCTTCTAATCTCTTCAAACCGCAACAAGAAACCCAGTTACGTTGACTACCGTTTCATACGTGCCAGTTACGCACATGCGAAAACATCAGAAAATGATGTGACAAGTGGCTAAAAAAAGACTTGAACACTCTTTCAGTAGCAACTGCTTCCTGTTGCATAAGTCAAATAGAACTAAATTTCTAGTATTTTTTTTTCTCCAATCTCTTCAAACCGCAACAAGAAACCCATTTACGTTGACTACCGTATTGTAGGTGCCAGTTACGTATCTGCGAAAACATGAAAAATCGACTTTACGGGACATTTCATAGCAGACGAAACCTGTTTCTCAAGTCAAATATGGGGAAATAATTTTTTTTTTTTTTTTTTTTTCTTTTTACATCAAATCTCTTTATACCGTGTCAACAAACCCATTTACATTGACTACCGTCTCGTAGGTGCCAGTTACGTATCCGCGAAAACCTGAAAAATCGACTCACGGAACATTTTGTAGCAGACGACACCTGTTGCTTAAGTCAATTATAGGGATTTTTCTTTTTCGTTTTCTCTCACTAGGGCCATTGATTTGGTTACGATGACTATCTCACCCGGTTACGTGCTGCGCGTGAAATCGTAAAATCAGCTTAGACACTTTCGGAGGCAACTGATACCTGTTGCACAAATCAAAGAAAGGTAAATCAAATGTTTCCCTGTTTTCTTACCAGGGTCAGTTTTGGTGGCCGTGCGAGTCAAAAGTCAATGTTATGTTTAACCGCTGCGCAAAAATATAAAATTCAGAAGCAACTGTTTCAGAAACTTTTTCTGAAGAAAAAAGATCTTGTTCTTGGTTGAAGAGTTTAAAAATAGGTCATAAAGATAAAATAAGATGTAAGAATAACTAATAATCAAAATTATTTTTGACAGGGTAGAAAACATTGTGGGAAAAGGAGAAAATGCTGGTAACCAGCATTGTCTCCTTTTCTCCGATTATTCTCCAAAGCATTCCCTTTTAGGGCTGTTAAAAAGCGTCATTGTGTTGTGTGGTAAGGGGTCAATAAGGATAAACAGATCCCCCCCATCCCAACAGCCAATCAGATCTCATCCCTCTGTGAAATTATCCAATCACAGAAGCTTTTAGGAAATCACCATGGATACCAATCAGCCAATCAGAGAGGCTCTGAGAAATCAAAATGGGCCCAGTCAGCCAATCAGAGAGCTCCAAAATCATTTCAAAATGGCGCCCTAATATAGCGATAGAAAACAGTGAACAAAAAACGGCATAAAAGTGGATTTAGAGTCTTTTTTAAAGGCTGCTGTGCAGTCCTTGGCAATCTGCCAGACATGCACCATCCACACATGCCAGATTTCACTGAAAAAGGGCCAAAATTCAAGAAAACAAGGTGGCAGAAGACCTTGTTTTGGTCTTTTCAAGCACCTTGCAAGATTGCAAGAGTTACTTCCCTTAAAGAAAACCCTTGACCCCCCCCTTTTACCGTTTTATTGAATTTTCTGACTCAGGCCACAATGAATTCATATAAGCCAAAATGATCAATGAACAGTGTAAACCCCCCCCCCTCCCAGAAATTAATGTGACAAGTTGCTAAAAAAAGAATGAAAATTCTTTCAGTAGCAATTGTTTCCTATTGTATAAATCAAACAAAGGGAACTGAAATGTAATTTTTCCAATCGCTTCAAACCGCAACAAGAAACCCAGTTACGTTGATTACCGTCTCATATGTGCCAGTTACGCACATGGGAAAAGCACAGAAAACAATGTGACAAGTGGCTAAAAAAAGACTGAAAACTCTTTCAGTAGCAAGGAACTAAAGTGTAATTCTTCTAATCTCTTCAAACCGCAACAAGAAACCCAGTTACGTTGACTACCGTTTCATACGTGCCAGTTACGCACATGCGAAAACATCAGAAAATGATGTGACAAGTGGCTAAAAAAAGACTTGAACACTCTTTCAGTAGCAACTGCTTCCTGTTGCATAAGTCAAATAGAACTAAATTTCTAGTATTTTTTTTTCTCCAATCTCTTCAAACCGCAACAAGAAACCCATTTACGTTGACTACCGTATTGTAGGTGCCAGTTACGTATCTGCGAAAACATGAAAAATCGACTTTACGGGACATTTCATAGCAGACGAAACCTGTTTCTCAAGTCAAATATGGGGAAATAATTTTTTTTTTTTTTTTTTTTTCTTTTTACATCAAATCTCTTTATACCGTGTCAACAAACCCATTTACATTGACTACCGTCTCGTAGGTGCCAGTTACGTATCCGCGAAAACCTGAAAAATCGACTCACGGAACATTTTGTAGCAGACGACACCTGTTGCTTAAGTCAATTATAGGGATTTTTCTTTTTCGTTTTCTCTCACTAGGGCCATTGATTTGGTTACGATGACTATCTCACCCGGTTACGTGCTGCGCGTGAAATCGTAAAATCAGCTTAGACACTTTCGGAGGCAACTGATACCTGTTGCACAAATCAAAGAAAGGTAAATCAAATGTTTCCCTGTTTTCTTACCAGGGTCAGTTTTGGTGGCCGTGCGAGTCAAAAGTCAATGTTATGTTTAACCGCTGCGCAAAAATATAAAATTCAGAAGCAACTGTTTCAGAAACTTTTTCTGAAGAAAAAAGATCTTGTTCTTGGTTGAAGAGTTTAAAAATAGGTCATAAAGATAAAATAAGATGTAAGAATAACTAATAATCAAAATTATTTTTGACAGGGTAGAAAACATTGTGGGAAAAGGAGAAAATGCTGGTAACCAGCATTGTCTCCTTTTCTCCGATTATTCTCCAAAGCATTCCCTTTTAGGGCTGTTAAAAAGCGTCATTGTGTTGTGTGGTAAGGGGTCAATAAGGATAAACAGATCCCCCCCATCCCAACAGCCAATCAGATCTCATCCCTCTGTGAAATTATCCAATCACAGAAGCTTTTAGGAAATCACCATGGATACCAATCAGCCAATCAGAGAGGCTCTGAGAAATCAAAATGGGCCCAGTCAGCCAATCAGAGAGCTCCAAAATCATTTCAAAATGGCGCCCTAATATAGCGATAGAAAACAGTGAACAAAAAACGGCATAAAAGTGGATTTAGAGTCTTTTTTAAAGGCTGCTGTGCAGTCCTTGGCAATCTGCCAGACATGCACCATCCACACATGCCAGATTTCACTGAAAAAGGGCCAAAATTCAAGAAAACAAGGTGGCAGAAGACCTTGTTTTGGTCTTTTCAAGCACCTTGCAAGATTGCAAGAGTTACTTCCCTTAAAGAAAACCCTTGACCCCCCCCTTTTACCGTTTCATTGAATTTTCTGACTCAGGCCACAATGAATTCATATAAGCCAAAATGATCAATGAACAGTGTAAACCCCCCCCCCCCCTCCCAGAAATTAATGTGACAAGTTGCTAAAAAAAGAATGAAAATTCTTTCAGTAGCAATTGTTTCCTATTGTATAAATCAAACAAAGGGAACTGAAATGTAATTTTTCCAATCGCTTCAAACCGCAACAAGAAACCCAGTTACGTTGATTACCGTCTCATATGTGCCAGTTACGCACATGGGAAAAGCACAGAAAACAATGTGACAAGTGGCTAAAAAAAGACTGAAAACTCTTTCAGTAGCAAGGAACTAAAGTGTAATTCTTCTAATCTCTTCAAACCGCAACAAGAAACCCAGTTACGTTGACTACCGTTTCATACGTGCCAGTTACGCACATGCGAAAACATCAGAAAATGATGTGACAAGTGGCTAAAAAAAGACTTGAACACTCTTTCAGTAGCAACTGCTTCCTGTTGCATAAGTCAAATAGAACTAAATTTCTAGTATTTTTTTTTCTCCAATCTCTTCAAACCGCAACAAGAAACCCATTTACGTTGACTACCGTATTGTAGGTGCCAGTTACGTATCTGCGAAAACATGAAAAATCGACTTTACGGGACATTTCATAGCAGACGAAACCTGTTTCTCAAGTCAAATATGGGGAAATAATTTTTTTTTTTTTTTTTTTTCTTTTTACATCAAATCTCTTTATACCGTGTCAACAAACCCATTTACATTGACTACCGTCTCGTAGGTGCCAGTTACGTATCCGCGAAAACCTGAAAAATCGACTCACGGAACATTTTGTAGCAGACGACACCTGTTGCTTAAGTCAATTATAGGGATTTTTCTTTTTCGTTTTCTCTCACTAGGGCCATTGATTTGGTTACGATGACTATCTCACCCGGTTACGTGCTGCGCGTGAAATCGTAAAATCAGCTTAGACACTTTCGGAGGCAACTGATACCTGTTGCACAAATCAAAGAAAGGTAAATCAAATGTTTCCCTGTTTTCTTACCAGGGTCAGTTTTGGTGGCCGTGCGAGTCAAAAGTCAATGTTATGTTTAACCGCTGCGCAAAAATATAAAATTCAGAAGCAACTGTTTCAGAAACTTTTTCTGAAGAAAAAAGATCTTGTTCTTGGTTGAAGAGTTTAAAAATAGGTCATAAAGATAAAATAAGATGTAAGAATAACTAATAATCAAAATTATTTTTGACAGGGTAGAAAATATTGTGGGAAAAGGAGAAAATGCTGGTAACCAGCATTGTCTCCTTTTCTCCGATTATTCTCCAAAGCATTCCCTTTTAGGGCTGTTAAAAAGCGTCATTGTGTTGTGTGGTAAGGGGTCAATAAGGATAAACAGATCCCCCCCATCCCAACAGCCAATCAGATCTCATCCCTCTGTGAAATTATCCAATCACAGAAGCTTTTAGGAAATCACCATGGATACCAATCAGCCAATCAGAGAGGCTCTGAGAAATCAAAATGGGCCCAGTCAGCCAATCAGAGAGCTCCAAAATCATTTCAAAATGGTGCCCTAATATAGCGATAGAAAACAGTGAACAAAAAACGGCATAAAAGTGGATTTAGAGTCTTTTTTAAAGGCTGCTGTGCAGTCCTTGGCAATCTGCCAGACATGCACCATCCACACATGCCAGATTTCACTGAAAAAGGGCCAAAATTCAAGAAAACAAGGTGGCAGAAGACCTTGTTTTGGTCTTTTCAAGCACCTTGCAAGATTGCAAGAGTTACTTCCCTTAAAGAAAACCCTTGACCCCCCCCCCTTTTACCGTTTCATTGAATTTTCTGACTCAGGCCACAATGAATTCATATAAGCCAAAATGATCAATGAACAGTGTAAACCCCCCCCTCCCAGAAATTAATGTGACAAGTTGCTAAAAAAAGAATGAAAATTCTTTCAGTAGCAATTGTTTCCTATTGTATAAATCAAACAAAGGGAACTGAAATGTAATTTTTCCAATCGCTTCAAACCGCAACAAGAAACCCAGTTACGTTGATTACCGTCTCATATGTGCCAGTTACGCACATGGGAAAAGCACAGAAAACAATGTGACAAGTGGCTAAAAAAAGACTGAAAACTCTTTCAGTAGCAAGGAACTAAAGTGTAATTCTTCTAATCTCTTCAAACCGCAACAAGAAACCCAGTTACGTTGACTACCGTTTCATACGTGCCAGTTACGCACATGCGAAAACATCAGAAAATGATGTGACAAGTGGCTAAAAAAAGACTTGAACACTCTTTCAGTAGCAACTGCTTCCTGTTGCATAAGTCAAATAGAACTAAATTTCTAGTATTTTTTTTTCTCCAATCTCTTCAAACCGCAACAAGAAACCCATTTACGTTGACTACCGTATTGTAGGTGCCAGTTACGTATCTGCGAAAACATGAAAAATCGACTTTACGGGACATTTCATAGCAGACGAAACCTGTTTCTCAAGTCAAATATGGGGAAATAATTTTTTTTTTTTTTTTTTTTCTTTTTACATCAAATCTCTTTATACCGTGTCAACAAACCCATTTACATTGACTACCGTCTCGTAGGTGCCAGTTACGTATCCGCGAAAACCTGAAAAATCGACTCACGGAACATTTTGTAGCAGACGACACCTGTTGCTTAAGTCAATTATAGGGATTTTTCTTTTTCGTTTTCTCTCACTAGGGCCATTGATTTGGTTACGATGACTATCTCACCCGGTTACGTGCTGCGCGTGAAATCGTAAAATCAGCTTAGACACTTTCGGAGGCAACTGATACCTGTTGCACAAATCAAAGAAAGGTAAATCAAATGTTTCCCTGTTTTCTTACCAGGGTCAGTTTTGGTGGCCGTGCGAGTCAAAAGTCAATGTTATGTTTAACCGCTGCGCAAAAATATAAAATTCAGAAGCAACTGTTTCAGAAACTTTTTCTGAAGAAAAAAGATCTTGTTCTTGGTTGAAGAGTTTAAAAATAGGTCATAAAGATAAAATAAGATGTAAGAATAACTAATAATCAAAATTATTTTTGACAGGGTAGAAAACATTGTGGGAAAAGGAGAAAATGCTGGTAACCAGCATTGTCTCCTTTTCTCCGATTATTCTCCAAAGCATTCCCTTTTAGGGCTGTTAAAAAGCGTCATTGTGTTGTGTGGTAAGGGGTCAATAAGGATAAACAGATCCCCCCCATCCCAACAGCCAATCAGATCTCATCCCTCTGTGAAATTATCCAATCACAGAAGCTTTTAGGAAATCACCATGGATACCAATCAGCCAATCAGAGAGGCTCTGAGAAATCAAAATGGGCCCAGTCAGCCAATCAGAGAGCTCCAAAATCATTTCAAAATGGCGCCCTAATATAGCGATAGAAAACAGTGAACAAAAAACGGCATAAAAGTGGATTTAGAGTCTTTTTTAAAGGCTGCTGTGCAGTCCTTGGCAATCTGCCAGACATGCACCATCCACACATGCCAGATTTCACTGAAAAAGGGCCAAAATTCAAGAAAACAAGGTGGCAGAAGACCTTGTTTTGGTCTTTTCAAGCACCTTGCAAGATTGCAAGAGTTACTTCCCTTAAAGAAAACCCTTGACCCCCCCCTTTTACCGTTTCATTGAATTTTCTGACTCAGGCCACAATGAATTCATATAAGCCAAAATGATCAATGAACAGTGTAAACCCCCCCCCCCTCCCAGAAATTAATGTGACAAGTTGCTAAAAAAAGAATGAAAATTCTTTCAGTAGCAATTGTTTCCTATTGTATAAATCAAACAAAGGGAACTGAAATGTAATTTTTCCAATCGCTTCAAACCGCAACAAGAAACCCAGTTACGTTGATTACCGTCTCATATGTGCCAGTTACGCACATGGGAAAAGCACAGAAAACAATGTGACAAGTGGCTAAAAAAAGACTGAAAACTCTTTCAGTAGCAAGGAACTAAAGTGTAATTCTTCTAATCTCTTCAAACCGCAACAAGAAACCCAGTTACGTTGACTACCGTTTCATACGTGCCAGTTACGCACATGCGAAAACATCAGAAAATGATGTGACAAGTGGCTAAAAAAAGACTTGAACACTCTTTCAGTAGCAACTGCTTCCTGTTGCATAAGTCAAATAGAACTAAATTTCTAGTATTTTTTTTTCTCCAATCTCTTCAAACCGCAACAAGAAACCCATTTACGTTGACTACCGTATTGTAGGTGCCAGTTACGTATCTGCGAAAACATGAAAAATCGACTTTACGGGACATTTCATAGCAGACGAAACCTGTTTCTCAAGTCAAATATGGGGAAATAATTTTTTTTTTTTTTTTTTTTCTTTTTACATCAAATCTCTTTATACCGTGTCAACAAACCCATTTACATTGACTACCGTCTCGTAGGTGCCAGTTACGTATCCGCGAAAACCTGAAAAATCGACTCACGGAACATTTTGTAGCAGACGACACCTGTTGCTTAAGTCAATTATAGGGATTTTTCTTTTTCGTTTTCTCTCACTAGGGCCATTGATTTGGTTACGATGACTATCTCACCCGGTTACGTGCTGCGCGTGAAATCGTAAAATCAGCTTAGACACTTTCGGAGGCAACTGATACCTGTTGCACAAATCAAAGAAAGGTAAATCAAATGTTTCCCTGTTTTCTTACCAGGGTCAGTTTTGGTGGCCGTGCGAGTCAAAAGTCAATGTTATGTTTAACCGCTGCGCAAAAATATAAAATTCAGAAGCAACTGTTTCAGAAACTTTTTCTGAAGAAAAAAGATCTTGTTCTTGGTTGAAGAGTTTAAAAATAGGTCATAAAGATAAAATAAGATGTAAGAATAACTAATAATCAAAATTATTTTTGACAGGGTAGAAAACATTGTGGGAAAAGGAGAAAATGCTGGTAACCAGCATTGTCTCCTTTTCTCCGATTATTCTCCAAAGCATTCCCTTTTAGGGCTGTTAAAAAGCGTCATTGTGTTGTGTGGTAAGGGGTCAATAAGGATAAACAGATCCCCCCCATCCCAACAGCCAATCAGATCTCATCCCTCTGTGAAATTATCCAATCACAGAAGCTTTTAGGAAATCACCATGGATACCAATCAGCCAATCAGAGAGGCTCTGAGAAATCAAAATGGGCCCAGTCAGCCAATCAGAGAGCTCCAAAATCATTTCAAAATGGCGCCCTAATATAGCGATAGAAAACAGTGAACAAAAAACGGCATAAAAGTGGATTTAGAGTCTTTTTTAAAGGCTGCTGTGCAGTCCTTGGCAATCTGCCAGACATGCACCATCCACACATGCCAGATTTCACTGAAAAAGGGCCAAAATTCAAGAAAACAAGGTGGCAGAAGACCTTGTTTTGGTCTTTTCAAGCACCTTGCAAGATTGCAAGAGTTACTTCCCTTAAAGAAAACCCTTGACCCCCCCCCTTTTACCGTTTCATTGAATTTTCTGACTCAGGCCACAATGAATTCATATAAGCCAAAATGATCAATGAACAGTGTAAACCCCCCCCCCCCCTCCCAGAAATTAATGTGACAAGTTGCTAAAAAAAGAATGAAAATTCTTTCAGTAGCAATTGTTTCCTATTGTATAAATCAAACAAAGGGAACTGAAATGTAATTTTTCCAATCGCTTCAAACCGCAACAAGAAACCCAGTTACGTTGATTACCGTCTCATATGTGCCAGTTACGCACATGGGAAAAGCACAGAAAACAATGTGACAAGTGGCTAAAAAAAGACTGAAAACTCTTTCAGTAGCAAGGAACTAAAGTGTAATTCTTCTAATCTCTTCAAACCGCAACAAGAAACCCAGTTACGTTGACTACCGTTTCATACGTGCCAGTTACGCACATGCGAAAACATCAGAAAATGATGTGACAAGTGGCTAAAAAAAGACTTGAACACTCTTTCAGTAGCAACTGCTTCCTGTTGCATAAGTCAAATAGAACTAAATTTCTAGTATTTTTTTTCTCCAATCTCTTCAAACCGCAACAAGAAACCCATTTACGTTGACTACCGTATTGTAGGTGCCAGTTACGTATCTGCGAAAACATGAAAAATCGACTTTACGGGACATTTCATAGCAGACGAAACCTGTTTCTCAAGTCAAATATGGGGAAATAATTTTTTTTTTTTTTTTTTTTCTTTTTACATCAAATCTCTTTATACCGTGTCAACAAACCCATTTACATTGACTACCGTCTCGTAGGTGCCAGTTACGTATCCGCGAAAACCTGAAAAATCGACTCACGGAACATTTTGTAGCAGACGACACCTGTTGCTTAAGTCAATTATAGGGATTTTTCTTTTTCGTTTTCTCTCACTAGGGCCATTGATTTGGTTACGATGACTATCTCACCCGGTTACGTGCTGCGCGTGAAATCGTAAAATCAGCTTAGACACTTTCGGAGGCAACTGATACCTGTTGCACAAATCAAAGAAAGGTAAATCAAATGTTTCCCTGTTTTCTTACCAGGGTCAGTTTTGGTGGCCGTGCGAGTCAAAAGTCAATGTTATGTTTAACCGCTGCGCAAAAATATAAAATTCAGAAGCAACTGTTTCAGAAACTTTTTCTGAAGAAAAAAGATCTTGTTCTTGGTTGAAGAGTTTAAAAATAGGTCATAAAGATAAAATAAGATGTAAGAATAACTAATAATCAAAATTATTTTTGACAGGGTAGAAAACATTGTGGGAAAAGGAGAAAATGCTGGTAACCAGCATTGTCTCCTTTTCTCCGATTATTCTCCAAAGCATTCCCTTTTAGGGCTGTTAAAAAGCGTCATTGTGTTGTGTGGTAAGGGGTCAATAAGGATAAACAGATCCCCCCCATCCCAACAGCCAATCAGATCTCATCCCTCTGTGAAATTATCCAATCACAGAAGCTTTTAGGAAATCACCATGGATACCAATCAGCCAATCAGAGAGGCTCTGAGAAATCAAAATGGGCCCAGTCAGCCAATCAGAGAGCTCCAAAATCATTTCAAAATGGCGCCCTAATATAGCGATAGAAAACAGTGAACAAAAAACGGCATAAAAGTGGATTTAGAGTCTTTTTTAAAGGCTGCTGTGCAGTCCTTGGCAATCTGCCAGACATGCACCATCCACACATGCCAGATTTCACTGAAAAAGGGCCAAAATTCAAGAAAACAAGGTGGCAGAAGACCTTGTTTTGGTCTTTTCAAGCACCTTGCAAGATTGCAAGAGTTACTTCCCTTAAAGAAAACCCTTGACCCCCCTTTTACCGTTTCATTGAATTTTCTGACTCAGGCCACAATGAATTCATATAAGCCAAAATGATCAATGAACAGTGTAAACCCCCCCCCCTCCCAGAAATTAATGTGACAAGTTGCTAAAAAAAGAATGAAAATTCTTTCAGTAGCAATTGTTTCCTATTGTATAAATCAAACAAAGGGAACTGAAATGTAATTTTTCCAATCGCTTCAAACCGCAACAAGAAACCCAGTTACGTTGATTACCGTCTCATATGTGCCAGTTACGCACATGGGAAAAGCACAGAAAACAATGTGACAAGTGGCTAAAAAAAGACTGAAAACTCTTTCAGTAGCAAGGAACTAAAGTGTAATTCTTCTAATCTCTTCAAACCGCAACAAGAAACCCAGTTACGTTGACTACCGTTTCATACGTGCCAGTTACGCACATGCGAAAACATCAGAAAATGATGTGACAAGTGGCTAAAAAAAGACTTGAACACTCTTTCAGTAGCAACTGCTTCCTGTTGCATAAGTCAAATAGAACTAAATTTCTAGTATTTTTTTTTCTCCAATCTCTTCAAACCGCAACAAGAAACCCATTTACGTTGACTACCGTATTGTAGGTGCCAGTTACGTATCTGCGAAAACATGAAAAATCGACTTTACGGGACATTTCATAGCAGACGAAACCTGTTTCTCAAGTCAAATATGGGGAAATAATTTTTTTTTTTTTTTTTTTTCTTTTTACATCAAATCTCTTTATACCGTGTCAACAAACCCATTTACATTGACTACCGTCTCGTAGGTGCCAGTTACGTATCCGCGAAAACCTGAAAAATCGACTCACGGAACATTTTGTAGCAGACGACACCTGTTGCTTAAGTCAATTATAGGGATTTTTCTTTTTCGTTTTCTCTCACTAGGGCCATTGATTTGGTTACGATGACTATCTCACCCGGTTACGTGCTGCGCGTGAAATCGTAAAATCAGCTTAGACACTTTCGGAGGCAACTGATACCTGTTGCACAAATCAAAGAAAGGTAAATCAAATGTTTCCCTATTTTCTTACCAGGGTCAGTTTTGGTGGCCGTGCGAGTCAAAAGTCAATGTTATGTTTAACCGCTGCGCAAAAATATAAAATTCAGAAGCAACTGTTTCAGAAACTTTTTCTGAAGAAAAAAGATCTTGTTCTTGGTTGAAGAGTTTAAAAATAGGTCATAAAGATAAAATAAGATGTAAGAATAACTAATAATCAAAATTATTTTTGACAGGGTAGAAAACATTGTGGGAAAAGGAGAAAATGCTGGTAACCAGCATTGTCTCCTTTTCTCCGATTATTCTCCAAAGCATTCCCTTTTAGGGCTGTTAAAAAGCGTCATTGTGTTGTGTGGTAAGGGGTCAATAAGGATAAACAGATCCCCCCCATCCCAACAGCCAATCAGATCTCATCCCTCTGTGAAATTATCCAATCACAGAAGCTTTTAGGAAATCACCATGGATACCAATCAGCCAATCAGAGAGGCTCTGAGAAATCAAAATGGGCCCAGTCAGCCAATCAGAGAGCTCCAAAATCATTTCAAAATGGCGCCCTAATATAGCGATAGAAAACAGTGAACAAAAAACGGCATAAAAGTGGATTTAGAGTCTTTTTTAAAGGCTGCTGTGCAGTCCTTGGCAATCTGCCAGACATGCACCATCCACACATGCCAGATTTCACTGAAAAAGGGCCAAAATTCAAGAAAACAAGGTGGCAGAAGACCTTGTTTTGGTCTTTTCAAGCACCTTGCAAGATTGCAAGAGTTACTTCCCTTAAAGAAAACCCTTGACCCCCCCCTTTTACCGTTTCATTGAATTTTCTGACTCAGGCCACAATGAATTCATATAAGCCAAAATGATCAATGAACAGTGTAAACCCCCCCCCTCCCAGAAATTAATGTGACAAGTTGCTAAAAAAAGAATGAAAATTCTTTCAGTAGCAATTGTTTCCTATTGTATAAATCAAACAAAGGGAACTGAAATGTAATTTTTCCAATCGCTTCAAACCGCAACAAGAAACCCAGTTACGTTGATTACCGTCTCATATGTGCCAGTTACGCACATGGGAAAAGCACAGAAAACAATGTGACAAGTGGCTAAAAAAAGACTGAAAACTCTTTCAGTAGCAAGGAACTAAAGTGTAATTCTTCTTATCTCTTCAAACCGCAACAAGAAACCCAGTTACGTTGACTACCGTTTCATACGTGCCAGTTACGCACATGCGAAAACATCAGAAAATGATGTGACAAGTGGCTAAAAAAAGACTTGAACACTCTTTCAGTAGCAACTGCTTCCTGTTGCATAAGTCAAATAGAACTAAATTTCTAGTATTTTTTTTTCTCCAATCTCTTCAAACCGCAACAAGAAACCCATTTACGTTGACTACCGTATTGTAGGTGCCAGTTACGTATCTGCGAAAACATGAAAAATCGACTTTACGGGACATTTCATAGCAGACGAAACCTGTTTCTCAAGTCAAATATGGGGAAATAATTTTTTTTTTTTTTTTTTTTCTTTTTACATCAAATCTCTTTATACCGTGTCAACAAACCCATTTACATTGACTACCGTCTCGTAGGTGCCAGTTACGTATCCGCGAAAACCTGAAAAATCGACTCACGGAACATTTTGTAGCAGACGACACCTGTTGCTTAAGTCAATTATAGGGATTTTTCTTTTTCGTTTTCTCTCACTAGGGCCATTGATTTGGTTACGATGACTATCTCACCCGGTTACGTGCTGCGCGTGAAATCGTAAAATCAGCTTAGACACTTTCGGAGGCAACTGATACCTGTTGCACAAATCAAAGAAAGGTAAATCAAATGTTTCCCTGTTTTCTTACCAGGGTCAGTTTTGGTGGCCGTGCGAGTCAAAAGTCAATGTTATGTTTAACCGCTGCGCAAAAATATAAAATTCAGAAGCAACTGTTTCAGAAACTTTTTCTGAAGAAAAAAGATCTTGTTCTTGGTTGAAGAGTTTAAAAATAGGTCATAAAGATAAAATAAGATGTAAGAATAACTAATAATCAAAATTATTTTTGACAGGGTAGAAAACATTGTGGGAAAAGGAGAAAATGCTGGTAACCAGCATTGTCTCCTTTTCTCCGATTATTCTCCAAAGCATTCACTTTTAGGGCTGTTAAAAAGCGTCATTGTGTTGTGTGGTAAGGGGTCAATAAGGATAAACAGATCCCCCCCATCCCAACAGCCAATCAGATCTCATCCCTCTGTGAAATTATCCAATCACAGAAGCTTTTAGGAAATCACCATGGATACCAATCAGCCAATCAGAGAGGCTCTGAGAAATCAAAATGGGCCCAGTCAGCCAATCAGAGAGCTCCAAAATCATTTCAAAATGGCGCCCTAATATAGCGATAGAAAACAGTGAACAAAAAACGGCATAAAAGTGGATTTAGAGTCTTTTTTAAAGGCTGCTGTGCAGTCCTCGGCAATCTGCCAGACATGCACCATCCACACATGCCAGATTTCACTGAAAAAGGGCCAAAATTCAAGAAAACAAGGTGGCAGAAGACCTTGTTTTGGTCTTTTCAAGCACCTTGCAAGATTGCAAGAGTTACTTCCCTTAAAGAAAACCCTTGACCCCCCCCTTTTACCGTTTCATTGAATTTTCTGACTCAGGCCACAATGAATTCATATAAGCCAAAATGATCAATGAACAGTGTAAACCCCCCCCCCTCCCAGAAATTAATGTGACAAGTTGCTAAAAAAAGAATGAAAATTCTTTCAGTAGCAATTGTTTCCTATTGTATAAATCAAACAAAGGGAACTGAAATGTAATTTTTCCAATCGCTTCAAACCGCAACAAGAAACCCAGTTACGTTGATTACCGTCTCATATGTGCCAGTTACGCACATGGGAAAAGCACAGAAAACAATGTGACAAGTGGCTAAAAAAAGACTGAAAACTCTTTCAGTAGCAAGGAACTAAAGTGTAATTCTTCTAATCTCTTCAAACCGCAACAAGAAACCCAGTTACGTTGACTACCGTTTCATACGTGCCAGTTACGCACATGCGAAAACATCAGAAAATGATGTGACAAGTGGCTAAAAAAAGACTTGAACACTCTTTCAGTAGCAACTGCTTCCTGTTGCATAAGTCAAATAGAACTAAATTTCTAGTATTTTTTTTTCTCCAATCTCTTCAAACCGCAACAAGAAACCCATTTACGTTGACTACCGTATTGTAGGTGCCAGTTACGTATCTGCGAAAACATGAAAAATCGACTTTACGGGACATTTCATAGCAGACGAAACCTGTTTCTCAAGTCAAATATGGGGAAATAATTTTTTTTTTTTTTTTTTTCTTTTTACATCAAATCTCTTTATACCGTGTCAACAAACCCATTTACATTGACTACCGTCTCGTAGGTGCCAGTTACGTATCCGCGAAAACCTGAAAAATCGACTCACGGAACATTTTGTAGCAGACGACACCTGTTGCTTAAGTCAATTATAGGGATTTTTCTTTTTCGTTTTCTCTCACTAGGGCCATTGATTTGGTTACGATGACTATCTCACCCGGTTACGTGCTGCGCGTGAAATCGTAAAATCAGCTTAGACACTTTCGGAGGCAACTGATACCTGTTGCACAAATCAAAGAAAGGTAAATCAAATGTTTCCCTGTTTTCTTACCAGGGTCAGTTTTGGTGGCCGTGCGAGTCAAAAGTCAATGTTATGTTTAACCGCTGCGCAAAAATATAAAATTCAGAAGCAACTGTTTCAGAAACTTTTTCTGAAGAAAAAAGATCTTGTTCTTGGTTGAAGAGTTTAAAAATAGGTCATAAAGATAAAATAAGATGTAAGAATAACTAATAATCAAAATTATTTTTGACAGGGTAGAAAACATTGTGGGAAAAGGAGAAAATGCTGGTAACCAGCATTGTCTCCTTTTCTCCGATTATTCTCCAAAGCATTCCCTTTTAGGGCTGTTAAAAAGCGTCATTGTGTTGTGTGGTAAGGGGTCAATAAGGATAAACAGATCCCCCCCATCCCAACAGCCAATCAGATCTCATCCCTCTGTGAAATTATCCAATCACAGAAGCTTTTAGGAAATCACCATGGATACCAATCAGCCAATCAGAGAGGCTCTGAGAAATCAAAATGGGCCCAGTCAGCCAATCAGAGAGCTCCAAAATCATTTCAAAATGGCGCCCTAATATAGCGATAGAAAACAGTGAACAAAAAACGGCATAAAAGTGGATTTAGAGTCTTTTTTTAAAGGCTGCTGTGCAGTCCTTGGCAATCTGCCAGACATGCACCATCCACACATGCCAGATTTCACTGAAAAAGGGCCAAAATTCAAGAAAACAAGGTGGCAGAAGACCTTGTTTTGGTCTTTTCAAGCACCTTGCAAGATTGCAAGAGTTACTTCCCTTAAAGAAAACCCTTGACCCCCCCCTTTTACCGTTTCATTGAATTTTCTGACTCAGGCCACAATGAATTCATATAAGCCAAAATGATCAATGAACAGTGTAAACCCCCCCCCTCCCAGAAATTAATGTGACAAGTTGCTAAAAAAAGAATGAAAATTCTTTCAGTAGCAATTGTTTCCTATTGTATAAATCAAACAAAGGGAACTGAAATGTAATTTTTCCAATCGCTTCAAACCGCAACAAGAAACCCAGTTACGTTGATTACCGTCTCATATGTGCCATTTACGCACATGGGAAAAGCAAAGAAAACAATGTGACAAGTGGCTAAAAAAAGACTGAAAACTCTTTCAGTAGCAAGGAACTAAAGTGTAATTCTTCTAATCTCTTCAAACCGCAACAAGAAACCCAGTTACGTTGACTACCGTTTCATACGTGCCAGTTACGCACATGCGAAAACATCAGAAAATGATGTGACAAGTGGCTAAAAAAAGACTTGAACACTCTTTCAGTAGCAACTGCTTCCTGTTGCATAAGTCAAATAGAACTAAATTTCTAGTATTTTTTTTTCTCCAATCTCTTCAAACCGCAACAAGAAACCCATTTACGTTGACTACCGTATTGTAGGTGCCAGTTACGTATCTGCGAAAACATGAAAAATCGACTTTACGGGACATTTCATAGCAGACGAAACCTGTTTCTCAAGTCAAATATGGGGAAATAATTTTTTTTTTTTTTTTTTTCTTTTTACATCAAATCTCTTTATACCGTGTCAACAAACCCATTTACATTGACTACCGTCTCGTAGGTGCCAGTTACGTATCCGCGAAAACCTGAAAAATCGACTCACGGAACATTTTGTAGCAGACGACACCTGTTGCTTAAGTCAATTATAGGGATTTTTCTTTTTCGTTTTCTCTCACTAGGGCCATTGATTTGGTTACGATGACTATCTCACCCGGTTACGTGCTGCGCGTGAAATCGTAAAATCAGCTTAGACACTTTCGGAGGCAACTGATACCTGTTGCACAAATCAAAGAAAGGTAAATCAAATGTTTCCCTGTTTTCTTACCAGGGTCAGTTTTGGTGGCCGTGCGAGTCAAAAGTCAATGTTATGTTTAACCGCTGCGCAAAAATATAAAATTCAGAAGCAACTGTTTCAGAAACTTTTTCTGAAGAAAAAAGATCTTGTTCTTGGTTGAAGAGTTTAAAAATAGGTCATAAAGATAAAATAAGATGTAAGAATAACTAATAATCAAAATTATTTTTGACAGGGTAGAAAACATTGTGGGAAAAGGAGAAAATGCTGGTAACCAGCATTGTCTCCTTTTCTCCGATTATTCTCCAAAGCATTCACTTTTAGGGCTGTTAAAAAGCGTCATTGTGTTGTGTGGTAAGGGGTCAATAAGGATAAACAGATCCCCCCCATCCCAACAGCCAATCAGATCTCATCCCTCTGTGAAATTATCCAATCACAGAAGCTTTTAGGAAATCACCATGGATACCAATCAGCCAATCAGAGAGGCTCTGAGAAATCAAAATGGGCCCAGTCAGCCAATCAGAGAGCTCCAAAATCATTTCAAAATGGCGCCCTAATATAGCGATAGAAAACAGTGAACAAAAAACGGCATAAAAGTGGATTTAGAGTCTTTTTTAAAGGCTGCTGTGCAGTCCTTGGCAATCTGCCAGACATGCACCATCCACACATGCCAGATTTCACTGAAAAAGGGCCAAAATTCAAGAAAACAAGGTGGCAGAAGACCTTGTTTTGGTCTTTTCAAGCACCTTGCAAGATTGCAAGAGTTACTTCCCTTAAAGAAAACCCTTGACCCCCCCTTTTACCGTTTCATTGAATTTTCTGACTCAGGCCACAATGAATTCATATAAGCCAAAATGATCAATGAACAGTGTAAACCCCCCCCCCTCCCAGAAATTAATGTGACAAGTTGCTAAAAAAAGAATGAAAATTCTTTCAGTAGCAATTGTTTCCTATTGTATAAATCAAACAAAGGGAACTGAAATGTAATTTTTCCAATCGCTTCAAACCGCAACAAGAAACCCAGTTACGTTGATTACCGTCTCATATGTGCCAGTTACGCACATGGGAAAAGCACAGAAAACAATGTGACAAGTGGCTAAAAAAAGACTGAAAACTCTTTCAGTAGCAAGGAACTAAAGTGTAATTCTTCTAATCTCTTCAAACCGCAACAAGAAACCCAGTTACGTTGACTACCGTTTCATACGTGCCAGTTACGCACATGCGAAAACATCAGAAAATGATGTGACAAGTGGCTAAAAAAAGACTTGAACACTCTTTCAGTAGCAACTGCTTCCTGTTGCATAAGTCAAATAGAACTAAATTTCTAGTATTTTTTTTTCTCCAATCTCTTCAAACCGCAACAAGAAACCCATTTACGTTGACTACCGTATTGTAGGTGCCAGTTACGTATCTGCGAAAACATGAAAAATCGACTTTACGGGACATTTCATAGCAGACGAAACCTGTTTCTCAAGTCAAATATGGGGAAATAATTTTTTTTTTTTTTTTTTTCTTTTTACATCAAATCTCTTTATACCGTGTCAACAAACCCATTTACATTGACTACCGTCTCGTAGGTGCCAGTTACGTATCCGCGAAAACCTGAAAAATCGACTCACGGAACATTTTGTAGCAGACGACACCTGTTGCTTAAGTCAATTATAGGGATTTTTCTTTTTCGTTTTCTCTCACTAGGGCCATTGATTTGGTTACGATGACTATCTCACCCGGTTACGTGCTGCGCGTGAAATCGTAAAATCAGCTTAGACACTTTCGGAGGCAACTGATACCTGTTGCACAAATCAAAGAAAGGTAAATCAAATGTTTCCCTGTTTTCTTACCAGGGTCAGTTTTGGTGGCCGTGCGAGTCAAAAGTCAATGTTATGTTTAACCGCTGCGCAAAAATATAAAATTCAGAAGCAACTGTTTCAGAAACTTTTTCTGAAGAAAAAAGATCTTGTTCTTGGTTGAAGAGTTTAAAAATAGGTCATAAAGATAAAATAAGATGTAAGAATAACTAATAATCAAAATTATTTTTGACAGGGTAGAAAACATTGTGGGAAAAGGAGAAAATGCTGGTAACCAGCATTGTCTCCTTTTCTCCGATTATTCTCCAAAGCATTCCCTTTTAGGGCTGTTAAAAAGCGTCATTGTGTTGTGTGGTAAGGGGTCAATAAGGATAAACAGATCCCCCCCATCCCAACAGCCAATCAGATCTCATCCCTCTGTGAAATTATCCAATCACAGAAGCTTTTAGGAAATCACCATGGATACCAATCAGCCAATCAGAGAGGCTCTGAGAAATCAAAATGGGCCCAGTCAGCCAATCAGAGAGCTCCAAAATCATTTCAAAATGGCGCCCTAATATAGCGATAGAAAACAGTGAACAAAAAACGGCATAAAAGTGGATTTAGAGTCTTTTTTAAAGGCTGCTGTGCAGTCCTTGGCAATCTGCCAGACATGCACCATCCACACATGCCAGATTTCACTGAAAAAGGGCCAAAATTCAAGAAAACAAGGTGGCAGAAGACCTTGTTTTGGTCTTTTCAAGCACCTTGCAAGATTGCAAGAGTTACTTCCCTTAAAGAAAACCCTTGACCCCCCCCTTTTACCGTTTCATTGAATTTTCTGACTCAGGCCACAATGAATTCATATAAGCCAAAATGATCAATGAACAGTGTAAACCCCCCCCCTCCCAGAAATTAATGTGACAAGTTGCTAAAAAAAGAATGAAAATTCTTTCAGTAGCAATTGTTTCCTATTGTATAAATCAAACAAAGGGAACTGAAATGTAATTTTTCCAATCGCTTCAAACCGCAACAAGAAACCCAGTTACGTTGATTACCGTCTCATATGTGCCATTTACGCACATGGGAAAAGCAAAGAAAACAATGTGACAAGTGGCTAAAAAAAGACTGAAAACTCTTTCAGTAGCAAGGAACTAAAGTGTAATTCTTCTAATCTCTTCAAACCGCAACAAGAAACCCAGTTACGTTGACTACCGTTTCATACGTGCCAGTTACGCACATGCGAAAACATCAGAAAATGATGTGACAAGTGGCTAAAAAAAGACTTGAACACTCTTTCAGTAGCAACTGCTTCCTGTTGCATAAGTCAAATAGAACTAAATTTCTAGTATTTTTTTTTCTCCAATCTCTTCAAACCGCAACAAGAAACCCATTTACGTTGACTACCGTATTGTAGGTGCCAGTTACGTATCTGCGAAAACATGAAAAATCGACTTTACGGGACATTTCATAGCAGACGAAACCTGTTTCTCAAGTCAAATATGGGGAAATAATTTTTTTTTTTTTTTTTTTCTTTTTACATCAAATCTCTTTATACCGTGTCAACAAACCCATTTACATTGACTACCGTCTCGTAGGTGCCAGTTACGTATCCGCGAAAACCTGAAAAATCGACTCACGGAACATTTTGTAGCAGACGACACCTGTTGCTTAAGTCAATTATAGGGATTTTTCTTTTTCGTTTTCTCTCACTAGGGCCATTGATTTGGTTACGATGACTATCTCACCCGGTTACGTGCTGCGCGTGAAATCGTAAAATCAGCTTAGACACTTTCGGAGGCAACTGATACCTGTTGCACAAATCAAAGAAAGGTAAATCAAATGTTTCCCTGTTTTCTTACCAGGGTCAGTTTTGGTGGCCGTGCGAGTCAAAAGTCAATGTTATGTTTAACCGCTGCGCAAAAATATAAAATTCAGAAGCAACTGTTTCAGAAACTTTTTCTGAAGAAAAAAGATCTTGTTCTTGGTTGAAGAGTTTAAAAATAGGTCATAAAGATAAAATAAGATGTAAGAATAACTAATAATCAAAATTATTTTTGACAGGGTAGAAAACATTGTGGGAAAAGGAGAAAATGCTGGTAACCAGCATTGTCTCCTTTTCTCCGATTATTCTCCAAAGCATTCCCTTTTAGGGCTGTTAAAAAGCGTCATTGTGTTGTGTGGTAAGGGGTCAATAAGGATAAACAGATCCCCCCCATCCCAACAGCCAATCAGATCTCATCCCTCTGTGAAATTATCCAATCACAGAAGCTTTTAGGAAATCACCATGGATACCAATCAGCCAATCAGAGAGGCTCTGAGAAATCAAAATGGGCCCAGTCAGCCAATCAGAGAGCTCCAAAATCATTTCAAAATGGCGCCCTAATATAGCGATAGAAAACAGTGAACAAAAAACGGCATAAAAGTGGATTTAGAGTCTTTTTTAAAGGCTGCTGTGCAGTCCTTGGCAATCTGCCAGACATGCACCATCCACACATGCCAGATTTCACTGAAAAAGGGCCAAAATTCAAGAAAACAAGGTGGCAGAAGACCTTGTTTTGGTCTTTTCAAGCACCTTGCAAGATTGCAAGAGTTACTTCCCTTAAAGAAAACCCTTGACCCCCCCCTTTTACCGTTTCATTGAATTTTCTGACTCAGGCCACAATGAATTCATATAAGCCAAAATGATCAATGAACAGTGTAAACCCCCCCCCTCCCAGAAATTAATGTGACAAGTTGCTAAAAAAAGAATGAAAATTCTTTCAGTAGCAATTGTATCCTATTGTATAAATCAAACAAAGGGAACTGAAATGTAATTTTTCCAATCGCTTCAAACCGCAACAAGAAACCCAGTTACGTTGATTACCGTCTCATATGTGCCAGTTACGCACATGGGAAAAGCACAGAAAACAATGTGACAAGTGGCTAAAAAAAGACTGAAAACTCTTTCAGTAGCAAGGAACTAAAGTGTAATTCTTCTAATCTCTTCAAACCGCAACAAGAAACCCAGTTACGTTGACTACCGTTTCATACGTGCCAGTTACGCACATGCGAAAACATCAGAAAATGATGTGACAAGTGGCTAAAAAAAGACTTGAACACTCTTTCAGTAGCAACTGCTTCCTGTTGCATAAGTCAAATAGAACTAAATTTCTAGTATTTTTTTTTCTCCAATCTCTTCAAACCGCAACAAGAAACCCATTTACGTTGACTACCGTATTGTAGGTGCCAGTTACGTATCTGCGAAAACATGAAAAATCGACTTTACGGGACATTTCATAGCAGACGAAACCTGTTTCTCAAGTCAAATATGGGGAAATAATTTTTTTTTTTTTTTTTTTTCTTTTTACATCAAATCTCTTTATACCGTGTCAACAAACCCATTTACATTGACTACCGTCTCGTAGGTGCCAGTTACGTATCCGCGAAAACCTGAAAAATCGACTCACGGAACATTTTGTAGCAGACGACACCTGTTGCTTAAGTCAATTATAGGGATTTTTCTTTTTCGTTTTCTCTCACTAGGGCCATTGATTTGGTTACGATGACTATCTCACCCGGTTACGTGCTGCGCGTGAAATCGTAAAATCAGCTTAGACACTTTCGGAGGCAACTGATACCTGTTGCACAAATCAAAGAAAGGTAAATCAAATGTTTCCCTGTTTTCTTACCAGGGTCAGTTTTGGTGGCCGTGCGAGTCAAAAGTCAATGTTATGTTTAACCGCTGCGCAAAAATATAAAATTCAGAAGCAACTGTTTCAGAAACTTTTTCTGAAGAAAAAAGATCTTGTTCTTGGTTGAAGAGTTTAAAAATAGGTCATAAAGATAAAATAAGATGTAAGAATAACTAATAATCAAAATTATTTTTGACAGGGTAGAAAACATTGTGGGAAAAGGAGAAAATGCTGGTAACCAGCATTGTCTCCTTTTCTCCGATTATTCTCCAAAGCATTCCCTTTTAGGGCTGTTAAAAAGCGTCATTGTGTTGTGTGGTAAGGGGTCAATAAGGATAAACAGATCCCCCCCATCCCAACAGCCAATCAGATCTCATCCCTCTGTGAAATTATCCAATCACAGAAGCTTTTAGGAAATCACCATGGATACCAATCAGCCAATCAGAGAGGCTCTGAGAAATCAAAATGGGCCCAGTCAGCCAATCAGAGAGCTCCAAAATCATTTCAAAATGGCGCCCTAATATAGCGATAGAAAACAGTGAACAAAAAACGGCATAAAAGTGGATTTAGAGTCTTTTTTAAAGGCTGCTGTGCAGTCCTTGGCAATCTGCCAGACATGCACCATCCACACATGCCAGATTTCACTGAAAAAGGGCCAAAATTCAAGAAAACAAGGTGGCAGAAGACCTTGTTTTGGTCTTTTCAAGCACCTTGCAAGATTGCAAGAGTTACTTCCCTTAAAGAAAACCCTTGACCCCCCCCTTTTACCGTTTCATTGAATTTTCTGACTCAGGCCACAATGAATTCATATAAGCCAAAATGATCAATGAACAGTGTAAACCCCCCCCCTCCCAGAAATTAATGTGACAAGTTGCTAAAAAAAGAATGAAAATTCTTTCAGTAGCAATTGTTTCCTATTGTATAAATCAAACAAAGGGAACTGAAATGTAATTTTTCCAATCGCTTCAAACCGCAACAAGAAACCCAGTTACGTTGATTACCGTCTCATATGTGCCAGTTACGCACATGGGAAAAGCACAGAAAACAATGTGACAAGTGGCTTAAAAAAGACTGAAAACTCTTTCAGTAGCAAGGAACTAAAGTGTAATTCTTCTAATCTCTTCAAACCGCAACAAGAAACCCAGTTACGTTGACTACCGTTTCATACGTGCCAGTTACGCACATGCGAAAACATCAGAAAATGATGTGACAAGTGGCTAAAAAAAGACTTGAACACTCTTTCAGTAGCAACTGCTTCCTGTTGCATAAGTCAAATAGAACTAAATTTCTAGTATTTTTTTTTCTCCAATCTCTTCAAACTGCAACAAGAAACCCATTTACGTTGACTACCGTATTGTAGGTGCCAGTTACGTATCTGCGAAAACATGAAAAATCGACTTTACGGGACATTTCATAGCAGACGAAACCTGTTTCTCAAGTCAAATATGGGGAAATAATTTTTTTTTTTTTTTTTTTCTTTTTACATCAAATCTCTTTATACCGTGTCAACAAACCCATTTACATTGACTACCGTCTCGTAGGTGCCAGTTACGTATCCGCGAAAACCTGAAAAATCGACTCACGGAACATTTTGTAGCAGACGACACCTGTTGCTTAAGTCAATTATAGGGATTTTTCTTTTTCGTTTTCTCTCACTAGGGCCATTGATTTGGTTACGATGACTATCTCACCCGGTTACGTGCTGCGCGTGAAATCGTAAAATCAGCTTAGACACTTTCGGAGGCAACTGATACCTGTTGCACAAATCAAAGAAAGGTAAATCAAATGTTTCCCTGTTTTCTTACCAGGGTCAGTTTTGGTGGCCGTGCGAGTCAAAAGTCAATGTTATGTTTAACCGCTGCGCAAAAATATAAAATTCAGAAGCAACTGTTTCAGAAACTTTTTCTGAAGAAAAAAGATCTTGTTCTTGGTTGAAGAGTTTAAAAATAGGTCATAAAGATAAAATAAGATGTAAGAATAACTAATAATCAAAATTATTTTTGACAGGGTAGAAAACATTGTGGGAAAAGGAGAAAATGCTGGTAACCAGCATTGTCTCCTTTTCTCCGATTATTCTCCAAAGCATTCCCTTTTAGGGCTGTTAAAAAGCGTCATTGTGTTGTGTGGTAAGGGGTCAATAAGGATAAACAGATCCCCCCCATCCCAACAGCCAATCAGATCTCATCCCTCTGTGAAATTATCCAATCACAGAAGCTTTTAGGAAATCACCATGGATACCAATCAGCCAATCAGAGAGGCTCTGAGAAATCAAAATGGGCCCAGTCAGCCAATCAGAGAGCTCCAAAATCATTTCAAAATGGCGCCCTAATATAGCGATAGAAAACAGTGAACAAAAAACGGCATAAAAGTGGATTTAGAGTCTTTTTTAAAGGCTGCTGTGCAGTCCTTGGCAATCTGCCAGACATGCACCATCCACACATGCCAGATTTCACTGAAAAAGGGCCAAAATTCAAGAAAACAAGGTGGCAGAAGACCTTGTTTTGGTCTTTTCAAGCACCTTGCAAGATTGCAAGAGTTACTTCCCTTAAAGAAAACCCTTGACCCCCCCCTTTTACCGTTTCATTGAATTTTCTGACTCAGGCCACAATGAATTCATATAAGCCAAAATGATCAATGAACAGTGTAAACCCCCCCCCTCCCAGAAATTAATGTGACAAGTTGCTAAAAAAAGAATGAAAATTCTTTCAGTAGCAATTGTTTCCTATTGTATAAATCAAACAAAGGGAACTGAAATGTAATTTTTCCAATCGCTTCAAACCGCAACAAGAAACCCAGTTACGTTGATTACCGTCTCATATGTGCCAGTTACGCACATGGGAAAAGCAAAGAAAACAATGTGACAAGTGGCTAAAAAAAGACTGAAAACTCTTTCAGTAGCAAGGAACTAAAGTGTAATTCTTCTAATCTCTTCAAACCGCAACAAGAAACCCAGTTACGTTGACTACCGTTTCATACGTGCCAGTTACGCACATGCGAAAACATCAGAAAATGATGTGACAAGTGGCTAAAAAAAGACTTGAACACTCTTTCAGTAGCAACTGCTTCCTGTTGCATAAGTCAAATAGAACTAAATTTCTAGTATTTTTTTTTCTCCAATCTCTTCAAACCGCAACAAGAAACCCATTTACGTTGACTACCGTATTGTAGGTGCCAGTTACGTATCTGCGAAAACATGAAAAATCGACTTTACGGGACATTTCATAGCAGACGAAACCTGTTTCTCAAGTCAAATATGGGGAAATAATTTTTTTTTTTTTTTTTTTCTTTTTACATCAAATCTCTTTATACCGTGTCAACAAACCCATTTACATTGACTACCGTCTCGTAGGTGCCAGTTACGTATCCGCGAAAACCTGAAAAATCGACTCACGGAACATTTTGTAGCAGACGACACCTGTTGCTTAAGTCAATTATAGGGATTTTTCTTTTTCGTTTTCTCTCACTAGGGCCATTGATTTGGTTACGATGACTATCTCACCCGGTTACGTGCTGCGCGTGAAATCGTAAAATCAGCTTAGACACTTTCGGAGGCAACTGATACCTGTTGCACAAATCAAAGAAAGGTAAATCAAATGTTTCCCTGTTTTCTTACCAGGGTCAGTTTTGGTGGCCGTGCGAGTCAAAAGTCAATGTTATGTTTAACCGCTGCGCAAAAATATAAAATTCAGAAGCAACTGTTTCAGAAACTTTTTCTGAAGAAAAAAGATCTTGTTCTTGGTTGAAGAGTTTAAAAATAGGTCATAAAGATAAAATAAGATGTAAGAATAACTAATAATCAAAATTATTTTTGACAGGGTAGAAAACATTGTGGGAAAAGGAGAAAATGCTGGTAACCAGCATTGTCTCCTTTTCTCCGATTATTCTCCAAAGCATTCCCTTTTAGGGCTGTTAAAAAGCGTCATTGTGTTGTGTGGTAAGGGGTCAATAAGGATAAACAGATCCCCCCCATCCCAACAGCCAATCAGATCTCATCCCTCTGTGAAATTATCCAATCACAGAAGCTTTTAGGAAATCACCATGGATACCAATCAGCCAATCAGAGAGGCTCTGAGAAATCAAAATGGGCCCAGTCAGCCAATCAGAGAGCTCCAAAATCATTTCAAAATGGCGCCCTAATATAGCGATAGAAAACAGTGAACAAAAAACGGCATAAAAGTGGATTTAGAGTCTTTTTTAAAGGCTGCTGTGCAGTCCTTGGCAATCTGCCAGACATGCACCATCCACACATGCCAGATTTCACTGAAAAAGGGCCAAAATTCAAGAAAACAAGGTGGCAGAAGACCTTGTTTTGGTCTTTTCAAGCACCTTGCAAGATTGCAAGAGTTACTTCCCTTAAAGAAAACCCTTGACCCCCCCCTTTTACCGTTTCATTGAATTTTCTGACTCAGGCCACAATGAATTCATATAAGCCAAAATGATCAATGAACAGTGTAAACCCCCCCCCTCCCAGAAATTAATGTGACAAGTTGCTAAAAAAAGAATGAAAATTCTTTCAGTAGCAATTGTTTCCTATTGTATAAATCAAACAAAGGGAACTGAAATGTAATTTTTCCAATCGCTTCAAACCGCAACAAGAAACCCAGTTACGTTGATTACCGTCTCATATGTGCCAGTTACGCACATGGGAAAAGCACAGAAAACAATGTGACAAGTGGCTAAAAAAAGACTGAAAACTCTTTCAGTAGCAAGGAACTAAAGTGTAATTCTTCTAATCTCTTCAAACCGCAACAAGAAACCCAGTTACGTTGACTACCGTTTCATACGTGCCAGTTACGCACATGCGAAAACATCAGAAAATGATGTGACAAGTGGCTAAAAAAAGACTTGAACACTCTTTCAGTAGCAACTGCTTCCTGTTGCATAAGTCAAATAGAACTAAATTTCTAGTATTTTTTTTTCTCCAATCTCTTCAAACCGCAACAAGAAACCCATTTACGTTGACTACCGTATTGTAGGTGCCAGTTACGTATCTGCGAAAACATGAAAAATCGACTTTACGGGACATTTCATAGCAGACGAAACCTGTTTCTCAAGTCAAATATGGGGAAATAATTTTTTTTTTTTTTTTTTTTCTTTTTACATCAAATCTCTTTATACCGTGTCAACAAACCCATTTACATTGACTACCGTCTCGTAGGTGCCAGTTACGTATCCGCGAAAACCTGAAAAATCGACTCACGGAACATTTTGTAGCAGACGACACCTGTTGCTTAAGTCAATTATAGGGATTTTTCTTTTTCGTTTTCTCTCACTAGGGCCATTGATTTGGTTACGATGACTATCTCACCCGGTTACGTGCTGCGCGTGAAATCGTAAAATCAGCTTAGACACTTTCGGAGGCAACTGATACCTGTTGCACAAATCAAAGAAAGGTAAATCAAATGTTTCCCTGTTTTCTTACCAGGGTCAGTTTTGGTGGCCGTGCGAGTCAAAAGTCAATGTTATGTTTAACCGCTGCGCAAAAATATAAAATTCAGAAGCAACTGTTTCAGAAACTTTTTCTGAAGAAAAAAGATCTTGTTCTTGGTTGAAGAGTTTAAAAATAGGTCATAAAGATAAAATAAGATGTAAGAATAACTAATAATCAAAATTATTTTTGACAGGGTAGAAAACATTGTGGGAAAAGGAGAAAATGCTGGTAACCAGCATTGTCTCCTTTTCTCCGATTATTCTCCAAAGCATTCCCTTTTAGGGCTGTTAAAAAGCGTCATTGTGTTGTGTGGTAAGGGGTCAATAAGGATAAACAGATCCCCCCCATCCCAACAGCCAATCAGATCTCATCCCTCTGTGAAATTATCCAATCACAGAAGCTTTTAGGAAATCACCATGGATACCAATCAGCCAATCAGAGAGGCTCTGAGAAATCAAAATGGGCCCAGTCAGCCAATCAGAGAGCTCCAAAATCATTTCAAAATGGCGCCCTAATATAGCGATAGAAAACAGTGAACAAAAAACGGCATAAAAGTGGATTTAGAGTCTTTTTTAAAGGCTGCTGTGCAGTCCTTGGCAATCTGCCAGACATGCACCATCCACACATGCCAGATTTCACTGAAAAAGGGCCAAAATTCAAGAAAACAAGGTGGCAGAAGACCTTGTTTTGGTCTTTTCAAGCACCTTGCAAGATTGCAAGAGTTACTTCCCTTAAAGAAAACCCTTGACCCCCCCCCTTTTACCGTTTCATTGAATTTTCTGACTCAGGCCACAATGAATTCATATAAGCCAAAATGATCAATGAACAGTGTAAACCCCCCCCACCTCCCAGAAATTAATGTGACAAGTTGCTAAAAAAAGAATGAAAATTCTTTCAGTAGCAATTGTTTCCTATTGTATAAATCAAACAAAGGGAACTGAAATGTAATTTTTCCAATCGCTTCAAACCGCAACAAGAAACCCAGTTACGTTGATTACCGTCTCATATGTGCCAGTTACGCACATGGGAAAAGCACAGAAAACAATGTGACAAGTGGCTAAAAAAAGACTGAAAACTCTTTCAGTAGCAAGGAACTAAAGTGTAATTCTTCTAATCTCTTCAAACCGCAACAAGAAACCCAGTTACGTTGACTACCGTTTCATACGTGCCAGTTACGCACATGCGAAAACATCAGAAAATGATGTGACAAGTGGCTAAAAAAAGACTTGAACACTCTTTCAGTAGCAACTGCTTCCTGTTGCATAAGTCAAATAGAACTAAATTTCTAGTATTTTTTTTTCTCCAATCTCTTCAAACCGCAACAAGAAACCCATTTACGTTGACTACCGTATTGTAGGTGCCAGTTACGTATCTGCGAAAACATGAAAAATCGACTTTACGGGACATTTCATAGCAGACGAAACCTGTTTCTCAAGTCAAATATGGGGAAATAATTTTTTTTTTTTTTTTTCTTTTTACATCAAATCTCTTTATACCGTGTCAACAAACCCATTTACATTGACTACCGTCTCGTAGGTGCCAGTTACGTATCCGCGAAAACCTGAAAAATCGACTCACGGAACATTTTGTAGCAGACGACACCTGTTGCTTAAGTCAATTATAGGGATTTTTCTTTTTCGTTTTCTCTCACTAGGGCCATTGATTTGGTTACGATGACTATCTCACCCGGTTACGTGCTGCGCGTGAAATCGTAAAATCAGCTTAGACACTTTCGGAGGCAACTGATACCTGTTGCACAAATCAAAGAAAGGTAAATCAAATGTTTCCCTGTTTTCTTACCAGGGTCAGTTTTGGTGGCCGTGCGAGTCAAAAGTCAATGTTATGTTTAACCGCTGCGCAAAATTATAAAATTCAGAAGCAACTGTTTCAGAAACTTTTTCTGAAGAAAAAAGATCTTGTTCTTGGTTGAAGAGTTTAAAAATAGGTCATAAAGATAAAATAAGATGTAAGAATAACTAATAATCAAAATTATTTTTGACAGGGTAGAAAACATTGTGGGAAAAGGAGAAAATGCTGGTAACCAGCATTGTCTCCTTTTCTCCGATTATTCTCCAAAGCATTCCCTTTTAGGGCTGTTAAAAAGCGTCATTGTGTTGTGTGGTAAGGGGTCAATAAGGATAAACAGATCCCCCCCCATCCCAACAGCCAATCAGATCTCATCCCTCTGTGAAATTATCCAATCACAGAAGCTTTTAGGAAATCACCATGGATACCAATCAGCCAATCAGAGAGGCTCTGAGAAATCAAAATGGGCCCAGTCAGCCAATCAGAGAGCTCCAAAATCATTTCAAAATGGCGCCCTAATATAGCGATAGAAAACAGTGAACAAAAAACGGCATAAAAGTGGATTTAGAGTCTTTTTTAAAGGCTGCTGTGCAGTCCTTGGCAATCTGCCAGACATGCACCATCCACACATGCCAGATTTCACTGAAAAAGGGCCAAAATTCAAGAAAACAAGGTGGCAGAAGACCTTGTTTTGGTCTTTTCAAGCACCTTGCAAGATTGCAAGAGTTACTTCCCTTAAAGAAAACCCTTGACCCCCCCCTTTTACCGTTTCATTGAATTTTCTGACTCAGGCCACAATGAATTCATATAAGCCAAAATGATCAATGAACAGTGTAAACCCCCCCCCTCCCAGAAATTAATGTGACAAGTTGCTAAAAAAAGAATGAAAATTCTTTCAGTAGCAATTGTTTCCTATTGTATAAATCAAACAAAGGGAACTGAAATGTAATTTTTCCAATCGCTTCAAACCGCAACAAGAAACCCAGTTACGTTGATTACCGTCTCATATGTGCCAGTTACGCACATGGGAAAAGCACAGAAAACAATGTGACAAGTGGCTAAAAAAAGACTGAAAACTCTTTCAGTAGCAAGGAACTAAAGTGTAATTCTTCTAATCTCTTCAAACCGCAACAAGAAACCCAGTTACGTTGACTACCGTTTCATACGTGCCAGTTACGCACATGCGAAAACATCAGAAAATGATGTGACAAGTGGCTAAAAAAAGACTTGAACACTCTTTCAGTAGCAACTGCTTCCTGTTGCATAAGTCAAATAGAACTAAATTTCTAGTATTTTTTTTTCTCCAATCTCTTCAAACCGCAACAAGAAACCCATTTACGTTGACTACCGTATTGTAGGTGCCAGTTACGTATCTGCGAAAACATGAAAAATCGACTTTACGGGACATTTCATAGCAGACGAAACCTGTTTCTCAAGTCAAATATGGGGAAATAATTTTTTTTTTTTTTTTTTTTCTTTTTACATCAAATCTCTTTATACCGTGTCAACAAACCCATTTACATTGACTACCGTCTCGTAGGTGCCAGTTACGTATCCGCGAAAACCTGAAAAATCGACTCACGGAACATTTTGTAGCAGACGACACCTGTTGCTTAAGTCAATTATAGGGATTTTTCTTTTTCGTTTTCTCTCACTAGGGCCATTGATTTGGTTACGATGACTATCTCACCCGGTTACGTGCTGCGCGTGAAATCGTAAAATCAGCTTAGACACTTTCGGAGGCAACTGATACCTGTTGCACAAATCAAAGAAAGGTAAATCAAATGTTTCCCTGTTTTCTTACCAGGGTCAGTTTTGGTGGCCGTGCGAGTCAAAAGTCAATGTTATGTTTAACCGCTGCGCAAAAATATAAAATTCAGAAGCAACTGTTTCAGAAACTTTTTCTGAAGAAAAAAGATCTTGTTCTTGGTTGAAGAGTTTAAAAATAGGTCATAAAGATAAAATAAGATGTAAGAATAACTAATAATCAAAATTATTTTTGACAGGGTAGAAAACATTGTGGGAAAAGGAGAAAATGCTGGTAACCAGCATTGTCTCCTTTTCTCCGATTATTCTCCAAAGCATTCCCTTTTAGGGCTGTTAAAAAGCGTCATTGTGTTGTGTGGTAAGGGGTCAATAAGGATAAACAGATCCCCCCCCCATCCCAACAGCCAATCAGATCTCATCCCTCTGTGAAATTATCCAATCACAGAAGCTTTTAGGAAATCACCATGGATACCAATCAGCCAATCAGAGAGGCTCTGAGAAATCAAAATGGGCCCAGTCAGCCAATCAGAGAGCTCCAAAATCATTTCAAAATGGCGCCCTAATATAGCGATAGAAAACAGTGAACAAAAAACGGCATAAAAGTGGATTTAGAGTCTTTTTTAAAGGCTGCTGTGCAGTCCTTGGCAATCTGCCAGACATGCACCATCCACACATGCCAGATTTCACTGAAAAAGGGCCAAAATTCAAGAAAACAAGGTGGCAGAAGACCTTGTTTTGGTCTTTTCAAGCACCTTGCAAGATTGCAAGAGTTACTTCCCTTAAAGAAAACCCTTGACCCCCCCTTTTACCGTTTCATTGAATTTTCTGACTCAGGCCACAATGAATTCATATAAGCCAAAATGATCAATGAACAGTGTAAACCCCCCCCCCTCCCAGAAATTAATGTGACAAGTTGCTAAAAAAAGAATGAAAATTCTTTCAGTAGCAATTGTTTCCTATTGTATAAATCAAACAAAGGGAACTGAAATGTAATTTTTCCAATCGCTTCAAACCGCAACAAGAAACCCAGTTACGTTGATTACCGTCTCATATGTGCCAGTTACGCACATGGGAAAAGCACAGAAAACAATGTGACAAGTGGCTAAAAAAAGACTGAAAACTCTTTCAGTAGCAAGGAACTAAAGTGTAATTCTTCTAATCTCTTCAAACCGCAACAAGAAACCCAGTTACGTTGACTACCGTTTCATACGTGCCAGTTACGCACATGCGAAAACATCAGAAAATGATGTGACAAGTGGCTAAAAAAAGACTTGAACACTCTTTCAGTAGCAACTGCTTCCTGTTGCATAAGTCAAATAGAACTAAATTTCTAGTATTTTTTTTTCTCCAATCTCTTCAAACCGCAACAAGAAACCCATTTACGTTGACTACCGTATTGTAGGTGCCAGTTACGTATCTGCGAAAACATGAAAAATCGACTTTACGGGACATTTCATAGCAGACGAAACCTGTTTCTCAAGTCAAATATGGGGAAATAATTTTTTTTTTTTTTTTTTTTCTTTTTACATCAAATCTCTTTATACCGTGTCAACAAACCCATTTACATTGACTACCGTCTCGTAGGTGCCAGTTACGTATCCGCGAAAACCTGAAAAATCGACTCACGGAACATTTTGTAGCAGACGACACCTGTTGCTTAAGTCAATTATAGGGATTTTTCTTTTTCGTTTTCTCTCACTAGGGCCATTGATTTGGTTACGATGACTATCTCACCCGGTTACGTGCTGCGCGTGAAATCGTAAAATCAGCTTAGACACTTTCGGAGGCAACTGATACCTGTTGCACAAATCAAAGAAAGGTAAATCAAATGTTTCCCTGTTTTCTTACCAGGGTCAGTTTTGGTGGCCGTGCGAGTCAAAAGTCAATGTTATGTTTAACCGCTGCGCAAAAATATAAAATTCAGAAGCAACTGTTTCAGAAACTTTTTCTGAAGAAAAAAGATCTTGTTCTTGGTTGAAGAGTTTAAAAATAGGTCATAAAGATAAAATAAGATGTAAGAATAACTAATAATCAAAATTATTTTTGACAGGGTAGAAAACATTGTGGGAAAAGGAGAAAATGCTGGTAACCAGCATTGTCTCCTTTTCTCCGATTATTCTCCAAAGCATTCCCTTTTAGGGCTGTTAAAAAGCGTCATTGTGTTGTGTGGTAAGGGGTCAATAAGGATAAACAGATCCCCCCCATCCCAACAGCCAATCAGATCTCATCCCTCTGTGAAATTATCCAATCACAGAAGCTTTTAGGAAATCACCATGGATACCAATCAGCCAATCAGAGAGGCTCTGAGAAATCAAAATGGGCCCAGTCAGCCAATCAGAGAGCTCCAAAATCATTTCAAAATGGCGCCCTAATATAGCGATAGAAAACAGTGAACAAAAAACGGCATAAAAGTGGATTTAGAGTCTTTTTTAAAGGCTGCTGTGCAGTCCTTGGCAATCTGCCAGACATGCACCATCCACACATGCCAGATTTCACTGAAAAAGGGCCAAAATTCAAGAAAACAAGGTGGCAGAAGACCTTGTTTTGGTCTTTTCAAGCACCTTGCAAGATTGCAAGAGTTACTTCCCTTAAAGAAAACCCTTGACCCCCCCCCTTTTACCGTTTCATTGAATTTTCTGACTCAGGCCACAATGAATTCATATAAGCCAAAATGATCAATGAACAGTGTAAACCCCCCCCCCCCTCCCAGAAATTAATGTGACAAGTTGCTAAAAAAAGAATGAAAATTCTTTCAGTAGCAATTGTTTCCTATTGTATAAATCAAACAAAGGGAACTGAAATGTAATTTTTCCAATCGCTTCAAACCGCAACAAGAAACCCAGTTACGTTGATTACCGTCTCATATGTGCCAGTTACGCACATGGGAAAAGCACAGAAAACAATGTGACAAGTGGCTAAAAAAAGACTGAAAACTCTTTCAGTAGCAAGGAACTAAAGTGTAATTCTTCTAATCTCTTCAAACCGCAACAAGAAACCCAGTTACGTTGACTACCGTTTCATACGTGCCAGTTACGCACATGCGAAAACATCAGAAAATGATGTGACAAGTGGCTAAAAAAAGACTTGAACACTCTTTCAGTAGCAACTGCTTCCTGTTGCATAAGTCAAATAGAACTAAATTTCTAGTATTTTTTTTTCTCCAATCTCTTCAAACCGCAACAAGAAACCCATTTACGTTGACTACCGTATTGTAGGTGCCAGTTACGTATCTGCGAAAACATGAAAAATCGACTTTACGGGACATTTCATAGCAGACGAAACCTGTTTCTCAAGTCAAATATGGGGAAATAATTTTTTTTTTTTTTTTTTTTTTCTTTTTACATCAAATCTCTTTATACCGTGTCAACAAACCCATTTACATTGACTACCGTCTCGTAGGTGCCAGTTACGTATCCGCGAAAACCTGAAAAATCGACTCACGGAACATTTTGTAGCAGACGACACCTGTTGCTTAAGTCAATTATAGGGATTTTTCTTTTTCGTTTTCTCTCACTAGGGCCATTGATTTGGTTACGATGACTATCTCACCCGGTTACGTGCTGCGCGTGAAATCGTAAAATCAGCTTAGACACTTTCGGAGGCAACTGATACCTGTTGCACAAATCAAAGAAAGGTAAATCAAATGTTTCCCTGTTTTCTTACCAGGGTCAGTTTTGGTGGCCGTGCGAGTCAAAAGTCAATGTTATGTTTAACCGCTGCGCAAAAATATAAAATTCAGAAGCAACTGTTTCAGAAACTTTTTCTGAAGAAAAAAGATCTTGTTCTTGGTTGAAGAGTTTAAAAATAGGTCATAAAGATAAAATAAGATGTAAGAATAACTAATAATCAAAATTATTTTTGACAGGGTAGAAAACATTGTGGGAAAAGGAGAAAATGCTGGTAACCAGCATTGTCTCCTTTTCTCCGATTATTCTCCAAAGCATTCCCTTTTAGGGCTGTTAAAAAGCGTCATTGTGTTGTGTGGTAAGGGGTCAATAAGGATAAACAGATCCCCCCCATCCCAACAGCCAATCAGATCTCATCCCTCTGTGAAATTATCCAATCACAGAAGCTTTTAGGAAATCACCATGGATACCAATCAGCCAATCAGAGAGGCTCTGAGAAATCAAAATGGGCCCAGTCAGCCAATCAGAGAGCTCCAAAATCATTTCAAAATGGCGCCCTAATATAGCGATAGAAAACAGTGAACAAAAAACGGCATAAAAGTGGATTTAGAGTCTTTTTTAAAGGCTGCTGTGCAGTCCTTGGCAATCTGCCAGACATGCACCATCCACACATGCCAGATTTCACTGAAAAAGGGCCAAAATTCAAGAAAACAAGGTGGCAGAAGACCTTGTTTTGGTCTTTTCAAGCACCTTGCAAGATTGCAAGAGTTACTTCCCTTAAAGAAAACCCTTGACCCCCCCCCTTTTACCGTTTCATTGAATTTTCTGACTCAGGCCACAATGAATTCATATAAGCCAAAATGATCAATGAACAGTGTAAACCCCCCCCCTCCCAGAAATTAATGTGACAAGTTGCTAAAAAAAGAATGAAAATTCTTTCAGTAGCAATTGTTTCCTATTGTATAAATCAAACAAAGGGAACTGAAATGTAATTTTTCCAATCGCTTCAAACCGCAACAAGAAACCCAGTTACGTTGATTACCGTCTCATATGTGCCAGTTACGCACATGGGAAAAGCACAGAAAACAATGTGACAAGTGGCTAAAAAAAGACTGAAAACTCTTTCAGTAGCAAGGAACTAAAGTGTAATTCTTCTAATCTCTTCAAACCGCAACAAGAAACCCAGTTACGTTGACTACCGTTTCATACGTGCCAGTTACGCACATGCGAAAACATCAGAAAATGATGTGACAAGTGGCTAAAAAAAGACTTGAACACTCTTTCAGTAGCAACTGCTTCCTGTTGCATAAGTCAAATAGAACTAAATTTCTAGTATTTTTTTTTCTCCAATCTCTTCAAACCGCAACAAGAAACCCATTTACGTTGACTACCGTATTGTAGGTGCCAGTTACGTATCTGCGAAAACATGAAAAATCGACTTTACGGGACATTTCATAGCAGACGAAACCTGTTTCTCAAGTCAAATATGGGGAAATAATTTTTTTTTTTTTTTTTTTTTTCTTTTTACATCAAATCTCTTTATACCGTGTCAACAAACCCATTTACATTGACTACCGTCTCGTAGGTGCCAGTTACGTATCCGCGAAAACCTGAAAAATCGACTCACGGAACATTTTGTAGCAGACGACACCTGTTGCTTAAGTCAATTATAGGGATTTTTCTTTTTCGTTTTCTCTCACTAGGGCCATTGATTTGGTTACGATGACTATCTCACCCGGTTACGTGCTGCGCGTGAAATCGTAAAATCAGCTTAGACACTTTCGGAGGCAACTGATACCTGTTGCACAAATCAAAGAAAGGTAAATCAAATGTTTCCCTGTTTTCTTACCAGGGTCAGTTTTGGTGGCCGTGCGAGTCAAAAGTCAATGTTATGTTTAACCGCTGCGCAAAAATATAAAATTCAGAAGCAACTGTTTCAGAAACTTTTTCTGAAGAAAAAAGATCTTGTTCTTGGTTGAAGAGTTTAAAAATAGGTCATAAAGATAAAATAAGATGTAAGAATAACTAATAATCAAAATTATTTTTGACAGGGTAGAAAACATTGTGGGAAAAGGAGAAAATGCTGGTAACCAGCATTGTCTCCTTTTCTCCGATTATTCTCCAAAGCATTCCCTTTTAGGGCTGTTAAAAAGCGTCATTGTGTTGTGTGGTAAGGGGTCAATAAGGATAAACAGATCCCCCCCATCCCAACAGCCAATCAGATCTCATCCCTCTGTGAAATTATCCAATCACAGAAGCTTTTAGGAAATCACCATGGATACCAATCAGCCAATCAGAGAGGCTCTGAGAAATCAAAATGGGCCCAGTCAGCCAATCAGAGAGCTCCAAAATCATTTCAAAATGGCGCCCTAATATAGCGATAGAAAACAGTGAACAAAAAACGGCATAAAAGTGGATTTAGAGTCTTTTTTAAAGGCTGCTGTGCAGTCCTTGGCAATCTGCCAGACATGCACCATCCACACATGCCAGATTTCACTGAAAAAGGGCCAAAATTCAAGAAAACAAGGTGGCAGAAGACCTTGTTTTGGTCTTTTCAAGCACCTTGCAAGATTGCAAGAGTTACTTCCCTTAAAGAAAACCCTTGACCCCCCCCTTTTACCGTTTCATTGAATTTTCTGACTCAGGCCACAATGAATTCATATAAGCCAAAATGATCAATGAACAGTGTAAACCCCCCCCCTCCTAGAAATTAATGTGACAAGTTGCTAAAAAAAGAATGAAAATTCTTTCAGTAGCAATTGTTTCCTATTGTATAAATCAAACAAAGGGAACTGAAATGTAATTTTTCCAATCGCTTCAAACCGCAACAAGAAACCCAGTTACGTTGATTACCGTCTCATATGTGCCAGTTACGCACATGGGAAAAGCACAGAAAACAATGTGACAAGTGGCTAAAAAAAGACTGAAAACTCTTTCAGTAGCAAGGAACTAAAGTGTAATTCTTCTAATCTCTTCAAACCGCAACAAGAAACCCAGTTACGTTGACTACCGTTTCATACGTGCCAGTTACGCACATGCGAAAACATCAGAAAATGATGTGACAAGTGGCTAAAAAAAGACTTGAACACTCTTTCAGTAGCAACTGCTTCCTGTTGCATAAGTCAAATAGAACTAAATTTCTAGTATTTTTTTTTCTCCAATCTCTTCAAACCGCAACAAGAAACCCATTTACGTTGACTACCGTATTGTAGGTGCCAGTTACGTATCTGCGAAAACATGAAAAATCGACTTTACGGGACATTTCATAGCAGACGAAACCTGTTTCTCAAGTCAAATATGGGGAAATAATTTTTTTTTTTTTTTTTTCTTTTTACATCAAATCTCTTTATACCGTGTCAACAAACCCATTTACATTGACTACCGTCTCGTAGGTGCCAGTTACGTATCCGCGAAAACCTGAAAAATCGACTCACGGAACATTTTGTAGCAGACGACACCTGTTGCTTAAGTCAATTATAGGGATTTTTCTTTTTCGTTTTCTCTCACTAGGGCCATTGATTTGGTTACGATGACTATCTCACCCGGTTACGTGCTGCGCGTGAAATCGTAAAATCAGCTTAGACACTTTCGGAGGCAACTGATACCTGTTGCACAAATCAAAGAAAGGTAAATCAAATGTTTCCCTGTTTTCTTACCAGGGTCAGTTTTGGTGGCCGTGCGAGTCAAAAGTCAATGTTATGTTTAACCGCTGCGCAAAAATATAAAATTCAGAAGCAACTGTTTCAGAAACTTTTTCTGAAGAAAAAAGATCTTGTTCTTGGTTGAAGAGTTTAAAAATAGGTCATAAAGATAAAATAAGATGTAAGAATAACTAATAATCAAAATTATTTTTGACAGGGTAGAAAACATTGTGGGAAAAGGAGAAAATGCTGGTAACCAGCATTGTCTCCTTTTCTCCGATTATTCTCCAAAGCATTCCCTTTTAGGGCTGTTAAAAAGCGTCATTGTGTTGTGTGGTAAGGGGTCAATAAGGATAAACAGATCCCCCCCATCCCAACAGCCAATCAGATCTCATCCCTCTGTGAAATTATCCAATCACAGAAGCTTTTAGGAAATCACCATGGATACCAATCAGCCAATCAGAGAGGCTCTGAGAAATCAAAATGGGCCCAGTCAGCCAATCAGAGAGCTCCAAAATCATTTCAAAATGGCGCCCTAATATAGCGATAGAAAACAGTGAACAAAAAACGGCATAAAAGTGGATTTAGAGTCTTTTTTAAAGGCTGCTGTGCAGTCCTTGGCAATCTGCCAGACATGCACCATCCACACATGCCAGATTTCACTGAAAAAGGGCCAAAATTCAAGAAAACAAGGTGGCAGAAGACCTTGTTTTGGTCTTTTCAAGCACCTTGCAAGATTGCAAGAGTTACTTCCCTTAAAGAAAACCCTTGACCCCCCCCTTTTACCGTTTCATTGAATTTTCTGACTCAGGCCACAATGAATTCATATAAGCCAAAATGATCAATGAACAGTGTAAACCCCCCCCTCCCAGAAATTAATGTGACAAGTTGCTAAAAAAAGAATGAAAATTCTTTCAGTAGCAATTGTTTCCTATTGTATAAATCAAACAAAGGGAACTGAAATGTAATTTTTCCAATCGCTTCAAACCGCAACAAGAAACCCAGTTACGTTGATTACCGTCTCATATGTGCCAGTTACGCACATGGGAAAAGCACAGAAAACAATGTGACAAGTGGCTAAAAAAAGACTGAAAACTCTTTCAGTAGCAAGGAACTAAAGTGTAATTCTTCTAATCTCTTCAAACCGCAACAAGGAACCCAGTTACGTTGACTACCGTTTCATACGTGCCAGTTACGCACATGCGAAAACATCAGAAAATGATGTGACAAGTGGCTAAAAAAAGACTTGAACACTCTTTCAGTAGCAACTGCTTCCTGTTGCATAAGTCAAATAGAACTAAATTTCTAGTTTTTTTTTTTTCTCCAATCTCTTCAAACCGCAACAAGAAACCCATTTACGTTGACTACCGTATTGTAGGTGCCAGTTACGTATCTGCGAAAACATGAAAAATCGACTTTACGGGACATTTCATAGCAGACGAAACCTGTTTCTCAAGTCAAATATGGGGAAATAATTTTTTTTTTTTTTTTTTTTCTTTTTACATCAAATCTCTTTATACCGTGTCAACAAACCCATTTACATTGACTACCGTCTCGTAGGTGCCAGTTACGTATCCGCGAAAACCTGAAAAATCGACTCACGGAACATTTTGTAGCAGACGACACCTGTTGCTTAAGTCAATTATAGGGATTTTTCTTTTTCGTTTTCTCTCACTAGGGCCATTGATTTGGTTACGATGACTATCTCACCCGGTTACGTGCTGCGCGTGAAATCGTAAAATCAGCTTAGACACTTTCGGAGGCAACTGATACCTGTTGCACAAATCAAAGAAAGGTAAATCAAATGTTTCCCTGTTTTCTTACCAGGGTCAGTTTTGGTGGCCGTGCGAGTCAAAAGTCAATGTTATGTTTAACCGCTGCGCAAAAATATAAAATTCAGAAGCAACTGTTTCAGAAACTTTTTCTGAAGAAAAAAGATCTTGTTCTTGGTTGAAGAGTTTAAAAATAGGTCATAAAGATAAAATAAGGTGTAAGAATAACTAATAATCAAAATTATTTTTGACAGGGTAGAAAACATTGTGGGAAAAGGAGAAAATGCTGGTAACCAGCATTGTCTCCTTTTCTCCGATTATTCTCCAAAGCATTCCCTTTTAGGGCTGTTAAAAAGCGTCATTGTGTTGTGTGGTAAGGGGTCAATAAGGATAAACAGATCCCCCCCATCCCAACAGCCAATCAGATCTCATCCCTCTGTGAAATTATCCAATCACAGAAGCTTTTAGGAAATCACCATGGATACCAATCAGCCAATCAGAGAGGCTCTGAGAAATCAAAATGGGCCCAGTCAGCCAATCAGAGAGCTCCAAAATCATTTCAAAATGGCGCCCTAATATAGCGATAGAAAACAGTGAACAAAAAACGGCATAAAAGTGGATTTAGAGTCTTTTTTAAAGGCTGCTGTGCAGTCCTTGGCAATCTGCCAGACATGCACCATCCACACATGCCAGATTTCACTGAAAAAGGGCCAAAATTCAAGAAAACAAGGTGGCAGAAGACCTTGTTTTGGTCTTTTCAAGCACCTTGCAAGATTGCAAGAGTTACTTCCCTTAAAGAAAACCCTTGACCCCCCCCCCTTTTACCGTTTCATTGAATTTTCTGACTCAGGCCACAATGAATTCATATAAGCCAAAATGATCAATGAACAGTGTAAACCCCCCCCCCTCCCAGAAATTAATGTGACAAGTTGCTAAAAAAAGAATGAAAATTCTTTCAGTAGCAATTGTTTCCTATTGTATAAATCAAACAAAGGGAACTGAAATGTAATTTTTCCAATCGCTTCAAACCGCAACAAGAAACCCAGTTACGTTGATTACCGTCTCATATGTGCCAGTTACGCACATGGGAAAAGCACAGAAAACAATGTGACAAGTGGCTAAAGAAAGACTGAAAACTCTTTCAGTAGCAAGGAACTAAAGTGTAATTCTTCTAATCTCTTCAAACCGCAACAAGAAACCCAGTTACGTTGACTACCGTTTCATACGTGCCAGTTACGCACATGCGAAAACATCAGAAAATGATGTGACAAGTGGCTAAAAAAAGACTTGAACACTCTTTCAGTAGCAACTGCTTCCTGTTGCATAAGTCAAATAGAACTAAATTTCTAGTATTTTTTTTTCTCCAATCTCTTCAAACCGCAACAAGAAACCCATTTACGTTGACTACCGTATTGTAGGTGCCAGTTACGTATCTGCGAAAACATGAAAAATCGACTTTACGGGACATTTCATAGCAGACGAAACCTGTTTCTCAAGTCAAATATGGGGAAATAATTTTTTTTTTTTTTCTTCTTTTTACATCAAATCTCTTTATACCGTGTCAACAAACCCATTTACATTGACTACCGTCTCGTAGGTGCCAGTTACGTATCCGCGAAAACCTGAAAAATCGACTCACGGAACATTTTGTAGCAGACGACACCTGTTGCTTAAGTCAATTATAGGGATTTTTCTTTTTCGTTTTCTCTCACTAGGGCCATTGATTTGGTTACGATGACTATCTCACCCGGTTACGTGCTGCGCGTGAAATCGTAAAATCAGCTTAGACACTTTCGGAGGCAACTGATACCTGTTGCACAAATCAAAGAAAGGTAAATCAAATGTTTCCCTGTTTTCTTACCAGGGTCAGTTTTGGTGGCCGTGCGAGTCAAAAGTCAATGTTATGTTTAACCGCTGCGCAAAAATATAAAATTCAGAAGCAACTGTTTCAGAAACTTTTTCTGAAGAAAAAAGATCTTGTTCTTGGTTGAAGAGTTTAAAAATAGGTCATAAAGATAAAATAAGATGTAAGAATAACTAATAATCAAAATTATTTTTGACAGGGTAGAAAACATTGTGGGAAAAGGAGAAAATGCTGGTAACCAGCATTGTCTCCTTTTCTCCGATTATTCTCCAAAGCATTCCCTTTTAGGGCTGTTAAAAAGCGTCATTGTGTTGTGTGGTAAGGGGTCAATAAGGATAAACAGATCCCCCCCATCCCAACAGCCAATCAGATCTCATCCCTCTGTGAAATTATCCAATCACAGAAGCTTTTAGGAAATCACCATGGATACCAATCAGCCAATCAGAGAGGCTCTGAGAAATCAAAATGGGCCCAGTCAGCCAATCAGAGAGCTCCAAAATCATTTCAAAATGGCGCCCTAATATAGCGATAGAAAACAGTGAACAAAAAACGGCATAAAAGTGGATTTAGAGTCTTTTTTAAAGGCTGCTGTGCAGTCCTTGGCAATCTGCCAGACATGCACCATCCACACATGCCAGATTTCACTGAAAAAGGGCCAAAATTCAAGAAAACAAGGTGGCAGAAGACCTTGTTTTGGTCTTTTCAAGCACCTTGCAAGATTGCAAGAGTTACTTCCCTTAAAGAAAACCCTTGACCCCCCCCTTTTACCGTTTCATTGAATTTTCTGACTCAGGCCACAATGAATTCATATAAGCCAAAATGATCAATGAACAGTGTAAACCCCCCCCCCCCTCCTAGAAATTAATGTGACAAGTTGCTAAAAAAAGAATGAAAATTCTTTCAGTAGCAATTGTTTCCTATTGTATAAATCAAACAAAGGGAACTGAAATGTAATTTTTCCAATCGCTTCAAACCGCAACAAGAAACCCAGTTACGTTGATTACCGTCTCATATGTGCCAGTTACGCACATGGGAAAAGCACAGAAAACAATGTGACAAGTGGCTAAAAAAAGACTGAAAACTCTTTCAGTAGCAAGGAACTAAAGTGTAATTCTTCTAATCTCTTCAAACCGCAACAAGAAACCCAGTTACGTTGACTACCGTTTCATACGTGCCAGTTACGCACATGCGAAAACATCAGAAAATGATGTGACAAGTGGCTAAAAAAAGACTTGAACACTCTTTCAGTAGCAACTGCTTCCTGTTGCATAAGTCAAATAGAACTAAATTTCTAGTATTTTTTTTTCTCCAATCTCTTCAAACCGCAACAAGAAACCCATTTACGTTGACTACCGTATTGTAGGTGCCAGTTACGTATCTGCGAAAACATGAAAAATCGACTTTACGGGACATTTCATAGCAGACGAAACCTGTTTCTCAAGTCAAATATGGGGAAATAATTTTTTTTTTTTTTTTTTCTTTTTACATCAAATCTCTTTATACCGTGTCAACAAACCCATTTACATTGACTACCGTCTCGTAGGTGCCAGTTACGTATCCGCGAAAACCTGAAAAATCGACTCACGGAACATTTTGTAGCAGACGACACCTGTTGCTTAAGTCAATTATAGGGATTTTTCTTTTTCGTTTTCTCTCACTAGGGCCATTGATTTGGTTACGATGACTATCTCACCCGGTTACGTGCTGCGCGTGAAATCGTAAAATCAGCTTAGACACTTTCGGAGGCAACTGATACCTGTTGCACAAATCAAAGAAAGGTAAATCAAATGTTTCCCTGTTTTCTTACCAGGGTCAGTTTTGGTGGCCGTGCGAGTCAAAAGTCAATGTTATGTTTAACCGCTGCGCAAAAATATAAAATTCAGAAGCAACTGTTTCAGAAACTTTTTCTGAAGAAAAAAGATCTTGTTCTTGGTTGAAGAGTTTAAAAATAGGTCATAAAGATAAAATAAGATGTAAGAATAACTAATAATCAAAATTATTTTTGACAGGGTAGAAAACATTGTGGGAAAAGGAGAAAATGCTGGTAACCAGCATTGTCTCCTTTTCTCCGATTATTCTCCAAAGCATTCCCTTTTAGGGCTGTTAAAAAGCGTCATTGTGTTGTGTGGTAAGGGGTCAATAAGGATAAACAGATCCCCCCCATCCCAACAGCCAATCAGATCTCATCCCTCTGTGAAATTATCCAATCACAGAAGCTTTTAGGAAATCACCATGGATACCAATCAGCCAATCAGAGAGGCTCTGAGAAATCAAAATGGGCCCAGTCAGCCAATCAGAGAGCTCCAAAATCATTTCAAAATGGCGCCCTAATATAGCGATAGAAAACAGTGAACAAAAAACGGCATAAAAGTGGATTTAGAGTCTTTTTTAAAGGCTGCTGTGCAGTCCTTGGCAATCTGCCAGACATGCACCATCCACACATGCCAGATTTCACTGAAAAAGGGCCAAAATTCAAGAAAACAAGGTGGCAGAAGACCTTGTTTTGGTCTTTTCAAGCACCTTGCAAGATTGCAAGAGTTACTTCCCTTAAAGAAAACCCTTGACCCCCCCCTTTTACCGTTTCATTGAATTTTCTGACTCAGGCCACAATGAATTCATATAAGCCAAAATGATCAATGAACAGTGTAAACCCCCCCCCCTCCCAGAAATTAATGTGACAAGTTGCTAAAAAAAGAATGAAAATTCTTTCAGTAGCAATTGTTTCCTATTGTATAAATCAAACAAAGGGAACTGAAATGTAATTTTTCCAATCGCTTCAAACCGCAACAAGAAACCCAGTTACGTTGATTACCGTCTCATATGTGCCAGTTACGCACATGGGAAAAGCACAGAAAACAATGTGACAAGTGGCTAAAAAAAGACTGAAAACTCTTTCAGTAGCAAGGAACTAAAGTGTAATTCTTCTAATCTCTTCAAACCGCAACAAGGAACCCAGTTACGTTGACTACCGTTTCATACGTGCCAGTTACGCACATGCGAAAACATCAGAAAATGATGTGACAAGTGGCTAAAAAAAGACTTGAACACTCTTTCAGTAGCAACTGCTTCCTGTTGCATAAGTCAAATAGAACTAAATTTCTAGTATTTTTTTTTCTCCAATCTCTTCAAACCGCAACAAGAAACCCATTTACGTTGACTACCGTATTGTAGGTGCCAGTTACGTATCTGCGAAAACATGAAAAATCGACTTTACGGGACATTTCATAGCAGACGAAACCTGTTTCTCAAGTCAAATATGGGGAAATAATTTTTTTTTTTTTTTTTTTTCTTTTTACATCAAATCTCTTTATACCGTGTCAACAAACCCATTTACATTGACTACCGTCTCGTAGGTGCCAGTTACGTATCCGCGAAAACCTGAAAAATCGACTCACGGAACATTTTGTAGCAGACGACACCTGTTGCTTAAGTCAATTATAGGGATTTTTCTTTTTCGTTTTCTCTCACTAGGGCCATTGATTTGGTTACGATGACTATCTCACCCGGTTACGTGCTGCGCGTGAAATCGTAAAATCAGCTTAGACACTTTCGGAGGCAACTGATACCTGTTGCACAAATCAAAGAAAGGTAAATCAAATGTTTCCCTGTTTTCTTACCAGGGTCAGTTTTGGTGGCCGTGCGAGTCAAAAGTCAATGTTATGTTTAACCGCTGCGCAAAAATATAAAATTCAGAAGCAACTGTTTCAGAAACTTTTTCTGAAGAAAAAAGATCTTGTTCTTGGTTGAAGAGTTTAAAAATAGGTCATAAAGATAAAATAAGATGTAAGAATAACTAATAATCAAAATTATTTTTGACAGGGTAGAAAACATTGTGGGAAAAGGAGAAAATGCTGGTAACCAGCATTGTCTCCTTTTCTCCGATTATTCTCCAAAGCATTCCCTTTTAGGGCTGTTAAAAAGCGTCATTGTGTTGTGTGGTAAGGGGTCAATAAGGATAAACAGATCCCCCCCATCCCAACAGCCAATCAGATCTCATCCCTCTGTGAAATTATCCAATCACAGAAGCTTTTAGGAAATCACCATGGATACCAATCAGCCAATCAGAGAGGCTCTGAGAAATCAAAATGGGCCCAGTCAGCCAATCAGAGAGCTCCAAAATCATTTCAAAATGGCGCCCTAATATAGCGATAGAAAACAGTGAACAAAAAACGGCATAAAAGTGGATTTAGAGTCTTTTTTAAAGGCTGCTGTGCAGTCCTTGGCAATCTGCCAGACATGCACCATCCACACATGCCAGATTTCACTGAAAAAGGGCCAAAATTCAAGAAAACAAGGTGGCAGAAGACCTTGTTTTGGTCTTTTCAAGCACCTTGCAAGATTGCAAGAGTTACTTCCCTTAAAGAAAACCCTTGACCCCCCCCTTTTACCGTTTCATTGAATTTTCTGACTCAGGCCACAATGAATTCATATAAGCCAAAATGATCAATGAACAGTGTAAACCCCCCCCCCCCTCCCAGAAATTAATGTGACAAGTTGCTAAAAAAAGAATGAAAATTCTTTCAGTAGCAATTGTTTCCTATTGTATAAATCAAACAAAGGGAACTGAAATGTAATTTTTCCAATCGCTTCAAACCGCAACAAGAAACCCAGTTACGTTGATTACCGTCTCATATGTGCCAGTTACGCACATGGGAAAAGCACAGAAAACAATGTGACAAGTGGCTAAAAAAAGACTGAAAACTCTTTCAGTAGCAAGGAACTAAAGTGTAATTCTTCTAATCTCTTCAAACCGCAACAAGAAACCCAGTTACGTTGACTACCGTTTCATACGTGCCAGTTACGCACATGCGAAAACATCAGAAAATGATGTGACAAGTGGCTAAAAAAAGACTTGAACACTCTTTCAGTAGCAACTGCTTCCTGTTGCATAAGTCAAATAGAACTAAATTTCTAGTATTTTTTTTTCTCCAATCTCTTCAAACCGCAACAAGAAACCCATTTACGTTGACTACCGTATTGTAGGTGCCAGTTACGTATCTGCGAAAACATGAAAAATCGACTTTACGGGACATTTCATAGCAGACGAAACCTGTTTCTCAAGTCAAATATGGGGAAATAATTTTTTTTTTTTTTTTTTTCTTTTTACATCAAATCTCTTTATACCGTGTCAACAAACCCATTTACATTGACTACCGTCTCGTAGGTGCCAGTTACGTATCCGCGAAAACCTGAAAAATCGACTCACGGAACATTTTGTAGCAGACGACACCTGTTGCTTAAGTTAATTATAGGGATTTTTCTTTTTCGTTTTCTCTCACTAGGGCCATTGATTTGGTTACGATGACTATCTCACCCGGTTACGTGCTGCGCGTGAAATCGTAAAATCAGCTTAGACACTTTCGGAGGCAACTGATACCTGTTGCACAAATCAAAGAAAGGTAAATCAAATGTTTCCCTGTTTTCTTACCAGGGTCAGTTTTGGTGGCCGTGCGAGTCAAAAGTCAATGTTATGTTTAACCGCTGCGCAAAAATATAAAATTCAGAAGCAACTGTTTCAGAAACTTTTTCTGAAGAAAAAAGATCTTGTTCTTGGTTGAAGAGTTTAAAAATAGGTCATAAAGATAAAATAAGATGTAAGAATAACTAATAATCAAAATTATTTTTGACAGGGTAGAAAACATTGTGGGAAAAGGAGAAAATGCTGGTAACCAGCATTGTCTCCTTTTCTCCGATTGTTCTCCAAAGCATTCCCTTTTAGGGCTGTTAAAAAGCGTCATTGTGTTGTGTGGTAAGGGGTCAATAAGGATAAACAGATCCCCCCCATCCCAACAGCCAATCAGATCTCATCCCTCTGTGAAATTATCCAATCACAGAAGCTTTTAGGAAATCACCATGGATACCAATCAGCCAATCAGAGAGGCTCTGAGAAATCAAAATGCGCCCAGTCAGCCAATCAGAGAGCTCCAAAATCATTTCAAAATGGCGCCCTAATATAGCGATAGAAAACAGTGAACAAAAAACGGCATAAAAGTGGATTTAGAGTCTTTTTTAAAGGCTGCTGTGCAGTCCTTGGCAATCTGCCAGACATGCACCATCCACACATGCCAGATTTCACTGAAAAAGGGCCAAAATTCAAGAAAACAAGGTGGCAGAAGACCTTGTTTTGGTCTTTTCAAGCACCTTGCAAGATTGCAAGAGTTACTTCCCTTAAAGAAAACCCTTGACCCCCCCCTTTTACCGTTTCATTGAATTTTCTGACTCAGGCCACAATGAATTCATATAAGCCAAAATGATCAATGAACAGTGTAAACCCCCCCCCCTCCCAGAAATTAATGTGACAAGTTGCTAAAAAAAGAATGAAAATTCTTTCAGTAGCAATTGTTTCCTATTGTATAAATCAAACAAAGGGAACTGAAATGTAATTTTTCCAATCGCTTCAAACCACAACAAGAAACCCAGTTACGTTGATTACCGTCTCATATGTGCCAGTTACGCACATGGGAAAAGCACAGAAAACAATGTGACAAGTGGCTAAAAAAAGACTGAAAACTCTTTCAGTAGCAAGGAACTAAAGTGTAATTCTTCTAATCTCTTCAAACCGCAACAAGAAACCCAGTTACGTTGACTACCGTTTCATACGTGCCAGTTACGCACATGCGAAAACATCAGAAAATGATGTGACAAGTGGCTAAAAAAAGACTTGAACACTCTTTCAGTAGCAACTGCTTCCTGTTGCATAAGTCAAATAGAACTAAATTTCTAGTATTTTTTTTTCTCCAATCTCTTCAAACCGCAACAAGAAACCCATTTACGTTGACTACCGTATTGTAGGTGCCAGTTACGTATCTGCGAAAACATGAAAAATCGACTTTACGGGACATTTCATAGCAGACGAAACCTGTTTCTCAAGTCAAATATGGGGAAATAATTTTTTTTTTTTTTTTTTTTTCTTTTTACATCAAATCTCTTTATACCGTGTCAACAAACCCATTTACATTGACTACCGTCTCGTAGGTGCCAGTTACGTATCCGCGAAAACCTGAAAAATCGACTCACGGAACATTTTGTAGCAGACGACACCTGTTGCTTAAGTCAATTATAGGGATTTTTCTTTTTCGTTTTCTCTCACTAGGGCCATTGATTTGGTTACGATGACTATCTCACCCGGTTACGTGCTGCGCGTGAAATCGTAAAATCAGCTTAGACACTTTCGGAGGCAACTGATACCTGTTGCACAAATCAAAGAAAGGTAAATCAAATGTTTCCCTGTTTTCTTACCAGGGTCAGTTTTGGTGGCCGTGCGAGTCAAAAGTCAATGTTATGTTTAACCGCTGCGCAAAAATATAAAATTCAGAAGCAACTGTTTCAGAAACTTTTTCTGAAGAAAAAAGATCTTGTTCTTGGTTGAAGAGTTTAAAAATAGGTCATAAAGATAAAATAAGATGTAAGAATAACTAATAATCAAAATTATTTTTGACAGGGTAGAAAACATTGTGGGAAAAGGAGAAAATGCTGGTAACCAGCATTGTCTCCTTTTCTCCGATTATTCTCCAAAGCATTCCCTTTTAGGGCTGTTAAAAAGCGTCATTGTGTTGTGTGGTAAGGGGTCAATAAGGATAAACAGATCCCCCCCATCCCAACAGCCAATCAGATCTCATCCCTCTGTGAAATTATCCAATCACAGAAGCTTTTAGGAAATCACCATGGATACCAATCAGCCAATCAGAGAGGCTCTGAGAAATCAAAATGGGCCCAGTCAGCCAATCAGAGAGCTCCAAAATCATTTCAAAATGGCGCCCTAATATAGCGATAGAAAACAGTGAACAAAAAACGGCATAAAAGTGGATTTAGAGTCTTTTTTAAAGGCTGCTGTGCAGTCCTTGGCAATCTGCCAGACATGCACCATCCACACATGCCAGATTTCACTGAAAAAGGGCCAAAATTCAAGAAAACAAGGTGGCAGAAGACCTTGTTTTGGTCTTTTCAAGCACCTTGCAAGATTGCAAGAGTTACTTCCCTTAAAGAAAACCCTTGACCCCCCCCCCTTTTACCGTTTCATTGAATTTTCTGACTCAGGCCACAATGAATTCATATAAGCCAAAATGATCAATGAACAGTGTAAACCCCCCCCCCTCCCAGAAATTAATGTGACAAGTTGCTAAAAAAAGAATGAAAATTCTTTCAGTAGCAATTGTTTCCTATTGTATAAATCAAACAAAGGGAACTGAAATGTAATTTTTCCAATCGCTTCAAACCGCAACAAGAAACCCAGTTACGTTGATTACCGTCTCATATGTGCCAGTTACGCACATGGGAAAAGCACAGAAAACAATGTGACAAGTGGCTAAAAAAAGACTGAAAACTCTTTCAGTAGCAAGGAACTAAAGTGTAATTCTTCTAATCTCTTCAAACCGCAACAAGAAACCCAGTTACGTTGACTACCGTTTCATACGTGCCAGTTACGCACATGCGAAAACATCAGAAAATGATGTGACAAGTGGCTAAAAAAAGACTTGAACACTCTTTCAGTAGCAACTGCTTCCTGTTGCATAAGTCAAATAGAACTAAATTTCTAGTATTTTTTTTTCTCCAATCTCTTCAAACCGCAACAAGAAACCCATTTACGTTGACTACCGTATTGTAGGTGCCAGTTACGTATCTGCGAAAACATGAAAAATCGACTTTACGGGACATTTCATAGCAGACGAAACCTGTTTCTCAAGTCAAATATGGGGAAATAATTTTTTTTTTTTTTTTTTTTCTTTTTACATCAAATCTCTTTATACCGTGTCAACAAACCCATTTACATTGACTACCGTCTCGTAGGTGCCAGTTACGTATCCGCGAAAACCTGAAAAATCGACTCACGGAACATTTTGTAGCAGACGACACCTGTTGCTTAAGTCAATTATAGGGATTTTTCTTTTTCGTTTTCTCTCACTAGGGCCATTGATTTGGTTACGATGACTATCTCACCCGGTTACGTGCTGCGCGTGAAATCGTAAAATCAGCTTAGACACTTTCGGAGGCAACTGATACCTGTTGCACAAATCAAAGAAAGGTAAATCAAATGTTTCCCTGTTTTCTTACCAGGGTCAGTTTTGGTGGCCGTGCGAGTCAAAAGTCAATGTTATGTTTAACCGCTGCGCAAAAATATAAAATTCAGAAGCAACTGTTTCAGAAACTTTTTCTGAAGAAAAAAGATCTTGTTCTTGGTTGAAGAGTTTAAAAATAGGTCATAAAGATAAAATAAGATGTAAGAATAACTAATAATCAAAATTATTTTTGACAGGGTAGAAAACATTGTGGGAAAAGGAGAAAATGCTGGTAACCAGCATTGTCTCCTTTTCTCCGATTATTCTCCAAAGCATTCCCTTTTAGGGCTGTTAAAAAGCGTCATTGTGTTGTGTGGTAAGGGGTCAATAAGGATAAACAGATCCCCCCCATCCCAACAGCCAATCAGATCTCATCCCTCTGTGAAATTATCCAATCACAGAAGCTTTTAGGAAATCACCATGGATACCAATCAGCCAATCAGAGAGGCTCTGAGAAATCAAAATGGGCCCAGTCAGCCAATCAGAGAGCTCCAAAATCATTTCAAAATGGCGCCCTAATATAGCGATAGAAAACAGTGAACAAAAAACGGCATAAAAGTGGATTTAGAGTCTTTTTTAAAGGCTGCTGTGCAGTCCTTGGCAATCTGCCAGACATGCACCATCCACACATGCCAGATTTCACTGAAAAAGGGCCAAAATTCAAGAAAACAAGGTGGCAGAAGACCTTGTTTTGGTCTTTTCAAGCACCTTGCAAGATTGCAAGAGTTACTTCCCTTAAAGAAAACCCTTGACCCCCCCTTTTACCGTTTCATTGAATTTTCTGACTCAGGCCACAATGAATTCATATAAGCCAAAATGATCAATGAACAGTGTAAACCCCCCCCCCTCCCAGAAATTAATGTGACAAGTTGCTAAAAAAAGAATGAAAATTCTTTCAGTAGCAATTGTTTCCTATTGTATAAATCAAACAAAGGGAACTGAAATGTAATTTTTCCAATCGCTTCAAACCGCAACAAGAAACCCAGTTACGTTGATTACCGTCTCATATGTGCCAGTTACGCACATGGGAAAAGCACAGAAAACAATGTGACAAGTGGCTAAAAAAAGACTGAAAACTCTTTCAGTAGCAAGGAACTAAAGTGTAATTCTTCTAATCTCTTCAAACCGCAACAAGAAACCCAGTTACGTTGACTACCGTTTCATACGTGCCAGTTACGCACATGCGAAAACATCAGAAAATGATGTGACAAGTGGCTAAAAAAAGACTTGAACACTCTTTCAGTAGCAACTGCTTCCTGTTGCATAAGTCAAATAGAACTAAATTTCTAGTATTTTTTTTTCTCCAATCTCTTCAAACCGCAACAAGAAACCCATTTACGTTGACTACCGTATTGTAGGTGCCAGTTACGTATCTGCGAAAACATGAAAAATCGACTTTACGGGACATTTCATAGCAGACGAAACCTGTTTCTCAAGTCAAATATGGGGAAATAATTTTTTTTTTTTTTTTTTTTCTTTTTACATCAAATCTCTTTATACCGTGTCAACAAACCCATTTACATTGACTACCGTCTCGTAGGTGCCAGTTACGTATCCGCGAAAACCTGAAAAATCGACTCACGGAACATTTTGTAGCAGACGACACCTGTTGCTTAAGTCAATTATAGGGATTTTTCTTTTTCGTTTTCTCTCACTAGGGCCATTGATTTGGTTACGATGACTATCTCACCCGGTTACGTGCTGCGCGTGAAATCGTAAAATCAGCTTAGACACTTTCGGAGGCAACTGATACCTGTTGCACAAATCAAAGAAAGGTAAATCAAATGTTTCCCTGTTTTCTTACCAGGGTCAGTTTTGGTGGCCGTGCGAGTCAAAAGTCAATGTTATGTTTAACCGCTGCGCAAAAATATAAAATTCAGAAGCAACTGTTTCAGAAACTTTTTCTGAAGAAAAAAGATCTTGTTCTTGGTTGAAGAGTTTAAAAATAGGTCATAAAGATAAAATAAGATGTAAGAATAACTAATAATCAAAATTATTTTTGACAGGGTAGAAAACATTGTGGGAAAAGGAGAAAATGCTGGTAACCAGCATTGTCTCCTTTTCTCCGATTATTCTCCAAAGCATTCCCTTTTAGGGCTGTTAAAAAGCGTCATTGTGTTGTGTGGTAAGGGGTCAATAAGGATAAACAGATCCCCCCCATCCCAACAGCCAATCAGATCTCATCCCTCTGTGAAATTATCCAATCACAGAAGCTTTTAGGAAATCACCATGGATACCAATCAGCCAATCAGAGAGGCTCTGAGAAATCAAAATGGGCCCAGTCAGCGAATCAGAGAGCTCCAAAATCATTTCAAAATGGCGCCCTAATATAGCGATAGAAAACAGTGAACAAAAAACGGCATAAAAGTGGATTTAGAGTCTTTTTTAAAGGCTGCTGTGCAGTCCTTGGCAATCTGCCAGACATGCACCATCCACACATGCCAGATTTCACTGAAAAAGGGCCAAAATTCAAGAAAACAAGGTGGCAGAAGACCTTGTTTTGGTCTTTTCAAGCACCTTGCAAGATTGCAAGAGTTACTTCCCTTAAAGAAAACCCTTGACCCCCCCCCTTTTACCGTTTCATTGAATTTTCTGACTCAGGCCACAATGAATTCATATAAGCCAAAATGATCAATGAACAGTGTAAACCCCCCCCCTCCCAGAAATTAATGTGACAAGTTGCTAAAAAAAGAATGAAAATTCTTTCAGTAGCAATTGTTTCCTATTGTATAAATCAAACAAAGGGAACTGAAATGTAATTTTTCCAATCGCTTCAAACCGCAACAAGAAACCCAGTTACGTTGATTACCGTCTCATATGTGCCAGTTACGCACATGGGAAAAGCACAGAAAACAATGTGACAAGTGGCTAAAAAAAGACTGAAAACTCTTTCAGTAGCAAGGAACTAAAGTGTAATTCTTCTAATCTCTTCAAACCGCAACAAGAAACCCAGTTACGTTGACTACCGTTTCATACGTGCCAGTTACGCACATGCGAAAACATCAGAAAATGATGTGACAAGTGGCTAAAAAAAGACTTGAACACTCTTTCAGTAGCAACTGCTTCCTGTTGCATAAGTCAAATAGAACTAAATTTCTAGTATTTTTTTTTCTCCAATCTCTTCAAACCGCAACAAGAAACCCATTTACGTTGACTACCGTATTGTAGGTGCCAGTTACGTATCTGCGAAAACATGAAAAATCGACTTTACGGGACATTTCATAGCAGACGAAACCTGTTTCTCAAGTCAAATATGGGGAAATAATTTTTTTTTTTTTTTTTTTTCTTTTTACATCAAATCTCTTTATACCGTGTCAACAAACCCATTTACATTGACTACCGTCTCGTAGGTGCCAGTTACGTATCCGCGAAAACCTGAAAAATCGACTCACGGAACATTTTGTAGCAGACGACACCTGTTGCTTAAGTCAATTATAGGGATTTTTCTTTTTCGTTTTCTCTCACTAGGGCCATTGATTTGGTTACGATGACTATCTCACCCGGTTACGTGCTGCGCGTGAAATCGTAAAATCAGCTTAGACACTTTCGGAGGCAACTGATACCTGTTGCACAAATCAAAGAAAGGTAAATCAAATGTTTCCCTGTTTTCTTACCAGGGTCAGTTTTGGTGGCCGTGCGAGTCAAAAGTCAATGTTATGTTTAACCGCTGCGCAAAAATATAAAATTCAGAAGCAACTGTTTCAGAAACTTTTTCTGAAGAAAAAAGATCTTGTTCTTGGTTGAAGAGTTTAAAAATAGGTCATAAAGATAAAATAAGATGTAAGAATAACTAATAATCAAAATTATTTTTGACAGGGTAGAAAACATTGTGGGAAAAGGAGAAAATGCTGGTAACCAGCATTGTCTCCTTTTCTCCGATTGTTCTCCAAAGCATTCCCTTTTAGGGCTGTTAAAAAGCGTCATTGTGTTGTGTGGTAAGGGGTCAATAAGGATAAACAGATCCCCCCCATCCCAACAGCCAATCAGATCTCATCCCTCTGTGAAATTATCCAATCACAGAAGCTTTTAGGAAATCACCATGGATACCAATCAGCCAATCAGAGAGGCTCTGAGAAATCAAAATGGGCCCAGTCAGCCAATCAGAGAGCTCCAAAATCATTTCAAAATGGCGCCCTAATATAGCGATAGAAAACAGTGAACAAAAAACGGCATAAAAGTGGATTTAGAGTCTTTTTTAAAGGCTGCTGTGCAGTCCTTGGCAATCTGCCAGACATGCACCATCCACACATGCCAGATTTCACTGAAAAAGGGCCAAAATTCAAGAAAACAAGGTGGCAGAAGACCTTGTTTTGGTCTTTTCAAGCACCTTGCAAGATTGCAAGAGTTACTTCCCTTAAAGAAAACCCTTGACCCCCCCCTTTTACCGTTTCATTGAATTTTCTGACTCAGGCCACAATGAATTCATATAAGCCAAAATGATCAATGAACAGTGTAAACCCCCCCCCTCCCAGAAATTAATGTGACAAGTTGCTAAAAAAAGAATGAAAATTCTTTCAGTAGCAATTGTTTCCTATTGTATAAATCAAACAAAGGGAACTGAAATGTAATTTTTCCAATCGCTTCAAACCACAACAAGAAACCCAGTTACGTTGATTACCGTCTCATATGTGCCAGTTACGCACATGGGAAAAGCACAGAAAACAATGTGACAAGTGGCTAAAAAAAGACTGAAAACTCTTTCAGTAGCAAGGAACTAAAGTGTAATTCTTCTAATCTCTTCAAACCGCAACAAGAAACCCAGTTACGTTGACTACCGTTTCATACGTGCCAGTTACGCACATGCGAAAACATCAGAAAATGATGTGACAAGTGGCTAAAAAAAGACTTGAACACTCTTTCAGTAGCAACTGCTTCCTGTTGCATAAGTCAAATAGAACTAAATTTCTAGTATTTTTTTTTCTCCAATCTCTTCAAACCGCAACAAGAAACCCATTTACGTTGACTACCGTATTGTAGGTGCCAGTTACGTATCTGCGAAAACATGAAAAATCGACTTTACGGGACATTTCATAGCAGACGAAACCTGTTTCTCAAGTCAAATATGGGGAAATAATTTTTTTTTTTTTTTTTTTTTCTTTTTACATCAAATCTCTTTATACCGTGTCAACAAACCCATTTACATTGACTACCGTCTCGTAGGTGCCAGTTACGTATCCGCGAAAACCTGAAAAATCGACTCACGGAACATTTTGTAGCAGACGACACCTGTTGCTTAAGTCAATTATAGGGATTTTTCTTTTTCGTTTTCTCTCACTAGGGTCATTGATTTGGTTACGATGACTATCTCACCCGGTTACGTGCTGCGCGTGAAATCGTAAAATCAGCTTAGACACTTTCGGAGGCAACTGATACCTGTTGCACAAATCAAAGAAAGGTAAATCAAATGTTTCCCTGTTTTCTTACCAGGGTCAGTTTTGGTGGCCGTGCGAGTCAAAAGTCAATGTTATGTTTAACCGCTGCGCAAAAATATAAAATTCAGAAGCAACTGTTTCAGAAACTTTTTCTGAAGAAAAAAGATCTTGTTCTTGGTTGAAGAGTTTAAAAATAGGTCATAAAGATAAAATAAGATGTAAGAATAACTAATAATCAAAATTATTTTTGACAGGGTAGAAAACATTGTGGGAAAAGGAGAAAATGCTGGTAACCAGCATTGTCTCCTTTTCTCCGATTATTCTCCAAAGCATTCCCTTTTAGGGCTGTTAAAAAGCGTCATTGTGTTGTGTGGTAAGGGGTCAATAAGGATAAACAGATCCCCCCCATCCCAACAGCCAATCAGATCTCATCCCTCTGTGAAATTATCCAATCACAGAAGCTTTTAGGAAATCACCATGGATACCAATCAGCCAATCAGAGAGGCTCTGAGAAATCAAAATGGGCCCAGTCAGCCAATCAGAGAGCTCCAAAATCATTTCAAAATGGCGCCCTAATATAGCGATAGAAAACAGTGAACAAAAAACGGCATAAAAGTGGATTTAGAGTCTTTTTTAAAGGCTGCTGTGCAGTCCTTGGCAATCTGCCAGACATGCACCATCCACACATGCCAGATTTCACTGAAAAAGGGCCAAAATTCAAGAAAACAAGGTGGCAGAAGACCTTGTTTTGGTCTTTTCAAGCACCTTGCAAGATTGCAAGAGTTACTTCCCTTAAAGAAAACCCTTGACCCCCCCCCTTTTACCGTTTCATTGAATTTTCTGACTCAGGCCACAATGAATTCATATAAGCCAAAATGATCAATGAACAGTGTAAACCCCCCCCTCCCAGAAATTAATGTGACAAGTTGCTAAAAAAAGAATGAAAATTCTTTCAGTAGCAATTGTTTCCTATTGTATAAATCAAACAAAGGGAACTGAAATGTAATTTTTCCAATCGCTTCAAACCGCAACAAGAAACCCAGTTACGTTGATTACCGTCTCATATGTGCCAGTTACGCACATGGGAAAAGCACAGAAAACAATGTGACAAGTGGCTAAAAAAAGACTGAAAACTCTTTCAGTAGCAAGGAACTAAAGTGTAATTCTTCTAATCTCTTCAAACCGCAACAAGAAACCCAGTTACGTTGACTACCGTTTCATACGTGCCAGTTACGCACATGCGAAAACATCAGAAAATGATGTGACAAGTGGCTAAAAAAAGACTTGAACACTCTTTCAGTAGCAACTGCTTCCTGTTGCATAAGTCAAATAGAACTAAATTTCTAGTATTTTTTTTTCTCCAATCTCTTCAAACCGCAACAAGAAACCCATTTACGTTGACTACCGTATTGTAGGTGCCAGTTACGTATCTGCGAAAACATGAAAAATCGACTTTACGGGACATTTCATAGCAGACGAAACCTGTTTCTCAAGTCAAATATGGGGAAATAATTTTTTTTTTTTTTTTTTTTCTTTTTACATCAAATCTCTTTATACCGTGTCAACAAACCCATTTACATTGACTACCGTCTCGTAGGTGCCAGTTACGTATCCGCGAAAACCTGAAAAATCGACTCACGGAACATTTTGTAGCAGACGACACCTGTTGCTTAAGTCAATTATAGGGATTTTTCTTTTTCGTTTTCTCTCACTAGGGCCATTGATTTGGTTACGATGACTATCTCACCCGGTTACGTGCTGCGCGTGAAATCGTAAAATCAGCTTAGACACTTTCGGAGGCAACTGATACCTGTTGCACAAATCAAAGAAAGGTAAATCAAATGTTTCCCTGTTTTCTTACCAGGGTCAGTTTTGGTGGCCGTGCGAGTCAAAAGTCAATGTTATGTTTAACCGCTGCGCAAAAATATAAAATTCAGAAGCAACTGTTTCAGAAACTTTTTCTGAAGAAAAAAGATCTTGTTCTTGGTTGAAGAGTTTAAAAATAGGTCATAAAGATAAAATAAGATGTAAGAATAACTAATAATCAAAATTATTTTTGACAGGGTAGAAAACATTGTGGGAAAAGGAGAAAATGCTGGTAACCAGCATTGTCTCCTTTTCTCCGATTATTCTCCAAAGCATTCCCTTTTAGGGCTGTTAAAAAGCGTCATTGTGTTGTGTGGTAAGGGGTCAATAAGGATAAACAGATCCCCCCCATCCCAACAGCCAATCAGATCTCATCCCTCTGTGAAATTATCCAATCACAGAAGCTTTTAGGAAATCACCATGGATACCAATCAGCCAATCAGAGAGGCTCTGAGAAATCAAAATGGGCCCAGTCAGCCAATCAGAGAGCTCCAAAATCATTTCAAAATGGCGCCCTAATATAGCGATAGAAAACAGTGAACAAAAAACGGCATAAAAGTGGATTTAGAGTCTTTTTTAAAGGCTGCTGTGCAGTCCTTGGCAATCTGCCAGACATGCACCATCCACACATGCCAGATTTCACTGAAAAAGGGCCAAAATTCAAGAAAACAAGGTGGCAGAAGACCTTGTTTTGGTCTTTTCAAGCACCTTGCAAGATTGCAAGAGTTACTTCCCTTAAAGAAAACCCTTGACCCCCCCCTTTTACCGTTTCATTGAATTTTCTGACTCAGGCCACAATGAATTCATATAAGCCAAAATGATCAATGAACAGTGTAAACCCCCCCCCTCCCAGAAATTAATGTGACAAGTTGCTAAAAAAAGAATGAAAATTCTTTCAGTAGCAATTGTTTCCTATTGTATAAATCAAACAAAGGGAACTGAAATTTAATTTTTCCAATCGCTTCAAACCGCAACAAGAAACCCAGTTACGTTGATTACCGTCTCATATGTGCCAGTTACGCACATGGGAAAAGCACAGAAAACAATGTGACAAGTGGCTAAAAAAAGACTGAAAACTCTTTCAGTAGCAAGGAACTAAAGTGTAATTCTTCTAATCTCTTCAAACCGCAACAAGAAACCCAGTTACGTTGACTACCGTTTCATACGTGCCAGTTACGCACATGCGAAAACATCAGAAAATGATGTGACAAGTGGCTAAAAAAAGACTTGAACACTCTTTCAGTAGCAACTGCTTCCTGTTGCATAAGTCAAATAGAACTAAATTTCTAGTATTTTTTTTTCTCCAATCTCTTCAAACCGCAACAAGAAACCCATTTACGTTGACTACCGTATTGTAGGTGCCAGTTACGTATCTGCGAAAACATGAAAAATCGACTTTACGGGACATTTCATAGCAGACGAAACCTGTTTCTCAAGTCAAATATGGGGAAATAATTTTTTTTTTTTTTTTTTTCTTTTTACATCAAATCTCTTTATACCGTGTCAACAAACCCATTTACATTGACTACCGTCTCGTAGGTGCCAGTTACGTATCCGCGAAAACCTGAAAAATCGACTCACGGAACATTTTGTAGCAGACGACACCTGTTGCTTAAGTCAATTATAGGGATTTTTCTTTTTCGTTTTCTCTCACTAGGGCCATTGATTTGGTTACGATGACTATCTCACCCGGTTACGTGCTGCGCGTGAAATCGTAAAATCAGCTTAGACACTTTCGGAGGCAACTGATACCTGTTGCACAAATCAAAGAAAGGTAAATCAAATGTTTCCCTGTTTTCTTACCAGGGTCAGTTTTGGTGGCCGTGCGAGTCAAAAGTCAATGTTATGTTTAACCGCTGCGCAAAAATATAAAATTCAGAAGCAACTGTTTCAGAAACTTTTTCTGAAGAAAAAAGATCTTGTTCTTGGTTGAAGAGTTTAAAAATAGGTCATAAAGATAAAATAAGATGTAAGAATAACTAATAATCAAAATTATTTTTGACAGGGTAGAAAACATTGTGGGAAAAGGAGAAAATGCTGGTAACCAGCATTGTCTCCTTTTCTCCGATTGTTCTCCAAAGCATTCCCTTTTAGGGCTGTTAAAAAGCGTCATTGTGTTGTGTGGTAAGGGGTCAATAAGGATAAACAGATCCCCCCCATCCCAACAGCCAATCAGATCTCATCCCTCTGTGAAATTATCCAATCACAGAAGCTTTTAGGAAATCACCATGGATACCAATCAGCCAATCAGAGAGGCTCTGAGAAATCAAAATGGGCCCAGTCAGCCAATCAGAGAGCTCCAAAATCATTTCAAAATGGCGCCCTAATATAGCGATAGAAAACAGTGAACAAAAAACGGCATAAAAGTGGATTTAGAGTCTTTTTTAAAGGCTGCTGTGCAGTCCTTGGCAATCTGCCAGACATGCACCATCCACACATGCCAGATTTCACTGAAAAAGGGCCAAAATTCAAGAAAACAAGGTGGCAGAAGACCTTGTTTTGGTCTTTTCAAGCACCTTGCAAGATTGCAAGAGTTACTTCCCTTAAAGAAAACCCTTGACCCCCCCCTTTTACCGTTTCATTGAATTTTCTGACTCAGGCCACAATGAATTCATATAAGCCAAAATGATCAATGAACAGTGTAAACCCCCCCCCCCTCCCAGAAATTAATGTGACAAGTTGCTAAAAAAAGAATGAAAATTCTTTCAGTAGCAATTGTTTCCTATTGTATAAATCAAACAAAGGGAACTGAAATGTAATTTTTCCAATCGCTTCAAACCACAACAAGAAACCCAGTTACGTTGATTACCGTCTCATATGTGCCAGTTACGCACATGGGAAAAGCACAGAAAACAATGTGACAAGTGGCTAAAAAAAGACTGAAAACTCTTTCAGTAGCAAGGAACTAAAGTGTAATTCTTCTAATCTCTTCAAACCGCAACAAGAAACCCAGTTACGTTGACTACCGTTTCATACGTGCCAGTTACGCACATGCGAAAACATCAGAAAATGATGTGACAAGTGGCTAAAAAAAGACTTGAACACTCTTTCAGTAGCAACTGCTTCCTGTTGCATAAGTCAAATAGAACTAAATTTCTAGTATTTTTTTTTCTCCAATCTCTTCAAACCGCAACAAGAAACCCATTTACGTTGACTACCGTATTGTAGGTGCCAGTTACGTATCTGCGAAAACATGAAAAATCGACTTTACGGGACATTTCATAGCAGACGAAACCTGTTTCTCAAGTCAAATATGGGGAAATAATTTTTTTTTTTTTTTTTTTTTCTTTTTACATCAAATCTCTTTATACCGTGTCAACAAACCCATTTACATTGACTACCGTCTCGTAGGTGCCAGTTACGTATCCGCGAAAACCTGAAAAATCGACTCACGGAACATTTTGTAGCAGACGACACCTGTTGCTTAAGTCAATTATAGGGATTTTTCTTTTTCGTTTTCTCTCACTAGGGCCATTGATTTGGTTACGATGACTATCTCACCCGGTTACGTGCTGCGCGTGAAATCGTAAAATCAGCTTAGACACTTTCGGAGGCAACTGATACCTGTTGCACAAATCAAAGAAAGGTAAATCAAATGTTTCCCTGTTTTCTTACCAGGGTCAGTTTTGGTGGCCGTGCGAGTCAAAAGTCAATGTTATGTTTAACCGCTGCGCAAAAATATAAAATTCAGAAGCAACTGTTTCAGAAACTTTTTCTGAAGAAAAAAGATCTTGTTCTTGGTTGAAGAGTTTAAAAATAGGTCATAAAGATAAAATAAGATGTAAGAATAACTAATAATCAAAATTATTTTTGACAGGGTAGAAAACATTGTGGGAAAAGGAGAAAATGCTGGTAACCAGCATTGTCTCCTTTTCTCCGATTATTCTCCAAAGCATTCCCTTTTAGGGCTGTTAAAAAGCGTCATTGTGTTGTGTGGTAAGGGGTCAATAAGGATAAACAGATCCCCCCCATCCCAACAGCCAATCAGATCTCATCCCTCTGTGAAATTATCCAATCACAGAAGCTTTTAGGAAATCACCATGGATACCAATCAGCCAATCAGAGAGGCTCTGAGAAATCAAAATGGGCCCAGTCAGCCAATCAGAGAGCTCCAAAATCATTTCAAAATGGCGCCCTAATATAGCGATAGAAAACAGTGAACAAAAAACGGCATAAAAGTGGATTTAGAGTCTTTTTTAAAGGCTGCTGTGCAGTCCTTGGCAATCTGCCAGACATGCACCATCCACACATGCCAGATTTCACTGAAAAAGGGCCAAAATTCAAGAAAACAAGGTGGCAGAAGACCTTGTTTTGGTCTTTTCAAGCACCTTGCAAGATTGCAAGAGTTACTTCCCTTAAAGAAAACCCTTGACCCCCCCCTTTTACCGTTTCATTGAATTTTCTGACTCAGGCCACAATGAATTCATATAAGCCAAAATGATCAATGAACAGTGTAAACCCCCCCCCTCCCAGAAATTAATGTGACAAGTTGCTAAAAAAAGAATGAAAATTCTTTCAGTAGCAATTGTTTCCTATTGTATAAATCAAACAAAGGGAACTGAAATGTAATTTTTCCAATCGCTTCAAACCGCAACAAGAAACCCAGTTACGTTGATTACCGTCTCATATGTGCCAGTTACGCACATGGGAAAAGCACAGAAAACAATGTGACAAGTGGCTAAAAAAAGACTGAAAACTCTTTCAGTAGCAAGGAACTAAAGTGTAATTCTTCTAATCTCTTCAAACCGCAACAAGAAACCCAGTTACGTTGACTACCGTTTCATACGTGCCAGTTACGCACATGCGAAAACATCAGAAAATGATGTGACAAGTGGCTAAAAAAAGACTTGAACACTCTTTCAGTAGCAACTGCTTCCTGTTGCATAAGTCAAATAGAACTAAATTTCTAGTATTTTTTTTTCTCCAATCTCTTCAAACCGCAACAAGAAACCCATTTACGTTGACTACCGTATTGTAGGTGCCAGTTACGTATCTGCGAAAACATGAAAAATCGACTTTACGGGACATTTCATAGCAGACGAAACCTGTTTCTCAAGTCAAATATGGGGAAATAATTTTTTTTTTTTTTTTTTTCTTTTTACATCAAATCTCTTTATACCGTGTCAACAAACCCATTTACATTGACTACCGTCTCGTAGGTGCCAGTTACGTATCCGCGAAAACCTGAAAAATCGACTCACGGAACATTTTGTAGCAGACGACACCTGTTGCTTAAGTCAATTATAGGGATTTTTCTTTTTCGTTTTCTCTCACTAGGGCCATTGATTTGGTTACGATGACTATCTCACCCGGTTACGTGCTGCGCGTGAAATCGTAAAATCAGCTTAGACACTTTCGGAGGCAACTGATACCTGTTGCACAAATCAAAGAAAGGTAAATCAAATGTTTCCCTGTTTTCTTACCAGGGTCAGTTTTGGTGGCCGTGCGAGTCAAAAGTCAATGTTATGTTTAACCGCTGCGCAAAAATATAAAATTCAGAAGCAACTGTTTCAGAAACTTTTTCTGAAGAAAAAAGATCTTGTTCTTGGTTGAAGAGTTTAAAAATAGGTCATAAAGATAAAATAAGATGTAAGAATAACTAATAATCAAAATTATTTTTGACAGGGTAGAAAACATTGTGGGAAAAGGAGAAAATGCTGGTAACCAGCATTGTCTCCTTTTCTCCGATTATTCTCCAAAGCATTCCCTTTTAGGGCTGTTAAAAAGCGTCATTGTGTTGTGTGGTAAGGGGTCAATAAGGATAAACAGATCCCCCCCATCCCAACAGCCAATCAGATCTCATCCCTCTGTGAAATTATCCAATCACAGAAGCTTTTAGGAAATTACCATGGATACCAATCAGCCAATCAGAGAGGCTCTGAGAAATCAAAATGGGCCCAGTCAGCCAATCAGAGAGCTCCAAAATCATTTCAAAATGGCGCCCTAATATAGCGATAGAAAACAGTGAACAAAAAACGGCATAAAAGTGGATTTAGAGTCTTTTTTAAAGGCTGCTGTGCAGTCCTTGGCAATCTGCCAGACATGCACCATCCACACATGCCAGATTTCACTGAAAAAGGGCCAAAATTCAAGAAAACAAGGTGGCAGAAGACCTTGTTTTGGTCTTTTCAAGCACCTTGCAAGATTGCAAGAGTTACTTCCCTTAAAGAAAACCCTTGACCCCCCCCTTTTACCGTTTCATTGAATTTTCTGACTCAGGCCACAATGAATTCATATAAGCCAAAATGATCAATGAACAGTGTAAACCCCCCCCCTCCCAGAAATTAATGTGACAAGTTGCTAAAAAAAGAATGAAAATTCTTTCAGTAGCAATTGTTTCCTATTGTATAAATCAAACAAAGGGAACTGAAATGTAATTTTTCCAATCGCTTCAAACCGCAACAAGAAACCCAGTTACGTTGATTACCGTCTCATATGTGCCAGTTACGCACATGGGAAAAGCACAGAAAACAATGTGACAAGTGGCTAAAAAAAGACTGAAAACTCTTTCAGTAGCAAGGAACTAAAGTGTAATTCTTCTAATCTCTTCAAACCGCAACAAGAAACCCAGTTACGTTGACTACCGTTTCATACGTGCCAGTTACGCACATGCGAAAACATCAGAAAATGATGTGACAAGTGGCTAAAAAAAGACTTGAACACTCTTTCAGTAGCAACTGCTTCCTGTTGCATAAGTCAAATAGAACTAAATTTCTAGTATTTTTTTTTTCTCCAATCTCTTCAAACCGCAACAAGAAACCCATTTACATTGACTACCGTATTGTAGGTGCCAGTTACGTATCTGCGAAAACATGAAAAATCGACTTTACGGGACATTTCATAGCAGACGAAACCTGTTTCTCAAGTCAAATATGGGGAAATAATTTTTTTTTTTTTTTTTTTCTTTTTACATCAAATCTCTTTATACCGTGTCAACAAACCCATTTACATTGACTACCGTCTCGTAGGTGCCAGTTACGTATCCGCGAAAACCTGAAAAATCGACTCACGGAACATTTTGTAGCAGACGACACCTGTTGCTTAAGTCAATTATAGGGATTTTTCTTTTTCGTTTTCTCTCACTAGGGCCATTGATTTGGTTACGATGACTATCTCACCCGGTTACGTGCTGCGCGTGAAATCGTAAAATCAGCTTAGACACTTTCGGAGGCAACTGATACCTGTTGCACAAATCAAAGAAAGGTAAATCAAATGTTTCCCTGTTTTCTTACCAGGGTCAGTTTTGGTGGCCATGCGAGTCAAAAGTCAATGTTATGTTTAACCGCTGCGCAAAAATATAAAATTCAGAAGCAACTGTTTCAGAAACTTTTTCTGAAGAAAAAAGATCTTGTTCTTGGTTGAAGAGTTTAAAAATAGGTCATAAAGATAAAATAAGATGTAAGAATAACTAATAATCAAAATTATTTTTGACAGGGTAGAAAACATTGTGGGAAAAGGCGAAAATGCTGGTAACCAGCATTGTCTCCTTTTCTCCGATTATTCTCCAAAGCATTCCCTTTTAGGGCTGTTAAAAAGCGTCATTGTGTTGTGTGGTAAGGGGTCAATAAGGATAAACAGATCCCCCCCATCCCAACAGCCAATCAGATCTCATCCCTCTGTGAAATTATCCAATCACAGAAGCTTTTAGGAAATCACCATGGATACCAATCAGCCAATCAGAGAGGCTCTGAGAAATCAAAATGGGCCCAGTCAGCCAATCAGAGAGCTCCAAAATCATTTCAAAATGGCGCCCTAATATAGCGATAGAAAACAGTGAACAAAAAACGGCATAAAAGTGGATTTAGAGTCTTTTTTAAAGGCTGCTGTGCAGTCCTTGGCAATCTGCCAGACATGCACCATCCACACATGCCAGATTTCACTGAAAAAGGGCCAAAATTCAAGAAAACAAGGTGGCAGAAGACCTTGTTTTGGTCTTTTCAAGCACCTTGCAAGATTGCAAGAGTTACTTCCCTTAAAGAAAACCCTTGACCCCCCCCTTTTACCGTTTCATTGAATTTTCTGACTCAGGCCACAATGAATTCATATAAGCCAAAATGATCAATGAACAGTGTAAACCCCCCCCCCCTCCCAGAAATTAATGTGACAAGTTGCTAAAAAAAGAATGAAAATTCTTTCAGTAGCAATTGTTTCCTATTGTATAAATCAAACAAAGGGAACTGAAATGTAATTTTTCCAATCGCTTCAAACCACAACAAGAAACCCAGTTACGTTGATTACCGTCTCATATGTGCCAGTTACGCACATGGGAAAAGCACAGAAAACAATGTGACAAGTGGCTAAAAAAAGACTGAAAACTCTTTCAGTAGCAAGGAACTAAAGTGTAATTCTTCTAATCTCTTCAAACCGCAACAAGAAACCCAGTTACGTTGACTACCGTTTCATACGTGCCAGTTACGCACATGCGAAAACATCAGAAAATGATGTGACAAGTGGCTAAAAAAAGACTTGAACACTCTTTCAGTAGCAACTGCTTCCTGTTGCATAAGTCAAATAGAACTAAATTTCTAGTATTTTTTTTTCTCCAATCTCTTCAAACCGCAACAAGAAACCCATTTACGTTGACTACCGTATTGTAGGTGCCAGTTACGTATCTGCGAAAACATGAAAAATCGACTTTACGGGACATTTCATAGCAGACGAAACCTGTTTCTCAAGTCAAATATGGGGAAATAATTTTTTTTTTTTTTTTTTTTCTTTTTACATCAAATCTCTTTATACCGTGTCAACAAACCCATTTACATTGACTACCGTCTCGTAGGTGCCAGTTACGTATCCGCGAAAACCTGAAAAATCGACTCACGGAACATTTTGTAGCAGACGACACCTGTTGCTTAAGTCAATTATAGGGATTTTTCTTTTTCGTTTTCTCTCACTAGGGCCATTGATTTGGTTACGATGACTATCTCACCCGGTTACGTGCTGCGCGTGAAATCGTAAAATCAGCTTAGACACTTTCGGAGGCAACTGATACCTGTTGCACAAATCAAAGAAAGGTAAATCAAATGTTTCCCTGTTTTCTTACCAGGGTCAGTTTTGGTGGCCGTGCGAGTCAAAAGTCAATGTTATGTTTAACCGCTGCGCAAAAATATAAAATTCAGAAGCAACTGTTTCAGAAACTTTTTCTGAAGAAAAAAGATCTTGTTCTTGGTTGAAGAGTTTAAAAATAGGTCATAAAGATAAAATAAGATGTAAGAATAACTAATAATCAAAATTATTTTTGACAGGGTAGAAAACATTGTGGGAAAAGGAGAAAATGCTGGTAACCAGCATTGTCTCCTTTTCTCCGATTATTCTCCAAAGCATTCCCTTTTAGGGCTGTTAAAAAGCGTCATTGTGTTGTGTGGTAAGGGGTCAATAAGGATAAACAGATCCCCTCCATCCCAACAGCCAATCAGATCTCATCCCTCTGTGAAATTATCCAATCACAGAAGCTTTTAGGAAATCACCATGGATACCAATCAGCCAATCAGAGAGGCTCTGAGAAATCAAAATGGGCCCAGTCAGCCAATCAGAGAGCTCCAAAATCATTTCAAAATGGCGCCCTAATATAGCGATAGAAAACAGTGAACAAAAAACGGCATAAAAGTGGATTTAGAGTCTTTTTTAAAGGCTGCTGTGCAGTCCTTGGCAATCTGCCAGACATGCACCATCCACACATGCCAGATTTCACTGAAAAAGGGCCAAAATTCAAGAAAACAAGGTGGCAGAAGACCTTGTTTTGGTCTTTTCAAGCACCTTGCAAGATTGCAAGAGTTACTTCCCTTAAAGAAAACCCTTGACCCCCCCCTTTTACCGTTTCATTGAATTTTCTGACTCAGGCCACAATGAATTCATATAAGCCAAAATGATCAATGAACAGTGTAAACCCCCCCCCTCCCAGAAATTAATGTGACAAGTTGCTAAAAAAAGAATGAAAATTCTTTCAGTAGCAATTGTTTCCTATTGTATAAATCAAACAAAGGGAACTGAAATGTAATTTTTCCAATCGCTTCAAACCGCAACAAGAAACCCAGTTACGTTGATTACCGTCTCATATGTGCCAGTTACGCACATGGGAAAAGCACAGAAAACAATGTGACAAGTGGCTAAAAAAAGACTGAAAACTCTTTCAGTAGCAAGGAACTAAAGTGTAATTCTTCTAATCTCTTCAAACCGCAACAAGAAACCCAGTTACGTTGACTACCGTTTCATACGTGCCAGTTACGCACATGCGAAAACATCAGAAAATGATGTGACAAGTGGCTAAAAAAAGACTTGAACACTCTTTCAGTAGCAACTGCTTCCTGTTGCATAAGTCAAATAGAACTAAATTTCTAGTATTTTTTTTTCTCCAATCTCTTCAAACCGCAACAAGAAACCCATTTACGTTGACTACCGTATTGTAGGTGCCAGTTACGTATCTGCGAAAACATGAAAAATCGACTTTACGGGACATTTCATAGCAGACGAAACCTGTTTCTCAAGTCAAATATGGGGAAATAATTTTTTTTTTTTTTTTTTCTTTTTACATCAAATCTCTTTATACCGTGTCAACAAACCCATTTACATTGACTACCGTCTCGTAGGTGCCAGTTACGTATCCGCGAAAACCTGAAAAATCGACTCACGGAACATTTTGTAGCAGACGACACCTGTTGCTTAAGTCAATTATAGGGATTTTTCTTTTTCGTTTTCTCTCACTAGGGCCATTGATTTGGTTACGATGACTATCTCACCCGGTTACGTGCTGCGCGTGAAATCGTAAAATCAGCTTAGACACTTTCGGAGGCAACTGATACCTGTTGCACAAATCAAAGAAAGGTAAATCAAATGTTTCCCTGTTTTCTTACCAGGGTCAGTTTTGGTGGCCGTGCGAGTCAAAAGTCAATGTTATGTTTAACCGCTGCGCAAAAATATAAAATTCAGAAGCAACTGTTTCAGAAACTTTTTCTGAAGAAAAAAGATCTTGTTCTTGGTTGAAGAGTTTAAAAATAGGTCATAAAGATAAAATAAGATGTAAGAATAACTAATAATCAAAATTATTTTTGACAGGGTAGAAAACATTGTGGGAAAAGGAGAAAATGCTGGTAACCAGCATTGTCTCCTTTTCTCCGATTATTCTCCAAAGCATTCCCTTTTAGGGCTGTTAAAAAGCGTCATTGTGTTGTGTGGTAAGGGGTCAATAAGGATAAACAGATCCCCCCCATCCCAACAGCCAATCAGATCTCATCCCTCTGTGAAATTATCCAATCACAGAAGCTTTTAGGAAATCACCATGGATACCAATCAGCCAATCAGAGAGGCTCTGAGAAATCAAAATGGGCCCAGTCAGCCAATCAGAGAGCTCCAAAATCATTTCAAAATGGCGCCCTAATATAGCGATAGAAAACAGTGAACAAAAAACGGCATAAAAGTGGATTTAGAGTCTTTTTTAAAGGCTGCTGTGCAGTCCTTGGCAATCTGCCAGACATGCACCATCCACACATGCCAGATTTCACTGAAAAAGGGCCAAAATTCAAGAAAACAAGGTGGCAGAAGACCTTGTTTTGGTCTTTTCAAGCACCTTGCAAGATTGCAAGAGTTACTTCCCTTAAAGAAAACCCTTGACCCCCCCCTTTTACCGTTTCATTGAATTTTCTGACTCAGGCCACAATGAATTCATATAAGCCAAAATGATCAATGAACAGTGTAAACCCCCCCCCTCCCAGAAATTAATGTGACAAGTTGCTAAAAAAAGAATGAAAATTCTTTCAGTAGCAATTGTTTCCTATTGTATAAATCAAACAAAGGGAACTGAAATGTAATTTTTCCAATCGCTTCAAACCGCAACAAGAAACCCAGTTACGTTGATTACCGTCTCATATGTGCCAGTTACGCACATGGGAAAAGCACAGAAAACAATGTGACAAGTGGCTAAAAAAAGACTGAAAACTCTTTCAGTAGCAAGGAACTAAAGTGTAATTCTTCTAATCTCTTCAAACCGCAACAAGAAACCCAGTTACGTTGACTACCGTTTCATACGTGCCAGTTACGCACATGCGAAAACATCAGAAAATGATGTGACAAGTGGCTAAAAAAAGACTTGAACACTCTTTCAGTAGCAACTGCTTCCTGTTGCATAAGTCAAATAGAACTAAATTTCTAGTATTTTTTTTTCTCCAATCTCTTCAAACCGCAACAAGAAACCCATTTACGTTGACTACCGTATTGTAGGTGCCAGTTACGTATCTGCGAAAACATGAAAAATCGACTTTACGGGACATTTCATAGCAGACGAAACCTGTTTCTCAAGTCAAATATGGGGAAATAATTTTTTTTTTTTTTTTTTTTCTTTTTACATCAAATCTCTTTATACCGTGTCAACAAACCCATTTACATTGACTACCGTCTTGTAGGTGCCAGTTACGTATCCGCGAAAACCTGAAAAATCGACTCACGGAACATTTTGTAGCAGACGACACCTGTTGCTTAAGTCAATTATAGGGATTTTTCTTTTTCGTTTTCTCTCACTAGGGCCATTGATTTGGTTACGATGACTATCTCACCCGGTTACGTGCTGGCGTGAAATCGTAAAATCAGCTTAGACACTTTCGGAGGCAACTGATACCTGTTGCACAAATCAAAGAAAGGTAAATCAAATGTTTCCCTGTTTTCTTACCAGGGTCAGTTTTGGTGGCCGTGCGAGTCAAAAGTCAATGATATGTTTAACCGCTGCGCAAAAATATAAAATTCAGAAGCAACTGTTTCAGAAACTTTTTCTGAAGAAAAAAGATCTTGTTCTTGGTTGAAGAGTTTAAAAATAGGTCATAAAGATAAAATAAGATGTAAGAATAACTAATAATCAAAATTATTTTTGACAGGGTAGAAAACATTGTGGGAAAAGGAGAAAATGCTGGTAACCAGCATTGTCTCCTTTTCTCCGATTATTCTCCAAAGCATTCCCTTTTAGGGCTGTTAAAAAGCGTCATTGTGTTGTGTGGTAAGGGGTCAATAAGGATAAACAGATCCCCCCCATCCCAACAGCCAATCAGATCTCATCCCTCTGTGAAATTATCCAATCACAGAAGCTTTTAGGAAATCACCATGGATACCAATCAGCCAATCAGAGAGGCTCTGAGAAATCAAAATGGGCCCAGTCAGCCAATCAGAGAGCTCCAAAATCATTTCAAAATGGCGCCCTAATATAGCGATAGAAAACAGTGAACAAAAAACGGCATAAAAGTGGATTTAGAGTCTTTTTTAAAGGCTGCTGTGCAGTCCTTGGCAATCTGCCAGACATGCACCATCCACACATGCCAGATTTCACTGAAAAAGGGCCAAAATTCAAGAAAACAAGGTGGCAGAAGACCTTGTTTTGGTCTTTTCAAGCACCTTGCAAGATTGCAAGAGTTACTTCCCTTAAAGAAAACCCTTGACCCCCCCCTTTTACCGTTTCATTGAATTTTCTGACTCAGGCCACAATGAATTCATATAAGCCAAAATGATCAATGAACAGTGTAAACCCCCCCCTCCCAGAAATTAATGTGACAAGTTGCTAAAAAAAGAATGAAAATTCTTTCAGTAGCAATTGTTTCCTATTGTATAAATCAAACAAAGGGAACTGAAATGTAATTTTTCCAATCGCTTCAAACCGCAACAAGAAACCCAGTTACGTTGATTACCGTCTCATATGTGCCAGTTACGCACATGGGAAAAGCACAGAAAACAATGTGACAAGTGGCTAAAAAAAGACTGAAAACTCTTTCAGTAGCAAGGAACTAAAGTGTAATTCTTCTAATCTCTTCAAACCGCAACAAGAAACCCAGTTACGTTGACTACCGTTTCATACGTGCCAGTTACGCACATGCGAAAACATCAGAAAATGATGTGACAAGTGGCTAAAAAAAGACTTGAACACTCTTTCAGTAGCAACTGCTTCCTGTTGCATAAGTCAAATAGAACTAAATTTCTAGTATTTTTTTTTCTCCAATCTCTTCAAACCGCAACAAGAAACCCATTTACGTTGACTACCGTATTGTAGGTGCCAGTTACGTATCTGCGAAAACATGAAAAATCGACTTTACGGGACATTTCATAGCAGACGAAACCTGTTTCTCAAGTCAAATATGGGGAAATAATTTTTTTTTTTTTTTTTTTTCTTTTTACATCAAATCTCTTTATACCGTGTCAACAAACCCATTTACATTGACTACCGTCTCGTAGGTGCCAGTTACGTATCCGCGAAAACCTGAAAAATCGACTCACGGAACATTTTGTAGCAGACGACACCTGTTGCTTAAGTCAATTATAGGGATTTTTCTTTTTCGTTTTCTCTCACTAGGGCCATTGATTTGGTTACGATGACTATCTCACCCGGTTACGTGCTGCGCGTGAAATCGTAAAATCAGCTTAGACACTTTCGGAGGCAACTGATACCTGTTGCACAAATCAAAGAAAGGTAAATCAAATGTTTCCCTGTTTTCTTACCAGGGTCAGTTTTGGTGGCCGTGCGAGTCAAAAGTCAATGTTATGTTTAACCGCTGCGCAAAAATATAAAATTCAGAAGCAACTGTTTCAGAAACTTTTTCTGAAGAAAAAAGATCTTGTTCTTGGTTGAAGAGTTTAAAAATAGGTCATAAAGATAAAATAAGATGTAAGAATAACTAATAATCAAAATTATTTTTGACAGGGTAGAAAACATTGTGGGAAAAGGAGAAAATGCTGGTAACCAGCATTGTCTCCTTTTCTCCGATTATTCTCCAAAGCATTCCCTTTTAGGGCTGTTAAAAAGCGTCATTGTGTTGTGTGGTAAGGGGTCAATAAGGATAAACAGATCCCCCCCATCCCAACAGCCAATCAGATCTCATCCCTCTGTGAAATTATCCAATCACAGAAGCTTTTAGGAAATCACCATGGATACCAATCAGCCAATCAGAGAGGCTCTGAGAAATCAAAATGGGCCCAGTCAGCCAATCAGAGAGCTCCAAAATCATTTCAAAATGGCGCCCTAATATAGCGATAGAAAACAGTGAACAAAAAACGGCATAAAAGTGGATTTAGAGTCTTTTTTAAAGGCTGCTGTGCAGTCCTTGGCAATCTGCCAGACATGCACCATCCACACATGCCAGATTTCACTGAAAAAGGGCCAAAATTCAAGAAAACAAGGTGGCAGAAGACCTTGTTTTGGTCTTTTCAAGCACCTTGCAAGATTGCAAGAGTTACTTCCCTTAAAGAAAACCCTTGACCCCCCCCCTTTTACCGTTTCATTGAATTTTCTGACTCAGGCCACAATGAATTCATATAAGCCAAAATGATCAATGAACAGTGTAAACCCCCCCCTCCCAGAAATTAATGTGACAAGTTGCTAAAAAAAGAATGAAAATTCTTTCAGTAGCAATTGTTTCCTATTGTATAAATCAAACAAAGGGAACTGAAATGTAATTTTTCCAATCGCTTCAAACCGCAACAAGAAACCCAGTTACGTTGATTACCGTCTCATATGTGCCAGTTACGCACATGGGAAAAGCACAGAAAACAATGTGACAAGTGGCTAAAAAAAGACTGAAAACTCTTTCAGTAGCAAGGAACTAAAGTGTAATTCTTCTAATCTCTTCAAACCGCAACAAGAAACCCAGTTACGTTGACTACCGTTTCATACGTGCCAGTTACGCACATGCGAAAACATCAGAAAATGATGTGACAAGTGGCTAAAAAAAGACTTGAACACTCTTTCAGTAGCAACTGCTTCCTGTTGCATAAGTCAAATAGAACTAAATTTCTAGTATTTTTTTTTCTCCAATCTCTTCAAACCGCAACAAGAAACCCATTTACGTTGACTACCGTATTGTAGGTGCCAGTTACGTATCTGCGAAAACATGAAAAATCGACTTTACGGGACATTTCATAGCAGACGAAACCTGTTTCTCAAGTCAAATATGGGGAAATAATTTTTTTTTTTTTTTTTTTTTCTTTTTACATCAAATCTCTTTATACCGTGTCAACAAACCCATTTACATTGACTACCGTCTCGTAGGTGCCAGTTACGTATCCGCGAAAACCTGAAAAATCGACTCACGGAACATTTTGTAGCAGACGACACCTGTTGCTTAAGTCAATTATAGGGATTTTTCTTTTTCGTTTTCTCTCACTAGGGCCATTGATTTGGTTACGATGACTATCTCACCCGGTTACGTGCTGCGCGTGAAATCGTAAAATCAGCTTAGACACTTTCGGAGGCAACTGATACCTGTTGCACAAATCAAAGAAAGGTAAATCAAATGTTTCCCTGTTTTCTTACCAGGGTCAGTTTTGGTGGCCGTGCGAGTCAAAAGTCAATGTTATGTTTAACCGCTGCGCAAAAATATAAAATTCAGAAGCAACTGTTTCAGAAACTTTTTCTGAAGAAAAAAGATCTTGTTCTTGGTTGAAGAGTTTAAAAATAGGTCATAAAGATAAAATAAGATGTAAGAATAACTAATAATCAAAATTATTTTTGACAGGGTAGAAAACATTGTGGGAAAAGGAGAAAATGCTGGTAACCAGCATTGTCTCCTTTTCTCCGATTATTCTCCAAAGCATTCCCTTTTAGGGCTGTTAAAAAGCGTCATTGTGTTGTGTGGTAAGGGGTCAATAAGGATAAACAGATCCCCCCCATCCCAACAGCCAATCAGATCTCATCCCTCTGTGAAATTATCCAATCACAGAAGCTTTTAGGAAATCACCATGGATACCAATCAGCCAATCAGAGAGGCTCTGAGAAATCAAAATGGGCCCAGTCAGCCAATCAGAGAGCTCCAAAATCATTTCAAAATGGCGCCCTAATATAGCGATAGAAAACAGTGAACAAAAAACGGCATAAAAGTGGATTTAGAGTCTTTTTTAAAGGCTGCTGTGCAGTCCTTGGCAATCTGCCAGACATGCACCATCCACACATGCCAGATTTCACTGAAAAAGGGCCAAAATTCAAGAAAACAAGGTGGCAGAAGACCTTGTTTTGGTCTTTTCAAGCACCTTGCAAGATTGCAAGAGTTACTTCCCTTAAAGAAAACCCTTGACCCCCCCCTTTTACCGTTTCATTGAATTTTCTGACTCAGGCCACAATGAATTCATATAAGCCAAAATGATCAATGAACAGTGTAAACCCCCCCCCTCCCAGAAATTAATGTGACAAGTTGCTAAAAAAAGAATGAAAATTCTTTCAGTAGCAATTGTTTCCTATTGTATAAATCAAACAAAGGGAACTGAAATGTAATTTTTCCAATCGCTTCAAACCGCAACAAGAAACCCAGTTACGTTGATTACCGTCTCATATGTGCCAGTTACGCACATGGGAAAAGCACAGAAAACAATGTGACAAGTGGCTAAAAAAAGACTGAAAACTCTTTCAGTAGCAAGGAACTAAAGTGTAATTCTTCTAATCTCTTCAAACCGCAACAAGAAACCCAGTTACGTTGACTACCGTTTCATACGTGCCAGTTACGCACATGCGAAAACATCAGAAAATGATGTGACAAGTGGCTAAAAAAAGACTTGAACACTCTTTCAGTAGCAACTGCTTCCTGTTGCATAAGTCAAATAGAACTAAATTTCTAGTATTTTTTTTTCTCCAATCTCTTCAAACCGCAACAAGAAACCCATTTACGTTGACTACCGTATTGTAGGTGCCAGTTACGTATCTGCGAAAACATGAAAAATCGACTTTACGGGACATTTCATAGCAGACGAAACCTGTTTCTCAAGTCAAATATGGGGAAATAATTTTTTTTTTTTTTTTTTTTCTTTTTACATCAAATCTCTTTATACCGTGTCAACAAACCCATTTACATTGACTACCGTCTCGTAGGTGCCAGTTACGTATCCGCGAAAACCTGAAAAATCGACTCACGGAACATTTTGTAGCAGACGACACCTGTTGCTTAAGTCAATTATAGGGATTTTTCTTTTTCGTTTTCTCTCACTAGGGCCATTGATTTGGTTACGATGACTATCTCACCCGGTTACGTGCTGCGCGTGAAATCGTAAAATCAGCTTAGACACTTTCGGAGGCAACTGATACCTGTTGCACAAATCAAAGAAAGGTAAATCAAATGTTTCCCTGTTTTCTTACCAGGGTCAGTTTTGGTGGCCGTGCGAGTCAAAAGTCAATGTTATGTTTAACCGCTGCGCAAAAATATAAAATTCAGAAGCAACTGTTTCAGAAACTTTTTCTGAAGAAAAAAGATCTTGTTCTTGGTTGAAGAGTTTAAAAATAGGTCATAAAGATAAAATAAGATGTAAGAATAACTAATAATCAAAATTATTTTTGACAGGGTAGAAAACATTGTGGGAAAAGGAGAAAATGCTGGTAACCAGCATTGTCTCCTTTTCTCCGATTATTCTCCAAAGCATTCCCTTTTAGGGCTGTTAAAAAGCGTCATTGTGTTGTGTGGTAAGGGGTCAATAAGGATAAACAGATCCCCCCATCCCAACAGCCAATCAGATCTCATCCCTCTGTGAAATTATCCAATCACAGAAGCTTTTAGGAAATCACCATGGATACCAATCAGCCAATCAGAGAGGCTCTGAGAAATCAAAATGGGCCCAGTCAGCGAATCAGAGAGCTCCAAAATCATTTCAAAATGGCGCCCTAATATAGCGATAGAAAACAGTGAACAAAAAACGGCATAAAAGTGGATTTAGAGTCTTTTTTAAAGGCTGCTGTGCAGTCCTTGGCAATCTGCCAGACATGCACCATCCACACATGCCAGATTTCACTGAAAAAGGGCCAAAATTCAAGAAAACAAGGTGGCAGAAGACCTTGTTTTGGTCTTTTCAAGCACCTTGCAAGATTGCAAGAGTTACTTCCCTTAAAGAAAACCCTTGACCCCCCCCTTTTACCGTTTCATTGAATTTTCTGACTCAGGCCACAATGAATTCATATAAGCCAAAATGATCAATGAACAGTGTAAACCCCCCCCCTCCCAGAAATTAATGTGACAAGTTGCTAAAAAAAGAATGAAAATTCTTTCAGTAGCAATTGTTTCCTATTGTATAAATCAAACAAAGGGAACTGAAATGTAATTTTTCCAATCGCTTCAAACCGCAACAAGAAACCCAGTTACGTTGATTACCGTCTCATATGTGCCAGTTACGCACATGGGAAAAGCACAGAAAACAATGTGACAAGTGGCTAAAAAAAGACTGAAAACTCTTTCAGTAGCAAGGAACTAAAGTGTAATTCTTCTAATCTCTTCAAACCGCAACAAGAAACCCAGTTACGTTGACTACCGTTTCATACGTGCCAGTTACGCACATGCGAAAACATCAGAAAATGATGTGACAAGTGGCTAAAAAAAGACTTGAACACTCTTTCAGTAGCAACTGCTTCCTGTTGCATAAGTCAAATAGAACTAAATTTCTAGTATTTTTTTTTCTCCAATCTCTTCAAACCGCAACAAGAAACCCATTTACGTTGACTACCGTATTGTAGGTGCCAGTTACGTATCTGCGAAAACATGAAAAATCGACTTTACGGGACATTTCATAGCAGACGAAACCTGTTTCTCAAGTCAAATATGGGGAAATAATTTTTTTTTTTTTTTTCTTTTTACATCAAATCTCTTTATACCGTGTCAACAAACCCATTTACATTGACTACCGTCTCGTAGGTGCCAGTTACGTATCCGCGAAAACCTGAAAAATCGACTCACGGAACATTTTGTAGCAGACGACACCTGTTGCTTAAGTCAATTATAGGGATTTTTCTTTTTCGTTTTCTCTCACTAGGGCCATTGATTTGGTTACGATGACTATCTCACCCGGTTACGTGCTGCGCGTGAAATCGTAAAATCAGCTTAGACACTTTCGGAGGCAACTGATACCTGTTGCACAAATCAAAGAAAGGTAAATCAAATGTTTCCCTGTTTTCTTACCAGGGTCAGTTTTGGTGGCCGTGCGAGTCAAAAGTCAATGTTATGTTTAACCGCTGCGCAAAAATATAAAATTCAGAAGCAACTGTTTCAGAAACTTTTTCTGAAGAAAAAAGATCTTGTTCTTGGTTGAAGAGTTTAAAAATAGGTCATAAAGATAAAATAAGATGTAAGAATAACTAATAATCAAAATTATTTTTGACAGGGTAGAAAACATTGTGGGAAAAGGAGAAAATGCTGGTAACCAGCATTGTCTCCTTTTCTCCGATTATTCTCCAAAGCATTCCCTTTTAGGGCTGTTAAAAAGCGTCATTGTGTTGTGTGGTAAGGGGTCAATAAGGATAAACAGATCCCCCCCATCCCAACAGCCAATCAGATCTCATCCCTCTGTGAAATTATCCAATCACAGAAGCTTTTAGGAAATCACCATGGATACCAATCAGCCAATCAGAGAGGCTCTGAGAAATCAAAATGGGCCCAGTCAGCCAATCAGAGAGCTCCAAAATCATTTCAAAATGGCGCCCTAATATAGCGATAGAAAACAGTGAACAAAAAACGGCATAAAAGTGGATTTAGAGTCTTTTTTAAAGGCTGCTGTGCAGTCCTTGGCAATCTGCCAGACATGCACCATCCACACATGCCAGATTTCACTGAAAAAGGGCCAAAATTCAAGAAAACAAGGTGGCAGAAGACCTTGTTTTGGTCTTTTCAAGCACCTTGCAAGATTGCAAGAGTTACTTCCCTTAAAGAAAACCCTTGACCCCCCCCTTTTACCGTTTCATTGAATTTTCTGACTCAGGCCACAATGAATTCATATAAGCCAAAATGATCAATGAACAGTGTAAACCCCCCCCCTCCCAGAAATTAATGTGACAAGTTGCTAAAAAAAGAATGAAAATTCTTTCAGTAGCAATTGTTTCCTATTGTATAAATCAAACAAAGGGAACTGAAATGTAATTTTTCCAATCGCTTCAAACCGCAACAAGAAACCCAGTTACGTTGATTACCGTCTCATATGTGCCAGTTACGCACATGGGAAAAGCACAGAAAACAATGTGACAAGTGGCTAAAAAAAGACTGAAAACTCTTTCAGTAGCAAGGAACTAAAGTGTAATTCTTCTAATCTCTTCAAACCGCAACAAGAAACCCAGTTACGTTGACTACCGTTTCATACGTGCCAGTTACGCACATGCGAAAACATCAGAAAATGATGTGACAAGTGGCTAAAAAAAGACTTGAACACTCTTTCAGTAGCAACTGCTTCCTGTTGCATAAGTCAAATAGAACTAAATTTCTAGTATTTTTTTTTCTCCAATCTCTTCAAACCGCAACAAGAAACCCATTTACGTTGACTACCGTATTGTAGGTGCCAGTTACGTATCTGCGAAAACATGAAAAATCGACTTTACGGGACATTTCATAGCAGACGAAACCTGTTTCTCAAGTCAAATATGGGGAAATAATTTTTTTTTTTTTTTTTTTTCTTTTTACATCAAATCTCTTTATACCGTGTCAACAAACCCATTTACATTGACTACCGTCTCGTAGGTGCCAGTTACGTATCCGCGAAAACCTGAAAAATCGACTCACGGAACATTTTGTAGCAGACGACACCTGTTGCTTAAGTCAATTATAGGGATTTTTCTTTTTCGTTTTCTCTCACTAGGGCCATTGATTTGGTTACGATGACTATCTCACCCGGTTACGTGCTGCGCGTGAAATCGTAAAATCAGCTTAGACACTTTCGGAGGCAACTGATACCTGTTGCACAAATCAAAGAAAGGTAAATCAAATGTTTCCCTGTTTTCTTACCAGGGTCAGTTTTGGTGGCCGTGCGAGTCAAAAGTCAATGTTATGTTTAACCGCTGCGCAAAAATATAAAATTCAGAAGCAACTGTTTCAGAAACTTTTTCTGAAGAAAAAAGATCTTGTTCTTGGTTGAAGAGTTTAAAAATAGGTCATAAAGATAAAATAAGATGTAAGAATAACTAATAATCAAAATTATTTTTGACAGGGTAGAAAACATTGTGGGAAAAGGAGAAAATGCTGGTAACCAGCATTGTCTCCTTTTCTCCGATTATTCTCCAAAGCATTCCCTTTTAGGGCTGTTAAAAAGCGTCATTGTGTTGTGTGGTAAGGGGTCAATAAGGATAAACAGATCCCCCCCATCCCAACAGCCAATCAGATCTCATCCCTCTGTGAAATTATCCAATCACAGAAGCTTTTAGGAAATCACCATGGATACCAATCAGCCAATCAGAGAGGCTCTGAGAAATCAAAATGGGCCCAGTCAGCCAATCAGAGAGCTCCAAAATCATTTCAAAATGGCGCCCTAATATAGCGATAGAAAACAGTGAACAAAAAACGGCATAAAAGTGGATTTAGAGTCTTTTTTAAAGGCTGCTGTGCAGTCCTTGGCAATCTGCCAGACATGCACCATCCACACATGCCAGATTTCACTGAAAAAGGGCCAAAATTCAAGAAAACAAGGTGGCAGAAGACCTTGTTTTGGTCTTTTCAAGCACCTTGCAAGATTGCAAGAGTTACTTCCCTTAAAGAAAACCCTTGACCCCCCCCCCTTTTACCGTTTCATTGAATTTTCTGACTCAGGCCACAATGAATTCATATAAGCCAAAATGATCAATGAACAGTGTAAACCCCCCCCCTCCCAGAAATTAATGTGACAAGTTGCTAAAAAAAGAATGAAAATTCTTTCAGTAGCAATTGTTTCCTATTGTATAAATCAAACAAAGGGAACTGAAATGTAATTTTTCCAATCGCTTCAAACCGCAACAAGAAACCCAGTTACGTTGATTACCGTCTCATATGTGCCAGTTACGCACATGGGAAAAGCACAGAAAACAATGTGACAAGTGGCTAAAAAAAGACTGAAAACTCTTTCAGTAGCAAGGAACTAAAGTGTAATTCTTCTAATCTCTTCAAACCGCAACAAGAAACCCAGTTACGTTGACTACCGTTTCATACGTGCCAGTTACGCACATGCGAAAACATCAGAAAATGATGTGACAAGTGGCTAAAAAAAGACTTGAACACTCTTTCAGTAGCAACTGCTTCCTGTTGCATAAGTCAAATAGAACTAAATTTCTAGTATTTTTTTTTCTCCAATCTCTTCAAACCGCAACAAGAAACCCATTTACGTTGACTACCGTATTGTAGGTGCCAGTTACGTATCTGCGAAAACATGAAAAATCGACTTTACGGGACATTTCATAGCAGACGAAACCTGTTTCTCAAGTCAAATATGGGGAAATAATTTTTTTTTTTTTTTTTTTTCTTTTTACATCAAATCTCTTTATACCGTGTCAACAAACCCATTTACATTGACTACCGTCTCGTAGGTGCCAGTTACGTATCCGCGAAAACCTGAAAAATCGACTCACGGAACATTTTGTAGCAGACGACACCTGTTGCTTAAGTCAATTATAGGGATTTTTCTTTTTCGTTTTCTCTCACTAGGGCCATTGATTTGGTTACGATGACTATCTCACCCGGTTACGTGCTGCGCGTGAAATCGTAAAATCAGCTTAGACACTTTCGGAGGCAACTGATACCTGTTGCACAAATCAAAGAAAGGTAAATCAAATGTTTCCCTGTTTTCTTACCAGGGTCAGTTTTGGTGGCCGTGTGAGTCAAAAGTCAATGTTATGTTTAACCGCTGCGCAAAAATATAAAATTCAGAAGCAACTGTTTCAGAAACTTTTTCTGAAGAAAAAAGATCTTGTTCTTGGTTGAAGAGTTTAAAAATAGGTCATAAAGATAAAATAAGATGTAAGAATAACTAATAATCAAAATTATTTTTGACAGGGTAGAAAACATTGTGGGAAAAGGAGAAAATGCTGGTAACCAGCATTGTCTCCTTTTCTCCGATTATTCTCCAAAGCATTCCCTTTTAGGGCTGTTAAAAAGCGTCATTGTGTTGTGTGGTAAGGGGTCAATAAGGATAAACAGATCCCCCCCATCCCAACAGCCAATCAGATCTCATCCCTCTGTGAAATTATCCAATCACAGAAGCTTTTAGGAAATCACCATGGATACCAATCAGCCAATCAGAGAGGCTCTGAGAAATCAAAATGGGCCCAGTCAGCCAATCAGAGAGCTCCAAAATCATTTCAAAATGGCGCCCTAATATAGCGATAGAAAACAGTGAACAAAAAACGGCATAAAAGTGGATTTAGAGTCTTTTTTAAAGGCTGCTGTGCAGTCCTTGGCAATCTGCCAGACATGCACCATCCACACATGCCAGATTTCACTGAAAAAGGGCCAAAATTCAAGAAAACAAGGTGGCAGAAGACCTTGTTTTGGTCTTTTCAAGCACCTTGCAAGATTGCAAGAGTTACTTCCCTTAAAGAAAACCCTTGACCCCCCCCTTTTACCGTTTCATTGAATTTTCTGACTCAGGCCACAATGAATTCATATAAGCCAAAATGATCAATGAACAGTGTAAACCCCCCCCCTCCCAGAAATTAATGTGACAAGTTGCTAAAAAAAGAATGAAAATTCTTTCAGTAGCAATTGTTTCCTATTGTATAAATCAAACAAAGGGAACTGAAATGTAATTTTTCCAATCGCTTCAAACCGCAACAAGAAACCCAGTTACGTTGATTACCGTCTCATATGTGCCAGTTACGCACATGGGAAAAGCACAGAAAACAATGTGACAAGTGGCTAAAAAAAGACTGAAAACTCTTTCAGTAGCAAGGAACTAAAGTGTAATTCTTCTAATCTCTTCAAACCGCAACAAGAAACCCAGTTACGTTGACTACCGTTTCATACGTGCCAGTTACGCACATGCGAAAACATCAGAAAATGATGTGACAAGTGGCTAAAAAAAGACTTGAACACTCTTTCAGTAGCAACTGCTTCCTGTTGCATAAGTCAAATAGAACTAAATTTCTAGTATTTTTTTTTCTCCAATCTCTTCAAACCGCAACAAGAAACCCATTTACGTTGACTACCGTATTGTAGGTGCCAGTTACGTATCTGCGAAAACATGAAAAATCGACTTTACGGGACATTTCATAGCAGACGAAACCTGTTTCTCAAGTCAAATATGGGGAAATAATTTTTTTTTTTTTTTTTTTTCTTTTTACATCAAATCTCTTTATACCGTGTCAACAAACCCATTTACATTGACTACCGTCTCGTAGGTGCCAGTTACGTATCCGCGAAAACCTGAAAAATCGACTCACGGAACATTTTGTAGCAGACGACACCTGTTGCTTAAGTCAATTATAGGGATTTTTCTTTTTCGTTTTCTCTCACTAGGGCCATTGATTTGGTTACGATGACTATCTCACCCGGTTACGTGCTGCGCGTGAAATCGTAAAATCAGCTTAGACACTTTCGGAGGCAACTGATACCTGTTGCACAAATCAAAGAAAGGTAAATCAAATGTTTCCCTGTTTTCTTACCAGGGTCAGTTTTGGTGGCCGTGCGAGTCAAAAGTCAATGTTATGTTTAACCGCTGCGCAAAAATATAAAATTCAGAAGCAACTGTTTCAGAAACTTTTTCTGAAGAAAAAAGATCTTGTTCTTGGTTGAAGAGTTTAAAAATAGGTCATAAAGATAAAATAAGATGTAAGAATAACTAATAATCAAAATTATTTTTGACAGGGTAGAAAACATTGTGGGAAAAGGAGAAAATGCTGGTAACCAGCATTGTCTCCTTTTCTCCGATTATTCTCCAAAGCATTCCCTTTTAGGGCTGTTAAAAAGCGTCATTGTGTTGTGTGGTAAGGGGTCAATAAGGATAAACAGATCCCCCCCATCCCAACAGCCAATCAGATCTCATCCCTCTGTGAAATTATCCAATCACAGAAGCTTTTAGGAAATCACCATGGATACCAATCAGCCAATCAGAGAGGCTCTGAGAAATCAAAATGGGCCCAGTCAGCCAATCAGAGAGCTCCAAAATCATTTCAAAATGGCGCCCTAATATAGCGATAGAAAACAGTGAACAAAAAACGGCATAAAAGTGGATTTAGAGTCTTTTTTAAAGGCTGCTGTGCAGTCCTTGGCAATCTGCCAGACATGCACCATCCACACATGCCAGATTTCACTGAAAAAGGGCCAAAATTCAAGAAAACAAGGTGGCAGAAGACCTTGTTTTGGTCTTTTCAAGCACCTTGCAAGATTGCAAGAGTTACTTCCCTTAAAGAAAACCCTTGACCCCCCCCTTTTACCGTTTCATTGAATTTTCTGACTCAGGCCACAATGAATTCATATAAGCCAAAATGATCAATGAACAGTGTAAACCCCCCCCCCTCCCAGAAATTAATGTGACAAGTTGCTAAAAAATGAATGAAAATTCTTTCAGTAGCAATTGTTTCCTATTGTATAAATCAAACAAAGGGAACTGAAATGTAATTTTTCCAATCGCTTCAAACCGCAACAAGAAACCCAGTTACGTTGATTACCGTCTCATATGTGCCAGTTACGCACATGGGAAAAGCACAGAAAACAATGTGACAAGTGGCTAAAAAAAGACTGAAAACTCTTTCAGTAGCAAGGAACTAAAGTGTAATTCTTCTAATCTCTTCAAACCGCAACAAGAAACCCAGTTACGTTGACTACCGTTTCATACGTGCCAGTTACGCACATGCGAAAACATCAGAAAATGATGTGACAAGTGGCTAAAAAAAGACTTGAACACTCTTTCAGTAGCAACTGCTTCCTGTTGCATAAGTCAAATAGAACTAAATTTCTAGTATTTTTTTTTCTCCAATCTCTTCAAACCGCAACAAGAAACCCATTTACGTTGACTACCGTATTGTAGGTGCCAGTTACGTATCTGCGAAAACATGAAAAATCGACTTTACGGGACATTTCATAGCAGACGAAACCTGTTTCTCAAGTCAAATATGGGGAAATAATTTTTTTTTTTTTTTTTTTTCTTTTTACATCAAATCTCTTTATACCGTGTCAACAAACCCATTTACATTGACTACCGTCTCGTAGGTGCCAGTTACGTATCCGCGAAAACCTGAAAAATCGACTCACGGAACATTTTGTAGCAGACGACACCTGTTGCTTAAGTCAATTATAGGGATTTTTCTTTTTCGTTTTCTCTCACTAGGGCCATTGATTTGGTTACGATGACTATCTCACCCGGTTACGTGCTGCGCGTGAAATCGTAAAATCAGCTTAGACACTTTCGGAGGCAACTGATACCTGTTGCACAAATCAAAGAAAGGTAAATCAAATGTTTCCCTGTTTTCTTACCAGGGTCAGTTTTGGTGGCCGTGCGAGTCAAAAGTCAATGTTATGTTTAACCGCTGCACAAAAATATAAAATTCAGAAGCAACTGTTTCAGAAACTTTTTCTGAAGAAAAAAGATCTTGTTCTTGGTTGAAGAGTTTAAAAATAGGTCATAAAGATAAAATAAGATGTAAGAATAACTAATAATCAAAATTATTTTTGACAGGGTAGAAAACATTGTGGGAAAAGGAGAAAATGCTGGTAACCAGCATTGTCTCCTTTTCTCCGATTATTCTCCAAAGCATTCCCTTTTAGGGCTGTTAAAAAGCGTCATTGTGTTGTGTGGTAAGGGGTCAATAAGGATAAACAGATCCCCCCCATCCCAACAGCCAATCAGATCTCATCCCTCTGTGAAATTATCCAATCACAGAAGCTTTTAGGAAATCACCATGGATACCAATCAGCCAATCAGAGAGGCTCTGAGAAATCAAAATGGGCCCAGTCAGCCAATCAGAGAGCTCCAAAATCATTTCAAAATGGCGCCCTAATATAGCGATAGAAAACAGTGAACAAAAAACGGCATAAAAGTGGATTTAGAGTCTTTTTTAAAGGCTGCTGTGCAGTCCTTGGCAATCTGCCAGACATGCACCATCCACACATGCCAGATTTCACTGAAAAAGGGCCAAAATTCAAGAAAACAAGGTGGCAGAAGACCTTGTTTTGGTCTTTTCAAGCACCTTGCAAGATTGCAAGAGTTACTTCCCTTAAAGAAAACCCTTGACCCCCCCTTTTACCGTTTCATTGAATTTTCTGACTCAGGCCACAATGAATTCATATAAGCCAAAATGATCAATGAACAGTGTAAACCCCCCCCCTCCCAGAAATTAATGTGACAAGTTGCTAAAAAAAGAATGAAAATTCTTTCAGTAGCAATTGTTTCCTATTGTATAAATCAAACAAAGGGAACTGAAATGTAATTTTTCCAATCGCTTCAAACCGCAACAAGAAACCCAGTTACGTTGATTACCGTCTCATATGTGCCAGTTACGCACATGGGAAAAGCACAGAAAACAATGTGACAAGTGGCTAAAAAAAGACTGAAAACTCTTTCAGTAGCAAGGAACTAAAGTGTAATTCTTCTAATCTCTTCAAACCGCAACAAGAAACCCAGTTACGTTGACTACCGTTTCATACGTGCCAGTTACGCACATGCGAAAACATCAGAAAATGATGTGACAAGTGGCTAAAAAAAGACTTGAACACTCTTTCAGTAGCAACTGCTTCCTGTTGCATAAGTCAAATAGAACTAAATTTCTAGTATTTTTTTTTCTCCAATCTCTTCAAACCGCAACAAGAAACCCATTTACGTTGACTACCGTATTGTAGGTGCCAGTTACGTATCTGCGAAAACATGAAAAATCGACTTTACGGGACATTTCATAGCAGACGAAACCTGTTTCTCAAGTCAAATATGGGGAAATAATTTTTTTTTTTTTTTTTTTTCTTTTTACATCAAATCTCTTTATACCGTGTCAACAAACCCATTTACATTGACTACCGTCTCGTAGGTGCCAGTTACGTATCCGCGAAAACCTGAAAAATCGACTCACGGAACATTTTGTAGCAGACGACACCTGTTGCTTAAGTCAATTATAGGGATTTTTCTTTTTCGTTTTCTCTCACTAGGGCCATTGATTTGGTTACGATGACTATCTCACCCGGTTACGTGCTGCGCGTGAAATCGTAAAATCAGCTTAGACACTTTCGGAGGCAACTGATACCTGTTGCACAAATCAAAGAAAGGTAAATCAAATGTTTCCCTGTTTTCTTACCAGGGTCAGTTTTGGTGGCCGTGCGAGTCAAAAGTCAATGTTATGTTTAACCGCTGCGCAAAAATATAAAATTCAGAAGCAACTGTTTCAGAAACTTTTTCTGAAGAAAAAAGATCTTGTTCTTGGTTGAAGAGTTTAAAAATAGGTCATAAAGATAAAATAAGATGTAAGAATAACTAATAATCAAAATTATTTTTGACAGGGTAGAAAACATTGTGGGAAAAGGAGAAAATGCTGGTAACCAGCATTGTCTCCTTTTCTCCGATTATTCTCCAAAGCATTCCCTTTTAGGGCTGTTAAAAAGCGTCATTGTGTTGTGTGGTAAGGGGTCAATAAGGATAAACAGATCCCCCCCATCCCAACAGCCAATCAGATCTCATCCCTCTGTGAAATTATCCAATCACAGAAGCTTTTAGGAAATCACCATGGATACCAATCAGCCAATCAGAGAGGCTCTGAGAAATCAAAATGGGCCCAGTCAGCCAATCAGAGAGCTCCAAAATCATTTCAAAATGGCGCCCTAATATAGCGATAGAAAACAGTGAACAAAAAACGGCATAAAAGTGGATTTAGAGTCTTTTTTAAAGGCTGCTGTGCAGTCCTTGGCAATCTGCCAGACATGCACCATCCACACATGCCAGATTTCACTGAAAAAGGGCCAAAATTCAAGAAAACAAGGTGGCAGAAGACCTTGTTTTGGTCTTTTCAAGCACCTTGCAAGATTGCAAGAGTTACTTCCCTTAAAGAAAACCCTTGACCCCCCCCTTTTACCGTTTCATTGAATTTTCTGACTCAGGCCACAATGAATTCATATAAGCCAAAATGATCAATGAACAGTGTAAACCCCCCCCTCCCAGAAATTAATGTGACAAGTTGCTAAAAAAAGAATGAAAATTCTTTCAGTAGCAATTGTTTCCTATTGTATAAATCAAACAAAGGGAACTGAAATGTAATTTTTCCAATCGCTTCAAACCGCAACAAGAAACCCAGTTACGTTGATTACCGTCTCATATGTGCCAGTTACGCACATGGGAAAAGCACAGAAAACAATGTGACAAGTGGCTAAAAAAAGACTGAAAACTCTTTCAGTAGCAAGGAACTAAAGTGTAATTCTTCTAATCTCTTCAAACCGCAACAAGAAACCCAGTTACGTTGACTACCGTTTCATACGTGCCAGTTACGCACATGCGAAAACATCAGAAAATGATGTGACAAGTGGCTAAAAAAAGACTTGAACACTCTTTCAGTAGCAACTGCTTCCTGTTCCATAAGTCAAATAGAACTAAATTTCTAGTATTTTTTTTTCTCCAATCTCTTCAAACCGCAACAAGAAACCCATTTACGTTGACTACCGTATTGTAGGTGCCAGTTACGTATCTGCGAAAACATGAAAAATCGACTTTACGGGACATTTCATAGCAGACGAAACCTGTTTCTCAAGTCAAATATGGGGAAATAATTTTTTTTTTTTTTTTTTTTTCTTTTTACATCAAATCTCTTTATACCGTGTCAACAAACCCATTTACATTGACTACCGTCTCGTAGGTGCCAGTTACGTATCCGCGAAAACCTGAAAAATCGACTCACGGAACATTTTGTAGCAGACGACACCTGTTGCTTAAGTCAATTATAGGGATTTTTCTTTTTCGTTTTCTCTCACTAGGGCCATTGATTTGGTTACGATGACTATCTCACCCGGTTACGTGCTGCGCGTGAAATCGTAAAATCAGCTTAGACACTTTCGGAGGCAACTGATACCTGTTGCACAAATCAAAGAAAGGTAAATCAAATGTTTCCCTGTTTTCTTACCAGGGTCAGTTTTGGTGGCCGTGCGAGTCAAAAGTCAATGTTATGTTTAACCGCTGCGCAAAAATATAAAATTCAGAAGCAACTGTTTCAGAAACTTTTTCTGAAGAAAAAAGATCTTGTTCTTGGTTGAAGAGTTTAAAAATAGGTCATAAAGATAAAATAAGATGTAAGAATAACTAATAATCAAAATTATTTTTGACAGGGTAGAAAACATTGTGGGAAAAGGAGAAAATGCTGGTAACCAGCATTGTCTCCTTTTCTCCGATTATTCTCCAAAGCATTCCCTTTTAGGGCTGTTAAAAAGCGTCATTGTGTTGTGTGGTAAGGGGTCAATAAGGATAAACAGATCCCCCCCATCCCAACAGCCAATCAGATCTCATCCCTCTGTGAAATTATCCAATCACAGATGCTTTTAGGAAATCACCATGGATACCAATCAGCCAATCAGAGAGGCTCTGAGAAATCAAAATGGGCCCAGTCAGCCAATCAGAGAGCTCCAAAATCATTTCAAAATGGCGCCCTAATATAGCGATAGAAAACAGTGAACAAAAAACGGCATAAAAGTGGATTTAGAGTCTTTTTTAAATGCTGCTGTGCAGTCCTTGGCAATCTGCCAGACATGCACCATCCACACATGCCAGATTTCACTGAAAAAGGGCCAAAATTCAAGAAAACAAGGTGGCAGAAGACCTTGTTTTGGTCTTTTCAAGCACCTTGCAAGATTGCAAGAGTTACTTCCCTTAAAGAAAACCCTTGACCCCCCCCCTTTTACCGTTTCATTGAATTTTCTGACTCAGGCCACAATGAATTCATATAAGCCAAAATGATCAATGAACAGTGTAAACCCCCCCCCTCCCAGAAATTAATGTGACAAGTTGCTAAAAAAAGAATGAAAATTCTTTCAGTAGCAATTGTTTCCTATTGTATAAATCAAACAAAGGGAACTGAAATGTAATTTTTCCAATCGCTTCAAACCGCAACAAGAAACCCAGTTACGTTGATTACCGTCTCATATGTGCCAGTTACGCACATGGGAAAAGCACAGAAAACAATGTGACAAGTGGCTAAAAAAAGACTGAAAACTCTTTCAGTAGCAAGGAACTAAAGTGTAATTCTTCTAATCTCTTCAAACCGCAACAAGAAACCCAGTTACGTTGACTACCGTTTCATACGTGCCAGTTACGCACATGCGAAAACATCAGAAAATGATGTGACAAGTGGCTAAAAAAAGACTTGAACACTCTTTCAGTAGCAACTGCTTCCTGTTGCATAAGTCAAATAGAACTAAATTTCTAGTATTTTTTTTTCTCCAATCTCTTCAAACCGCAACAAGAAACCCATTTACGTTGACTACCGTATTGTAGGTGCCAGTTACGTATCTGCGAAAACATGAAAAATCGACTTTACGGGACATTTCATAGCAGACGAAACCTGTTTCTCAAGTCAAATATGGGGAAATAATTTTTTTTTTTTTTTTTTTCTTTTTACATCAAATCTCTTTATACCGTGTCAACAAACCCATTTACATTGACTACCGTCTCGTAGGTGCCAGTTACGTATCCGCGAAAACCTGAAAAATCGACTCACGGAACATTTTGTAGCAGACGACACCTGTTGCTTAAGTCAATTATAGGGATTTTTCTTTTTCGTTTTCTCTCACTAGGGCCATTGATTTGGTTACGATGACTATCTCACCCGGTTACGTGCTGCGCGTGAAATCGTAAAATCAGCTTAGACACTTTCGGAGGCAACTGATACCTGTTGCACAAATCAAAGAAAGGTAAATCAAATGTTTCCCTGTTTTCTTACCAGGGTCAGTTTTGGTGGCCGTGCGAGTCAAAAGTCAATGTTATGTTTAACCGCTGCGCAAAAATATAAAATTCAGAAGCAACTGTTTCAGAAACTTTTTCTGAAGAAAAAAGATCTTGTTCTTGGTTGAAGAGTTTAAAAATAGGTCATAAAGATAAAATAAGATGTAAGAATAACTAATAATCAAAATTATTTTTGACAGGGTAGAAAACATTGTGGGAAAAGGAGAAAATGCTGGTAACCAGCATTGTCTCCTTTTCTCCGATTATTCTCCAAAGCATTCCCTTTTAGGGCTGTTAAAAAGCGTCATTGTGTTGTGTGGTAAGGGGTCAATAAGGATAAACAGATCCCCCCCATCCCAACAGCCAATCAGATCTCATCCCTCTGTGAAATTATCCAATCACAGAAGCTTTTAGGAAATCACCATGGATACCAATCAGCCAATCAGAGAGGCTCTGAGAAATCAAAATGGGCCCAGTCAGCGAATCAGAGAGCTCCAAAATCATTTCAAAATGGCGCCCTAATATAGCGATAGAAAACAGTGAACAAAAAACGGCATAAAAGTGGATTTAGAGTCTTTTTTAAAGGCTGCTGTGCAGTCCTTGGCAATCTGCCAGACATGCACCATCCACACATGCCAGATTTCACTGAAAAAGGGCCAAAATTCAAGAAAACAAGGTGGCAGAAGACCTTGTTTTGGTCTTTTCAAGCACCTTGCAAGATTGCAAGAGTTACTTCCCTTAAAGAAAACCCTTGACCCCCCCCTTTTACCGTTTCATTGAATTTTCTGACTCAGGCCACAATGAATTCATATAAGCCAAAATGATCAATGAACAGTGTAAACCCCCCCCCTCCCAGAAATTAATGTGACAAGTTGCTAAAAAAAGAATGAAAATTCTTTCAGTAGCAATTGTTTCCTATTGTATAAATCAAACAAAGGGAACTGAAATGTAATTTTTCCAATCGCTTCAAACCGCAACAAGAAACCCAGTTACGTTGATTACCGTCTCATATGTGCCAGTTACGCACATGGGAAAAGCACAGAAAACAATGTGACAAGTGGCTAAAAAAAGACTGAAAACTCTTTCAGTAGCAAGGAACTAAAGTGTAATTCTTCTAATCTCTTCAAACCGCAACAAGAAACCCAGTTACGTTGACTACCGTTTCATACGTGCCAGTTACGCACATGCGAAAACATCAGAAAATGATGTGACAAGTGGCTAAAAAAAGACTTGAACACTCTTTCAGTAGCAACTGCTTCCTGTTGCATAAGTCAAATAGAACTAAATTTCTAGTATTTTTTTTTCTCCAATCTCTTCAAACCGCAACAAGAAACCCATTTACGTTGACTACCGTATTGTAGGTGCCAGTTACGTATCTGCGAAAACATGAAAAATCGACTTTACGGGACATTTCATAGCAGACGAAACCTGTTTCTCAAGTCAAATATGGGGAAATAATTTTTTTTTTTTTTTTTTTTCTTTTTACATCAAATCTCTTTATACCGTGTCAACAAACCCATTTACATTGACTACCGTCTCGTAGGTGCCAGTTACGTATCCGCGAAAACCTGAAAAATCGACTCACGGAACATTTTGTAGCAGACGACACCTGTTGCTTAAGTCAATTATAGGGATTTTTCTTTTTCGTTTTCTCTCACTAGGGCCATTGATTTGGTTACGATGACTATCTCACCCGGTTACGTGCTGCGCGTGAAATCGTAAAATCAGCTTAGACACTTTCGGAGGCAACTGATACCTGTTGCACAAATCAAAGAAAGGTAAATCAAATGTTTCCCTGTTTTCTTACCAGGGTCAGTTTTGGTGGCCGTGCGAGTCAAAAGTCAATGTTATGTTTAACCGCTGCGCAAAAATATAAAATTCAGAAGCAACTGTTTCAGAAACTTTTTCTGAAGAAAAAAGATCTTGTTCTTGGTTGAAGAGTTTAAAAATAGGTCATAAAGATAAAATAAGATGTAAGAATAACTAATAATCAAAATTATTTTTGACAGGGTAGAAAACATTGTGGGAAAAGGAGAAAATGCTGGTAACCAGCATTGTCTCCTTTTCTCCGATTATTCTCCAAAGCATTCCCTTTTAGGGCTGTTTAAAAGCGTCATTGTGTTGTGTGGTAAGGGGTCAATAAGGATAAACAGATCCCCCCCATCCCAACAGCCAATCAGATCTCATCCCTCTGTGAAATTATCCAATCACAGAAGCTTTTAGGAAATCACCATGGATACCAATCAGCCAATCAGAGAGGCTCTGAGAAATCAAAATGGGCCCAGTCAGCCAATCAGAGAGCTCCAAAATCATTTCAAAATGGCGCCCTAATATAGCGATAGAAAACAGTGAACAAAAAACGGCATAAAAGTGGATTTAGAGTCTTTTTTAAAGGCTGCTGTGCAGTCCTTGGCAATCTGCCAGACATGCACCATCCACACATGCCAGATTTCACTGAAAAAGGGCCAAAATTCAAGAAAACAAGGTGGCAGAAGACCTTGTTTTGGTCTTTTCAAGCACCTTGCAAGATTGCAAGAGTTACTTCCCTTAAAGAAAACCCTTGACCCCCCCCTTTTACCGTTTCATTGAATTTTCTGACTCAGGCCACAATGAATTCATATAAGCCAAAATGATCAATGAACAGTGTAAACCCCCCCCCCCCTCCCAGAAATTAATGTGACAAGTTGCTAAAAAAAGAATGAAAATTCTTTCAGTAGCAATTGTTTCCTATTGTATAAATCAAACAAAGGGAACTGAAATGTAATTTTTCCAATCGCTTCAAACCGCAACAAGAAACCCAGTTACGTTGATTACCGTCTCATATGTGCCAGTTACGCACATGGGAAAAGCACAGAAAACAATGTGACAAGTGGCTAAAAAAAGACTGAAAACTCTTTCAGTAGCAAGGAACTAAAGTGTAATTCTTCTAATCTCTTCAAACCGCAACAAGAAACCCAGTTACGTTGACTACCGTTTCATACGTGCCAGTTACGCACATGCGAAAACATCAGAAAATGATGTGACAAGTGGCTAAAAAAAGACTTGAACACTCTTTCAGTAGCAACTGCTTCCTGTTGCATAAGTCAAATAGAACTAAATTTCTAGTATTTTTTTTTCTCCAATCTCTTCAAACCGCAACAAGAAACCCATTTACGTTGACTACCGTATTGTAGGTGCCAGTTACGTATCTGCGAAAACATGAAAAATCGACTTTACGGGACATTTCATAGCAGACGAAACCTGTTTCTCAAGTCAAATATGGGGAAATAATTTTTTTTTTTTTTTTTTTTTCTTTTTACATCAAATCTCTTTATACCGTGTCAACAAACCCATTTACATTGACTACCGTCTCGTAGGTGCCAGTTACGTATCCGCGAAAACCTGAAAAATCGACTCACGGAACATTTTGTAGCAGACGACACCTGTTGCTTAAGTCAATTATAGGGATTTTTCTTTTTCGTTTTCTCTCACTAGGGCCATTGATTTGGTTACGATGACTATCTCACCCGGTTACGTGCTGCGCGTGAAATCGTAAAATCAGCTTAGACACTTTCGGAGGCAACTGATACCTGTTGCACAAATCAAAGAAAGGTAAATCAAATGTTTCCCTGTTTTCTTACCAGGGTCAGTTTTGGTGGCCGTGCGAGTCAAAAGTCAATGTTATGTTTAACCGCTGCGCAAAAATATAAAATTCAGAAGCAACTGTTTCAGAAACTTTTTCTGAAGAAAAAAGATCTTGTTCTTGGTTGAAGAGTTTAAAAATAGGTCATAAAGATAAAATAAGATGTAAGAATAACTAATGATCAAAATTATTTTTGACAGGGTAGAAAACATTGTGGGAAAAGGAGAAAATGCTGGTAACCAGCATTGTCTCCTTTTCTCCGATTATTCTCCAAAGCATTCCCTTTTAGGGCTGTTAAAAAGCGTCATTGTGTTGTGTGGTAAGGGGTCAATAAGGATAAACAGATCCCCCCCATCCCAACAGCCAATCAGATCTCATCCCTCTGTGAAATTATCCAATCACAGAAGCTTTTAGGAAATCACCATGGATACCAATCAGCCAATCAGAGAGGCTCTGAGAAATCAAAATGGGCCCAGTCAGCCAATCAGAGAGCTCCAAAATCATTTCAAAATGGCGCCCTAATATAGCGATAGAAAACAGTGAACAAAAAACGGCATAAAAGTGGATTTAGAGTCTTTTTTAAAGGCTGCTGTGCAGTCCTTGGCAATCTGCCAGACATGCACCATCCACACATGCCAGATTTCACTGAAAAAGGGCCAAAATTCAAGAAAACAAGGTGGCAGAAGACCTTGTTTTGGTCTTTTCAAGCACCTTGCAAGATTGCAAGAGTTACTTCCCTTAAAGAAAACCCTTGACCCCCCCCTTTTACCGTTTCATTGAATTTTCTGACTCAGGCCACAATGAATTCATATAAGCCAAAATGATCAATGAACAGTGTAAACCCCCCCCCCTCCCAGAAATTAATGTGACAAGTTGCTAAAAAAAGAATGAAAATTCTTTCAGTAGCAATTGTTTCCTATTGTATAAATCAAACAAAGGGAACTGAAATGTAATTTTTCCAATCGCTTCAAACCGCAACAAGAAACCCAGTTACGTTGATTACCGTCTCATATGTGCCAGTTACGCACATGGGAAAAGCACAGAAAACAATGTGACAAGTGGCTAAAAAAAGACTGAAAACTCTTTCAGTAGCAAGGAACTAAAGTGTAATTCTTCTAATCTCTTCAAACCGCAACAAGAAACCCAGTTACGTTGACTACCGTTTCATACGTGCCAGTTACGCACATGCGAAAACATCAGAAAATGATGTGACAAGTGGCTAAAAAAAGACTTGAACACTCTTTCAGTAGCAACTGCTTCCTGTTGCATAAGTCAAATAGAACTAAATTTCTAGTATTTTTTTTTCTCCAATCTCTTCAAACCGCAACAAGAAACCCATTTACGTTGACTACCGTATTGTAGGTGCCAGTTACGTATCTGCGAAAACATGAAAAATCGACTTTACGGGACATTTCATAGCAGACGAAACCTGTTTCTCAAGTCAAATATGGGGAAATAATTTTTTTTTTTTTTTTTTTTTCTTTTTACATCAAATCTCTTTATACCGTGTCAACAAACCCATTTACATTGACTACCGTCTCGTAGGTGCCAGTTACGTATCCGCGAAAACCTGAAAAATCGACTCACGGAACATTTTGTAGCAGACAACACCTGTTGCTTAAGTCAATTATAGGGATTTTTCTTTTTCGTTTTCTCTCACTAGGGCCATTGATTTGGTTACGATGACTATCTCACCCGGTTACGTGCTGCGCGTGAAATCGTAAAATCAGCTTAGACACTTTCGGAGGCAACTGATACCTGTTGCACAAATCAAAGAAAGGTAAATCAAATGTTTCCCTGTTTTCTTACCAGGGTCAGTTTTGGTGGCCGTGCGAGTCAAAAGTCAATGTTATGTTTAACCGCTGCGCAAAAATATAAAATTCAGAAGCAACTGTTTCAGAAACTTTTTCTGAAGAAAAAAGATCTTGTTCTTGGTTGAAGAGTTTAAAAATAGGTCATAAAGATAAAATAAGATGTAAGAATAACTAATAATCAAAATTATTTTTGACAGGGTAGAAAACATTGTGGGAAAAGGAGAAAATGCTGGTAACCAGCATTGTCTCCTTTTCTCCGATTATTCTCCAAAGCATTCCCTTTTAGGGCTGTTAAAAAGCGTCATTGTGTTGTGTGGTAAGGGGTCAATAAGGATAAACAGATCCCCCCCATCCCAACAGCCAATCAGATCTCATCCCTCTGTGAAATTATCCAATCACAGAAGCTTTTAGGAAATCACCATGGATACCAATCAGCCAATCAGAGAGGCTCTGAGAAATCAAAATGGGCCCAGTCAGCCAATCAGAGAGCTCCAAAATCATTTCAAAATGGCGCCCTAATATAGCGATAGAAAACAGTGAACAAAAAACGGCATAAAAGTGGATTTAGAGTCTTTTTTAAAGGCTGCTGTGCAGTCCTTGGCAATCTGCCAGACATGCACCATCCACACATGCCAGATTTCACTGAAAAAGGGCCAAAATTCAAGAAAACAAGGTGGCAGAAGACCTTGTTTTGGTCTTTTCAAGCACCTTGCAAGATTGCAAGAGTTACTTCCCTTAAAGAAAACCCTTGACCCCCCCCCTTTTACCGTTTCATTGAATTTTCTGACTCAGGCCACAATGAATTCATATAAGCCAAAATGATCAATGAACAGTGTAAACCCCCTCCCCCTCCCAGAAATTAATGTGACAAGTTGCTAAAAAAAGAATGAAAATTCATTCAGTAGCAATTGTTTCCTATTGTATAAATCAAACAAAGGGAACTGAAATGTAATTTTTCCAATCGCTTCAAACCGCAACAAGAAACCCAGTTACGTTGATTACCGTCTCATATGTGCCAGTTACGCACATGGGAAAAGCACAGAAAACAATGTGACAAGTGGCTAAAAAAAGACTGAAAACTCTTTCAGTAGCAAGGAACTAAAGTGTAATTCTTCTAATCTCTTCAAACCGCAACAAGAAACCCAGTTACGTTGACTACCGTTTCATACGTGCCAGTTACGCACATGCGAAAACATCAGAAAATGATGTGACAAGTGGCTAAAAAAAGACTTGAACACTCTTTCAGTAGCAACTGCTTCCTGTTGCATAAGTCAAATAGAACTAAATTTCTAGTATTTTTTTTTCTCCAATCTCTTCAAACCGCAACAAGAAACCCATTTACGTTGACTACCGTATTGTAGGTGCCAGTTACGTATCTGCGAAAACATGAAAAATCGACTTTACGGGACATTTCATAGCAGACGAAACCTGTTTCTCAAGTCAAATATGGGGAAATAATTTTTTTTTTTTTTTTTTTTTCTTTTTACATCAAATCTCTTTATACCGTGTCAACAAACCCATTTACATTGACTACCGTCTCGTAGGTGCCAGTTACGTATCCGCGAAAACCTGAAAAATCGACTCACGGAACATTTTGTAGCAGACGACACCTGTTGCTTAAGTCAATTATAGGGATTTTTCTTTTTCGTTTTCTCTCACTAGGGCCATTGATTTGGTTACGATGACTATCTCACCCGGTTACGTGCTGCGCGTGAAATCGTAAAATCAGCTTAGACACTTTCGGAGGCAACTGATACCTGTTGCACAAATCAAAGAAAGGTAAATCAAATGTTTCCCTGTTTTCTTACCAGGGTCAGTTTTGGTGGCCGTGCGAGTCAAAAGTCAATGTTATGTTTAACCGCTGCGCAAAAATATAAAATTCAGAAGCAACTGTTTCAGAAACTTTTTCTGAAGAAAAAAGATCTTGTTCTTGGTTGAAGAGTTTAAAAATAGGTCATAAAGATAAAATAAGATGTAAGAATAACTAATAATCAAAATTATTTTTGACAGGGTAGAAAACATTGTGGGAAAAGGAGAAAATGCTGGTAACCAGCATTGTCTCCTTTTCTCCGATTATTCTCCAAAGCATTCCCTTTTAGGGCTGTTAAAAAGCGTCATTGTGTTGTGTGGTAAGGGGTCAATAAGGATAAACAGATCCCCCCCATCCCAACAGCCAATTAGATCTCATCCCTCTGTGAAATTATCCAATCACAGAAGCTTTTAGGAAATCACCATGGATACCAATCAGCCAATCAGAGAGGCTCTGAGAAATCAAAATGGGCCCAGTCAGCCAATCAGAGAGCTCCAAAATCATTTCAAAATGGCGCCCTAATATAGCGATAGAAAACAGTGAACAAAAAACGGCATAAAAGTGGATTTAGAGTCTTTTTTAAAGGCTGCTGTGCAGTCCTTGGCAATCTGCCAGACATGCACCATCCACACATGCCAGATTTCACTGAAAAAGGGCCAAAATTCAAGAAAACAAGGTGGCAGAAGACCTTGTTTTGGTCTTTTCAAGCACCTTGCAAGATTGCAAGAGTTACTTCCCTTAAAGAAAACCCTTGACCCCCCCCTTTTACCGTTTCATTGAATTTTCTGACTCAGGCCACAATGAATTCATATAAGCCAAAATGATCAATGAACAGTGTAAACCCCCTCCCCCTCCCAGAAATTAATGTGACAAGTTGCTAAAAAAAGAATGAAAATTCTTTCAGTAGCAATTGTTTCCTATTGTATAAATCAAACAAAGGGAACTGAAATGTAATTTTTCCAATCGCTTCAAACCGCAACAAGAAACCCAGTTACGTTGATTACCGTCTCATATGTGCCAGTTACGCACATGGGAAAAGCACAGAAAACAATGTGACAAGTGGCTAAAAAAAGACTGAAAACTCTTTCAGTAGCAAGGAACTAAAGTGTAATTCTTCTAATCTCTTCAAACCGCAACAAGAAACCCAGTTACGTTGACTACCGTTTCATACGTGCCAGTTACGCACATGCGAAAACATCAGAAAATGATGTGACAAGTGGCTAAAAAAAGACTTGAACACTCTTTCAGTAGCAACTGCTTCCTGTTGCATAAGTCAAATAGAACTAAATTTCTAGTATTTTTTTTTCTCCAATCTCTTCAAACCGCAACAAGAAACCCATTTACGTTGACTACCGTATTGTAGGTGCCAGTTACGTATCTGCGAAAACATGAAAAATCGACTTTACGGGACATTTCATAGCAGACGAAACCTGTTTCTCAAGTCAAATATGGGGAAATAATTTTTTTTTTTTTTTTTTTTCTTTTTACATCAAATCTCTTTATACCGTGTCAACAAACCCATTTACATTGACTACCGTCTCGTAGGTGCCAGTTACGTATCCGCGAAAACCTGAAAAATCGACTCACGGAACATTTTGTAGCAGACGACACCTGTTGCTTAAGTCAATTATAGGGATTTTTCTTTTTCGTTTTCTCTCACTAGGGCCATTGATTTGGTTACGATGACTATCTCACCCGGTTACGTGCTGCGCGTGAAATCGTAAAATCAGCTTAGACACTTTCGGAGGCAACTGATACCTGTTGCACAAATCAAAGAAAGGTAAATCAAATGTTTCCCTGTTTTCTTACCAGGGTCAGTTTTGGTGGCCGTGCGAGTCAAAAGTCAATGTTATGTTTAACCGCTGCGCAAAAATATAAAATTCAGAAGCAACTGTTTCAGAAACTTTTTCTGAAGAAAAAAGATCTTGTTCTTGGTTGAAGAGTTTAAAAATAGGTCATAAAGATAAAATAAGATGTAAGAATAACTAATAATCAAAATTATTTTTGACAGGGTAGAAAACATTGTGGGAAAAGGAGAAAATGCTGGTAACCAGCATTGTCTCCTTTTCTCCGATTATTCTCCAAAGCATTCCCTTTTAGGGCTGTTAAAAAGCGTCATTGTGTTGTGTGGTAAGGGGTCAATAAGGATAAACAGATCCCCCCCATCCCAACAGCCAATCAGATCTCATCCCTCTGTGAAATTATCCAATCACAGAAGCTTTTAGGAAATCACCATGGATACCAATCAGCCAATCAGAGAGGCTCTGAGAAATCAAAATGGGCCCAGTCAGCCAATCAGAGAGCTCCAAAATCATTTCAAAATGGCGCCCTAATATAGCGATAGAAAACAGTGAACAAAAAACGGCATAAAAGTGGATTTAGAGTCTTTTTTAAAGGCTGCTGTGCAGTCCTTGGCAATCTGCCAGACATGCACCATCCACACATGCCAGATTTCACTGAAAAAGGGCCAAAATTCAAGAAAACAAGGTGGCAGAAGACCTTGTTTTGGTCTTTTCAAGCACCTTGCAAGATTGCAAGAGTTACTTCCCTTAAAGAAAACCCTTGACCCCCCCCTTTTACCGTTTCATTGAATTTTCTGACTCAGGCCACAATGAATTCATATAAGCCAAAATGATCAATGAACAGTGTAAACCCCCCCCCTCCCAGAAATTAATGTGACAAGTTGCTAAAAAAAGAATGAAAATTCTTTCAGTAGCAATTGTTTCCTATTGTATAAATCAAACAAAGGGAACTGAAATGTAATTTTTCCAATCGCTTCAAACCGCAACAAGAAACCCAGTTACGTTGATTACCGTCTCATATGTGCCAGTTACGCACATGCGAAAACATCAGAAAATGATGTGACAAGTGGCTAAAAAAAGACTTGAACACTCTTTCAGTAGCAACTGCTTCCTGTTGCATAAGTCAAATAGAACTAAATTTCTAGTATTTTTTTTTCTCCAATCTCTTCAAACCGCAACAAGAAACCCATTTACGTTGACTACCGTATTGTAGGTGCCAGTTACGTATCTGCGAAAACATGAAAAATCGACTTTACGGGACATTTCATAGCAGACGAAACCTGTTTCTCAAGTCAAATATGGGGAAATAATTTTTTTTTTTTTTTTTTTTTTTCTTTTTACATCAAATCTCTTTATACCGTGTCAACAAACCCATTTACATTGACTACCGTCTCGTAGGTGCCAGTTACGTATCCGCGAAAACCTGAAAAATCGACTCACGGAACATTTTGTAGCAGACGACACCTGTTGCTTAAGTCAATTATAGGGATTTTTCTTTTTCGTTTTCTCTCACTAGGGCCATTGATTTGGTTACGATGACTATCTCACCCGGTTACGTGCTGCGCGTGAAATCGTAAAATCAGCTTAGACACTTTCGGAGGCAACTGATACCTGTTGCACAAATCAAAGAAAGGTAAATCAAATGTTTCCCTGTTTTCTTACCAGGGTCAGTTTTGGTGGCCGTGCGAGTCAAAAGTCAATGTTATGTTTAACCGCTGCGCAAAAATATAAAATTCAGAAGCAACTGTTTCAGAAACTTTTTCTGAAGAAAAAAGATCTTGTTCTTGGTTGAAGAGTTTAAAAATAGGTCATAAAGATAAAATAAGATGTAAGAATAACTAATAATCAAAATTATTTTTGACAGGGTAGAAAACATTGTGGGAAAAGGAGAAAATGCTGGTAACCAGCATTGTCTCCTTTTCTCCGATTATTCTCCAAAGCATTCCCTTTTAGGGCTGTTAAAAAGCGTCATTGTGTTGTGTGGTAAGGGGTCAATAAGGATAAACAGATCCCCCCCATCCCAACAGCCAATCAGATCTCATCCCTCTGTGAAATTATCCAATCACAGAAGCTTTTAGGAAATCACCATGGATACCAATCAGCCAATCAGAGAGGCTCTGAGAAATCAAAATGGGCCCAGTCAGCCAATCAGAGAGCTCCAAAATCATTTCAAAATGGCGCCCTAATATAGCGATAGAAAACAGTGAACAAAAAACGGCATAAAAGTGGATTTAGAGTCTTTTTTAAAGGCTGCTGTGCAGTCCTTGGCAATCTGCCAGACATGCACCATCCACACATGCCAGATTTCACTGAAAAAGGGCCAAAATTCAAGAAAACAAGGTGGCAGAAGACCTTGTTTTGGTCTTTTCAAGCACCTTGCAAGATTGCAAGAGTTACTTCCCTTAAAGAAAACCCTTGACCCCCCCCTTTTACCGTTTCATTGAATTTTCTGACTCAGGCCACAATGAATTCATATAAGCCAAAATGATCAATGAACAGTGTAAACCCCCCCCCTCCCAGAAATTAATGTGACAAGTTGCTAAAAAAAGAATGAAAATTCTTTCAGTAGCAATTGTTTCCTATTGTATAAATCAAACAAAGGGAACTGAAATGTAATTTTTCCAATCGCTTCAAACCGCAACAAGAAACCCAGTTACGTTGATTACCGTCTCATATGTGCCAGTTACGCACATGGGAAAAGCACAGAAAACAATGTGACAAGTGGCTAAAAAAAGACTGAAAACTCTTTCAGTAGCAAGGAACTAAAGTGTAATTCTTCTAATCTCTTCAAACCGCAACAAGAAACCCAGTTACGTTGACTACCGTTTCATACGTGCCAGTTACGCACATGCGAAAACATCAGAAAATGATGTGACAAGTGGCTAAAAAAAGACTTGAACACTCTTTCAGTAGCAACTGCTTCCTGTTGCATAAGTCAAATAGAACTAAATTTCTAGTATTTTTTTTTCTCCAATCTCTTCAAACCGCAACAAGAAACCCATTTACGTTGACTACCGTATTGTAGGTGCCAGTTACGTATCTGCGAAAACATGAAAAATCGACTTTACGGGACATTTCATAGCAGACGAAACCTGTTTCTCAAGTCAAATATGGGGAAATAATTTTTTTTTTTTTTTTTTTTTCTTTTTACATCAAATCTCTTTATACCGTGTCAACAAACCCATTTACATTGACTACCGTCTCGTAGGTGCCAGTTACGTATCCGCGAAAACCTGAAAAATCGACTCACGGAACATTTTGTATTAGACGACACCTGTTGCTTAAGTCAATTATAGGGATTTTTCTTTTTCGTTTTCTCTCACTAGGGCCATTGATTTGGTTACGATGACTATCTCACCCGGTTACGTGCTGCGCGTGAAATCGTAAAATCAGCTTAGACACTTTCGGAGGCAACTGATACCTGTTGCACAAATCAAAGAAAGGTAAATCAAATGTTTCCCTGTTTTCTTACCAGGGTCAGTTTTGGTGGCCGTGCGAGTCAAAAGTCAATGTTATGTTTAACCGCTGCGCAAAAATATAAAATTCAGAAGCAACTGTTTCAGAAACTTTTTCTGAAGAAAAAAGATCTTGTTCTTGGTTGAAGAGTTTAAAAATAGGTCATAAAGATAAAATAAGATGTAAGAATAACTAATAATCAAAATTATTTTTGACAGGGTAGAAAACATTGTGGGAAAAGGAGAAAATGCTGGTAACCAGCATTGTCTCCTTTTCTCCGATTATTCTCCAAAGCATTCCCTTTTAGGGCTGTTAAAAAGCGTCATTGTGTTGTGTGGTAAGGGGTCAATAAGGATAAACAGATCCCCCCCATCCCAACAGCCAATCAGATCTCATCCCTCTGTGAAATTATCCAATCACAGAAGCTTTTAGGAAATCACCATGGATACCAATCAGCCAATCAGAGAGGCTCTGAGAAATCAAAATGGGCCCAGTCAGCCAATCAGAGAGCTCCAAAATCATTTCAAAATGGCGCCCTAATATAGCGATAGAAAACAGTGAACAAAAAACGGCATAAAAGTGGATTTAGAGTCTTTTTTAAAGGCTGCTGTGCAGTCCTTGGCAATCTGCCAGACATGCACCATCCACACATGCCAGATTTCACTGAAAAAGGGCCAAAATTCAAGAAAACAAGGTGGCAGAAGACCTTGTTTTGGTCTTTTCAAGCACCTTGCAAGATTGCAAGAGTTACTTCCCTTAAAGAAAACCCTTGACCCCCCCCTTTTACCGTTTCATTGAATTTTCTGACTCAGGCCACAATGAATTCATATAAGCCAAAATGATCAATGAACAGTGTAAACCCCCCCCCCTCCCAGAAATTAATGTGACAAGTTGCTAAAAAAAGAATGAAAATTCTTTCAGTAGCAATTGTTTCCTATTGTATAAATCAAACAAAGGGAACTGAAATGTAATTTTTCCAATCGCTTCAAACCGCAACAAGAAACCCAGTTACGTTGATTACCGTCTCATATGTGCCAGTTACGCACATGGGAAAAGCACAGAAAACAATGTGACAAGTGGCTAAAAAAAGACTGAAAACTCTTTCAGTAGCAAGGAACTAAAGTGTAATTCTTCTAATCTCTTCAAACCGCAACAAGAAACCCAGTTACGTTGACTACCGTTTCATACGTGCCAGTTACGCACATGCGAAAACATCAGAAAATGATGTGACAAGTGGCTAAAAAAAGACTTGAACACTCTTTCAGTAGCAACTGCTTCCTGTTGCATAAGTCAAATAGAACTAAATTTCTAGTATTTTTTTTTCTCCAATCTCTTCAAACCGCAACAAGAAACCCATTTACGTTGACTACCGTATTGTAGGTGCCAGTTACGTATCTGCGAAAACATGAAAAATCGACTTTACGGGACATTTCATAGCAGACGAAACCTGTTTCTCAAGTCAAATATGGGGAAATAATTTTTTTTTTTTTTTTTTTTCTTTTTACATCAAATCTCTTTATACCGTGTCAACAAACCCATTTACATTGACTACCGTCTCGTAGGTGCCAGTTACGTATCCGCGAAAACCTGAAAAATCGACTCACGGAACATTTTGTAGCAGACGACACCTGTTGCTTAAGTCAATTATAGGGATTTTTCTTTTTCGTTTTCTCTCACTAGGGCCATTGATTTGGTTACGATGACTATCTCACCCGGTTACGTGCTGCGCATGAAATCGTAAAATCAGCTTAGACACTTTCGGAGGCAACTGATACCTGTTGCACAAATCAAAGAAAGGTAAATCAAATGTTTCCCTGTTTTCTTACCAGGGTCAGTTTTGGTGGCCGTGCGAGTCAAAAGTCAATGTTATGTTTAACCGCTGCGCAAAAATATAAAATTTAGAAGCAACTGTTTCAGAAACTTTTTCTGAAGAAAAAAGATCTTGTTCTTGGTTGAAGAGTTTAAAAATAGGTCATAAAGATAAAATAAGATGTAAGAATAACTAATAATCAAAATTATTTTTGACAGGGTAGAAAACATTGTGGGAAAAGGAGAAAATGCTGGTAACCAGCATTGTCTCCTTTTCTCCGATTATTCTCCAAAGCATTCCCTTTTAGGGCTGTTAAAAAGCGTCATTGTGTTGTGTGGTAAGGGGTCAATAAGGATAAACAGATCCCCCCCATCCCAACAGCCAATCAGATCTCATCCCTCTGTGAAATTATCCAATCACAGAAGCTTTTAGGAAATCACCATGGATACCAATCAGCCAATCAGAGAGGCTCTGAGAAATCAAAATGGGCCCAGTCAGCCAATCAGAGAGCTCCAAAATCATTTCAAAATGGCGCCCTAATATAGCGATAGAAAACAGTGAACAAAAAACGGCATAAAAGTGGATTTAGAGTCTTTTTTAAAGGCTGCTGTGCAGTCCTTGGCAATCTGCCAGACATGCACCATCCACACATGCCAGATTTCACTGAAAAAGGGCCAAAATTCAAGAAAACAAGGTGGCAGAAGACCTTGTTTTGGTCTTTTCAAGCACCTTGCAAGATTGCAAGAGTTACTTCCCTTAAAGAAAACCCTTGACCCCCCCCCTTTTACCGTTTCATTGAATTTTCTGACTCAGGCCACAATGAATTCATATAAGCCAAAATGATCAATGAACAGTGTAAACCCCCCCCCCCTCCCAGAAATTAATGTGACAAGTTGCTAAAAAAAGAATGAAAATTCTTTCAGTAGCAATTGTTTCCTATTGTATAAATCAAACAAAGGGAACTGAAATGTAATTTTTCCAATCGCTTCAAACCGCAACAAGAAACCCAGTTACGTTGATTACCGTCTCATATGTGCCAGTTACGCACATGGGAAAAGCACAGAAAACAATGTGACAAGTGGCTAAAAAAAGACTGAAAACTCTTTCAGTAGCAAGGAACTAAAGTGTAATTCTTCTAATCTCTTCAAACCGCAACAAGAAACCCAGTTACGTTGACTACCGTTTCATACGTGCCAGTTACGCACATGCGAAAACATCAGAAAATGATGTGACAAGTGGCTAAAAAAAGACTTGAACACTCTTTCAGTAGCAACTGCTTCCTGTTGCATAAGTCAAATAGAACTAAATTTCTAGTATTTTTTTTTCTCCAATCTCTTCAAACCGCAACAAGAAACCCATTTACGTTGACTACCGTATTGTAGGTGCCAGTTACGTATCTGCGAAAACATGAAAAATCGACTTTACGGGACATTTCATAGCAGACGAAACCTGTTTCTCAAGTCAAATATGGGGAAATAATTTTTTTTTTTTTTTTTTTTCTTTTTACATCAAATCTCTTTATACCGTGTCAACAAACCCATTTACATTGACTACCGTCTCGTAGGTGCCAGTTACGTATCCGCGAAAACCTGAAAAATCGACTCACGGAACATTTTGTAGCAGACGACACCTGTTGCTTAAGTCAATTATAGGGATTTTTCTTTTTCGTTTTCTCTCACTAGGGCCATTGATTTGGTTACGATGACTATCTCACCCGGTTACGTGCTGCGCGTGAAATCGTAAAATCAGCTTAGACACTTTCGGAGGCAACTGATACCTGTTGCACAAATCAAAGAAAGGTAAATCAAATGTTTCCCTGTTTTCTTACCAGGGTCAGTTTTGGTGGCCGTGCGAGTCAAAAGTCAATGTTATGTTTAACCGCTGCGCAAAAATATAAAATTCAGAAGCAACTGTTTCAGAAACTTTTTCTGAAGAAAAAAGATCTTGTTCTTGGTTGAAGAGTTTAAAAATAGGTCATAAAGATAAAATAAGATGTAAGAATAACTAATAATCAAAATTATTTTTGACAGGGTAGAAAACATTGTGGGAAAAGGAGAAAATGCTGGTAACCAGCATTGTCTCCTTTTCTCCGATTATTCTCCAAAGCATTCCCTTTTAGGGCTGTTAAAAAGCGTCATTGTGTTGTGTGGTAAGGGGTCAATAAGGATAAACAGATCCCCCCCATCCCAACAGCCAATCAGATCTCATCCCTCTGTGAAATTATCCAATCACAGAAGCTTTTAGGAAATCACCATGGATACCAATCAGCCAATCAGAGAGGCTCTGAGAAATCAAAATGGGCCCAGTCAGCCAATCAGAGAGCTCCAAAATCATTTCAAAATGGCGCCCTAATATAGCGATAGAAAACAGTGAACAAAAAACGGCATAAAAGTGGATTTAGAGTCTTTTTTAAAGGCTGCTGTGCAGTCCTTGGCAATCTGCCAGACATGCACCATCCACACATGCCAGATTTCACTGAAAAAGGGCCAAAATTCAAGAAAACAAGGTGGCAGAAGACCTTGTTTTGGTCTTTTCAAGCACCTTGCAAGATTGCAAGAGTTACTTCCCTTAAAGAAAACCCTTGACCCCCCCCTTTTACCGTTTCATTGAATTTTCTGACTCAGGCCACAATGAATTCATATAAGCCAAAATGATCAATGAACAGTGTAAACCCCCCCCCTCCCAGAAATTAATGTGACAAGTTGCTAAAAAAAGAATGAAAATTCTTTCAGTAGCAATTGTTTCCTATTGTATAAATCAAACAAAGGGAACTGAAATGTAATTTTTCCAATCGCTTCAAACCGCAACAAGAAACCCAGTTACGTTGATTACCGTCTCATATGTGCCAGTTACGCACATGGGAAAAGCACAGAAAACAATGTGACAAGTGGCTAAAAAAAGACTGAAAACTCTTTCAGTAGCAAGGAACTAAAGTGTAATTCTTCTAATCTCTTCAAACCGCAACAAGAAACCCAGTTACGTTGACTACCGTTTCATACGTGCCAGTTACGCACATGCGAAAACATCAGAAAATGATGTGACAAGTGGCTAAAAAAAGACTTGAACACTCTTTCAGTAGCAACTGCTTCCTGTTGCATAAGTCAAATAGAACTAAATTTCTAGTATTTTTTTTTCTCCAATCTCTTCAAACCGCAACAAGAAACCCATTTACATGGACTACCGTATTGTAGGTGCCAGTTACGTATCTGCGAAAACATGAAAAATCGACTTTACGGGACATTTCATAGCAGACGAAACCTGTTTCTCAAGTCAAATATGGGGAAATAATTTTTTTTTTTTTTTTTTTTCTTTTTACATCAAATCTCTTTATACCGTGTCAACAAACCCATTTACATTGACTACCGTCTCGTAGGTGCCAGTTACGTATCCGCGAAAACCTGAAAAATCGACTCACGGAACATTTTGTAGCAGACGACACCTGTTGCTTAAGTCAATTATAGGGATTTTTCTTTTTCGTTTTCTCTCACTAGGGCCATTGATTTGGTTACGATGACTATCTCACCCGGTTACGTGCTGCGCGTGAAATCGTAAAATCAGCTTAGACACTTTCGGAGGTAACTGATACCTGTTGCACAAATCAAAGAAAGGTAAATCAAATGTTTCCCTGTTTTCTTACCAGGGTCAGTTTTGGTGGCCGTGCGAGTCAAAAGTCAATGTTATGTTTAACCGCTGCGCAAAAATATAAAATTCAGAAGCAACTGTTTCAGAAACTTTTTCTGAAGAAAAAAGATCTTGTTCTTGGTTGAAGAGTTTAAAAATAGGTCATAAAGATAAAATAAGATGTAAGAATAACTAATAATCAAAATTATTTTTGACAGGGTAGAAAACATTGTGGGAAAAGGAGAAAATGCTGGTAACCAGCATTGTCTCCTTTTCTCCGATTATTCTCCAAAGCATTCCCTTTTAGGGCTGTTAAAAAGCGTCATTGTGTTGTGTGGTAAGGGGTCAATAAGGATAAACAGATCCCCCCCATCCCAACAGCCAATCAGATCTCATCCCTCTGTGAAATTATCCAATCACAGAAGCTTTTAGGAAATCACCATGGATACCAATCAGCCAATCAGAGAGGCTCTGAGAAATCAAAATGGGCCCAGTCAGCCAATCAGAGAGCTCCAAAATCATTTCAAAATGGCGCCCTAATATAGCGATAGAAAACAGTGAACAAAAAACGGCATAAAAGTGGATTTAGAGTCTTTTTTAAAGGCTGCTGTGCAGTCCTTGGCAATCTGCCAGACATGCACCATCCACACATGCCAGATTTCACTGAAAAAGGGCCAAAATTCAAGAAAACAAGGTGGCAGAAGACCTTGTTTTGGTCTTTTCAAGCACCTTGCAAGATTGCAAGAGTTACTTCCCTTAAAGAAAACCCTTGACCCCCCCCTTTTACCGTTTCATTGAATTTTCTGACTCAGGCCACAATGAATTCATATAAGCCAAAATGATCAATGAACAGTGTAAACCCCCCCCCCTCCCAGAAATTAATGTGACAAGTTGCTAAAAAAAGAATGAAAATTCTTTCAGTAGCAATTGTTTCCTATTGTATAAATCAAACAAAGGGAACTGAAATGTAATTTTTCCAATCGCTTCAAACCGCAACAAGAAACCCAGTTACGTTGATTACCGTCTCATATGTGCCAGTTACGCACATGGGAAAAGCACAGAAAACAATGTGACAAGTGGCTAAAAAAAGACTGAAAACTCTTTCAGTAGCAAGGAACTAAAGTGTAATTCTTCTAATCTCTTCAAACCGCAACAAGAAACCCAGTTACGTTGACTACCGTTTCATACGTGCCAGTTACGCACATGCGAAAACATCAGAAAATGATGTGACAAGTGGCTAAAAAAAGACTTGAACACTCTTTCAGTAGCAACTGCTTCCTGTTGCATAAGTCAAATAGAACTAAATTTCTAGTATTTTTTTTTCTCCAATCTCTTCAAACCGCAACAAGAAACCCATTTACGTTGACTACCGTATTGTAGGTGCCAGTTACGTATCTGCGAAAACATGAAAAATCGACTTTACGGGACATTTCATAGCAGACGAAACCTGTTTCTCAAGTCAAATATGGGGAAATAATTTTTTTTTTTTTTTTTTTCTTTTTACATCAAATCTCTTTATACCGTGTCAACAAACCCATTTACATTGACTACCGTCTCGTAGGTGCCAGTTACGTATCCGCGAAAACCTGAAAAATCGACTCACGGAACATTTTGTAGCAGACGACACCTGTTGCTTAAGTCAATTATAGGGATTTTTCTTTTTCGTTTTCTCTCACTAGGGCCATTGATTTGGTTACGATGACTATCTCACCCGGTTACGTGCTGCGCGTGAAATCGTAAAATCAGCTTAGACACTTTCGGAGGCAACTGATACCTGTTGCACAAATCAAAGAAAGGTAAATCAAATGTTTCCCTGTTTTCTTACCAGGGTCAGTTTTGGTGGCCGTGCGAGTCAAAAGTCAATGTTATGTTTAACCGCTGCGCAAAAATATAAAATTCAGAAGCAACTGTTTCAGAAACTTTTTCTGAAGAAAAAAGATCTTGTTCTTGGTTGAAGAGTTTAAAAATAGGTCATAAAGATAAAATAAGATGTAAGAATAACTAATAATCAAAATTATTTTTGACAGGGTAGAAAACATTGTGGGAAAAGGAGAAAATGCTGGTAACCAGCATTGTCTCCTTTTCTCCGATTATTCTCCAAAGCATTCACTTTTAGGGCTGTTAAAAAGCGTCATTGTGTTGTGTGGTAAGGGGTCAATAAGGATAAACAGATCCCCCCCATCCCAACAGCCAATCAGATCTCATCCCTCTGTGAAATTATCCAATCACAGAAGCTTTTAGGAAATCACCATGGATACCAATCAGCCAATCAGAGAGGCTCTGAGAAATCAAAATGGGCCCAGTCAGCCAATCAGAGAGCTCCAAAATCATTTCAAAATGGCGCCCTAATATAGCGATAGAAAACAGTGAACAAAAAACGGCATAAAAGTGGATTTAGAGTCTTTTTTAAAGGCTGCTGTGCAGTCCTTGGCAATCTGCCAGACATGCACCATCCACACATGCCAGATTTCACTGAAAAAGGGCCAAAATTCAAGAAAACAAGGTGGCAGAAGACCTTGTTTTGGTCTTTTCAAGCACCTTGCAAGATTGCAAGAGTTACTTCCCTTAAAGAAAACCCTTGACCCCCCCCTTTTACCGTTTCATTGAATTTTCTGACTCAGGCCACAATGAATTCATATAAGCCAAAATGATCAATGAACAGTGTAAACCCCCCCCCCTCCCAGAAATTAATGTGACAAGTTGCTAAAAAAAGAATGAAAATTCTTTCAGTAGCAATTGTTTCCTATTGTATAAATCAAACAAAGGGAACTGAAATGTAATTTTTCCAATCGCTTCAAACCGCAACAAGAAACCCAGTTACGTTGATTACCGTCTCATATGTGCCAGTTACGCACATGGGAAAAGCACAGAAAACAATGTGACAAGTGGCTAAAAAAAGACTGAAAACTCTTTCAGTAGCAAGGAACTAAAGTGTAATTCTTCTAATCTCTTCAAACCGCAACAAGAAACCCAGTTACGTTGACTACCGTTTCATACGTGCCAGTTACGCACATGCGAAAACATCAGAAAATGATGTGACAAGTGGCTAAAAAAAGACTTGAACACTCTTTCAGTAGCAACTGCTTCCTGTTGCATAAGTCAAATAGAACTAAATTTCTAGTATTTTTTTTTCTCCAATCTCTTCAAACCGCAACAAGAAACCCATTTACGTTGACTACCGTATTGTAGGTGCCAGTTACGTATCTGCGAAAACATGAAAAATCGACTTTACGGGACATTTCATAGCAGACGAAACCTGTTTCTCAAGTCAAATATGGGGAAATAATTTTTTTTTTTTTTTTTTCTTTTTACATCAAATCTCTTTATACCGTGTCAACAAACCCATTTACATTGACTACCGTCTCGTAGGTGCCAGTTACGTATCCGCGAAAACCTGAAAAATCGACTCACGGAACATTTTGTAGCAGACGACACCTGTTGCTTAAGTCAATTATAGGGATTTTTCTTTTTCGTTTTCTCTCACTAGGGCCATTGATTTGGTTACGATGACTATCTCACCCGGTTACGTGCTGCGCGTGAAATCGTAAAATCAGCTTAGACACTTTCGGAGGCAACTGATACCTGTTGCACAAATCAAAGAAAGGTAAATCAAATGTTTCCCTGTTTTCTTACCAGGGTCAGTTTTGGTGGCCGTGCGAGTCAAAAGTCAATGTTATGTTTAACCGCTGCGCAAAAATATAAAATTCAGAAGCAACTGTTTCAGAAACTTTTTCTGAAGAAAAAAGATCTTGTTCTTGGTTGAAGAGTTTAAAAATAGGTCATAAAGATAAAATAAGATGTAAGAATAACTAATAATCAAAATTATTTTTGACAGGGTAGAAAACATTGTGGGAAAAGGAGAAAATGCTGGTAACCAGCATTGTCTCCTTTTCTCCGATTATTCTCCAAAGCATTCCCTTTTAGGGCTGTTAAAAAGCGTCATTGTGTTGTGTGGTAAGGGGTCAATAAGGATAAACAGATCCCCCCCATCCCAACAGCCAATCAGATCTCATCCCTCTGTGAAATTATCCAATCACAGAAGCTTTTAGGAAATCACCATGGATACCAATCAGCCAATCAGAGAGGCTCTGAGAAATCAAAATGGGCCCAGTCAGCCAATCAGAGAGCTCCAAAATCATTTCAAAATGGCGCCCTAATATAGCGATAGAAAACAGTGAACAAAAAACGGCATAAAAGTGGATTTAGAGTCTTTTTTAAAGGCTGCTGTGCAGTCCTTGGCAATCTGCCAGACATGCACCATCCACACATGCCAGATTTCACTGAAAAAGGGCCAAAATTCAAGAAAACAAGGTGGCAGAAGACCTTGTTTTGGTCTTTTCAAGCACCTTGCAAGATTGCAAGAGTTACTTCCCTTAAAGAAAACCCTTGACCCCCCCCTTTTACCGTTTCATTGAATTTTCTGACTCAGGCCACAATGAATTCATATAAGCCAAAATGATCAATGAACAGTGTAAACCCCCCCCCCTCCCAGAAATTAATGTGACAAGTTGCTAAAAAAAGAATGAAAATTCTTTCAGTAGCAATTGTTTCCTATTGTATAAATCAAACAAAGGGAACTGAAATGTAATTTTTCCAATCGCTTCAAACCGCAACAAGAAACCCAGTTACGTTGATTACCGTCTCATATGTGCCAGTTACGCACATGGGAAAAGCACAGAAAACAATGTGACAAGTGGCTAAAAAAAGACTGAAAACTCTTTCAGTAGCAAGGAACTAAAGTGTAATTCTTCTAATCTCTTCAAACCGCAACAAGAAACCCAGTTACGTTGACTACCGTTTCATACGTGCCAGTTACGCACATGCGAAAACATCAGAAAATGATGTGACAAGTGGCTAAAAAAAGACTTGAACACTCTTTCAGTAGCAACTGCTTCCTGTTGCATAAGTCAAATAGAACTAAATTTCTAGTATTTTTTTTTCTCCAATCTCTTCAAACCGCAACAAGAAACCCATTTACGTTGACTACCGTATTGTAGGTGCCAGTTACGTATCTGCGAAAACATGAAAAATCGACTTTACGGGACATTTCATAGCAGACGAAACCTGTTTCTCAAGTCAAATATGGGGAAATAATTTTTTTTTTTTTTTTTTTTTCTTTTTACATCAAATCTCTTTATACCGTGTCAACAAACCCATTTACATTGACTACCGTCTCGTAGGTGCCAGTTACGTATCCGCGAAAACCTGAAAAATCGACTCACGGAACATTTTGTAGCAGACGACACCTGTTGCTTAAGTCAATTATAGGGATTTTTCTTTTTCGTTTTCTCTCACTAGGGCCATTGATTTGGTTACGATGACTATCTCACCCGGTTACGTGCTGCGCGTGAAATCGTAAAATCAGCTTAGACACTTTCGGAGGCAACTGATACCTGTTGCACAAATCAAAGAAAGGTAAATCAAATGTTTCCCTGTTTTCTTACCAGGGTCAGTTTTGGTGGCCGTGCGAGTCAAAAGTCAATGTTATGTTTAACCGCTGCGCAAAAATATAAAATTCAGAAGCAACTGTTTCAGAAACTTTTTCTGAAGAAAAAAGATCTTGTTCTTGGTTGAAGAGTTTAAAAATAGGTCATAAAGATAAAATAAGATGTAAGAATAACTAATAATCAAAATTATTTTTGACAGGGTAGAAAACATTGTGGGAAAAGGAGAAAATGCTGGTAACCAGCATTGTCTCCTTTTCTCCGATTATTCTCCAAAGCATTCCCTTTTAGGGCTGTTAAAAAGCGTCATTGTGTTGTGTGGTAAGGGGTCAATAAGGATAAACAGATCCCCCCCATCCCAACAGCCAATCAGATCTCATCCCTCTGTGAAATTATCCAATCACAGAAGCTTTTAGGAAATCACCATGGATACCAATCAGCCAATCAGAGAGGCTCTGAGAAATCAAAATGGGCCCAGTCAGCCAATCAGAGAGCTCCAAAATCATTTCAAAATGGCGCCCTAATATAGCGATAGAAAACAGTGAACAAAAAACGGCATAAAAGTGGATTTAGAGTCTTTTTTAAAGGCTGCTGTGCAGTCCTTGGCAATCTGCCAGACATGCACCATCCACACATGCCAGATTTCACTGAAAAAGGGCCAAAATTCAAGAAAACAAGGTGGCAGAAGACCTTGTTTTGGTCTTTTCAAGCACCTTGCAAGATTGCAAGAGTTACTTCCCTTAAAGAAAACCCTTGACCCCCCCCTTTTACCGTTTCATTGAATTTTCTGACTCAGGCCACAATGAATTCATATAAGCCAAAATGATCAATGAACAGTGTAAACCCCCCCCCTCCCAGAAATTAATGTGACAAGTTGCTAAAAAAAGAATGAAAATTCTTTCAGTAGCAATTGTTTCCTATTGTATAAATCAAACAAAGGGAACTGAAATGTAATTTTTCCAATCGCTTCAAACCGCAACAAGAAACCCAGTTACGTTGATTACCGTCTCATATGTGCCAGTTACGCACATGGGAAAAGCACAGAAAACAATGTGACAAGTGGCTAAAAAAAGACTGAAAACTCTTTCAGTAGCAAGGAACTAAAGTGTAATTCTTCTAATCTCTTCAAACCGCAACAAGAAACCCAGTTACGTTGACTACCGTTTCATACGTGCCAGTTACGCACATGCGAAAACATCAGAAAATGATGTGACAAGTGGCTAAAAAAAGACTTGAACACTCTTTCAGTAGCAACTGCTTCCTGTTGCATAAGTCAAATAGAACTAAATTTCTAGTATTTTTTTTTCTCCAATCTCTTCAAACCGCAACAAGAAACCCATTTACATGGACTACCGTATTGTAGGTGCCAGTTACGTATCTGCGAAAACATGAAAAATCGACTTTACGGGACATTTCATAGCAGACGAAACCTGTTTCTCAAGTCAAATATGGGGAAATAATTTTTTTTTTTTTTTTTTTTCTTTTTACATCAAATCTCTTTATACCGTGTCAACAAACCCATTTACATTGACTACCGTCTCGTAGGTGCCAGTTACGTATCCGCGAAAACCTGAAAAATCGACTCACGGAACATTTTGTAGCAGACGACACCTGTTGCTTAAGTCAATTATAGGGATTTTTCTTTTTCGTTTTCTCTCACTAGGGCCATTGATTTGGTTACGATGACTATCTCACCCGGTTACGTGCTGCGCGTGAAATCGTAAAATCAGCTTAGACACTTTCGGAGGCAACTGATACCTGTTGCACAAATCAAAGAAAGGTAAATCAAATGTTTCCCTGTTTTCTTACCAGGGTCAGTTTTGGTGGCCGTGCGAGTCAAAAGTCAATGTTATGTTTAACCGCTGCGCAAAAATATAAAATTCAGAAGCAACTGTTTCAGAAACTTTTTCTGAAGAAAAAAGATCTTGTTCTTGGTTGAAGAGTTTAAAAATAGGTCATAAAGATAAAATAAGATGTAAGAATAACTAATAATCAAAATTATTTTTGACAGGGTAGAAAACATTGTGGGAAAAGGAGAAAATGCTGGTAACCAGCATTGTCTCCTTTTCTCCGATTATTCTCCAAAGCATTCCCTTTTAGGGCTGTTAAAAAGCGTCATTGTGTTGTGTGGTAAGGGGTCAATAAGGATAAACAGATCCCCCCCATCCCAACAGCCAATCAGATCTCATCCCTCTGTGAAATTATCCAATCACAGAAGCTTTTAGGAAATCACCATGGATACCAATCAGCCAATCAGAGAGGCTCTGAGAAATCAAAATGGGCCCAGTCAGCCAATCAGAGAGCTCCAAAATCATTTCAAAATGGCGCCCTAATATAGCGATAGAAAACAGTGAACAAAAAACGGCATAAAAGTGGATTTAGAGTCTTTTTTAAAGGCTGCTGTGCAGTCCTTGGCAATCTGCCAGACATGCACCATCCACACATGCCAGATTTCACTGAAAAAGGGCCAAAATTCAAGAAAACAAGGTGGCAGAAGACCTTGTTTTGGTCTTTTCAAGCACCTTGCAAGATTGCAAGAGTTACTTCCCTTAAAGAAAACCCTTGACCCCCCCCTTTTACCGTTTCATTGAATTTTCTGACTCAGGCCACAATGAATTCATATAAGCCAAAATGATCAATGAACAGTGTAAACCCCCCCCCCTCCCAGAAATTAATGTGACAAGTTGCTAAAAAAAGAATGAAAATTCTTTCAGTAGCAATTGTTTCCTATTGTATAAATCAAACAAAGGGAACTGAAATGTAATTTTTCCAATCGCTTCAAACCGCAACAAGAAACCCAGTTACGTTGATTACCGTCTCATATGTGCCAGTTACGCACATGGGAAAAGCACAGAAAACAATGTGACAAGTGGCTAAAAAAAGACTGAAAACTCTTTCAGTAGCAAGGAACTAAAGTGTAATTCTTCTAATCTCTTCAAACCGCAACAAGAAACCCAGTTACGTTGACTACCGTTTCATACGTGCCAGTTACGCACATGCGAAAACATCAGAAAATGATGTGACAAGTGGCTAAAAAAAGACTTGAACACTCTTTCAGTAGCAACTGCTTCCTGTTGCATAAGTCAAATAGAACTAAATTTCTAGTATTTTTTTTTCTCCAATCTCTTCAAACCGCAACAAGAAACCCATTTACGTTGACTACCGTATTGTAGGTGCCAGTTACGTATCTGCGAAAACATGAAAAATCGACTTTACGGGACATTTCATAGCAGACGAAACCTGTTTCTCAAGTCAAATATGGGGAAATAATTTTTTTTTTTTTTTTTTTCTTTTTACATCAAATCTCTTTATACCGTGTCAACAAACCCATTTACATTGACTACCGTCTCGTAGGTGCCAGTTACGTATCCGCGAAAACCTGAAAAATCGACTCACGGAACATTTTGTAGCAGACGACACCTGTTGCTTAAGTCAATTATAGGGATTTTTCTTTTTCGTTTTCTCTCACTAGGGCCATTGATTTGGTTACGATGACTATCTCACCCGGTTACGTGCTGCGCGTGAAATCGTAAAATCAGCTTAGACACTTTCGGAGGCAACTGATACCTGTTGCACAAATCAAAGAAAGGTAAATCAAATGTTTCCCTGTTTTCTTACCAGGGTCAGTTTTGGTGGCCGTGCGAGTCAAAAGTCAATGTTATGTTTAACCGCTGCGCAAAAATATAAAATTCAGAAGCAACTGTTTCAGAAACTTTTTCTGAAGAAAAAAGATCTTGTTCTTGGTTGAAGAGTTTAAAAATAGGTCATAAAGATAAAATAAGATGTAAGAATAACTAATAATCAAAATTATTTTTGACAGGGTAGAAAACATTGTGGGAAAAGGAGAAAATGCTGGTAACCAGCATTGTCTCCTTTTCTCCGATTATTCTCCAAAGCATTCACTTTTAGGGCTGTTAAAAAGCGTCATTGTGTTGTGTGGTAAGGGGTCAATAAGGATAAACAGATCCCCCCCATCCCAACAGCCAATCAGATCTCATCCCTCTGTGAAATTATCCAATCACAGAAGCTTTTAGGAAATCACCATGGATACCAATCAGCCAATCAGAGAGGCTCTGAGAAATCAAAATGGGCCCAGTCAGCCAATCAGAGAGCTCCAAAATCATTTCAAAATGGCGCCCTAATATAGCGATAGAAAACAGTGAACAAAAAACGGCATAAAAGTGGATTTAGAGTCTTTTTTAAAGGCTGCTGTGCAGTCCTTGGCAATCTGCCAGACATGCACCATCCACACATGCCAGATTTCACTGAAAAAGGGCCAAAATTCAAGAAAACAAGGTGGCAGAAGACCTTGTTTTGGTCTTTTCAAGCACCTTGCAAGATTGCAAGAGTTACTTCCCTTAAAGAAAACCCTTGACCCCCCCCCTTTTACCGTTTCATTGAATTTTCTGACTCAGGCCACAATGAATTCATATAAGCCAAAATGATCAATGAACAGTGTAAACCCCCCCCCCTCCCAGAAATTAATGTGACAAGTTGCTAAAAAAAGAATGAAAATTCTTTCAGTAGCAATTGTTTCCTATTGTATAAATCAAACAAAGGGAACTGAAATGTAATTTTTCCAATCGCTTCAAACCGCAACAAGAAACCCAGTTACGTTGATTACCGTCTCATATGTGCCAGTTACGCACATGGGAAAAGCACAGAAAACAATGTGACAAGTGGCTAAAAAAAGACTGAAAACTCTTTCAGTAGCAAGGAACTAAAGTGTAATTCTTCTAATCTCTTCAAACCGCAACAAGAAACCCAGTTACGTTGACTACCGTTTCATACGTGCCAGTTACGCACATGCGAAAACATCAGAAAATGATGTGACAAGTGGCTAAAAAAAGACTTGAACACTCTTTCAGTAGCAACTGCTTCCTGTTGCATAAGTCAAATAGAACTAAATTTCTAGTATTTTTTTTTCTCCAATCTCTTCAAACCGCAACAAGAAACCCATTTACGTTGACTACCGTATTGTAGGTGCCAGTTACGTATCTGCGAAAACATGAAAAATCGACTTTACGGGACATTTCATAGCAGACGAAACCTGTTTCTCAAGTCAAATATGGGGAAATAATTTTTTTTTTTTTTTTTTCTTTTTACATCAAATCTCTTTATACCGTGTCAACAAACCCATTTACATTGACTACCGTCTCGTAGGTGCCAGTTACGTATCCGCGAAAACCTGAAAAATCGACTCACGGAACATTTTGTAGCAGACGACACCTGTTGCTTAAGTCAATTATAGGGATTTTTCTTTTTCGTTTTCTCTCACTAGGGCCATTGATTTGGTTACGATGACTATCTCACCCGGTTACGTGCTGCGCGTGAAATCGTAAAATCAGCTTAGACACTTTCGGAGGCAACTGATACCTGTTGCACAAATCAAAGAAAGGTAAATCAAATGTTTCCCTGTTTTCTTACCAGGGTCAGTTTTGGTGGCCGTGCGAGTCAAAAGTCAATGTTATGTTTAACCGCTGCGCAAAAATATAAAATTCAGAAGCAACTGTTTCAGAAACTTTTTCTGAAGAAAAAAGATCTTGTTCTTGGTTGAAGAGTTTAAAAATAGGTCATAAAGATAAAATAAGATGTAAGAATAACTAATAATCAAAATTATTTTTGACAGGGTAGAAAACATTGTGGGAAAAGGAGAAAATGCTGGTAACCAGCATTGTCTCCTTTTCTCCGATTATTCTCCAAAGCATTCCCTTTTAGGGCTGTTAAAAAGCGTCATTGTGTTGTGTGGTAAGGGGTCAATAAGGATAAACAGATCCCCCCCATCCCAACAGCCAATCAGATCTCATCCCTCTGTGAAATTATCCAATCACAGAAGCTTTTAGGAAATCACCATGGATACCAATCAGCCAATCAGAGAGGCTCTGAGAAATCAAAATGGGCCCAGTCAGCCAATCAGAGAGCTCCAAAATCATTTCAAAATGGCGCCCTAATATAGCGATAGAAAACAGTGAACAAAAAACGGCATAAAAGTGGATTTAGAGTCTTTTTTAAAGGCTGCTGTGCAGTCCTTGGCAATCTGCCAGACATGCACCATCCACACATGCCAGATTTCACTGAAAAAGGGCCAAAATTCAAGAAAACAAGGTGGCAGAAGACCTTGTTTTGGTCTTTTCAAGCACCTTGCAAGATTGCAAGAGTTACTTCCCTTAAAGAAAACCCTTGACCCCCCCCTTTTACCGTTTCATTGAATTTTCTGACTCAGGCCACAATGAATTCATATAAGCCAAAATGATCAATGAACAGTGTAAACCCCCCCCCTCCCAGAAATTAATGTGACAAGTTGCTAAAAAAAGAATGAAAATTCTTTCAGTAGCAATTGTTTCCTATTGTATAAATCAAACAAAGGGAACTGAAATGTAATTTTTCCAATCGCTTCAAACCGCAACAAGAAACCCAGTTACGTTGATTACCGTCTCATATGTGCCAGTTACGCACATGGGAAAAGCACAGAAAACAATGTGACAAGTGGCTAAAAAAAGACTGAAAACTCTTTCAGTAGCAAGGAACTAAAGTGTAATTCTTCTAATCTCTTCAAACCGCAACAAGAAACCCAGTTACGTTGACTACCGTTTCATACGTGCCAGTTACGCACATGCGAAAACATCAGAAAATGATGTGACAAGTGGCTAAAAAAAGACTTGAACACTCTTTCAGTAGCAACTGCTTCCTGTTGCATAAGTCAAATAGAACTAAATTTCTAGTATTTTTTTTTCTCCAATCTCTTCAAACCGCAACAAGAAACCCATTTACGTTGACTACCGTATTGTAGGTGCCAGTTACGTATCTGCGAAAACATGAAAAATCGACTTTACGGGACATTTCATAGCAGACGAAACCTGTTTCTCAAGTCAAATATGGGGAAATAATTTTTTTTTTTTTTTTTTTTTCTTTTTACATCAAATCTCTTTATACCGTGTCAACAAACCCATTTACATTGACTACCGTCTCGTAGGTGCCAGTTACGTATCCGCGAAAACCTGAAAAATCGACTCACGGAACATTTTGTAGCAGACGACACCTGTTGCTTAAGTCAATTATAGGGATTTTTCTTTTTCGTTTTCTCTCACTAGGGCCATTGATTTGGTTACGATGACTATCTCACCCGGTTACGTGCTGCGCGTGAAATCGTAAAATCAGCTTAGACACTTTCGGAGGCAACTGATACCTGTTGCACAAATCAAAGAAAGGTAAATCAAATGTTTCCCTGTTTTCTTACCAGGGTCAGTTTTGGTGGCCGTGCGAGTCAAAAGTCAATGTTATGTTTAACCGCTGCGCAAAAATATAAAATTCAGAAGCAACTGTTTCAGAAACTTTTTCTGAAGAAAAAAGATCTTGTTCTTGGTTGAAGAGTTTAAAAATAGGTCATAAAGATAAAATAAGATGTAAGAATAACTAATAATCAAAATTATTTTTGACAGGGTAGAAAACATTGTGGGAAAAGGAGAAAATGCTGGTAACCAGCATTGTCTCCTTTTCTCCGATTATTCTCCAAAGCATTCCCTTTTAGGGCTGTTAAAAAGCGTCATTGTGTTGTGTGGTAAGGGGTCAATAAGGATAAACAGATCCCCCCCATCCCAACAGCCAATCAGATCTCATCCCTCTGTGAAATTATCCAATCACAGAAGCTTTTAGGAAATCACCATGGATACCAATCAGCCAATCAGAGAGGCTCTGAGAAATCAAAATGGGCCCAGTCAGCCAATCAGAGAGCTCCAAAATCATTTCAAAATGGCGCCCTAATATAGCGATAGAAAACAGTGAACAAAAAACGGCATAAAAGTGGATTTAGAGTCTTTTTTAAAGGCTGCTGTGCAGTCCTTGGCAATCTGCCAGACATGCACCATCCACACATGCCAGATTTCACTGAAAAAGGGCCAAAATTCAAGAAAACAAGGTGGCAGAAGACCTTGTTTTGGTCTTTTCAAGCACCTTGCAAGATTGCAAGAGTTACTTCCCTTAAAGAAAACCCTTGACCCCCCCCCCTTTTACCGTTTCATTGAATTTTCTGACTCAGGCCACAATGAATTCATATAAGCCAAAATGATCAATGAACAGTGTAAACCCCCCCCCTCCCAGAAATTAATGTGACAAGTTGCTAAAAAAAGAATGAAAATTCTTTCAGTAGCAATTGTTTCCTATTGTATAAATCAAACAAAGGGAACTGAAATGTAATTTTTCCAATCGCTTCAAACCGCAACAAGAAACCCAGTTACGTTGATTACCGTCTCATATGTGCCAGTTACGCACATGGGAAAAGCACAGAAAACAATGTGACAAGTGGCTAAAAAAAGACTGAAAACTCTTTCAGTAGCAAGGAACTAAAGTGTAATTCTTCTAATCTCTTCAAACCGCAACAAGAAACCCAGTTACGTTGACTACCGTTTCATACGTGCCAGTTACGCACATGCGAAAACATCAGAAAATGATGTGACAAGTGGCTAAAAAAAGACTTGAACACTCTTTCAGTAGCAACTGCTTCCTGTTGCATAAGTCAAATAGAACTAAATTTCTAGTATTTTTTTTTCTCCAATCTCTTCAAACCGCAACAAGAAACCCATTTACGTTGACTACCGTATTGTAGGTGCCAGTTACGTATCTGCGAAAACATGAAAAATCGACTTTACGGGACATTTCATAGCAGACGAAACCTGTTTCTCAAGTCAAATATGGGGAAATAATTTTTTTTTTTTTTTTTTCTTTTTACATCAAATCTCTTTATACCGTGTCAACAAACCCATTTACATTGACTACCGTCTCGTAGGTGCCAGTTACGTATCCGCGAAAACCTGAAAAATCGACTCACGGAACATTTTGTAGCAGACGACACCTGTTGCTTAAGTCAATTATAGGGATTTTTCTTTTTCGTTTTCTCTCACTAGGGCCATTGATTTGGTTACGATGACTATCTCACCCGGTTACGTGCTGCGCGTGAAATCGTAAAATCAGCTTAGACACTTTCGGAGGCAACTGATACCTGTTGCACAAATCAAAGAAAGGTAAATCAAATGTTTCCCTGTTTTCTTACCAGGGTCAGTTTTGGTGGCCGTGCGAGTCAAAAGTCAATGTTATGTTTAACCGCTGCGCAAAAATATAAAATTCAGAAGCAACTGTTTCAGAAACTTTTTCTGAAGAAAAAAGATCTTGTTCTTGGTTGAAGAGTTTAAAAATAGGTCATAAAGATAAAATAAGATGTAAGAATAACTAATAATCAAAATTATTTTTGACAGGGTAGAAAACATTGTGGGAAAAGGAGAAAATGCTGGTAACCAGCATTGTCTCCTTTTCTCCGATTATTCTCCAAAGCATTCCCTTTTAGGGCTGTTAAAAAGCGTCATTGTGTTGTGTGGTAAGGGGTCAATAAGGATAAACAGATCCCCCCCCATCCCAACAGCCAATCAGATCTCATCCCTCTGTGAAATTATCCAATCACAGAAGCTTTTAGGAAATCACCATGGATACCAATCAGCCAATCAGAGAGGCTCTGAGAAATCAAAATGGGCCCAGTCAGCCAATCAGAGAGCTCCAAAATCATTTCAAAATGGCGCCCTAATATAGCGATAGAAAACAGTGAACAAAAAACGGCATAAAAGTGGATTTAGAGTCTTTTTTAAAGGCTGCTGTGCAGTCCTTGGCAATCTGCCAGACATGCACCATCCACACATGCCAGATTTCACTGAAAAAGGGCCAAAATTCAAGAAAACAAGGTGGCAGAAGACCTTGTTTTGGTCTTTTCAAGCACCTTGCAAGATTGCAAGAGTTACTTCCCTTAAAGAAAACCCTTGACCCCCCCCCTTTTACCGTTTCATTGAATTTTCTGACTCAGGCCACAATGAATTCATATAAGCCAAAATGATCAATGAACAGTGTAAACCCCCCCCCTCCCAGAAATTAATGTGACAAGTTGCTAAAAAAAGAATGAAAATTCTTTCAGTAGCAATTGTTTCCTATTGTATAAATCAAACAAAGGGAACTGAAATGTAATTTTTCCAATCGCTTCAAACCGCAACAAGAAACCCAGTTACGTTGATTACCGTCTCATATGTGCCAGTTACGCACATGGGAAAAGCACAGAAAACAATGTGACAAGTGGCTAAAAAAAGACTGAAAACTCTTTCAGTAGCAAGGAACTAAAGTGTAATTCTTCTAATCTCTTCAAACCGCAACAAGAAACCCAGTTACGTTGACTACCGTTTCATACGTGCCAGTTACGCACATGCGAAAACATCAGAAAATGATGTGACAAGTGGCTAAAAAAAGACTTGAACACTCTTTCAGTAGCAACTGCTTCCTGTTGCATAAGTCAAATAGAACTAAATTTCTAGTATTTTTTTTTCTCCAATCTCTTCAAACCGCAACAAGAAACCCATTTACGTTGACTACCGTATTGTAGGTGCCAGTTACGTATCTGCGAAAACATGAAAAATCGACTTTACGGGACATTTCATAGCAGACGAAACCTGTTTCTCAAGTCAAATATGGGGAAATAATTTTTTTTTTTTTTTTTTTTCTTTTTACATCAAATCTCTTTATACCGTGTCAACAAACCCATTTACATTGACTACCGTCTCGTAGGTGCCAGTTACGTATCCGCGAAAACCTGAAAAATCGACTCACGGAACATTTTGTAGCAGACGACACCTGTTGCTTAAGTCAATTATAGGGATTTTTCTTTTTCGTTTTCTCTCACTAGGGCCATTGATTTGGTTACGATGACTATCTCACCCGGTTACGTGCTGCGCGTGAAATCGTAAAATCAGCTTAGACACTTTCGGAGGCAACTGATACCTGTTGCACAAATCAAAGAAAGGTAAATCAAATGTTTCCCTGTTTTCTTACCAGGGTCAGTTTTGGTGGCCGTGCGAGTCAAAAGTCAATGTTATGTTTAACCGCTGCGCAAAAATATAAAATTCAGAAGCAACTGTTTCAGAAACTTTTTCTGAAGAAAAAAGATCTTGTTCTTGGTTGAAGAGTTTAAAAATAGGTCATAAAGATAAAATAAGATGTAAGAATAACTAATAATCAAAATTATTTTTGACAGGGTAGAAAACATTGTGGGAAAAGGAGAAAATGCTGGTAACCAGCATTGTCTCCTTTTCTCCGATTATTCTCCAAAGCATTCCCTTTTAGGGCTGTTAAAAAGCGTCATTGTGTTGTGTGGTAAGGGGTCAATAAGGATAAACAGATCCCCCCCCATCCCAACAGCCAATCAGATCTCATCCCTCTGTGAAATTATCCAATCACAGAAGCTTTTAGGAAATCACCATGGATACCAATCAGCCAATCAGAGAGGCTCTGAGAAATCAAAATGGGCCCAGTCAGCCAATCAGAGAGCTCCAAAATCATTTCAAAATGGCGCCCTAATATAGCGATAGAAAACAGTGAACAAAAAACGGCATAAAAGTGGATTTAGAGTCTTTTTTAAAGGCTGCTGTGCAGTCCTTGGCAATCTGCCAGACATGCACCATCCACACATGCCAGATTTCACTGAAAAAGGGCCAAAATTCAAGAAAACAAGGTGGCAGAAGACCTTGTTTTGGTCTTTTCAAGCACCTTGCAAGATTGCAAGAGTTACTTCCCTTAAAGAAAACCCTTGACCCCCCCTTTTACCGTTTCATTGAATTTTCTGACTCAGGCCACAATGAATTCATATAAACCAAAATGATCAATGAACAGTGTAAACCCCCCCCCTCCCAGAAATTAATGTGACAAGTTGCTAAAAAAAGAATGAAAATTCTTTCAGTAGCAATTGTTTCCTATTGTATAAATCAAACAAAGGGAACTGAAATGTAATTTTTCCAATCGCTTCAAACCGCAACAAGAAACCCAGTTACGTTGATTACCGTCTCATATGTGCCAGTTACGCACATGGGAAAAGCACAGAAAACAATGTGACAAGTGGCTAAAAAAAGACTGAAAACTCTTTCAGTAGCAAGGAACTAAAGTGTAATTCTTCTAATCTCTTCAAACCGCAACAAGAAACCCAGTTACGTTGACTACCGTTTCATACGTGCCAGTTACGCACATGCGAAAACATCAGAAAATGATGTGACAAGTGGCTAAAAAAAGACTTGAACACTCTTTCAGTAGCAACTGCTTCCTGTTGCATAAGTCAAATAGAACTAAATTTCTAGTATTTTTTTTTCTCCAATCTCTTCAAACCGCAACAAGAAACCCATTTACGTTGACTACCGTATTGTAGGTGCCAGTTACGTATCTGCGAAAACATGAAAAATCGACTTTACGGGACATTTCATAGCAGACGAAACCTGTTTCTCAAGTCAAATATGGGGAAATAATTTTTTTTTTTTTTTTTTTTCTTTTTACATCAAATCTCTTTATACCGTGTCAACAAACCCATTTACATTGACTACCGTCTCGTAGGTGCCAGTTACGTATCCGCGAAAACCTGAAAAATCGACTCACGGAACATTTTGTAGCAGACGACACCTGTTGCTTAAGTCAATTATAGGGATTTTTCTTTTTCGTTTTCTCTCACTAGGGCCATTGATTTGGTTACGATGACTATCTCACCCGGTTACGTGCTGCGCGTGAAATCGTAAAATCAGCTTAGACACTTTCGGAGGCAACTGATACCTGTTGCACAAATCAAAGAAAGGTAAATCAAATGTTTCCCTGTTTTCTTACCAGGGTCAGTTTTGGTGGCCGTGCGAGTCAAAAGTCAATGTTATGTTTAACCGCTGCGCAAAAATATAAAATTCAGAAGCAACTGTTTCAGAAACTTTTTCTGAAGAAAAAAGATCTTGTTCTTGGTTGAAGAGTTTAAAAATAGGTCATAAAGATAAAATAAGATGTAAGAATAACTAATAATCAAAATTATTTTTGACAGGGTAGAAAACATTGTGGGAAAAGGAGAAAATGCTGGTAACCAGCATTGTCTCCTTTTCTCCGATTATTCTCCAAAGCATTCCCTTTTAGGGCTGTTAAAAAGCGTCATTGTGTTGTGTGGTAAGGGGTCAATAAGGATAAACAGATCCCCCCCATCCCAACAGCCAATCAGATCTCATCCCTCTGTGAAATTATCCAATCACAGAAGCTTTTAGGAAATCACCATGGATACCAATCAGCCAATCAGAGAGGCTCTGAGAAATCAAAATGGGCCCAGTCAGCCAATCAGAGAGCTCCAAAATCATTTCAAAATGGCGCCCTAATATAGCGATAGAAAACAGTGAACAAAAAACGGCATAAAAGTGGATTTAGAGTCTTTTTTAAAGGCTGCTGTGCAGTCCTTGGCAATCTGCCAGACATGCACCATCCACACATGCCAGATTTCACTGAAAAAGGGCCAAAATTCAAGAAAACAAGGTGGCAGAAGACCTTGTTTTGGTCTTTTCAAGCACCTTGCAAGATTGCAAGAGTTACTTCCCTTAAAGAAAACCCTTGACCCCCCCCTTTTACCGTTTCATTGAATTTTCTGACTCAGGCCACAATGAATTCATATAAGCCAAAATGATCAATGAACAGTGTAAACCCCCCCCCTCCCAGAAATTAATGTGACAAGTTGCTAAAAAAAGAATGAAAATTCTTTCAGTAGCAATTGTTTCCTATTGTATAAATCAAACAAAGGGAACTGAAATGTAATTTTTCCAATCGCTTCAAACCGCAACAAGAAACCCAGTTACGTTGATTACCGTCTCATATGTGCCAGTTACGCACATGGGAAAAGCACAGAAAACAATGTGACAAGTGGCTAAAAAAAGACTGAAAACTCTTTCAGTAGCAAGGAACTAAAGTGTAATTCTTCTAATCTCTTCAAACCGCAACAAGAAACCCAGTTACGTTGACTACCGTTTCATACGTGCCAGTTACGCACATGCGAAAACATCAGAAAATGATGTGACAAGTGGCTAAAAAAAGACTTGAACACTCTTTCAGTAGCAACTGCTTCCTGTTGCATAAGTCAAATAGAACTAAATTTCTAGTATTTTTTTTTCTCCAATCTCTTCAAACCGCAACAAGAAACCCATTTACGTTGACTACCGTATTGTAGGTGCCAGTTACGTATCTGCGAAAACATGAAAAATCGACTTTACGGGACATTTCATAGCAGACGAAACCTGTTTCTCAAGTCAAATATGGGGAAATAATTTTTTTTTTTTTTTTTTTTCTTTTTACATCAAATCTCTTTATACCGTGTCAACAAACCCATTTACATTGACTACCGTCTCGTAGGTGCCAGTTACGTATCCGCGAAAACCTGAAAAATCGACTCACGGAACATTTTGTAGCAGACGACACCTGTTGCTTAAGTCAATTATAGGGATTTTTCTTTTTCGTTTTCTCTCACTAGGGCCATTGATTTGGTTACGATGACTATCTCACCCGGTTACGTGCTGCGCGTGAAATCGTAAAATCAGCTTAGACACTTTCGGAGGCAACTGATACCTGTTGCACAAATCAAAGAAAGGTAAATCAAATGTTTCCCTGTTTTCTTACCAGGGTCAGTTTTGGTGGCCGTGCGAGTCAAAAGTCAATGTTATGTTTAACCGCTGCGCAAAAATATAAAATTCAGAAGCAACTGTTTCAGAAACTTTTTCTGAAGAAAAAAGATCTTGTTCTTGGTTGAAGAGTTTAAAAATAGGTCATAAAGATAAAATAAGATGTAAGAATAACTAATAATCAAAATTATTTTTGACAGGGTAGAAAACATTGTGGGAAAAGGAGAAAATGCTGGTAACCAGCATTGTCTCCTTTTCTCCGATTATTCTCCAAAGCATTCCCTTTTAGGGCTGTTAAAAAGCGTCATTGTGTTGTGTGGTAAGGGGTCAATAAGGATAAACAGATCCCCCCCATCCCAACAGCCAATCAGATCTCATCCCTCTGTGAAATTATCCAATCACAGAAGCTTTTAGGAAATCACCATGGATACCAATCAGCCAATCAGAGAGGCTCTGAGAAATCAAAATGGGCCCAGTCAGCCAATCAGAGAGCTCCAAAATCATTTCAAAATGGCGCCCTAATATAGCGATAGAAAACAGTGAACAAAAAACGGCATAAAAGTGGATTTAGAGTCTTTTTTAAAGGCTGCTGTGCAGTCCTTGGCAATCTGCCAGACATGCACCATCCACACATGCCAGATTTCACTGAAAAAGGGCCAAAATTCAAGAAAACAAGGTGGCAGAAGACCTTGTTTTGGTCTTTTCAAGCACCTTGCAAGATTGCAAGAGTTACTTCCCTTAAAGAAAACCCTTGACCCCCCCCTTTTACCGTTTCATTGAATTTTCTGACTCAGGCCACAATGAATTCATATAAGCCAAAATGATCAATGAACAGTGTAAACCCCCCCCCCTCCCAGAAATTAATGTGACAAGTTGCTAAAAAAAGAATGAAAATTCTTTCAGTAGCAATTGTTTCCTATTGTATAAATCAAACAAAGGGAACTGAAATGTAATTTTTCCAATCGCTTCAAACCGCAACAAGAAACCCAGTTACGTTGATTACCGTCTCATATGTGCCAGTTACGCACATGGGAAAAGCACAGAAAACAATGTGACAAGTGGCTAAAAAAAGACTGAAAACTCTTTCAGTAGCAAGGAACTAAAGTGTAATTCTTCTAATCTCTTCAAACCGCAACAAGAAACCCAGTTACGTTGACTACCGTTTCATACGTGCCAGTTACGCACATGCGAAAACATCAGAAAATGATGTGACAAGTGGCTAAAAAAAGACTTGAACACTCTTTCAGTAGCAACTGCTTCCTGTTGCATAAGTCAAATAGAACTAAATTTCTAGTATTTTTTTTTCTCCAATCTCTTCAAACCGCAACAAGAAACCCATTTACGTTGACTACCGTATTGTAGGTGCCAGTTACGTATCTGCGAAAACATGAAAAATCGACTTTACGGGACATTTCATAGCAGACGAAACCTGTTTCTCAAGTCAAATATGGGGAAATAATTTTTTTTTTTTTTTTTTTTTCTTTTTACATCAAATCTCTTTATACCGTGTCAACAAACCCATTTACATTGACTACCGTCTCGTAGGTGCCAGTTACGTATCCGCGAAAACCTGAAAAATCGACTCACGGAACATTTTGTAGCAGACGACACCTGTTGCTTAAGTCAATTATAGGGATTTTTCTTTTTCGTTTTCTCTCACTAGGGCCATTGATTTGGTTACGATGACTATCTCACCCGGTTACGTGCTGCGCGTGAAATCGTAAAATCAGCTTAGACACTTTCGGAGGCAACTGATACCTGTTGCACAAATCAAAGAAAGGTAAATCAAATGTTTCCCTGTTTTCTTACCAGGGTCAGTTTTGGTGGCCGTGCGAGTCAAAAGTCAATGTTATGTTTAACCGCTGCGCAAAAATATAAAATTCAGAAGCAACTGTTTCAGAAACTTTTTCTGAAGAAAAAAGATCTTGTTCTTGGTTGAAGAGTTTAAAAATAGGTCATAAAGATAAAATAAGATGTAAGAATAACTAATAATCAAAATTATTTTTGACAGGGTAGAAAACATTGTGGGAAAAGGAGAAAATGCTGGTAACCAGCATTGTCTCCTTTTCTCCGATTATTCTCCAAAGCATTCCCTTTTAGGGCTGTTAAAAAGCGTCATTGTGTTGTGTGGTAAGGGGTCAATAAGGATAAACAGATCCCCCCCATCCCAACAGCCAATCAGATCTCATCCCTCTGTGAAATTATCCAATCACAGAAGCTTTTAGGAAATCACCATGGATACCAATCAGCCAATCAGAGAGGCTCTGAGAAATCAAAATGGGCCCAGTCAGCCAATCAGAGAGCTCCAAAATCATTTCAAAATGGCGCCCTAATATAGCGATAGAAAACAGTGAACAAAAAACGGCATAAAAGTGGATTTAGAGTCTTTTTTAAAGGCTGCTGTGCAGTCCTTGGCAATCTGCCAGACATGCACCATCCACACATGCCAGATTTCACTGAAAAAGGGCCAAAATTCAAGAAAACAAGGTGGCAGAAGACCTTGTTTTGGTCTTTTCAAGCACCTTGCAAGATTGCAAGAGTTACTTCCCTTAAAGAAAACCCTTGACCCCCCCCTTTTACCGTTTCATTGAATTTTCTGACTCAGGCCACAATGAATTCATATAAGCCAAAATGATCAATGAACAGTGTAAACCCCCCCCCCTCCCAGAAATTAATGTGACAAGTTGCTAAAAAAAGAATGAAAATTCTTTCAGTAGCAATTGTTTCCTATTGTATAAATCAAACAAAGGGAACTGAAATGTAATTTTTCCAATCGCTTCAAACCGCAACAAGAAACCCAGTTACGTTGATTACCGTCTCATATGTGCCAGTTACGCACATGGGAAAAGCACAGAAAACAATGTGACAAGTGGCTAAAAAAAGACTGAAAACTCTTTCAGTAGCAAGGAACTAAAGTGTAATTCTTCTAATCTCTTCAAACCGCAACAAGAAACCCAGTTACGTTGACTACCGTTTCATACGTGCCAGTTACGCACATGCGAAAACATCAGAAAATGATGTGACAAGTGGCTAAAAAAAGACTTGAACACTCTTTCAGTAGCAACTGCTTCCTGTTGCATAAGTCAAATAGAACTAAATTTCTAGTATTTTTTTTTCTCCAATCTCTTCAAACCGCAACAAGAAACCCATTTACGTTGACTACCGTATTGTAGGTGCCAGTTACGTATCTGCGAAAACATGAAAAATCGACTTTACGGGACATTTCATAGCAGACGAAACCTGTTTCTCAAGTCAAATATGGGGAAATAATTTTTTTTTTTTTTTTTTTTCTTTTTACATCAAATCTCTTTATACCGTGTCAACAAACCCATTTACATTGACTACCGTCTCGTAGGTGCCAGTTACGTATCCGCGAAAACCTGAAAAATCGACTCACGGAACATTTTGTAGCAGACGACACCTGTTGCTTAAGTCAATTATAGGGATTTTTCTTTTTCGTTTTCTCTCACTAGGGCCATTGATTTGGTTACGATGACTATCTCACCCGGTTACGTGCTGCGCGTGAAATCGTAAAATCAGCTTAGACACTTTCGGAGGCAACTGATACCTGTTGCACAAATCAAAGAAAGGTAAATCAAATGTTTCCCTGTTTTCTTACCAGGGTCAGTTTTGGTGGCCGTGCGAGTCAAAAGTCAATGTTATGTTTAACCGCTGCGCAAAAATATAAAATTCAGAAGCAACTGTTTCAGAAACTTTTTCTGAAGAAAAAAGATCTTGTTCTTGGTTGAAGAGTTTAAAAATAGGTCATAAAGATAAAATAAGATGTAAGAATAACTAATAATCAAAATTATTTTTGACAGGGTAGAAAACATTGTGGGAAAAGGAGAAAATGCTGGTAACCAGCATTGTCTCCTTTTCTCCGATTATTCTCCAAAGCATTCCCTTTTAGGGCTGTTAAAAAGCGTCATTGTGTTGTGTGGTAAGGGGTCAATAAGGATAAACAGATCCCCCCCATCCCAACAGCCAATCAGATCTCATCCCTCTGTGAAATTATCCAATCACAGAAGCTTTTAGGAAATCACCATGGATACCAATCAGCCAATCAGAGAGGCTCTGAGAAATCAAAATGGGCCCAGTCAGCCAATCAGAGAGCTCCAAAATCATTTCAAAATGGCGCCCTAATATAGCGATAGAAAACAGTGAACAAAAAACGGCATAAAAGTGGATTTAGAGTCTTTTTTAAAGGCTGCTGTGCAGTCCTTGGCAATCTGCCAGACATGCACCATCCACACATGCCAGATTTCACTGAAAAAGGGCCAAAATTCAAGAAAACAAGGTGGCAGAAGACCTTGTTTTGGTCTTTTCAAGCACCTTGCAAGATTGCAAGAGTTACTTCCCTTAAAGAAAACCCTTGACCCCCCCCCTTTTACCGTTTCATTGAATTTTCTGACTCAGGCCACAATGAATTCATATAAGCCAAAATGATCAATGAACAGTGTAAACCCCCCCCCCTCCCAGAAATTAATGTGACAAGTTGCTAAAAAAAGAATGAAAATTCTTTCAGTAGCAATTGTTTCCTATTGTATAAATCAAACAAAGGGAACTGAAATGTAATTTTTCCAATCGCTTCAAACCGCAACAAGAAACCCAGTTACGTTGATTACCGTCTCATATGTGCCAGTTACGCACATGGGAAAAGCACAGAAAACAATGTGACAAGTGGCTAAAAAAAGACTGAAAACTCTTTCAGTAGCAAGGAACTAAAGTGTAATTCTTCTAATCTCTTCAAACCGCAACAAGAAACCCAGTTACGTTGACTACCGTTTCATACGTGCCAGTTACGCACATGCGAAAACATCAGAAAATGATGTGACAAGTGGCTAAAAAAAGACTTGAACACTCTTTCAGTAGCAACTGCTTCCTGTTGCATAAGTCAAATAGAACTAAATTTCTAGTATTTTTTTTTCTCCAATCTCTTCAAACCGCAACAAGAAACCCATTTACGTTGACTACCGTATTGTAGGTGCCAGTTACGTATCTGCGAAAACATGAAAAATCGACTTTACGGGACATTTCATAGCAGACGAAACCTGTTTCTCAAGTCAAATATGGGGAAATAATTTTTTTTTTTTTCTTTTTACATCAAATCTCTTTATACCGTGTCAACAAACCCATTTACATTGACTACCGTCTCGTAGGTGCCAGTTACGTATCCGCCAAAACCTGAAAAATCGACTCACGGAACATTTTGTAGCAGACGACACCTGTTGCTTAAGTCAATTATAGGGATTTTTCTTTTTCGTTTTCTCTCACTAGGGCCATTGATTTGGTTACGATGACTATCTCACCCGGTTACGTGCTGCGCGTGAAATCGTAAAATCAGCTTAGACACTTTCGGAGGCAACTGATACCTGTTGCACAAATCAAAGAAAGGTAAATCAAATGTTTCCCTGTTTTCTTACCAGGGTCAGTTTTGGTGGTCGTGCGAGTCAAAAGTCAATGTTATGTTTAACCGCTGCGCAAAAATATAAAATTCAGAAGCAACTGTTTCAGAAACTTTTTCTGAAGAAAAAAGATCTTGTTCTTGGTTGAAGAGTTTAAAAATAGGTCATAAAGATAAAATAAGATGTAAGAATAACTAATAATCAAAATTATTTTTGACAGGGTAGAAAACATTGTGGGAAAAGGAGAAAATGCTGGTAACCAGCATTGTCTCCTTTTCTCCGATTATTCTCCAAAGCATTCCCTTTTAGGGCTGTTAAAAAGCGTCATTGTGTTGTGTGGTAAGGGGTCAATAAGGATAAACAGATCCCCCCCATCCCAACAGCCAATCAGATCTCATCCCTCTGTGAAATTATCCAATCACAGAAGCTTTTAGGAAATCACCATGGATACCAATCAGCCAATCAGAGAGGCTCTGAGAAATCAAAATGGGCCCAGTCAGCCAATCAGAGAGCTCCAAAATCATTTCAAAATGGCGCCCTAATATAGCGATAGAAAACAGTGAACAAAAAACGGCATAAAAGTGGATTTAGAGTCTTTTTTAAAGGCTGCTGTGCAGTCCTTGGCAATCTGCCAGACATGCACCATCCACACATGCCAGATTTCACTGAAAAAGGGCCAAAATTCAAGAAAACAAGGTGGCAGAAGACCTTGTTTTGGTCTTTTCAAGCACCTTGCAAGATTGCAAGAGTTACTTCCCTTAAAGAAAACCCTTGACCCCCCCCTTTTACCGTTTCATTGAATTTTCTGACTCAGGCCACAATGAATTCATATAAGCCAAAATGATCAATGAACAGTGTAAACCCCCCCCTCCCAGAAATTAATGTGACAAGTTGCTAAAAAAAGAATGAAAATTCTTTCAGTAGCAATTGTTTCCTATTGTATAAATCAAACAAAGGGAACTGAAATGTAATTTTTCCAATCGCTTCAAACCGCAACAAGAAACCCAGTTACGTTGATTACCGTCTCATATGTGCCAGTTACGCACATGGGAAAAGCACAGAAAACAATGTGACAAGTGGCTAAAAAAAGACTGAAAACTCTTTCAGTAGCAAGGAACTAAAGTGTAATTCTTCTAATCTCTTCAAACTGCAACAAGAAACCCAGTTACGTTGACTACCGTTTCATACGTGCCAGTTACGCACATGCGAAAACATCAGAAAATGATGTGACAAGTGGCTAAAAAAAGACTTGAACACTCTTTCAGTAGCAACTGCTTCCTGTTGCATAAGTCAAATAGAACTAAATTTCTAGTATTTTTTTTTCTCCAATCTCTTCAAACCGCAACAAGAAACCCATTTACGTTGACTACCGTATTGTAGGTGCCAGTTACGTATCTGCGAAAACATGAAAAATCGACTTTACGGGACATTTCATAGCAGACGAAACCTGTTTCTCAAGTCAAATATGGGGAAATAATTTTTTTTTTTTTTTTTTTTTTCTTTTTACATCAAATCTCTTTATACCGTGTCAACAAACCCATTTACATTGACTACCGTCTCGTAGGTGCCAGTTACGTATCCGCGAAAACCTGAAAAATCGACTCACGGAACATTTTGTAGCAGACGACACCTGTTGCTTAAGTCAATTATAGGGATTTTTCTTTTTCGTTTTCTCTCACTAGGGCCATTGATTTGGTTACGATGACTATCTCACCCGGTTACGTGCTGCGCGTGAAATCGTAAAATCAGCTTAGACACTTTCGGAGGCAACTGATACCTGTTGCACAAATCAAAGAAAGGTAAATCAAATGTTTCCCTGTTTTCTTACCAGGGTCAGTTTTGGTGGCCGTGCGAGTCAAAAGTCAATGTTATGTTTAACCGCTGCGCAAAAATATAAAATTCAGAAGCAACTGTTTCAGAAACTTTTTCTGAAGAAAAAAGATCTTGTTCTTGGTTGAAGAGTTTAAGAATAGGTCATAAAGATAAGATAAGATGTAAGAATAACTAATAATCAAAATTATTTTTGACAGGGTAGAAAACATTGTGGGAAAAGGAGAAAATGCTGGTAACCAGCATTGTCTCCTTTTCTCCGATTATTCTCCAAAGCATTCCCTTTTAGGGCTGTTAAAAAGCGTCATTGTGTTGTGTGGTAAGGGGTCAATAAGGATAAACAGATCCCCCCCATCCCAACAGCCAATCAGATCTCATCCCTCTGTGAAATTATCCAATCACAGAAGCTTTTAGGAAATCACCATGGATACCAATCAGCCAATCAGAGAGGCTCTGAGAAATCAAAATGGGCCCAGTCAGCCAATCAGAGAGCTCCAAAATCATTTCAAAATGGCGCCCTAATATAGCGATAGAAAACAGTGAACAAAAAACGGCATAAAAGTGGATTTAGAGTCTTTTTTAAAGGCTGCTGTGCAGTCCTTGGCAATCTGCCAGACATGCACCATCCACACATGCCAGATTTCACTGAAAAAGGGCCAAAATTCAAGAAAACAAGGTGGCAGAAGACCTTGTTTTGGTCTTTTCAAGCACCTTGCAAGATTGCAAGAGTTACTTCCCTTAAAGAAAACCCTTGACCCCCCCTTTTACCGTTTCATTGAATTTTCTGACTCAGGCCACAATGAATTCATATAAGCCAAAATGATCAATGAACAGTGTAAACCCCCCCCCTCCCAGAAATTAATGTGACAAGTTGCTAAAAAAAGAATGAAAATTCTTTCAGTAGCAATTGTTTCCTATTGTATAAATCAAACAAAGGGAACTGAAATGTAATTTTTCCAATCGTTTCAAACCGCAACAAGAAACCCAGTTACGTTGATTACCGTCTCATATGTGCCAGTTACGCACATGGGAAAAGCACAGAAAACAATGTGACAAGTGGCTAAAAAAAGACTGAAAACTCTTTCAGTAGCAAGGAACTAAAGTGTAATTCTTCTAATCTCTTCAAACCGCAACAAGAAACCCAGTTACGTTGACTACCGTTTCATACGTGCCAGTTACGCACATGCGAAAACATCAGAAAATGATGTGACAAGTGGCTAAAAAAAGACTTGAACACTCTTTCAGTAGCAACTGCTTCCTGTTGCATAAGTCAAATAGAACTAAATTTCTAGTATTTTTTTTTCTCCAATCTCTTCAAACCGCAACAAGAAACCCATTTACGTTGACTACCGTATTGTAGGTGCCAGTTACGTATCTGCGAAAACATGAAAAATCGACTTTACGGGACATTTCATAGCAGACGAAACCTGTTTCTCAAGTCAAATATGGGGAAATAATTTTTTTTTTTTTTTTTTTCTTTTTACATCAAATCTCTTTATACCGTGTCAACAAACCCATTTACATTGACTACCGTCTCGTAGGTGCCAGTTACGTATCCGCGAAAACCTGAAAAATCGACTCACGGAACATTTTGTAGCAGACGACACCTGTTGCTTAAGTCAATTATAGGGATTTTTCTTTTTCGTTTTCTCTCACTAGGGCCATTGATTTGGTTACGATGACTATCTCACCCGGTTACGTGCTGCGCGTGAAATCGTAAAATCAGCTTAGACACTTTCGGAGGCAACTGATACCTGTTGCACAAATCAAAGAAAGGTAAATCAAATGTTTCCCTGTTTTCTTACCAGGGTCAGTTTTGGTGGCCGTGCGAGTCAAAAGTCAATGTTATGTTTAACCGCTGCGCAAAAATATAAAATTCAGAAGCAACTGTTTCAGAAACTTTTTCTGAAGAAAAAAGATCTTGTTCTTGGTTGAAGAGTTTAAAAATAGGTCATAAAGATAAAATAAGATGTAAGAATAACTAATAATCAAAATTATTTTTGACAGGGTAGAAAACATTGTGGGAAAAGGAGAAAATGCTGGTAACCAGCATTGTCTCCTTTTCTCCGATTATTCTCCAAAGCATTCCCTTTTAGGGCTGTTAAAAAGCGTCATTGTGTTGTGTGGTAAGGGGTCAATAAGGATAAACAGATCCCCCCCATCCCAACAGCCAATCAGATCTCATCCCTCTGTGAAATTATCCAATCACAGAAGCTTTTAGGAAATCACCATGGATACCAATCAGCCAATCAGAGAGGCTCTGAGAAATCAAAATGGGCCCAGTCAGCCAATCAGAGAGCTCCAAAATCATTTCAAAATGGCGCCCTAATATAGCGATAGAAAACAGTGAACAAAAAACGGCATAAAAGTGGATTTAGAGTCTTTTTTAAAGGCTGCTGTGCAGTCCTTGGCAATCTGCCAGACATGCACCATCCACACATGCCAGATTTCACTGAAAAAGGGCCAAAATTCAAGAAAACAAGGTGGCAGAAGACCTTGTTTTGGTCTTTTCAAGCACCTTGCAAGATTGCAAGAGTTACTTCCCTTAAAGAAAACCCTTGACACCCCCCCCCCTTTTACCGTTTCATTGAATTTTCTGACTCAGGCCACAATGAATTCATATAAGCCAAAATGATCAATGAACAGTGTAAACCCCCCCCCTCCCAGAAATTAATGTGACAAGTTGCTAAAAAAAGAATGAAAATTCTTTCAGTAGCAATTGTTTCCTATTGTATAAATCAAACAAAGGGAACTGAAATGTAATTTTTCCAATCGCTTCAAACCGCAACAAGAAACCCAGTTACGTTGATTACCGTCTCATATGTGCCAGTTACGCACATGGGAAAAGCACAGAAAACAATGTGACAAGTGGCTAAAAAAAGACTGAAAACTCTTTCAGTAGCAAGGAACTAAAGTGTAATTCTTCTAATCTCTTCAAACCGCAACAAGAAACCCAGTTACGTTGACTACCGTTTCATACGTGCCAGTTACGCACATGCGAAAACATCAGAAAATGATGTGACAAGTGGCTAAAAAAAGACTTGAACACTCTTTCAGTAGCAACTGCTTCCTGTTGCATAAGTCAAATAGAACTAAATTTCTAGTATTTTTTTTTCTCCAATCTCTTCAAACCGCAACAAGAAACCCATTTACGTTGACTACCGTATTGTAGGTGCCAGTTACGTATCTGCGAAAACATGAAAAATCGACTTTACGGGACATTTCATAGCAGACGAAACCTGTTTCTCAAGTCAAATATGGGGAAATAATTTTTTTTTTTTTTTTTTTCTTTTTACATCAAATCTCTTTATACCGTGTCAACAAACCCATTTACATTGACTACCGTCTCGTAGGTGCCAGTTACGTATCCGCGAAAACCTGAAAAATCGACTCACGGAACATTTTGTAGCAGACGACACCTGTTGCTTAAGTCAATTATAGGGATTTTTCTTTTTCGTTTTCTCTCACTAGGGCCATTGATTTGGTTACGATGACTATCTCACCCGGTTACGTGCTGCGCGTGAAATCGTAAAATCAGCTTAGACACTTTCGGAGGCAACTGATACCTGTTGCACAAATCAAAGAAAGGTAAATCAAATGTTTCCCTGTTTTCTTACCAGGGTCAGTTTTGGTGGCCGTGCGAGTCAAAAGTCAATGTTATGTTTAACCGCTGCGCAAAAATATAAAATTCAGAAGCAACTGTTTCAGAAACTTTTTCTGAAGAAAAAAGATCTTGTTCTTGGTTGAAGAGTTTAAAAATAGGTCATAAAGATAAAATAAGATGTAAGAATAACTAATAATCAAAATTATTTTTGACAGGGTAGAAAACATTGTGGGAAAAGGAGAAAATGCTGGTAACCAGCATTGTCTCCTTTTCTCCGATTATTCTCCAAAGCATTCCCTTTTAGGGCTGTTAAAAAGCGTCATTGTGTTGTGTGGTAAGGGGTCAATAAGGATAAACAGATCCCCCCCATCCCAACAGCCAATCAGATCTCATCCCTCTGTGAAATTATCCAATCACAGAAGCTTTTAGGAAATCACCATGGATACCAATCAGCCAATCAGAGAGGCTCTGAGAAATCAAAATGGGCCCAGTCAGCCAATCAGAGAGCTCCAAAATCATTTCAAAATGGCGCCCTAATATAGCGATAGAAAACAGTGAACAAAAAACGGCATAAAAGTGGATTTAGAGTCTTTTTTAAAGGCTGCTGTGCAGTCCTTGGCAATCTGCCAGACATGCACCATCCACACATGCCAGATTTCACTGAAAAAGGGCCAAAATTCAAGAAAACAAGGTGGCAGAAGACCTTGTTTTGGTCTTTTCAAGCACCTTGCAAGATTGCAAGAGTTACTTCCCTTAAAGAAAACCCTTGACACCCCCCCCCTTTTACCGTTTCATTGAATTTTCTGACTCAGGCCACAATGAATTCATATAAGCCAAAATGATCAATGAACAGTGTAAACCCCCCCCCTCCCAGAAATTAATGTGACAAGTTGCTAAAAAAAGAATGAAAATTCTTTCAGTAGCAATTGTTTCCTATTGTATAAATCAAACAAAGGGAACTGAAATGTAATTTTTCCAATCGCTTCAAACCGCAACAAGAAACCCAGTTACGTTGATTACCGTCTCATATGTGCCAGTTACGCACATGGGAAAAGCACAGAAAACAATGTGACAAGTGGCTAAAAAAAGACTGAAAACTCTTTCAGTAGCAAGGAACTAAAGTGTAATTCTTCTAATCTCTTCAAACCGCAACAAGAAACCCAGTTACGTTGACTACCGTTTCATACGTGCCAGTTACGCACATGCGAAAACATCAGAAAATGATGTGACAAGTGGCTAAAAAAAGACTTGAACACTCTTTCAGTAGCAACTGCTTCCTGTTGCATAAGTCAAATAGAACTAAATTTCTAGTATTTTTTTTTCTCCAATCTCTTCAAACCGCAACAAGAAACCCATTTACGTTGACTACCGTATTGTAGGTGCCAGTTACGTATCTGCGAAAACATGAAAAATCGACTTTACGGGACATTTCATAGCAGACGAAACCTGTTTCTCAAGTCAAATATGGGGAAATAATTTTTTTTTTTTTTTTTTTCTTTTTACATCAAATCTCTTTATACCGTGTCAACAAACCCATTTACATTGACTACCGTCTCGTAGGTGCCAGTTACGTATCCGCGAAAACCTGAAAAATCGACTCACGGAACATTTTGTAGCAGACGACACCTGTTGCTTAAGTCAATTATAGGGATTTTTCTTTTTCGTTTTCTCTCACTAGGGCCATTGATTTGGTTACGATGACTATCTCACCCGGTTACGTGCTGCGCGTGAAATCGTAAAATCAGCTTAGACACTTTCGGAGGCAACTGATACCTGTTGCACAAATCAAAGAAAGGTAAATCAAATGTTTCCCTGTTTTCTTACCAGGGTCAGTTTTGGTGGCCGTGCGAGTCAAAAGTCAATGTTATGTTTAACCGCTGCGCAAAAATATAAAATTCAGAAGCAACTGTTTCAGAAACTTTTTCTGAAGAAAAAAGATCTTGTTCTTGGTTGAAGAGTTTAAAAATAGGTCATAAAGATAAAATAAGATGTAAGAATAACTAATAATCAAAATTATTTTTGACAGGGTAGAAAACATTGTGGGAAAAGGAGAAAATGCTGGTAACCAGCATTGTCTCCTTTTCTCCGATTATTCTCCAAAGCATTCCCTTTTAGGGCTGTTAAAAAGCGTCATTGTGTTGTGTGGTAAGGGGTCAATAAGGATAAACAGATCCCCCCCATCCCAACAGCCAATCAGATCTCATCCCTCTGTGAAATTATCCAATCACAGAAGCTTTTAGGAAATCACCATGGATACCAATCAGCCAATCAGAGAGGCTCTGAGAAATCAAAATGGGCCCAGTCAGCCAATCAGAGAGCTCCAAAATCATTTCAAAATGGCGCCCTAATATAGCGATAGAAAACAGTGAACAAAAAACGGCATAAAAGTGGATTTAGAGTCTTTTTTAAAGGCTGCTGTGCAGTCCTTGGCAATCTGCCAGACATGCACCATCCACACATGCCAGATTTCACTGAAAAAGGGCCAAAATTCAAGAAAACAAGGTGGCAGAAGACCTTGTTTTGGTCTTTTCAAGCACCTTGCAAGATTGCAAGAGTTACTTCCCTTAAAGAAAACCCTTGACCCCCCCCCCTTTTACCGTTTCATTGAATTTTCTGACTCAGGCCACAATGAATTCATATAAGCCAAAATGATCAATGAACAGTGTAAACCCCCCCCCTCCCAGAAATTAATGTGACAAGTTGCTAAAAAAAGAATGAAAATTCTTTCAGTAGCAATTGTTTCCTATTGTATAAATCAAACAAAGGGAACTGAAATGTAATTTTTCCAATCGCTTCAAACCGCAACAAGAAACCCAGTTACGTTGATTACCGTCTCATATGTGCCAGTTACGCACATGGGAAAAGCACAGAAAACAATGTGACAAGTGGCTAAAAAAAGACTGAAAACTCTTTCAGTAGCAAGGAACTAAAGTGTAATTCTTCTAATCTCTTCAAACCGCAACAAGAAACCCAGTTACGTTGACTACCGTTTCATACGTGCCAGTTACGCACATGCGAAAACATCAGAAAATGATGTGACAAGTGGCTAAAAAAAGACTTGAACACTCTTTCAGTAGCAACTGCTTCCTGTTGCATAAGTCAAATAGAACTAAATTTCTAGTATTTTTTTTTCTCCAATCTCTTCAAACCGCAACAAGAAACCCATTTACGTTGACTACCGTATTGTAGGTGCCAGTTACGTATCTGCGAAAACATGAAAAATCGACTTTACGGGACATTTCATAGCAGACGAAACCTGTTTCTCAAGTCAAATATGGGGAAATAATTTTTTTTTTTTTTTTTTTCTTTTTACATCAAATCTCTTTATACCGTGTCAACAAACCCATTTACATTGACTACCGTCTCGTAGGTGCCAGTTACGTATCCGCGAAAACCTGAAAAATCGACTCACGGAACATTTTGTAGCAGACGACACCTGTTGCTTAAGTCAATTATAGGGATTTTTCTTTTTCGTTTTCTCTCACTAGGGCCATTGATTTGGTTACGATGACTATCTCACCCGGTTACGTGCTGCGCGTGAAATCGTAAAATCAGCTTAGACACTTTCGGAGGCAACTGATACCTGTTGCACAAATCAAAGAAAGGTAAATCAAATGTTTCCCTGTTTTCTTACCAGGGTCAGTTTTGGTGGCCGTGCGAGTCAAAAGTCAATGTTATGTTTAACCGCTGCGCAAAAATATAAAATTCAGAAGCAACTGTTTCAGAAACTTTTTCTGAAGAAAAAAGATCTTGTTCTTGGTTGAAGAGTTTAAAAATAGGTCATAAAGATAAAATAAGATGTAAGAATAACTAAATAATCAAAATTATTTTTGACAGGGTAGAAAACATTGTGGGAAAAGGAGAAAATGCTGGTAACCAGCATTGTCTCCTTTTCTCCGATTATTCTCCAAAGCATTCCCTTTTAGGGCTGTTAAAAAGCGTCATTGTGTTGTGTGGTAAGGGGTCAATAAGGATAAACAGATCCCCCCCATCCCAACAGCCAATCAGATCTCATCCCTCTGTGAAATTATCCAATCACAGAAGCTTTTAGGAAATCACCATGGATACCAATCAGCCAATCAGAGAGGCTCTGAGAAATCAAAATGGGCCCAGTCAGCCAATCAGAGAGCTCCAAAATCATTTCAAAATGGCGCCCTAATATAGCGATAGAAAACAGTGAACAAAAAACGGCATAAAAGTGGATTTAGAGTCTTTTTTAAAGGCTGCTGTGCAGTCCTTGGCAATCTGCCAGACATGCACCATCCACACATGCCAGATTTCACTGAAAAAGGGCCAAAATTCAAGAAAACAAGGTGGCAGAAGACCTTGTTTTGGTCTTTTCAAGCACCTTGCAAGATTGCAAGAGTTACTTCCCTTAAAGAAAACCCTTGACCCCCCCCTTTTACCGTTTCATTGAATTTTCTGACTCAGGCCACAATGAATTCATATAAGCCAAAATGATCAATGAACAGTGTAAACCCCCCCCCTCCCAGAAATTAATGTGACAAGTTGCTAAAAAAAGAATGAAAATTCTTTCAGTAGCAATTGTTTCCTATTGTATAAATCAAACAAAGGGAACTGAAATGTAATTTTTCCAATCGCTTCAAACCGCAACAAGAAACCCAGTTACGTTGATTACCGTCTCATATGTGCCAGTTACGCACATGGGAAAAGCACAGAAAACAATGTGACAAGTGGCTAAAAAAAGACTGAAAACTCTTTCAGTAGCAAGGAACTAAAGTGTAATTCTTCTAATCTCTTCAAACCGCAACAAGAAACCCAGTTACGTTGACTACCGTTTCATACGTGCCAGTTACGCACATGCGAAAACATCAGAAAATGATGTGACAAGTGGCTAAAAAAAGACTTGAACACTCTTTCAGTAGCAACTGCTTCCTGTTGCATAAGTCAAATAGAACTAAATTTCTAGTATTTTTTTTTCTCCAATCTCTTCAAACCGCAACAAGAAACCCATTTACGTTGACTACCGTATTGTAGGTGCCAGTTACGTATCTGCGAAAACATGAAAAATCGACTTTACGGGACATTTCATAGCAGACGAAACCTGTTTCTCAAGTCAAATATGGGGAAATAATTTTTTTTTTTTTTTTTTTTTCTTTTTACATCAAATCTCTTTATACCGTGTCAACAAACCCATTTACATTGACTACCGTCTCGTAGGTGCCAGTTACGTATCCGCGAAAACCTGAAAAATCGACTCACGGAACATTTTGTAGCAGACGACACCTGTTGCTTAAGTCAATTATAGGGATTTTTCTTTTTCGTTTTCTCTCACTAGGGCCATTGATTTGGTTACGATGACTATCTCACCCGGTTACGTGCTGCGCGTGAAATCGTAAAATCAGCTTAGACACTTTCGGAGGCAACTGATACCTGTTGCACAAATCAAAGAAAGGTAAATCAAATGTTTCCCTGTTTTCTTACCAGGGTCAGTTTTGGTGGCCGTGCGAGTCAAAAGTCAATGTTATGTTTAACCGCTGCGCAAAAATATAAAATTCAGAAGCAACTGTTTCAGAAACTTTTTCTGAAGAAAAAAGATCTTGTTCTTGGTTGAAGAGTTTAAAAATAGGTCATAAAGATAAAATAAGATGTAAGAATAACTAATAATCAAAATTATTTTTGACAGGGTAGAAAACATTGTGGGAAAAGGAGAAAATGCTGGTAACCAGCATTGTCTCCTTTTCTCCGATTATTCTCCAAAGCATTCCCTTTTAGGGCTGTTAAAAAGCGTCATTGTGTTGTGTGGTAAGGGGTCAATAAGGATAAACAGATCCCCCCCATCCCAACAGCCAATCAGATCTCATCCCTCTGTGAAATTATCCAATCACAGAAGCTTTTAGGAAATCACCATGGATACCAATCAGCCAATCAGAGAGGCTCTGAGAAATCAAAATGGGCCCAGTCAGCCAATCAGAGAGCTCCAAAATCATTTCAAAATGGCGCCCTAATATAGCGATAGAAAACAGTGAACAAAAAACGGCATAAAAGTGGATTTAGAGTCTTTTTTAAAGGCTGCTGTGCAGTCCTTGGCAATCTGCCAGACATGCACCATCCACACATGCCAGATTTCACTGAAAAAGGGCCAAAATTCAAGAAAACAAGGTGGCAGAAGACCTTGTTTTGGTCTTTTCAAGCACCTTGCAAGATTGCAAGAGTTACTTCCCTTAAAGAAAACCCTTGACCCCCCCCTTTTACCGTTTCATTGAATTTTCTGACTCAGGCCACAATGAATTCATATAAGCCAAAATGATCAATGAACAGTGTAAACCCCCCCCCTCCTAGAAATTAATGTGACAAGTTGCTAAAAAAAGAATGAAAATTCTTTCAGTAGCAATTGTTTCCTATTGTATAAATCAAACAAAGGGAACTGAAATGTAATTTTTCCAATCGCTTCAAACCGCAACAAGAAACCCAGTTACGTTGATTACCGTCTCATATGTGCCAGTTACGCACATGGGAAAAGCACAGAAAACAATGTGACAAGTGGCTAAAAAAAGACTGAAAACTCTTTCAGTAGCAAGGAACTAAAGTGTAATTCTTCTAATCTCTTCAAACCGCAACAAGAAACCCAGTTACGTTGACTACCGTTTCATACGTGCCAGTTACGCACATGCGAAAACATCAGAAAATGATGTGACAAGTGGCTAAAAAAAGACTTGAACACTCTTTCAGTAGCAACTGCTTCCTGTTGCATAAGTCAAATAGAACTAAATTTCTAGTATTTTTTTTTCTCCAATCTCTTCAAACCGCAACAAGAAACCCATTTACGTTGACTACCGTATTGTAGGTGCCAGTTACGTATCTGCGAAAACATGAAAAATCGACTTTACGGGACATTTCATAGCAGACGAAACCTGTTTCTCAAGTCAAATATGGGGAAATAATTTTTTTTTTTTTTTTTCTTTTTACATCAAATCTCTTTATACCGTGTCAACAAACCCATTTACATTGACTACCGTCTCGTAGGTGCCAGTTACGTATCCGCGAAAACCTGAAAAATCGACTCACGGAACATTTTGTAGCAGACGACACCTGTTGCTTAAGTCAATTATAGGGATTTTTCTTTTTCGTTTTCTCTCACTAGGGCCATTGATTTGGTTACGATGACTATCTCACCCGGTTACGTGCTGCGCGTGAAATCGTAAAATCAGCTTAGACACTTTCGGAGGCAACTGATACCTGTTGCACAAATCAAAGAAAGGTAAATCAAATGTTTCCCTGTTTTCTTACCAGGGTCAGTTTTGGTGGCCGTGCGAGTCAAAAGTCAATGTTATGTTTAACCGCTGCGCAAAAATATAAAATTCAGAAGCAACTGTTTCAGAAACTTTTTCTGAAGAAAAAAGATCTTGTTCTTGGTTGAAGAGTTTAAAAATAGGTCATAAAGATAAAATAAGATGTAAGAATAACTAATAATCAAAATTATTTTTGACAGGGTAGAAAACATTGTGGGAAAAGGAGAAAATGCTGGTAACCAGCATTGTCTCCTTTTCTCCGATTATTCTCCAAAGCATTCCCTTTTAGGGCTGTTAAAAAGCGTCATTGTGTTGTGTGGTAAGGGGTCAATAAGGATAAACAGATCCCCCCCATCCCAACAGCCAATCAGATCTCATCCCTCTGTGAAATTATCCAATCACAGAAGCTTTTAGGAAATCACCATGGATACCAATCAGCCAATCAGAGAGGCTCTGAGAAATCAAAATGGGCCCAGTCAGCCAATCAGAGAGCTCCAAAATCATTTCAAAATGGCGCCCTAATATAGCGATAGAAAACAGTGAACAAAAAACGGCATAAAAGTGGATTTAGAGTCTTTTTTAAAGGCTGCTGTGCAGTCCTTGGCAATCTGCCAGACATGCACCATCCACACATGCCAGATTTCACTGAAAAAGGGCCAAAATTCAAGAAAACAAGGTGGCAGAAGACCTTGTTTTGGTCTTTTCAAGCACCTTGCAAGATTGCAAGAGTTACTTCCCTTAAAGAAAACCCTTGACCCCCCCCTTTTACCGTTTCATTGAATTTTCTGACTCAGGCCACAATGAATTCATATAAGCCAAAATGATCAATGAACAGTGTAAACCCCCCCCCTCCCAGAAATTAATGTGACAAGTTGCTAAAAAAAGAATGAAAATTCTTTCAGTAGCAATTGTTTCCTATTGTATAAATCAAACAAAGGGAACTGAAATGTAATTTTTCCAATCGCTTCAAACCGCAACAAGAAACCCAGTTACGTTGATTACCGTCTCATATGTGCCAGTTACGCACATGGGAAAAGCACAGAAAACAATGTGACAAGTGGCTAAAAAAAGACTGAAAACTCTTTCAGTAGCAAGGAACTAAAGTGTAATTCTTCTAATCTCTTCAAACCGCAACAAGAAACCCAGTTACGTTGACTACCGTTTCATACGTGCCAGTTACGCACATGCGAAAACATCAGAAAATGATGTGACAAGTGGCTAAAAAAAGACTTGAACACTCTTTCAGTAGCAACTGCTTCCTGTTGCATAAGTCAAATAGAACTAAATTTCTAGTATTTTTTTTTCTCCAATCTCTTCAAACCGCAACAAGAAACCCATTTACGTTGACTACCGTATTGTAGGTGCCAGTTACGTATCTGCGAAAACATGAAAAATCGACTTTACGGGACATTTCATAGCAGACGAAACCTGTTTCTCAAGTCAAATATGGGGAAATAATTTTTTTTTTTTTTTTTTTTCTTTTTACATCAAATCTCTTTATACCGTGTCAACAAACCCATTTACATTGACTACCGTCTCGTAGGTGCCAGTTACGTATCCGCGAAAACCTGAAAAATCGACTCACGGAACATTTTGTAGCAGACGACACCTGTTGCTTAAGTCAATTATAGGGATTTTTCTTTTTCGTTTTCTCTCACTAGGGCCATTGATTTGGTTACGATGACTATCTCACCCGGTTACGTGCTGCGCGTGAAATCGTAAAATCAGCTTAGACACTTTCGGAGGCAACTGATACCTGTTGCACAAATCAAAGAAAGGTAAATCAAATGTTTCCCTGTTTTCTTACCAGGGTCAGTTTTGGTGGCCGTGCGAGTCAAAAGTCAATGTTATGTTTAACCGCTGCGCAAAAATATAAAATTCAGAAGCAACTGTTTCAGAAACTTTTTCTGAAGAAAAAAGATCTTGTTCTTGGTTGAAGAGTTTAAAAATAGGTCATAAAGATAAAATAAGATGTAAGAATAACTAATAATCAAAATTATTTTTGACAGGGTAGAAAACATTGTGGGAAAAGGAGAAAATGCTGGTAACCAGCATTGTCTCCTTTTCTCCGATTATTCTCCAAAGCATTCCCTTTTAGGGCTGTTAAAAAGCGTCATTGTGTTGTGTGGTAAGGGGTCAATAAGGATAAACAGATCCCCCCCATCCCAACAGCCAATCAGATCTCATCCCTCTGTGAAATTATCCAATCACAGAAGCTTTTAGGAAATCACCATGGATACCAATCAGCCAATCAGAGAGGCTCTGAGAAATCAAAATGGGCCCAGTCAGCCAATCAGAGAGCTCCAAAATCATTTCAAAATGGCGCCCTAATATAGCGATAGAAAACAGTGAACAAAAAACGGCATAAAAGTGGATTTAGAGTCTTTTTTAAAGGCTGCTGTGCAGTCCTTGGCAATCTGCCAGACATGCACCATCCACACATGCCAGATTTCACTGAAAAAGGGCCAAAATTCAAGAAAACAAGGTGGCAGAAGACCTTGTTTTGGTCTTTTCAAGCACCTTGCAAGATTGCAAGAGTTACTTCCCTTAAAGAAAACCCTTGACCCCCCCCTTTTACCGTTTCATTGAATTTTCTGACTCAGGCCACAATGAATTCATATAAGCCAAAATGATCAATGAACAGTGTAAACCCCCCCCTCCCAGAAATTAATGTGACAAGTTGCTAAAAAAAGAATGAAAATTCTTTCAGTAGCAATTGTTTCCTATTGTATAAATCAAACAAAGGGAACTGAAATGTAATTTTTCCAATCGCTTCAAACCGCAACAAGAAACCCAGTTACGTTGATTACCGTCTCATATGTGCCAGTTACGCACATGGGAAAAGCACAGAAAACAATGTGACAAGTGGCTAAAAAAAGACTGAAAACTCTTTCAGTAGCAAGGAACTAAAGTGTAATTCTTCTAATCTCTTCAAACTGCAACAAGAAACCCAGTTACGTTGACTACCGTTTCATACGTGCCAGTTACGCACATGCGAAAACATCAGAAAATGATGTGACAAGTGGCTAAAAAAAGACTTGAACACTCTTTCAGTAGCAACTGCTTCCTGTTGCATAAGTCAAATAGAACTAAATTTCTAGTATTTTTTTTTCTCCAATCTCTTCAAACCGCAACAAGAAACCCATTTACGTTGACTACCGTATTGTAGGTGCCAGTTACGTATCTGCGAAAACATGAAAAATCGACTTTACGGGACATTTCATAGCAGACGAAACCTGTTTCTCAAGTCAAATATGGGGAAATAATTTTTTTTTTTTTTTTTTTTTTCTTTTTACATCAAATCTCTTTATACCGTGTCAACAAACCCATTTACATTGACTACCGTCTCGTAGGTGCCAGTTACGTATCCGCGAAAACCTGAAAAATCGACTCACGGAACATTTTGTAGCAGACGACACCTGTTGCTTAAGTCAATTATAGGGATTTTTCTTTTTCGTTTTCTCTCACTAGGGCCATTGATTTGGTTACGATGACTATCTCACCCGGTTACGTGCTGCGCGTGAAATCGTAAAATCAGCTTAGACACTTTCGGAGGCAACTGATACCTGTTGCACAAATCAAAGAAAGGTAAATCAAATGTTTCCCTGTTTTCTTACCAGGGTCAGTTTTGGTGGCCGTGCGAGTCAAAAGTCAATGTTATGTTTAACCGCTGCGCAAAAATATAAAATTCAGAAGCAACTGTTTCAGAAACTTTTCCTGAAGAAAAAAGATCTTGTTCTTGGTTGAAGAGTTTAAGAATAGGTCATAAAGATAAGATAAGATGTAAGAATAACTAATAATCAAAATTATTTTTGACAGGGTAGAAAACATTGTGGGAAAAGGAGAAAATGCTGGTAACCAGCATTGTCTCCTTTTCTCCGATTATTCTCCAAAGCATTCCCTTTTAGGGCTGTTAAAAAGCGTCATTGTGTTGTGTGGTAAGGGGTCAATAAGGATAAACAGATCCCCCCCATCCCAACAGCCAATCAGATCTCATCCCTCTGTGAAATTATCCAATCACAGAAGCTTTTAGGAAATCACCATGGATACCAATCAGCCAATCAGAGAGGCTCTGAGAAATCAAAATGGGCCCAGTCAGCCAATCAGAGAGCTCCAAAATCATTTCAAAATGGCGCCCTAATATAGCGATAGAAAACAGTGAACAAAAAACGGCATAAAAGTGGATTTAGAGTCTTTTTTAAAGGCTGCTGTGCAGTCCTTGGCAATCTGCCAGACATGCACCATCCACACATGCCAGATTTCACTGAAAAAGGGCCAAAATTCAAGAAAACAAGGTGGCAGAAGACCTTGTTTTGGTCTTTTCAAGCACCTTGCAAGATTGCAAGAGTTACTTCCCTTAAAGAAAACCCTTGACCCCCCCTTTTACCGTTTCATTGAATTTTCTGACTCAGGCCACAATGAATTCATATAAGCCAAAATGATCAATGAACAGTGTAAACCCCCCCCCTCCCAGAAATTAATGTGACAAGTTGCTAAAAAAAGAATGAAAATTCTTTCAGTAGCAATTGTTTCCTATTGTATAAATCAAACAAAGGGAACTGAAATGTAATTTTTCCAATCGTTTCAAACTGCAACAAGAAACCCAGTTACGTTGATTACCGTCTCATATGTGCCAGTTACGCACATGGGAAAAGCACAGAAAACAATGTGACAAGTGGCTAAAAAAAGACTGAAAACTCTTTCAGTAGCAAGGAACTAAAGTGTAATTCTTCTAATCTCTTCAAACCGCAACAAGAAACCCAGTTACGTTGACTACCGTTTCATACGTGCCAGTTACGCACATGCGAAAACATCAGAAAATGATGTGACAAGTGGCTAAAAAAAGACTTGAACACTCTTTCAGTAGCAACTGCTTCCTGTTGCATAAGTCAAATAGAACTAAATTTCTAGTATTTTTTTTTCTCCAATCTCTTCAAACCGCAACAAGAAACCCATTTACGTTGACTACCGTATTGTAGGTGCCAGTTACGTATCTGCGAAAACATGAAAAATCGACTTTACGGGACATTTCATAGCAGACGAAACCTGTTTCTCAAGTCAAATATGGGGAAATAATTTTTTTTTTTTTTTTTTCTTTTTACATCAAATCTCTTTATACCGTGTCAACAAACCCATTTACATTGACTACCGTCTCGTAGGTGCCAGTTACGTATCCGCGAAAACCTGAAAAATCGACTCACGGAACATTTTGTAGCAGACGACACCTGTTGCTTAAGTCAATTATAGGGATTTTTCTTTTTCGTTTTCTCTCACTAGGGCCATTGATTTGGTTACGATGACTATCTCACCCGGTTACGTGCTGCGCGTGAAATCGTAAAATCAGCTTAGACACTTTCGGAGGCAACTGATACCTGTTGCACAAATCAAAGAAAGGTAAATCAAATGTTTCCCTGTTTTCTTACCAGGGTCAGTTTTGGTGGCCGTGCGAGTCAAAAGTCAATGTTATGTTTAACCGCTGCGCAAAAATATAAAATTCAGAAGCAACTGTTTCAGAAACTTTTTCTGAAGAAAAAAGATCTTGTTCTTGGTTGAAGAGTTTAAAAATAGGTCATAAAGATAAAATAAGATGTAAGAATAACTAATAATCAAAATTATTTTTGACAGGGTAGAAAACATTGTGGGAAAAGGAGAAAATGCTGGTAACCAGCATTGTCTCCTTTTCTCCGATTATTCTCCAAAGCATTCCCTTTTAGGGCTGTTAAAAAGCGTCATTGTGTTGTGTGGTAAGGGGTCAATAAGGATAAACAGATCCCCCCCATCCCAACAGCCAATCAGATCTCATCCCTCTGTGAAATTATCCAATCACAGAAGCTTTTAGGAAATCACCATGGATACCAATCAGCCAATCAGAGAGGCTCTGAGAAATCAAAATGGGCCCAGTCAGCCAATCAGAGAGCTCCAAAATCATTTCAAAATGGCGCCCTAATATAGCGATAGAAAACAGTGAACAAAAAACGGCATAAAAGTGGATTTAGAGTCTTTTTTAAAGGCTGCTGTGCAGTCCTTGGCAATCTGCCAGACATGCACCATCCACACATGCCAGATTTCACTGAAAAAGGGCCAAAATTCAAGAAAACAAGGTGGCAGAAGACCTTGTTTTGGTCTTTTCAAGCACCTTGCAAGATTGCAAGAGTTACTTCCCTTAAAGAAAACCCTTGACCCCCCCCTTTTACCGTTTCATTGAATTTTCTGACTCAGGCCACAATGAATTCATATAAGCCAAAATGATCAATGAACAGTGTAAACCCCCCCCCCTCCCAGAAATTAATGTGACAAGTTGCTAAAAAAAGAATGAAAATTCTTTCAGTAGCAATTGTTTCCTATTGTATAAATCAAACAAAGGGAACTGAAATGTAATTTTTCCAATCGCTTCAAACCGCAACAAGAAACCCAGTTACGTTGATTACCGTCTCATATGTGCCAGTTACGCACATGGGAAAAGCACAGAAAACAATGTGACAAGTGGCTAAAAAAAGACTGAAAACTCTTTCAGTAGCAAGGAACTAAAGTGTAATTCTTCTAATCTCTTCAAACCGCAACAAGAAACCCAGTTACGTTGACTACCGTTTCATACGTGCCAGTTACGCACATGCGAAAACATCAGAAAATGATGTGACAAGTGGCTAAAAAAAGACTTGAACACTCTTTCAGTAGCAACTGCTTCCTGTTGCATAAGTCAAATAGAACTAAATTTCTAGTATTTTTTTTTCTCCAATCTCTTCAAACCGCAACAAGAAACCCATTTACGTTGACTACCGTATTGTAGGTGCCAGTTACGTATCTGCGAAAACATGAAAAATCGACTTTACGGGACATTTCATAGCAGACGAAACCTGTTTCTCAAGTCAAATATGGGGAAATAATTTTTTTTTTTTTTTTTTTCTTTTTACATCAAATCTCTTTATACCGTGTCAACAAACCCATTTACATTGACTACCGTCTCGTAGGTGCCAGTTACGTATCCGCGAAAACCTGAAAAATCGACTCACGGAACATTTTGTAGCAGACGACACCTGTTGCTTAAGTCAATTATAGGGATTTTTCTTTTTCGTTTTCTCTCACTAGGGCCATTGATTTGGTTACGATGACTATCTCACCCGGTTACGTGCTGCGCGTGAAATCGTAAAATCAGCTTAGACACTTTCGGAGGCAACTGATACCTGTTGCACAAATCAAAGAAAGGTAAATCAAATGTTTCCCTGTTTTCTTACCAGGGTCAGTTTTGGTGGCCGTGCGAGTCAAAAGTCAATGTTATGTTTAACCGCTGCGCAAAAATATAAAATTCAGAAGCAACTGTTTCAGAAACTTTTTCTGAAGAAAAAAGATCTTGTTCTTGGTTGAAGAGTTTAAAAATAGGTCATAAAGATAAAATAAGATGTAAGAATAACTAATAATCAAAATTATTTTTGACAGGGTAGAAAACATTGTGGGAAAAGGAGAAAATGCTGGTAACCAGCATTGTCTCCTTTTCTCCGATTATTCTCCAAAGCATTCCCTTTTAGGGCTGTTAAAAAGCGTCATTGTGTTGTGTGGTAAGGGGTCAATAAGGATAAACAGATCCCCCCCATCCCAACAGCCAATCAGATCTCATCCCTCTGTGAAATTATCCAATCACAGAAGCTTTTAGGAAATCACCATGGATACCAATCAGCCAATCAGAGAGGCTCTGAGAAATCAAAATGGGCCCAGTCAGCCAATCAGAGAGCTCCAAAATCATTTCAAAATGGCGCCCTAATATAGCGATAGAAAACAGTGAACAAAAAACGGCATAAAAGTGGATTTAGAGTCTTTTTTAAAGGCTGCTGTGCAGTCCTTGGCAATCTGCCAGACATGCACCATCCACACATGCCAGATTTCACTGAAAAAGGGCCAAAATTCAAGAAAACAAGGTGGCAGAAGACCTTGTTTTGGTCTTTTCAAGCACCTTGCAAGATTGCAAGAGTTACTTCCCTTAAAGAAAACCCTTGACCCCCCCCTTTTACCGTTTCATTGAATTTTCTGACTCAGGCCACAATGAATTCATATAAGCCAAAATGATCAATGAACAGTGTAAACCCCCCCCCTCCTAGAAATTAATGTGACAAGTTGCTAAAAAAAGAATGAAAATTCTTTCAGTAGCAATTGTTTCCTATTGTATAAATCAAACAAAGGGAACTGAAATGTAATTTTTCCAATCGCTTCAAACCGCAACAAGAAACCCAGTTACGTTGATTACCGTCTCATATGTGCCAGTTACGCACATGGGAAAAGCACAGAAAACAATGTGAGAAGTGGCTAAAAAAAGACTGAAAACTCTTTCAGTAGCAAGGAACTAAAGTGTAATTCTTCTAATCTCTTCAAACCGCAACAAGAAACCCAGTTACGTTGACTACCATTTCATACGTGCCAGTTACGCACATGCGAAAACATCAGAAAATGATGTGACAAGTGGCTAAAAAAAGACTTGAACACTCTTTCAGTAGCAACTGCTTCCTGTTGCATAAGTCAAATAGAACTAAATTTCTAGTATTTTTTTTTCTCCAATCTCTTCAAACCGCAACAAGAAACCCATTTACGTTGACTACCGTATTGTAGGTGCCAGTTACGTATCTGCGAAAACATGAAAAATCGACTTTACGGGACATTTCATAGCAGACGAAACCTGTTTCTCAAGTCAAATATGGGGAAATAATTTTTTTTTTTTTTTTTCTTTTTACATCAAATCTCTTTATACCGTGTCAACAAACCAATTTACATTGACTACCGTCTCGTAGGTGCCAGTTACGTATCCGCGAAAACCTGAAAAATCGACTCACGGAACATTTTGTAGCAGACGACACCTGTTGCTTAAGTCAATTATAGGGATTTTTCTTTTTCGTTTTCTCTCACTAGGGCCATTGATTTGGTTACGATGACTATCTCACCCGGTTACGTGCTGCGCGTGAAATCGTAAAATCAGCTTAGACACTTTCGGAGGCAACTGATACCTGTTGCACAAATCAAAGAAAGGTAAATCAAATGTTTCCCTGTTTTCTTACCAGGGTCAGTTTTGGTGGCCGTGCGAGTCAAAAGTCAATGTTATGTTTAACCGCTGCGCAAAAATATAAAATTCAGAAGCAACTGTTTCAGAAACTTTTTCTGAAGAAAAAAGATCTTGTTCTTGGTTGAAGAGTTTAAGAATAGGTCATAAAGATAAGATAAGATGTAAGAATAACTAATAATCAAAATTATTTTTGACAGGGTAGAAAACATTGTGGGAAAAGGAGAAAATGCTGGTAACCAGGATTGTCTCCTTTTCTCCGATTATTCTCCAAAGCATTCCCTTTTAGGGCTGTTAAAAAGCGTCATTGTGTTGTGTGGTAAGGGGTCAATAAGGATAAACAGATCCCCCCCATCCCAACAGCCAATCAGATCTCATCCCTCTGTGAAATTATCCAATCACAGAAGCTTTTAGGAAATCACCATGGATACCAATCAGCCAATCAGAGAGGCTCTGAGAAATCAAAATGGGCCCAGTCAGCCAATCAGAGAGCTCCAAAATCATTTCAAAATGGCGCCCTAATATAGCGATAGAAAACAGTGAACAAAAAACGGCATAAAAGTGGATTTAGAGTCTTTTTTAAAGGCTGCTGTGCAGTCCTTGGCAATCTGCCAGACATGCACCATCCACACATGCCAGATTTCACTGAAAAAGGGCCAAAATTCAAGAAAACAAGGTGGCAGAAGACCTTGTTTTGGTCTTTTCAAGCACCTTGCAAGATTGCAAGAGTTACTTCCCTTAAAGAAAACCCTTGACCCCCCCTTTTACCGTTTCATTGAATTTTCTGACTCAGGCCACAATGAATTCATATAAGCCAAAATGATCAATGAACAGTGTAAACCCCCCCCCTCCCAGAAATTAATGTGACAAGTTGCTAAAAAAAGAATGAAAATTCTTTCAGTAGCAATTGTTTCCTATTGTATAAATCAAACAAAGGGAACTGAAATGTAATTTTTCCAATCGCTTCAAACCGCAACAAGAAACCCAGTTACGTTGATTACCGTCTCATATGTGCCAGTTACGCACATGGGAAAAGCACAGAAAACAATGTGACAAGTGGCTAAAAAAAGACTGAAAACTCTTTCAGTAGCAAGGAACTAAAGTGTAATTCTTCTAATCTCTTCAAACCGCAACAAGAAACCCAGTTACGTTGACTACCGTTTCATACGTGCCAGTTACGCACATGCGAAAACATCAGAAAATGATGTGACAAGTGGCTAAAAAAAGACTTGAACACTCTTTCAGTAGCAACTGCTTCCTGTTGCATAAGTCAAATAGAACTAAATTTCTAGTATTTTTTTTTCTCCAATCTCTTCAAACCGCAACAAGAAACCCATTTACGTTGACTACCGTATTGTAGGTGCCAGTTACGTATCTGCGAAAACATGAAAAATCGACTTTACGGGACATTTCATAGCAGACGAAACCTGTTTCTCAAGTCAAATATGGGGAAATAATTTTTTTTTTTTTTTTTTTCTTTTTACATCAAATCTCTTTATACCGTGTCAACAAACCCATTTACATTGACTACCGTCTCGTAGGTGCCAGTTACGTATCCGCGAAAACCTGAAAAATCGACTCACGGAACATTTTGTAGCAGACGACACCTGTTGCTTAAGTCAATTATAGGGATTTTTCTTTTTCGTTTTCTCTCACTAGGGCCATTGATTTGGTTACGATGACTATCTCACCCGGTTACGTGCTGCGCGTGAAATCGTAAAATCAGCTTAGACACTTTCGGAGGCAACTGATACCTGTTGCACAAATCAAAGAAAGGTAAATCAAATGTTTCCCTGTTTTCTTACCAGGGTCAGTTTTGGTGGCCGTGCGAGTCAAAAGTCAATGTTATGTTTAACCGCTGCGCAAAAATATAAAATTCAGAAGCAACTGTTTCAGAAACTTTTTCTGAAGAAAAAAGATCTTGTTCTTGGTTGAAGAGTTTAAAAATAGGTCATAAAGATAAAATAAGATGTAAGAATAACTAATAATCAAAATTATTTTTGACAGGGTAGAAAACATTGTGGGAAAAGGAGAAAATGCTGGTAACCAGCATTGTCTCCTTTTCTCCGATTATTCTCCAAAGCATTCCCTTTTAGGGCTGTTAAAAAGCGTCATTGTGTTGTGTGGTAAGGGGTCAATAAGGATAAACAGATCCCCCCCATCCCAACAGCCAATCAGATCTCATCCCTCTGTGAAATTATCCAATCACAGAAGCTTTTAGGAAATCACCATGGATACCAATCAGCCAATCAGAGAGGCTCTGAGAAATCAAAATGGGCCCAGTCAGCCAATCAGAGAGCTCCAAAATCATTTCAAAATGGCGCCCTAATATAGCGATAGAAAACAGTGAACAAAAAACGGCATAAAAGTGGATTTAGAGTCTTTTTTAAAGGCTGCTGTGCAGTCCTTGGCAATCTGCTAGACATGCACCATCCACACATGCCAGATTTCACTGAAAAAGGGCCAAAATTCAAGAAAACAAGGTGGCAGAAGACCTTGTTTTGGTCTTTTCAAGCACCTTGCAAGATTGCAAGAGTTACTTCCCTTAAAGAAAACCCTTGACCCCCCCCTTTTACCGTTTCATTGAATTTTCTGACTCAGGCCACAATGAATTCATATAAGCCAAAATGATCAATGAACAGTGTAAACCCCCCCCCTCCCAGAAATTAATGTGACAAGTTGCTAAAAAAAGAATGAAAATTCTTTCAGTAGCAATTGTTTCCTATTGTATAAATCAAACAAAGGGAACTGAAATGTAATTTTTCCAATCGCTTCAAACCGCAACAAGAAACCCAGTTACGTTGATTACCGTCTCATATGTGCCAGTTACGCACATGGGAAAAGCACAGAAAACAATGTGACAAGTGGCTAAAAAAAGACTGAAAACTCTTTCAGTAGCAAGGAACTAAAGTGTAATTCTTCTAATCTCTTCAAACCGCAACAAGAAACCCAGTTACGTTGACTACCGTTTCATACGTGCCAGTTACGCACATGCGAAAACATCAGAAAATGATGTGACAAGTGGCTAAAAAAAGACTTGAACACTCTTTCAGTAGCAACTGCTTCCTGTTGCATAAGTCAAATAGAACTAAATTTCTAGTATTTTTTTTTCTCCAATCTCTTCAAACCGCAACAAGAAACCCATTTACGTTGACTACCGTATTGTAGGTGCCAGTTACGTATCTGCGAAAACATGAAAAATCGACTTTACGGGACATTTCATAGCAGACGAAACCTGTTTCTCAAGTCAAATATGGGGAAATAATTTTTTTTTTTTTTTTTTTCTTTTTACATCAAATCTCTTTATACCGTGTCAACAAACCCATTTACATTGACTACCGTCTCGTAGGTGCCAGTTACGTATCCGCGAAAACCTGAAAAATCGACTCACGGAACATTTTGTAGCAGACGACACCTGTTGCTTAAGTCAATTATAGGGATTTTTCTTTTTCGTTTTCTCTCACTAGGGCCATTGATTTGGTTACGATGACTATCTCACCCGGTTACGTGCTGCGCGTGAAATCGTAAAATCAGCTTAGACACTTTCGGAGGCAACTGATACCTGTTGCACAAATCAAAGAAAGGTAAATCAAATGTTTCCCTGTTTTCTTACCAGGGTCAGTTTTGGTGGCCGTGCGAGTCAAAAGTCAATGTTATGTTTAACCGCTGCGCAAAAATATAAAATTCAGAAGCAACTGTTTCAGAAACTTTTTCTGAAGAAAAAAGATCTTGTTCTTGGTTGAAGAGTTTAAAAATAGGTCATAAAGATAAAATAAGATGTAAGAATAACTAATAATCAAAATTATTTTTGACAGGGTAGAAAACATTGTGGGAAAAGGAGAAAATGCTGGTAACCAGCATTGTCTCCTTTTCTCCGATTATTCTCCAAAGCATTCCCTTTTAGGGCTGTTAAAAAGCGTCATTGTGTTGTGTGGTAAGGGGTCAATAAGGATAAACAGATCCCCCCCATCCCAACAGCCAATCAGATCTCATCCCTCTGTGAAATTATCCAATCACAGAAGCTTTTAGGAAATCACCATGGATACCAATCAGCCAATCAGAGAGGCTCTGAGAAATCAAAATGGGCCCAGTCAGCCAATCAGAGAGCTCCAAAATCATTTCAAAATGGCGCCCTAATATAGCGATAGAAAACAGTGAACAAAAAACGGCATAAAAGTGGATTTAGAGTCTTTTTTAAAGGCTGCTGTGCAGTCCTTGGCAATCTGCCAGACATGCACCATCCACACATGCCAGATTTCACTGAAAAAGGGCCAAAATTCAAGAAAACAAGGTGGCAGAAGACCTTGTTTTGGTCTTTTCAAGCACCTTGCAAGATTGCAAGAGTTACTTCCCTTAAAGAAAACCCTTGACCCCCCCTTTTACCGTTTCATTGAATTTTCTGACTCAGGCCACAATGAATTCATATAAGCCAAAATGATCAATGAACAGTGTAAACCCCCCCCCTCCCAGAAATTAATGTGACAAGTTGCTAAAAAAAGAATGAAAATTCTTTCAGTAGCAATTGTTTCCTATTGTATAAATCAAACAAAGGGAACTGAAATGTAATTTTTCCAATCGCTTCAAACCGCAACAAGAAACCCAGTTACGTTGATTACCGTCTCATATGTGCCAGTTACGCACATGGGAAAAGCACAGAAAACAATGTGACAAGTGGCTAAAAAAAGACTGAAAACTCTTTCAGTAGCAAGGAACTAAAGTGTAATTCTTCTAATCTCTTCAAACCGCAACAAGAAACCCAGTTACGTTGACTACCGTTTCATACGTGCCAGTTACGCACATGCGAAAACATCAGAAAATGATGTGACAAGTGGCTAAAAAAAGACTTGAACACTCTTTCAGTAGCAACTGCTTCCTGTTGCATAAGTCAAATAGAACTAAATTTCTAGTATTTTTTTTTCTCCAATCTCTTCAAACCGCAACAAGAAACCCATTTACGTTGACTACCGTATTGTAGGTGCCAGTTACGTATCTGCGAAAACATGAAAAATCGACTTTACGGGACATTTCATAGCAGACGAAACCTGTTTCTCAAGTCAAATATGGGGAAATAATTTTTTTTTTTTTTTTTTTTCTTTTTACATCAAATCTCTTTATACCGTGTCAACAAACCCATTTACATTGACTACCGTCTCGTAGGTGCCAGTTACGTATCCGCGAAAACCTGAAAAATCGACTCACGGAACATTTTGTAGCAGACGACACCTGTTGCTTAAGTCAATTATAGGGATTTTTCTTTTTCGTTTTCTCTCACTAGGGCCATTGATTTGGTTACGATGACTATCTCACCCGGTTACGTGCTGCGCGTGAAATCGTAAAATCAGCTTAGACACTTTCGGAGGCAACTGATACCTGTTGCACAAATCAAAGAAAGGTAAATCAAATGTTTCCCTGTTTTCTTACCAGGGTCAGTTTTGGTGGCCGTGCGAGTCAAAAGTCAATGTTATGTTTAACCGCTGCGCAAAAATATAAAATTCAGAAGCAACTGTTTCAGAAACTTTTTCTGAAGAAAAAAGATCTTGTTCTTGGTTGAAGAGTTTAAAAATAGGTCATAAAGATAAAATAAGATGTAAGAATAACTAATAATCAAAATTATTTTTGACAGGGTAGAAAACATTGTGGGAAAAGGAGAAAATGCTGGTAACCAGCATTGTCTCCTTTTCTCCGATTATTCTCCAAAGCATTCCCTTTTAGGGCTGTTAAAAAGCGTCATTGTGTTGTGTGGTAAGGGGTCAATAAGGATAAACAGATCCCCCCCATCCCAACAGCCAATCAGATCTCATCCCTCTGTGAAATTATCCAATCACAGAAGCTTTTAGGAAATCACCATGGATACCAATCAGCCAATCAGAGAGGCTCTGAGAAATCAAAATGGGCCCAGTCAGCCAATCAGAGAGCTCCAAAATCATTTCAAAATGGCGCCCTAATATAGCGATAGAAAACAGTGAACAAAAAACGGCATAAAAGTGGATTTAGAGTCTTTTTTAAAGGCTGCTGTGCAGTCCTTGGCAATCTGCTAGACATGCACCATCCACACATGCCAGATTTCACTGAAAAAGGGCCAAAATTCAAGAAAACAAGGTGGCAGAAGACCTTGTTTTGGTCTTTTCAAGCACCTTGCAAGATTGCAAGAGTTACTTCCCTTAAAGAAAACCCTTGACCCCCCCCCTTTTACCGTTTCATTGAATTTTCTGACTCAGGCCACAATGAATTCATATAAGCCAAAATGATCAATGAACAGTGTAAACCCCCCCCCTCCCAGAAATTAATGTGACAAGTTGCTAAAAAAAGAATGAAAATTCTTTCAGTAGCAATTGTTTCCTATTGTATAAATCAAACAAAGGGAACTGAAATGTAATTTTTCCAATCGCTTCAAACCGCAACAAGAAACCCAGTTACGTTGATTACCGTCTCATATGTGCCAGTTACGCACATGGGAAAAGCACAGAAAACAATGTGACAAGTGGCTAAAAAAAGACTGAAAACTCTTTCAGTAGCAAGGAACTAAAGTGTAATTCTTCTAATCTCTTCAAACCGCAACAAGAAACCCAGTTACGTTGACTACCGTTTCATACGTGCCAGTTACGCACATGCGAAAACATCAGAAAATGATGTGACAAGTGGCTAAAAAAAGACTTGAACACTCTTTCAGTAGCAACTGCTTCCTGTTGCATAAGTCAAATAGAACTAAATTTCTAGTATTTTTTTTTCTCCAATCTCTTCAAACCGCAACAAGAAACCCATTTACGTTGACTACCGTATTGTAGGTGCCAGTTACGTATCTGCGAAAACATGAAAAATCGACTTTACGGGACATTTCATAGCAGACGAAACCTGTTTCTCAAGTCAAATATGGGGAAATAATTTTTTTTTTTTTTTTTTCTTTTTACATCAAATCTCTTTATACCGTGTCAACAAACCCATTTACATTGACTACCGTCTCATAGGTGCCAGTTACGTATCCGCGAAAACCTGAAAAATCGACTCACGGAACATTTTGTAGCAGACGACACCTGTTGCTTAAGTCAATTATAGGGATTTTTCTTTTTCGTTTTCTCTCACTAGGGCCATTGATTTGGTTACGATGACTATCTCACCCGGTTACGTGCTGCGCGTGAAATCGTAAAATCAGCTTAGACACTTTCGGAGGCAACTGATACCTGTTGCACAAATCAAAGAAAGGTAAATCAAATGTTTCCCTGTTTTCTTACCAGGGTCAGTTTTGGTGGCCGTGCGAGTCAAAAGTCAATGTTATGTTTAACCACTGCGCAAAAATATAAAATTCAGAAGCAACTGTTTCAGAAACTTTTTCTGAAGAAAAAAGATCTTGTTCTTGGTTGAAGAGTTTAAAAATAGGTCATAAAGATAAAATAAGATGTAAGAATAACTAATAATCAAAATTATTTTTGACAGGGTAGAAAACATTGTGGGAAAAGGAGAAAATGCTGGTAACCAGCATTGTCTCCTTTTCTCCGATTATTCTCCAAAGCATTCCCTTTTAGGGCTGTTAAAAAGCGTCATTGTGTTGTGTGGTAAGGGGTCAATAAGGATAAACAGATCCCCCCCATCCCAACAGCCAATCAGATCTCATCCCTCTGTGAAATTATCCAATCACAGAAGCTTTTAGGAAATCACCATGGATACCAATCAGCCAATCAGAGAGGCTCTGAGAAATCAAAATGGGCCCAGTCAGCCAATCAGAGAGCTCCAAAATCATTTCAAAATGGCGCCCTAATATAGCGATAGAAAACAGTGAACAAAAAACGGCATAAAAGTGGATTTAGAGTCTTTTTTAAAGGCTGCTGTGCAGTCCTTGGCAATCTGCCAGACATGCACCATCCACACATGCCAGATTTCACTGAAAAAGGGCCAAAATTCAAGAAAACAAGGTGGCAGAAGACCTTGTTTTGGTCTTTTCAAGCACCTTGCAAGATTGCAAGAGTTACTTCCCTTAAAGAAAACCCTTGACCCCCCCCCCTTTTACCGTTTCATTGAATTTTCTGACTCAGGCCACAATGAATTCATATAAGCCAAAATGATCAATGAACAGTGTAAACCCCCCCCCCCTCCCAGAAATTAATGTGACAAGTTGCTAAAAAAAGAATGAAAATTCTTTCAGTAGCAATTGTTTCCTATTGTATAAATCAAACAAAGGGAACTGAAATGTAATTTTTCCAATCGCTTCAAACCGCAACAAGAAACCCAGTTACGTTGATTACCGTCTCATATGTGCCAGTTACGCACATGGGAAAAGCACAGAAAACAATGTGACAAGTGGCTAAAAAAAGACTGAAAACTCTTTCAGTAGCAAGGAACTAAAGTGTAATTCTTCTAATCTCTTCAAACCGCAACAAGAAACCCAGTTACGTTGACTACCGTTTCATACGTGCCAGTTACGCACATGCGAAAACATCAGAAAATGATGTGACAAGTGGCTAAAAAAAGACTTGAACACTCTTTCAGTAGCAACTGCTTCCTGTTGCATAAGTCAAATAGAACTAAATTTCTAGTATTTTTTTTTCTCCAATCTCTTCAAACCGCAACAAGAAACCCATTTACGTTGACTACCGTATTGTAGGTGCCAGTTACGTATCTGCGAAAACATGAAAAATCGACTTTACGGGACATTTCATAGCAGACGAAACCTGTTTCTCAAGTCAAATATGGGGAAATAATTTTTTTTTTTTTTTTTTTTCTTTTTACATCAAATCTCTTTATACCGTGTCAACAAACCCATTTACATTGACTACCGTCTCGTAGGTGCCAGTTACGTATCCGCGAAAACCTGAAAAATCGACTCACGGAACATTTTGTAGCAGACGACACCTGTTGCTTAAGTCAATTATAGGGATTTTTCTTTTTCGTTTTCTCTCACTAGGGCCATTGATTTGGTTACGATGACTATCTCACCCGGTTACGTGCTGCGCGTGAAATCGTAAAATCAGCTTAGACACTTTCGGAGGCAACTGATACCTGTTGCACAAATCAAAGAAAGGTAAATCAAATGTTTCCCTGTTTTCTTACCAGGGTCAGTTTTGGTGGCCGTGCGAGTCAAAAGTCAATGTTATGTTTAACCGCTGCGCAAAAATATAAAATTCAGAAGCAACTGTTTCAGAAACTTTTTCTGAAGAAAAAAGATCTTGTTCTTGGTTGAAGAGTTTAAAAATAGGTCATAAAGATAAAATAAGATGTAAGAATAACTAATAATCAAAATTATTTTTGACAGGGTAGAAAACATTGTGGGAAAAGGAGAAAATGCTGGTAACCAGCATTGTCTCCTTTTCTCCGATTATTCTCCAAAGCATTCCCTTTTAGGGCTGTTAAAAAGCGTCATTGTGTTGTGTGGTAAGGGGTCAATAAGGATAAACAGATCCCCCCCATCCCAACAGCCAATCAGATCTCATCCCTCTGTGAAATTATCCAATCACAGAAGCTTTTAGGAAATCACCATGGATACCAATCAGCCAATCAGAGAGGCTCTGAGAAATCAAAATGGGCCCAGTCAGCCAATCAGAGAGCTCCAAAATCATTTCAAAATGGCGCCCTAATATAGCGATAGAAAACAGTGAACAAAAAACGGCATAAAAGTGGATTTAGAGTCTTTTTTAAAGGCTGCTGTGCAGTCCTTGGCAATCTGCCAGACATGCACCATCCACACATGCCAGATTTCACTGAAAAAGGGCCAAAATTCAAGAAAACAAGGTGGCAGAAGACCTTGTTTTGGTCTTTTCAAGCACCTTGCAAGATTGCAAGAGTTACTTCCCTTAAAGAAAACCCTTGACCCCCCCTTTTACCGTTTCATTGAATTTTCTGACTCAGGCCACAATGAATTCATATAAGCCAAAATGATCAATGAACAGTGTAAACCCCCCCCCCTCCCAGAAATTAATGTGACAAGTTGCTAAAAAAAGAATGAAAATTCTTTCAGTAGCAATTGTTTCCTATTGTATAAATCAAACAAAGGGAACTGAAATGTAATTTTTCCAATCGCTTCAAACCGCAACAAGAAACCCAGTTACGTTGATTACCGTCTCATATGTGCCAGTTACGCACATGGGAAAAGCACAGAAAACAATGTGACAAGTGGCTAAAAAAAGACTGAAAACTCTTTCAGTAGCAAGGAACTAAAGTGTAATTCTTCTAATCTCTTCAAACCGCAACAAGAAACCCAGTTACGTTGACTACCGTTTCATACGTGCCAGTTACGCACATGCGAAAACATCAGAAAATGATGTGACAAGTGGCTAAAAAAAGACTTGAACACTCTTTCAGTAGCAACTGCTTCCTGTTGCATAAGTCAAATAGAACTAAATTTCTAGTATTTTTTTTTCTCCAATCTCTTCAAACCGCAACAAGAAACCCATTTACGTTGACTACCGTATTGTAGGTGCCAGTTACGTATCTGCGAAAACATGAAAAATCGACTTTACGGGACATTTCATAGCAGACGAAACCTGTTTCTCAAGTCAAATATGGGGAAATAATTTTTTTTTTTTTTTTTTTTCTTTTTACATCAAATCTCTTTATACCGTGTCAACAAACCCATTTACATTGACTACCGTCTCGTAGGTGCCAGTTACGTATCCGCGAAAACCTGAAAAATCGACTCACGGAACATTTTGTAGCAGACGACACCTGTTGCTTAAGTCAATTATAGGGATTTTTCTTTTTCGTTTTCTCTCACTAGGGCCATTGATTTGGTTACGATGACTATCTCACCCGGTTACGTGCTGCGCGTGAAATCGTAAAATCAGCTTAGACACTTTCGGAGGCAACTGATACCTGTTGCACAAATCAAAGAAAGGTAAATCAAATGTTTCCCTGTTTTCTTACCAGGGTCAGTTTTGGTGGCCGTGCGAGTCAAAAGTCAATGTTATGTTTAACCGCTGCGCAAAAATATAAAATTCAGAAGCAACTGTTTCAGAAACTTTTTCTGAAGAAAAAAGATCTTGTTCTTGGTTGAAGAGTTTAAAAATAGGTCATAAAGATAAAATAAGATGTAAGAATAACTAATAATCAAAATTATTTTTGACAGGGTAGAAAACATTGTGGGAAAAGGAGAAAATGCTGGTAACCAGCATTGTCTCCTTTTCTCCGATTATTCTCCAAAGCATTCCCTTTTAGGGCTGTTAAAAAGCGTCATTGTGTTGTGTGGTAAGGGGTCAATAAGGATAAACAGATCCCCCCCATCCCAACAGCCAATCAGATCTCATCCCTCTGTGAAATTATCCAATCACAGAAGCTTTTAGGAAATCACCATGGATACCAATCAGCCAATCAGAGAGGCTCTGAGAAATCAAAATGGGCCCAGTCAGCCAATCAGAGAGCTCCAAAATCATTTCAAAATGGCGCCCTAATATAGCGATAGAAAACAGTGAACAAAAAACGGCATAAAAGTGGATTTAGAGTCTTTTTTAAAGGCTGCTGTGCAGTCCTTGGCAATCTGCTAGACATGCACCATCCACACATGCCAGATTTCACTGAAAAAGGGCCAAAATTCAAGAAAACAAGGTGGCAGAAGACCTTGTTTTGGTCTTTTCAAGCACCTTGCAAGATTGCAAGAGTTACTTCCCTTAAAGAAAACCCTTGACCCCCCCCTTTTACCGTTTCATTGAATTTTCTGACTCAGGCCACAATGAATTCATATAAGCCAAAATGATCAATGAACAGTGTAAACCCCCCCCCCTCCCAGAAATTAATGTGACAAGTTGCTAAAAAAAGAATGAAAATTCTTTCAGTAGCAATTGTTTCCTATTGTATAAATCAAACAAAGGGAACTGAAATGTAATTTTTCCAATCGCTTCAAACCGCAACAAGAAACCCAGTTACGTTGATTACCATCTCATATGTGCCAGTTACGCACATGGGAAAAGCACAGAAAACAATGTGACAAGTGGCTAAAAAAAGACTGAAAACTCTTTCAGTAGCAAGGAACTAAAGTGTAATTCTTCTAATCTCTTCAAACCGCAACAAGAAACCCAGTTACGTTGACTACCGTTTCATACGTGCCAGTTACGCACATGCGAAAACATCAGAAAATGATGTGACAAGTGGCTAAAAAAAGACTTGAACACTCTTTCAGTAGCAACTGCTTCCTGTTGCATAAGTCAAATAGAACTAAATTTCTAGTATTTTTTTTTCTCCAATCTCTTCAAACCGCAACAAGAAACCCATTTACGTTGACTACCGTATTGTAGGTGCCAGTTACGTATCTGCGAAAACATGAAAAATCGACTTTACGGGACATTTCATAGCAGACGAAACCTGTTTCTCAAGTCAAATATGGGGAAATAATTTTTTTTTTTTTTTTTTCTTTTTACATCAAATCTCTTTATACCGTGTCAACAAACCCATTTACATTGACTACCGTCTCATAGGTGCCAGTTACGTATCCGCGAAAACCTGAAAAATCGACTCACGGAACATTTTGTAGCAGACGACACCTGTTGCTTAAGTCAATTATAGGGATTTTTCTTTTTCGTTTTCTCTCACTAGGGCCATTGATTTGGTTACGATGACTATCTCACCCGGTTACGTGCTGCGCGTGAAATCGTAAAATCAGCTTAGACACTTTCGGAGGCAACTGATACCTGTTGCACAAATCAAAGAAAGGTAAATCAAATGTTTCCCTGTTTTCTTACCAGGGTCAGTTTTGGTGGCCGTGCGAGTCAAAAGTCAATGTTATGTTTAACCGCTGCGCAAAAATATAAAATTCAGAAGCAACTGTTTCAGAAACTTTTTCTGAAGAAAAAAGATCTTGTTCTTGGTTGAAGAGTTTAAAAATAGGTCATAAAGATAAAATAAGATGTAAGAATAACTAATAATCAAAATTATTTTAGACAGGGTAGAAAACATTGTGGGAAAAGGAGAAAATGCTGGTAACCAGCATTGTCTCCTTTTCTCCGATTATTCTCCAAAGCATTCCCTTTTAGGGCTGTTAAAAAGCGTCATTGTGTTGTGTGGTAAGGGGTCAATAAGGATAAACAGATCCCCCCCATCCCAACAGCCAATCAGATCTCATCCCTCTGTGAAATTATCCAATCACAGAAGCTTTTAGGAAATCACCATGGATACCAATCAGCCAATCAGAGAGGCTCTGAGAAATCAAAATGGGCCCAGTCAGCCAATCAGAGAGCTCCAAAATCATTTCAAAATGGCGCCCTAATATAGCGATAGAAAACAGTGAACAAAAAACGGCATAAAAGTGGATTTAGAGTCTTTTTTAAAGGCTGCTGTGCAGTCCTTGGCAATCTGCTAGACATGCACCATCCACACATGCCAGATTTCACTGAAAAAGGGCCAAAATTCAAGAAAACAAGGTGGCAGAAGACCTTGTTTTGGTCTTTTCAAGCACCTTGCAAGATTGCAAGAGTTACTTCCCTTAAAGAAAACCCTTGACCCCCCCCCTTTTACCGTTTCATTGAATTTTCTGACTCAGGCCACAATGAATTCATATAAGCCAAAATGATCAATGAACAGTGTAAACCCCCCCCCTCCCAGAAATTAATGTGACAAGTTGCTAAAAAAAGAATGAAAATTCTTTCAGTAGCAATTGTTTCCTATTGTATAAATCAAACAAAGGGAACTGAAATGTAATTTTTCCAATCGCTTCAAACCGCAACAAGAAACCCAGTTACGTTGATTACCGTCTCATATGTGCCAGTTACGCACATGGGAAAAGCACAGAAAACAATGTGACAAGTGGCTAAAAAAAGACTGAAAACTCTTTCAGTAGCAAGGAACTAAAGTGTAATTCTTCTAATCTCTTCAAACCGCAACAAGAAACCCAGTTACGTTGACTACCGTTTCATACGTGCCAGTTACGCACATGCGAAAACATCAGAAAATGATGTGACAAGTGGCTAAAAAAAGACTTGAACACTCTTTCAGTAGCAACTGCTTCCTGTTGCATAAGTCAAATAGAACTAAATTTCTAGTATTTTTTTTTCTCCAATCTCTTCAAACCGCAACAAGAAACCCATTTACGTTGACTACCGTATTGTAGGTGCCAGTTACGTATCTGCGAAAACATGAAAAATCGACTTTACGGGACATTTCATAGCAGACGAAACCTGTTTCTCAAGTCAAATATGGGGAAATAATTTTTTTTTTTTTTTTTTTTCTTTTTACATCAAATCTCTTTATACCGTGTCAACAAACCCATTTACATTGACTACCGTCTCGTAGGTGCCAGTTACGTATCCGCGAAAACCTGAAAAATCGACTCACGGAACATTTTGTAGCAGACGACACCTGTTGCTTAAGTCAATTATAGGGATTTTTCTTTTTCGTTTTCTCTCACTAGGGCCATTGATTTGGTTACGATGACTATCTCACCCGGTTACGTGCTGCGCGTGAAATCGTAAAATCAGCTTAGACACTTTCGGAGGCAACTGATACCTGTTGCACAAATCAAAGAAAGGTAAATCAAATGTTTCCCTGTTTTCTTACCAGGGTCAGTTTTGGTGGCCGTGCGAGTCAAAAGTCAATGTTATGTTTAACCGCTGCGCAAAAATATAAAATTCAGAAGCAACTGTTTCAGAAACTTTTTCTGAAGAAAAAAGATCTTGTTCTTGGTTGAAGAGTTTAAAAATAGGTCATAAAGATAAAATAAGATGTAAGAATAACTAATAATCAAAATTATTTTTGACAGGGTAGAAAACATTGTGGGAAAAGGAGAAAATGCTGGTAACCAGCATTGTCTCCTTTTCTCCGATTATTCTCCAAAGCATTCCCTTTTAGGGCTGTTAAAAAGCGTCATTGTGTTGTGTGGTAAGGGGTCAATAAGGATAAACAGATCCCCCCCATCCCAACAGCCAATCAGATCTCATCCCTCTGTGAAATTATCCAATCACAGAAGCTTTTAGGAAATCACCATGGATACCAATCAGCCAATCAGAGAGGCTCTGAGAAATCAAAATGGGCCCAGTCAGCCAATCAGAGAGCTCCAAAATCATTTCAAAATGGCGCCCTAATATAGCGATAGAAAACAGTGAACAAAAAACGGCATAAAAGTGGATTTAGAGTCTTTTTTAAAGGCTGCTGTGCAGTCCTTGGCAATCTGCTAGACATGCACCATCCACACATGCCAGATTTCACTGAAAAAGGGCCAAAATTCAAGAAAACAAGGTGGCAGAAGACCTTGTTTTGGTCTTTTCAAGCACCTTGCAAGATTGCAAGAGTTACTTCCCTTAAAGAAAACCCTTGACCCCCCCCTTTTACCGTTTCATTGAATTTTCTGACTCAGGCCACAATGAATTCATATAAGCCAAAATGATCAATGAACAGTGTAAACCCCCCCCCCTCCCAGAAATTAATGTGACAAGTTGCTAAAAAAAGAATGAAAATTCTTTCAGTAGCAATTGTTTCCTATTGTATAAATCAAACAAATGGAACTGAAATGTAATTTTTCCAATTGCTTCAAACCGCAACAAGAAACCCAGTTACGTTGATTACCATCTCATATGTGCCAGTTACGCACATGGGAAAAGCACAGAAAACAATGTGACAAGTGGCTAAAAAAAGACTGAAAACTCTTTCAGTAGCAAGGAACTAAAGTGTAATTCTTCTAATCTCTTCAAACCGCAACAAGAAACCCAGTTACGTTGACTACCGTTTCATACGTGCCAGTTACGCACATGCAAAAACATCAGAAAATGATGTGACAAGTGGCTAAAAAAAGACTTGAACACTCTTTCAGTAGCAACTGCTTCCTGTTGCATAAGTCAAATAGAACTAAATTTCTAGTATTTTTTTTTCTCCAATCTCTTCAAACCGCAACAAGAAACCCATTTACGTTGACTACCGTATTGTAGGTGCCAGTTACGTATCTGCGAAAACATGAAAAATCGACTTTACGGGACATTTCATAGCAGACGAAACCTGTTTCTCAAGTCAAATATGGGGAAATAATTTTTTTTTTTTTTTTTTTCTTTTTACATCAAATCTCTTTATACCGTGTCAACAAACCCATTTACATTGACTACCGTCTCATAGGTGCCAGTTACGTATCCGCGAAAACCTGAAAAATCGACTCACGGAACATTTTGTAGCAGACGACACCTGTTGCTTAAGTCAATTATAGGGATTTTTCTTTTTCGTTTTCTCTCACTAGGGCCATTGATTTGGTTACGATGACTATCTCACCCGGTTACGTGCTGCGCGTGAAATCGTAAAATCAGCTTAGACACTTTCGGAGGCAACTGATACCTGTTGCACAAATCAAAGAAAGGTAAATCAAATGTTTCCCTGTTTTCTTACCAGGGTCAGTTTTGGTGGCCGTGCGAGTCAAAAGTCAATGTTATGTTTAACCACTGCGCAAAAATATAAAATTCAGAAGCAACTGTTTCAGAAACTTTTTTCTGAAGAAAAAAGATCTTGTTCTTGGTTGAAGAGTTTAAAAATAGGTCATAAAGATAAAATAAGATGTAAGAATAACTAATAATCAAAATTATTTTTGACAGGGTAGAAAACATTGTGGGAAAAGGAGAAAATGCTGGTAACCAGCATTGTCTCCTTTTCTCCGATTATTCTCCAAAGCATTCCCTTTTAGGGCTGTTAAAAAGCGTCATTGTGTTGTGTGGTAAGGGGTCAATAAGGATAAACAGATCCCCCCCATCCCAACAGCCAATCAGATCTCATCCCTCTGTGAAATTATCCAATCACAGAAGCTTTTAGGAAATCACCATGGATACCAATCAGCCAATCAGAGAGGCTCTGAGAAATCAAAATGGGCCCAGTCAGCCAATCAGAGAGCTCCAAAATCATTTCAAAATGGCGCCCTAATATAGCGATAGAAAACAGTGAACAAAAAACGGCATAAAAGTGGATTTAGAGTCTTTTTTAAAGGCTGCTGTGCAGTCCTTGGCAATCTGCCAGACATGCACCATCCACACATGCCAGATTTCACTGAAAAAGGGCCAAAATTCAAGAAAACAAGGTGGCAGAAGACCTTGTTTTGGTCTTTTCAAGCACCTTGCAAGATTGCAAGAGTTACTTCCCTTAAAGAAAACCCTTGACCCCCCCCTTTTACCGTTTCATTGAATTTTCTGACTCAGGCCACAATGAATTCATATAAGCCAAAATGATCAATGAACAGTGTAAACCCCCCCCCCCTCCCAGAAATTAATGTGACAAGTTGCTAAAAAAAGAATGAAAATTCTTTCAGTAGCAATTGTTTCCTATTGTATAAATCAAACAAAGGGAACTGAAATGTAATTTTTCCAATCGCTTCAAACCGCAACAAGAAACCCAGTTACGTTGATTACCGTCTCATATGTGCCAGTTACGCACATGGGAAAAGCACAGAAAACAATGTGACAAGTGGCTAAAAAAAGACTGAAAACTCTTTCAGTAGCAAGGAACTAAAGTGTAATTCTTCTAATCTCTTCAAACCGCAACAAGAAACCCAGTTACGTTGACTACCGTTTCATACGTGCCAGTTACGCACATGCGAAAACATCAGAAAATGATGTGACAAGTGGCTAAAAAAAGACTTGAACACTCTTTCAGTAGCAACTGCTTCCTGTTGCATAAGTCAAATAGAACTAAATTTCTAGTATTTTTTTTTCTCCAATCTCTTCAAACCGCAACAAGAAACCCATTTACGTTGACTACCGTATTGTAGGTGCCAGTTACGTATCTGCGAAAACATGAAAAATCGACTTTACGGGACATTTCATAGCAGACGAAACCTGTTTCTCAAGTCAAATATGGGGAAATAATTTTTTTTTTTTTTTTTTTTCTTTTTACATCAAATCTCTTTATACCGTGTCAACAAACCCATTTACATTGACTACCGTCTCGTAGGTGCCAGTTACGTATCCGCGAAAACCTGAAAAATCGACTCACGGAACATTTTGTAGCAGACGACACCTGTTGCTTAAGTCAATTATAGGGATTTTTCTTTTTCGTTTTCTCTCACTAGGGCCATTGATTTGGTTACGATGACTATCTCACCCGGTTACGTGCTGCGCGTGAAATCGTAAAATCAGCTTAGACACTTTCGGAGGCAACTGATACCTGTTGCACAAATCAAAGAAAGGTAAATCAAATGTTTCCCTGTTTTCTTACCAGGGTCAGTTTTGGTGGCCGTGCGAGTCAAAAGTCAATGTTATGTTTAACCGCTGCGCAAAAATATAAAATTCAGAAGCAACTGTTTCAGAAACTTTTTCTGAAGAAAAAAGATCTTGTTCTTGGTTGAAGAGTTTAAAAATAGGTCATAAAGATAAAATAAGATGTAAGAATAACTAATAATCAAAATTATTTTTGACAGGGTAGAAAACATTGTGGGAAAAGGAGAAAATGCTGGTAACCAGCATTGTCTCCTTTTCTCCGATTATTCTCCAAAGCATTCCCTTTTAGGGCTGTTAAAAAGCGTCATTGTGTTGTGTGGTAAGGGGTCAATAAGGATAAACAGATCCCCCCCATCCCAACAGCCAATCAGATCTCATCCCTCTGTGAAATTATCCAATCACAGAAGCTTTTAGGAAATCACCATGGATACCAATCAGCCAATCAGAGAGGCTCTGAGAAATCAAAATGGGCCCAGTCAGCCAATCAGAGAGCTCCAAAATCATTTCAAAATGGCGCCCTAATATAGCGATAGAAAACAGTGAACAAAAAACGGCATAAAAGTGGATTTAGAGTCTTTTTTAAAGGCTGCTGTGCAGTCCTTGGCAATCTGCTAGACATGCACCATCCACACATGCCAGATTTCACTGAAAAAGGGCCAAAATTCAAGAAAACAAGGTGGCAGAAGACCTTGTTTTGGTCTTTTCAAGCACCTTGCAAGATTGCAAGAGTTACTTCCCTTAAAGAAAACCCTTGACCCCCCCCCTTTTACCGTTTCATTGAATTTTCTGACTCAGGCCACAATGAATTCATATAAGCCAAAATGATCAATGAACAGTGTAAACCCCCCCCCCTCCCAGAAATTAATGTGACAAGTTGCTAAAAAAAGAATGAAAATTCTTTCAGTAGCAATTGTTTCCTATTGTATAAATCAAACAAAGGGAACTGAAATGTAATTTTTCCAATCGCTTCAAACCGCAACAAGAAACCCAGTTACGTTGATTACCGTCTCATATGTGCCAGTTACGCACATGGGAAAAGCACAGAAAACAATGTGACAAGTGGCTAAAAAAAGACTGAAAACTCTTTCAGTAGCAAGGAACTAAAGTGTAATTCTTCTAATCTCTTCAAACCGCAACAAGAAACCCCGTTACGTTGACTACCGTTTCATACGTGCCAGTTACGCACATGCGAAAACATCAGAAAATGATGTGACAAGTGGCTAAAAAAAGACTTGAACACTCTTTCAGTAGCAACTGCTTCCTGTTGCATAAGTCAAATAGAACTAAATTTCTAGTATTTTTTTTTCTCCAATCTCTTCAAATCACAACAAGAAACCCATTTACGTTGACTACCGTATTGTAGGTGCCAGTTACGTATCTGCGAAAACATGAAAAATCGACTTTACGGGACATTTCATAGCAGACGAAACCTGTTTCTCAAGTCAAATATGGGGAAATAATTTTTTTTTTTTTTTTTTTCTTTTTACATCAAATCTCTTTATACCGTGTCAACAAACCCATTTACATTGACTACCGTCTCATAGGTGCCAGTTACGTATCCGCGAAAACCTGAAAAATCGACTCACGGAACATTTTGTAGCAGACGACACCTGTTGCTTAAGTCAATTATAGGGATTTTTCTTTTTCGTTTTCTCTCACTAGGGCCATTGATTTGGTTACGATGACTATCTCACCCGGTTACGTGCTGCGCGTGAAATCGTAAAATCAGCTTAGACACTTTCGGAGGCAACTGATACCTGTTGCACAAATCAAAGAAAGGTAAATCAAATGTTTCCCTGTTTTCTTACCAGGGTCAGTTTTGGTGGCCGTGCGAGTCAAAAGTCAATGTTATGTTTAACCACTGCGCAAAAATATAAAATTCAGAAGCAACTGTTTCAGAAACTTTTTCTGAAGAAAAAAGATCTTGTTCTTGGTTGAAGAGTTTAAAAATAGGTCATAAAGATAAAATAAGATGTAAGAATAACTAATAATCAAAATTATTTTTGACAGGGTAGAAAACATTGTGGGAAAAGGAGAAAATGCTGGTAACCAGCATTGTCTCCCTTTCTCCGATTATTCTCCAAAGCATTCCCTTTTAGGGCTGTTAAAAAGCGTCATTGTGTTGTGTGGTAAGGGGTCAATAAGGATAAACAGATCCCCCCCATCCCAACAGCCAATCAGATCTCATCCCTCTGTGAAATTATCCAATCACAGAAGCTTTTAGGAAATCACCATGGATACCAATCAGCCAATCAGAGAGGCTCTGAGAAATCAAAATGGGCCCAGTCAGCCAATCAGAGAGCTCCAAAATCATTTCAAAATGGCGCCCTAATATAGCGATAGAAAACAGTGAACAAAAAACGGCATAAAAGTGGATTTAGAGTCTTTTTTAAAGGCTGCTGTGCAGTCCTTGGCAATCTGCCAGACATGCACCATCCACACATGCCAGATTTCACTGAAAAAGGGCCAAAATTCAAGAAAACAAGGTGGCAGAAGACCTTGTTTTGGTCTTTTCAAGCACCTTGCAAGATTGCAAGAGTTACTTCCCTTAAAGAAAACCCTTGACCCCCCCCTTTTACCGTTTCATTGAATTTTCTGACTCAGGCCACAATGAATTCATATAAGCCAAAATGATCAATGAACAGTGTAAACCCCCCCCCTCCCAGAAATTAATGTGACAAGTTGCTAAAAAAAGAATGAAAATTCTTTCAGTAGCAATTGTTTCCTATTGTATAAATCAAACAAAGGGAACTGAAATGTAATTTTTCCAATCGCTTCAAACCGCAACAAGAAACCCAGTTACGTTGATTACCGTCTCATATGTGCCAGTTACGCACATGGGAAAAGCACAGAAAACAATGTGACAAGTGGCTAAAAAAAGACTGAAAACTCTTTCAGTAGCAAGGAACTAAAGTGTAATTCTTCTAATCTCTTCAAACCGCAACAAGAAACCCAGTTACGTTGACTACCGTTTCATACATGCCAGTTACGCACATGCGAAAACATCAGAAAATGATGTGACAAGTGGCTAAAAAAAGACTTGAACACTCTTTCAGTAGCAACTGCTTCCTGTTGCATAAGTCAAATAGAACTAAATTTCTAGTATTTTTTTTTCTCCAATCTCTTCAAACCGCAACAAGAAACCCATTTACGTTGACTACCGTATTGTAGGTGCCAGTTATGTATCTGCGAAAACATGAAAAATCGACTTTACGGGACATTTCATAGCAGACGAAACCTGTTTCTCAAGTCAAATATGGGGAAATAATTTTTTTTTTTTTTTTTTCTTTTTACATCAAATCTCTTTATACCGTGTCAACAAACCCATTTACATTGACTACCGTCTCGTAGGTGCCAGTTACGTATCCGCGAAAACCTGAAAAATCGACTCACGGAACATTTTGTAGCAGACGACACCTGTTGCTTAAGTCAATTATAGGGATTTTTCTTTTTCGTTTTCTCTCACTAGGGCCATTGATTTGGTTACGATGACTATCTCACCCGGTTACGTTCTGCGCGTGAAATCGTAAAATCAGCTTAGACACTTTCGGAGGCAACTGATACCTGTTGCACAAATCAAAGAAAGGTAAATCAAATGTTTCCCTGTTTTCTTACCAGGGTCAGTTTTGGTGGCCGTGCGAGTCAAAAGTCAATGTTATGTTTAACCGCTGCGCAAAAATATAAAATTCAGAAGCAACTGTTTCAGAAACTTTTTCTGAAGAAAAAAGATCTTGTTCTTGGTTGAAGAGTTTAAAAATAGGTCATAAAGATAAAATAAGATGTAAGAATAACTAATAATCAAAATTATTTTTGACAGGGTAGAAAACATTGTGGGAAAAGGAGAAAATGCTGGTAACCAGCATTGTCTCCTTTTCTCCGATTATTCTCCAAAGCATTCCCTTTTAGGGCTGTTAAAAAGCGTCATTGTGTTGTGTGGTAAGGGGTCAATAAGGATAAACAGATCCCCCCCATCCCAACAGCCAATCAGATCTCATCCCTCTGTGAAATTATCCAATCACAGAAGCTTTTAGGAAATCACCATGGATACCAATCAGCCAATCAGAGAGGCTCTGAGAAATCAAAATGGGCCCAGTCAGCCAATCAGAGAGCTCCAAAATCATTTCAAAATGGCGCCCTAATATAGCGATAGAAAACAGTGAACAAAAAACGGCATAAAAGTGGATTTAGAGTCTTTTTTAAAGGCTGCTGTGCAGTCCTTGGCAATCTGCCAGACATGCACCATCCACACATGCCAGATTTCACTGAAAAAGGGCCAAAATTCAAGAAAACAAGGTGGCAGAAGACCTTGTTTTGGTCTTTTCAAGCACCTTGCAAGATTGCAAGAGTTACTTCCCTTAAAGAAAACCCTTGACCCCCCCCCCCCTTTTACCGTTTCATTGAATTTTCTGACTCAGGCCACAATGAATTCATATAAGCCAAAATGATCAATGAACAGTGTAAACCCCCCCTCCCTCCCAGAAATTAATGTGACAAGTTGCTAAAAAAAGAATGAAAATTTTTTCAGTAGCAATTGTTTCCTATTGTATAAATCAAACAAAGGGAACTGAAATGTAATTTTTCCAATCGCTTCAAACCGCAACAAGAAACCCAGTTACGTTGATTACCGTCTCATATGTGCCAGTTACGCACATGGGAAAAGTACAGAAAACAATGTGACAAGTGGCTAAAAAAAGACTGAAAACTCTTTCAGTAGCAAGGAACTAAAGTGTAATTCTTCTAATCTCTTCAAACCGCAACAAGAAACCCAGTTACGTTGACTACCGTTTCATACGTGCCAGTTACGCACATGCGAAAACATCAGAAAATGATGTGACAAGTGGCTAAAAAAAGACTTGAACACTCTTTCAGTAGCAACTGCTTCCTGTTGCATAAGTCAAATAGAACTAAATTTCTAGTATTTTTTTTTCTCCAATCTCTTCAAACCGCAACAAGAAACCCATTTACGTTGACTACCGTATTGTAGGTGCCAGTTACGTATCTGCGAAAACATGAAAAATCGACTTTACGGGACATTTCATAGCAGACGAAACCTGTTTCTCAAGTCAAATATGGGGAAATAATTTTTTTTTTTTTTTTTTTCTTTTTACATCAAATCTCTTTATACCGTGTCAACAAACCCATTTACATTGACTACCGTCTCGTAGGTGCCAGTTACGTATCCGCGAAAACCTGAAAAATCAACTCACGGAACATTTTGTAGCAGACGACACCTGTTGCTTAAGTCAATTATAGGGATTTTTCTTTTTCGTTTTCTCTCACTAGGGCCATTGATTTGGTTACGATGACTATCTCACCCGGTTACGTGCTGCGCGTGAAATCGTAAAATCAGCTTAGACACTTTCGGAGGCAACTGATACCTGTTGCACAAATCAAAGAAAGGTAAATCAAATGTTTCCCTGTTTTCTTACCAGGGTCAGTTTTGGTGGCCGTGCGAGTCAAAAGTCAATGTTATGTTTAACCGCTGCGCAAAAATATAAAATTCAGAAGCAACTGTTTCAAAAACTTTTTCTGAAGAAAAAAGATCTTGTTCTTGGTTGAAGAGTTTAAAAATAGGTCATAAAGATAAAATAAGATGTAAGAATAACTAATAATCAAAATTATTTTTGACAGGGTAGAAAACATTGTGGGAAAAGGAGAAAATGCTGGTAACCAGCATTGTCTCCTTTTCTCCGATTATTCTCCAAAGCATTCCCTTTTAGGGCTGTTAAAAAGCGTCATTGTGTTGTGTGGTAAGGGGTCAATAAGGATAAACAGATCCCCCCCATCCCAACAGCCAATCAGATCTCATCCCTCTGTGAAATTATCCAATCACAGAAGCTTTTAGGAAATCACCATGGATACCAATCAGCCAATCAGAGAGGCTCTGAGAAATCAAAATGGGCCCAGTCAGCCAATCAGAGAGCTCCAAAATCATTTCAAAATGGCGCCCTAATATAGCGATAGAAAACAGTGAACAAAAAACGGCATAAAAGTGGATTTAGAGTCTTTTTTAAAGGCTGCTGTGCAGTCCTTGGCAATCTGCCAGACATGCACCATCCACACATGCCAGATTTCACTGAAAAAGGGCCAAAATTCAAGAAAACAAGGTGGCAGAAGACCTTGTTTTGGTCTTTTCAAGCACCTTGCAAGATTGCAAGAGTTACTTCCCTTAAAGAAAACCCTTGACCCCCCCTTTTACCGTTTCATTGAATTTTCTGACTCAGGCCACAATGAATTCATATAAGCCAAAATGATCAATGAACAGTGTAAACCCCCCCCCCCCCAGAAATTAATGTGACAAGTTGCTAAAAAAAGAATGAAAATTCTTTCAGTAGCAATTGTTTCCTATTGTATAAATCAAACAAAGGGAACTGAAATGTAATTTTTCCAATCGCTTCAAACCGCAACAAGAAACCCAGTTACGTTGATTACCGTCTCATATGTGCCAGTTACGCACATGGGAAAAGCACAGAAAACAATGTGACAAGTGGCTAAAAAAAGACTGAAAACTCTTTCAGTAGCAAGGAACTAAAGTGTAATTCTTCTAATCTCTTCAAACCGCAACAAGAAACCCAGTTACGTTGACTACCGTTTCATACGTGCCAGTTACGCACATGCGAAAACATCAGAAAATGATGTGACAAGTGGCTAAAAAAAGACTTGAACACTCTTTCAGTAGCAACTGCTTCCTGTTGCATAAGTCAAATAGAACTAAATTTCTAGTATTTTTTTTTCTCCAATCTCTTCAAACCGCAACAAGAAACCCATTTACGTTGACTACCGTATTGTAGGTGCCAGTTACGTATCTGCGAAAACATGAAAAATCGACTTTACGGGACATTTCATAGCAGACGAAACCTGTTTCTCAAGTCAAATATGGGGAAATAATTTTCTTTTTTTTTTTTTTCTTTTTACATCAAATCTCTTTATACCGTGTCAACAAACCCATTTACATTGACTACCGTCTCGTAGGTGCCAGTTACGTATCCGCGAAAACCTGAAAAATCGACTCACAGAACATTTTGTAGCAGACGACACCTGTTGCTTAAGTCAATTATAGGGATTTTTCTTTTTCGTTTTCTCTCACTAGGGCCATTGATTTGGTTACGATGACTATCTCACCCGGTTACGTGCTGCGCGTGAAATTGTAAAATCAGCTTAGACACTTTCGGAGGCAACTGATACCTGTTGCACAAATCAAAGAAAGGTAAATCAAATGTTTCCCTGTTTTCTTACCAGGGTCAGTTTTGGTGGCCGTGCGAGTCAAAAGTCAATGTTATGTTTAACCGCTGCGCAAAAATATAAAATTCAGAAGCAACTGTTTCAGAAACTTTTTCTGAAGAAAAAAGATCTTGTTCTTGGTTGAAGAGTTTAAAAATAGGTCATAAAGATAAAATAAGATGTAAGAATAACTAATAATCAAAATTATTTTTGACAGGGTAGAAAACATTGTGGGAAAAGGAGAAAATGCTGGTAACCAGCATTGTCTCCTTTTCTCCGATTATTCTCCAAAGCATTCCCTTTTAGGGCTGTTAAAAAGCGTCATTGTGTTGTGTGGTAAGGGGTCAATAAGGATAAACAGATCCCCCCCATCCCAACAGCCAATCAGATCTCATCCCTCTGTGAAATTATCCAATCACAGAAGCTTTTAGGAAATCACCATGGATACCAATCAGCCAATCAGAGAGGCTCTGAGAAATCAAAATGGGCCCAGTCAGCCAATCAGAGAGCTCCAAAATCATTTCAAAATGGCGCCCTAATATAGCGATAGAAAACAGTGAACAAAAAACGGCATAAAAGTGGATTTAGAGTCTTTTTTAAAGGCTGCTGTGCAGTCCTTGGCAATCTGCCAGACATGCACCATCCACACATGCCAGATTTCACTGAAAAAGGGCCAAAATTCAAGAAAACAAGGTGGCAGAAGACCTTGTTTTGGTCTTTTCAAGCACCTTGCAAGATTGCAAGAGTTACTTCCCTTAAAGAAAACCCTTGACCCCCCCCTTTTACCGTTTCATTGAATTTTCTGACTCAGGCCACAATGAATTCATATAAGCCAAAATGATCAATGAACAGTGTAAACCCCCCCCCCCTCCCAGAAATTAATGTGACAAGTTGCTAAAAAAAGAATGAAAATTCTTTCAGTAGCAATTGTTTCCTATTGTATAAATCAAACAAAGGGAACTGAAATGTAATTTTTCCAATCGCTTCAAACCGCAACAAGAAACCCAGTTACGTTGATTACCGTCTCATATGTGCCAGTTACGCACATGGGAAAAGCACAGAAAACAATGTGACAAGTGGCTAAAAAAAGACTGAAAACTCTTTCAGTAGCAAGGAACTAAAGTGTAATTCTTCTAATCTCTTCAAACCGCAACAAGAAACCCAGTTACGTTGACTACCATTTCATACGTGCCAGTTACGCACATGCGAAAACATCAGAAAATGATGTGACAAGTGGCTAAAAAAAGACTTGAACACTCTTTCAGTAGCAACTGCTTCCTGTTGCATAAGTCAAATAGAACTAAATTTCTAGTATTTTTTTTTTCTCCAATCTCTTCAAACCGCAACAAGAAACCCATTTACGTTGACTACCGTATTGTAGGTGCCAGTTACGTATCTGCGAAAACATGAAAAATCGACTTTACGGGACATTTCATAGCAGACGAAACCTGTTTCTCAAGTCAAATATGGGGAAATAATTTTTTTTTTTTTTTTTTTTCTTTTTACATCAAATCTCTTTATACCGTGTCAACAAACCCATTTACATTGACTACCGTCTCGTAGGTGCCAGTTACGTATCCGCGAAAACCTGAAAAATCGACTCACGGAACATTTTGTAGCAGACGACACCTGTTGCTTAAGTCAATTATAGGGATTTTTCTTTTTCGTTTTCTCTCACTAGGGCCATTGATTTGGTTACGATGACTATCTCACCCGGTTACGTGCTGCGCGTGAAATCGTAAAATCAGCTTAGACACTTTCGGAGGCAACTGATACCTGTTGCACAAATCAAAGAAAGGTAAATCAAATGTTTCCCTGTTTTCTTACCAGGGTCAGTTTTGGTGGCCGTGCGAGTCAAAAGTCAATGTTATGTTTAACCGCTGCGCAAAAATATAAAATTCAGAAGCAACTGTTTCAGAAACTTTTTCTGAAGAAAAAAGATCTTGTTCTTGGTTGAAGAGTTTAAAAATAGGTCATAAAGATAAAATAAGATGTAAGAATAACTAATAATCAAAATTATTTTTGACAGGGTAGAAAACATCGTGGGAAAAGGAGAAAATGCTGGTAACCAGCATTGTCTCCTTTTCTCCGATTATTCTCCAAAGCATTCCCTTTTAGGGCTGTTAAAAAGCGTCATTGTGTTGTGTGGTAAGGGGTCAATAAGGATAAACAGATCCCCCCCATCCCAACAGCCAATCAGATCTCATCCCTCTGTGAAATTATCCAATCACAGAAGCTTTTAGGAAATCACCATGGATACCAATCAGCCAATCAGAGAGGCTCTGAGAAATCAAAATGGGCCCAGTCAGCCAATCAGAGAGCTCCAAAATCATTTCAAAATGGCGCCCTAATATAGCGATAGAAAACAGTGAACAAAAAACGGCATAAAAGTGGATTTAGAGTCTTTTTTAAAGGCTGCTGTGCAGTCCTTGGCAATCTGCTAGACATGCACCATCCACACATGCCAGATTTCACTGAAAAAGGGCCAAAATTCAAGAAAACAAGGTGGCAGAAGACCTTGTTTTGGTCTTTTCAAGCACCTTGCAAGATTGCAAGAGTTACTTCCCTTAAAGAAAACCCTTGACCCCCCCCCTTTTACCGTTTCATTGAATTTTCTGACTCAGGCCACAATGAATTCATATAAGCCAAAATGATCAATGAACAGTGTAAACCCCCCCCCTCCCAGAAATTAATGTGACAAGTTGCTAAAAAAAGAATGAAAATTCTTTCAGTAGCAATTGTTTCCTATTGTATAAATCAAACAAAGGGAACTGAAATGTAATTTTTCCAATCGCTTCAAACCGCAACAAGAAACCCAGTTACGTTGATTACCGTCTCATATGTGCCAGTTACGCACATGGGAAAAGCACAGAAAACAATGTGACAAGTGGCTAAAAAAAGACTGAAAACTCTTTCAGTAGCAAGGAACTAAAGTGTAATTCTTCTAATCTCTTCAAACCGCAACAAGAAACCCAGTTACGTTGACTACCGTTTCATACGTGCCAGTTACGCACATGCGAAAACATCAGAAAATGATGTGACAAGTGGCTAAAAAAAGACTTGAACACTCTTTCAGTAGCAACTGCTTCCTGTTGCATAAGTCAAATAGAACTAAATTTCTAGTATTTTTTTTTCTCCAATCTCTTCAAACCGCAACAAGAAACCCATTTACGTTGACTACCGTATTGTAGGTGCCAGTTACGTATCTGCGAAAACATGAAAAATCGACTTTACGGGACATTTCATAGCAGACGAAACCTGTTTCTCAAGTCAAATATGGGGAAATAATTTTTTTTTTTTTTTTTTCTTTTTACATCAAATCTCTTTATACCGTGTCAACAAACCCATTTACATTGACTACCGTCTCATAGGTGCCAGTTACGTATCCGCGAAAACCTGAAAAATCGACTCACGGAACATTTTGTAGCAGACGACACCTGTTGCTTAAGTCAATTATAGGGATTTTTCTTTTTCGTTTTCTCTCACTAGGGCCATTGATTTGGTTACGATGACTATCTCACCCGGTTACGTGCTGCGCGTGAAATCGTAAAATCAGCTTAGACACTTTCGGAGGCAACTGATACCTGTTGCACAAATCAAAGAAAGGTAAATCAAATGTTTCCCTGTTTTCTTACCAGGGTCAGTTTTGGTGGCCGTGCGAGTCAAAAGTCAATGTTATGTTTAACCACTGCGCAAAAATATAAAATTCAGAAGCAACTGTTTCAGAAACTTTTTCTGAAGAAAAAAGATCTTGTTCTTGGTTGAAGAGTTTAAAAATAGGTCATAAAGATAAAATAAGATGTAAGAATAACTAATAATCAAAATTATTTTTGACAGGGTAGAAAACATTGTGGGAAAAGGAGAAAATGCTGGTAACCAGCATTGTCTCCTTTTCTCCGATTATTCTCCAAAGCATTCCCTTTTAGGGCTGTTAAAAAGCGTCATTGTGTTGTGTGGTAAGGGGTCAATAAGGATAAACAGATCCCCCCCATCCCAACAGCCAATCAGATCTCATCCCTCTGTGAAATTATCCAATCACAGAAGCTTTTAGGAAATCACCATGGATACCAATCAGCCAATCAGAGAGGCTCTGAGAAATCAAAATGGGCCCAGTCAGCCAATCAGAGAGCTCCAAAATCATTTCAAAATGGCGCCCTAATATAGCGATAGAAAACAGTGAACAAAAAACGGCATAAAAGTGGATTTAGAGTCTTTTTTAAAGGCTGCTGTGCAGTCCTTGGCAATCTGCCAGACATGCACCATCCACACATGCCAGATTTCACTGAAAAAGGGCCAAAATTCAAGAAAACAAGGTGGCAGAAGACCTTGTTTTGGTCTTTTCAAGCACCTTGCAAGATTGCAAGAGTTACTTCCCTTAAAGAAAACCCTTGACCCCCCCTTTTACCGTTTCATTGAATTTTCTGACTCAGGCCACAATGAATTCATATAAGCCAAAATGATCAATGAACAGTGTAAACCCCCCCCCTCCCAGAAATTAATGTGACAAGTTGCTAAAAAAAGAATGAAAATTCTTTCAGTAGCAATTGTTTCCTATTGTATAAATCAAACAAAGGGAACTGAAATGTAATTTTTCCAATCGCTTCAAACCGCAACAAGAAACCCAGTTACGTTGATTACCGTCTCATATGTGCCAGTTACGCACATGGGAAAAGCACAGAAAACAATGTGACAAGTGGCTAAAAAAAGACTGAAAACTCTTTCAGTAGCAAGGAACTAAAGTGTAATTCTTCTAATCTCTTCAAACCGCAACAAGAAACCCAGTTACATTGACTACCATTTCATACGTGCCAGTTACGCACATGCGAAAACATCAGAAAATGATGTGACAAGTGGCTAAAAAAAGACTTGAACACTCTTTCAGTAGCAACTGCTTCCTGTTGCATAAGTCAAATAGAACTAAATTTCTAGTATTTTTTTTTTCTCCAATCTCTTCAAACTGCAACAAGAAACCCATTTACGTTGACTACCGTATTGTAGGTGCCAGTTACGTATCTGCGAAAACATAAAAAATCGACTTTACGGGACATTTCATAGCAGACGAAACCTGTTTCTCAAGTCAAATATGGGGAAATAATTTTTTTTTTTTTTTTTTTTTCTTTTTACATCAAATCTCTTTATACCGTGTCAACAAACCCATTTACATTGACTACCGTCTCGTAGGTGCCAGTTACGTATCCGCGAAAACCTGAAAAATCGACTCACGGAACATTTTGTAGCAGACGACACCTGTTGCTTAAGTCAATTATAGGGATTTTTCTTTTTCGTTTTCTCTCACTAGGGCCATTGATTTGGTTACGATGACTATCTCACCCGGTTACGTGCTGCGCGTGAAATCGTAAAATCAGCTTAGACACTTTCGGAGGCAACTGATACCTGTTGCACAAATCAAAGAAAGGTAAATCAAATGTTTCCCTGTTTTCTTACCAGGGTCAGTTTTGGTGGCCGTGCGAGTCAAAAGTCAATGTTATGTTTAACCGCTGCGCAAAAATATAAAATTCAGAAGCAACTGTTTCAGAAACTTTTTCTGAAGAAAAAAGATCTTGTTCTTGGTTGAAGAGTTTAAAAATAGGTCATAAAGATAAAATAAGATGTAAGAATAACTAATAATCAAAATTATTTTTGACAGGGTAGAAAACATTGTGGGAAAAGGAGAAAATGCTGGTAACCAGCATTGTCTCCTTTTCTCCGATTATTCTCCAAAGCATTCCCTTTTAGGGCTGTTAAAAAGCGTCATTGTGTTGTGTGGTAAGGGGTCAATAAGGATAAACAGATCCCCCCCATCCCAACAGCCAATCAGATCTCATCCCTCTGTGAAATTATCCAATCACAGAAGCTTTTAGGAAATCACCATGGATACCAATCAGCCAATCAGAGAGGCTCTGAGAAATCAAAATGGGCCCAGTCAGCCAATCAGAGAGCTCCAAAATCATTTCAAAATGGCGCCCTAATATAGCGATAGAAAACAGTGAACAAAAAACGGCATAAAAGTGGATTTAGAGTCTTTTTTAAAGGCTGCTGTGCAGTCCTTGGCAATCTGCCAGACATGCACCATCCACACATGCCAGATTTCACTGAAAAAGGGCCAAAATTCAAGAAAACAAGGTGGCAGAAGACCTTGTTTTGGTCTTTTCAAGCACCTTGCAAGATTGCAAGAGTTACTTCCCTTAAAGAAAACCCTTGACCCCCCCCTTTTACCGTTTCATTGAATTTTCTGACTCAGGCCACAATGAATTCATATAAGCCAAAATGATCAATGAACAGTGTAAACCCCCCCCTCCCAGAAATTAATGTGACAAGTTGCTAAAAAAAGAATGAAAATTCTTTCAGTAGCAATTGTTTCCTATTGTATAAATCAAACAAAGGGAACTGAAATGTAATTTTTCCAATCGCTTCAAACCGCAACAAGAAACCCAGTTACGTTGATTACCGTCTCATATGTGCCAGTTACGCACATGGGAAAAGCACAGAAAACAATGTGACAAGTGGCTAAAAAAAGACTGAAAACTCTTTCAGTAGCAAGGAACTAAAGTGTAATTCTTCTAATCTCTTCAAACCGCAACAAGAAACCCAGTTACGTTGACTACCGTTTCATACGTGCCAGTTACGCACATGCGAAAACATCAGAAAATGATGTGACAAGAGGCTAAAAAAAGACTTGAACACTCTTTCAGTAGCAACTGCTTCCTGTTGCATAAGTCAAATAGAACTAAATTTCTAGTATTTTTTTTTCTCCAATCTCTTCAAACCGCAACAAGAAACCCATTTACGTTGACTACCGTATTGTAGGTGCCAGTTACGTATCTGCGAAAACATGAAAAATCGACTTTACGGGACATTTCATAGCAGACGAAACCTGTTTCTCAAGTCAAATATGGGGAAATAATTTTTTTTTTTTTTTTTTCTTTTTACATCAAATCTCTTTATACCGTGTCAACAAACCCATTTACATTGACTACCGTCTCGTAGGTGCCAGTTACGTATCCGCGAAAACCTGAAAAATCGACTCACGGAACATTTTGTAGCAGACGACACCTGTTGCTTAAGTCAATTATAGGGATTTTTCTTTTTCGTTTTCTCTCACTAGGGCCATTGATTTGGTTACGATGACTATCTCACCCGGTTACGTGCTGCGCGTGAAATCGTAAAATCAGCTTAGACACTTTCGGAGGCAACTGATACCTGTTGCACAAATCAAAGAAAGGTAAATCAAATGTTTCCCTGTTTTCTTACCAGGGTCAGTTTTGGTGGCCGTGCGAGTCAAAAGTCAATGTTATGTTTAACCGCTGCGCAAAAATATAAAATTCAGAAGCAACTGTTTCAGAAACTTTTTCTGAAGAAAAAAGATCTTGTTCTTGGTTGAAGAGTTTAAAAATAGGTCATAAAGATAAAATAAGATGTAAGAATAACTAATAATCAAAATTATTTTTGACAGGGTAGAAAACATTGTGGGAAAAGGAGAAAATGCTGGTAACCAGCATTGTCTCCTTTTCTCCGATTATTCTCCAAAGCATTCCCTTTTAGGGCTGTTAAAAAGCGTCATTGTGTTGTGTGGTAAGGGGTCAATAAGGATAAACAGATCCCCCCCATCCCAACAGCCAATCAGATCTCATCCCTCTGTGAAATTATCCAATCACAGAAGCTTTTAGGAAATCACCATGGATACCAATCAGCCAATCAGAGAGGCTCTGAGAAATCAAAATGGGCCCAGTCAGCCAATCAGAGAGCTCCAAAATCATTTCAAAATGGCGCCCTAATATAGCGATAGAAAACAGTGAACAAAAAACGGCATAAAAGTGGATTTAGAGTCTTTTTTAAAGGCTGCTGTGCAGTCCTTGGCAATCTGCCAGACATGCACCATCCACACATGCCAGATTTCACTGAAAAAGGGCCAAAATTCAAGAAAACAAGGTGGCAGAAGACCTTGTTTTGGTCTTTTCAAGCACCTTGCAAGATTGCAAGAGTTACTTCCCTTAAAGAAAACCCTTGACCCCCCCCTTTTACCGTTTCATTGAATTTTCTGACTCAGGCCACAATGAATTCATATAAGCCAAAATGATCAATGAACAGTGTAAACCCCCCCCCCTCCCAGAAATTAATGTGACAAGTTGCTAAAAAAAGAATGAAAATTCTTTCAGTAGCAATTGTTTCCTATTGTATAAATCAAACAAAGGGAACTGAAATGTAATTTTTCCAATCGCTTCAAACCGCAACAAGAAACCCAGTTACGTTGATTACCGTCTCATATGTGCCAGTTACGCACATGGGAAAAGCACAGAAAACAATGTGACAAGTGGCTAAAAAAAGACTGAAAACTCTTTCAGTAGCAAGGAACTAAAGTGTAATTCTTCTAATCTCTTCAAACCGCAACAAGAAACCCAGTTACGTTGACTACCATTTCATACGTGCCAGTTACGCACATGCGAAAACATCAGAAAATGATGTGACAAGTGGCTAAAAAAAGACTTGAACACTCTTTCAGTAGCAACTGCTTCCTGTTGCATAAGTCAAATAGAACTAAATTTCTAGTATTTTTTTTTTCTCCAATCTCTTCAAACCGCAACAAGAAACCCATTTACGTTGACTACCGTATTGTAGGTGCCAGTTACGTATCTGCGAAAACATGAAAAATCGACTTTACGGGACATTTCATAGCAGACGAAACCTGTTTCTCAAGTCAAATATGGGGAAATAATTTTTTTTTTTTTTTTTTTCTTTTTACATCAAATCTCTTTATACCGTGTCAACAAACCCATTTACATTGACTACCGTCTCGTAGGTGCCAGTTACGTATCCGCGAAAACCTGAAAAATCGACTCACGGAACATTTTGTAGCAGACGACACCTGTTGCTTAAGTCAATTATAGGGATTTTTCTTTTTCGTTTTCTCTCACTAGGGCCATTGATTTGGTTACGATGACTATCTCACCCGGTTACGTGCTGCGCGTGAAATCGTAAAATCAGCTTAGACACTTTCGGAGGCAACTGATACCTGTTGCACAAATCAAAGAAAGGTAAATCAAATGTTTCCCTGTTTTCTTACCAGGGTCAGTTTTGGTGGCCGTGCGAGTCAAAAGTCAATGTTATGTTTAACCGCTGCGCAAAAATATAAAATTCAGAAGCAACTGTTTCAGAAACTTTTTCTGAAGAAAAAAGATCTTGTTCTTGGTTGAAGAGTTTAAAAATAGGTCATAAAGATAAAATAAGATGTAAGAATAACTAATAATCAAAATTATTTTTGACAGGGTAGAAAACATCGTGGGAAAAGGAGAAAATGCTGGTAACCAGCATTGTCTCCTTTTCTCCGATTATTCTCCAAAGCATTCCCTTTTAGGGCTGTTAAAAAGCGTCATTGTGTTGTGTGGTAAGGGGTCAATAAGGATAAACAGATCCCCCCCATCCCAACAGCCAATCAGATCTCATCCCTCTGTGAAATTATCCAATCACAGAAGCTTTTAGGAAATCACCATGGATACCAATCAGCCAATCAGAGAGGCTCTGAGAAATCAAAATGGGCCCAGTCAGCCAATCAGAGAGCTCCAAAATCATTTCAAAATGGCGCCCTAATATAGCGATAGAAAACAGTGAACAAAAAACGGCATAAAAGTGGATTTAGAGTCTTTTTTAAAGGCTGCTGTGCAGTCCTTGGCAATCTGCTAGACATGCACCATCCACACATGCCAGATTTCACTGAAAAAGGGCCAAAATTCAAGAAAACAAGGTGGCAGAAGACCTTGTTTTGGTCTTTTCAAGCACCTTGCAAGATTGCAAGAGTTACTTCCCTTAAAGAAAACCCTTGACCCCCCCCCTTTTACCGTTTCATTGAATTTTCTGACTCAGGCCACAATGAATTCATATAAGCCAAAATGATCAATGAACAGTGTAAACCCCCCCCCTCCCAGAAATTAATGTGACAAGTTGCTAAAAAAAGAATGAAAATTCTTTCAGTAGCAATTGTTTCCTATTGTATAAATCAAACAAAGGGAACTGAAATGTAATTTTTCCAATCGCTTCAAACCGCAACAAGAAACCCAGTTACGTTGATTACCGTCTCATATGTGCCAGTTACGCACATGGGAAAAGCACAGAAAACAATGTGACAAGTGGCTAAAAAAAGACTGAAAACTCTTTCAGTAGCAAGGAACTAAAGTGTAATTCTTCTAATCTCTTCAAACCGCAACAAGAAACCCAGTTACGTTGACTACCGTTTCATACGTGCCAGTTACGCACATGCGAAAACATCAGAAAATGATGTGACAAGTGGCTAAAAAAAGACTTGAACACTCTTTCAGTAGCAACTGCTTCCTGTTGCATAAGTCAAATAGAACTAAATTTCTAGTATTTTTTTTTCTCCAATCTCTTCAAACCGCAACAAGAAACCCATTTACGTTGACTACCGTATTGTAGGTGCCAGTTACGTATCTGCGAAAACATGAAAAATCGACTTTACGGGACATTTCATAGCAGACGAAACCTGTTTCTCAAGTCAAATATGGGGAAATAATTTTTTTTTTTTTTTTTTCTTTTTACATCAAATCTCTTTATACCGTGTCAACAAACCCATTTACATTGACTACCGTCTCATAGGTGCCAGTTACGTATCCGCGAAAACCTGAAAAATCGACTCACGGAACATTTTGTAGCAGACGACACCTGTTGCTTAAGTCAATTATAGGGATTTTTCTTTTTCGTTTTCTCTCACTAGGGCCATTGATTTGGTTACGATGACTATCTCACCCGGTTACGTGCTGCGCGTGAAATCGTAAAATCAGCTTAGACACTTTCGGAGGCAACTGATACCTGTTGCACAAATCAAAGAAAGGTAAATCAAATGTTTCCCTGTTTTCTTACCAGGGTCAGTTTTGGTGGCCGTGCGAGTCAAAAGTCAATGTTATGTTTAACCACTGCGCAAAAATATAAAATTCAGAAGCAACTGTTTCAGAAACTTTTTCTGAAGAAAAAAGATCTTGTTCTTGGTTGAAGAGTTTAAAAATAGGTCATAAAGATAAAATAAGATGTAAGAATAACTAATAATCAAAATTATTTTTGACAGGGTAGAAAACATTGTGGGAAAAGGAGAAAATGCTGGTAACCAGCATTGTCTCCTTTTCTCCGATTATTCTCCAAAGCATTCCCTTTTAGGGCTGTTAAAAAGCGTCATTGTGTTGTGTGGTAAGGGGTCAATAAGGATAAACAGATCCCCCCCATCCCAACAGCCAATCAGATCTCATCCCTCTGTGAAATTATCCAATCACAGAAGCTTTTAGGAAATCACCATGGATACCAATCAGCCAATCAGAGAGGCTCTGAGAAATCAAAATGGGCCCAGTCAGCCAATCAGAGAGCTCCAAAATCATTTCAAAATGGCGCCCTAATATAGCGATAGAAAACAGTGAACAAAAAACGGCATAAAAGTGGATTTAGAGTCTTTTTTAAAGGCTGCTGTGCAGTCCTTGGCAATCTGCCAGACATGCACCATCCACACATGCCAGATTTCACTGAAAAAGGGCCAAAATTCAAGAAAACAAGGTGGCAGAAGACCTTGTTTTGGTCTTTTCAAGCACCTTGCAAGATTGCAAGAGTTACTTCCCTTAAAGAAAACCCTTGACCCCCCCTTTTACCGTTTCATTGAATTTTCTGACTCAGGCCACAATGAATTCATATAAGCCAAAATGATCAATGAACAGTGTAAACCCCCCCCCTCCCAGAAATTAATGTGACAAGTTGCTAAAAAAAGAATGAAAATTCTTTCAGTAGCAATTGTTTCCTATTGTATAAATCAAACAAAGGGAACTGAAATGTAATTTTTCCAATCGCTTCAAACCGCAACAAGAAACCCAGTTACGTTGATTACCGTCTCATATGTGCCAGTTACGCACATGGGAAAAGCACAGAAAACAATGTGACAAGTGGCTAAAAAAAGACTGAAAACTCTTTCAGTAGCAAGGAACTAAAGTGTAATTCTTCTAATCTCTTCAAACCGCAACAAGAAACCCAGTTACATTGACTACCATTTCATACGTGCCAGTTACGCACATGCGAAAACATCAGAAAATGATGTGACAAGTGGCTAAAAAAAGACTTGAACACTCTTTCAGTAGCAACTGCTTCCTGTTGCATAAGTCAAATAGAACTAAATTTCTAGTATTTTTTTTTTCTCCAATCTCTTCAAACTGCAACAAGAAACCCATTTACGTTGACTACCGTATTGTAGGTGCCAGTTACGTATCTGCGAAAACATAAAAAATCGACTTTACGGGACATTTCATAGCAGACGAAACCTGTTTCTCAAGTCAAATATGGGGAAATAATTTTTTTTTTTTTTTTTTTTTCTTTTTACATCAAATCTCTTTATACCGTGTCAACAAACCCATTTACATTGACTACCGTCTCGTAGGTGCCAGTTACGTATCCGCGAAAACCTGAAAAATCGACTCACGGAACATTTTGTAGCAGACGACACCTGTTGCTTAAGTCAATTATAGGGATTTTTCTTTTTCGTTTTCTCTCACTAGGGCCATTGATTTGGTTACGATGACTATCTCACCCGGTTACGTGCTGCGCGTGAAATCGTAAAATCAGCTTAGACACTTTCGGAGGCAACTGATACCTGTTGCACAAATCAAAGAAAGGTAAATCAAATGTTTCCCTGTTTTCTTACCAGGGTCAGTTTTGGTGGCCGTGCGAGTCAAAAGTCAATGTTATGTTTAACCGCTGCGCAAAAATATAAAATTCAGAAGCAACTGTTTCAGAAACTTTTTCTGAAGAAAAAAGATCTTGTTCTTGGTTGAAGAGTTTAAAAATAGGTCATAAAGATAAAATAAGATGTAAGAATAACTAATAATCAAAATTATTTTTGACAGGGTAGAAAACATTGTGGGAAAAGGAGAAAATGCTGGTAACCAGCATTGTCTCCTTTTCTCCGATTATTCTCCAAAGCATTCCCTTTTAGGGCTGTTAAAAAGCGTCATTGTGTTGTGTGGTAAGGGGTCAATAAGGATAAACAGATCCCCCCCATCCCAACAGCCAATCAGATCTCATCCCTCTGTGAAATTATCCAATCACAGAAGCTTTTAGGAAATCACCATGGATACCAATCAGCCAATCAGAGAGGCTCTGAGAAATCAAAATGGGCCCAGTCAGCCAATCAGAGAGCTCCAAAATCATTTCAAAATGGCGCCCTAATATAGCGATAGAAAACAGTGAACAAAAAACGGCATAAAAGTGGATTTAGAGTCTTTTTTAAAGGCTGCTGTGCAGTCCTTGGCAATCTGCCAGACATGCACCATCCACACATGCCAGATTTCACTGAAAAAGGGCCAAAATTCAAGAAAACAAGGTGGCAGAAGACCTTGTTTTGGTCTTTTCAAGCACCTTGCAAGATTGCAAGAGTTACTTCCCTTAAAGAAAACCCTTGACCCCCCCTTTTACCGTTTCATTGAATTTTCTGACTCAGGCCACAATGAATTCATATAAGCCAAAATGATCAATGAACAGTGTAAACCCCCCCCCCCCCTCCCAGAAATTAATGTGACAAGTTGCTAAAAAAAGAATGAAAATTCTTTCAGTAGCAATTGTTTCCTATTGTATAAATCAAACAAAGGGAACTGAAATGTAATTTTTCCAATCGCTTCAAACCGCAACAAGAAACCCAGTTACGTTGATTACCGTCTCATATGTGCCAGTTACGCACATGGGAAAAGCACAGAAAACAATGTGACAAGTGGCTAAAAAAAGACTGAAAACTCTTTCAGTAGCAAGGAACTAAAGTGTAATTCTTCTAATCTCTTCAAACCGCAACAAGAAACCCAGTTACGTTGACTACCGTTTCATACGTGCCAGTTACGCACATGCGAAAACATCAGAAAATGATGTGACAAGTGGCTAAAAAAAGACTTGAACACTCTTTCAGTAGCAACTGCTTCCTGTTGCATAAGTCAAATAGAACTAAATTTCTAGTATTTTTTTTTCTCCAATCTCTTCAAACCGCAACAAGAAACCCATTTACGTTGACTACCGTATTGTAGGTGCCAGTTACGTATCTGCGAAAACATGAAAAATCGACTTTACGGGACATTTCATAGCAGACGAAACCTGTTTCTCAAGTCAAATATGGGGAAATAATTTTTTTTTTTTTTTTTTTTCTTTTTACATCAAATCTCTTTATACCGTGTCAACAAACCCATTTACATTGACTACCGTCTCGTAGGTGCCAGTTACGTATCCGCGAAAACCTGAAAAATCGACTCACGGAACATTTTGTAGCAGACGACACCTGTTGCTTAAGTCAATTATAGGGATTTTTCTTTTTCGTTTTCTCTCACTAGGGCCATTGATTTGGTTACGATGACTATCTCACCCGGTTACGTGCTGCGCGTGAAATCGTAAAATCAGCTTAGACACTTTCGGAGGCAACTGATACCTGTTGCACAAATCAAAGAAAGGTAAATCAAATGTTTCCCTGTTTTCTTACCAGGGTCAGTTTTGGTGGCCGTGCGAGTCAAAAGTCAATGTTATGTTTAACCGCTGCGCAAAAATATAAAATTCAGAAGCAACTGTTTCAGAAACTTTTTCTGAAGAAAAAAGATCTTGTTCTTGGTTGAAGAGTTTAAAAATAGGTCATAAAGATAAAATAAGATGTAAGAATAACTAATAATCAAAATTATTTTTGACAGGGTAGAAAACATTGTGGGAAAAGGAGAAAATGCTGGTAACCAGCATTGTCTCCTTTTCTCCGATTATTCTCCAAAGCATTCCCTTTTAGGGCTGTTAAAAAGCGTCATTGTGTTGTGTGGTAAGGGGTCAATAAGGATAAACAGATCCCCCCCATCCCAACAGCCAATCAGATCTCATCCCTCTGTGAAATTATCCAATCACAGAAGCTTTTAGGAAATCACCATGGATACCAATCAGCCAATCAGAGAGGCTCTGAGAAATCAAAATGGGCCCAGTCAGCCAATCAGAGAGCTCCAAAATCATTTCAAAATGGCGCCCTAATATAGCGATAGAAAACAGTGAACAAAAAACGGCATAAAAGTGGATTTAGAGTCTTTTTTAAAGGCTGCTGTGCAGTCCTTGGCAATCTGCCAGACATGCACCATCCACACATGCCAGATTTCACTGAAAAAGGGCCAAAATTCAAGAAAACAAGGTGGCAGAAGACCTTGTTTTGGTCTTTTCAAGCACCTTGCAAGATTGCAAGAGTTACTTCCCTTAAAGAAAACCCTTGACCCCCCCCTTTTACCGTTTCATTGAATTTTCTGACTCAGGCCACAATGAATTCATATAAGCCAAAATGATCAATGAACAGTGTAAACCCCCCCCCCCCCTCCCAGAAATTAATGTGACAAGTTGCTAAAAAAAGAATGAAAATTCTTTCAGTAGCAATTGTTTCCTATTGTATAAATCAAACAAAGGGAACTGAAATGTAATTTTTCCAATCGCTTCAAACCGCAACAAGAAACCCAGTTACGTTGATTACCGTCTCATATGTGCCAGTTACGCACATGGGAAAAGCACAGAAAACAATGTGACAAGTGGCTAAAAAAAGACTGAAAACTCTTTCAGTAGCAAGGAACTAAAGTGTAATTCTTCTAATCTCTTCAAACCGCAACAAGAAACCCAGTTACGTTGACTACCATTTCATACGTGCCAGTTACGCACATGCGAAAACATCAGAAAATGATGTGACAAGTGGCTAAAAAAAGACTTGAACACTCTTTCAGTAGCAACTGCTTCCTGTTGCATAAGTCAAATAGAACTAAATTTCTAGTATTTTTTTTTCTCCAATCTCTTCAAACCGCAACAAGAAACCCATTTACGTTGACTACCGTATTGTAGGTGCCAGTTACGTATCTGCGAAAACATGAAAAATCGACTTTACGGGACATTTCATAGCAGACGAAACCTGTTTCTCAAGTCAAATATGGGGAAATAATTTTTTTTTTTTTTTTTTTTCTTTTTACATCAAATCTCTTTATACCGTGTCAACAAACCCATTTACATTGACTACCGTCTCGTAGGTGCCAGTTACGTATCCGCGAAAACCTGAAAAATCGACTCACGGAACATTTTGTAGCAGACGACACCTGTTGCTTAAGTCAATTATAGGGATTTTTCTTTTTCGTTTTCTCTCACTAGGGCCATTGATTTGGTTACGATGACTATCTCACCCGGTTACGTGCTGCGCGTGAAATCGTAAAATCAGCTTAGACACTTTCGGAGGCAACTGATACCTGTTGCACAAATCAAAGAAAGGTAAATCAAATGTTTCCCTGTTTTCTTACCAGGGTCAGTTTTGGTGGCCGTGCGAGTCAAAAGTCAATGTTATGTTTAACCGCTGCGCAAAAATATAAAATTCAGAAGCAACTGTTTCAGAAACTTTTTCTGAAGAAAAAAGATCTTGTTCTTGGTTGAAGAGTTTAAAAATAGGTCATAAAGATAAAATAAGATGTAAGAATAACTAATAATCAAAATTATTTTTGACAGGGTAGAAAACATTGTGGGAAAAGGAGAAAATGCTGGTAACCAGCATTGTCTCCTTTTCTCCGATTATTCTCCAAAGCATTCCCTTTTAGGGCTGTTAAAAAGCGTCATTGTGTTGTGTGGTAAGGGGTCAATAAGGATAAACAGATCCCCCCCATCCCAACAGCCAATCAGATCTCATCCCTCTGTGAAATTATCCAATCACAGAAGCTTTTAGGAAATCACCATGGATACCAATCAGCCAATCAGAGAGGCTCTGAGAAATCAAAATGGGCCCAGTCAGCCAATCAGAGAGCTCCAAAATCATTTCAAAATGGCGCCCTAATATAGCGATAGAAAACAGTGAACAAAAAACGGCATAAAAGTGGATTTAGAGTCTTTTTTAAAGGCTGCTGTGCAGTCCTTGGCAATCTGCCAGACATGCACCATCCACACATGCCAGATTTCACTGAAAAAGGGCCAAAATTCAAGAAAACAAGGTGGCAGAAGACCTTGTTTTGGTCTTTTCAAGCACCTTGCAAGATTGCAAGAGTTACTTCCCTTAAAGAAAACCCTTGACCCCCCCCTTTTACCGTTTCATTGAATTTTCTGACTCAGGCCACAGTGAATTCATATAAGCCAAAATGATCAATGAACAGTGTAAACCCCCCCCCTCCCAGAAATTAATGTGACAAGTTGCTAAAAAAAGAATGAAAATTCTTTCAGTAGCAATTGTTTCCTATTGTATAAATCAAACAAAGGGAACTGAAATGTAATTTTTCCAATCGCTTCAAACCGCAACAAGAAACCCAGTTACGTTGATTACCGTCTCATATGTGCCAGTTACGCACATGGGAAAAGCACAGAAAACAATGTGACAAGTGGCTAAAAAAAGACTGAAAACTCTTTCAGTAGCAAGGAACTAAAGTGTAATTCTTCTAATCTCTTCAAACCGCAACAAGAAACCCAGTTACGTTGACTACCGTTTCATACGTGCCAGTTACGCACATGCGAAAACATCAGAAAATGATGTGACAAGAGGCTAAAAAAAGACTTGAACACTCTTTCAGTAGCAACTGCTTCCTGTTGCATAAGTCAAATAGAACTAAATTTCTAGTATTTTTTTTTCTCCAATCTCTTCAAACCGCAACAAGAAACCCATTTACGTTGACTACCGTATTGTAGGTGCCAGTTACGTATCTGCGAAAACATGAAAAATCGACTTTACGGGACATTTCATAGCAGACGAAACCTGTTTCTCAAGTCAAATATGGGGAAATAATTCTTTTTTTTTTTTTTCTTTTTACATCAAATCTCTTTATACCGTGTCAACAAACCCATTTACATTGACTACCGTCTCGTAGGTGCCAGTTACGTATCCGCGAAAACCTGAAAAATCGACTCACGGAACATTTTGTAGCAGACGACACCTGTTGCTTAAGTCAATTATAGGGATTTTTCTTTTTCGTTTTCTCTCACTAGGGCCATTAATTTGGTTACGATGACTATCTCACCCGGTTATGTGCTGCGCGTGAAATCGTAAAATCAGCTTAGACACTTTCGGAGGCAACTGATACCTGTTGCACAAATCAAAGAAAGGTAAATCAAATGTTTCCCTGTTTTCTTACCAGGGTCAGTTTTGGTGGCCGTGCGAGTCAAAAGTCAATGTTATGTTTAACCGCTGCGCAAAAATATAAAATTCAGAAGCAACTGTTTCAGAAACTTTTTCTGAAGAAAAAAGATCTTGTTCTTGGTTGAAGAGTTTAAAAATAGGTCATAAAGATAAAATAAGATGTAAGAATAACTAATAATCAAAATTATTTTTGACAGGGTAGAAAACATTGTGGGAAAAGGAGAAAATGCTGGTAACCAGCATTGTCTCCTTTTCTCCGATTATTCTCCAAAGCATTCCCTTTTAGGGCTGTTAAAAAGCGTCATTGTGTTGTGTGGTAAGGGGTCAATAAGGATAAACAGATCCCCCCCATCCCAACAGCCAATCAGATCTCATCCCTCTGTGAAATTATCCAATCACAGAAGCTTTTAGGAAATCACCATGGATACCAATCAGCCAATCAGAGAGGCTCTGAGAAATCAAAATGGGCCCAGTCAGCCAATCAGAGAGCTCCAAAATCATTTCAAAATGGCGCCCTAATATAGCGATAGAAAACAGTGAACAAAAAACGGCATAAAAGTGGATTTAGAGTCTTTTTTAAAGGCTGCTGTGCAGTCCTTGGCAATCTGCCAGACATGCACCATCCACACATGCCAGATTTCACTGAAAAAGGGCCAAAATTCAAGAAAACAAGGTGGCAGAAGACCTTGTTTTGGTCTTTTCAAGCACCTTGCAAGATTGCAAGAGTTACTTCCCTTAAAGAAAACCCTTGACCCCCCCCTTTTACCGTTTCATTGAATTTTCTGACTCAGGCCACAATGAATTCATATAAGCCAAAATGATCAATGAACAGTGTAAACCCCCCCCCCTCCCAGAAATTAATGTGACAAGTTGCTAAAAAAAGAATGAAAATTCTTTCAGTAGCAATTGTTTCCTATTGTATAAATCAAACAAAGGGAACTGAAATGTAATTTTTCCAATCGCTTCAAACCGCAACAAGAAACCCAGTTACGTTGATTACCGTCTCATATGTGCCAGTTACGCACATGGGAAAAGCACAGAAAACAATGTGACAAGTGGCTAAAAAAAGACTGAAAACTCTTTCAGTAGCAAGGAACTAAAGTGTAATTCTTCTAATCTCTTCAAACCGCAACAAGAAACCCAGTTACATTGACTACCGTTTCATACGTGCCAGTTACGCACATGCGAAAACATCAGAAAATGATGTGACAAGTGGCTAAAAAAAGACTTGAACACTCTTTCAGTAGCAACTGCTTCCTGTTGCATAAGTCAAATAGAACTAAATTTCTAGTATTTTTTTTTCTCCAATCTCTTCAAACCACAACAAGAAACCCATTTACGTTGACTACCGTATTGTAGGTGCCAGTTACGTATCTGCGAAAACATGAAAAATCGACTTTACGGGACATTTCATAGCAGACGAAACCTGTTTCTCAAGTCAAATATGGGGAAATAATTTTTTTTTTTTTTTCTTTTTACATCAAATCTCTTTATACCGTGTCAACAAACCCATTTACATTGACTACCGTCTCGTAGGTGCCAGTTACGTATCCGCGAAAACCTGAAAAATCGACTCACGGAACATTTTGTAGCAGACGACACCTGTTGCTTAAGTCAATTATAGGGATTTTTCTTTTTCGTTTTCTCTCACTAGGGCCATTGATTTGGTTACGATGACTATCTCACCCGGTTACGTGCTGCGCGTGAAATCGTAAAATCAGCTTAGACACTTTCGGAGGCAACTGATACCTGTTGCACAAATCAAAGAAAGGTAAATCAAATGTTTCCCTGTTTTCTTACCAGGGTCAGTTTTGGTGGCCGTGCGAGTCAAAAGTCAATGTTATGTTTAACCGCTGCGCAAAAATATAAAATTCAGAAGCAACTGTTTCAGAAACTTTTTCTGAAGAAAAAAGATCTTGTTCTTGGTTGAAGAGTTTAAAAATAGGTCATAAAGATAAAATAAGATGTAAGAATAACTAATAATCAAAATTATTTTTGACAGGGTAGAAAACATTGTGGGAAAAGGAGAAAATGCTGGTAACCAGCATTGTCTCCTTTTCTCCGATTATTCTCCAAAGCATTCCCTTTTAGGGCTGTTAAAAAGCGTCATTGTGTTGTGTGGTAAGGGGTCAATAAGGATAAACAGATCCCCCCCATCCCAACAGCCAATCAGATCTCATCCCTCTGTGAAATTATCCAATCACAGAAGCTTTTAGGAAATCACCATGGATACCAATCAGCCAATCAGAGAGGCTCTGAGAAATCAAAATGGGCCCAGTCAGCCAATCAGAGAGCTCCAAAATCATTTCAAAATGGCGCCCTAATATAGCGATAGAAAACAGTGAACAAAAAACGGCATAAAAGTGGATTTAGAGTCTTTTTTAAAGGCTGCTGTGCAGTCCTTGGCAATCTGCCAGACATGCACCATCCACACATGCCAGATTTCACTGAAAAAGGGCCAAAATTCAAGAAAACAAGGTGGCAGAAGACCTTGTTTTGGTCTTTTCAAGCACCTTGCAAGATTGCAAGAGTTACTTCCCTTAAAGAAAACCCTTGACCCCCCCTTTTACCGTTTCATTGAATTTTCTGACTCAGGCCACAATGAATTCATATAAGCCAAAATGATCAATGAACAGTGTAAACCCCCCCCCCAGAAATTAATGTGACAAGTTGCTAAAAAAAGAATGAAAATTCTTTCAGTAGCAATTGTTTCCTATTGTATAAATCAAACAAAGGGAACTGAAATGTAATTTTTCCAATCGCTTCAAACCGCAACAAGAAACCCAGTTACGTTGATTACCGTCTCATATGTGCCAGTTACGCACATGGGAAAAGCACAGAAAACAATGTGACAAGTGGCTAAAAAAAGACTGAAAACTCTTTCAGTAGCAAGGAACTAAAGTGTAATTCTTCTAATCTCTTCAAACCACAACAAGAAACCCAGTTACGTTGACTACCGTTTCATACGTGCCAGTTACGCACATGCAAAAACATCAGAAAATGATGTGACAAGTGGCTAAAAAAAGACTTGAACACTCTTTCAGTAGCAACTGCTTCCTGTTGCATAAGTCAAATAGAACTAAATTTCTAGTATTTTTTTTTCTCCAATCTCTTCAAACCGCAACAAGAAACCCATTTACGTTGACTACCGTATTGTAGGTGCCAGTTACGTATCTGCGAAAACATGAAAAATCGACTTTACGGGACATTTCATAGCAGACGAAACCTGTTTCTCAAGTCAAATATGGGGAAATAATTTTTTTTTTTTTTCTTTTTACATCAAATCTCGTTATACCGTGTCAACAAACCCATTTACATTGACTACCGTCTCGTAGGTGCCAGTTACGTATCCGCGAAAACCTGAAAAATCGACTCACGGAACATTTTGTAGCAGATGACACCTGTTGCTTAAGTCAATTATAGGGATTTTTCTTTTTCGTTTTCTCTCACTAGGGCCATTGATTTGGTTACGATGACTATCTCACCCGGTTACGTGCTGCGCGTGAAATCGTAAAATCAGCTTAGACACTTTCGGAGGCAACTGATACCTGTTGCACAAATCAAAGAAAGGTAAATCAAATGTTTCCCTGTTTTCTTACCAGGGTCAGTTTTGGTGGCCGTGCGAGTCAAAAGTCAATGTTATGTTTAACCGCTGCGCAAAAATATAAAATTCAGAAGCAACTGTTTCAGAAACTTTTTCTGAAGAAAAAAGATCTTGTTCTTGGTTGAAGAGTTTAAAAATAGGTCATAAAGATAAAATAAGATGTAAGAATAACTAATAATCAAAATTATTTTTGACAGGGTAGAAAACATTGTGGGAAAAGGAGAAAATGCTGGTAACCAGCATTGTCTCCTTTTCTCCGATTATTCTCCAAAGCATTCCCTTTTAGGGCTGTTAAAAAGCGTCATTGTGTTGTGTGGTAAGGGGTCAATAAGGATAAACAGATCCCCCCCCATCCCAACAGCCAATCAGATCTCATCCCTCTGTGAAATTATCCAATCACAGAAGCTTTTAGGAAATCACCATGGATACCAATCAGCCAATCAGAGAGGCTCTGAGAAATCAAAATGGGCCCAGTCAGCCAATCAGAGAGCTCCAAAATCATTTCAAAATGGCGCCCTAATATAGCGATAGAAAACAGTGAACAAAAAACGGCATAAAAGTGGATTTAGAGTCTTTTTTTAAAGGCTGCTGTGCAGTCCTTGGCAATCTGCCAGACATGCACCATCCACACATGCCAGATTTCACTGAAAAAGGGCCAAAATTCAAGAAAACAAGGTGGCAGAAGACCTTGTTTTGGTCTTTTCAAGCACCTTGCAAGATTGCAAGAGTTACTTCCCTTAAAGAAAACCCTTGACCCCCCCCCTTTTACCGTTTCATTGAATTTTCTGACTCAGGCCACAATGAATTCATATAAGCCAAAATGATCAAAGAACAGTGTAAACCCCCCCCCCCAGAAATTAATGTGACAAATTGCTAAAAAAAGAATGAAAATTCTTTCAGTAGCAATTGTTTCCTATTGTATAAATCAAACAAAGGGAACTGAAATGTAATTTTTCCAATCGCTTCAAACCGCAACAAGAAACCCAGTTACGTTGATTACCGTCTCATATGTGCCAGTTACGCACATGGGAAAAGCACAGAAAACAATGTGACAAGTGGCTAAAAAAAGACTGAAAACTCTTTCAGTAGCAAGGAACTAAAGTGTAATTCTTCTAATCTCTTCAAACCGCAACAAGAAACCCAGTTACGTTGACTACCGTTTCATACGTGCCAGTTACGCACATGCAAAAACATCAGAAAATGATGTGACAAGTGGCTAAAAAAAGACTTGAACACTCTTTCAGTAGCAACTGCTTCCTGTTGCATAAGTCAAATAGAACTAAATTTCTAGTATTTTTTTTTCTCCAATCTCTTCAAACCGCAACAAGAAACCCATTTACGTTGACTACCGTATTGTAGGTGCCAGTTACGTATCTGCGAAAACATGAAAAATCGACTTTACGGGACATTTCATAGCAGACGAAACCTGTTTCTCAAGTCAAATATGGGGAAATAATTTTTTTTTTTTTTTTTTCTTTTTACATCAAATCTCTTTATACCGTGTCAACAAACCCATTTACATTGACTACCGTCTCGTAGGTGCCAGTTACGTATCCGCGAAAACCTGAAAAATCGACTCACGGAACATTTTGTAGCAGACGACACCTGTTGCTTAAGTCAATTATAGGGATTTTTCTTTTTCGTTTTCTCTCACTAGGGCCATTGATTTGGTTACGATGACTATCTCACCCGGTTACGTGCTGCGCGTGAAATCGTAAAATCAGCTTAGACACTTTCGGAGGCAACTGATACCTGTTGCACAAATCAAAGAAAGGTAAATCAAATGTTTCCCTGTTGTCTTACCAGGGTCAGTTTTGGTGGCCGTGCGAGTCAAAAGTCAATGTTATGTTTAACCGCTGCGCAAAAATATAAAATTCAGAAGCAACTGTTTCAGAAACTTTTTCTGAAGAAAAAAGATCTTGTTCTTGGTTGAAGAGTTTAAAAATAGGTCATAAAGATAAAATAAGATGTAAGAATAACTAATAATCAAAATTATTTTTGACAGGGTAGAAAACATTGTGGGAAAAGGAGAAAATGCTGGTAACCAGCATTGTCTCCTTTTCTCCGATTATTCTCCAAAGCATTCCCTTTTAGGGCTGTTAAAAAGCGTCATTGTGTTGTGTGGTAAGGGGTCAATAAGGATAAACAGATCCCCCCCATCCCAACAGCCAATCAGATCTCATCCCTCTGTGAAATTATCCAATCACAGAAGCTTTTAGGAAATCACCATGGATACCAATCAGCCAATCAGAGAGGCTCTGAGAAATCAAAATGGGCCCAGTCAGCCAATCAGAGAGCTCCAAAATCATTTCAAAATGGCGCCCTAATATAGCGATAGAAAACAGTGAACAAAAAACGGCATAAAAGTGGATTTAGAGTCTTTTTTAAAGGCTGCTGTGCAGTCCTTGGCAATCTGCCAGACATGCACCATCCACACATGCCAGATTTCACTGAAAAAGGGCCAAAATTCAAGAAAACAAGGTGGCAGAAGACCTTGTTTTGGTCTTTTCAAGCACCTTGCAAGATTGCAAGAGTTACTTCCCTTAAAGAAAACCCTTGACCCCCCCCTTTTACCGTTTCATTGAATTTTCTGACTCAGGCCACAATGAATTCATATAAGCCAAAATGATCAATGAACAGTGTAAACCCCCCCCCCAGAAATTAATGTGACAAGTTGCTAAAAAAAGAATGAAAATTCTTTCAGTAGCAATTGTTTCCTATTGTATAAATCAAACAAAGGGAACTGAAATGTAATTTTTCCAATCGCTTCAAACCGCAACAAGAAACCCAGTTACGTTGATTACCGTCTCATATGTGCCAGTTACGCACATGGGAAAAGCACAGAAAACAATGTGACAAGTGGCTAGAAAAAGACTGAAAACTCTTTCAGTAGCAAGGAACTAAAGTGTAATTCTTCTAATCTCTTCAAACCGCAACAAGAAACCCAGTTACGTTGACTACCATTTCATACGTGCCAGTTACGCACATGCGAAAACATCAGAAAATGATGTGACAAGTGGCTAAAAAAAGACTTGAACACTCTTTCAGTAGCAACTGCTTCCTGTTGCATAAGTCAAATAGAACTAAATTTCTAGTATTTTTTTTTTTCCAATCTCTTCAAACCGCAACAAGAAACCCATTTACGTTGACTACCGTATTGTAGGTGCCAGTTACGTATCTGCGAAAACATGAAAAATCGACTTTACGGGACATTTCATAGCAGACGAAACCTGTTTCTCAAGTCAAATATGGGGAAATAATTTTTTTTTTTTTTTTTTTCTTTTTACATCAAATCTCTTTATACCGTGTCAACAAACCCATTTACATTGACTACCGTCTCGTAGGTGCCAGTTACGTATCCGCGAAAACCTGAAAAATCGACTCACGGAACATTTTGTAGCAGACGACACCTGTTGCTTAAGTCAATTATAGGGATTTTTCTTTTTCGTTTTCTCTCACTAGGGCCATTGATTTGGTTACGATGACTATCTCACCCGGTTACGTGCTGCGCGTGAAATCGTAAAATCAGCTTAGACACTTTCGGAGGCAACTGATACCTGTTGCACAAATCAAAGAAAGGTAAATCAAATGTTTCCCTGTTTTCTTACCAGGGTCAGTTTTGGTGGCCGTGCGAGTCAAAAGTCAATGTTATGTTTAACCGCTGCGCAAAAATATAAAATTCAGAAGCAACTGTTTCAGAAACTTTTTCTGAAGAAAAAAGATCTTGTTCTTGGTTGAAGAGTTTAAAAATAGGTCATAAAGATAAAATAAGATGTAAGAATAACTAATAATCAAAATTATTTTTGACAGGGTAGAAAACATTGTGGGAAAAGGAGAAAATGCTGGTAACCAGCATTGTCTCCTTTTCTCCGATTATTCTCCAAAGCATTCCCTTTTAGGGCTGTTAAAAAGCGTCATTGTGTTGTGTGGTAAGGGGTCAATAAGGATAAACAGATCCCCCCCATCCCAACAGCCAATCAGATCTCATCCCTCTGTGAAATTATCCAATCACAGAAGCTTTTAGGAAATCACCATGGATACCAATCAGCCAATCAGAGAGGCTCTGAGAAATCAAAATGGGCCCAGTCAGCCAATCAGAGAGCTCCAAAATCATTTCAAAATGGCGCCCTAATATAGCGATAGAAAACAGTGAACAAAAAACGGCATAAAAGTGGATTTAGAGTCTTTTTTAAAGGCTGCTGTGCAGTCCTTGGCAATCTGCCAGACATGCACCATCCACACATGCCAGATTTCACTGAAAAAGGGCCAAAATTCAAGAAAACAAGGTGGCAGAAGACCTTGTTTTGGTCTTTTCAAGCACCTTGCAAGATTGCAAGAGTTACTTCCCTTAAAGAAAACCCTTGACCCCCCCCTTTTACCGTTTCATTGAATTTTCTGACTCAGGCCACAATGAATTCATATAAGCCAAAATGATCAATGAACAGTGTAAACCCCCCCCCCAGAAATTAATGTGACAAGTTGCTAAAAAAAGAATGAAAATTCTTTCAGTAGCAATTGTTTCCTATTGTATAAATCAAACAAAGGGAACTGAAATGTAATTTTTCCAATCGCTTCAAACCGCAACAAGAAACCCAGTTACGTTGATTACCGTCTCATATGTGCCAGTTACGCACATGGGAAAAGCACAGAAAACAATGTGACAAGTGGCTAAAAAAAGACTGAAAACTCTTTCAGTAGCAAGGAACTAAAGTGTAATTCTTCTAATCTCTTCAAACCGCAACAAGAAACCCAGTTACGTTGACTACCGTTTCATACGTGCCAGTTACGCACATGCAAAAACATCAGAAAATGATGTGACAAGTGGCTAAAAAAAGACTTGAACACTCTTTCAGTAGCAACTGCTTCCTGTTGCATAAGTCAAATAGAACTAAATTTCTAGTATTTTTTTTTCTCCAATCTCTTCAAACCGCAACAAGAAACCCATTTACGTTGACTACCGTATTGTAGGTGCCAGTTACGTATCTGCGAAAACATGAAAAATCGACTTTACGGGACATTTCATAGCAGACGAAACCTGTTTCTCAAGTCAAATATGGGGAAATAATTTTTTTTTTTTTTCTTTTTACATCAAATCTCGTTATACCGTGTCAACAAACCCATTTACATTGACTACCGTCTCGTAGGTGCCAGTTACGTATCCGCGAAAACCTGAAAAATCGACTCACGGAACATTTTGTAGCAGATGACACCTGTTGCTTAAGTCAATTATAGGGATTTTTCTTTTTCGTTTTCTCTCACTAGGGCCATTGATTTGGTTACGATGACTATCTCACCCGGTTACGTGCTGCGCGTGAAATCGTAAAATCAGCTTAGACACTTTCGGAGGCAACTGATACCTGTTGCACAAATCAAAGAAAGGTAAATCAAATGTTTCCCTGTTTTCTTACCAGGGTCAGTTTTGGTGGCCGTGCGAGTCAAAAGTCAATGTTATGTTTAACCGCTGCGCAAAAATATAAAATTCAGAAGCAACTGTTTCAGAAACTTTTTCTGAAGAAAAAAGATCTTGTTCTTGGTTGAAGAGTTTAAAAATAGGTCATAAAGATAAAATAAGATGTAAGAATAACTAATAATCAAAATTATTTTTGACAGGGTAGAAAACATTGTGGGAAAAGGAGAAAATGCTGGTAACCAGCATTGTCTCCTTTTCTCCGATTATTCTCCAAAGCATTCCCTTTTAGGGCTGTTAAAAAGCGTCATTGTGTTGTGTGGTAAGGGGTCAATAAGGATAAACAGATCCCCCCCCATCCCAACAGCCAATCAGATCTCATCCCTCTGTGAAATTATCCAATCACAGAAGCTTTTAGGAAATCACCATGGATACCAATCAGCCAATCAGAGAGGCTCTGAGAAATCAAAATGGGCCCAGTCAGCCAATCAGAGAGCTCCAAAATCATTTCAAAATGGCGCCCTAATATAGCGATAGAAAACAGTGAACAAAAAACGGCATAAAAGTGGATTTAGAGTCTTTTTTTAAAGGCTGCTGTGCAGTCCTTGGCAATCTGCCAGACATGCACCATCCACACATGCCAGATTTCACTGAAAAAGGGCCAAAATTCAAGAAAACAAGGTGGCAGAAGACCTTGTTTTGGTCTTTTCAAGCACCTTGCAAGATTGCAAGAGTTACTTCCCTTAAAGAAAACCCTTGACCCCCCCCTTTTACCGTTTCATTGAATTTTCTGACTCAGGCCACAATGAATTCATATAAGCCAAAATGATCAAAGAACAGTGTAAACCCCCCCCCCCCAGAAATTAATGTGACAAGTTGCTAAAAAAAGAATGAAAATTCTTTCAGTAGCAATTGTTTCCTATTGTATAAATCAAACAAAGGGAACTGAAATGTAATTTTTCCAATCGCTTCAAACTGCAACAAGAAACCCAGTTACGTTGATTACCGTCTCATATGTGCCAGTTACGCACATGGGAAAAGCACAGAAAACAATGTGACAAGTGGCTAAAAAAAGACTGAAAACTCTTTCAGTAGCAAGGAACTAAAGTGTAATTCTTCTAATCTCTTCAAACCGCAACAAGAAACCCAGTTACGTTGACTACCGTTTCATACGTGCCAGTTACGCACATGCAAAAACATCAGAAAATGATGTGACAAGTGGCTAAAAAAAGACTTGAACACTCTTTCAGTAGCAACTGCTTCCTGTTGCATAAGTCAAATAGAACTAAATTTCTAGTATTTTTTTTTCTCCAATCTCTTCAAACCGCAACAAGAAACCCATTTACGTTGACTACCGTATTGTAGGTGCCAGTTACGTATCTGCGAAAACATGAAAAATCGACTTTACGGGACATTTCATAGCAGACGAAACCTGTTTCTCAAGTCAAATATGGGGAAATAATTTTTTTTTTTTTTTTTTCTTTTTACATCAAATCTCTTTATACCGTGTCAACAAACCCATTTACATTGACTACCGTCTCGTAGGTGCCAGTTACGTATCCGCGAAAACCTGAAAAATCGACTCACGGAACATTTTGTAGCAGACGACACCTGTTGCTTAAGTCAATTATAGGGATTTTTCTTTTTCGTTTTCTCTCACTAGGGCCATTGATTTGGTTACGATGACTATCTCACCCGGTTACGTGCTGCGCGTGAAATCGTAAAATCAGCTTAGACACTTTCGGAGGCAACTGATACCTGTTGCACAAATCAAAGAAAGGTAAATCAAATGTTTCCCTGTTTTCTTACCAGGGTCAGTTTTGGTGGCCGTGCGAGTCAAAAGTCAATGTTATGTTTAACCGCTGCGCAAAAATATAAAATTCAGAAGCAACTGTTTCAGAAACTTTTTCTGAAGAAAAAAGATCTTGTTCTTGGTTGAAGAGTTTAAAAATAGGTCATAAAGATAAAATAAGATGTAAGAATAACTAATAATCAAAATTATTTTTGACAGGGTAGAAAACATTGTGGGAAAAGGAGAAAATGCTGGTAACCAGCATTGTCTCCTTTTCTCCGATTATTCTCCAAAGCATTCCCTTTTAGGGCTGTTAAAAAGCGTCATTGTGTTGTGTGGTAAGGGGTCAATAAGGATAAACAGATCCCCCCCATCCCAACAGCCAATCAGATCTCATCCCTCTGTGAAATTATCCAATCACAGAAGCTTTTAGGAAATCACCATGGATACCAATCAGCCAATCAGAGAGGCTCTGAGAAATCAAAATGGGCCCAGTCAGCCAATCAGAGAGCTCCAAAATCATTTCAAAATGGCGCCCTAATATAGCGATAGAAAACAGTGAACAAAAAACGGCATAAAAGTGGATTTAGAGTCTTTTTTAAAGGCTGCTGTGCAGTCCTTGGCAATCTGCCAGACATGCACCATCCACACATGCCAGATTTCACTGAAAAAGGGCCAAAATTCAAGAAAACAAGGTGGCAGAAGACCTTGTTTTGGTCTTTTCAAGCACCTTGCAAGATTGCAAGAGTTACTTCCCTTAAAGAAAACCCTTGACCCCCCCCTTTTACCGTTTCATTGAATTTTCTGACTCAGGCCACAATGAATTCATATAAGCCAAAATGATCAATGAACAGTGTAAACCCCCCCCCCAGAAATTAATGTGACAAGTTGCTAAAAAAAGAATGAAAATTCTTTCAGTAGCAATTGTTTCCTATTGTATAAATCAAACAAAGGGAACTGAAATGTAATTTTTCCAATCGCTTCAAACCGCAACAAGAAACCCAGTTACGTTGATTACCGTCTCATATGTGCCAGTTACGCACATGGGAAAAGCACAGAAAACAATGTGACAAGTGGCTAGAAAAAGACTGAAAACTCTTTCAGTAGCAAGGAACTAAAGTGTAATTCTTCTAATCTCTTCAAACCGCAACAAGAAACCCAGTTACGTTGACTACCATTTCATACGTGCCAGTTACGCACATGCGAAAACATCAGAAAATGATGTGACAAGTGGCTAAAAAAAGACTTGAACACTCTTTCAGTAGCAACTGCTTCCTGTTGCATAAGTCAAATAGAACTAAATTTCTAGTATTTTTTTTTCTCCAATCTCTTCAAACCGCAACAAGAAACCCATTTACGTTGACTACCGTATTGTAGGTGCCAGTTACGTATCTGCGAAAACATGAAAAATCGACTTTACGGGACATTTCATAGCAGACGAAACCTGTTTCTCAAGTCAAATATGGGGAAATAATTTTTTTTTTTTTTTTTTTCTTTTTACATCAAATCTCTTTATACCGTGTCAACAAACCCATTTACATTGACTACCGTCTCGTAGGTGCCAGTTACGTATCCGCGAAAACCTGAAAAATCGACTCACGGAACATTTTGTAGCAGACGACACCTGTTGCTTAAGTCAATTATAGGGATTTTTCTTTTTCGTTTTCTCTCACTAGGGCCATTGATTTGGTTACGATGACTATCTCACCCGGTTACGTGCTGCGCGTGAAATCGTAAAATCAGCTTAGACACTTTCGGAGGCAACTGATAACTGTTGCACAAATCAAAGAAAGGTAAATCAAATGTTTCCCTGTTTTCTTACCAGGGTCAGTTTTGGTGGCCGTGCGAGTCAAAAGTCAATGTTATGTTTAACCGCTGCGCAAAAATATAAAATTCAGAAGCAACTGTTTCAGAAACTTTTTCTGAAGAAAAAAGATCTTGTTCTTGGTTGAAGAGTTTAAAAATAGGTCATAAAGATAAAATAAGATGTAAGAATAACTAATAATCAAAATTATTTTTGACAGGGTAGAAAACATTGTGGGAAAAGGAGAAAATGCTGGTAACCAGCATTGTCTCCTTTTCTCCGATTATTCTCCAAAGCATTCCCTTTTAGGGCTGTTAAAAAGCGTCATTGTGTTGTGTGGTAAGGGGTCAATAAGGATAAACAGATCCCCCCCATCCCAACAGCCAATCAGATCTCATCCCTCTGTGAAATTATCCAATCACAGAAGCTTTTAGGAAATCACCATGGATACCAATCAGCCAATCAGAGAGGCTCTGAGAAATCAAAATGGGCCCAGTCAGCCAATCAGAGAGCTCCAAAATCATTTCAAAATGGCGCCCTAATATAGCGATAGAAAACAGTGAACAAAAAACGGCATAAAAGTGGATTTAGAGTCTTTTTTAAAGGCTGCTGTGCAGTCCTTGGCAATCTGCCAGACATGCACCATCCACACATGCCAGATTTCACTGAAAAAGGGCCAAAATTCAAGAAAACAAGGTGGCAGAAGACCTTGTTTTGGTCTTTTCAAGCACCTTGCAAGATTGCAAGAGTTACTTCCCTTAAAGAAAACCCTTGACCCCCCCCTTTTACCGTTTCATTGAATTTTCTGACTCAGGCCACAATGAATTCATATAAGCCAAAATGATCAATGAACAGTGTAAACCCCCCCCCCCAGAAATTAATGTGACAAGTTGCTAAAAAAAGAATGAAAATTCTTTCAGTAGCAATTGTTTCCTATTGTATAAATCAAACAAAGGGAACTGAAATGTAATTTTTCCAATCGCTTCAAACCGCAACAAGAAACCCAGTTACGTTGATTACCGTCTCATATGTGCCAGTTACGCACATGGGAAAAGCACAGAAAACAATGTGACAAGTGGCTAAAAAAAGACTGAAAACTCTTTCAGTAGCAAGGAACTAAAGTGTAATTCTTCTAATCTCTTCAAACCGCAACAAGAAACCCAGTTACGTTGACTACCGTTTCATACGTGCCAGTTACGCACATGCAAAAACATCAGAAAATGATGTGACAAGTGGCTAAAAAAAGACTTGAACACTCTTTCAGTAGCAACTGCTTCCTGTTGCATAAGTCAAATAGAACTAAATTTCTAGTATTTTTTTTTCTCCAATCTCTTCAAACCGCAACAAGAAACCCATTTACGTTGACTACCGTATTGTAGGTGCCAGTTACGTATCTGCGAAAACATGAAAAATCCACTTTACGGGACATTTCATAGCAGACGAAACCTGTTTCTCAAGTCAAATATGGGGAAATAATTTTTTTTTTTTTTCTTTTTACATCAAATCTCGTTATACCGTGTCAACAAACCCATTTACATTGACTACCGTCTCGTAGGTGCCAGTTACGTATCCGCGAAAACCTGAAAAATCGACTCACGGAACATTTTGTAGCAGATGACACCTGTTGCTTAAGTCAATTATAGGGATTTTTCTTTTTCGTTTTCTCTCACTAGGGCCATTGATTTGGTTACGATGACTATCTCACCCGGTTACGTGCTGCGCGTGAAATCGTAAAATCAGCTTAGACACTTTCGGAGGCAACTGATACCTGTTGCACAAATCAAAGAAAGGTAAATCAAATGTTTCCCTGTTTTCTTACCAGGGTCAGTTTTGGTGGCCGTGCGAGTCAAAAGTCAATGTTATGTTTAACCGCTGCGCAAAAATATAAAATTCAGAAGCAACTGTTTCAGAAACTTTTTCTGAAGAAAAAAGATCTTGTTCTTGGTTGAAGAGTTTAAAAATAGGTCATAAAGATAAAATAAGATGTAAGAATAACTAATAATCAAAATTATTTTTGACAGGGTAGAAAACATTGTGGGAAAAGGAGAAAATGCTGGTAACCAGCATTGTCTCCTTTTCTCCGATTATTCTCCAAAGCATTCCCTTTTAGGGCTGTTAAAAAGCGTCATTGTGTTGTGTGGTAAGGGGTCAATAAGGATAAACAGATCCCCCCCCATCCCAACAGCCAATCAGATCTCATCCCTCTGTGAAATTATCCAATCACAGAAGCTTTTAGGAAATCACCATGGATACCAATCAGCCAATCAGAGAGGCTCTGAGAAATCAAAATGGGCCCAGTCAGCCAATCAGAGAGCTCCAAAATCATTTCAAAATGGCGCCCTAATATAGCGATAGAAAACAGTGAACAAAAAACGGCATAAAAGTGGATTTAGAGTCTTTTTTTAAAGGCTGCTGTGCAGTCCTTGGCAATCTGCCAGACATGCACCATCCACACATGCCAGATTTCACTGAAAAAGGGCCAAAATTCAAGAAAACAAGGTGGCAGAAGACCTTGTTTTGGTCTTTTCAAGCACCTTGCAAGATTGCAAGAGTTACTTCCCTTAAAGAAAACCCTTGACCCCCCCCCCTTTTACCGTTTCATTGAATTTTCTGACTCAGGCCACAATGAATTCATATAAGCCAAAATGATCAAAGAACAGTGTAAACCCCCCCCCCCAGAAATTAATGTGACAAGTTGCTAAAAAAAGAATGAAAATTCTTTCAGTAGCAATTGTTTCCTATTGTATAAATCAAACAAAGGGAACTGAAATGTAATTTTTCCAATCGCTTCAAACCGCAACAAGAAACCCAGTTACGTTGATTACCGTCTCATATGTGCCAGTTACGCACATGGGAAAAGCACAGAAAACAATGTGACAAGTGGCTAAAAAAAGACTGAAAACTCTTTCAGTAGCAAGGAACTAAAGTGTAATTCTTCTAATCTCTTCAAACCGCAACAAGAAACCCAGTTACGTTGACTACCGTTTCATACGTGCCAGTTACGCACATGCAAAAACATCAGAAAATGATGTGACAAGTGGCTAAAAAAAGACTTGAACACTCTTTCAGTAGCAACTGCTTCCTGTTGCATAAGTCAAATAGAACTAAATTTCTAGTATTTTTTTTTCTCCAATCTCTTCAAACCGCAACAAGAAACCCATTTACGTTGACTACCGTATTGTAGGTGCCAGTTACGTATCTGCGAAAACATGAAAAATCGACTTTACGGGACATTTCATAGCAGACGAAACCTGTTTCTCAAGTCAAATATGGGGAAATAATTTTTTTTTTTTTTTTTTTTCTTTTTACATCAAATCTCTTTATACCGTGTCAACAAACCCATTTACATTGACTACCGTCTCGTAGGTGCCAGTTACGTATCCGCGAAAACCTGAAAAATCGACTCACGGAACATTTTGTAGCAGACGACACCTGTTGCTTAAGTCAATTATAGGGATTTTTCTTTTTCGTTTTCTCTCACTAGGGCCATTGATTTGGTTACGATGACTATCTCACCCGGTTACGTGCTGCGCGTGAAATCGTAAAATCAGCTTAGACACTTTCGGAGGCAACTGATACCTGTTGCACAAATCAAAGAAAGGTAAATCAAATGTTTCCCTGTTTTCTTACCAGGGTCAGTTTTGGTGGCCGTGCGAGTCAAAAGTCAATGTTATGTTTAACCGCTGCGCAAAAATATAAAATTCAGAAGCAACTGTTTCAGAAACTTTTTCTGAAGAAAAAAGATCTTGTTCTTGGTTGAAGAGTTTAAAAATAGGTCATAAAGATAAAATAAGATGTAAGAATAACTAATAATCAAAATTATTTTTGACAGGGTAGAAAACATTGTGGGAAAAGGAGAAAATGCTGGTAACCAGCATTGTCTCCTTTTCTCCGATTATTCTCCAAAGCATTCCCTTTTAGGGCTGTTAAAAAGCGTCATTGTGTTGTGTGGTAAGGGGTCAATAAGGATAAACAGATCCCCCCCATCCCAACAGCCAATCAGATCTCATCCCTCTGTGAAATTATCCAATCACAGAAGCTTTTAGGAAATCACCATGGATACCAATCAGCCAATCAGAGAGGCTCTGAGAAATCAAAATGGGCCCAGTCAGCCAATCAGAGAGCTCCAAAATCATTTCAAAATGGCGCCCTAATATAGCGATAGAAAACAGTGAACAAAAAACGGCATAAAAGTGGATTTAGAGTCTTTTTTAAAGGCTGCTGTGCAGTCCTTGGCAATCTGCCAGACATGCACCATCCACACATGCCAGATTTCACTGAAAAAGGGCCAAAATTCAAGAAAACAAGGTGGCAGAAGACCTTGTTTTGGTCTTTTCAAGCACCTTGCAAGATTGCAAGAGTTACTTCCCTTAAAGAAAACCCTTGACCCCCCCCTTTTACCGTTTCATTGAATTTTCTGACTCAGGCCACAATGAATTCATATAAGCCAAAATGATCAATGAACAGTGTAAACCCCCCCCCCCAGAAATTAATGTGACAAGTTGCTAAAAAAAGAATGAAAATTCTTTCAGTAGCAATTGTTTCCTATTGTATAAATCAAACAAAGGGAACTGAAATGTAATTTTTCCAATCGCTTCAAACCGCAACAAGAAACCCAGTTACGTTGATTACCGTCTCATATGTGCCAGTTACGCACATGGGAAAAGCACAGAAAACAATGTGACAAGTGGCTAAAAAAAGACTGAAAACTCTTTCAGTAGCAAGGAACTAAAGTGTAATTCTTCTAATCTCTTCAAACCGCAACAAGAAACCCAGTTACGTTGACTACCGTTTCATACGTGCCAGTTACGCACATGCGAAAACATCAGAAAATGATGTGACAAGTGGCTAAAAAAAGACTTGAACACTCTTTCAGTAGCAACTGCTTCCTGTTGCATAAGTCAAATAGAACTAAATTTCTAGTATTTTTTTTTCTCCAATCTCTTCAAACCGCAACAAGAAACCCATTTACGTTGACTACCGTATTGTAGGTGCCAGTTACGTATCTGCGAAAACATGAAAAATCGACTTTACGGGACATTTCATAGCAGACGAAACCTGTTTCTCAAGTCAAATATGGGGAAATAATTTTTTTTTTTTTTTTTTTCTTTTTACATCAAATCTCTTTATACCGTGTCAACAAACCCATTTACATTGACTACCGTCTCGTAGGTGCCAGTTACGTATCCGCGAAAACCTGAAAAATCGACTCACGGAACATTTTGTAGCAGACGACACCTGTTGCTTAAGTCAATTATAGGGATTTTTCTTTTTCGTTTTCTCTCACTAGGGCCATTGATTTGGTTACGATGACTATCTCACCCGGTTACGTGCTGCGCGTGAAATCGTAAAATCAGCTTAGACACTTTCGGAGGCAACTGATACCTGTTGCACAAATCAAAGAAAGGTAAATCAAATGTTTCCCTGTTTTCTTACCAGGGTCAGTTTTGGTGGCCGTGCGAGTCAAAAGTCAATGTTATGTTTAACCGCTGCGCAAAAATATAAAATTCAGAAGCAACTGTTTCAGAAACTTTTTCTGAAGAAAAAAGATCTTGTTCTTGGTTGAAGAGTTTAAAAATAGGTCATAAAGATAAAATAAGATGTAAGAATAACTAATAATCAAAATTATTTTTGACAGGGTAGAAAACATTGTGGGAAAAGGAGAAAATGCTGGTAACCAGCATTGTCTCCTTTTCTCCGATTATTCTCCAAAGCATTCCCTTTTAGGGCTGTTAAAAAGCGTCATTGTGTTGTGTGGTAAGGGGTCAATAAGGATAAACAGATCCCCCCCATCCCAACAGCCAATCAGATCTCATCCCTCTGTGAAATTATCCAATCACAGAAGCTTTTAGGAAATCACCATGGATACCAATCAGCCAATCAGAGAGGCTCTGAGAAATCAAAATGGGCCCAGTCAGCCAATCAGAGAGCTCCAAAATCATTTCAAAATGGCGCCCTAATATAGCGATAGAAAACAGTGAACAAAAAACGGCATAAAAGTGGATTTAGAGTCTTTTTTAAAGGCTGCTGTGCAGTCCTTGGCAATCTGCCAGACATGCACCATCCACACATGCCAGATTTCACTGAAAAAGGGCCAAAATTCAAGAAAACAAGGTGGCAGAAGACCTTGTTTTGGTCTTTTCAAGCACCTTGCAAGATTGCAAGAGTTACTTCCCTTAAAGAAAACCCTTGACCCCCCCCTTTTACCGTTTCATTGAATTTTCTGACTCAGGCCACAATGAATTCATATAAGCCAAAATGATCAATGAACAGTGTAAACCCCCCCCCCAGAAATTAATGTGACAAGTTGCTAAAAAAAGAATGAAAATTCTTTCAGTAGCAATTGTTTCCTATTGTATAAATCAAACAAAGGGAACTGAAATGTAATTTTTCCAATCGCTTCAAACCGCAACAAGAAACCCAGTTACGTTGATTACCGTCTCATATGTGCCAGTTACGCACATGGGAAAAGCACAGAAAACAATGTGACAAGTGGCTAAAAAAAGACTGAAAACTCTTTCAGTAGCAAGGAACTAAAGTGTAATTCTTCTAATCTCTTCAAACCGCAACAAGAAACCCAGTTACGTTGACTACCGTTTCATACGTGCCAGTTACGCACATGCGAAAACATCAGAAAATGATGTGACAAGTGGCTAAAAAAAGACTTGAACACTCTTTCAGTAGCAACTGCTTCCTGTTGCATAAGTCAAATAGAACTAAATTTCTAGTATTTTTTTTTCTCCAATCTCTTCAAACCGCAACAAGAAACCCATTTACGTTGACTACCGTATTGTAGGTGCCAGTTACGTATCTGCGAAAACATGAAAAATCGACTTTACGGGACATTTCATAGCAGACGAAACCTGTTTCTCAAGTCAAATATGGGGAAATAATTTTTTTTTTTTTTTTTTTTTCTTTTTACATCAAATCTCTTTATACCGTGTCAACAAACCCATTTACATTGACTACCGTCTCGTAGGTGCCAGTTACGTATCCGCGAAAACCTGAAAAATCGACTCACGGAACATTTTGTAGCAGACGACACCTGTTGCTTAAGTCAATTATAGGGATTTTTCTTTTTCGTTTTCTCTCACTAGGGCCATTGATTTGGTTACGATGACTATCTCACCCGGTTACGTGCTGCGCGTGAAATCGTAAAATCAGCTTAGACACTTTCGGAGGCAACTGATACCTGTTGCACAAATCAAAGAAAGGTAAATCAAATGTTTCCCTGTTTTCTTACCAGGGTCAGTTTTGGTGGCCGTGCGAGTCAAAAGTCAATGTTATGTTTAACCGCTGCGCAAAAATATAAAATCCAGAAGCAACTGTTTCAGAAACTTTTTCTGAAGAAAAAAGATCTTGTTCTTGGTTGAAGAGTTTAAAAATAGGTCATAAAGATAAAATAAGATGTAAGAATAACTAATAATCAAAATTATTTTTGACAGGGTAGAAAACATTGTGGGAAAAGGAGAAAATGCTGGTAACCAGCATTGTCTCCTTTTCTCCGATTATTCTCCAAAGCATTCCCTTTTAGGGCTGTTAAAAAGCGTCATTGTGTTGTGTGGTAAGGGGTCAATAAGGATAAACAGATCCCCCCCCATCCCAACAGCCAATCAGATCTCATCCCTCTGTGAAATTATCCAATCACAGAAGCTTTTAGGAAATCACCATGGATACCAATCAGCCAATCAGAGAGGCTCTGAGAAATCAAAATGGGCCCAGTCAGCCAATCAGAGAGCTCCAAAATCATTTCAAAATGGCGCCCTAATATAGCGATAGAAAACAGTGAACAAAAAACGGCATAAAAGTGGATTTAGAGTCTTTTTTAAAGGCTGCTGTGCAGTCCTTGGCAATCTGCCAGACATGCACCATCCACACATGCCAGATTTCACTGAAAAAGGGCCAAAATTCAAGAAAACAAGGTGGCAGAAGACCTTGTTTTGGTCTTTTCAAGCACCTTGCAAGATTGCAAGAGTTACTTCCCTTAAAGAAAACCCTTGACCCCCCCCCTTTTACCGTTTCATTGAATTTTCTGACTCAGGCCACAATGAATTCATATAAGCCAAAATGATCAATGGACAATGTAAACCCCCCCCAGAAATTAATGTGACAAGTTGCTAAAAAAAGAATGAAAATTCTTTCAGTAGCAATTGTTTCCTATTGTATAAATCAAACAAAGGGAACTGAAATGTAATTTTTCCAATCGCTTCAAACCGCAACAAGAAACCCAGTTACGTTGATTACCGTCTCATATGTGCCAGTTACGCACATGGGAAAAGCACAGAAAACAATGTGACAAGTGGCTAAAAAAAGACTGAAAACTCTTTCAGTAGCAAGGAACTAAAGTGTAATTCTTCTAATCTCTTCAAACCGCAACAAGAAACCCAGTTACGTTGACTACCGTTTCATACGTGCCAGTTACGCACATGCGAAAACATCAGAAAATGATGTGACAAGTGGCTAAAAAAAGACTTGAACACTCTTTCAGTAGCAACTGCTTCCTGTTGCATAAGTCAAATAGAACTAAATTTCTAGTATTTTTTTTTCTCCAATCTCTTCAAACCGCAACAAGAAACCCATTTACGTTGACTACCGTATTGTAGGTGCCAGTTACGTATCTGCGAAAACATGAAAAATCGACTTTACGGGACATTTCATAGCAGACGAAACCTGTTTCTCAAGTCAAATATGGGGAAATAATTTTTTTTTTTTTTTTTTTCTTTTTACATCAAATCTCTTTATACCGTGTCAACAAACCCATTTACATTGACTACCGTCTCGTAGGTGCCAGTTACGTATCCGCGAAAACCTGAAAAATCGACTCACGGAACATTTTGTAGCAGACGACACCTGTTGCTTAAGTCAATTATAGGGATTTTTCTTTTTCGTTTTCTCTCACTAGGGCCATTGATTTGGTTACGATGACTATCTCACCCGGTTACGTGCTGCGCGTGAAATCGTAAAATCAGCTTAGACACTTTCGGAGGCAACTGATACCTGTTGCACAAATCAAAGAAAGGTAAATCAAATGTTTCCCTGTTTTCTTACCAGGGTCAGTTTTGGTGGCCGTGCGAGTCAAAAGTCAATGTTATGTTTAACTGCTGCGCAAAAATATAAAATTCAGAAGCAACTGTTTCAGAAACTTTTTCTGAAGAAAAAAGATTTTGTTCTTGGTTGAAGAGTTTAAAAATAGGTCATAAAGATAAAATAAGATGTAAGAATAACTAATAATCAAAATTATTTTTGACAGGGTAGAAAACATTGTGGGAAAAGGAGAAAATGCTGGTAACCAGCATTGTCTCCTTTTCTCCGATTATTCTCCAAAGCATTCCCTTTTAGGGCTGTTAAAAAGCGTCATTGTGTTGTGTGGTAAGGGGTCAATAAGGATAAACAGATCCCCCCCATCCCAACAGCCAATCAGATCTCATCCCTCTGTGAAATTATCCAATCACAGAAGCTTTTAGGAAATCACCATGGATACCAATCAGCCAATCAGAGAGGCTCTGAGAAATCAAAATGGGCCCAGTCAGCCAATCAGAGAGCTCCAAAATCATTTCAAAATGGCGCCCTAATATAGCGATAGAAAACAGTGAACAAAAAACGGCATAAAAGTGGATTTAGAGTCTTTTTTAAAGGCTGCTGTGCAGTCCTTGGCAATCTGCCAGACATGCACCATCCACACATGCCAGATTTCACTGAAAAAGGGCCAAAATTCAAGAAAACAAGGTGGCAGAAGACCTTGTTTTGGTCTTTTCAAGCACCTTGCAAGATTGCAAGAGTTACTTCCCTTAAAGAAAACCCTTGACCCCCCCCTTTTACCGTTTCATTGAATTTTCTGACTCAGGCCACAATGAATTCATATAAGCCAAAATGATCAATGAACAATGTAACCCCCCCCCCCAGAAATTAATGTGACAAGTTGCTAAAAAAAGAATGAAAATTCTTTCAGTAGCAATTGTTTCCTATTGTATAAATCAAACAAAGGGAACTGAAATGTAATTTTTCCAATCGCTTCAAACCGCAACAAGAAACCCAGTTACGTTGATTACCGTCTCATATGTGCCAGTTACGCACATGGGAAAAGCACAGAAAACAATGTGACAAGTGGCTAAAAAAAGACTGAAAACTCTTTCAGTAGCAAGGAACTAAAGTGTAATTCTTCTAATCTCTTCAAACCGCAACAAGAAACCCAGTTACGTTGACTACCGTTTCATACGTGCCAGTTACGCACATGCGAAAACATCAGAAAATGATGTGACAAGTGGCTAAAAAAAGACTTGAACACTCTTTCAGTAGCAACTGCTTCCTGTTGCATAAGTCAAATAGAACTAAATTTCTAGTATTTTTTTTTCTCCAATCTCTTCAAACCGCAACAAGAAACCCATTTACGTTGACTACCGTATTGTAGGTGCCAGTTACGTATCTGCGAAAACATGAAAAATCGACTTTACGGGACATTTCATAGCAGACGAAACCTGTTTCTCAAGTCAAATATGGGGAAATAATTTTTTTTTTTTTTTTTTCTTTTTACATCAAATCTCTTTATACCGTGTCAACAAACCCATTTACATTGACTACCGTCTCGTAGGTGCCAGTTACGTATCTGTGAAAACCTGAAAAATCGACTCACGGAACATTTTGTAGCAGACGACACCTGTTGCTTAAGTCAATTATAGGGATTTTTCTTTTTCGTTTTCTCTCACTAGGGCCATTGATTTGGTTACGATGACTATCTCACCCGGTTATGTGCTGCGCGTGAAATCGTAAAATCAGCTTAGACACTTTCGGAGGCAACTGATACCTGTTGCACAAATCAAAGAAAGGTAAATCAAATGTTTCCCTGTTTTCTTACCAGGGTCAGTTTTGGTGGCCGTGCGAGTCAAAAGTCAATGTTATGTTTAACCGCTGCGCAAAAATATAAAATTCAGAAGCAACTGTTTCAGAAACTTTTTCTGAAGAAAAAAGATCTTGTTCTTGGTTAAAGAGTTTAAAAATAGGTCATAAAGATAAAATAAGATGTAAGAATAACTAATAATCAAAATTATTTTTGACAGGGTAGAAAACATTGTGGGAAAAGGAGAAAATGCTGGTAACCAGCATTGTCTCCTTTTCTCCGATTATTCTCCAAAGCATTCCCTTTTAGGGCTGTTAAAAAGCGTCATTGTGTTGTGTGGTAAGGGGTCAATAAGGATAAACAGATCCCCCCCATCCCAACAGCCAATCAGATCTCATCCCTCTGTGAAATTATCCAATCACAGAAGCTTTTAGGAAATCACCATGGATACCAATCAGCCAATCAGAGAGGCTCTGAGAAATCAAAATGGGCCCAGTCAGCCAATCAGAGAGCTCCAAAATCATTTCAAAATGGCGCCCTAATATAGCGATAGAAAACAGTGAACAAAAAACGGCATAAAAGTGGATTTAGAGTCTTTTTTAAAGGCTGCTGTGCAGTCCTTGGCAATCTGCCAGACATGCACCATCCACACATGCCAGATTTCACTGAAAAAGGGCCAAAATTCAAGAAAACAAGGTGGCAGAAGACCTTGTTTTGGTCTTTTCAAGCACCTTGCAAGATTGCAAGAGTTACTTCCCTTAAAGAAAACCCTTGACCCCCCCTTTTACAGTTTCATTGAATTTTCTGACTCAGGCCACAATGAATTCATATAAGCCAAAATGATCAATGAACAGTGTAAACCCCCCCCCCAGAAATTAATGTGACAAGTTGCTAAAAAAAGAATGAAAATTCTTTCAGTAGCAATTTTTTTTTTTCTATTGTATAAATCAAACAAAGGGAACTGAAATGTAATTTTTCCAATCGCTTCAAACCGCAACAAGAAACCCAGTTACGTTGATTACCGTCTCATATGTGCCAGTTACGCACATGGCAAAAGCACAGAAAACAATGTGACAAGTGGCTAAAAAAAGACTGAAAACTCTTTCAGTAGCAAGGAACTAAAGTGTAATTCTTCTAATCTCTTCAAACCACAACAAGAAACCCAGTTACGTTGACTACCGTTTCATACGTGCCAGTTACGCACATGCGAAAACATCAGAAAATGATGTGACAAGTGGCTAAAAAAAGACTTGAACACTCTTTCAGTAGCAACTGCTTCCTGTTGCATAAGTCAAATAGAACTAAATTTCTAGTATTTTTTTTTCTCCAATCTCTTCAAACCGCAACAAGAAACCCATTTACGTTGACTACCGTATTGTAGGTCCAGTTACGTATCTGCGAAAACATGAAAAATCGACTTTACGGGACATTTCATAGCAGACGAAACCTGTTTCTCAAGTCAAATATGGGGAAATAATTTTTTTTTATTTTTTTTCTTTTTACATCAAATCTCTTTATACCGTGTCAACAAACCCATTTACATTGACTACCGTCTCGTAGGTGCCAGTTACGTATCCGCGAAAACCTGAAAAATCGACTCACGGAACATTTTGTAGCAGACGACACCTGTTGCTTAAGTCAATTATAGGGATTTTTCTTTTTCGTTTTCTCTCACTAGGGCCATTGATTTGGTTACGATGACTATCTCACCCGGTTACGTGCTGCGCGTGAAATCGTAAAATCAGCTTAGACACTTTCGGAGGCAACTGATACCTGTTGCACAAATCAAAGAAAGGTAAATCAAATGTTTCCCTGTTTTCTTACCAGGGTCAGTTTTGGTGGCCGTGCGAGTCAAAAGTCAATGTTATGTTTAACCGCTGCGCAAAAATATAAAATTCAGAAGCAACTGTTTCAGAAACTTTTTCTGAAGAAAAAAGATCTTGTTCTTGGTTGAAGAGTTTAAAAATAGGTCATAAAGATAAAATAAGATGTAAGAATAACTAATAATCAAAATTATTTTTGACAGGGTAGAAAACATTGTGGGAAAAGGAGAAAATGCTGGTAACCAGCATTGTCTCCTTTTCTCCGATTATTCTCCAAAGCATTCCCTTTTAGGGCTGTTAAAAAGCGTCATTGTGTTGTGTGGTAAGGGGTCAATAAGGATAAACAGATCCCCCCCATCCCAACAGCCAATCAGATCTCATCCCTCTGTGAAATTATCCAATCACAGAAGCTTTTAGGAAATCACCATGGATACCAATCAGCCAATCAGAGAGGCTCTGAGAAATCAAAATGGGCCCAGTCAGCCAATCAGAGAGCTCCAAAATCATTTCAAAATGGCGCCCTAATATAGCGATAGAAAACAGTGAACAAAAAACGGCATAAAAGTGGATTTAGAGTCTTTTTTAAAGGCTGCTGTGCGGTCCTTGGCAATCTGCCAGACATGCACCATCCACACATGCCAGATTTCACTGAAAAAGGGCCAAAATTCAAGAAAACAAGGTGGCAGAAGACCTTGTTTTGGTCTTTTCAAGCACCTTGCAAGATTGCAAGAGTTACTTCCCTTAAAGAAAACCCTTGACCCCCCCTTTTACCGTTTCATTGAATTTTCTGACTCAGGCCACAATGAATTCATATAAGCCAAAATGATCAATGAACAGTGTAAACCCCCCCCCCCCAGAAATTAATGTGACAAGTTGCTAAAAAAAGAATGAAAATTCTTTCAGTAGCAATTGTTTCCTATTGTATAAATCAAACAAAGGGAACTGAAATGTAATTTTTCCAATCGCTTCAAACCGCAACAAGAAACCCAGTTACGTTGATTATCGTCTCATATGTGCCAGTTACGCACATGGGAAAAGCACAGAAAACAATGTGACAAGTGGCTAAAAAAAGACTGAAAACTCTTTCAGTAGCAAGGAACTAAAGTGTAATTCTTCTAATCTCTTCAAACCGCAACAAGAAACCCAGTTACGTTGACTACCGTTTCATACGTGCCAGTTACGCACATGCGAAAACATCAGAAAATGATGTGACAAGTGGCTAAAAAAAGACTTGAACACTCTTTCAGTAGCAACTGCTTCCTGTTGCATAAGTCAAATAGAACTAAATTTCTAGTATTTTTTTTTCTCCAATCTCTTCAAACCGCAACAAGAAACCCATTTACGTTGACTACCGTATTGTAGGTGCCAGTTACGTATCTGCGAAAACATGAAAAATCGACTTTACGGGACATTTCATAGCAGACGAAACCTGTTTCTCAAGTCAAATATGGGGAAATAATTTTTTTTTTTTTTTTTTTTTTTCTTTTTACATCAAATCTCTTTATACCGTGTCAACAAACCCATTTACATTGACTACCGTCTCGTAGGTGCCAGTTACGTATCCGCGAAAACCTGAAAAATCGACTCACGGAACATTTTGTAGCAGACGACACCTGTTGCTTAAGTCAATTATAGGGATTTTTCTTTTTCGTTTTCTCTCACTAGGGCCATTGATTTGGTTACGATGACTATCTCACCCGGTTACGTGCTGCGCGTGAAATCGTAAAATCAGCTTAGACACTTTCGGAGGCAACTGATACCTGTTGCACAAATCAAAGAAAGGTAAATCAAATGTTTCCCTGTTTTCTTACCAGGGTCAGTTTTGGTGGCCGTGCGAGTCAAAAGTCAATGTTATGTTTAACCGCTGCGCAAAAATATAAAATTCAGAAGCAACTGTTTCAGAAACTTTTTCTGAAGAAAAAAGATCTTGTTCTTGGTTGAAGAGTTTAAAAATAGGTCATAAAGATAAAATAAGATGTAAGAATAACTAATAATCAAAATTATTTTTGACAGGGTAGAAAACATTGTGGGAAAAGGAGAAAATGCTGGTAACCAGCATTGTCTCCTTTTCTCCGATTATTCTCCAAAGCATTCCCTTTTAGGGCTGTTAAAAAGCGTCATTGTGTTGTGTGGTAAGGGGTCAATAAGGATAAACAGATCCCCCCCATCCCAACAGCCAATCAGATCTCATCCCTCTGTGAAATTATCCAATCACAGAAGCTTTTAGGAAATCACCATGGATACCAATCAGCCAATCAGAGAGGCTCTGAGAAATCAAAATGGGCCCAGTCAGCCAATCAGAGAGCTCCAAAATCATTTCAAAATGGCGCCCTAATATAGCGATAGAAAACAGTGAACAAAAAACGGCATAAAAGTGGATTTAGAGTCTTTTTTAAAGGCTGCTGTGCGGTCCTTGGCAATCTGCCAGACATGCACCATCCACACATGCCAGATTTCACTGAAAAAGGGCCAAAATTCAAGAAAACAAGGTGGCAGAAGACCTTGTTTTGGTCTTTTCAAGCACCTTGCAAGATTGCAAGAGGTACTTCCCTTAAAGAAAACCCTTGACCCCCCCCTTTTACCGTTTCATTGAATTTTCTGACTCAGGCCACAATGAATTCATATAAGCCAAAATGATCAATGAACAGTGTAAACCCCCCCCCCAGAAATTAATGTGACAAGTTGCTAAAAAAAGAATGAAAATTCTTTCAGTAGCAATTGTTTCCTATTGTATAAATCAAACAAAGGGAACTGAAATGTAATTTTTCCAATCGCTTCAAACCGCAACAAGAAACCCAGTTACGTTGATTACCGTCTCATATGTGCCAGTTACGCACATGGGAAAAGCACAGAAAACAATGTGACAAGTGGCTAAAAAAAGACTGAAAACTCTTTCAGTAGCAAGGAACTAAAGTGTAATTCTTCTAATCTCTTCAAACCGCAACAAGAAACCCAGTTACGTTGACTACCGTTTCATACGTGCCAGTTACGCACATGCGAAAACATCAGAAAATGATGTGACAAGTGGCTAAAAAAAGACTTGAACACTCTTTCAGTAGCAACTGCTTCCTGTTGCATAAGTCAAATAGAACTAAATTTCTAGTATTTTTTTTTCTCCAATCTCTTCAAACCGCAACAAGAAACCCATTTACGTTGACTACCGTATTGTAGGTGCCAGTTACGTATCTGCGAAAACATGAAAAATCGACTTTACGGGACATTTCATAGCAGACGAAACCTGTTTCTCAAGTCAAATATGGGGAAATAATTTTTTTTTATTTTTTTTCTTTTTACATCAAATCTCTTTATACCGTGTCAACAAACCCATTTACATTGACTACCGTCTCGTAGGTGCCAGTTACGTATCCGCGAAAACCTGAAAAATCGACTCACGGAACATTTTGTAGCAGACGACACCTGTTGCTTAAGTCAATTATAGGGATTTTTCTTTTTCGTTTTCTCTCACTAGGGCCATTGATTTGGTTACGATGACTATCTCACCCGGTTACGTGCTGCGCGTGAAATCGTAAAATCAGCTTAGACACTTTCGGAGGCAACTGATACCTGTTGCACAAATCAAAGAAAGGTAAATCAAATGTTTCCCTGTTTTCTTACCAGGGTCAGTTTTGGTGGCCGTGCGAGTCAAAAGTCAATGTTATGTTTAACCGCTGCGCAAAAATATAAAATTCAGAAGCAACTGTTTCAGAAACTTTTTCTGAAGAAAAAAGATCTTGTTCTTGGTTGAAGAGTTTAAAAATAGGTCATAAAGATAAAATAAGATGTAAGAATAACTAATAATCAAAATTATTTTTGACAGGGTAGAAAACATTGTGGGAAAAGGAGAAAATGCTGGTAACCAGCATTGTCTCCTTTTCTCCGATTATTCTCCAAAGCATTCCCTTTTAGGGCTGTTAAAAAGCGTCATTGTGTTGTGTGGTACGGGGTCAATAAGGATAAACAGATCCCCCCCATCCCAACAGCCAATCAGATCTCATCCCTCTGTGAAATTATCCAATCACAGAAGCTTTTAGGAAATCACCATGGATACCAATCAGCCAATCAGAGAGGCTCTGAGAAATCAAAATGGGCCCAGTCAGCCAATCAGAGAGCTCCAAAATCATTTCAAAATGGCGCCCTAATATAGCGATAGAAAACAGTGAACAAAAAACGGCATAAAAGTGGATTTAGAGTCTTTTTTAAAGGCTGCTGTGCGGTCCTTGGCAATCTGCCAGACATGCACCATCCACACATGCCAGATTTCACTGAAAAAGGGCCAAAATTCAAGAAAACAAGGTGGAAGAAGACCTTGTTTTGGTCTTTTCAAGCACCTTGCAAGATTGCAAGAGGTGCTTCCCTTAAAGAAAACCCTTGACCCCCCCCTTTTACCGTTTCATTGAATTTTCTGACTCAGGCCACAATGAATTCATATAAGCCAAAATGATCAATGAACAGTGTAAACCCCCCCCCCCCCCCAGAAATTAATGTGACAAGTTGCTAAAAAAAGAATGAAAATTCTTTCAGTAGCAATTGTTTCCTATTGTATAAATCAAACAAAGGGAACTGAAATGTAATTTTTCCAATCGCTTCAAACCGCAACAAGAAACCCAGTTACGTTGATTACCGTCTCATATGTGCCAGTTACGCACATGGGAAAAGCACAGAAAACAATGTGACAAGTGGCTAAAAAAAGACTGAAAACTCTTTCAGTAGCAAGGAACTAAAGTGTAATTATTCTAATCTCTTCAAACCGCAACAAGAAACCCAGTTACGTTGACTTCCGTTTCATACGTGCCAGTTACGCACATGCGAAAACATCAGAAAATGATGTGACATGTGGCTAAAAAAAGACTTGAACACTCTTTCAGTAGCAACTGCTTCCTGTTGCATAAGTCAAATAGAACTAAATTTCTAGTATTTTTCTTTCTCCAATCTCTTCAAACCGCAACAAGAAACCCATTTACGTTGACTACCGTATTGTAGGTGCCAGTTACGTATCTGCGAAAACATGAAAAATCGACTTTACGGGACATTTCATAGCAGACGAAACCTGTTTCTCAAGTCAAATATGGGGAAATAATTTTTTTTTTTTTTTTTCTTTTTACATCAAATCTCTTTATACCGTGTCAACAAACCCATTTACATTGACTACCGTCTCGTAGGTGCCAGTTACGTATCCGCGAAAACCTGAAAAATCGACTCACGGAACATTTTGTAGCAGACGACACCTGTTGCTTAAGTCAATTATAGGGATTTTTCTTTTTCGTTTTCTCTCACTAGGGCCATTGATTTGGTTACGATGACTATCTCACCCGGTTACGTGCTGCGCGTGAAATCGTAAAATCAGCTTAGACACTTTCGGAGGCAACTGATACCTGTTGCACAAATCAAAGAAAGGTAAATCAAATGTTTCCCTGTTTTCTTACCAGGGTCAGTTTTGGTGGCCGTGCGAGTCAAAAGTCAATGTTATGTTTAACCGCTGCGCAAAAATATAAAATTCAGAAGCAACTGTTTCAGAAACTTTTTCTGAAGAAAAAAGATCTTGTTCTTGGTTGAAGAGTTTAAAAATAGGTCATAAAGATAAAATAAGATGTAAGAATAACTAATAATCAAAATTATTTTTGACAGGGTAGAAAACATTGTGGGAAAAGGAGAAAATGCTGGTAACCAGCATTGTCTCCTTTTCTCCGATTATTCTCCAAAGCATTCCCTTTTAGGGCTGTTAAAAAGCGTCATTGTGTTGTGTGGTAAGGGGTCAATAAGGATAAACAGATCCCCCCCATCCCAACAGCCAATCAGATCTCATCCCTCTGTGAAATTATCCAATCACAGAAGCTTTTAGGAAATCACCATGGATACCAATCAGCCAATCAGAGAGGCTCTGAGAAATCAAAATGGGCCCAGTCAGCCAATCAGAGAGCTCCAAAATCATTTCAAAATGGCGCCCTAATATAGCGATAGAAAACAGTGAACAAAAAACGGCATAAAAGTGGATTTAGAGTCTTTTTTAAAGGCTGCTGTGCAGTCCTTGGCAATCTGCCAGACATGCACCATCCACACATGCCAGATTTCACTGAAAAAGGGCCAAAATTCAAGAAAACAAGGTGGCAGAAGACCTTGTTTTGGTCTTTTCAAGCACCTTGCAAGATTGCAAGAGTTACTTCCCTTAAAGAAAACCCTTGACCCCCCCTTTTACCGTTTCATTGAATTTTCTGACTCAGGCCACAATGAATTCATATAAGCCAAAATGATCAATGAACAGTGTAAACCCCCCCCCCTCCAGAAATTAATGTGACAAGTTGCTAAAAAAAGAATGAAAATTCTTTCAGTAGCAATTGTTTCCTATTGTATAAATCAAACAAAGGGAACTGAAATGTAATTTTTCCAATCGCTTCAAACCGCAACAAGAAACCCAGTTACGTTGATTACCGTCTCATATGTGCCAGTTACGCACATGGGAAAAGCACAGAAAACAATGTGACAAGTGGCTAAAAAAAGACTGAAAACTCTTTCAGTAGCAAGGAACTAAAGTGTAATTCTTCTAATCTCTTCAAACCGCAACAAGAAACCCAGTTACGTTGACTACCGTTTCATACGTGCCAGTTACGCACATGCGAAAACATCAGAAAATGATGTGACAAGTGGCTAAAAAAAGACTTGAACACTCTTTCAGTAGCAACTGCTTCCTGTTGCATAAGTCAAATAGAACTAAATTTCTAGTATTTTTTTTCTCCAATCTCTTCAAACCGCAACAAGAAACCCATTTACGTTGACTACCGTATTGTAGGTGCCAGTTACGTATCTGCGAAAACATGAAAAATCGACTTTACGGGACATTTCATAGCAGACGAAACCTGTTTCTCAAGTCAAATATGGGGAAATAATTTTTTTTTTTTTTTTTTTCTTTTTACATCAAATCTCTTTATACCGTGTCAACAAACCCATTTACATTGACTACCGTCTCGTAGGTGCCAGTTACGTATCCGCGAAAACCTGAAAAATCGACTCACGGAACATTTTGTAGCAGACGACACCTGTTGCTTAAGTCAATTATAGGGATTTTTCTTTTTCGTTTTCTCTCACTAGGGCCATTGATTTGGTTACGATGACTATCTCACCCGGTTACGTGCTGCGCGTGAAATCGTAAAATCAGCTTAGACACTTTCGGAGGCAACTGATACCTGTTGCACAAATCAAAGAAAGGTAAATCAAATGTTTCCCTGTTTTCTTACCAGGGTCAGTTTTGGTGGCCGTGCGAGTCAAAAGTCAATGTTATGTTTAACCGCTGCGCAAAAATATAAAATTCAGAAGCAACTGTTTCAGAAACTTTTTCTGAAGAAAAAAGATCTTGTTCTTGGTTGAAGAGTTTAAAAATAGGTCATAAAGATAAAATAAGATGTAAGAATAACTAATAATCAAAATTATTTTTGACAGGGTAGAAAACATTGTGGGAAAAGGAGAAAATGCTGGTAACCAGCATTGTCTCCTTTTCTCCGATTATTCTCCAAAGCATTCCCTTTTAGGGCTGTTAAAAAGCGTCATTGTGTTGTGTGGTAAGGGGTCAATAAGGATAAACAGATCCCCCCATCCCAACAGCCAATCAGATCTCATCCCTCTGTGAAATTATCCAATCACAGAAGCTTTTAGGAAATCACCATGGATACCAATCAGCCAATCAGAGAGGCTCTGAGAAATCAAAATGGGCCCAGTCAGCCAATCAGAGAGCTCCAAAATCATTTCAAAATGGCGCCCTAATATAGCGATAGAAAACAGTGAACAAAAAACGGCATAAAAGTGGATTTAGAGTCTTTTTTAAAGGCTGCTGTGCGGTCCTTGGCAATCTGCCAGACATGCACCATCCACACATGCCAGATTTCACTGAAAAAGGGCCAAAATTCAAGAAAACAAGGTGGCAGAAGACCTTGTTTTGGTCTTTTCAAGCACCTTGCAAGATTGCAAGAGGTACTTCCCTTAAAGAAAACCCTTGACCCCCCCCTTTTACCGTTTCATTGAATTTTCTGACTCAGGCCACAATGAATTCATATAAGCCAAAATGATCAATGAACAGTGTACCCCCCCCCCAGAAATTAATGTGACAAGTTGCTAAAAAAAGAATGAAAATTCTTTCAGTAGCAATTGTTTCCTATTGTATAAATCAAACAAAGGGAACTGAAATGTAATTTTTCCAATCGCTTCAAACCGCAACAAGAAACCCAGTTACGTTGATTACCGTCTCATATGTGCCAGTTACGCACATGGGAAAAGCACAGAAAACAATGTGACAAGTGGCTAAAAAAAGACTGAAAACTCTTTCAGTAGCAAGGAACTAAAGTGTAATTCTTCTAATCTCTTCAAACCGCAACAAGAAACCCAGTTACGTTGACTACCGTTTCATACGTGCCAGTTACGCACATGCGAAAACATCAGAAAATGATGTGACAAGTGGCTAAAAAAAGACTTGAACACTCTTTCAGTAGCAACTGCTTCCTGTTGCATAAGTCAAATAGAACTAAATTTCTAGTATTTTTTTTTCTCCAATCTCTTCAAACCACAACAAGAAACCCATTTACGTTGACTACCGTATTGTAGGTGCCAGTTACGTATCTGCGAAAACATGAAAAATCGACTTTACGGGACATTTCATAGCAGACGAAACCTGTTTCTCAAGTCAAATATGGGGAAATAATTTTTTTTTTTTTTTTTTTTTTTTTTCTTTTTACATCAAATCTCTTTATACCGTGTCAACAAACCCATTTACATTGACTACCGTCTCGTAGGTGCCAGTTACGTATCCGCGAAAACCTGAAAAATCGACTCACGGAACATTTTGTAGCAGACGACACCTGTTGCTTAAGTCAATTATAGGGATTTTTCTTTTTCGTTTTCTCTCACTAGGGCCATTGATTTGGTTACGATGACTATCTCACCCGGTTACGTGCTGCGCGTGAAATCGTAAAATCAGCTTAGACACTTTCGGAGGCAACTGATACCTGTTGCACAAATCAAAGAAAGGTAAATCAAATGTTTCCCTGTTTTCTTACCAGGGTCAGTTTTGGTGGCCGTGCGAGTCAAAAGTCAATGTTATGTTTAACCGCTGCGCAAAAATATAAAATTCAGAAGCAACTGTTTCAGAAACTTTTTCTGAAGAAAAAAGATCTTGTTCTTGGTTGAAGAGTTTAAAAATAGGTCATAAAGATAAAATAAGATGTAAGAATAACTAATAATCAAAATTATTTTTGACAGGGTAGAAAACATTGTGGGAAAAGGAGAAAATGCTGGTAACCAGCATTGTCTCCTTTTCTCCGATTATTCTCCAAAGCATTCCCTTTTAGGGCTGTTAAAAAGCGTCATTGTGTTGTGTGGTAAGGGGTCAATAAGGATAAACAGATCCCCCCATCCCAACAGCCAATCAGATCTCATCCCTCTGTGAAATTATCCAATCACAGAAGCTTTTAGGAAATCACCATGGATACCAATCAGCCAATCAGAGAGGCTCTGAGAAATCAAAATGGGCCCAGTCAGCCAATCAGAGAGCTCCAAAATCATTTCAAAATGGCGCCCTAATATAGCGATAGAAAACAGTGAACAAAAAACGGCATAAAAGTGGATTTAGAGTCTTTTTTAAAGGCTGCTGTGCAGTCCTTGGCAATCTGCCAGACATGCACCATCCACACATGCCAGATTTCACTGAAAAAGGGCCAAAATTCAAGAAAACAAGGTGGCAGAAGACCTTGTTTTGGTCTTTTCAAGCACCTTGCAAGATTGCAAGAGTTACTTCCCTTAAAGAAAACCCTTGACCCCCCCCTTTTACCGTTTCATTGAATTTTCTGACTCAGGCCACAATGAATTCATATAAGCCAAAATGATCAATGAACAGTGTAAACCCCCCCCCCAGAAATTAATGTGACAAGTTGCTAAAAAAAGAATGAAAATTCTTTCAGTAGCAATTGTTTCCTATTGTATAAATCAAACAAAGGGAACTGAAATGTAATTTTTCCAATCGCTTCAAACCGCAACAAGAAACCCAGTTACGTTGATTACCGTCTCATATGTGCCAGTTACGCACATGGGAAAAGCACAGAAAACAATGTGACAAGTGGCTAAAAAAAGACTGAAAACTCTTTCAGTAGCAAGGAACTAAAGTGTAATTCTTCTAATCTCTTCAAACCGCAACAAGAAACCCAGTTACGTTGACTACCGTTTCATACGTGCCAGTTACGCACATGCGAAAACATCAGAAAATGATGTGACAAGTGGCTAAAAAAAGACTTGAACACTCTTTCAGTAGCAACTGCTTCCTGTTGCATAAGTCAAATAGAACTAAATTTCTAGTATTTTTTTTTCTCCAATCTCTTCAAACCGCAACAAGAAACCCATTTACGTTGACTACCGTATTGTAGGTGCCAGTTACGTATCTGCGAAAACATGAAAAATCGACTTTACGGGACATTTCATAGCAGACGAAACCTGTTTCTCAAGTCAAATATGGGGAAATAATTTTTTTTTTTTTTTTTTCTTTTTACATCAAATCTCTTTATACCGTGTCAACAAACCCATTTACATTGACTACCGTCTCGTAGGTGCCAGTTACGTATCCGCGAAAACCTGAAAAATCGACTCACGGAACATTTTGTAGCAGACGACACCTGTTGCTTAAGTCAATTATAGGGATTTTTCTTTTTCGTTTTCTCTCACTAGGGCCATTGATTTGGTTACGATGACTATCTCACCCGGTTACGTGCTGCGCGTGAAATCGTAAAATCAGCTTAGACACTTTCGGAGGCAACTGATACCTGTTGCACAAATCAAAGAAAGGTAAATCAAATGTTTCCCTGTTTTCTTACCAGGGTCAGTTTTGGTGGCCGTGCGAGTCAAAAGTCAATGTTATGTTTAACCGCTGCGCAAAAATATAAAATTCAGAAGCAACTGTTTCAGAAACTTTTTCTGAAGAAAAAAGATCTTGTTCTTGGTTGAAGAGTTTAAAAATAGGTCATAAAGATAAAATAAGATGTAAGAATAACTAATAATCAAAATTATTTTTGACAGGGTAGAAAACATTGTGGGAAAAGGAGAAAATGCTGGTAACCAGCATTGTCTCCTTTTCTCCGATTATTCTCCAAAGCATTCCCTTTTAGGGCTGTTAAAAAGCGTCATTGTGTTGTGTGGTAAGGGGTCAATAAGGATAAACAGATCCCCCCCATCCCAACAGCCAATCAGATCTCATCCCTCTGTGAAATTATCCAATCACAGAAGCTTTTAGGAAATCACCATGGATACCAATCAGCCAATCAGAGAGGCTCTGAGAAATCAAAATGGGCCCAGTCAGCCAATCAGAGAGCTCCAAAATCATTTCAAAATGGCGCCCTAATATAGCGATAGAAAACAGTGAACAAAAAACGGCATAAAAGTGGATTTAGAGTCTTTTTTAAAGGCTGCTGTGCAGTCCTTGGCAATCTGCCAGACATGCACCATCCACACATGCCAGATTTCACTGAAAAAGGGCCAAAATTCAAGAAAACAAGGTGGCAGAAGACCTTGTTTTGGTCTTTTCAAGCACCTTGCAAGATTGCAAGAGTTACTTCCCTTAAAGAAAACCCTTGACCCCCCCCTTTTACCGTTTCATTGAATTTTCTGACTCAGGCCACAATGAATTCATATAAGCCAAAATGATCAATGAACAGTGTAAACCCCCCCCCCCCAGAAATTAATGTGACAAGTTGCTAAAAAAAGAATGAAAATTCTTTCAGTAGCAATTGTTTCCTATTGTATAAATCAAACAAAGGGAACTGAAATGTAATTTTTCCAATCGCTTCAAACCGCAACAAGAAACCCAGTTACGTTGATTACCGTCTCATATGTGCCAGTTACGCACATGGGAAAAGCACAGAAAACAATGTGACAAGTGGCTAAAAAAAGACTGAAAACTCTTTCAGTAGCAAGGAACTAAAGTGTAATTCTTCTAATCTCTTCAAACCGCAACAAGAAACCCAGTTACGTTGACTACCGTTTCATACGTGCCAGTTACGCACATGCGAAAACATCAGAAAATGATGTGACAAGTGGCTAAAAAAAGACTTGAACACTCTTTCAGTAGCAACTGCTTCCTGTTGCATAAGTCAAATAGAACTAAATTTCTAGTATTTTTTTTTCTCCAATCTCTTCAAACCGCAACAAGAAACCCATTTACGTTGACTACCGTATTGTAGGTGCCAGTTACGTATCTGCGAAAACATGAAAAATCGACTTTACGGGACATTTCATAGCAGACGAAACCTGTTTCTCAAGTCAAATATGGGGAAATAATTTTTTTTTTTTTTTTTTTTCTTTTTACATTAAATCTCTTTATACCGTGTCAACAAACCCATTTACATTGACTACCGTCTCGTAGGTGCCAGTTACGTATCCGCGAAAACCTGAAAAATCGACTCACGGAACATTTTGTAGCAGACGACACCTGTTGCTTAAGTCAATTATAGGGATTTTTCTTTTTCGTTTTCTCTCACTAGGGCCATTGATTTGGTTACGATGACTATCTCACCCGGTTACGTGCTGCGCGTGAAATCGTAAAATCAGCTTAGACACTTTCGGAGGCAACTGATACCTGTTGCACAAATCAAAGAAAGGTAAATCAAATGTTTCCCTGTTTTCTTACCAGGGTCAGTTTTGGTGGCCGTGCGAGTCAAAAGTCAATGTTATGTTTAACCGCTGCGCAAAAATATAAAATTCAGAAGCAACTGTTTCAGAAACTTTTTCTGAAGAAAAAAGATCTTGTTCTTGGTTGAAGAGTTTAAAAATAGGTCATAAAGATAAAATAAGATGTAAGAATAACTAATAATCAAAATTATTTTTGACAGGGTAGAAAACATTGTGGGAAAAGGAGAAAATGCTGGTAACCAGCATTGTCTCCTTTTCTCCGATTATTCTCCAAAGCATTCCCTTTTAGGGCTGTTAAAAAGCGTCATTGTGTTGTGTGGTAAGGGGTCAATAAGGATAAACAGATCCCCCCCATCCCAACAGCCAATCAGATCTCATCCCTCTGTGAAATTATCCAATCACAGAAGCTTTTAGGAAATCACCATGGATACCAATCAGCCAATCAGAGAGGCTCTGAGAAATCAAAATGGGCCCAGTCAGCCAATCAGAGAGCTCCAAAATCATTTCAAAATGGCGCCCTAATATAGCGATAGAAAACAGTGAACAAAAAACGGCATAAAAGTGGATTTAGAGTCTTTTTTAAAGGCTGCTGTGCAGTCCTTGGCAATCTGCCAGACATGCACCATCCACACATGCCAGATTTCACTGAAAAAGGGCCAAAATTCAAGAAAACAAGGTGGCAGAAGACCTTGTTTTGGTCTTTTCAAGCACCTTGCAAGATTGCAAGAGTTACTTCCCTTAAAGAAAACCCTTGACCCCCCCCTTTTACCGTTTCATTGAATTTTCTGACTCAGGCCACAATGAATTCATATAAGCCAAAATGATCAATGAACAGTGTAAACCCCCCCCCCCCCAGAAATTAATGTGACAAGTTGCTAAAAAAAGAATGAAAATTCTTTCAGTAGCAATTGTTTCCTATTGTATAAATCAAACAAAGGGAACTGAAATGTAATTTTTCCAATCGCTTCAAACCGCAACAAGAAACCCAGTTACGTTGATTACCGTCTCATATGTGCCAGTTACGCACATGGGAAAAGCACAGAAAACAATGTGACAAGTGGCTAAAAAAAGACTGAAAACTCTTTCAGTAGCAAGGAACTAAAGTGTAATTCTTCTAATCTCTTCAAACCGCAACAAGAAACCCAGTTACATTGACTACCGTTTCATACGTGCCAGTTACGCACATGCGAAAACATCAGAAAATGATGTGACAAGTGGCTAAAAAAAGACTTGAACACTCTTTCAGTAGCAACTGCTTCCTGTTGCATAAGTCAAATAGAACTAAATTTCTAGTATTTTTTTTTCTCCAATCTCTTCAAACCACAACAAGAAACCCATTTACGTTGACTACCGTATTGTAGGTGCCAGTTACGTATCTGCGAAAACATGAAAAATCGACTTTACGGGACATTTCATAGCAGACGAAACCTGTTTCTCAAGTCAAATATGGGGAAATAATTTTTTTTTTTTTTTCTTTTTACATCAAATCTCTTTATACCGTGTCAACAAACCCATTTACATTGACTACCGTCTCGTAGGTGCCAGTTACGTATCCGCGAAAACCTGAAAAATCGACTCACGGAACATTTTGTAGCAGACGACACCTGTTGCTTAAGTCAATTATAGGGATTTTTCTTTTTCGTTTTCTCTCACTAGGGCCATTGATTTGGTTACGATGACTATCTCACCCGGTTACGTGCTGCGCGTGAAATCGTAAAATCAGCTTAGACACTTTCGGAGGCAACTGATACCTGTTGCACAAATCAAAGAAAGGTAAATCAAATGTTTCCCTGTTTTCTTACCAGGGTCAGTTTTGGTGGCCGTGCGAGTCAAAAGTCAATGTTATGTTTAACCGCTGCGCAAAAATATAAAATTCAGAAGCAACTGTTTCAGAAACTTTTTCTGAAGAAAAAAGATCTTGTTCTTGGTTGAAGAGTTTAAAAATAGGCCATAAAGATAAAATAAGATGTAAGAATAACTAATAATCAAAATTATTTTTGACAGGGTAGAAAACATTGTGGGAAAAGGAGAAAATGCTGGTAACCAGCATTGTCTCCTTTTCTCCGATTATTCTCCAAAGCATTCCCTTTTAGGGCTGTTAAAAAGCGTCATTGTGTTGTGTGGTAAGGGGTCAATAAGGATAAACAGATCCCCCCCATCCCAACAGCCAATCAGATCTCATCCCTCTGTGAAATTATCCAATCACAGAAGCTTTTAGGAAATCACCATGGATACCAATCAGCCAATCAGAGAGGCTCTGAGAAATCAAAATGGGCCCAGTCAGCCAATCAGAGAGCTCCAAAATCATTTCAAAATGGCGCCCTAATATAGCGATAGAAAACAGTGAACAAAAAACGGCATAAAAGTGGATTTAGAGTCTTTTTTAAAGGCTGCTGTGCAGTCCTTGGCAATCTGCCAGACATGCACCATCCACACATGCCAGATTTCACTGAAAAAGGGCCAAAATTCAAGAAAACAAGGTGGCAGAAGACCTTGTTTTGGTCTTTTCAAGCACCTTGCAAGATTGCAAGAGTTACTTCCCTTAAAGAAAACCCTTGACCCCCCCTTTTACCGTTTCATTGAATTTTCTGACTCAGGCCACAATGAATTCATATAAGCCAAAATGATCAATGAACAGTGTAAACCCCCCCCCTCCCAGAAATTAATGTGACAAGTTGCTAAAAAAAGAATGAAAATTCTTTCAGTAGCAATTGTTTCCTATTGTATAAATCAAACAAAGGGAACTGAAATGTAATTTTTCCAATCGTTTCAAACCGCAACAAGAAACCCAGTTACGTTGATTACCGTCTCATATGTGCCAGTTACGCACATGGGAAAAGCACAGAAAACAATGTGACAAGTGGCTAAAAAAAGACTGAAAACTCTTTCAGTAGCAAGGAACTAAAGTGTAATTCTTCTAATCTCTTCAAACCGCAACAAGAAACCCAGTTACGTTGACTACCGTTTCATACGTGCCAGTTACGCACATGCGAAAACATCAGAAAATGATGTGACAAGTGGCTAAAAAAAGACTTGAACACTCTTTCAGTAGCAACTGCTTCCTGTTGCATAAGTCAAATAGAACTAAATTTCTAGTATTTTTTTTTCTCCAATCTCTTCAAACCGCAACAAGAAACCCATTTACGTTGACTACCGTATTGTAGGTGCCAGTTACGTATCTGCGAAAACATGAAAAATCGACTTTACGGGACATTTCATAGCAGACGAAACCTGTTTCTCAAGTCAAATATGGGGAAATAATTTTTTTTTTTTTTTTTTTTTTCTTTTTACATCAAATCTCTTTATACCGTGTCAACAAACCCATTTACATTGACTACCGTCTCGTAGGTGCCAGTTACGTATCCGCGAAAACCTGAAAAATCGACTCACGGAACATTTTGTAGCAGACGACACCTGTTGCTTAAGTCAATTATAGGGATTTTTCTTTTTCGTTTTCTCTCACTAGGGCCATTGATTTGGTTACGATGACTATCTCACCCGGTTACGTGCTGCGCGTGAAATCGTAAAATCAGCTTAGACACTTTCGGAGGCAACTGATACCTGTTGCACAAATCAAAGAAAGGTAAATCAAATGTTTCCCTGTTTTCTTACCAGGGTCAGTTTTGGTGGCCGTGCGAGTCAAAAGTCAATGTTATGTTTAACCGCTGCGCAAAAATATAAAATTCAGAAGCAACTGTTTCAGAAACTTTTTCTGAAGAAAAAAGATCTTGTTCTTGGTTGAAGAGTTTAAAAATAGGCCATAAAGATAAAATAAGATGTAAGAATAACTAATAATCAAAATTATTTTTGACAGGGTAGAAAACATTGTGGGAAAAGGAGAAAATGCTGGTAACCAGCATTGTCTCCTTTTCTCCGATTATTCTCCAAAGCATTCCCTTTTAGGGCTGTTAAAAAGCGTCATTGTGTTGTGTGGTAAGGGGTCAATAAGGATAAACAGATCCCCCCCATCCCAACAGCCAATCAGATCTCATCCCTCTGTGAAATTATCCAATCACAGAAGCTTTTAGGAAATCACCATGGATACCAATCAGCCAATCAGAGAGGCTCTGAGAAATCAAAATGGGCCCAGTCAGCCAATCAGAGAGCTCCAAAATCATTTCAAAATGGCGCCCTAATATAGCGATAGAAAACAGTGAACAAAAAACGGCATAAAAGTGGATTTAGAGTCTTTTTTAAAGGCTGCTGTGCAGTCCTTGGCAATCTGCCAGACATGCACCATCCACACATGCCAGATTTCACTGAAAAAGGGCCAAAATTCAAGAAAACAAGGTGGCAGAAGACCTTGTTTTGGTCTTTTCAAGCACCTTGCAAGATTGCAAGAGTTACTTCCCTTAAAGAAAACCCTTGACCCCCCCCTTTTACCGTTTCATTGAATTTTCTGACTCAGGCCACAATGAATTCATATAAGCCAAAATGATCAATGAACAGTGTAAACCCCCCCCCCCAGAAATTAATGTGACAAGTTGCTAAAAAAAGAATGAAAATTCTTTCAGTAGCAATTGTTTCCTATTGTATAAATCAAACAAAGGGAACTGAAATGTAATTTTTCCAATCGCTTCAAACCGCAACAAGAAACCCAGTTACGTTGATTACCGTCTCATATGTGCCAGTTACGCACATGGGAAAAGCACAGAAAACAATGTGACAAGTGGCTAAAAAAAGACTGAAAACTCTTTCAGTAGCAAGGAACTAAAGTGTAATTCTTCTAATCTCTTCAAACCGCAACAAGAAACCCAGTTACATTGACTACCGTTTCATACGTGCCAGTTACGCACATGCGAAAACATCAGAAAATGATGTGACAAGTGGCTAAAAAAAGACTTGAACACTCTTTCAGTAGCAACTGCTTCCTGTTGCATAAGTCAAATAGAACTAAATTTCTAGTATTTTTTTTTCTCCAATCTCTTCAAACCACAACAAGAAACCCATTTACGTTGACTACCGTATTGTAGGTGCCAGTTACGTATCTGCGAAAACATGAAAAATCGACTTTACGGGACATTTCATAGCAGACGAAACCTGTTTCTCAAGTCAAATATGGGGAAATAATTTTTTTTTTTTTTTTCTTTTTACATCAAATCTCTTTATACCGTGTCAACAAACCCATTTACATTGACTACCGTCTCGTAGGTGCCAGTTACGTATCCGCGAAAACCTGAAAAATCGACTCACGGAACATTTTGTAGCAGACGACACCTGTTGCTTAAGTCAATTATAGGGATTTTTCTTTTTCGTTTTCTCTCACTAGGGCCATTGATTTGGTTACGATGACTATCTCACCCGGTTACGTGCTGCGCGTGAAATCGTAAAATCAGCTTAGACACTTTCGGAGGCAACTGATACCTGTTGCACAAATCAAAGAAAGGTAAATCAAATGTTTCCCTGTTTTCTTACCAGGGTCAGTTTTGGTGGCCGTGCGAGTCAAAAGTCAATGTTATGTTTAACCGCTGCGCAAAAATATAAAATTCAGAAGCAACTGTTTCAGAAACTTTTTCTGAAGAAAAAAGATCTTGTTCTTGGTTGAAGAGTTTAAAAATAGGCCATAAAGATAAAATAAGATGTAAGAATAACTAATAATCAAAATTATTTTTGACAGGGTAGAAAACATTGTGGGAAAAGGAGAAAATGCTGGTAACCAGCATTGTCTCCTTTTCTCCGATTATTCTCCAAAGCATTCCCTTTTAGGGCTGTTAAAAAGCGTCATTGTGTTGTGTGGTAAGGGGTCAATAAGGATAAACAGATCCCCCCCATCCCAACAGCCAATCAGATCTCATCCCTCTGTGAAATTATCCAATCACAGAAGCTTTTAGGAAATCACCATGGATACCAATCAGCCAATCAGAGAGGCTCTGAGAAATCAAAATGGGCCCAGTCAGCCAATCAGAGAGCTCCAAAATCATTTCAAAATGGCGCCCTAATATAGCGATAGAAAACAGTGAACAAAAAACGGCATAAAAGTGGATTTAGAGTCTTTTTTAAAGGCTGCTGTGCAGTCCTTGGCAATCTGCCAGACATGCACCATCCACACATGCCAGATTTCACTGAAAAAGGGCCAAAATTCAAGAAAACAAGGTGGCAGAAGACCTTGTTTTGGTCTTTTCAAGCACCTTGCAAGATTGCAAGAGTTACTTCCCTTAAAGAAAACCCTTGACCCCCCCCCTTTTACCGTTTCATTGAATTTTCTGACTCAGGCCACAATGAATTCATATAAGCCAAAATGATCAATGAACAGTGTAAACCCCCCCCCCTCCCAGAAATTAATGTGACAAGTTGCTAAAAAAAGAATGAAAATTCTTTCAGTAGCAATTGTTTCCTATTGTATAAATCAAACAAAGGGAACTGAAATGTAATTTTTCCAATCGTTTCAAACCGCAACAAGAAACCCAGTTACGTTGATTACCGTCTCATATGTGCCAGTTACGCACATGGGAAAAGCACAGAAAACAATGTGACAAGTGGCTAAAAAAAGACTGAAAACTCTTTCAGTAGCAAGGAACTAAAGTGTAATTCTTCTAATCTCTTCAAACCGCAACAAGAAACCCAGTTACGTTGACTACCGTTTCATACGTGCCAGTTACGCACATGCGAAAACATCAGAAAATGATGTGACAAGTGGCTAAAAAAAGACTTGAACACTCTTTCAGTAGCAACTGCTTCCTGTTGCATAAGTCAAATAGAACTAAATTTCTAGTATTTTTTTTTCTCCAATCTCTTCAAACCGCAACAAGAAACCCATTTACGTTGACTACCGTATTGTAGGTGCCAGTTACGTATCTGCGAAAACATGAAAAATCGACTTTACGGGACATTTCATAGCAGACGAAACCTGTTTCTCAAGTCAAATATGGGGAAATAATTTTTTTTTTTTTTTTTTTTTCTTTTTACATCAAATCTCTTTATACCGTGTCAACAAACCCATTTACATTGACTACCGTCTCGTAGGTGCCAGTTACGTATCCGCGAAAACCTGAAAAATCGACTCACGGAACATTTTGTAGCAGACGACACCTGTTGCTTAAGTCAATTATAGGGATTTTTCTTTTTCGTTTTCTCTCACTAGGGCCATTGATTTGGTTACGATGACTATCTCACCCGGTTACGTGCTGCGCGTGAAATCGTAAAATCAGCTTAGACACTTTCGGAGGCAACTGATACCTGTTGCACAAATCAAAGAAAGGTAAATCAAATGTTTCCCTGTTTTCTTACCAGGGTCAGTTTTGGTGGCCGTGCGAGTCAAAAGTCAATGTTATGTTTAACCGCTGCGCAAAAATATAAAATTCAGAAGCAACTGTTTCAGAAACTTTTTCTGAAGAAAAAAGATCTTGTTCTTGGTTGAAGAGTTTAAAAATAGGTCATAAAGATAAAATAAGATGTAAGAATAACTAATAATCAAAATTATTTTTGACAGGGTAGAAAACATTGTGGGAAAAGGAGAAAATGCTGGTAACCAGCATTGTCTCCTTTTCTCCGATTATTCTCCAAAGCATTCCCTTTTAGGGCTGTTAAAAAGCGTCATTGTGTTGTGTGGTAAGGGGTCAATAAGGATAAACAGATCCCCCCCATCCCAACAGCCAATCAGATCTCATCCCTCTGTGAAATTATCCAATCACAGAAGCTTTTAGGAAATCACCATGGATACCAATCAGCCAATCAGAGAGGCTCTGAGAAATCAAAATGGGCCCAGTCAGCCAATCAGAGAGCTCCAAAATCATTTCAAAATGGCGCCCTAATATAGCGATAGAAAACAGTGAACAAAAAACGGCATAAAAGTGGATTTAGAGTCTTTTTTAAAGGCTGCTGTGCAGTCCTTGGCAATCTGCCAGACATGCACCATCCACACATGCCAGATTTCACTGAAAAAGGGCCAAAATTCAAGAAAACAAGGTGGCAGAAGACCTTGTTTTGGTCTTTTCAAGCACCTTGCAAGATTGCAAGAGTTACTTCCCTTAAAGAAAACCCTTGACCCCCCCCTTTTACCGTTTCATTGAATTTTCTGACTCAGGCCACAATGAATTCATATAAGCCAAAATGATCAATGAACAGTGTAAACCCCCCCCCCCCAGAAATTAATGTGACAAGTTGCTAAAAAAAGAATGAAAATTCTTTCAGTAGCAATTGTTTCCTATTGTATAAATCAAACAAAGGGAACTGAAATGTAATTTTTCCAATCGCTTCAAACCGCAACAAGAAACCCAGTTACGTTGATTACCGTCTCATATGTGCCAGTTACGCACATGGGAAAAGCACAGAAAACAATGTGACAAGTGGCTAAAAAAAGACTGAAAACTCTTTCAGTAGCAAGGAACTAAAGTGTAATTCTTCTAATCTCTTCAAACCGCAACAAGAAACCCAGTTACATTGACTACCGTTTCATACGTGCCAGTTACGCACATGCGAAAACATCAGAAAATGATGTGACAAGTGGCTAAAAAAAGACTTGAACACTCTTTCAGTAGCAACTGCTTCCTGTTGCATAAGTCAAATAGAACTAAATTTCTAGTATTTTTTTTTCTCCAATCTCTTCAAACCACAACAAGAAACCCATTTACGTTGACTACCGTATTGTAGGTGCCAGTTACGTATCTGCGAAAACATGAAAAATCGACTTTACGGGACATTTCATAGCAGACGAAACCTGTTTCTCAAGTCAAATATGGGGAAATAATTTTTTTTTTTTTTTTTTCTTTTTACATCAAATCTCTTTATACCGTGTCAACAAACCCATTTACATTGACTACCGTCTCGTAGGTGCCAGTTACGTATCCGCGAAAACCTGAAAAATCGACTCACGGAACATTTTGTAGCAGACGACACCTGTTGCTTAAGTCAATTATAGGGATTTTTCTTTTTCGTTTTCTCTCACTAGGGCCATTGATTTGGTTACGATGACTATCTCACCCGGTTACGTGCTGCGCGTGAAATCGTAAAATCAGCTTAGACACTTTCGGAGGCAACTGATACCTGTTGCACAAATCAAAGAAAGGTAAATCAAATGTTTCCCTGTTTTCTTACCAGGGTCAGTTTTGGTGGCCGTGCGAGTCAAAAGTCAATGTTATGTTTAACCGCTGCGCAAAAATATAAAATTCAGAAGCAACTGTTTCAGAAACTTTTTCTGAAGAAAAAAGATCTTGTTCTTGGTTGAAGAGTTTAAAAATAGGCCATAAAGATAAAATAAGATGTAAGAATAACTAATAATCAAAATTATTTTTGACAGGGTAGAAAACATTGTGGGAAAAGGAGAAAATGCTGGTAACCAGCATTGTCTCCTTTTCTCCGATTATTCTCCAAAGCATTCCCTTTTAGGGCTGTTAAAAAGCGTCATTGTGTTGTGTGGTAAGGGGTCAATAAGGATAAACAGATCCCCCCCATCCCAACAGCCAATCAGATCTCATCCCTCTGTGAAATTATCCAATCACAGAAGCTTTTAGGAAATCACCATGGATACCAATCAGCCAATCAGAGAGGCTCTGAGAAATCAAAATGGGCCCAGTCAGCCAATCAGAGAGCTCCAAAATCATTTCAAAATGGCGCCCTAATATAGCGATAGAAAACAGTGAACAAAAAACGGCATAAAAGTGGATTTAGAGTCTTTTTTAAAGGCTGCTGTGCAGTCCTTGGCAATCTGCCAGACATGCACCATCCACACATGCCAGATTTCACTGAAAAAGGGCCAAAATTCAAGAAAACAAGGTGGCAGAAGACCTTGTTTTGGTCTTTTCAAGCACCTTGCAAGATTGCAAGAGTTACTTCCCTTAAAGAAAACCCTTGACCCCCCCCCTTTTACCGTTTCATTGAATTTTCTGACTCAGGCCACAATGAATTCATATAAGCCAAAATGATCAATGAACAGTGTAAACCCCCCCCCCTCCCAGAAATTAATGTGACAAGTTGCTAAAAAAAGAATGAAAATTCTTTCAGTAGCAATTGTTTCCTATTGTATAAATCAAACAAAGGGAACTGAAATGTAATTTTTCCAATCGTTTCAAACCGCAACAAGAAACCCAGTTACGTTGATTACCGTCTCATATGTGCCAGTTACGCACATGGGAAAAGCACAGAAAACAATGTGACAAGTGGCTAAAAAAAGACTGAAAACTCTTTCAGTAGCAAGGAACTAAAGTGTAATTCTTCTAATCTCTTCAAACCGCAACAAGAAACCCAGTTACGTTGACTACCGTTTCATACGTGCCAGTTACGCACATGCGAAAACATCAGAAAATGATGTGACAAGTGGCTAAAAAAAGACTTGAACACTCTTTCAGTAGCAACTGCTTCCTGTTGCATAAGTCAAATAGAACTAAATTTCTAGTATTTTTTTTTCTCCAATCTCTTCAAACCGCAACAAGAAACCCATTTACGTTGACTACCGTATTGTAGGTGCCAGTTACGTATCTGCGAAAACATGAAAAATCGACTTTACGGGACATTTCATAGCAGACGAAACCTGTTTCTCAAGTCAAATATGGGGAAATAATTTTTTTTTTTTTTTTTTTTTCTTTTTACATCAAATCTCTTTATACCGTGTCAACAAACCCATTTACATTGACTACCGTCTCGTAGGTGCCAGTTACGTATCCGCGAAAACCTGAAAAATCGACTCACGGAACATTTTGTAGCAGACGACACCTGTTGCTTAAGTCAATTATAGGGATTTTTCTTTTTCGTTTTCTCTCACTAGGGCCATTGATTTGGTTACGATGACTATCTCACCCGGTTACGTGCTGCGCGTGAAATCGTAAAATCAGCTTAGACACTTTCGGAGGCAACTGATACCTGTTGCACAAATCAAAGAAAGGTAAATCAAATGTTTCCCTGTTTTCTTACCAGGGTCAGTTTTGGTGGCCGTGCGAGTCAAAAGTCAATGTTATGTTTAACCGCTGCGCAAAAATATAAAATTCAGAAGCAACTGTTTCAGAAACTTTTTCTGAAGAAAAAAGATCTTGTTCTTGGTTGAAGAGTTTAAAAATAGGTCATAAAGATAAAATAAGATGTAAGAATAACTAATAATCAAAATTATTTTTGACAGGGTAGAAAACATTGTGGGAAAAGGAGAAAATGCTGGTAACCAGCATTGTCTCCTTTTCTCCGATTATTCTCCAAAGCATTCCCTTTTAGGGCTGTTAAAAAGCGTCATTGTGTTGTGTGGTAAGGGGTCAATAAGGATAAACAGATCCCCCCCATCCCAACAGCCAATCAGATCTCATCCCTCTGTGAAATTATCCAATCACAGAAGCTTTTAGGAAATCACCATGGATACCAATCAGCCAATCAGAGAGGCTCTGAGAAATCAAAATGGGCCCAGTCAGCCAATCAGAGAGCTCCAAAATCATTTCAAAATGGCGCCCTAATATAGCGATAGAAAACAGTGAACAAAAAACGGCATAAAAGTGGATTTAGAGTCTTTTTTAAAGGCTGCTGTGCAGTCCTTGGCAATCTGCCAGACATGCACCATCCACACATGCCAGATTTCACTGAAAAAGGGCCAAAATTCAAGAAAACAAGGTGGCAGAAGACCTTGTTTTGGTCTTTTCAAGCACCTTGCAAGATTGCAAGAGTTACTTCCCTTAAAGAAAACCCTTGACCCCCCCCTTTTACCGTTTCATTGAATTTTCTGACTCAGGCCACAATGAATTCATATAAGCCAAAATGATCAATGAACAGTGTAAACCCCCCCCCCCCAGAAATTAATGTGACAAGTTGCTAAAAAAAGAATGAAAATTCTTTCAGTAGCAATTGTTTCCTATTGTATAAATCAAACAAAGGGAACTGAAATGTAATTTTTCCAATCGCTTCAAACCGCAACAAGAAACCCAGTTACGTTGATTACCGTCTCATATGTGCCAGTTACGCACATGGGAAAAGCACAGAAAACAATGTGACAAGTGGCTAAAAAAAGACTGAAAACTCTTTCAGTAGCAAGGAACTAAAGTGTAATTCTTCTAATCTCTTCAAACCGCAACAAGAAACCCAGTTACATTGACTACCGTTTCATACGTGCCAGTTACGCACATGCGAAAACATCAGAAAATGATGTGACAAGTGGCTAAAAAAAGACTTGAACACTCTTTCAGTAGCAACTGCTTCCTGTTGCATAAGTCAAATAGAACTAAATTTCTAGTATTTTTTTTTCTCCAATCTCTTCAAACCACAACAAGAAACCCATTTACGTTGACTACCGTATTGTAGGTGCCAGTTACGTATCTGCGAAAACATGAAAAATCGACTTTACGGGACATTTCATAGCAGACGAAACCTGTTTCTCAAGTCAAATATGGGGAAATAATTTTTTTTTTTTTTTTTTCTTTTTACATCAAATCTCTTTATACCGTGTCAACAAACCCATTTACATTGACTACCGTCTCGTAGGTGCCAGTTACGTATCCGCGAAAACCTGAAAAATCGACTCACGGAACATTTTGTAGCAGACGACACCTGTTGCTTAAGTCAATTATAGGGATTTTTCTTTTTCGTTTTCTCTCACTAGGGCCATTGATTTGGTTACGATGACTATCTCACCCGGTTACGTGCTGCGCGTGAAATCGTAAAATCAGCTTAGACACTTTCGGAGGCAACTGATACCTGTTGCACAAATCAAAGAAAGGTAAATCAAATGTTTCCCTGTTTTCTTACCAGGGTCAGTTTTGGTGGCCGTGCGAGTCAAAAGTCAATGTTATGTTTAACCGCTGCGCAAAAATATAAAATTCAGAAGCAACTGTTTCAGAAACTTTTTCTGAAGAAAAAAGATCTTGTTCTTGGTTGAAGAGTTTAAAAATAGGCCATAAAGATAAAATAAGATGTAAGAATAACTAATAATCAAAATTATTTTTGACAGGGTAGAAAACATTGTGGGAAAAGGAGAAAATGCTGGTAACCAGCATTGTCTCCTTTTCTCCGATTATTCTCCAAAGCATTCCCTTTTAGGGCTGTTAAAAAGCGTCATTGTGTTGTGTGGTAAGGGGTCAATAAGGATAAACAGATCCCCCCCATCCCAACAGCCAATCAGATCTCATCCCTCTGTGAAATTATCCAATCACAGAAGCTTTTAGGAAATCACCATGGATACCAATCAGCCAATCAGAGAGGCTCTGAGAAATCAAAATGGGCCCAGTCAGCCAATCAGAGAGCTCCAAAATCATTTCAAAATGGCGCCCTAATATAGCGATAGAAAACAGTGAACAAAAAACGGCATAAAAGTGGATTTAGAGTCTTTTTTAAAGGCTGCTGTGCAGTCCTTGGCAATCTGCCAGACATGCACCATCCACACATGCCAGATTTCACTGAAAAAGGGCCAAAATTCAAGAAAACAAGGTGGCAGAAGACCTTGTTTTGGTCTTTTCAAGCACCTTGCAAGATTGCAAGAGTTACTTCCCTTAAAGAAAACCCTTGACCCCCCCCTTTTACCGTTTCATTGAATTTTCTGACTCAGGCCACAATGAATTCATATAAGCCAAAATGATCAATGAACAGTGTAAACCCCCCCCCTCCCAGAAATTAATGTGACAAGTTGCTAAAAAAAGAATGAAAATTCTTTCAGTAGCAATTGTTTCCTATTGTATAAATCAAACAAAGGGAACTGAAATGTAATTTTTCCAATCGTTTCAAACCGCAACAAGAAACCCAGTTACGTTGATTACCGTCTCATATGTGCCAGTTACGCACATGGGAAAAGCACAGAAAACAATGTGACAAGTGGCTAAAAAAAGACTGAAAACTCTTTCAGTAGCAAGGAACTAAAGTGTAATTCTTCTAATCTCTTCAAACCGCAACAAGAAACCCAGTTACGTTGACTACCGTTTCATACGTGCCAGTTACGCACATGCGAAAACATCAGAAAATGATGTGACAAGTGGCTAAAAAAAGACTTGAACACTCTTTCAGTAGCAACTGCTTCCTGTTGCATAAGTCAAATAGAACTAAATTTCTAGTATTTTTTTTTCTCCAATCTCTTCAAACCGCAACAAGAAACCCATTTACGTTGACTACCGTATTGTAGGTGCCAGTTACGTATCTGCGAAAACATGAAAAATCGACTTTACGGGACATTTCATAGCAGACGAAACCTGTTTCTCAAGTCAAATATGGGGAAATAATTTTTTTTTTTTTTTTTTTTTCTTTTTACATCAAATCTCTTTATACCGTGTCAACAAACCCATTTACATTGACTACCGTCTCGTAGGTGCCAGTTACGTATCCGCGAAAACCTGAAAAATCGACTCACGGAACATTTTGTAGCAGACGACACCTGTTGCTTAAGTCAATTATAGGGATTTTTCTTTTTCGTTTTCTCTCACTAGGGCCATTGATTTGGTTACGATGACTATCTCACCCGGTTACGTGCTGCGCGTGAAATCGTAAAATCAGCTTAGACACTTTCGGAGGCAACTGATACCTGTTGCACAAATCAAAGAAAGGTAAATCAAATGTTTCCCTGTTTTCTTACCAGGGTCAGTTTTGGTGGCCGTGCGAGTCAAAAGTCAATGTTATGTTTAACCGCTGCGCAAAAATATAAAATTCAGAAGCAACTGTTTCAGAAACTTTTTCTGAAGAAAAAAGATCTTGTTCTTGGTTGAAGAGTTTAAAAATAGGTCATAAAGATAAAATAAGATGTAAGAATAACTAATAATCAAAATTATTTTTGACAGGGTAGAAAACATTGTGGGAAAAGGAGAAAATGCTGGTAACCAGCATTGTCTCCTTTTCTCCGATTATTCTCCAAAGCATTCCCTTTTAGGGCTGTTAAAAAGCGTCATTGTGTTGTGTGGTAAGGGGTCAATAAGGATAAACAGATCCCCCCCATCCCAACAGCCAATCAGATCTCATCCCTCTGTGAAATTATCCAATCACAGAAGCTTTTAGGAAATCACCATGGATACCAATCAGCCAATCAGAGAGGCTCTGAGAAATCAAAATGGGCCCAGTCAGCCAATCAGAGAGCTCCAAAATCATTTCAAAATGGCGCCCTAATATAGCGATAGAAAACAGTGAACAAAAAACGGCATAAAAGTGGATTTAGAGTCTTTTTTAAAGGCTGCTGTGCAGTCCTTGGCAATCTGCCAGACATGCACCATCCACACATGCCAGATTTCACTGAAAAAGGGCCAAAATTCAAGAAAACAAGGTGGCAGAAGACCTTGTTTTGGTCTTTTCAAGCACCTTGCAAGATTGCAAGAGTTACTTCCCTTAAAGAAAACCCTTGACCCCCCCCTTTTACCGTTTCATTGAATTTTCTGACTCAGGCCACAATGAATTCATATAAGCCAAAATGATCAATGAACAGTGTAAACCCCCCCCCCCCAGGAATTAATGTGACAAGTTGCTAAAAAAAGAATGAAAATTCTTTCAGTAGCAATTGTTTCCTATTGTATAAATCAAACAAAGGGAACTGAAATGTAATTTTTCCAATCGCTTCAAACCGCAACAAGAAACCCAGTTACGTTGATTACCGTCTCATATGTGCCAGTTACGCACATGGGAAAAGCACAGAAAACAATGTGACAAGTGGCTAAAAAAAGACTGAAAACTCTTTCAGTAGCAAGGAACTAAAGTGTAATTCTTCTAATCTCTTCAAACCGCAACAAGAAACCCAGTTACATTGACTACCGTTTCATACGTGCCAGTTATGCACATGCGAAAACATCAGAAAATGATGTGACAAGTGGCTAAAAAAAGACTTGAACACTCTTTCAGTAGCAACTGCTTCCTGTTGCATAAGTCAAATAGAACTAAATTTCTAGTATTTTTTTTTCTCCAATCTCTTCAAACCACAACAAGAAACCCATTTACGTTGACTACCGTATTGTAGGTGCCAGTTACGTATCTGCGAAAACATGAAAAATCGACTTTACGGGACATTTCATAGCAGACGAAACCTGTTTCTCAAGTCAAATATGGGGAAATAATTTTTTTTTTTTTTTTCTTTTTACATCAAATCTCTTTATACCGTGTCAACAAACCCATTTACATTGACTACCGTCTCGTAGGTGCCAGTTACGTATCCGCGAAAACCTGAAAAATCGACTCACGGAACATTTTGTAGCAGACGACACCTGTTGCTTAAGTCAATTATAGGGATTTTTCTTTTTCGTTTTCTCTCACTAGGGCCATTGATTTGGTTACGATGACTATCTCACCCGGTTACGTGCTGCGCGTGAAATCGTAAAATCAGCTTAGACACTTTCGGAGGCAACTGATACCTGTTGCACAAATCAAAGAAAGGTAAATCAAATGTTTCCCTGTTTTCTTACCAGGGTCAGTTTTGGTGGCCGTGCGAGTCAAAAGTCAATGTTATGTTTAACCGCTGCGCAAAAATATAAAATTCAGAAGCAACTGTTTCAGAAACTTTTTCTGAAGAAAAAAGATCTTGTTCTTGGTTGAAGAGTTTAAAAATAGGTCATAAAGATAAAATAAGATGTAAGAATAACTAATAATCAAAATTATTTTTGACAGGGTAGAAAACATTGTGGGAAAAGGAGAAAATGCTGGTAACCAGCATTGTCTCCTTTTCTCCGATTATTCTCCAAAGCATTCCCTTTTAGGGCTGTTAAAAAGCGTCATTGTGTTGTGTGGTAAGGGGTCAATAAGGATAAACAGATCCCCCCCATCCCAACAGCCAATCAGATCTCATCCCTCTGTGAAATTATCCAATCACAGAAGCTTTTAGGAAATCACCATGGATACCAATCAGCCAATCAGAGAGGCTCTGAGAAATCAAAATGGGCCCAGTCAGCCAATCAGAGAGCTCCAAAATCATTTCAAAATGGCGCCCTAATATAGCGATAGAAAACAGTGAACAAAAAACGGCATAAAAGTGGATTTAGAGTCTTTTTTAAAGGCTGCTGTGCAGTCCTTGGCAATCTGCCAGACATGCACCATCCACACATGCCAGATTTCACTGAAAAAGGGCCAAAATTCAAGAAAACAAGGTGGCAGAAGACCTTGTTTTGGTCTTTTCAAGCACCTTGCAAGATTGCAAGAGTTACTTCCCTTAAAGAAAACCCTTGACCCCCCCCTTTTACCGTTTCATTGAATTTTCTGACTCAGGCCACAATGAATTCATATAAGCCAAAATGATCAATGAACAGTGTAAACCCCCCCCCTCCCAGAAATTAATGTGACAAGTTGCTAAAAAAAGAATGAAAATTCTTTCAGTAGCAATTGTTTCCTATTGTATAAATCAAACAAAGGGAACTGAAATGTAATTTTTCCAATCGCTTCAAACCGCAACAAGAAACCCAGTTACGTTGATTACCGTCTCATATGTGCCAGTTACGCACATGGGAAAAGCACAGAAAACAATGTGACAAGTGGCTAAAAAAAGACTGAAAACTCTTTCAGTAGCAAGGAACTAAAGTGTAATTCTTCTAATCTCTTCAAACCGCAACAAGAAACCCAGTTACGTTGACTACCGTTTCATACGTGCCAGTTACGCACATGCGAAAACATCAGAAAATGATGTGACAAGTGGCTAAAAAAAGACTTGAACACTCTTTCAGTAGCAACTGCTTCCTGTTGCATAAGTCAAATAGAACTAAATTTCTAGTATTTTTTTTTCTCCAATCTCTTCAAACCGCAACAAGAAACCCATTTACGTTGACTACCGTATTGTAGGTGCCAGTTACGTATCTGCGAAAACATGAAAAATCGACTTTACGGGACATTTCATAGCAGATGAAACCTGTTTCTCAAGTCAAATATGGGGAAATAATTTTTTTTTTTTTTTTTTTTTCTTTTTACATCAAATCTCTTTATACCGTGTCAACAAACCCATTTACATTGACTAGCGTCTCGTAGGTGCCAGTTGCGTATCCGCGAAAACCTGAAAAATCGACTCACGGAACATTTTGTAGCAGATGACACCTGTTGCTTAAGTCAATTATAGGGATTTTTCTTTTTCGTTTTCTCTCACTAGGGCCATTGATTTGGTTACGATGACTATCTCACCCGGTTACGTGCTGCGCGTGAAATCGTAAAATCAGCTTAGACACTTTCGGAGGCAACTGATACCTGTTGCACAAATCAAAGAAAGGTAAATCAAATGTTTCCCTGTTTTCTTACCAGGGTCAGTTTTGGTGGCCGTGCGAGTCAAAAGTCAATGTTATGTTTAACCGCTGCGCAAAAATATAAAATTCAGAAGCAACTGTTTCAGAAACTTTTTCTGAAGAAAAAAGATCTTGTTCTTGGTTGAAGAGTTTAAAAATAGGTCATAAAGATAAAATAAGATGTAAGAATAACTAATAATCAAAATTATTTTTGACAGGGTAGAAAACATTGTGGGAAAAGGAGAAAATGCTGGTAACCAGCATTGTCTCCTTTTCTCCGATTATTCTCCAAAGCATTCCCTTTTAGGGCTGTTAAAAAGCGTCATTGTGTTGTGTGGTAAGGGGTCAATAAGGATAAACAGATCCCCCCATCCCAACAGCCAATCAGATCTCATCCCTCTGTGAAATTATCCAATCACAGAAGCTTTTAGGAAATCACCATGGATACCAATCAGCCAATCAGAGAGGCTCTGAGAAATCAAAATGGGCCCAGTCAGCCAATCAGAGAGCTCCAAAATCATTTCAAAATGGCGCCCTAATATAGCGATAGAAAACAGTGAACAAAAAACGGCATAAAAGTGGATTTAGAGTCTTTTTTAAAGGCTGCTGTGCAGTCCTTGGCAATCTGCCAGACATGCACCATCCACACATGCCAGATTTCACTGAAAAAGGGCCAAAATTCAAGAAAACAAGGTGGCAGAAGACCTTGTTTTGGTCTTTTCAAGCACCTTGCAAGATTGCAAGAGTTACTTCCCTTAAAGAAAACCCTTGACCCCCCCCCCTTTTACCGTTTCATTGAATTTTCTGACTCAGGCCACAATGAATTCATATAAGCCAAAATGATCAATTAACAGTGTAAACCCCCCCCCCCCAGAAATTAATGTGACAAGTTGCTAAAAAAAGAATGAAAATTCTTTCAGTAGCAATTGTTTCCTATTGTATAAATCAAACAAAGGGAACTGAAATGTAATTTTTCCAATCGCTTCAAACCGCAACAAGAAACCCAGTTACGTTGATTACCGTCTCATATGTGCCAGTTACGCACATGGGAAAAGCACAGAAAACAATGTGACAAGTGGCTAAAAAAAGACTGAAAACTCTTTCAGTAGCAAGGAACTAAAGTGTAATTCTTCTAATCTCTTCAAACCGCAACAAGAAACCCAGTTACGTTGACTACCGTTTCATACGTGCCAGTTACGCACATGCGAAAACATCAGAAAATGATGTGACAAGTGGCTAAAAAAAGACTTGAACACTCTTTCAGTAGCAACTGCTTCCTGTTGCATAAGTCAAATAGAACTAAATTTCTAGTATTTTTTTTTCTCCAATCTCTTCAAACCGCAACAAGAAACCCATTTACGTTGACTACCGTATTGTAGGTGCCAGTTACGTATCTGCGAAAACATGAAAAATCGACTTTACGGGACATTTCATAGCAGACGAAACCTGTTTCTCAAGTCAAATATGGGGAAATAATTTTTTTTTTTTTTTTTTTTCTTTTTACATCAAATCTCTTTATACCGTGTCAACAAACCCATTTACATTGACTACCGTCTCGTAGGTGCCAGTTACGTATCCGCGAAAACCTGAAAAATCGACTCACGGAACATTTTGTAGCAGACGACACCTGTTGCTTAAGTCAATTATAGGGATTTTTCTTTTTCGTTTTCTCTCACTAGGGCCATTGATTTGGTTACGATGACTATCTCACCCGGTTACGTGCTGCGCGTGAAATCGTAAAATCAGCTTAGACACTTTCGGAGGCAACTGATACCTGTTGCACAAATCAAAGAAAGGTAAATCAAATGTTTCCCTGTTTTCTTACCAGGGTCAGTTTTGGTGGCCGTGCGAGTCAAAAGTCAATGTTATGTTTAACCGCTGCGCAAAAATATAAAATTCAGAAGCAACTGTTTCAGAAACTTTTTCTGAAGAAAAAAGATCTTGTTCTTGGTTGAAGAGTTTAAAAATAGGTCATAAAGATAAAATAAGATGTAAGAATAACTAATAATCAAAATTATTTTTGACAGGGTAGAAAACATTGTGGGAAAAGGAGAAAATGCTGGTAACCAGCATTGTCTCCTTTTCTCCGATTATTCTCCAAAGCATTCCCTTTTAGGGCTGTTAAAAAGCGTCATTGTGTTGTGTGGTAAGGGGTCAATAAGGATAAACAGATCCCCCCCATCCCAACAGCCAATCAGATCTCATCCCTCTGTGAAATTATCCAATCACAGAAGCTTTTAGGAAATCACCATGGATACCAATCAGCCAATCAGAGAGGCTCTGAGAAATCAAAATGGGCCCAGTCAGCCAATCAGAGAGCTCCAAAATCATTTCAAAATGGCGCCCTAATATAGCGATAGAAAACAGTGAACAAAAAACGGCATAAAAGTGGATTTAGAGTCTTTTTTAAAGGCTGCTGTGCAGTCCTTGGCAATCTGCCAGACATGCACCATCCACACATGCCAGATTTCACTGAAAAAGGGCCAAAATTCAAGAAAACAAGGTGGCAGAAGACCTTGTTTTGGTCTTTTCAAGCACCTTGCAAGATTGCAAGAGTTACTTCCCTTAAAGAAAACCCTTGACCCCCCCTTTTACCGTTTCATTGAATTTTCTGACTCAGGCCACAATGAATTCATATAAGCCAAAATGATCAATGAACAGTGTAAAGCCCCCCCCCCAGAAATTAATGTGACAAGTTGCTAAAAAAAGAATGAAAATTCTTTCAGTAGCAATTGTTTCCTATTGTATAAATCAAACAAAGGGAACTGAAATGTAATTTTTCCAATCGCTTCAAACCGCAACAAGAAACCCAGTTACGTTGATTACCGTCTCATATGTGCCAGTTACGCACATGGGAAAAGCACAGAAAACAATGTGACAAGTGGCTAAAAAAAGACTGAAAACTCTTTCAGTAGCAAGGAACTAAAGTGTAATTCTTCTAATCTCTTCAAACCGCAACAAGAAACCCAGTTACGTTGACTACCGTTTCATACGTGCCAGTTACGCACATGCGAAAACATCAGAAAATGATGTGACAAGTGGCTAAAAAAAGACTTGAACACTCTTTCAGTAGCAACTGCTTCCTGTTGCATAAGTCAAATAGAACTAAATTTCTAGTATTTTTTTTTCTCCAATCTCTTCAAACCGCAACAAGAAACCCATTTACGTTGACTACCGTATTGTAGGTGCCAGTTACGTATCTGCGAAAACATGAAAAATCGACTTTACGGGACATTTCATAGCAGACGAAACCTGTTTCTCAAGTCAAATATGGGGAAATAATTTTTTTTTTTTTTTTTTTTCTTTTTACATCAAATCTCTTTATACCGTGTCAACAAACCCATTTACATTGACTACCGTCTCGTAGGTGCCAGTTACGTATCCGCGAAAACCTGAAAAATCGACTCACGGAACATTTTGTAGCAGACGACACCTGTTGCTTAAGTCAATTATAGGGATTTTTCTTTTTCGTTTTCTCTCACTAGGGCCATTGATTTGGTTACGATGACTATCTCACCCGGTTACGTGCTGCGCGTGAAATCGTAAAATCAGCTTAGACACTTTCGGAGGCAACTGATACCTGTTGCACAAATCAAAGAAAGGTAAATCAAATGTTTCCCTGTTTTCTTACCAGGGTCAGTTTTGGTGGCCGTGCGAGTCAAAAGTCAATGTTATGTTTAACCGCTGCGCAAAAATATAAAATTCAGAAGCAACTGTTTCAGAAACTTTTTCTGAAGAAAAAAGATCTTGTTCTTGGTTGAAGAGTTTAAAAATAGGTCATAAAGATAAAATAAGATGTAAGAATAACTAATAATCAAAATTATTTTTGACAGGGTAGAAAACATTGTGGGAAAAGGAGAAAATGCTGGTAACCAGCATTGTCTCCTTTTCTCCGATTATTCTCCAAAGCATTCCCTTTTAGGGCTGTTAAAAAGCGTCATTGTGTTGTGTGGTAAGGGGTCAATAAGGATAAACAGATCCCCCCATCCCAACAGCCAATCAGATCTCATCCCTCTGTGAAATTATCCAATCACAGAAGCTTTTAGGAAATCACCATGGATACCAATCAGCCAATCAGAGAGGCTCTGAGAAATCAAAATGGGCCCAGTCAGCCAATCAGAGAGCTCCAAAATCATTTCAAAATGGCGCCCTAATATAGCGATAGAAAACAGTGAACAAAAAACGGCATAAAAGTGGATTTAGAGTCTTTTTTAAAGGCTGCTGTGCGGTCCTTGGCAATCTGCCAGACATGCACCATCCACACATGCCAGATTTCACTGAAAAAGGGCCAAAATTCAAGAAAACAAGGTGGCAGAAGACCTTGTTTTGGTCTTTTCAAGCACCTTGCAAGATTGCAAGAGGTACTTCCCTTAAAGAAAACCCTTGACCCCCCCCTTTTACCGTTTCATTGAATTTTCTGACTCAGGCCACAATGAATTCATATAAGCCAAAATGATCAATGAACAGTGTAAACCCCCCCCCCCAGAAATTAATGTGACAAGTTGCTAAAAAAAGAATGAAAATTCTTTCAGTAGCAATTGTTTCCTATTGTATAAATCAAACAAAGGGAACTGAAATGTAATTTTTCCAATCGCTTCAAACCGCAACAAGAAACCCAGTTACGTTGATTACCGTCTCATATGTGCCAGTTACGCACATGGGAAAAGCACAGAAAACAATGTGACAAGTGGCTAAAAAAAGACTGAAAACTCTTTCAGTAGCAAGGAACTAAAGTGTAATTCTTCTAATCTCTTCAAACCGCAACAAGAAACCCAGTTACGTTGACTACCGTTTCATACGTGCCAGTTACGCACATGCGAAAACATCAGAAAATGATGTGACAAGTGGCTAAAAAAAGACTTGAACACTCTTTCAGTAGCAACTGCTTCCTGTTGCATAAGTCAAATAGAACTAAATTTCTAGTATTTTATTTTCTCCAATCTCTTCAAACCGCAACAAGAAACCCATTTACGTTGACTACCGTATTGTAGGTGCCAGTTACGTATCTGCGAAAACATGAAAAATCGACTTTACGGGACATTTCATAGCAGACGAAACCTGTTTCTCAAGTCAAATATGGGGAAATAATTTTTTTTTTTTTTTTTTTCTTTTTACATCAAATCTCTTTATACCGTGTCAACAAACCCATTTACATTGACTACCGTCTCGTAGGTGCCAGTTACGTATCCGCGAAAAGCTGAAAAATTGACTCACGGAACATTTTGTAGCAGACGACACCTGTTGCTTAAGTCAATTATAGGGATTTTTCTTTTTCGTTTTCTCTCACTAGGGCCATTGATTTGGTTACGATGACTATCTCACCCGGTTACGTGCTGCGCGTGAAATCGTAAAATCAGCTTAGACACTTTCGGAGGCAACTTATACCTGTTGCACAAATCAAAGAAAGGTAAATCAAATGTTTCCCTGTTTTCTTACCAGGGTCAGTTTTGGTGGCCGTGCGAGTCAAAAGTCAATGTTATGTTTAACCGCTGCGCAAAAATATAAAATTCAGAAGCAACTGTTTCAGAAACTTTTTCTGAAGAAAAAAGATCTTGTTCTTGGTTGAAGAGTTTAAAAATAGGTCATAAAGATAAAATAAGATGTAAGAATAACTAATAATCAAAATTATTTTTGACAGGGTAGAAAACATTGTGGGAAAAGGAGAAAATGCTGGTAACCAGCATTGTCTCCTTTTCTCCGATTATTCTCCAAAGCATTCCCTTTTAGGGCTGTTAAAAAGCGTCATTGTGTTGTGTGGTAAGGGGTCAATAAGGATAAACAGATCCCCCCCATCCCAACAGCCAATCAGATCTCATCCCTCTGTGAAATTATCCAATCACAGAAGCTTTTAGGAAATCACCATGGATACCAATCAGCCAATCAGAGAGGCTCTGAGAAATCAAAATGGGCCCAGTCAGCCAATCAGAGAGCTCCAAAATCATTTCAAAATGGCGCCCTAATATAGCGATAGAAAACAGTGAACAAAAAACGGCATAAAAGTGGATTTAGAGTCTTTTTTAAAGGCTGCTGTGCAGTCCTTGGCAATCTGCCAGACATGCACCATCCACACATGCCAGATTTCACTGAAAAAGGGCCAAAATTCAAGAAAACAAGGTGGCAGAAGACCTTGTTTTGGTCTTTTCAAGCACCTTGCAAGATTGCAAGAGTTACTTCCCTTAAAGAAAACCCTTGACCCCCCCCCTTTTACCGTTTCATTGAATTTTCTGACTCAGGCCACAATGAATTCATATAAGCCAAAATGATCAATGAACAGTGTAAACCCCCCCCCCCCCAGAAATTAATGTGACAAGTTGCTAAAAAAAGAATGAAAATTCTTTCAGTAGCAATTGTTTCCTATTGTATAAATCAAACAAAGGGAACTGAAATGTAATTTTTCCAATCGCTTCAAACCGCAACAAGAAACCCAGTTACGTTGATTACCGTCTCATATGTGCCAGTTACGCACATGGGAAAAGCACAGAAAACAATGTGACAAGTGGCTAAAAAAAGACTGAAAACTCTTTCAGTAGCAAGGAACTAAAGTGTAATTCTTCTAATCTCTTCAAACCGCAACAAGAAACCCAGTTACGTTGACTACCGTTTCATACGTGCCAGTTACGCACATGCGAAAACATCAGAAAATGATGTGACAAGTGGCTAAAAAAAGACTTGAACACTCTTTCAGTAGCAACTGCTTCCTGTTGCATAAGTCAAATAGAACTAAATTTCTAGTATTTTTTTTTCTCCAATCTCTTCAAACCGCAACAAGAAACCCATTTACGTTGACTACCGTATTGTAGGTGCCAGTTACGTATCTGCGAAAACATGAAAAATCGACTTTACGGGACATTTCATAGCAGATGAAACCTGTTTCTCAAGTCAAATATGGGGAAATAATTTTTTTTTTTTTTTTTTTTTCTTTTTACATCAAATCTCTTTATACCGTGTCAACAAACCCATTTACATTGACTAGCGTCTCGTAGGTGCCAGTTGCGTATCCGCGAAAACCTGAAAAATCGACTCACGGAACATTTTGTAGCAGATGACACCTGTTGCTTAAGTCAATTATAGGGATTTTTCTTTTTCGTTTTCTCTCACTAGGGCCATTGATTTGGTTACGATGACTATCTCACCCGGTTACGTGCTGCGCGTGAAATCGTAAAATCAGCTTAGACACTTTCGGAGGCAACTGATACCTGTTGCACAAATCAAAGAAAGGTAAATCAAATGTTTCCCTGTTTTCTTACCAGGGTCAGTTTTGGTGGCCGTGCGAGTCAAAAGTCAATGTTATGTTTAACCGCTGCGCAAAAATATAAAATTCAGAAGCAACTGTTTCAGAAACTTTTTCTGAAGAAAAAAGATCTTGTTCTTGGTTGAAGAGTTTAAAAATAGGTCATAAAGATAAAATAAGATGTAAGAATAACTAATAATCAAAATTATTTTTGACAGGGTAGAAAACATTGTGGGAAAAGGAGAAAATGCTGGTAACCAGCATTGTCTCCTTTTCTCCGATTATTCTCCAAAGCATTCCCTTTTAGGGCTGTTAAAAAGCGTCATTGTGTTGTGTGGTAAGGGGTCAATAAGGATAAACAGATCCCCCCATCCCAACAGCCAATCAGATCTCATCCCTCTGTGAAATTATCCAATCACAGAAGCTTTTAGGAAATCACCATGGATACCAATCAGCCAATCAGAGAGGCTCTGAGAAATCAAAATGGGCCCAGTCAGCCAATCAGAGAGCTCCAAAATCATTTCAAAATGGCGCCCTAATATAGCGATAGAAAACAGTGAACAAAAAACGGCATAAAAGTGGATTTAGAGTCTTTTTTAAAGGCTGCTGTGCAGTCCTTGGCAATCTGCCAGACATGCACCATCCACACATGCCAGATTTCACTGAAAAAGGGCCAAAATTCAAGAAAACAAGGTGGCAGAAGACCTTGTTTTGGTCTTTTCAAGCACCTTGCAAGATTGCAAGAGTTACTTCCCTTAAAGAAAACCCTTGACCCCCCCCTTTTACCGTTTCATTGAATTTTCTGACTCAGGCCACAATGAATTCATATAAGCCAAAATGATCAATTAACAGTGTAAACCCCCCCCCCCCAGAAATTAATGTGACAAGTTGCTAAAAAAAGAATGAAAATTCTTTCAGTAGCAATTGTTTCCTATTGTATAAATCAAACAAAGGGAACTGAAATGTAATTTTTCCAATCGCTTCAAACCGCAACAAGAAACCCAGTTACGTTGATTACCGTCTCATATGTGCCAGTTACGCACATGGGAAAAGCACAGAAAACAATGTGACAAGTGGCTAAAAAAAGACTGAAAACTCTTTCAGTAGCAAGGAACTAAAGTGTAATTCTTCTAATCTCTTCAAACCGCAACAAGAAACCCAGTTACGTTGACTACCGTTTCATACGTGCCAGTTACGCACATGCGAAAACATCAGAAAATGATGTGACAAGTGGCTAAAAAAAGACTTGAACACTCTTTCAGTAACAACTGCTTCCTGTTGCATAAGTCAAATAGAACTAAATTTCTAGTATTTTTTTTTCTCCAATCTCTTCAAACCGCAACAAGAAACCCATTTACGTTGACTACCGTATTGTAGGTGCCAGTTACGTATCTGCGAAAACATGAAAAATCGACTTTACGGGACATTTCATAGCAGACGAAACCTGTTTCTCAAGTCAAATATGGGGAAATAATTTTTTTTTTTTTTTTTTTTCTTTTTACATCAAATCTCTTTATACCGTGTCAACAAACCCATTTACATTGACTACCGTCTCGTAGGTGCCAGTTACGTATCCGCGAAAACCTGAAAAATCGACTCACGGAACATTTTGTAGCAGACGACACCTGTTGCTTAAGTCAATTATAGGGATTTTTCTTTTTCGTTTTCTCTCACTAGGGCCATTGATTTGGTTACGATGACTATCTCACCCGGTTACGTGCTGCGCGTGAAATCGTAAAATCAGCTTAGACACTTTCGGAGGCAACTGATACCTGTTGCACAAATCAAAGAAAGGTAAATCAAATGTTTCCCTGTTTTCTTACCAGGGTCAGTTTTGGTGGCCGTGCGAGTCAAAAGTCAATGTTATGTTTAACCGCTGCGCAAAAATATAAAATTCAGAAGCAACTGTTTCAGAAACTTTTTCTGAAGAAAAAAGATCTTGTTCTTGGTTGAAGAGTTTAAAAATAGGTCATAAAGATAAAATAAGATGTAAGAATAACTAATAATCAAAATTATTTTTGACAGGGTAGAAAACATTGTGGGAAAAGGAGAAAATGCTGGTAACCAGCATTGTCTCCTTTTCTCCGATTATTCTCCAAAGCATTCCCTTTTAGGGCTGTTAAAAAGCGTCATTGTGTTGTGTGATAAGGGGTCAATAAGGATAAACAGATCCCCCCCATCCCAACAGCCAATCAGATCTCATCCCTCTGTGAAATTATCCAATCACAGAAGCTTTTAGGAAATCACCATGGATACCAATCAGCCAATCAGAGAGGCTCTGAGAAATCAAAATGGGCCCAGTCAGCCAATCAGAGAGCTCCAAAATCATTTCAAAATGGCGCCCTAATATAGCGATAGAAAACAGTGAACAAAAAACGGCATAAAAGTGGATTTAGAGTCTTTTTTAAAGGCTGCTGTGCAGTCCTTGGCAATCTGCCAGACATGCACCATCCACACATGCCAGATTTCACTGAAAAAGGGCTAAAATTCAAGAAAACAAGGTGGCAGAAGACCTTGTTTTGGTCTTTTCAAGCACCTTGCAAGATTGCAAGAGTTACTTCCCTTAAAGAAAACCCTTGACCCCCCCCCTTTTACCGTTTCATTGAATTTTCTGACTCAGGCCACAATGAATTCATATAAGCCAAAATGATCAATGAACAGTGTAACCCCCCCCCCAGAAATTAATGTGACAAGTTGCTAAAAAAAGAATGAAAATTCTTTCAGTAGCAATTGTTTCCTATTGTATAAATCAAACAAAGGGAACTGAAATGTAATTTTTCCAATCGCTTCAAACCGCAACAAGAAACCCAGTTACGTTGATTACCGTCTCATATGTGCCAGTTACGCACATGCGAAAAGCACAGAAAACAATGTGACAAGTGGCTAAAAAAAGACTGAAAACTCTTTCAGTAGCAAGGAACTAAAGTGTAATTCTTCTAATCTCTTCAAACCGCAACAAGAAACCCAGTTACGTTGACTACCGTTTCATACGTGCCAGTTACGCACATGCGAAAACATCAGAAAATGATGTGACAAGTGGCTAAAAAAAGACTTGAACACTCTTTCAGTAGCAACTGCTTCCTGTTGCATAAGTCAAATAGAACTAAATTTCTAGTATTTTTTTTTCTCCAATCTCTTCAAACCGCAACAAGAAACCCATTTACGTTGACTACCGTATTGTAGGTGCCAGTTACGTATCTGCGAAAACATGAAAAATCGACTTTACGGGACATTTCATAGCAGACGAAACCTGTTTCTCAAGTCAAATATGGGGAAATAATTTTTTTTTTTTTTTTTTTTTCTTTTTACATCAAATCTCTTTATACCGTGTCAACAAACCCATTTACATTGACTACCGTCTCGTAGGTGCCAGTTACGTATCCGCGAAAACCTGAAAAATCGACTCACGGAACATTTTGTAGCAGACGACACCTGTTGCTTAAGTCAATTATAGGGATTTTTCTTTTTCGTTTTCTCTCACTAGGGCCATTGATTTGGTTACGATGACTATCTCACCCGGTTACGTGCTGCGCGTGAAATCGTAAAATCAGCTTAGACACTTTCGGAGGCAACTGATACCTGTTGCACAAATCAAAGAAAGGTAAATCAAATGTTTCCCTGTTTTCTTACCAGGGTCAGTTTTGGTGGCCGTGCGAGTCAAAAGTCAATGTTATGTTTAACCGCTGCGCAAAAATATAAAATTCAGAAGCAACTGTTTCAGAAACTTTTTCTGAAGAAAAAAGATCTTGTTCTTGGTTGAAGAGTTTAAAAATCGGCCATAAAGATAAAATAAGATGTAAGAATAACTAATAATCAAAATTATTTTTGACAGGGTAGAAAACATTGTGGGAAAAGGAGAAAATGCTGGTAACCAGCATTGTCTCCTTTTCTCCGATTATTCTCCAAAGCATTCCCTTTTAGGGCTGTTAAAAAGCGTCATTGTGTTGTGTGGTAAGGGGTCAATAAGGATAAACAGATCCCCCCCATCCCAACAGCCAATCAGATCTCATCCCTCTGTGAAATTATCCAATCACAGAAGCTTTTAGGAAATCACCATGGATACCAATCAGCCAATCAGAGAGGCTCTGAGAAATCAAAATGGGCCCAGTCAGCCAATCAGAGAGCTCCAAAATCATTTCAAAATGGCGCCCTAATATAGCGATAGAAAACAGTGAACAAAAAACGGCATAAAAGTGGATTTAGAGTCTTTTTTAAAGGCTGCTGTGCAGTCCTTGGCAATCTGCCAGACATGCACCATCCACACATGCCAGATTTCACTGAAAAAGGGCCAAAATTCAAGAAAACAAGGTGGCAGAAGACCTTGTTTTGGTCTTTTCAAGCACCTTGCAAGATTGCAAGAGTTACTTCCCTTAAAGAAAACCCTTGACCCCCCCCCCTTTTACCGTTTCATTGAATTTTCTGACTCAGGCCACAATGAATTCATATAAGCCAAAATGATCAATGAACAGTGTAACCCCCCCCCCAGAAATTAATGTGACAAGTTGCTAAAAAAAGAATGAAAATTCTTTCAGTAGCAATTGTTTCCTATTGTATAAATCAAACAAAGGGAACTGAAATGTAATTTTTCCAATCGCTTCAAACCGCAACAAGAAACCCAGTTACGTTGATTACCGTCTCATATGTGCCAGTTACGCACATGCGAAAAGCACAGAAAACAATGTGACAAGTGGCTAAAAAAAGACTGAAAACTCTTTCAGTAGCAAGGAACTAAAGTGTAATTCTTCTAATCTCTTCAAACCGCAACAAGAAACCCAGTTACGTTGACTACCGTTTCATACGTGCCAGTTACGCACATGCGAAAACATCAGAAAATGATGTGACAAGTGGCTAAAAAAAGACTTGAACACTCTTTCAGTAGCAACTGCTTCCTGTTGCATAAGTCAAATAGAACTAAATTTCTAGTATTTTTTTTTCTCCAATCTCTTCAAACCGCAACAAGAAACCCATTTACGTTGACTACCGTATTGTAGGTGCCAGTTACGTATCTGCGAAAACATGAAAAATTGACTTTACGGGACATTTCATAGCAGACGAAACCTGTTTCTCAAGTCAAATATGGGGAAATAATTTTTTTTTTTTTTTTTTTTTTCTTTTTACATCAAATCTCTTTATACCGTGTCAACAAACCCATTTACATTGACTACCGTCTCGTAGGTGCCAGTTACGTATCCGCGAAAACCTGAAAAATCGACTCACGGAACATTTTGTAGCAGACGACACCTGTTGCTTAAGTCAATTATAGGGATTTTTCTTTTATGTTTTCTCTCACTAGGGCCATTGATTTGGTTACGATGACTATCTCACCCGGTTACGTGCTGCGCGTGAAATCGTAAAATCAGCTTAGACACTTTCGGAGGCAACTGATACCTGTTGCACAAATCAAAGAAAGGTAAATCAAATGTTTCCCTGTTTTCTTACCAGGGTCAGTTTTGGTGGCCGTGCGAGTCAAAAGTCAATGTTATGTTTAACCGCTGCGCAAAAATATAAAATTCAGAAGCAACTGTTTCAGAAACTTTTTCTGAAGAAAAAAGATCTTGTTCTTGGTTGAAGAGTTTAAAAATAGGCCATAAAGATAAAATAAGATGTAAGAATAACTAATAATCAAAATTATTTTTGACAGGGTAGAAAACATTGTGGGAAAAGGAGAAAATGCTGGTAACCAGCATTGTCTCCTTTTCTCCGATTATTCTCCAAAGCATTCCCTTTTAGGGCTGTTAAAAAGCGTCATTGTGTTGTGTGGTAAGGGGTCAATAAGGATAAACAGATCCCCCCCATCCCAACAGCCAATCAGATCTCATCCCTCTGTGAAATTATCCAATCACAGAAGCTTTTAGGAAATCACCATGGATACCAATCAGCCAATCAGAGAGGCTCTGAGAAATCAAAATGGGCCCAGTCAGCCAATCAGAGAGCTCCAAAATCATTTCAAAATGGCGCCCTAATATAGCGATAGAAAACAGTGAACAAAAAACGGCATAAAAGTGGATTTAGAGTCTTTTTTAAAGGCTGCTGTGCAGTCCTTGGCAATCTGCCAGACATGCACCATCCACACATGCCAGATTTCACTGAAAAAGGGCCAAAATTCAAGAAAACAAGGTGGCAGAAGACCTTGTTTTGGTCTTTTCAAGCACCTTGCAAGATTGCAAGAGTTACTTCCCTTAAAGAAAACCCTTGACCCCCCCTTTTACCGTTTCATTGAATTTTCTGACTCAGGCCACAATGAATTCATATAAGCCAAAATGATATATGAACAGTGTAACCCCCCCAGAAATTAATGTGACAAGTTGCTAAAAAAAGAATGAAAATTCTTTCAGTAGCAATTGTTTCCTATTGTATAAATCAAACAAAGGGAACTGAAATGTAATTTTTCCAATCGCTTCAAACCGCAACAAGAAACCCAGTTACGTTGATTACCGTCTCATATGTGCCAGTTACGCACATGCGAAAAGCACAGAAAACAATGTGACAAGTGGCTAAAAAAAGACTGAAAACTCTTTCAGTAGCAAGGAACTAAAGTGTAATTCTTCTAATCTCTTCAAACCGCAACAAGAAACCCAGTTACGTTGACTACCGTTTCATACGTGCCAGTTACGCACATGCGAAAACATCAGAAAATGATGTGACAAGTGGCTAAAAAAAGACTTGAACACTCTTTCAGTAGCAACTGCTTCCTGTTGCATAAGTCAAACAAAGAGAACTAAATTTCTAGTATATTTTTTTTCTCCAATCTCTTTAAACCGTGACAACAAACCCATTTACGTTGACTACCGTATTGTAGGTGCCAGTTACGTATCCGCGAAAAACATGAAAAATCGACTTTACGGGACATTTCATAGCAGACGAAACCTGTTTCTCAAGTCAAATATAGGGATTTTTCTTTTTCGTTTTCTCTCACTAGGGCCATTGATTTGGTTACAATGACTATCTCACCCATATGTGACGGTTACGTGATGCGCGTGAAATCGTAAAATCAGCTTAGACATTTTCGGAGGCAACTGATACCTGTTGCACAAATCAAAGAAAGGTAAATCGAATGTTTCCCTGTTTTCTTACCAGGGTCAGTTTTGGTGGCCGTGCGAGTCAAAAGTCAAAAATGATGTGACAAGTGGCTAAAAAAAGACTTGAACACTCTTTCAGTAGCAACTGCTTCCTGTTGCATAAGTCAAACAAAGAGAACTAAATTTCTAGTGTATTTTTTTTCTCCAATCTCTTTAAACCGTGACAACAAACCCATTTACGTTGACTACCGTATTGTAGGTAGTTCAAGTCTTTTTTTAGCCACTTGTCACATCATTTTCTGATGTTTTCGCATGTGCGTAACTGGCACATATGAAACGGTAGTCAACGTAACTGGGTTTCTTGTTGTGGTTTGAAGAGATTAGAAAAATTACACTTCAGTTCCTTGCTACTGAAAGAGTTTTCAGTCTCTTTTTCGCCACTTGTCACATTGTTTTCTGTGCTTTTCGCATGTGCGTAACTGGCATATACGAGACAGTAATCAACGTTACTGGGTTTCTTGTTGCGGTTTGAAGCGATTGGAAAAATTTCATTTCAGTTCCCTTTGTTTGATTTATACAATAGGAAACAATTGCTACTGAAAGATATTTCAGTCTTTTTTTAGCAACTTGTCACATTAATTTCTAGGAGGGTGCAGGGGGGTTTACACTGTTCATTGATCATTTTGGCTTATATGAATTCAATGTAGCCTGAGTCAGAAAATTCAATGAAACGGTAAAAGGGGGGCATCAAGGGTTTACTTTAAGGGAAGTAACTCTTGCAATCTTGCAAGGTGCTTGAAAAGACCAAAGCAAGGTCTTCTGCCACATTATTTTCTTGAATTTTGGCCCTTTTTCAGTGAAATCTGGCATGTGTGGATGGTGCATGCCTGGCAGATTGCCAAGGACTGCACAGCAGCCTTTAAAAAAGACTCTAAATCCACTTTTATGCCGTTTTTTGTTTACTGTTTTCTCTCGCTATATTAGGGCGCCATTTTGAAATGATTTTGGAGCTCTCTGATTGGCTGACTGGGCCCATTTTGATTTCTCAAAGCCTCTCTGATTGGCTGATTGGTATCCATGGTGATTTCCTAAAAGCTTCTGTGATTGGATAATTTCACAGAGGGATGAGATCTGATTGGCTGTTGGGATGGGGGGATCTGTTTATCCTTATTGACCCCTTACCACACAACACAATGACGCTTTTTAACAGCCCTAAAAGGGAATGCTTTGGAGAATAATCTGAGAAAAGGAGACAATGCGGTCAATGTTGTCACGGTTTAAAGAGATTGGAGAAAAAAATATACTAGAAATTTAGTTCTCTTTGTTTGACTTATGCAACAGGAAGCAGTTGCTACTGAAAGAGTGTTCAAGTCTTTTTTTAGCCACTTGTCACATCATTTTCTGTTGTTTTCGCATGTGCGTAACTGGCACGTATGAAACGGTAGTCAACGTAAATGGGTTTCTTGTTGCAGTTTGAAGAGATTAGAAAAATTACACTTCAGTTCCTTTCTACTGAAAGAGTTTTCAGTCTCTTTTTCGCCACTTGTCACATTGTTTTCTGTGCTTTTCGCATGTGCGTAACTGGCACATACGAGAAAGTAATCAACATAACTGGGTATCTTGTTGCGGTTTGAAGCGATTGGAAAAATTACATTTCAGTTCCCTTTGTTTGATTTTTGCAATAGGAAACAATTGCAACTGAAAGAATTTTCAGTCTTTTTTTTTAAACTTGTCACATTAATTTCTAGGAGGGGGGGTTTACACTGTTCATTGATCATTTTGGCTTTTATGAATTCAATGTGACCTGAGTCAGAAAATTCAATGAAACGGTAAAAGGGGGGGCATCAAGGGTTTACTTTAAGGGAAGTAACTCTTGCAATCTTGCAAGGTGCTTGAAAAGACCAAACCAAGGTCTTCTGCCACCTTGTTTTCTTGAATTTTGGCTCTTTTTCAGTGAAATCTGGCATGTGTGGATGGTGCATGCCTGGGTTTGTTGTCACGGTTTAAAGAGATTGGAGAAAAAAGATACACTAGAAATTTAGTTCTCTTTGTTTGACTTATGCAACAGGAAGCAGTTGCTACTGAAATGCACTTCAAACCGCAACAAGAAACCCAGTTACGTTGACTACAGTTTCATACGTGCCAGTTCATTACATGCGGAAAACACCAGAAAATGATGTGACAAGTGGCTAAAAAAAGACTTGAACACTCTTTCAGTAGCAACTGCTTCCTGTTGCATAAGTCAAACAAAGAGAACTAAATTTCTAGTATATTTTTTTTCTCCAATCTCTTTAAACCGTGACAACAAACCCATTTACGTTGACTACCGTATTGTAGGTGCCAGTTACGTATCCGCGAAAACATGAAAAATTGACTTCACGGGACATTTCATAGCAGACGAAACCTGTTTCTGAAGTCAAATATAGGGATTTTTCTTTTTCGTTTTCTCTCACTAGGGCCATTGATTTGGTTACGATGACTATCTCACCCATACGTGACGGTTACGTGATGCGCGTGAAATCGTAAAATCAGCTTAGACACTTTCGGAGGCAACTGATACCTGTTGCACAAATCAAAGAAAGGTAAATCGAATGTTTCCCTGTTTTCTTATGTTATGTACATACCCAGTTATTCCTAGCTTTGTTCATGTGTGTATCTATTTTTGAATGGTTTTCCCCTGTTACTATTTTTAGAACTGGATTCTCTCTTGTGGAATATTGTGCTGGAAGTTTCCAGGCCTTTTTACAATCTGTTTACTAGAAGTTATGCAACTAATTTTAACATGAATTTTCTGGAAGTTTCCCTGTTATTATAAAAGGAAAAGCTTTTTACATCTCAGGGTTCACTAGTTAATATATGATTGCCAGACTACAGTGGGGATTATTTTGTGTTTGTGTCTTATAATTAGTGCTTGGATTACATTCAGTTGGATTAGGATCAGACTAGACTAAAGTGAGGATTATTTCATGTGCTTGGATTACATTCAGTTTGGATCAGGATTAGATTGGAATTAAGACTGGAATAGTTTGTCTTTTGGATTTAACATCTAAGGTATTGTTTTGTACAATTGTAATATTGTCACTGTTTATTTGATATTTTTGTTAATAAATTCTGTTAATTGTTATCGTTTGTTGCTGGCTTCTTCTTTCTAGTTACGCCTGACTCGTAACAGAAATTGGGGGCTCGTCCGGGATTGGAAAATAGACTAAAACGTATTTGTTTTCCATTTTGGACTATCCATCGATTGGAAAATAAGACTAACGCATTCGTTTACTAATCAGTAATTATAATACAATTTTGTACTTGAATCCAGCAACAAACAAACATGTCTTTTGACTTAGATAAATTTACGGCTGAACCATCTGTGGAGTTATTGAATTTGGGTAAAAAGACTGATTTGCTTAATCTTGCTAAGCACTATAAATTGTCTGAAATAAAATCTTCAATGCGTAAACATGAAATTAAGAACATTTTGGTACAATATTTTGTTGATGAGGAAATTTTTAATGAAAATGCTCTTTCCCTGATAGTTGACGTTCAGTCAGTTTCAAGTTCGAAAGAACTTGAATTAAAACTTCAGATCAGACTATTAGAAATTCAGGAAAGAGAGAAAGAAAGAGAATGGGAAGAGAGAGAGAAGGAAAGAGAAAGGGAAAGAGAAAGGGAGAGAGAAGAAAGAGAAAGGGAAGAGAGAGAGAATGAAAGAGAAAGGGAAAGGGAAGAGAGAGAGAAGGAAAGAGAAAGGGAAAGAGAAGAGAGAGAGAAGGAGAGAGAATTTCAATTAAGAATGAGGGAAATAGAAATGCAAGAAAGAGCAAATCAGCCGAAGCAAAAGATTGAATACAATTTTGATGTTACAAAACATATTAGGCTTGTTCCTCCATTTCAAGAAAAAGAAGTTGATAAATACTTCCTACACTTTGAAAAAGTTGCAGAAAACTTAAATTGGCCAAAAGAGCATTGGACTTTACTTCTGCAAAGTGTTCTGATAGGCAAAGCTCGTGAAATTTATACACATCTAGGTGTTGAACAAAGTCATCATTATGAGACTGTTAAAGAACTTATTCTCAAAGGTTATGAGCTGGTCCCAGAAGCATATAGACAAAAATTTAGAAATTGTAAAAAAGATTCTAACCAGACTCATGTTGAATTTGCTAGAAACAAAGAACAGTTATTTGATAGATGGTGCTGTTCTAAGAAAATAGACCAAAATTTTGATAAACTCAGACAACTTATGTTAGTTGAAGAATTCAAACGTTGTATTCAATTTGATGTTAAGACATTCTTAGACGAAAAACAAGTTGAAACTTTAGAAGAAGCAGCTCGTCTGGCTGATGATTACTACCTTACACATAAAGTTTCTTTTATTAATAAACCCAAACCTACTTCCTCACATCCCCAAAATAAATTTATGTCTGGTAATTCATCTGGCATGCCCAGTCAATCCAATACACCCAAACCCAATTCTACTAGTGAAACCAAAAGTCAATATCCCTTATCTCGACCCACTTGTAACTATTGTAAGAAACCTGGTCACCTTGTTTCTGAATGTTTGAAATTAAAAAGGAAGTTAGAAAGTGATGAAGCCAAACCAACAGGGCTCACCACTCTTAGACCAAGGCCACAGTCTTCTATTAAAACCAATACAATTGACATAGTCACAAAACCCAAGTCTGATTCTACTATGGAGATTTTTGAACCATTTATGTTGAATGGTTTTGTATCACTTTCAGGTGATAATTGCCCACCTACCCCTATTAAAATTTTAAGAGACACAGGAGCTTCTCAATCTCTTATTTAAGCAGATATACTGCCTTTTTCTGAGAAGACTTCTTCCGGTACTAGTGTCCTTATTCAGGGTGTAGAGTGTGGAACTGTTAATATCCCTCTCCATCACGTTAATTTGTCATCAGATTTGGTTACTGGGCCTGTGGTTATTGGTATTAAACCTTCCTTACCATTTAAAGGTGTCCATTTATTGCTAGGCAATGACTTAGCTGGAGATAAGGTTGTTGTAAATCCACTTGTAACTGACACACCAAATATAGGTCAAACAGATGACCCTATCGAGCAGGAAATTCCTGACTTGTATCCTTCTTGTGCAGTTACCCGAGCTATGGCTAAAAAGGCCATTTTGGAAAACTCAAACTCTGATATTGACTTGACGGATACTTTTATCGGTCAATATTTTAATAATGAGATTAAAAAGTCTCTTGATACTCAGACAGACACGTCAATGTCTTGTCATTCATCACCACGGTCTATTGACCAAGGTCACGACACGCTGTCAGAGTCACAGCTTATCCAGGAACAGCAAACTGATCCTGAGATTTCAAAATTAATTTTTAGGGCTTTACCTGAAGATGAAATTTCACAGGTCCAATGTGTTACTATATAAAGAATGGGATTCTTATGAGAAAATGGCGACCATTTGATGTCCCAGCTGATGATGAATGGGCTGTTTACCACCAAATTGTGGTTCCAAAGTCATATCGTCATGAAATACTAAGTATAGCTCATGAAAGTCCTATGTCAGGTCATCTAGGTATAAACAAGACCTATCACAAAATTATTAATCATTTTTATTGGCCTGGTCTCAAATCAGATGTCTCTAAATATTGTAAAACTTGCCATACATGTCAAATGGTAGGTAAGCCCAACCAAACCATTCCCAAAGCTCAATTACAACCTATTCCTGCTTTTGATGAACCTTTCAGTAGGATACTTATAGATTGTGTTGGTCCTTTACCTCGAACCAAGTCAGGAAATGAGTATCTCTTAACAATTATGTGTACTTCTATACGTTTTCCTGAAGCTATTCCTTTAAGGAACATCAAAACAAAGTCAATAGTCAAAGCTCTTATAAAGTTTTTCACATTTGTTGGTCTTCCAAAATCAGTTCAGTCTGATCAAGGGTCAAATTTTATGTCTGGTATATTCCAACAGGTTATGCATGAATTAGGAATCAAGCAATATAGGTCATCCGCCTATCACCCTGAAAGTCAAGGTGCTTTAGAAAGATTTCACCAGACATTAAAAAATATGATAAGATCATATTACTTTGACACTGAAAAAGATTGGGATGAGGGCATCCATTTGTTACTATTTGCAGCCAGAGAATCTGTACAAGAATCTCTTGGTTTCAGCCCTTTTGAATTAGTTTTTGGCCATTCTGTTCGTGGACCTTTAAAACTTTTGAAGGAGAAATTTCTCTCAAATGATGAAACACCTTTGAATTTACTGCAGTATGTTTCTGACTTCAGAAATAGACTGTCTAGGGCATGTGAGGTTGCTAGGTCCAATCTTAAAATGTCTCAGGGCAAAATGAAAGCAAAATATGACAACCATGTTATAGATAGAAAATTTAAACCAGGTGACAAAGTCCTTGCTCTTTTGCCAATACCTGGCAGACCTTTACAGGCAAGATATTTTGGACCCTACACTATTGACAAGAAAACAAGTGATTTAAACTATATAATTAATACTCCAGGAAGGCGTAAAAACAAACAAATGTGTCATATAAATATGTTAAAGGAATACTTTTGACAGAGATAGCTCTATTTCAAAACCAATTACAGTTGTAAACACTGTCCCACAAGAATCAAATGTATCTGATCTTGAAGTAAATTCGGACTTTATTGATAAATCTGATCCTGGTCCATCTAAACTTGAAAATTCTGATATTTTGAGAAACCTTGACAACAAACTTTCTCACTTGGAACCATCACAGCAGGAAGAGCTGAAACAGTTGATACATGAATATGAACATTTATTTCCTGATATCCCCACAAGAACTGATAAAATCTATCATGATGTCATTGTGGAAGATTCTAAACCAATAAAGCAACATCCATATAGGATGAATCCTTTGAAACAGAAATACCTCCAGGATGAAGTAAAATACTTACTGGAAAATGACTTTATTGAACCTAGCCAGAGTAATTACAGTTCACCATGTATATTAGTACCGAAATCAAATGGAACTTTTAGAATGTGTACTGACTATCGTAAAGTGAACTCTGTGACAAAAACAGACTCTTTTCCAATACCAAGAATTGATGACTGTATTGACAAAGTTGGAAATTCTAAATATGTCACCAAATTTGACCTGCTAAAAGGATTCTGGCAAGTTCCACTGACTGATAGAGCAAAAGAAGTATCAGCCTTTGCTACTCCAAACGGTCTGTACCAATACAAAGTTATGCCGTTTGGGATGAAAAATTCTCCTGCAACGTTTCAGCGGCTTATAAACAATGTTATATGTGGATTAGATGGCTGTGATGCATATATTGACGACGTCATCATCTACTCAGACAGTTGGAGTGACCACCTTCAAAGAATCAGGAAGTTCTTCGACAGACTCAGTAAAGCGAAACTGACTGTAAATCTTGCAAAAACTGAATTTTGTCATGCTACTGTAACATTTCTAGGACATCTTGTGGGACAGGGTCAAGTTAAACCTTTAGAAGCTAAAGTCAGTGCTATCTCTGAGTTTCCTGTGCCTAAATGTAAAAGACAGCTGATGCGATTTCTTGGTATGGCTGGCTACTATAGGAAATTCTGTAAAAATTTCTCAGGTATTGCTGAACCTTTAACAAATTTACTTAAGAAAAGCACAAAGTTCAAATGGAATGACAAATGTCAAGATGCATTTGATCGTCTGAAAGCCATACTAAAGAGCGCACCAGTTCTCTTGGCACCTGATTTTGACAAATGTTTCAAATTAGCTGTTGATGCAAGTGATGTTGGTATTGGTGCTGTTCTTTTACAAGAAGATAATAATGGTATTGATCACCCAGTTTGTTACTTTTCTAAGAAATTTAACAAACATCAGAAAAATTACTCTACCATAGAAAAAGAGTGTCTTGCCTTAATTCTGGCAATCCAGCAGTTTGAAGTTTATTTAAACTCTTCAACTTCACCAATTGTTGTTTTCAGTGATCATAACCCTTTAAGTTTTCTACACAAACTTAAGAATAAGAATCAAAGATTACTGAGGTGGAGTTTATTGCTTCAAGAGTTTAATCTTGACATAAGACACATAAAAGGGAAAGATAACATTATACCAGATGCTCTTTCAAGAGTTTGAAATTCAAGTGGTCATTTTCCCTAAATCAAGTTTAAACTGTTTTTTCTTTTAAATTGTAATTTCATTACCTTGACTATTTTCATTAGTCTGAAATAAATTAATATTTGAGTTTGTCATTTCCTATGTATACTTCAGATAAAGTATCATATACATGTATATAAATAATATTGCAAAAAAGAAAGATTTATTTCATAAACCTTCCTTTTTCTTTTCAAGGGGGGAAGTGTTATGTACATACTCAGTTATTCCTAGCTTTGTTCATGTGTGTATCTATTTTTGAATGGTTTTCCCCTGTTACTATTTTTAGAACTGGATTCTCTCTTGTGGAATATTGTGCTGGAAGTTTCCAGGCCTTTTTACAATCTGTTTACTAGAAGTTATGCAACTAATTTTAACATGAATTTTCTGGAAGTTTCCCTGTTATTATAAAAGGAAAAGCTTTTTACATCTCAGGGTTCACTAGTTAATATATGATTGCCAGACTACAGTGGGGATTATTTTGTGTTTGTGTCTTATAATTAGTGCTTGGATTACATTCAGTTGGATTAGGATCAGACTAGACTAAAGTGAGGATTATTTCATGTGCTTGGATTACATTCAGTTTGGATCAGGATTAGATTGGAATTAAGACTGGAATAGTTTGTCTTTTGGATTTAACATCTAAGGTATTGTTTTGTACAATTGTAATATTGTCACTGTTTATTTGATATTTTTGTTAATAAATTCTGTTAATTGTTATCGTTTGTTGCTGGCTTCTTCTTTCTAGTTACGCCTGACTCGTAACACTTACCAGGGTGGCCGTGCTGAAAAAGGTCCAAAATTCAAGAAAACAAGGTGGCAGAAGACCTTGTTTTGGTCTTTTCAAGCATCTTGCAAGATTGCAAGAGTTACTTCCCTTAAAGTAAACCCTTAATGCCCCCCTTTTACCGTTTCATTGAATTTTCTGACTCAGGCCACAATGAATTCATATAAGCCAAAATGATCAATGAACAGTGTAAACCCCCCTTCCCCCTCCTAGAAATTAATGTGACAAGTTGCAAAAAAAAGACTGAAAATTCTTTCAGTAGCAATTGTTTCCTATTGCATAAATCAAACAAAGTGAACTGAAATGTAATTTTTCCAATCGCTGTTTAAAAAGCGTCATTGTGTTGTGTGGTAAGGGGTCAATAAGGATAAACAGATTACCCCCCCAATTCCAACAGCCAATTAGATCTCATCCCTCTATGAAATTATCCAATCACAGAAGCTTTTAGGAAATCACCATGGATACCAATCAGCCAATCAGATTGAGAGAAAACTGTGAACAAAAAACGGCATAAAAGTGGATTTAGAGTCTTTTTTAAAGGCTGCTGTGCAGTCCTTGGCCATCTGCCAGGCATGCACCATCCACACATGCCAGATTTCACTGAAAAAGAGCCAAAATTCAAGCTTCCTGTTGCATAAGTCAAACAGAACTAAATTTCCAGTATATTTTTTTTCTCCAATCTCTTTAAACCCTGACAACAAACCCATTTACATTGACTACCGTATTGTAGGTGCCAGTTACGTACCCGCGAAAACATAAAAAATCGACTTTAGGGGACATTTCATAGCAGACGAAACCTGTTTCTCAAGTCAGATATGGGGAAATAATTTTTTTTTTTTATTTCAAATCTCTTTATACCGTGTCAACAAACCCATTTACATTGACTACCGTCTCGTAGGTGCCAGTTACGTATCCGCAAAAACCTGTAAAATCGACTCACGAAACATTTTGTAGCAGACCACACCTGTTGCTTAAGTCAATTATAGGGATTTTTCTTTTTCGTTTTCTCTCAAATTTTCTTTGACAGGGTAGAAAACATTGTGGGAAAAGGAGAAAATGCTGGTAACCCGCATTTCTCAGATTATTCTCCAAAACATTCCCTTTTAGGGCTGTTAAAAAGCGTCATTGTGTTGTGTGGTAAGGGGTCAAAAAGGATAAACAGATTCCCCCCCATCCCAACAGCCAATCAGATCTCATCCCTCTGTGAAATTATCCAATCACAGAAGCTTTTAGGAAATCACCATGGATACCAATCAGCCAATCAGAGAGGCTTTGAGAAATCAAAATAGGCCCAGTCAGCCAATCAGAGAGCTTCAAAATCATTTCAAAATGGCGCCCTAATATATCGAGAGAAAAAATGAACAAAAAACGGCATAAAAGTGGATTTAGAGTCTTTTTTAAAGACTGCTGTGCAGTCCTTGGCAATCTGCAAGGCATGCACCATCCACACATGCCAGATTTCACTGAAAAAGGGCCAAAATTCAAGAAAACAAGGTGGCAGAAGACCTTGTTTTGGTCTTTTCAAGCACCTTGCAAGATTGCAAGAGTTACTTCCCTTAAAGTAAACCCTTGATGCCCCCCCTTTTACCGTTTCATTGAATTTTCTGACTCAGGCCACATTGAATTCATATAACCCAAAATGATCAATGAACAGTGTAACCCCCCCCCCAGAAATTAGTGTGACAAGTTGCTAAAAAAAGACTGAAAACACTTTCAGTAGCAATTGTTTCCTATTGCATAAATCAAACAAAGGGAACTGAAATGTAATTTTTATAATCGCTTCAAACTGCAACAAGAAACCCAGTTACGTTGACTACCGTCTCATACGTGCCAGTTACGCACATGCGAAAAGCACAGAAAACAATGTGAAAAGTGGCTAAAAACAGACTGGAAACTCTCAGTAGCAAGGGACTGAAGTGTCTATAATTATGCCCCCCTTTCGAAGAAATGGGGGTATATTGCTTTGCACTTGTCCGTCGGTCCGTCGGTCCGTCCGTAGACCAAGTTTGTCCGGAGCATAACTCAAAAACTATTTCAGGTATCATCTTGAAACTTCATAGGTGGATAGATCTCATTAAGGAGAAGTGCAGTGCACAAGAACCATAACTCTGCCCATCATATTTTTGGAGTTATTGCCCTTTGTTGATTTTCATACTTAATTTTTGTCCGGAGCATAACTCAAAAACTATTTCAGGTATCATCTTGAAACTACATAGGTGGATAGATCTCATTAAGAAGAAGTGCAGTCCTCAAGAACAACAATTCTGCCCATCATATTTTTGGAGTTATTGCCCTTTGTTGATTTTCATACTTAATTTTTGTCCAGAGCATAACTCAAAAAGTATTTTAGGTATCACCTTGAAACTTCACAGGTGGATAGATCTTAGACAAGCTAATAATAGAAAACGAAGTCTTTAAGTATGACGAAACCAGGAAGGACATTGTTCGCATTGGTTACGCTAGAAGGCGAAAACAGCCGAATACTCAAGAGCACGTGCAGGCGGAAAACAGCGACAGCCAATCATATGAAGGGGATCCTTCTGTGGTCACACAACGGGGAAGCCAGTCTTGCTAGGTCGGAGGTCAAGGTCTACATACAGTCACGAACATAAACATATTATCGTGGAACGTGCGAGGTTTAAAACGCCTTACCAATTGTAACTCTTTCAAGAGTTTTATTTTAGATTTTGATATTATTGGTTTAGTCGAGACGTGGGGTGATAGAATTGGAGAATTTTCAAGTTTAATAGATAACTATACTGTGTTCGACTCCATTCGCAGTAAATCAAGATTTGCTGTTCGCAACAGTGGAGGAGTCAGTATTTTTGTTAAAAACCATTTCATACAGAACAATTTTATTAAGCGCATTTGTTCAGATTTTCAAGATTGTGTAGTGTTATATATCAATAGTAGCATATTCCAGTATATGAAAGATGTTGTATTGATTTTGATTTATGTTCCCCCGGAAGGATCGAAAACTTATGATGTAGATCAGAATAATGGGATTTTAATGCTAGGCCAAAAAATTGAGTACTTGTGTCAAAAATTTCCAAATTGCTACCTATATGTTATGGGAGATTTTAATGCGAGAACTAAAGATTTTTTTGATTATATCCCCAGCGACAATTTAAATGCTATTTTTAATATAGAGATAGACTATGATAATGACGATTTTGAGTTTGAACGCAACAATAAGGATAAGGATACTTACAATACTTTTGGTGAATCTCTCGTTGAGTTATGTACTGTACATGATATACATTTGTTAAACGGTCGATTACATGATGATCTTGTAGGAAATTTTACATGTATAGCCAATAACGGCAAAAGTGTGGTTGATTATCATATTGCATCGTCTTATCTTTTTCCATACATAAGTTACTTTACTGTTCTTGAAAGGGATGATTCGGACCATTTCCCGTTGCACAGCCGTTTAACGTTTAGTAATTCAAGGGAGGTAACTAAAACAAACAATAAAGCCAGTACAATTGAATTGTTCCCCTTCCACCAATTCAAATGGAGGGACGACTATAAAGCGAACTTTTTATCTCTCTTCGAGGATAATATCTCGAAATACACAGATGAAATTAATACCTTGATAGATATTGATGTTAATCTTGCAATTCAAAAATTGATAAATGTCTATAAAATGTCGAGCGAAGTTATGAAGTGTGTAAAACCAAATAGTGTACGACGTTCTAGTTGTAACCCTCCTTGGTGGGATGATAAGTGCCACGAAGCAAAGACCTTAAAGTATTCATTACTGAGAACATTTCGTGTCACAAACGATCACAGTGATTTCATTAAATATACGAAAGCACGTAATTCCTTCAAAAATATATGTTCTTTAAAAAAAGCTACCTTCTTGAAAAAGAAGCGAGAATTACTAATGAAAAATAGTAATAACCCCAAAGACTTTTGGCGGACGATACGTCCTCAAAAAGTCACAGACAATATTTCTAGCACTATGACAGAAAATAACATTGAAATGTGGTTTAATTATTTTAAAAGTTTGTTACACAAAGATGGTCAAATTGATATTAAAGAACGCCACTGGAATGCAGATCAAACTGATAATGAATATGGCTTAATACTGAATGCCCCAATTACACATGATGAAGTCATAAAGAGCATTCTAAAACTAAAAAATGGTAAAGCCTGTGGCAAGGACGGGATCACTGCTGAATTTTATAAAAGTTCTTGTCATTTTGTCTCTCCATTACTGGTACGTATATTTAACCAAATCTTAGACTCTGGTATATTCCCTGAGACCTGGAGTGAGAGTGTTATAATCCCGGTGTATAAGTCAGGATCACGTGATAACCCTTCGAATTATAGAGGTATTTCCTTGATCAATGTTATGTACAAAATCTTTTCTATCATTGTAAATGATAGGCTATATAAATGGACAGAAAATTTTAATTTGATTGATGAAAGTCAGGCTGGGTTTAGAGCTGGGTATTCTGTAATTGATAACCTTTTTACGTTGCAAAGTATGGTACAAAAATATACATGTAAGCCTGGAGGGCGATTCTATGTACTTTACGTCGATTTTAAGAAAGCGTTTGATTCTTTAGTACACGATAAGATTTTTGAAGTGTTACTGAAAAGGGGTCTTAGTGGAAAAATATTTAACGTATTATTATCAATGTATTCAAATTTGCAAGCATTTCTGCGGCTTGGTGATAAACTATCTATGCCTTTTACCTGTAACATTGGTACAAGACAAGGGGACATAACAAGTCCGATCATTTTCAGTCTTTTTGTTCAAGAGTTATCTACCTTTATTAAACAAACATGTCCAGGTATTTATATAAGTGAAGATGCTAGTTCAATTCCCTGTTTGTTATATGCAGATGACGTTGCGCATTGTGCTGATACGGTTAATAATTTACAGTTGCAATTAAATAAATTATCAGAGTTCTGTAACGAGAGTAAATTGGAAGTAAACTTAGCTAAAACAGAAATTATAGTTTTTAGGAATGGAGGTCCCCTGAGATCGAATGAAGCATGGTTTTTTAATGGAAACAAGATTAAAATAACCTCATTTTATAAATATATGGGTCTATTATTAACATCCAAATTGTCGTGGTCCAAAGCAAAGTCCAAACTGGCTTCTCAGGCAAAAAAAGCAATCTATTCGATCAAATCCTATCAGTATAATTTTGGTCATTTTTTACACAAAGAATATTTTAAGTTGTTTGATACTATGGTGCTTCCCATATTAACATTTGGGGCAGAGATATGGGGATTTGAATATTCTGATATTGTTGAAAACGTCCAAATTCAATTTTGTAGAGATTTTTTAGGCGTAAACCATACAGTAAATAATAGTGTTGTGTTAGCTGAATGTGGAAGACTGCCTTTATGCGTTACCTACACCACTAAAACTGTTAAATATTGGTGCAAAATTTTGCGAATGGAGAATCATCGTTACCCGAGACAATGTTTCAATTTACTTAAAGCACATGATGAGCTAGGAAGAATTAACTGGGCAACAAGGGTTAAAAATCTACTTTTTTCATATGGGTTTGGTTATGCATGGGTATTCCAAGAGGTAGGTGACATTGATGTTTTTGTTCGATTATTTAAATCTAGAATTTCAGATTGTTCTCTTCAGAATCTCCACACAAATATCCAGAGTTCATCTCGTTGCGATTTTTACAAACAAATTTCAACACAATTAAACCCAGAAAGATATCTTTGTGTAGATGTTTCTCTGAATTTAAGGAGGGCCTTTGCAAGATTCAGATGTTCAAGTCACAAGTTAAACATAGAACTTGGACGCCATTTTAATATTGCAAGAGAAGATAGAATATGTCATCATTGTTTATTTCACCATGATCTTTTTATAATTGAAAATGAATATCATTCTTTTTTCCATTGTTCATTTTTTGAGGCAGAAAGAAACACTTTATTATTTTCATGGTACAATGGACGAACAGATTTGATATCCTTTTTTAACCTGATGAAATGTAAAAATATAGTTACCATAAGAAAAGTTGCAAAATTTATATCTGTGATTCTCAACAAGAAGGATTTGGAACTTGCATAATTTCATTTTCAGCACATAGCCTTCCTGACTTATATATATGCCCATAAAGGATTTTCTAACCTTATACACATATGAAATACGGATTGTGGGAGTCTGACATCATAAGCGGCGCCAGTTTATGCTTTTTCATGAAAATTTCTATCTCAGATGCAAGCTAGCATTACAATGATCCTATATGACCTATTTTTCATTATTTTGAAGATGCAACTCATCGTCATTGTTAAAAATGTAATTAACATGCTGTATTATGGGCCGGTGGCCTTTCTTTACAAATAAACAGATATTGTATTGTATTGTATTGTATTGTATTAAGGAAAAGTGCAGTGCACAAGTACCATAACTCTGCCCGTCATATTTTTGGAGTAATTGCCCTTTGTTGATTTTCATATTTAATTTTTGTCCGTAGCATAACTCTAAAAGTATTTCAGGTATCACCTTTAAACCCTGTATGTGAAAAAATATTATTAAGGAGAAGTGCAGTGCACAAGAACCATAACTCTGTCTATCATATTTTTGGAGTTATTTCTCTTTGTTGATTTTCAGACTTAATTTTTGTCCGGAGCGTAACTCAAAAAGTATTTCAGGTATCATCTTGAAACTACATAGGTGGATAGATCTCATTTAGAAGAAGTGCAGTCCTCAAGAACAACAACTCTGCCCATCACATTTATGGAGTTATTGCCCTTTGTTGATTTTCATACTTAATTTTTGACCGGAGCATAACTCTAAAAGTATTTCAGGTATCATCTTAAAACCTCATAGGTGGATAGATCTTACTAAGGAGAAGTGCAGTGCACAAGTACCATAACTCTGCCCATCATATTTTTGGAGTTATTGCCCTTTGTTGATTTTCATACTTAATTTTTGTCTGGAGCATAACTCAAAAAGTATTTCAGGTATCACCTTGAAACCTCATAGGTGGATTAACCTTATTAGGGAGAAGTGCAGTGCACAAGAACCATAACTCTGCCCATTATATTTATGGAGTTATTGCCCTTTATTGATTTTCATACTTAATTTTTGTCCAGAGCATAACTCAAAAGGTTTTTCAGGTATCATCTTGAAACTTTATATGTGGATAGATCTTATTCAGGCAAAGTGCATTGCACAAGAACCTAACTCTGCCCATTATATTTTTGCAATTACTGCCCTTTGTTGATTTTCTTACTTATTTTTTTTCCGGAGCATAACTCAAAAAGTATGTGAGGTAAAATCATGAAACTTTAAAAGTTGATAGTTCACATAAATGGGAAGTACAGTGCCTAAGAATTGTTAATTTATCATTAATAATTTTTGAGTAATTACCCTTTGTTCGTTTTTACACTTTGAACGTAAGAGTTTATAATCACATTGGATGCCATTAGGGGGGCATACATGTTTTACAAACATCTCTTGTTTTTCTAATCTCTTCAAACCACAACAAGAAACCCAGTTACGTTGACTACCGTTTCATACGTGCCAGTTACGCACATGCGAAAACACCAGAAAATGATGTGACAAGTGGCTAAAAAAAGACTTGAACACTCTTTCAGTAGCAACTGCTTCCTGTTGCATAAGTCAAACAAAGAGAACTAAATTTCTAATATATTTTTTTTCTCCCATCTCTTCATACCGTGACAACAAACCCATTTACATTGACTACAGTATTGTAGGTGCCAGTTACGTATCGGCAAAAACATGAAAAATCGACTTTACGGGACATTTCATAGCAGACGAAACGTGTTTCTCAAGTCAAATATGGGGAACTAAATTTCTATTTTTTTTTTTTTTTTTTTCATTTTTTCCTTCAAATCTCTTTATACTGTGACAACAAACTCATTTACGTTGACTGCCGTCTTGTAGGTGCCAGTTAACTATCTGCGAAAACATGAAAAATCAACTCACGGAACATTTTATAGAGGACGACACCTGTTGCTTAAGTCAATTATAGGGATTTTTCTTTTTCGTTTTCTCTCACTAGGGCCATTAATTTGGTTATGATGACTATCTCACCCATGCGTGACGGTTACATGCTGCGCGTGAAATCGTAAAATCAGCTTAGACACTTTCGGAGGCAACTAATATTTGTTGAGCAAATCAAAGAAAGGTAAATCGAATATTTCACAGTTTTCTTACCAGGGTCAGTTTTTGTGACCGTGCGAGACAAAAGTCAATGTTATGTTTATCCGCTGCACAAAAATATAAAATTCAGAAGCAATCGGTTGCTGTTTCAGAAACTTTTTCCGATGAAAAAAGATCTTGTTCTTGGTTGAAGACTTTAAAAATAGGCCATAAAGATACAATAAGATGTAAGAATAACTAATGATCGAAATTTTCTTTCACATGGTAGAAAACATTGTGGGATAAAGAGAAAATGCTGGTAACCAGCATTGTCTCCTTTTCTCTGATAATTCTCCAAAGCAATCCCTTTTAGAGGTGTTAAAAGGCGTCATTGTGTTGTATGGTAAGGGATCTACAAGGATAAACAGATTTCCCCCCATCCCAACAGCCAATCAGATCTCATGCCTCTGTGAAATTATCCAATCACAGACGCTTTTAGGAAATCACCATGGTTACCAATCAGAGAAGCTTTGAGAAATCAAAATAGGCCCAGTCAGCCAATTAGAGAGCTTCAAAATCTTTCAAAATGGCGCCCTAATATATCGAGAGCAAACAGTGAACAAAAAACGGCATAAAAGTGGATTTAAAGTCTTTTTTAAAGGCTGCTGTGCAGTCCTTGGCAATCTGCAAGGCATGCACCATCCACACATGCCAGATTTCACTGAAAAAGGGCCAAAATTCAAGAAAACAAGGTGGCAGAAGGTCTTTTCAAGCACCTTGCAAGATTGCAAGAGTTACTTCCCTTAAAGTAAACCCTTGATGCACCCCCCTTTTATCGTTTCATTGAATTTTCTGACTCGGGCTACATTAAATTCATATAAGCAAAAATGATCAATGAACAGTGTAACCCTCCTCCCAAAAATTAATGTGACAAGTTGCTAAAAAAAGACTGAAAACTCTTTCAGTAGCAATTGTTTCCTATTGCATAAATCAAACAAAGTGAACTGAAATGTAATTTCTATAATCGCTTCAAACCGCAACAAGAAACCCAGTTACGTTGACTACCGTCTCATATGTACCAGTTAGGCACATGCAAAAAGCACAGAAAACAATGTGAAAAGTGGCTAAAAAAAGACTGAAAACTCTTTCAGTAGCAAGGGACTGAAGTGTGTATTTTTTCTAATCTCTTCAAACCACAACAAGAAACCCAGTTACGTTGACTACCGTTTCATACGTGCCAGTTACGCACATGTGAAAACACCAGAAAATGATGTGACAAGTGGCTAAAAAAGGACTTGAACATGCTTTCAATAGCAACTGCTTCCTGTTGCATAAGTCAAACAAAGAGAACTAAATTTCTAATATATTTTTTTTCTCCAATCTCTTTATACCGTGACAACAAACCCATTTACATTGACTACTGTATTGTAGGTGCCAGTTACGTATCCGCAAAAACATGAAAAGTCGACTTTATGGGACATTTCATAGCAGACGAAACCTGTTTCTCAAGTTAAATATGGGGAACTAAATTTTTTTTTTTTTCTTTTTTCCTTCAAATCTCTTTATACTGTGACAACAAACCCATTTACGTTGACTGCCGTCTTGTAGGTGCCTGTTACGTATCCGCGAAAACATGAAAAGTTGACTCAGAACATTTTGTAGCAGACAATACCCGTTGCCTAAGTCAATTATAGGGATTTTTCTTTTGCGTTTTCTGTCACTAGGGCCATCGATTTGGTTACAATGACTATCTCACCCTTACATGACGGTTACGTGCTGCGCGTGAAATTGTAAATTCAGCTTAGACACTTTCAGAGGCAACTGATACTTGTTGCACAAATCAAAGACAGGTAAATCGAATATTTCCCTGTTTTCTTACCAGGGTCATTTTTCGTGACCGTGCGAGTCAAAAGTCAATGTTATGTTTATCTGCAGCACAAAATAATAAAATTCAGAAGCAACTGGTTGCTGTTTCAGAAACTTTTTCCGATGAAAAAAGATCTTGTTCTTGGTTGAAGAGTTTAAAAATAGGCCATAAAGATATAAAATGCGATTGTCTTATTACATAAAAGGTGGCCCTTCAGATTTTGGGACGAAAAATGCAAAAAAATCATCCTTATACTCCCACAGCCTTTTAATTTGCATTCATAAAACCCCAGTAGTCGAAAACCATCCGATAACACGAAAAATTAGAGATTTATTATGGACCAGGTTGACACCAACGGGAGACACGTTCTATTTTTAGATCATCAGTTCTCTCATTTAAATACCGGAAATACACAAACAAAGTTTTAAACATCCGTCCGAAAAAAACATTATGGAAAATTATTATTACATGTTTGTTATGTAATGGAATTTAAGCGTTATTAGTCACGTGCCAGTCACTTGACATTCCCTCAATGCTTTATTGATTTTTGGCGCGAAATCTAAAAATAGCTTAAGAGGCTACGTAGCCTTTTAAGGGAATACCACCAAAAATAAATTTTTTGTAATTTTATGATTCTTAATTATTGACGATTTGTATTGTTTTTTCATATAAATTTCAATGATATATATATTTTTTAATTTGGTGTGATTTGAAAATTCTAAATACCCACCTTTAACATAACGCCCTTTGGGCGTTATTATCCCTCGCCATAGGCGGAGGGATATAGTTTTAGCGTTGTCCGTCCGTCTGTCCTTCCGTCCGTCTGTCTGAAGCAATTTCTCCACAACCCTTAAACCAAATTGGATGAAACTTCATATATGAACTCCTTAGGGTAAGCCGCCAATACAATTTTCCCGGATTTTCAATTTGACCCCGTGTTATGGAAAAAAGGGGAAAAAAGGGGCTTAAATCAAAATTGCAATTTTTACCAATATCTCATTCAGTTTTTGTCAGAATATCATGAAACTTCATGGTTATATTGTTTATAGAAAGTTTTAGCATGTGCCCTTGCTATTTTTGCAAAATTCCAATTTTTACTAATATTTCATTCAGTTTTGGTCAAAATTTCATCAAACTTCATGGTTATATTGTTTTTTCATTGTTTCACCATGTGCTCTTGTTTCTTTATCTATGTGTTCTTCAATTTGACCCTCTGTCATGGAAAAAGGGGGTTTCTTGTAACATGAAAAAGGAGCCCTAATGCAAAATTGCAATTTTTACTAATATCTTGTTCAGTTTTTGTCAACATTTCATGGTTATATCTTGTTTTACAAGTTTCAACATGTGCCCTTTTGTTTTTGCAATCTATGAATTATTAATGCACAAATACGTCTTTCCTGCTTTCTCAAATTAAGGCTGCATCACGGATAAAGGGGAATTCATGGAAAAAAATTGTTTTTCACTAGGTTCTCCTTTATCAGTGCTCAAAACTTTGTGAAATTTCAAGTCTGAACTTGTTGGAACGTTGCCCAGGTACCTCTCATCCTTTTTCTCAAATCCAGGCTGCGTCTCGGAAAAAGGGCGCTTCATGTAAAAAAAATTGTTTTATGTAATATTTAATACATGACTGCTCAAAATTTCGAATTTTGAATTATTATTAAAAAATGCCACAAACCACACACCCGTTGTATTTATTGCAATGATCCAATATTGTCTTATGGGAAAAGGGGGCTTATTGGGCTTATTGTCCTCTACAAGTTTGTGTTGGCTATCTCTAAGATAGTAATTGCCTTTTCACTTCAAATTTGGGGGGGGGGGGTGCGGGCATGAACAGGTTCTTCTAGGATAAAAGAGAGCATAACCCGTCTCTGACGGCTCTTGTTTTCTTTAACTCTTTACCAGACAACAAAATTTTAGACTGTTCCAAATTGAAAGGATTTGCAGACAACAAATTAAATGTAACTAAGATGATGATTTTTGGTTTGGGTGGGGAAGAAAACATTGTGGAACAAGGAAAAAATGCTGGTAACCAGCATTTTACTGGCCGAGCCCAGGTAGCTCAGTCAGTAGCGTGCAAGACTTGAGAACACAGGGGTCCAGGGTTCGATCCCTGGTCACAACCCCTGGCTTGGCAAATTTCTGTCTGAGGATTGATGATAGCCACCGCGACAGGACTCATTCATCTCTCATCGTCAACCGTTGTTTCGACAATGGTTATGTGTGAAGCAGTCGGTGGCTTGGAAAGAAAATTGTGCGAAGTACTGATAAAAAAGAAATAAAGAACACATGGATAAGTGCACTTGGTGCTGCGATATAACTGAAAGCCCATGTACAACTTGTGACCCTGGTGTGGGGACAAACTTGACCCCAAGGCTATAATTTGGGCCTTCCTTGTAAAGACCCACTAGATAAAGCTACATGCAAAATTTGGTAGTCCTAGGCCTTATGGCTAGGTAAAAGTAGATTTTTAAAGTTTTCCCAATATGAGCTCATGTAAAATTTGTGAACCCCAGGACGGCGCCAAATTTATTCCCAGGCCTATAATTTGGGAGAAAACCACTTGATAAATCTAGATGCCAAACTGAGTAGTCCTAGGCCTTATGGTTAGGTAGGAGGAGATTTTTAAAGTTTTTCCCTATATAAGCCCAAATAAAACTTTTGCCCCCCCTCCTGGGGGTCTGGTCAAATTTGACCCAGGAGCTATAACTTGGGCACTCTTGGTAGACTACCACTTAATGAAGATTCATGCCAAATTTGGTAGCCCAAAGCCTTACGGCTAGGTACCAGAGGGATTTTAAAGTTTTCCCTACATAAGCCTATGTAAACTTGTGACCCCTGAGGCCTGGTCAAATTTAACCCAAGGGCTATTAATTGAATTTGGTAGAGGTCTAATAGATACAGCTACATGCCGCATTTGGTAGCCCTTATGGTTTTAGAGAAGAAGATTTTGAAACAAGAGGGCCAAGATGGCCCTGGATCGCTCACCTGAATTTTTGAGAGGACCATAGCCTTTTTTTTTTTTTTAAGGTATTGAAACACTGGAAACAAAATCATTATTTTGCCAAGCAATTTTAAAAAGGTCACCTGAAAAAGTCCTTTCAAAATCTGACCAGCAGTTTCAGAAAAGAAGAATTTTTAGGAGTTTCTTAATTTCTGTGCAGTGCAAGTAGCCCCCATTCACCGGAGCCATGTTTCTTGACCTATCAAAATTTCGCGAACAATTTTGAAAAAGGTCACTCAAGGAATATTTAATTGACACACAGTTAGTAAACCAATTGACAATTGACACACAGTTAGTAAACCAATTTACAAAAACCTCTGTTTGGGGTTCAGAATATACACTAAGTAGCCCCCATTCACCAGAGCCATGTTTCTTGATGGATAAAAATTTCGCCAAGTTTTTGAAAAGGGTCACCCGAGGAACATCTCTGTGAAATTATTTTAAAATCTGGCCAGCGGTTTCAGAGAAGAATTTTTAAGAATTTCTTCATTTCTGTATAGTGCAAGAAGCCCCGATTCACCAGAGCCATGTTTCTTGATGGATAAAAATTTCACGAACAATTTTTGAAGGGTCATCCAAGGAACATCTCTGTGAAATTATTTCAAAATCTAACCAGCGGTTTCAGAGAAGAAGAATTTTTTAAGAATTTCTTTATTTCTGTATAGTGCAAGAAGCCCCCATTCACCAGAGCCATGTTTCTTGACGGATCAAAATTTCGGCAACGGTTTTTGAAAAGGGTCACCCAAGGAACATCTCTGTGAAATTATTTTAAAATCTGGCCAGCAATTTCAGAGAAGAAGAATTTTTAAGAATTTCTTTATTTCTGTATAGTGCAAGAAGCCCCCATTTACCAGAGCCATGTTTCTTGACGGATCAAAATTTCGTGAACACTTTTTGAAAAGGGTCACCCAAGGAACATCTCTGTGAAATTATTTTAAAATCTGGCCAGCGGTTTCCGAGAAGAAGATTTTGAAAGAATTTCCTAAAAGTTCCAGACTTTTTGACGGAATCAAATTCTGTGAACAATTTTTAAAGAGGACCTCCCAAGGAACATTCAAGCCAAGTTTGGTCCAAATTGGCCCAGCGCTTTAGGAGGAATTGATGTTTAAAGAATTGTTGTGCTCTGGTGAGCTAAAAAAATCAATATTTATCAATTTTGTTGCCATGGCAGCCAGAGCTTTTGAAGAAATTAAATTCTTTCAAGGAATTCTGAAGAAGACCATGGCAGGATCATTTCTGTGAAGTTTAATCAAAATTGGATGGGTAGTTTCAGAGAAGATGTTTAAAATAACTAGAGCTATCACTCAACGTGATCATACCCCCCACCAGCTCCTTGCCACCAAACAGGTCTTTGTCACAGAATGCAGAATAGTTGAGTACAAAAGTAAGAGTTGAACATGAGCGGCAAATTGTCGCAAGACACGCCCGTCTTACCCCAAGTTGTTAAGCTGGGGCATGCACCAGACAAAATTCAAGTATGAAAAACGACAAAGGGCAATAACTCAAAAATTAAGCGAGCAAGAGTTATGATTCCTATGCAATGCAGTCACCCTTGATGAGATCTATCCATCCATGAAATTTCATAACCCTAGCTAGTGTAGTTTTGGAGATACGCTTCGGACAAAATTCAGGTATGAAAAACAACAAAGGGCAATAACTCAAAAATTAAGGGAGCAGGAGTTATGATTCCTAGGCACTGCATTCCCCCTTGATGAGATCTATCCACCCATGAAATTTCATAACCCTACCTAGTATAGTTTTGGAGATATTCACCGGACCCAATTCAATTATTAAAAACAACAAAGGGCAATAACTCAAAAATTAAGTGAGCAGGAGTTATGATTCCTGTGCACTGCACTCCCCCTTGGTGAGATGTATCAAGCCATGAAATTTCATAACCCTAGGTAGTATAGTTTTGGAGATACGCTCCGGACCAAATTCAAGTATTAAAAACTACAAAGGGCAATAACTCAGTAATTAAACAAACAATAGTTATAATTCCTGTGCACTGCACTCCCCCTTGGTGAGATCTATCCACCTATGAAATTTCATAACCCTACCTAGTAGTTTTGGAGATAAGCTCCAGACAAAATTCAAGTAAAAAACAACAACAAAGGGCAATAACTCAAAAATTAAGCTAGCAAGAGTTATGATTCCTGTGCACTGCACTCCCCCTCGATGAGATCTATCCACCCATGAAATTTCATAACCCTAGCTATTATAGTTTTGGAGATATGCTCCGGACAAAATTCAAGTATGAAAAAGCAATTTGTCCAGAATCATCAAAGGGCCATACCTCCATGAAACCTACATAAACCATAACCAAAATAGGATATGCACATGTCTGCTTTATACTGAGTCTATTTGTGTAGTTTGAACCAAATCTGTCCAATAGTTGATGAGAAAAAGAGCGGACAAGAAATTTCATGAAAGGGCCATAACTCAGTGAAAAATCAATGAACCATAACCAACATTTCATATGCACATCTCTGCTTGATACTGAGTTTACCTGTGAAGTTTGAATAAAATTTGTCTAGTAGTTTATGAGAAATAGAGCGGACAAAAAGCTACCGACCGACCGACAGACGGACGGACCGACGGACCAACCGACAAGCTGACTCCTATATACCCCCCAAACAGAGTTTTGGGGTTATAAAAAGTTAAAGCCTGGATGGTGGACAGACAGACAGACATACAATGGACACTGGACACTGACATAAGCCCGGCCTTTAGCCAATGGAGCTAATAATGTTGAAAACAGCGTTAAACACCATAAATCAATCAAGCATTTTACCCTTTTCCTACAATGTTTTTAAAATCCTTCTCCTACAGGCCAAAGGGTTGGTAAAGCTTGGGATTGTGTGCAAATGTGTTAACTCTTTACCAAACAAGAATTTTTTGTACTGGACCAAATTAAAAGCATCTGCAGACAACAAATCAAATCCCTAGTAATATGATGATTTCTGACTTTGATAGGGTAGACAATAATGTGGGAAAAGGAGAAAAATACTGGTTACTAGCATTTTCTGCCATTCCCACAATCTATCCTTACAGATACCTGCACTGAACAGTCAAGTGGTTGTCAATAAATTAACTCTTAAAGATAATCTACACTCGTAAGTATTAACTCTTTACCAAACAACCCAATCTTAGACTAGTCCAAATTGAAAGCATTTGCAGACAACAAAATTCATGTGACTCGGATATTGAAATTTGTTCTGGGAATGGTGGAAAACATTGTGGCAAAAGAAGAAAATGCTGGTTACCAGCATTTTATCCTTTTCCTACAATGTTTTCAAAGAGCTTCTTTCCAAAATTTGTGAAAAGCAGAGTTAATGATCCATCTATACTTGCTTTCATTAAAAATTCAGTTTTCAGTCAATTTATCAACCATTTCATCTTAATTGTATGACGCTGTGATCATTCTTGTTTCTTTATGCCAAATGTTGTCCCTGATAGCTGCAAGGTTGCACAGATTACAACAAATAGAAAACGCATTTCACTGCATCAATTTATAAAGTAAACATAGTATTATGCTATCATACAGTGCTCCAGATAAGAGGGAGTGACTGTATTCTTAATCCATCATTTCTCTTTGAACCCCTATGTTGTGGGTACTCATTAGAATTGTCTCGATGAGATGATTCTGATGAGTACCCACAACATAAGAATAAAATGGGGGGGGGAGAAGATAATCAATATTTTTGATTTTGAAATCGAAATCACTCCCTCTATCTAGAGCTCTGGTCATATCTGGTTTTAAATGAGGACACCACTGGAGTTTCTCTAATATTTATTAGTAATTTATCTATGTCACACAGCTGACCTAATTCTAGGCTATTTCAAACATTTTCAACTTTCACTGGTTTTCCTCTCTGGCTAAGCCATGGTAGCTCAGTCGGTGAGCAGGACTTGAGAATACAGGGTACTGGGTTCAATCCTTGGCTATGATCCCTGGCTAAACCAATTTCTTTCCAAGATTGATGATAGTCACTGCAACAGGATTCATTCCTCTCCCACTGCTAACCATTGTTTTGACAATGATCATGTGGGAAAGTGGCTAGTGGCTTGGAAAGAAAATTGTGTGAAGTACTGGTAAAACTAGAGGCGATGAGCGCCTGTATCGCTCCACAGGCCTGATTTTTCTGTAACGGTGAAGAGAAGTTTTTAACAATTATCATTCATTCCTGCATTTTAGGTATTTAAAGAAAACAAGAGGACCATGATGGTCCTATATCGCTCACCTGAGTATATTTGTAACTTATATGGTTTATCAAGGGCAGGCTATTAATTCTTTTCAAATAAGGCATACCCTGGGGTTTGTCACAAAAATATGTTTACAGATTTTCTTCTTTGTCTTTGGCCAGTGGAGCTAAAAGCTGCTGCTTATCATCAATTTTTCTCTTCATAGTGTCTTGTTCCCTTTTTGACTTGTAGTTTAGCCATTACCAGACGACAAAATTTTAGACCGTTCCAAATTGAAACAAATTGCAGACGACATTTTAAAATGTATCTAAAATGAAAAATAAGTGATCTTTATGGTAGAAAAGATTGTGAGAAAGGAGAAATTGCTTGTTACTAACAATTTCTCCTTTTTAGCTCCTTTTTAGATGGAATTGATTTTAAAAATTTCCTTCTATGATTCCATGTGAAATAGTGTGCACCAGGGCACAGAGCCAAAATATGACCCAAAGGAGATAATTTTAATTATTTTTATAAAGGGTCACTAGATGATGCTACATGCAAAATATGAATGCTCCAGCCTCTCTGGTTTGTCACAAGTAGATTTTTAAAAGATTTCCTTCTTTGTTTCTATGTAAAATAGGGTGCGCCCGGGCAGAGCCCAAATATGACCGCAGAGGGATAATTCTAGCAATTTTGGTAGAAGATTATCAGATTTTGCTACATAGCAAATATGAATGCGCTAGCCATTACGGTTTGTCAGAAAAAGATTAAACGTTTCCTTCTTTGTTTCTATGTAAAATAGGGTGTGCCCGGGCAAGGCCCAAATATGACCAAAGGGGAATAATTTTAACAATTTTGGTAAGGGGTCACCCAATAATGCTTCAAACAAGATATGAACGCCCTCCGCCTTATGGTTTGTCACAAAAAGATCTTTAAAGATTGTAAAATAGGGTGCACCCGGGCAGAGCCCAAATATGACCGCAGAAGGATAATTTCAACAATTTTGGTAGAAGATCATCAGTTAATGCTACACACTAAATAGGAATGTTCTAGCCATTATGATTTGTCATCAGAAGAAGTTTTAAAGATTTCCTTCTAAATTTCTATGTAAAATAGAGTGCGCCCGGGCAAAGCCCAAATATGACCCCATGGGAATGATTTTAACAATTTTGGTAAGGGGTCACCCAATGATGTTTCAAACAAAATATGAATGCTCTCAACCTTATGTTTTGTCACAAGAAGATTTTTAACGATTTTGAAATAGGGTGCGCCCGGGCAGAGCCCAAATATGACAGCAGAGGAATAATTTTAACACTTTTGGTAGAGGATCATCAGATAATGCTACATACCAAATATGAATGCTCTAGCCATTATGGTGTGTCAGAAAAAGATTTTTTAAAGCTTTCCTTCTTTGTTTCTATGTAAAATAGGGTGCGCCCGGGCAAAGCCCAAATATGACCCCAGGGGTATAATTTTAACAATTTTGGTAAGGGGTCACCCAATAATGCTTCAAACAAGATATGAACACCCTCCGTCTTATGGTTTGTCACAAAAAGATTTTTAAAGATTGTAAAATAGGGTGCACCCGGGCAGAGCCCAAATATGACCGCAGAAGGATAATTTCAACCATTTTGGTAGAAGATCATCAGTTAATGCTACACACTAAATAGGAATGTTCTAGCCATTATGATTTGTCATCAGAAGAAGTTTTAAAGATTTCCTTCTAAATTTCTATGTAAAATAGAGTGCGCCCGGGCAAAGCCCAAATATGACCCCATGGGAATGATTTTAACAATTTTGGTAAGGGGTCACCCAATGATGTTTCAAACAAAATATGAATGCTCCCAACCTTATGTTTTGTCACAAGAAGATTTTTAACGATTTTGAAATAGGGTGCGCCCGGGCAGAGCCCAAATATGACAGCAGAGGAATAATTTTAACACTTTTGGTAGAGGATCATCAGATAATGCTACATACCAAATATGAATGCTCTAGCCATTATGGTGTGTCAGAAAAAGATTTTTTAAAGCTTTCCTTCTTTGTTTCTATGTAAAATAGGGTGCGCCCGGGCAAAGCCCAAATATGACCCCAGGGGAATAATTTTAACAATTTTGGTAAAGGGTCACCCAATGATGCTTTACACAAAATATGAATGCTCCCGGCCTTATGGTTTGTCACAAGAAGATTTTTAAAGATTTTTTCCATTTTCAGCCATTTTGTTGCCATGGCAACCAGAGTTTTTGTTGGAATTAAATTCTTTTAACAATTTTTGTAGAGCTTCACCCAAGGAACATTCCTGCCAAGTTTTATCAAGATTGGCCTTCTGGTTTTGGAGGAGAAGATTTTTAAAGAAATTGTTAAGGGACGGACAGATGGACGGACGGACGGACAGACGGACGGACTGACGGACGGACGCCGGACGATGACCGGTCACAATAGCTACCCCTGAGCACGTTGTGCTCAGGTGAGCTAAAAAGCTATGAAAAACATTGTGAGAAAATAAAAAAAATAATAGTAACCTGCATTTTCTTAGTTTTACACAATAATTTCTACCCTTTTTGGTACAAGTTTTACTAATTTGAAGATTTATTATGTTGTCTGCAACATCTTTCAATTATGACCAGTTATAAAAATTTTGTCTTCTGGTTATAGTTAGAGAGGGTCTTGTTACAAACCATTTTGGGTGGGGAAACACCACAATATAGAAAGAAATATGTATTGCGGCAATTATTTTATTGAAGTTGCAGGATCAGTTTGATTGGATGACAAAATGCCTTATCACAACAGTAAAGCCCTGTCCCTCTTTGTACTAGGTCACCAGTAGGTCAACAAGCCTTTACCAGAACTAATAAAGGTGCACAGGTTCTCTTGTTTTATATGAAAAGGATTAGAGATTATGTAAAACAACCATCTTTAACTCTTTACCAAATGACAAAATTTGGGATGTGACCAAACTGAAAGCATTTGCAGACAACAAATTAAACATTGATGAAATGATGATTTCTCTCTTTGATGAGAACACTGAGGGAAAAGGAGAAAGTGCTGATTACCAGCATTTTCTCCTTTTCCAAGAGTGTTTTCCAAAGACTTCTTCTTTAAGGTCATTAAAAGTCAGGATTGTATGGTAAAGACTTACCACCATAGGAACTAACCTGCAATACAACAATGAAATCCTACAAATAGTTTGAGAGAAGAAATTCTTTTTAACTCTTTATCACACAATGACGACTTTTGACGACCCTGAGTAAGAAGCCTTTTGAAAACATTGTGGGAAAAGGAGAAAATGCTGGTAACCAGCATTTTCTTCTTTTCCCACAATGTTTTCTATCCTATCAAAGAAAAATCATTCTATATGAGCCACATTGAAACTGTCATCAGCAAATGCTCTCAATTCGGACAGGTCTTAACTCTTTACCACACGAGAAAATTTTAGACTGGTCCAAATTGAAAGCATTTGCAGACGACAAAATAAAGGTGACTGAAAAATTAAAAATTGGTTATGGAAGGGTAAAAAACACTGGGAAAAGGAGAAAATGCTAGTTACCAGCATTTTCTCCTTTTCCCACAGTGTTTTCAACAGGCTTCTTTCTCAGGGGCGTCAAAAGTAGGGATTGAGTGGTAATGGGTTAATTCTTGTCGTGTGGTAAAGGGTTAAAGATTTTACTTTATACCATAAAAGGAAAATGAGTGTCCCATAAAAGCCATGTTTTTTCACGGATCCTTTTTTTTTTTTTTTTAAGGAATTCTGTAGACCTCTATCTAAGGAACATTCCTGCAAAATAATAATGCTATCCAATCACCGCTTTGGGAGAAGAAGATTTTTAAAGGTTTTTTACTTTGGTTGCCATGGCAACAAGAATTATTCATGGAACACAATAATTTGAAGGAATTTGAAAAAGGACCACCTAAGGAACATTTCTGTGAAATTTGGTAAAAATCAAGTCAATAGTTTCTGGGGAGAAGTTTTTAAAAGAAAAAGTTTACGGACGCACGGACGAACGCACGTACGAATGAACGGACGGACGCACGACGGACACAACGCCATGACAATAGCTCGCTGGCCTTCGGCCAGTGGAACTAAAAACTAGAGGCGCTTGAGCGCCTGTATCGCTCCACAGGCCTGATTTTTCTGTAACGGTGAAGAAAAGTTTTTAACAATTACCATTCATTCCTGCATTTTAGGTCACTTAAGAAAAAAGCAATGAAAAACATTGTGAGAAAAGAAGAAAATAATAGTAACCTACATTTTCTTAGTTTTACACAATAATTTCTACCCTTTTTGGTACAAGTTTTACTAATTTAAAGATTTATTATGTTGTCTGCAATATCTTTAAATTATGACCAATTATAAAAATTTTGTTTTCTGGTTATAGTTAAAGAGGGTCTTCTTACAACTCATTTTGGGTGGGGAAACATCAAAATATATAAAACGTGAATTGTGGCAATTGTTTGGTGAGATTTTCATTCTCGCCTTGAAGTTGCAGGATCAGTTTGATTGGATAACAAAATGCCTTATCACAACAGTAAAGCCCTGTCCCTCTTTGTACTAGGTCACCAGTAGGTCAACAAACCTTTACCAGAACTAATCAAAGTGCAGAGGTTCTCTTGTTTTATATGAAAAGGATTATAGATTATGTAAAGCAACCATCTTTAACCCTTTACGAAACGACAAAATTTGGTATGTGACCAAAATGAAAGCATTTGCAGACAACAAATTAAACATTAATGAAATGATGATTTCTCTCCTTGATAGAGTAGAAAAAAATTAGGAAAAAGGAGAGAATGCCGATACCAGCATTTTCTCCTTTTCCAAGTGTATTTTCCAAAGACTTCTTCTTTAGGCTTGTTAAATCCAACAAATAATTAGTTCGAGAGAAGAAATTTTTCAAAGATTTTACTTTATACCATAAAAGGAAAATGAGTCTCCCATAAAAGCCATGTTTTTGACGGATCATTTTTTTTTAAGGAAATTAGGAAAAAGGAGAGAATGCCGATACCAGCATTTTCTCCTTTTCCAAGAGTATTTTCCAAAGACTTCTTCTTTAGGCTTGTTAAATCCAACAAATAATTAGTTCGAGAGAAGAAATTTTTCAAAGATTTTACTTTATACCATAAAAGGAAAATGAGTCTCCCATAAAAGCCATGTTTTTGACGGATCATTTTTTTTTAAGGAATTCTGTAGACCTCTATCTAAGGAACATTCCTGCAAAATAATAATGCTATCCAATTAGCGGTTTGGGAGGAGAAGATTTTTAACCCATTACCACACAATCCCGACTTTTAACGACCCTGAGAAAGAAGCCTTTAGAAAACCATTGTGGGAAAAGGAGAAAATGCTGGTAACCAGCATTTTCTCCTTTTCCCCACAATGTTTTCTATCTTTTCCAAAACAAATTTCAATTTTTGAGCCACAATTATGTTGTCATCTGCAAATGCTTTTAGTTTAGACCAGTCCAAAATTTTGTCGTTTGGTAAAGAGTTAAAGGTTTTTTACTTTGGTTGCCATGGCAACCAGATTTATTCATGGAACACAATTATTTGAAGGAATTTGAAAGAGGACCACCTAAGGAACATTCCTGTGAAATTTGGTAAAAATCTAGTTTAAAGTTTCTGAGGAGAAGTTTTTTAACCCATTACCATACAATCCCTACTTTTGATGACCCTGAGATAGAAGCCTTTAGAAAACATTGTGGGAAAAGGAGAAAATGCTAGTAACCAGCATTTTCTCCTTTTCCCACAATGTTTTCTACCCTTCACAAAAAAAATTCAAATTTTCAGTCGCTTTTATTTTGTCGTCTGAAAATGCTTTCAATTTGGACCAGTCTATAATATTGTCGTTTGGTAATGAGTTAAAGAAAAAGTTTGCGGACGCACACACTGACGGACGGACGGACAGACACACGCACGACGGACACAACACCATGACAATAGCTCACTGGCCTTTGGCCAGTGGAGTTAAAAACATGAAAAATTGCAAGAAATAAATATCTTCAAGAACGCAGGATGTATTTTGACACTTTGGAAAAAACTCTGGGAAAAAGAAGAAAAAGGAGCCATGGCCTTTGAAAAAGCAATCTTTTCCTTTTCCCACAACATTTTCCGAAGCTGTCTATTGCAGGATGTAAAATTTGGTACATGAGCAATGATGGATAACATACAAGTAAGGTAAGTTATATTTATGGTTAAACTTGTTCTACAACTGACACCATATAAAAAATCAAATCATTCGTCAAACAATTCAGACTTTAATCCTTTACCACACAACCCCTAGATTTAATGACTCTGAAGAAAAACCCTTTTGAAAACACTGCAGGAAAAGGAGAAAATGCTGGTTACCAGCATTTTCTCCTTTTCCCACAACGTTTCTTACCCAGTCGAAGGAAACTTTTATAATTTGTTTAACATTTGAGTTGTCATCTGCAAATGCTTTGAATGTAGACCAGTCGAAAATTTTTTTGTTTGGTAGAGAGTTAAATAACTTTGAGGAAGAAGACTTTCGAAATCATTCTGAAAAAGGGAGAAAATGTTTGTAACCAGCATTTTCTCCTTTTCTCACACCGTTTTTATCCTCGTGTGACAAATTCCTTATCTATCCTTTCAGTAACAAACCCTTTTATTTTAGCCACATGTAAATTGTTGTTTGCATTCAATTTATACAAGCTATCCGATTGGTTGTATTAGGGTATAACATCCTTTTAACAGCTAAGGTCATACCACTCCCATCAGTGTGCAGAGCCCCCCAAAAAACATAACTTAAGAAATAATCTTCTTTCTATTGTGGTTTAACGTTCATTAAACACAATTGTGAGTTATGGGGCACATTAACCCATTACCACACAACAAAATTTTAGACTGGTTTAAATTGAAAGCATTTGCAGACAACAAAACAAAGGTGACTGAAAAATTGAAAATTGTTCTGGGAAGGGTAGAAAACACTGTGGGAAAAGGAGAAAATGCTGGTTACCAGCATTTTCTCCTTTTCCTACAGTGTTTTCAAAAGGCTTCTTTCTCAGGGGCGTCAAAAGTAGGGATTGTGTGGTAATGGGTTAAATAATCCATGAGAGCCATAGCTTGAGTAGTTTATTCATTGCATCTCATAACTCAAAAGGTGGTTAATTGAACAATAAATCATGATAGGAAGAAGATTATTTTGATTCTAACATGACCAATTCTTTATGAAAGGAAAACAGGCTCATCCTTAGTGTAAAAACGCAGATGAAGGTTATGTCATCTGGTAGAGGGTTAGTCCTTTTAACTCATTACCACACGAGAAAATTTTAGACTGGTCCAAATTGAAAGCATTTGCAGACGACAAAATAAAAGTGACTGAAAATTTGAAATTTGTTTTGTGAAGGGTAGAAAACATTGTGGGAAAAGGAGAAAATGCTGGTTACCAGCATTTTCTCCATTTCCCACAATGTTTTCTAAAGGCTTCTTTCTCAGGGGCGTCAAAAGTAGGGATTGAGTGGTAATGGGTTAACCCTTTACAACACACAAAAATTTTAGACCTGTCCAATTCAAAAGGTTTGTGTAGATGACAAGAAAAAAGTTGCTCAAATGCATGGTATTATCCTTGAAAGAGCAGAAAACATTGTGGGAAGAGGAGAAAATGCTGGTTATCTGCATTTTCTCCTTTTCCCGCTATGTTTTCAAAAACTTACTTTCTCAGGGTTGTTAAACTTGGAAATGTATGGTATAGGGTTAACAGGCATTCTAGTGTTTTTTCAACCCTCTGGAAATTTTTTTGACAACATTGAGGGAAAATAGTACAATTCTGATAATTTTGTCCTTTTCCAACAATATTTTCCAACATTTCATCATCATTACATTCCATAATTTACACTATGTTGAAGCTACAGAAAAATATTTCAAACATGCTGAATTTAACAACCAACCATCATAATCAATAGTCAATCTAGGAAAGTAAAATTTAGATAGTCTTTAACCCTGTAGTTTAAATGTATTTATTTTACATCGATTGAGAACCAAGTTCTAACAACTTATACTAATCTCTCTCGATTCCGCTTCCTGGGAACTACACCAGCACTTGCACTGAATATGTGGGCCAATGAACCATCCAAAGGTTGACACGTATCCCCACTGGATATCGAACACAGCACCTTATGGTTATGAGGCAGACGCTATATCTCACAAACATAGACACCACACAATCCCTTTGCCACACAATCTCAGGTTTAAACAACCCTGTTGAAGAAGGTCTACTGAAAACATTGTAGGAAAAGGAGAAAATGCTGGTAACAAGCATTTTCTCCTTTTCCCACAATGTATCTTACCCTTGCTCAGACATCTTTTCCCTTTAGAGCTACATTAAATTTGTTCCCTACAAGTGTTTTCAACTTTGGACAAGCCCATAATTTTGCCTTTTGTTAAAGGGTTAACTCTTTACCAAACAACAAAATTTTAGACTGGTCCAAATTGAAAGCATTTGTAGATGACAAAAAAAAAAGTAACTGAAAATTTTAAATTTGTATGGAAGAGGAGAGAAAACATTGCTGGAAAAGGAGAAAATCTTGGTTACCAGCATGTTCTCCTTTTGCCACAATGTTTTCAAAAGGCTTCTTTCTGAGGGTCATCAAAAGTGTGGTAAAGGGTTAAGCAAAATCTACCAAATTACAATTTCTCCAACAGCACTAACGACAACAGTCAATCACACTTCTTTATGTTTTGATACACAGCTCAGAAAAAGGGAGGAACTTTGGCATAATGTTTCCTCTTTATCACAAAATCCCGACTTTTAACAACCCTGAGAAAAAAAGCCTTTGAGAACATTGTGGGAAAAAGAGAAAATGCTGGCAACCAGCATTTTCTCTTTTTTCCCACAATGTTTTCTACCCTTTCCAAATCAAATTTCAATTTTTTATTCACATTCATTCTGTCGTCTGCAAATGCTTTCAATTTGGCCAAGCCTAAAATATTGTAGTTTGGTAATGTGTCAATGCGTTACCAAACGAACTTGAGTTTTAATGACCCTTGGAGAGAAACCTTTTGAAAACATTGTGAGAAAAGGAGAAAATGCTGCTAACCAGTATTTTCTCCTTTTCCCACAACATTTTCTACTCTATCAAGAACAAGTTCTGCCACTTGAGCCATTTTTAATTTGTCCTCTGCAAATGCTTTCAATTTGGACCAGTCTCTAATTTTGTCGTTTTATAACGAGTTGAATTGTATTCCAGTAATTTTGTCAGAATTCATTGAAACCGTGACAGTGCCATTATTTATATATGAAAATTAATTATTTAGACTGATTGATTATTATGTTTAACACCATGTTCAACATTATTTCAGTTATATTGCAGCAGCCAGCACTCCTGTCCATGTGTTCCTGGAGTTTCTTCCACAGGTACAACACACAATTTTCTTTCCAAGCCAGTGGCTGCTTTCCCATATAAACATTGACTAGTTGCCTGTGTTTTAACCTTTTCCCTGCTACCCTTCTTACAACTTACACCTTACCTAATGTGTAATCTCAACTATTAAGTTGTTGGAAAAACAATTAACCCTGCACTACACAATCAAGCAAAAGAAGCCTTTTGAAAACATTGTTGGAAAAGGAGAGAGTAATGGTAACCAGCATTTTCTCCTTTTTTCACAATGCAATCTGTCCTAACGAAAACAAATTCCATCATTTGAGCCAAACTAAAATTGTCGATGGCATATTCTTTCAATTTGGACAAGTCTATATTTTTGCCATTTGGTGTACATAAAATGACAAATGGGAATGATAACAGACAGACACTGAGAAATCACAATACAACAACTGAACATAAAAGGAAGACAGAGGTACAAACAACCTGCGGTGGAAACAAACACAAGGTTTCAGAAACCAACATGCATAATAAATAAACAGCACAATGTGGGATACATGTAAGTTATACAGGAACAGGAATGTTTAACTCATTGAAAGCACGTTAAGCAAGTAATTTAACTTTTTACGACAACAACAACAAAATTCTAGACTCTTTCTGATATAAATGTTCCCAGATAACAAATCCAGTACAACTCAACTGATGAAACTTGTCTCTGAAATGGCAGGCAGAAAATATTATGGGAAAAGAAGAAATTGCAGGTTACAAGCATTTTCCTTTTTTTCCCCATAATATCTTCAATAGCATTCTTTCTCAGGGTCTCTGAAATGGCAGGCAGAAAATATTATGGGAAAAGAAGAAATTGTAGGTTACAGGCATTTTCCTTTTTTCCCAACATTCTTCAATAGCCTTCTTTCTCAGGGTCATTAAAACTCTGTATTTGATTACCTTTCAAACTATAGCAAAGAGTAATATAATTTATGCAGTAATCCATAAGTTATTACAAGCTGTTTTCCCCCTACCAAAAAAAACAGAACTTTAGAATTTTCCATACTAAAAGCATTTGCAAGCAACTTATCACTTGTTCATTAAATAATGATTCCTGTCTTTGATAGGGTAGAAAACATTGTGAGGAAAAGGAGAAAATGCTGGTTCCCAGCATTTTCTCCTTTTCTCACAATGTTTTCCAAAGCCTCATTTCTTAAAGTTCTACCAGAATAAATATTGGAGTATGTATCACTGAATGTACTTAAAATTGTCTTTTCTTTCACGAAGCTCTATCAAAGTTTTTGCTCTAAAATCATCATCTGGTATGGAAAATTCTATTTTCTCCTCGTCCCCCGTTGTGGTACCTAAACTTCTAATTATACTTTCTTGATCTGTCCGTAAAAATGGGTTATAGGTCAATTCTTCTTCAATAGTTGATGGACACTAAATTAGAAAAATTAAAAGAAATAAATTGTTCCATTAGGAAAGGCAAAGCTCCACACAAATTTCACAGAGAATGTTTCATCCTTAACTCTTTACCACACAACAAAATTTTAGACTGGTCCAAACTGAAAGCACTCGCAGACGAAAAAATGAACTTTATTCAAAAATTGAAATTTATTTCTAGCAGGGTAGAAAACATTGTGGGAAGAGGAGAAAATGCTGGTTACCAAAATGTTCTCCTTTTCCCACATCATTTTCAAAATGCTTCTTATTCAGGGTCATAAAAACCAGGGATTGTTTGGGAAAGGGTTAACTCTTTACGAAGCAACAAAATTTTTTATTCTACCAAATTCAATGCACTTGCATGCATTAAAGTTAATGTAGCTTAAATTTGGATTCCTGTCTTTGATACAGATGAAAACATTGTTATCAGCATTTTCTCTTTTTCCAACAAAAGTTTTCTGCCCTGTTAGAGAAGAATCCAATCATTCCAACAACATCTAATCTTTCATCTGCGATAAATGGAAAATTCAAGATAATTCCACAACGAATTGCAGAAGCGTCATGAAAATTGCACGTGCCCAACTTCATATATATATATAGGAACACTGTGTGTAAATTTGAGTTCACCCATTACCACACAATCCCTACTTTTGACGCCCCTGAGAAAGCAGTGTTTTGAAAACACTGTGGGAAAAGGAGAAAATGCTGGTAACCAGCATTTTCTCCTTTTCACACAGTGTTTTCTACCCTTCCCAGAACAAATTTCAATTTTTCAGTCACCTTTATTTTGTCGTCTGCAAATGCTTTCAATTTGGACCAGTCTAAAATTTTCTCGTGTGGTAAAGAGTTAAATACCTTAAAAAGTGTCAAGAGTATTTTGCCGGACAAATTTGTGTTTACAGACAGATGGACAGACCGGCGGGAGGACGGACAACCATGGTGATTCCAGTATACCCTATCTTGATGGTCATCTACCCTGTTGTATGGGTTCCCCTTCTGATAGGTATAGACTAGGATTAGTTTGAAGTATTGGAGTAAATACCTTCAGCAATGACAGAGCTGTCAAAGTTATCAAAGTTTTTGCACTTGGATGAAGCGGGGCTATGCCAGTATACCTATGTTTTCTTTAAAGACAGCCAAGGTCAAAGATAATCTGTTCCATGTGAAATGGCACACTTCCTAAACATTTAGCTGATGCAGTTTGTTGTCTGCATTTCTTTCAATTTGGTCTGCTCAAAACTTTTGTTGTTTGATAAAGACTTAAACAAAGACAGTATATACATTACAAAAAATATTAACCTGAATACTGCTAAGCACAACCTAGTGACCTATTGCGGACAGTGTAAGTCAAGATCAGACTGCACAAAACATGATCTTAGTTTTACACTCTCCGAAAAAAAAAGACAAATTTCCTCTTAAAATACCTTTGAATTTCCTCCAAATATACTTTGAAATAGAAAATTTTGGTTTTACTATCAGCTTAAAAGTTCTAACTAATTCATTTGGCAGGATAAGTGTTGAAATTATTTAAAACTGTACAAAACCTAGTAGCAATACTTATGCTTTACAACAAAATATGTTAAATACCTATTTATCAAACCATTCATCGTTTTTTATAAAGCAGAGGAAGACGACCTTTGTAGACAATGCAGGAAAAAAAAAAAAAAGAGAAAATTATGGTAACCATCATTTTCACATGCTTTTGTCTACCCTTTCAATGAGTATGGATGAATCCAAAATTCCATTCTTAGTAAATTTTTGGGTAAAAAATTAACTTACGGTTTTCAGTCTCTTTTCACGCTGGCTCTTCGCCCACTCATATTTTGTCTTAGCTTCTTCATTATCCGGATCAATATGACAAGCAAATTCTAGATTATCTGTTGCATACTCGTGTCCTGTAAAACAGTTTTTAATTTATTTATGCTACCCTCAGAACAGCTCAAATAAACAGTTAACCCTTTACCACACGGCAAAATTTTATACCTCTCCTAACTGAAAGCATTTGCAGACAACAATTCAAAAGTGTCTCAATTTATGAAATTTGTCTCTGAAAGGGTAGGAAACGTTGTGGTAAAGGGAGAAAATGCTAGTTACCAGCATTTTCTCCTTTTCCCACAAGGTTTTCAAAAGGCTCCTTCATTAGGGTTGTTCAAAGTCATCATTATGTGGTAAAGGGTTAAACTAATCAATTTTTCAGTCTTTCATTTGTCTACAAAATTTTCTGATGTACAAAAAAAACTGCCTATACTCTCTTGCTAAGTTAGTACTGAACAGGGCTTGAAATCAGTGCGTCCAGTTCATATGCCCAGCTTGTCAAATACCTTTAACCCTTTACCCCATAAGGCATTTCTGTGGTATCTCTATTTGACCCTAAATAACAGCAAGGATGAAGCTGTCTCTTATGTGTATATGACACCTTTTGGTAGCAAAGAAAACATTGTGGCAAAAGGTGAAATTGCTCGTCACGAGCAATTTCACCTTTTGCCACAATGTTTTCCCAAGGCTCCTACAAGCAATGCGTAAAAATGAGTATCTATGGAGTAAAGGGTTAAAGAGATTAATGATTGTCTCATCCTTGGGAAGTTAATGTCATTTTATCTCTATTAATCACCCCTCTTTCGAAAACATCCTCACACGTTTAATCTGTTAAAAAGAGTAAACAGTAGTCATAGAAGAACTACAGTTGAGGTACTCACCCGGCCAAATTAACGTTTCTTTTTTCAGTCTACACACAGTATCTAAAGACTTCAACATGGTCTTAGCTGGAGCTTCAAACATACGACCTAAAATAAATAAAACATACTGATAAGTCTTTAACCCTTTATCACACGATCCCAACTTTTAATGACCTGAGGAAGAAAGCTTCTGGAACATTGTTTGAAAATGGTAAAGCTTATAACCAGCATTTTCTTCAGTTTCCACAATGTTTTGTTTTTCCTTTTCTAACACTCTTCCCATCATATGAACCACAAAACAATTACATGTATTGTCTGTTAGTGACCCAATTTGGAAAAGACCAAAATTTTGTTGTTTGGCAAAGAGTTAAGGGCAAATACTTTAACTCTTCACCAAACAATCCCTAGTTTTTACAACTCTGAGATAGAAGCCTTTTGAAAACATTGTGGGAAAAGGAGAAAATTCAGGTAACCAGCATTTCCTCCTTTTCCCACTATACTTACTACCCTCTGGAAATTTTTGAGTTACGTTTATTTTGCCTTATGCAAGTGCTTTCAATTTGAACCAAACTAAAAATTGGTTGTTTGGGAAAGGGTTCAAATAAATCTGTTTGATTGGGCTTTTTCATAGTGGTCCTTTACCATTACCATTGACTTTATGGCCCTGAGGTAGACACTTTGTGAAAACACTGTTGGAGGGAAAACTAGAGCTGTCAATGAATGTGACTTAACCCTTTACTCCATAGATAATCATTTCTACACACTGCTTGTAGGAGCCTTTAGAAAACATTGTGGCAAAAGGTGAAATTGCTCGTCACGAACAATTTCACCTTTTGCCATAATCTTTTCTATGCTATCAAAAGGTGTCACATACACATAAGAAACAGCTACATCCTTGCTGTTACTTAGCCTCAATTAGAGATACCATAGAAATGCCTTATGGGGTAAAGGGTTAACTCTTTACCATACAACAAAATTTTAGATCAAGCCGTATTGAAAGCATTTGTTTATGACAAGATAAATGTGGCTGAAAAATTGAAATATGTTCTTGGAAGGGTGGACAACATTGTGAGAAATGAAGAAATGCTGGTTACCAGGGTTCTTTCATAGGTTCTTTAGAAGTTGGGATATTGTAGCACAGGGTTTATTGATGTTTGACCCATCACCAAAAAATCCCTGTTTTTGACGACTCTGAGAAAGAAGCCTTTAGAAACATTGTAGAAAAAGGAGAAAATGCTGGTAACCAGCATTTTCTCCTTTTCCCACAATGTTTTCTACCTTTCACAAAACAAATTCCAAATTTCCAGTCACTTTACTTAAATTTTGTCGTCTGCAAATACTTTTGATTTTGACGAGCCTAAAATATTGTTGTTTGGTAATGAGTTAAGATTTACAATTAACCCATTACCACTCAATCCCTGATTTTGACACCCCTGAGAAAGAAGCCTTTTGAAAACACTGTGGGAAAAGGAGAAAATGCTGGTAACCAGCATTTTCCCCTTTTCCCACAGTGTTTTCTACCCTTTTCAGAACAAATTTCTATGTTTCAGTCACCTTTATTTTTTCGTCTGCAAATGCTTTCAATTTGGACCAGTCTAAAATTTTCTCGTGTGGTAATGAGTTAAGCCAATTTGCGTAAAAACCCAGTGCTTACCACAGCCACCCAGAAATAGATGGTCCCCTGAGAAGAGACAGTCCGGGACTCCCAGTGGTTCTCCTTCCAGTAAGTACACCACGTGTCCAACAGTGTGACCAGATACTTGATAGACAGTGAAATTCAACCCTCCAAATTTAATTTGTTCTCGGTCTTGTACAGTTCTGAAAAAGGTTATACACTACTTTAAAAACAGTGTAGGCTGCAATCAGACAAAAGGGGAAATAAATCTTTACCACACAACCCCTACATTTGACGACCTTGAGAAAAAAGCCTATAGAAAACATTGTGGGAAAAGGAGAAAATGCTGGTAACCAGCATTTTCTCCTTTTCCCACAATGTTTTTCTACCCTTCATGAATCAAATTTCAAATTTTCAGTCACTTTTATTTTGTTGTCTGCAAATGCTTTCCATTTGGACAAACCTAGATTTTTGCTGCTTGGTCATGAGTTAATATGATGATTTCTGACTTTAAATGGGTAGAAAATGTGGTGGGAAAAGGAGAAAATGCTAGCTACCAGCATTTTCTCCTATTCACACATTGTTTTCTATAGGATTCTTTCTCAGGGTTGTTAAAAGATGGGATTGTGTGGCAAAGAGTTAATCATATAATACTTAGAACAAGTTTCAATTCAGTAACCTGTTTATCAAACTAAGTAATGTCTCAAAACCATATAAATTTGAGTTTGACACTTTTAGAACACTCAACAGGCTATCAACTGAAGGGATAAAATAGTTCATTTGAACACTTTTGGCTCTTCTTTAAGCCTTTACCACACAATCCCTACTTTTAACTACTCTGAACAAGAGTGTTTTTTTGAAACATTGACGGGAAAAAGGGAAAATTCTGATAACCAACATTTTCTCCTTTTTCCACAATGTTTTCAAAAGGGTTCTATCTCAGGGTCATAAAAATCTGGGATTGGGTTAACTGAAAGCATTGCAGATGGCAAATTACTAGTGTCTCAATATTCATTTGATTCATCTTGGAAAGAGAGTAAAAAAGTGTGGGAGAGGACAAAATGCTTGTAGCTAGTATTTCCTCTTTTGTCAAGAATATTTTAAAAAGTAACTTTTCTAGGATGTCAAAATACAGGATTGTGTGGTAAAGGGTCAAACTAGTTTCATAATTTAACCCTTTACCTTATGATAAAATTTCAAATTTTCCAAATTGAAAGCACTTGCAGATGACAAAATCACCTTACTTCAAAACTTGAAATCTGTTTCCAATAGGGTAGAAAACAAAACATTGTGGGAAAAGGAGAAAATGCTGGTTGCCAGCATTTTCTTCTTTTCCCACAATGTTTTCAAAAGGCTTTTATCTCAGGGTCGTAACAACCAGGGATTGTTTGGTTAAAGGTTAAGCAATATTCAATCCATGGTGTTTGAAAACAGCAGAGTTAAAAGGTACAAACTCTGTACAGTCTGGCACATGGTCACCATGTCCTCCATAAATCTTGAGTCCCTGGTAACGTCTCTTCATACCTGCATTACCGGCACTGTGATCCCTGGAAAATGAAATCAAGACAGACAGTTGTTTGTGTTTCATCATGTAAAATCACGACAAACAATAATAAAATTCACTGGTGCCTATTTGCCTTAACCCTTTACCAGTGGTGTCCGTCGTCGTGAGGTAGAGCGTCGGCCTCATAACCTAAAGGTCCTGAGTTTGATACCCGGGAGCGGGTGTCAACTTCGGGATTTTTCATTGGCACACACATTTGGCGCGAGTACTGGTGTAGTACCAAGGAAGCAGAACTGAGAGAGATTAGTATAAGTTGTAAGACCTTGTTTCTCAATCAATGTAAAATAAATATGTTTAAACTAAACTAACCCTTTAACACACAATCCCGACCCTTAATGACTTTGAGAAAGAAGAATTTTGAAAATATTGTGGGAAAAGAAGAAAATGCTGTTAGCCAGCATTTTCTCTTTTTTCCCCCACAATGTTTTCTACTCATCAAAGACAACTCTGAAAATTTTAACTACATTTTCATGTGTTATCCGGAAAAGCTTTGGTTTTCAGAAAAGTCTAAAACTTTGTTACGATGTGTTTTGTGGTAAAGGGTTGACTAAGCACCATAGTACAAAGTTTTAGACCTCCTAAAATTGAAAACAGTTACAATATGGTCTAAATTGACGGCATTTACAGATGACAATTTTAATTCATGAGGTAAACTGGTCTTTTGACATGCAGAAAATTGACCAATAGCAAAAAGTTTAGGCTCAGGTCAGTCTGCATGGACTGCTCAGTGTGCAGACTGACCTAGATATATGCCTTTTGCAGATCTATGCATTAAGCGCCCCTTCATACAGCATGGTTCATATACCTGAGTAAACAATAATAATCACACATACCAGTGTTTATGTGTTGTCAAAACTGCCGCTGGGGTACAGTTCATCTTGTCCAAGATACCCTGCAAGAAAAAGAATGTCTTCTTTTACCCCTTTCCCAAATACTCCCTAGTTTTTTACGGATCTGGAATAGTGAAAACATTGTGGGAAAAGGAGAAAGTGCTGGTAACCAGCATTTTCTCCTTTTTCCACAATGTCTTCTACCCTATCATAGACAGAAATCATCTTTTCAGCAAGAGTTGAATTGTCGTCTGCTGGTCTAGTCCAAAAGTTTGTTGTTTGGGAAAGGGTTAACCTTTTCCAGCATACATTGACAGCCAAGGAATCTACATGTATACAATGAAGATCGAGATGAGTTTGGAAAAAATTTTCAAACAATTAACACACTACTTTATACTCTCCAATACAATCTGGAGCTTTGACAACCCAGAGAAAGAAAGCTTTTGTAAATTATGTAAAAAAAGGAGAAGATGCTGGTTTTCAGCTTTTTCTCTTTTTCTCACAATGTTTTCTACCCCTATCAAAGACAGAAATCAGTTTTGCTAAATGTATCTTACCATCTGCACATGCTTTCAATTTGGAGGAGTCTAAAATTTTATTGTTTGGTAAAGGGTTGATCTCTGCAACCGATGTTGGCAAGCATTTTCTCCTTTCCAACAACGTTTTCAGCTGACTGTCTTCTTCCGAGTCATTGATCCTTAACTGTTTACTACACAAGAAAATTTTAGACAGGTCCAAATTGAAAGCATTTGCAGACAAAAAATAAATATGCCTGAAAACTGAACTTTTTGTTTGGGAAGGGTATAAAACATTGTGGGAAAAGGAGAAAATGCTGGTCAGTTCCAAAGGCCTACTTCAGAGGGTTGTTGAAATTAGGGATTGTATGATAAAGAATAAAGTAGTCTCCTGGTGGAGTGGGGTCGTACGGCAGTAATTTAACCCTTTTCCAAATCATTTTTGAGTTACATTAATTTTGTCATCTGCAAATGCTTTCAATTTGGACCCGTCTAAAATTTTGACGTTCGGGTAAAGGAGTCAACTCTTAACCACACAATCCTGACTTTTAACAACCCTGAGAAGGATGCCCACAGAAAACATTGTGGGAAAAGGAGAAAATTTAATTTGTTGTCTGCAGATACTTTGAATTTGGGCCAGTCCATAAATTTGATATAAAGACTTAACTTATTACCAAAGGACACTATCTTAGGCTTGTCCAAATAGGAAGTATTTGCAGACGACAAAATAAAAGTGACTGAAATTTTGAAATTTGTTTTGTGAAGGGTAGAAAACATTGTTGGAAAAGGAGACCAGCATTTTCTCCTTTTTTCCACAATGTTTTCTAAAGGCGTCTTTCTTAGGGTCATGAAAAGTAGGGATTGTGTGGTAAAGTGTTAAATACTTACTATTACAACTTCGTCATCTCCAACGTCAATTACAACACATGTATTTGATTCTGTATCCATGACGATGTATGCATAATTATCTAAGGCCACTGGGATTGCTGTTATTTCTAGCTCTGAAAGAATTATATCAGAGCTGCCGATAAGATGGAGTGATGGTATTCTAAATCCACTATTTCTCTTCCAAACCCTATGTTGTGGGTAATCATTAGAATTGTCATAAAGAGGCGATTTAATGAGTATACACAACAGAGGGATTAGATCAGAATAATTCATATTTTCATCTTTGAAATCAAAATCACTCCCTCTATGTGTAGCTCTGATGATATAGAGATTATTTGCATTTTTTTCAGTGAACGATCAAAATTTATTTCATCTAGTGGATACCATCGGTAATATTTTCACGAGTGGCTGCACCACTCATGAAAATATTACCGATGGTGTTCATGAGATGAAATAAATTTCAATCTTTTACCGAAAAAAAACAAATATTCTATTTATTTCATGCTTTTAACCTTTTTTTGGAGGAGCTTTATCAAAATCCATTACAGTTCTTTTCCGTTATTCCATGTGGCGTACCCCTCCTGCATAGCAACGCGTTACAATATTATATCAAGCGCAAGAACGTCATATTTCCCATCTGGTTGTCAGGCACACGCAATTTACCTAGGCAACAAGAACATGAAAATCGGTATTTTCACTGGTGGTACCAGTGTAAGATCGAAAAATATTTTCACTGCTATTTGTCGATATCCTACCAGAAAGCATGAAATAAACTTTGATATCAGTTATAGACTTATTTTCACATGCCTACAACAAATATAGACAACAAGCCAGTGGCTGTATGACAATTGAATTCACTCAAATTTATGTCGATATACCAGCATCTTGATAATTGCAAGCAGGAAATTAAATCTTAATCTTTAAATCTTTCCAAACTGACAAAGTTTAGAATCTTCAAATTCTAATAAGCTGTGGATGACAGTTTTTGAAATAGTTTCAAAAAACAGTAGCTTTTGTACATGAAATGATGAAATACTATGTGGAATGTGAGATATACCGGTATGCTGATTATCAGCATTTTGTCCTTTTGCCACAATGCTTTTCACAGCCAATTTTATCAGGCTCTTTTACTCTTTACTGAAAGACAAAATCTTAGTCCAAAGTTAAGGCATTTACAGACTACAAAATGAAGTAGACTCAATTCTAATTTGTTTTGGAAGGGCAGAAAACATTGTTGAATATGGAGAAACTAGATCTGCCACTGAATGTGACTTAATACCCCTGCCAGCGCTTTCACAGAAAAAAGTGTCCAGTTCAAGGGGAGATCATTCCTCAACCAGGAAGAGAGGAAAATTGTGTCTTGCAAATCTTTAATATCTGATCAATATATGTGCAAAGTTTCAATACAACTGTAGAAAAACTTTAATTTACAATACAAAATTACTAGACAGACACATGGACGGACAGACGGACAGGCTGATTCCAGTATACCCCCTAACAGATTTGTTTTGCGGGGCTATAAATACAGATTACCAGCATTTTATTTTTACTTCTAGCACTATAGTATGTTCTCAACCTTTTTCTCAGGGTCTTATAAAGTCTGTATTGTATGGTAAAGGCAGTGGATTATTCCTTACACATGATGCTGACTTTTGATGACCTTGGGAAAGAAGCCTTTTGAAAACATTTTGGAAAAAGAAGAAAATGCTGGTAACCAGCATTTTCTACTTTTTCTATGATGTTTTCTGCACTATCAAGAAACAAATTTCAGAAACTGATCGACATTTTTTTGTCATCTGCAAATGATTTCCATTTGGTCAAATCTAAATTTCTGTCGTGTGGTAAAGAGTTTAGTGGTAGTGAGGTATACATGCAATCAGGAAGAAAGAAAAAGATCCTTTTACTGTCATATTCCACAGGTTCTATGATGGTGTGTCCACTATTCTCATATTTTTCTTTCGCTTTGGCAATATCTTTACCGTGATAATATCGTCCAAATCTAGTCCTGGTATATAAAAAGTACCTGGAATAAAAAGATAATAATAAGGAAACTATGTATCCGCACACAGTTCCTATCCGAAATACTTCACGTTCTAAAAACAAAGTCGTTTACATCGAAACTTAAAAACTAGAAAGATTTCCTTCCATAGAAATATATCTTTTAAGCTTTACTCTAAATTTCTTACCCGATTCGAAAAAGACAACTGCCAGCTTTTGGCATTTTCGTGTACCTATTTTGCTGACGAAAATGACAGATTCTGATCGTTTCGTGCCTGAATTAGTCCGTACATAAGTTGATTCGTATCTTTGAACTTCGTTCCTGAGTCGAGGTCAGGCGTAGTGTGTCTAGAATAAACGTTTATATGACATTTTGATTTGAAAAGTTGAAAAGCTTGATAAATTCCTATAAGTTACTTCAAATGAAAGCCGAAGCTGTGGGTTTTTGGTATTCTCTGGTAAGAATAAATTTAAAACTCATGAACCCTTGGTGAGGCAATAATTAACTGCTTATAATTCTAAAATATTCAAGAGGAAAATTGCCATTACAAACATAGTATGATTGATTGATTGTATGGTGTAAAATGACTTTTTCAATATTATTTATTTCAGGGCTGCCAGTGCACCTATCAATGCTTTCCTGGACAGAGTCTCTTTTACCATTCGGCTATATCGCACATTTTGCTTTCCAAGCCATTGGCTGCTTTCCCACAACCATATCATGGAAGAAAATGGTCAGCAATGGAAGAGGAATGAATCGTGTCCCAATAACTCATCAAACCGCAGCAAGAATTTGAAACAACAACCCCTGTTCTCAAGTGGATATGCCTAAAGTATGGAGTGGAAATAATTTATGGAGCAATGGGTGCAATGGAAAAGAAAGTATGCGATGGAAATATATATTATGTTTCTCTCACTGAATAAGGTAACTATAATTGATTTCAAACGCATTTATTTGTACTCATTAAACTTAAATAAGTACCTATACAAGTAAAAAACAAGACTAATGTTATTGTATCGCTAAAAATGTATTTGTAGTGATGTTTTTACCTTTATGTGGCTATTCTCAGATGAGGAAAAATATCAAAATTTATGCTTATCCCTTAAAAAGGCAAGCAAGAAAGGATTCAAGCAACAAGATGTCTGTTTGTAAAACGGTCACTCCACCCTACTGCCACATTGGTACAGAAAGTGGCACATTTAATAAACTGAAATCAAAATACGTCTTTTTTCCAGCTGTTGACTTCAATGCTTTCTTCGTCCCTGATAATAAGCGAATAAAATGTTGGAGCCACAAATTGAGCCACATATGATGATTTTTTAGACACTATAATTTTTTTTTTTTTTTGCAAATGGCTCAAGTGGCGAACAGCCGCGCAGGCCCTGAATCATCTGGTGGTCACTGTGACCTTGACCTTTCACGGATTAACCTTAAAATCAGTAGGGCTCATATACACTATCTAGAATATGAATATCTGTTCAGAATTTGAAGGACCTAGGTCAATTCTGTGCCTAGTTATCATCTGGACAAGGTTTGGTCCATATATAATTAAGTTGAAGGCCACTGTGACCTTGACCTTTGATGGATTAATCTCAAAATCAAAAGGGATCATGTACTTTCTAAGACAAATAACTGTGCCAAATTTGACGAACCTAGGTTAATTCTGTGTCTAGTTATCATCCAGACAAGGTTAGTCTATATTTAAACATGTTAAATGTCACTGTGACCTTGGCATTTAACTGATTCATTTCAAAGTCAATGGAGATCATGTACACTCCAAGACAAATGTCTGTGCTGTATTCAACAAACTTAAGTCAATCCTTTGTCTAGAACTTTATCATCCGGACAAGGTCTAGTCAACATCTTGATGGTAACTGTAACCTTGACATTTGACCGATTGATAAGTTGAAGGCATCTGTGACCTTGACCTTTGATGGATTTATGGCAAAATCGATAGGGATCTTTTTCACTCCGAGATGAATATCTGTAAAGAATATGAAGAACCTATGTCAATTCTGTGTCTAATTATCATCCGGACAAGGTTTAGTCTATATTAACATGTTGATGGTCACTGTGATCTTGACATATGACTGATTGACTTCAAAATCAATAGGGATCATTTACACTCTAAGCCAAATGTCGATCTGTACAAAATTTGATGAACCTAGGTCAATTCTGTGTCTAGTTATCATCCGGACGAGGTAAGGTCTACTGACTGACCGACAGATGGACCGACTGACATTAGCAAAGCAATATTAGGGCACAACATATTATGTTAGTTTGGATTTGGTAAATTTTCCGTTTTGCTATCTCAGAATACCTGCTTAATGGATTAAATATCACTACAAATACATTTTTTTAGCGGCACAGAAATATATTGATATATAGATATACCTTATACAAGGTAAATGAGTACAAATAAAAGCTAAATGAGTACAAACAAACATGTTTGAAATCATCCATTATCATAGTTTCTTTAATTCATAAAATATTTGTAATATATATGTATTTCCATGCCATACTTTTTTTCCATTGTGCCTATTGCTCTATAAAATTTCCATTGCATACTTCAGGCCCACCAGTTTTTGAGGGTAGAAGGCCTTAACCCACTACCACACAATCTCTAGTTTTGACGACCCTGAGAACGAAGCCTTTGGAAAACATTGTGGGAAAAAGGGAAAATGCTGGTAACCAGCATTTTCTCCTTTTACCACTATGTTTTCTGCCCTTCACAAAACAAATTTAAAATCTTCAGTCACTTTTTTCGTATGCAAATGCTTTCGATTTGGACAAACCAAAAATTTTGTTGTTTGGTAAAGATTTAATACAAAACAGGGAATTTTTTTTTCTTGACATGGACGATATGAAGTTGTTCCCACAAAATTGAAATCGTCACTTACTTAAATTGTTACCTCAGTTACCTGTTAAAATGTGGATCAAAATATTAACATAACATATCTAAATATATGGTAAAACCGATCTATGGGCAAGAGAAACTTTTTTCTCAGACATATTCCATCATATATCCATGCAAAAACGAATCTTTGCAGATATTTTTGATACTGCCCTGCAGGGTTCTGATGGCAGTAGATATCTACTTCCTTAACGCTACTAAACAACAAATTCTACACTCTTTTAAGTTAAAAACTTATGCAGAAAACATTCAAGTTCCTCTTTAAATTACTGGTGTAATTTAAACAATTTTGAAACAGTGTTAAACACCAGAAACTCAATCTTCTCTCATATTTAAATTATACATCACCTCTCAATCCATTAATCAAACTAGAGGCCCTTCAAAGCCTGAAATCACTCCACCAGCAGTATTTTTTCCCTTTTTAGCTAACATACACTATAAATTCATGATGCAAGAAGAAGACAAACAAAACATTGTGGGAGGACGGGGATGTTCTTGCAAGTAGGCATGGTGAATTGAACAAACAGTAAAAAAAACAACAATTTCTCAAAACTGTTTGGAATCCTGAGCCAAATTTGATGAGGTTTTGCTATGCCTTTTTAAACAATCTTTGCAAATTTCAAAGAAATGTTATCCAATAGTGTTGATTTTGTTCAAGTTTCAAGAGAATTGGATCAAAAGTGTGGACTTCATTGCCTGAAACAAGAGGTTGATTTTTTGTTTTATTTTAAATGGCTATTTTCCCATATTTATGGCTGGATTTTTTTTTCAAAATTAAAAGGGTTCAAGCTATTGATGATACAAAGCAAATGTGCAAGTTTCAAAAGAGTTTGACCACAAATGCAGACTTCATTGTGTAAACAAGAAATACAAATTTTCAACTTTAAATGGTTGCATTTCCCATACTGATTATCAGACTTTTTTTCAAAATCTATAGGGTTCAAGCTATTGATGAGATAAACAAACCATGCAAGTCTCACTGGAATCCAACCACAGATGCAGACATAATCATACATATATGTAAACAAGAAATGTAAATTTTCAAGTGGAATGGGCTACTTTTCCCATATTGTTTGTTGGATGCTTTAAATCATTAGGGTTCAAGCTATTGATAAGATAAATAAACGGTGCAAGTTTCAGAAAAATCTGAACACAAATGTAGACTTTATCACGTAAACAAGAAATGGATATTTTCAACTTGAAATAGCTACTTTTCCCAGACTGTTTGTTAGATTATTGTCAAAATCATTAGGGTTTATGCTATAAATAAGATCAACAAACTGAACGTTTTACGACAATCTGATGACAAATGCAGACTTCACTGCCTAAAAAATCATTGTTGAACGATCTCTTGTCTGAAAACGGTCCCTGCAGATTCCATTGTGATTTTATGGTCAAAGGGAGAAAACTCGTACAATCTGTATATCAATTAGTCATGAAGAGTACTCTCCCTTATTGTCCCCCCCCTTACGGAATAGTCTTTTTTTCAACCATTAGAAACAGTCACACCGAATCTTCAAGAACCGGTGCAAGGTCAATTTATACCCTTACGATCTATCGAAAAAAAAAAACAGACCCTATGTTAACCCTTATCCTGCTAAAGAAGTAAAATGAAACATTCCAGCCGATTTTAAAAAACCCACCTTAACTATTTCAAAGGAGTTTTCTTTTGGAAAATGTTAATTCTGATTGGCCCGTGCAGATTAAAGATCAGACTGCAGGTTCATAAGTACACCCAAGTTTAATCTGAGCTGATTCAAGAGGAAAGTTATTGTTTGCCCGCTGGTATTTTTCTGTCAAAGGCAGTCCTGAAACCGTTACGTTATTTTGAAATTAATAGAGAGTGGCCTCCCCTCATGTAACCCCGTTCCATTCAAAAGAGAGAAAAATAGTGCGCTCTGACCTGGAATCAACATAGAAAATATCGGGAAAAGACATAGGCCTATAGCTTTCATTGCCATTTATTTGCCTGGAAGATTCAGGTTTGCGTCCACTGTCTTTCACCTATTCCTACAGTCAAGGTAAAAGAAATAATTGGAATTTGACAATTCAGGCCATATTAACGATATTTGTTAATAACCTCAATGACCTAGTTGAACGAAAACACGCCGTTGGTTCATAAGTAAAATTGTAACATAATAAAGCTTATTTATCGTATACATGTACATGTACTTTCATCAGTGGATAAATTTTTGTTATAAAAATCATATTTAGATTCTGCGTGAGGACTTACTTTGAATTGTTACTTCCAAGTTTAAATTTTGGCGGCCGCTTTGTTTACAAACATGACGAAATACAAGGGAGACTACCACCTATTTACAAAATAATAACCACGTCTGCAAATTTATTTTTCTTTCTTTTGTCTGCTGTCACGATATTTTCAGAAGTAACAGCATATACAACCCCGTCTTAAACCATACCAGAAATAATGACAGCTCTAAGAACATTTCTTTTTTGTTCGATACAGATCGTCTTCACAAACGACAATGGTGTTTATTCGTCTTGGGTTTTATACTGTCCACAAATGTAAGGGACGTAACTCTTCCATTAAGAAAGTGATGTCAGTATGTACGAGTTTTCTCCCTTTGACCATAAATTATTCCTTATTTTAGGTCTATCCCTGTTCAGTGCCACACCGAACTTGTAGTTGCGAAAATAAGTGTAAACAGAGTGGAAAGAAAGTAAAAGTATTTATGAAATACAGGAACTCAAAAAAAATTGTTTAAATTACTAGATAAAAGAATGAATAACGGGATGTTTTACCCCACCATTGATACTTAATTGAAGTCTGTTTTTTCCCCCTTTTTTTAAAGTACATATACAGATGCTGAAATTTGTTTTTAAAAATCCATAGCACGGGACTGGCGTAATGGAAAATGGAAAAGAAAGTATGCAATGGACTATGTATTCTGTATATGTGGTGAAATGAAATAACTGTATGATTTAAGTTCAAATGTATAATTTATTTTTACTCAACGATCTTTTATCATGTTCATCTATAGAAAAAAAAAATAGCTACTCTTTCCACAACATTTTCCACCATGAACTACATTTGACGGGAATATTTATCTGCTCTTGCGAGCAAACAAATAACTGACTACTGTTGCCATGATGTTTTCTACAATGAACTATGTATGGTGTGAATATTTGTTCTGTCTTTCGAGAAAACACACAATTGGTTACTCTTTCCACATTGTTCTCCGCAACGAACTTTGTATGAAGGGAACATTATCCTTCCTTTACGAGAAAAGACACATTTGGCTACTCTTGCCACAATGTTTTCCACAATGAACTTATGACATGAATATTTATCCTCTTTCACAAGCTTCTTCACAATGTTTTTTCATGATCCCTGGTATGACGGGAATATCAACCTCTCTATAAAGCAAACACAAAATCAGCTGTTCTTTCTACATTGTTCTTCACAGTGAACTACCTATGATGGGAACATTTATGCTCTCTAACAAGCAAGCTACTCTTTCTATAATATATTTCGTAATATTCTACTTTTGGCTTGCAAACTTATCCTTTCTTATAAGCGAATACATGTACATATTTACTGAATTACATGTAGCTACTCTTGCCTCAACTTTTCCACAATGAACTATGTTTTGCAGGAATATTTATTCCCTTTTTAAGTATACACACAGTTAATTACACTTATGCCTACACTTACACTTTCAAGACATATTTATTAAAGTAACATTCAATCAATTTAAGCCATTTACTTGAGTAGGAATTTGCACATTAACTCATTACCAAACGACAAAATTTTAGGTTTGTACAAATCAAAAGCATTTGCAGACGACAAAATAAAGGTGACTGAAAATTTGAAATTTGTTTTGTGAAAGGTAGAAGACATTGTGGGAAAAGGAGAAAATGCTGGTTACCAGCATTTTCTCCTTTTCCCACAATGTTTTCTAAAGCCTTCTTTCTCAGGGGCGTCAAAGTAGGGATTGTGTGGTTATGGGTTAATCAGAAATTACAACCTGTAGTTTGTCAAAGACATGTAATTGTGTGTTTCCCTCTTTATTTCATCAGTCCTGCACAATGGAAATTTGACGTACATTTGAATCAGTCAACCATCTGGATAAAACCACATCGTCATGTGTAAGTTCTATTCCACTCCCTCTTTTTATTTGCAATGTATACTTTTTAGTGGTTCAGTAACTATAACTACATCGAAACACATTTTCAATCATTAATTTTTTAAGAATATATATATCCCATTCCGTACTTTCCAATTTTCAATGAGCTACCAGGGCTTGGCCAAAATATAATAACAATCAGCCTTAGGGTTCACAAAAACCCTCAAAAACCTTAACTACACAACAATTAGTTTTAACAAAACTTAAAAAAAAAGCCTTTTGAAAACATTGTGGGAAAAGGAGAAAATGCTGGCTACTAGCATTATCTCCTTTCCCAACTACATTTTCTGTTCATCCAAAATCAAATTTTGAATTTTGAGTCACACTGAATTTGTTGTCTGCAATAGCCTTGAATTTGAACTAGTCTAAAATATATTGTCTTGTAAAGAGTAAGCAGTTCATGAGATGCCATGTACAGCAATTTCAGCACACAATATGTTTTCTCTCACCACTGACCATTGTTTCCAACCAGCCGACATAGCTCAGTAGGTAGAGAGTAGGACTCGTGAACACAATGTTTCGGGTCACTACAGGTTGTGGGTTCGAATCCCCGGCTGGCCAACTAAAATTACTAATAGTCTTTCGGATGAGACATAAAGCCGAGGTCCCATGTGACGGTGCTATACGCCAAGCATGTTAAAGAACCAGGCGAAACTCTCAGTAGTTTCGACCTGTATCCTTGCACTATCCCCCATAATAAATAATCGTCTTCTGGGGGTGTCGCTCAGATCGGCAAACGTTTGCGACGATGAATAAATGGAAATAACCAACCAACCATTGTTTCAACAATGATTATTTGTGAAAGCTGCAAGAGGCTTAGACAGAATATTGTGCAGATTACTGGTAAAAAGACACGCCAGGAAAATATGATTAGGTATAGTGTCCACCACGATATACCTGAAATAATGTTGAAAAGGGGATTAAAAACCATCCGAGCTAACATTCATGTCATATCATTCATATGTTGGCCATGATGATAAGGGAGCCGACTCCTATATTGGTAAAGATGAAGTATAAGAGTTTTCTCCCTTAGACCATAGTGTGGTAAAGTTCAAACTCGAACAAGGATCGCTGGATAATACAGAGTAAAAAGGTCATATCATTCTACAAATTTCGAATGATTTGAACTGATAGGATGTGTGATTTGTAATAAACACTCCACCAGATACTTGAGGCTGTGGTTTAACCCATTACCACACGAGAAAAATTTAGACTGGTCCAAATTGAAAGCATTTGCAGACGACAAAAATGTGACTGAAAAATTGAAATCTGTTCTGGGACAGGTAGAAAACACTGTGGGAAAAGGAGAAAATGCTGGTTACCAGCATTTTCTCCTTTTCCCACAGGGTTTTCAAAAGGCTTCTTTCTCAGGGGCGTCAAAAGTAGGGATTGTGTGGTAATGGGTTAAATTACGACAGATGGTCAACTACAGTAAAAGTTATGTTTAGTCTATTGGGTAAGACATAGAAACAGCATCTTAAGGAACCAGGGTCTGTATTCAAAAACTAGTCTGTATAATATTCTTAGGTTTATTCTGAAGAATTTTCTTAATTTGAAAGTAACACCTGGATTTCTTTGGTGGAATAGGTCTAATGTTTGTTTCCTACATGTTTTGTATGTGCATGCCTGTAGAGAATATTCTCATGGATTTATACCGTTACTGACAGGATAGAAAAACTGAAGGCTGACATGGGTCGAACTGTTTGGTATTGTTCAAAATTCTGTCAAAGGACCACTCTACCTAAAGATTCTGTTGGTTATTTGACAAAATGGATTTTATGAATCTGTAATCATGTGATTCTTTCTTTCTTGGTACAATTGCATTTCATAGATGCATTCTCAGAGATGGGTTCACATGCTGGTAACCAGCATTTTCTCAATTTCCCATAATGTTTGTTAAAACCCCACTTTACAGAACCATGGAATTGTTTGCTAATACAGTATACATTAAACTTCGATCTTTTCAATAAAACAAAGAAACAAAGTAGTTACTTCACAATTTAATGATCGCAATAACATAATACAATGAAACAAAATGATATACAAGAAATACTAATAGAAGCACTCAACAGAATACACATTTAACCTTTTTTTTTTTTAAAAAGAACAATTGTATCTAACTTTAACAGAACAATTTTGCCTAACTTTAACAGGCCATAAATTTTCAGTTAACTGTATCAATGTTTGGTTATGCCTTTAGCAAAAGACAAAATTTAAGATAGTCCAAACTCAAAGCATTTGCAACAAAACAAAATAACAAAATAAATGTTGCATAAACATTCAAATCTGTTCTGGAAAGGGTGGAAAACATTGTAGGAAAAGGAGAAAATGCTGGTTACAAGTATTTTCTCATTTTCCACAAGGTTTTCAAAAGCCCAGCAGGGTAGTTTAAGTCAGGACTTTTTGGTAAATATAATACATTTTTACTTGCTGACAACTTTCTTGCCATGTAGTAACCACTTGAGAAAAGAGAAATTGCTCTTAACAGAAATTGTTCTAAACAGAATTTCTCTTAAGTAAAAATATTTTCACACGTAAATGCACTCATTATTTTTTCCCTTTACTAAACAATCCCAAGCTTTAAAGACCCTGAGGAAGAAGGCTTTTTAAATTATTGTGGGAAAAGAAGAAAATGCTGGTAACTAGCATTGTCTTCTTTTCCCATAATGTTTTCAAGCCTTTCAAAGATAAATCTCTTTTTCCAGGCACATTTATCTAAAAAGGTTTGTAGTCTGCAAATGCTATCAGTCTGAACAAGTCTGAACTTCTTTTGTTTGATTTAAATAAAAATATATGAAATAATGAATATCATTCATTTTCAGACAACAAATAACAAATTTGTCAAATCAAGGTTTTTGTCAATAGAAGTTTAAAACTTTACCACATGGCAAAATTTTAGACTGGTCCGTATTGAAAGCACTTACAGACGACACAATAAACATAACTCAAAAATTGAAATTTGTTTCCAGCAGGGTAGAAAACATTGTGGAAAAAGGAGAAAATGCTGGTTACCAGCATTTTCTCCTTTTCCAACAATGTTTTCAAAAGGCTTCTTCTTTGAGGGTGGTTAAAACTCAGGACTGTATGGTAAAGATTTAAAAAACATGGTTAGCAGCATTTTATCCTTTACCAACCATGTTTTCAGAGCTCTTTTTTTTTCTAAGGGTCATAGCATAGCATTTTTTTTTCCTTTTCCCACAATGTTTTCTACCATCCCCAATACAAATTTCAGATTTATGGTTACTTCTATTTTGTCATCGGCAAATGCTTTCAATATTTGGAACAGTCTAAAATTTTGTCGTTTGATGACAAGTAAAATATCAAGAAATCTGGGGTTTTGCCATTTGTAAAAGAGTTTTGAAAATTAATACATATGCACTAATATTTAAACCCTTTACAACACGATTCTGAGTTTTAACTACCCTGAAAATGAAGTCTTTTGAAAATATTGTGGGAAAAGAAGGAAATGCGGGAAACCATTTTTTTCTCCTTTTCCCTCAATATTTTCTACAAGGACAAATTTCATCATTTAAGCCAACTATTATTGGTCGACTACAAATGATTTTAATTTGGACAAGTCTAATATTCCATCATGTGGTAGGAGTTGAAAAAAAAAAAATAACTACAGGGGGCATCAAAAGGCACTTTCAGGAGGGGAAGAAGAGAACTTAAAACTTAAAAGTATAATATTGTTATACCTACATAGCTACACTGATCAATTTTAACCAGAGACAGATTTTGCTGAGTTAATTTTGTAGACTCTTTTTGTAGAATTCCTAAAGGAGCCATGATAAAGACAGTTTATTTCCTACACAGAGATGAATAACCCTTTAGAAAACAATCCTGAGTTTTAACGATCTTGATGGAGAAGAATTCAGAAAACATTGTGGAAAAAGGAGAAAATGCTGGTCACCAGCATTTTCTCCTTTTCCCTCAATGTTTTCTAGCCTTCCAGAGGCAAATTTCAGTTTTTGGTTTGTTATGTCCTAATGCTTTCCATTCAGTCTAAAACTTTGTCATTTGGTAAAGAGTTTGCTCTGAAATTGGCCAGTGTGCAGTTTCTACAGATGCTTCTACAAAGGTGGAAAAGAAGAGGGGCTTGTCAGTGAAATGGGTTAACATCTAGAATGACTACAGAGATCCAAATTTTGAGAGTCACATGCACAATTTACACATCATAGCGACCCATTGCAGTAAGCTTGAATTTATTCCAATGAAAACTGTAGGAGGATTTGCCCGCACAAGATATTGCTGACAGACATTCAGAAAGATGGATGATTGGGGCCATAACATAATAGGACCCTTTGGGCTTATAAATATGAGCCTATAAAAATCATTCTTATGTAACATGAAAAAGGAAAACTGCTTTGATATTACCAACACTAAACAAAATACGACCTTGTTTTTCTATAAGCGAAAATGCCCAGCTGAAATTAATAGCACATACATGTATTAACTATTTACTAGATCCATGGCAACACTTTAGACTTGAAAACATCTGCAGACAACAAATCATAGGTGTTTCACATGACAGCATTTGCCCTTGACACAGTAGAAACTTGAGCCATAATTTATTAAGTTTATCATCTGCAAATGCTTTTATCCCTTTACCCCATAAGGCACTTCTATGGTATCTCTAACTGACTCCTAAATAACAGCAAGGATAAAGCCGTTTCGTATGTGTATATGACACCTTTTGATAGTGTAGAAAACATTGTGGCAAAAGGTGAAATTGCTCATCACGAGCAATTTCACCTTTTGCCACTATGTTTGCCAAAGGCTCCTACAAGCAATGGGTAAAAATGAGTATCTATGGAGTAAAGGGTAAAAATGGGACATTCTAAAATTTTGTTGTGTGGTAAAGGGTGAACCCATTACCAAACAACAATATTATAGGTTTGTCCAAATCAAAAGCATTTGCAGACGACAAAATAAAAGTGACTAAAAAATTGAAATTTGTTTTGAGGACGAAAAGGAGAAAATGCTGGTTACCAGCATTTTCTCCTTTTCCCACAATGTTCTCAGGAGACTTCTTTCTCAGGGTCGTTAAAAGTCAGGATTGTGTGGTAAAGGGTTAAGACCAGAGGATGGAGACCCACTAACTAATGACCACACTTTAGATAAGCTTCAGAAAGAAGAATACTGAAAACAGGAAAAAGGAGAAAATCCTGGGTCTGTATTCATCAACTATTCTCGAGATATTTGTCTTGTTATCTAACTTTTTTTTAAAGATTAATGTAACACAACGTCTGATTGGCTAAACCAACTGGTTTAGCCAATCAGATGTAGTGTTACTATCACCTTTAGAAAATTCTGGGGAACAAGACTAAAAATAAACCTAAGAATGGTTGGTGAATACAGGAATTGGTTACAAGCATTTTCTGCTTTACCTACAATATTTTTTAAGGCTTTCATGGACAAATTTAAAAAATTTGAACCACATTTAAGATGTTGTCTACAAATGCTTTGGGTTTGGACCAGTCTAGAATTCCGTCATGAGGTATATGTTAAATTGTGAGGATTGAAGGGCATGGGCATTATCATATGATGAATGGAGTGAAATAAAGGGACTGAACTGGTGGATGGGTTTGTAGAGGTACAACTTTAGTCTTTCCCAGAGGACAAACATTCAAGACTGGTCGAAATTCAAAACATTTGCAGAAAACAAATCAAACACCAAATTATGTCTCGCAACTAACTATTGAACGAAACAGTTTTGGAACAAGGAGAAATTTCTTAATTTCTTCTTTTGTTACCATGTTTTTTGCCCTTTACCACATAACAAACTTCGTAAACCCATCCAAATTGAAAGCATTTGCAGGCAACAAATTTAATCTAGCTCACCAAATGAAATTTGGCTTTGATAGGGTAGAAAACATTATGCGAAAAGGAGACAATTCTGGTTACCAGCATTATCTCCCTTTCTCAGAACCTTTTTAAAAGCTCTTGTATGTCTCGGTTATTTAAAGTTGGGATGGTGTGGTAAAGAGAAATATTCCTGTACACCTTGCTTGTCAAAGTACATAACTTGTACATTTTCAAAGGCATCTTCTACAATTTTGTTTCCAGATATATTGAGGTGAAAGCATAAAATATAAAAAAAAACAGATTAAGACAAAAGTAGAACTTAGTTCACACGAGATCAACTTCTTTGTCAGGAACACAGTTTCGTCTTTTTTCTCATTTATTTTTATATAATAAAACTCAACATTTTTTCTAAGTACTAACACATAGACTTTGCAACATGACCTGCAATGCTGAGGAAAAATTGAAAACCAATTGTGATAGAAAATTTGCTACAAATATTTGAAAGTTTTCTTGCTGAATTTCCGCAAAATGTATTACGGGCAATCTGATTTGACATCGGGATTTTAACAAGTTACTCAAAATTCTGTTTATATACAACCATATTATTTGTAACAATCTTTGTATGAAAGCATTATGGATTAACAGTAATTTATCTCTTCAAAATTTCTTGAAAAACCTAATAGATATAAAATATTTCCTAATGACTATTATAAAAAGGTTGTTAAACTCATTACCAAACAACAATATTTTAGGTTTGTCAAAATCGAAAGCATTTGCAGATGACAAAATAAAAGTGACTGAAAATTTGAAATTTATTTTGTGAAGGGTAGAAAACATTGTGGGAAAAAGAGAAAATGCCGGTTACCAGCATTTTCTCCTTTTCCCACAATCTTTTCTAAAGGCTTCTTTCTCAGGGTCGTCAAAAGCAAGGATTGTGTGGTAATCGGTTAAACTCAATTCTATCAGCTTAACAAACAATAAATATCTAAATAATTTTTTTCAGTTTCACTTTACGGAAACAATTTAACCCTTAGAGTTCCGAATTAACCCAGTGCCATACAGTCCCATGTTTTAAGGGCTTTCAAAAACATTGTGGAAAAAGGAGAAGATGCTGGTGACCAACATTTTCTCCTTTTTCCACAATGTTTTCTATCCTTATAAAGTGAAATGCCATCATTAGAGTCACCAAAGGACAAACTTTCAGACTGGTCCAAATCGAAAGCACTTGTAGACAACAAAATAAACGTAACTCAAAAAAAAGAAACTTTTTTCAAGCAGGATAGAAAACATTGTGGGAAAAGGAGAAAATGCTGGTCACCAGCATTTTCTCCTTTTCCCACAATGTTTTCAAAAGGCTTCTATCAGAGGGTCATAAAAACCAGGGATTGTTTGGTAAAGGGTTAATTCTTCAACAGCAATCAACTTCGACAGGTTTGCTGATATTTTGTGATTCTACAAAGAAATCATTAAACTGACTTTTTCAATGCAAGAACAAACAGTTCAAAGTATCACAACTTCATGCTTATTAACTCTTTACCAAACGATGAAATTTAGACTGCTCCAAATTGAAAGCATTCAGAGACGACAGGATAAATGTGAATCAAAAATTGAAAATCAATCTGGGTAGGGTAGAAAACATTATGGGAAAAGGAGAAAATGCTGGTAACCAGCATTTTCTCCGTTTCCCACAATGTTTTCAGAAGCTTTCTTTCTAAGGGTCGATAAAAGGGATTGTGTGGTAAAGGGTTAAAGAATAGCCAACACTGTGGATCAAGGATCAGACCACTCATTCTATTTGTTTGTATTGGTTGTTTGTTTGTATTGGTTTGTATTGGAATTAAACCTGTTTAAACAGCTAAGGTCATATCATGGTGGTCAGAGCACCTATGTATGGGTTTCCTGGATTTATCATACCAGTACTAACACAACTCTCTTTTCAAGTCACTGACTACTTTTCTCACATGCATCAGAGGTGAGAAGCAACAAATCTCCAGAAAAAAAGTTTGCATCACTTGTGTATCAAAGTTGCAACCACCAGGTCACGAGTCTGATATGCTAACTATGTTACCCAATCCTGCTGCAGATTGTGTGCTGCCTGATCTTGATCTTCACTTGATCCATCGAAGCATAAAAAGTTGTGTTACATACTCTAAGGGTTATGAAAGGAAATTAAATACTGCACTGTCCCAAATCAAGGCACCACAAAAAGGTAAAACATATCCATAAAAGGTAACAGCAAATATCTTCCCTTTCCCACCCAGCAAGTTTTTAGACTGTCCAAATTCAAAACATATCCAGACAACAAAGTTACATTCAGTGCAAATGAGCTGAAGTTCTCTGACAGGGTAGAAAACATTGTGGGAAAAGGAGAAAATGCTGGTAACCAGCATTTTCTCCTTTTCCCACAATGTTTTCAAAAGCCTTCTCTTTCAGGGTTGTTAAAAGTTGTCACACAGTCGGAAAAGGAGAAAATGCTAGTTACCAGCACTTTCTTCTTTTCTGACAATATTTCCAAGAGACTTCCTCCTTACTCACACTGGTAAAGGGTTAAAAAAAGTTTTGAAGGATTAGTCCTAGACAGCAGAGTTGTAGACTAGTCCCTTTTGAAAGCATTAGCAGAATGCAACAATAATTATGGATCAATTGATAAAATTTGCCTTCAAAAGAGAAGAAAACCTTGAATAGAAAGGAGAAAATACCATTTACCCTTTCCCAAACAATCCCTGGTTTTCATGACAGAAGCCTTCTTAAAACATTGTGGGAAAAGAAGAAAATGCTGATAAACAATTTGGAATAGTCTAAAAGTTTATCGTTTGGTAAAAAGTTAACACTTTACCAGATGACAAAATTTTAGCCCTGTCCAAATTGAAAGCATTTGCAGACGACAATTTCAATGTGGCTCAAATGGTGCAATTGTTTATTGAAAGGGGAGAAAAGATTGTGGAAAAAGGAGAAAATGCTGGTTACCAGCATTTTCTCCTTTTCCTACAGTATTTTCAAAAGGCTTCTTTCCAAAGGTCTTCAAAACTATTCATTATGTGGTAAAAGGTTAAGAGAAAGTTGCCAGCATTTCCTCCTTCCTCTACAATGTACAAATTATTCAGGGTTATGAAAGCTTGGGATTGTGAGATGTAGGGCATTTTCTCCTTTTCACACAATGTTTTCAAAAGCTGTCTTCCTGGTGAATTAAAAGAAAAAAAATCATTTTCTGCCTGGTGAAAATCAAGAGAGCTGTCTAGAATATAGATAACAGTGTAATATTCAGAAGCATTCTACATAAAACTTTTCACATGATCAATGGAGAAGCAAAACTTTTATAACCACAAATGAGAACTTTTCAGGATGAAAAACTGAAATGATCACAAATGGTGACTTGGGCTCTTTACCAGACTACAACATTTTAGACTCGTACAAACTGGAAACACTTGCAGACGATAAATTAAATGTGGCTCAATGTCGGTTCTAGAATAAAGCCTAAACTCTTTACCTAAAATAACAACAACAATAACTACAAAACTTTCATTCTCAAAATTTAAGACTTCTTTAAACTGACAGCATTTGCAGATAACAAAATTTAATATAACTAAATTGATGGAGTTTGACCTTAACTCCTTACCAAATGACTTAAATCTTAGACTGGTCCAAATTGAACTCATTTGCAGACAACAAAATAAATGTGACTAAAGAATTGAAATTTGTTTTAAGAAGGGAAGAAAACATTGTGGGAGAAGGAGAAAATGCTGGTCCCCAGCATTTTTTTCCTTTTCCCACAATGTTTTCAAAAGGTTTCTTTCACAGGGTTGTTTTTAAAACCATTGCAGGAAAAGGAGAATATGGTGGTAACCAGCATTATCTTTTTTTTCCACAATCCTATCTACCTTTCTAAGGACTAAGAAATCAAATGTGCCACATTTAATATAACATCTGCAAAATGCCTTGAATTTGGACCATTCTAAAATTTTTTTTGTCTGGTAAAGACTAACCCCTTTACTTCACAATTCATACTGAAAGAGAAGGTTTTTGAAACCATTGCATAAAAAGTAGAATTTTTTTCCATTTCCCAAAATGCTTTCTACCCTATCAAAGACAGAAATTATCAATTGCTCGCCATTTTATTTGTCGTCTGCAAATGCTTTGAATTTGGACTAGTCTAAAATTTTGTCGTCTGGTAATGACTTACCCCTTTACCACACCTGTAAGAGAAGGTTTTTGAAACCATAGGGAGAAAAGGAGAAATTTTCTCAATTTCCCACAGTGCTTCCTACCCTATCTACCCTTTACCACACAATCCAGACTTTTATCAACCCCGAGGTAGTAGAAGCCTTTTGCAAACATAATGGGTAAAGGTGAAAATACTGGTAACTAGCATTTTCACCTTTTCCCACCATGTTTTCTACCCCATTAAAGACAAATTTTGTCATTTGAGTTCCAATTAAATTTCAGGTTGCAACTGCATTCAATTTGGACAAGCGTACATTTTTCTATTGTCATAACAAGTTAAAGACAGACATCAGCAAATATGCCACATTTCATTTATCATCTGCAAATGCTTTGAATTTGGACAGGTCTAAAACTTTTACGTCTGGTAAAGACTTAACTTTTTACCACACAATCCAGAATTTTAACGACCCTTTTGAAGAAGCCTTTTGAAAACTTTGTGGGAAAAGGAGAAAATGCTGGTAACCAGCATTTTCTCCTTTTCCCACAATGTTTTCTACCCTTTTAACCCTTTCCCAAACGATAAATTTCAGACTCTTCCAAACTGAAAGAGTCTGCAGACAACAATTCTAAATTTGCTGAAAATGGTAGAAAATTTTCCTAAAGGGTAGAAAATACTGTGGGAAAAGGAGAAATTGCTTGTACTACAGACACGTAAAAACCAGGGCTTTTTTGGGAAAGGGTTAAAGTCAGGTTTCATAAATTAAGCCTCGGTTAAATTGTCGTCTGTAATAGCTTTGAATTTGGATGAATACAAAAAATTGTCATTTGGTAAAGAATTAAAGGAATTAAACATTTTTTTTTTTAATAAGCAGGGGGCATAACAAAGATGAAGTAATGGATAACCATGTGATGATCTTCTATAAACATGATTCACATTAGAGTACAACAACATCGTCAACAACATACAAAACAAGAACAACTTCATGAAAAATAAAAAGAAACCTTACACAGTATCACAAAATAGCATAGAAAAATGTGTCAACATCTAAAAAATCAACCATCTCTTCCATGAAGTACATAAAAGAGCCTCTCTGCTGCCATTTGTCACGTTATTTTTCTATGATGACTAGCTGTACATCGTTTAACCTTCACACGAAAAATAAATCTGAACTCATTCCTCAATGCAATTTGTGAAAAAAAATTAAATAGAGGATAATCAACTGGTTATTTTTGATATCAAAAATATCTCAAGAGGATACTTACTAAGGCATTGAAAAAACCAGTGCGCAGCACGAGTTTTTTTAAAGTCTTACGACGCATCCAAGTAAGATATTTTTCATATCAAAAATTACCAGTTGATTATTCTATTTATTATATACCTGTCTGATATCACTAGTACCTAAATTACGGCAGGAAGTGAAAGTGGAAGTTGATATCGTCACTAGTGATGATATCATAATTTATTACACTGGGAAATTCCAGGATTTCACTGCTAGGTATATAATAAAACAACCTTACTACTTCTGTTAACTCTTCACCACACAACAAAATTTTAGACCTGTCTGAATTGAGAGGATTTGCTGAAGACAGTTTCAATGTGGCTCATATGAAATGATTTTTAGTTGATAGGGTAGAAAACATTATGGGAAAAGGAGAAAATGCTGGTAACCAGCATTTTCTCTTTTTCCCACAATATTTTCAAAAGCCTTATCTTTCAGGGGTGTTAAAAGTCGGTAAAGTATTCAAAAGATTTAATGCCTTGAAGTTTTTTCATGATGATGAAATTCATCAAAATCAAAAGTTTTTGCAGACAACAAATTAAATTTAGCTTGACCCTTTACCTGACAACAAAATTTTAAACCTCTCCAATTGGACAGGGTAGTAAAACAATGTAAGAAAAGGAGAAAATACTGGTAACCATCATTTCCTCCTTTTACCAACAATGTTTTCAAAAGACTTCTTTTCGAGGGCCATTAAAAATCAGTATTGTGTGTTAGAGGATTAAATGACTGAAATTGTCTGAGAAAAAGGAGAAAACATTGTGGGGAACAAGAAAAATACTGGCTACCACCATTTTCTCCTTTACCAGCAATGTTTTCAATAGCATTTTTTTTTTCCCAGGATCACTAAAACAGTGGATTGCTTTATACAGGGCTGAGATACGCTTTTTTTTATGACAAAGTTCATCGTGATAGTTTGAAATTTTCAAACAATGCTGTTTGCAGTTCCTCTACACATGTGTTTCCTGGCTTTCCCACATCAGTACTGACACAACTTTCTTCCAAATCACTGACTACTTTTCTCACATGAATCTGAGGTGAGAAGCAAAAAAATCACCAGAAAACAAATCTGGCCTCAGTCGGTTATTGAACCCGCAGCCACCAGGTTAGAAGTTAAATATGCTAACCACTGAGCTACCTGGCCATGCTTTTATCCATGAACCTTTTACCAAACGACAAAATTTTAGACTGGTATGAAATGAAAGCGCATGCAGAAGACAAAATAAACTTAACTCAAAAACTGAAATTTGTTTCAAGCAGGGTAGAAAACAATGATGGACAAGGAGAAAATGTTGGTTACCAGCATTTTCTCCTTTTTTCAACAATGTTTTCAAGGGCTTCTATCACGGGATCGTAAAAACCAGGGATTGTTTGGTAAAGGTTAAATAGTACAAAGGCAAATCACAAATAAGTGTTAGATTCTTTGATTCTTGTATATCTTATGATGACTGGAAATAAATATCATATTATGGTAAAAGATCATCTGACCTTTGGTCAATAAATCTAAAACATCACAAATAGTGAAATTCCGACATAATTCTGGGAAAGGACAGTTAACTCTTACATAAAATTTACCGGTTTCTAAGCCCATGAAGAAAAAATTCTTGAAAACATTGTGGGAAAAGGAGAAAATGCTGGGTACCAGCATTTTCTCCTTTTCCCACAATGTTTTCTGTCTTTTCCATGAAACATTCTATCATTTAAGGAATATCTAATAATTATATCCTCTTCAAAAATGTTTTCAATTTTGAACAGTCTAGTATAGAGTTAATTGGCAACTTAGTCAATAATAAATTATAAACCCTTTACCACATAGTCCCTGGTTTTAATGACCCCGAGGAAGATGTCATTTTCTGAAAACATAGTGGGAAAAAGGAGAAAATGCTGGTAGTCAGCATTTTCTCCTTTTACCACAATGTTTTCTACTCTTCCAAATTCAAGCTTCAATCTTTGAGTCATGTTTACTTTGTCTTCTGCAAATGCTTTCAATTTGGACAAGTCTAAAATTTTGTCGTTGGGTAAAGAATCAATAAACTTGGTTACTATGGTTTCATTTCTGGATAGAAAAAGGTATGTAAAACACGCTCTGGATAAAAGGGGGCTTAATACACCTTTGTGGCAATTCACCAAGCAAGTCATCGCATAATTACAGGTCCATAAAATCTAATTCACATAACAACGGACTCAATCTGAAGGTAGACTGTTCCTCTGACATGCAAAAAATTTAACAAAAGAAAAACGTTTCGATCCAGGTCAGTCTCTGAACGGCACAAGCTGAGCTGGGTCGATAATTTTTACAGATGCATTAAATCTCCTTTTTCACAGAGCATGGCTCTTAACGCTTTACGACATAATCAACACTTTTAACGACCATTAGAGAGAAACCTTTTGGAAACATTGTGGTGGAAAAAGAGAAAATGCTGATACTCCTTTTTCCCCCACAATGTTTTCTACCCAATTGAAAATATAAATTATCACTTCAGCTACATTTATTTTGTCATCTGCAAATGGTTCCAGTTTAAAATTTTGTTGTTAACTCTTCACCAAACAACAAAATTTTATACAAGTCCAAATTGAAAGCATTTGCAGATGACAAAATAAGTGTTGAAAAAATGAAATTTGTTGTTGGCAGGGTAGAAAACATTGTGGGAAAAGGAGAAAATGCTGGTCACCAGCATTTTCTCCTTTTCCCACATTGTTTTCAAAAGGCTTCTTTCATAGAGTCGTTAAAAGTCGGGACTGTATGGTAAAGAGTTAATGATCTACTTTCACTTGATTACGATATGGCGAACCTGGATGTACAGTGCAGCAAAATGCTCCGAAACTCTTCCTATGGCAGGTCATACAGTCTACGATAAACATGAACAATATTGAGACAAGAGCTCCTATACATTTTACTATATAAATATTTTCACCGTCGATTCAGCAAATTATCCAATAGGAATTCTCTCTTACATTCTCTTAACTCTTCCATGTCAGTATCGAGCATATATATATCTCAGTCTCGAAGGGTGGATAACGTTAAACAAAACGTAACAGTTGTCCGTCCTCATTTTTGTTTTTATTGAAAAACAAGTCCTTGTTCAGACCTTTTCTCAATTGCTGACACATTAATAGTTACAGCAAAGGTCCATCCTTTTGTCTCCAACCCTTCTGTAACATTATCACCCAACAAGCACCCCTACAAGAGTCACTTTTAGTAAACCAAGGTAGCAGCACGCTGGGAGATCTAATTACAAACCTCATAACATTTCCTTCAGTTTTTTTCCCCCTCTTCCAGACTGGTACTGGAAAACGAACCCCTAATCAACCAAAATGTGAGGATTTCACTGGAACAAGTCCCATGACAACAGTTTAAAAACCAAGACTACTTAGCTAATGCAGACAGCACAATATCACTATTGTATTATTCTCCTATAACCGTTATTTGTTTCTACAATAACAGCAGCACAGCTTCTACAGTGTAAGCGTATCTTTATATATATATATATTTATCTATATGTAATATATATATCTAAGGTTTAAGACAACAGTTGGTGGTGTGTGCAAACGTAGTAAATCTGCCGTCTAGGAATGGTTGCCATGGTAAATAAGCGCCTTAATCCTACGATTCCTCATCCATTGGTTCTGATTCTTGTTCCACGGAATTACTGGAAAAGATAAGTTGAAGTTAAACTAGAGCTATCAATAAATGTCAATATACCCGCCCCACCAGCTCTTTGCCATAAAAAGAGATCTCTGTCACAGAATGCAGAATGGTTTAGTACAAAAGTAAGAGTTGAAAAAAGTTCAAGGGAGAAAACTCCATAAATCGCAGCAGGGTCATGAAAATTGCACATGCACAACTTCATGTATATTGGAACCCTGTGTGTAAATTTGAGTTCAGTATGTGAAAAACTATAGGATTATTGCTCCAGACAAAATTGTGTCTAAAGACAGACAGATGGACAAACAGCCATTGAGATTCCAATATATACCCCTACAGTATGTTGCAGGGGGTATAATTATCCATCATAATTATGTCAACATATTTAGATGGTAACCAGCCCCTGTTGTATTGGTTCCCAACTTTATAGTTAACAACTTGTCCGAGTCTGAAGTCAGTATCTTCAGAAATGAGAGACAAACATAATTATAATGTCAAAGTTTTCACACAATCTAGACAATGCCAGGGCTACAACAAAACCTCAACGTTTAGCATTTCTCCATTGCTCACAATGTTTTCTACCATTCCCAAAATCAATTTCAATTTAATTTCTACTCTTCAAAAAACAAATTTCAACTGTTGAGACAAGCTTATGTTTTGGTTTGCAAAATGCTTTCAATCTGAATGAGTCCAAAATTGTTCTTGCAATATAAGCTCAAGAAATGAGCCATTCCCTGGCAAAAGCAGGTTCAACGTATCTCCTCGATGCATTGAACTCTTTACCACTCAATCCCAACTTTTACCCTGAGAAAGAAACCTTTTGAAAACATTGTGGGAAATGGAGAAAATGCTGGTAACCAGCATTTTCTCCTTTTCCCACAATGTTTTCTACCCTTCCAACTACAAATTTCAATTTTTCAAACACATTTATTGTGACATCTGCAAATGCTTTCAATATGGACTGCTCTAAAATTTTGTCGTTTCGTGATTAGTTAACCAACCAAGTCATCACGTAATTGTAGACCCATAACAATCCATTTCGTCCCACAGGCGACTTAAACATGAGGTAGACTGATCCTTGGACATGCAGAAACTTTACCAAAAGCAAAAAGTTGTGACCTAGTTTAGGTCCCAATTACCCAGACTGACCCTGGTCATTACAGTCTGCAGAAGCAATGAACCCCCCTTTTTACAAAGCCCGACTAAAATATTTGACCCGTTACGCAAAAAGGGACCATCTGGGAATTCTGTACATCAATTAGATTAAAATAGATCAACGATAGTGCAAGTCAATTTAGGTAGATAGTTCAAAAATGATTGTTTAACAAGGTACAATGACCACTTTTTACATAGGAAATGTCATAAATGCTAAAAGTGTCAATCCTGGTCAACCTGCGTTATTTCCACAATCTGACCAGGCTTGACACATTTCGCAGTTCCAGGAAGGTTCCTTTTGGCGTGATGAGTTACATATGTTTGGTTACTAAAAGTGTTGATGTGTTACGAACCTTTTACCCGCCACCATTGACAACGACGCTAGTGCTGTTACCGTGTCTGTCTCCTCAGTTTCACGTTTTCTGGCTTCCACCAAGGACAGTTGTAACGTACCCTGATACTTTTGTAGACAGGGCCAGTGTTTACCTACAATAAAAATGTGGTCATATTGATTTAACCCTTTACCCACAAAATCACAAGTTTTAATGTCAACTGGGAGGAATGCTTTTGAAAATATTTTGGGAAAAGGAGAAAATGCTGGTAACCAGCATTTTCTCCTTTTCCTACACTGTGCTTTAGCACTTTCAATGTCTTTCATGCCAAACTTGATATCTTAGTTTAACTCTTTACCACACGACAAAATTTTAGACTGGTTCAAATCGAAAGCATTTGCAGACGACAAAATAAAGGTGACTGAAATAATGAAATTTGTTCTGGGAAGGGTAGAAAACACTGTGGGAAAAGGAGAAAATGCTGGTTACCAGCATTTTCTCCTTTTCCTTCAGCGTTTTCAAAAGGCTTCTTTCTCAGAGGCGTCAAAAGTACGGATTGTGTGGTAATGGGTTAAACATATTTATTTTACATTGATTGAGGAAACAAATTCATACAACTTATACTATCCTCTCTAGATTCTGCTTCCTGAGCAATGTATCAGTCCTCCCACTGAATCTGTGGGCCAATAAAATATACCAAAATGAACACTTTTTGATATGTTTGCTGCAAATGCTTCAATCTGGAAGCTTTTGTTGTTTGGTAGAGACTTGAGCAACTCTAAACACAATTACCTTTACTAGTTGACTGCATGGTAATAAATTATTTTTCGCACAAAGCTACACAAACATTTTGGAAAATGAAGAAAAAGGTGGTTGCTAGTTTTTTCATTTTTATCCATAGTGTTTTATAACCATTCAAAAGTAAATCCAATCATTTGGGTCATAAATAATATATCACCTGCAAACACTTTCAATTTTGATGAGTATAAAAATTCACCATTAAGCACATAGCATGCCAATTACACAGAGCATTTTAAAACCAAACATGCAACATGCACAACTACATCTGTGCCCACACATTTCCTTTTTTCAATGCCTAGGCAGATATCTACAAATAACATCCTACACACCTTCAGCTAAGGGTTAACCTTTTACAAAACAACAAAATATAAGACTAGACTTGTCCAAATTGAAAGCTCTTGCAGATGAAAAATTAGATATGGCCCATTTGGGGAGATTTTTCATTAAAAGGGTAAAAAACGTTGGAAAAGACAGAAGTTGTGGTAATCAGTTTTTTCTCCTTTTCCAACAATAATTTTGATAGACCTCTTTCTCAGTGTCATCCAAACTGCGGACTGGTGTAATAAACAGTCAATAGTTGTATGTACTTTCCATGAAATCACTTTTGAAGATCTTCGAGGGAAAAATTTCGAAAGCCTTGTGACAAATCGAGGGTTCAACGCAAGACTGTAGTAACTACCTTTTTTTCTAAAATTCATGTTTTTACAGTTTTGTACAACTTAATCCACAATACATGTCCTGTAAAAATATTAGCCTTCAAATCAAACAATTTTAGGAGATATTTTATAATTGCCATATAGTAGTAAGTCAAATTAACAAAATCTGTCATTGCAAGACTGTAGTATCTCTAGTTACTACAGTCTTGCAAATAAAAAACATATAATATTATACTGTTGAATTCATGCAATAAAGTAGTATCTCAATAAAATGTATTGAAATGACATCATCTCTTTATGACAGCATCAATTTTTTTTCATTATGACATCAGACTAACTATTAGAAATCACCAGATGCCCCAACATCAGACACGGGACAAGCATTGAAAATATATTTCACCTTCCAAATTAAGCTATATTTATTATTGTTAACATGTATTAGAGAACAAAAAAATAACAGAAATAGCCCTTCCCTAGCCCCCCTTTTAGGAAGAAGGCTCTTGAAAACACTGTGGAAAAAGAACAAATGCTGGAAACCTGCATTTTCTCCTCTTTTTCTATTTCTACCCCTTCAGGGTGATCTTGCTTCGAATGTCTGCAAAAGCTAACTTTCAGGTCCAGCTTGACAATGGATTTTGGATAGTAGCTGAAAGCATTTTCATACAGCAAACTGTGAGGTGGCCAAAATGATGAAATTTGCTTTTGATAGGATAGAAAATTCTGTGGGAAAAGGGAGAAATGCTGGTTCCCAGGATTTTCTCCTTCACCACGCGGTTTTCAAAATCCTGCCTCCTCAGGATTTTTAAAAATTTAAATTACATGTTTATGCTTATGGTTTAAGTATTATTCTTGTCATAAAGTTAGACAAAATTTATAAAATAAGCTATGTGAAGGTTTTTAATAATGATTAATCACTTAATCAAAGCACACACAAAAAATGCTCTGTTTTCCTAAATTATAATCAACAGGCCGGCTTTCTTATTGAAGGTTGAATCATGGCCCTAAAAGCCTGTTGCCATCAAGGCAACACTACATTCAAAGTTGAACTCTTGACCACACAGTCCCAAATTTTACTGATCCAAAGGAAAAGGACTTTTGAAAACATAAATCCAGCAGTTTATAGTTTTCCTATAATGATCTTAATCCTTTATGATCTAAGTTTGATCATTTTAATAACATCTAATTTGTCATCTGCAAATGTTTTCTATTTGGACCAGTCTTTTATTTTGTCTTTCAGTAAAGAGTATGGCGAGCAGTGCCTTTCAAATTCTGTTGCTGCAATAAAGTACTCCATTAAAAGTTGTCCATCAACTTAGGATCCCACAATTCCTTGTCTGTATCTTACATACTAGTGACAGTCTTTACCAGCGCTGGTATTTTATACCCAACTACTGATGGCATTGCAAATGATATCAGTTACTTACTTTGAAAACCACCTCTATGCCATGGACAAATGAATTTAGCAGAAACACTTGTAAATGTCTTTTTGTAAGCTACCGGTAGTTGATAAATTTCATACTTTAAATGGTACATGTAAGTCAAAGGAAGATGGTTATGCAGTGCCATTATAAAACACTCTGGCATTATAGCAGAAATAATGATGGTTTTGTTACATCTGATGGTATGGTGACAATGACAAAGCTGGCCATTATGAGAACTACTTTATAATTTTATGAGAAACTTGCATTTTGATTAAGTCTACATGGCAACACCATCTTTGAATTTGCCAGATCAGGGATCTTATGTCCATCTTATATCCCTGTCCAGATAATACACAAATTCATGAGTCTGATGATTCTGAAAGTGTTCTGACTGGTCTTTCAATAACAAGTGAGGGTGATGATACATGCTGGTTATATTTGTAATTGAAGTAGAGTTGTTATATAGGTTGAGATAAAAAGATATCCCTCTCCCTCAAAACATTACATTAAAATATCTTGCAGCAGTTGGTTTCACAATAAGCAAAGAAAAATATCATGATTTCCTTTACTAATGTCATAAAAGTACATGTATTATCCTTAGAGTTTATAATTCCTTCTTTGTCTTATTGCCTTATCAGTTATATAAGTCGAGGTCTGCTGTTCTCTTATTAAACATCTTGAATGTCAAAGTAACCAACAATTTCTTTCTTTAACTTAATAGGACAATAGCTTCAGTTACAATGTCATTATATTCGGTTAATTTATATTTCCTTTTTTAAAAAAAAAATGGAAATAAGGAAACCCTATTTCTATTACATAGAAATATTTTATAACCAATATATTCACAAATGAAAACATTCATTCTAACTGATCTCAGTTTATGTTTACAGGGAAGCCCTGTTCTCTTATTAATTATTTAATGCTGTAACACGCTGTTTTTTTTGCAGTTATTGTGTTTGAGAATAACAAGATAATGTAGGTATAACACTGTAGATTTTAATATCCACAAAATAAAAATATCCATGCTCACATAGTTTGAAATAAGACTCATTGAAAATGAAATGGCCAATTTTAGTCCTGTACACTTGAAAAAGACATATTGTGATATGGATTTGTTATTATACAATATTGAAAAACAAAAGTATTATTACCTATATATCCAGTATACATAATACAGCCAGCTTAGTGTGAGTGGCGTGATGAGTTGTCATATACTGCTTATTTGAGCATACAGGAATATAAATTTATTTCATATGACATTTTCTTCTTAATAAAATAATATTCTGTCACTTCATATGGCCAAAGTCTCTGACAATGAAGTGCAATTTACAAAGTAACTTACAGGACTTACAAGATTTTATTCAGATGGCGGACAGAGCCAGTTTTGGCAGCCAAGAATTAAACTGTATCTTGTTGCTGGTTTTGTTACCTGTCTACAATAGTTTCTACAATATTTGATGTCTGTGGAAATAGTTCTAGCAATAGCTGATAGAATTTAAGAATTATAAAATATCTGTTACATGAGTATTCATTAAGAAATTACATTAATTACATTAATGTCATTCTGTCTACTACTGTTGACATAATGAAAACGGGAGTAGCTAGACCCTACAACAAAATTTTAGTAATTCATGGATTCTGGAACAACATGTGTGAAAGTGATTCTGAATCAATTATAATGCAGCTATTCATAAGCATAAAACTAAACTGTTTCAGTCCTTCTTTATCCCTATACATTGTTCAAAATTTGAATTATTCAAATTATTATGGTTAACTTAATCAGAACACAACTATGTAAAATTTTACAAAACAATAAAAAATTAACCACTATAAAAACACTGAGCTTTTGAAAACATTTTGGTAAAAAGAATGCTGGTAATCAACATTTTCTTTTTTCTATACAATGCTTTCTGTATTATCTAATACAAATACCACAATTTTTAACAATATGTCAATTTGAAATGTTTTCAATTTGAATAAGTCTCAGATTTTGTTGTCAGGAAGAAAGTTACCACTTCTGTGAAGATTCATGCCTGTTAGTGCTTTGAATTTAGTTCAAATTCATTAAATATTGCTCCTTTTGCTCTCTCTGTCTGTATTTTTGCATAATTATGTCCATGAAAAAAGATGACTGTAATACAGACATGGAACATAAGAATGTGATGTAGTTAAAGATTAGTGAACAAATTAACATAATTCAAATTTAAATTTTTGATGAAAGTCTATCATTGGCATACAAAGCTGGATAAATAAAATGATGCTAATTTGCCCCATTTAGAGATTGCTTTTTTTTGCTTTAGTTATTATGTGTTACTATTCCTTGTAACTGTCTTTTATATTTGGGTTTTCTTTCTGATCAGTAGTGTTTCAGAATGACCATCTAGCCACCTGTTCAAGTTTGGCAATGCAGTATTCATCCCATTTTTGTGAATCACAATTTGGGATCAATCATAAAGATGTGCTATTGTCATTTTGCAAACTGACCATGATCTACTCGTATCATTTGAGGTTTAATCTGAAGGATGAAGTACAAGACTGGTATGACGATTAATGGAAGTAATGGTTATGGTAGGGCAAGGGTTGAAAAAAAAAAATTCTGAAGTTCATCTATTACTAATCATAAAGAATACAAGTTATTTGACTCTGTAATCCCAATATCATCAAAAGAATTTAACTTTTACTACATTATTGCAAAGATACTTTTTCCTAGATATACCACTTTTAATATGCAAGACTGTAGTAACTCAAGTTACTACAGTCATGCACTAATTTTTTTCTGGAAAATATTACAATTCCAGTGCAATAGAGTAGTAACTCATATATTTCCATGTATCTCATAAAATACAACTTGTTTCCTATTTCTTTTGTTTTCTGTAACCTTTGTATGTGAAAATGAGAATATGTTGAAAATTTGTTCTTTCACATATTGAAAATGATAAAAAGAAAACGTTTTTTCCCTCTCCTGTAAAATTTTCTAAAACGGAGTTACTACAGTCTTGCGTTGAACCCTCGAAATGGAAACAATGCTGGTAATCAACATTTCTACTTTTCCCTACTTGTTTTCAACCATTTTACAGAATAATTCCTGATTTGATTTATGGTGAAATGATGTCAGATGAGAGATTTTGGTGTATGCAAACATGATTCACCTACTTTGTATATTAATGGTCTTTTCGAAGCAATCTATGGCATCTTTACAAGGTCCCCTCTGAATTTCTTCTTCTTTTATTGCGGGAATTTCTTCTCCCAACAATGCTTTGACACACATTTCCGCTGAATCACAAATGGAAGGTATATGGTAGCCGCCTTCTAATACCAGAACAACTTTACCTTCCGCTAGTGACATCAACTCTCGAGTCAAGTGTCCGAAACCTGAAACATAATTTTTAAGTACATGTAAGCACCAATGAAGTCTTAACCAAACAATCCTGACTTTTAACAACCTTTCAGAGAAAGCTTCTGAAAGCATTGTGGGAAAGGGAGAAAATGCTGGTAACCAGCATTTCTCCTTTTCCCACAATGCTTTCAAATATTGCACAGAAAAATTCCAGATCTTAAGCTACATTCAGTTTGCTGCCTGCCAATGCTTTCAATTTGGATGAGTCAAAAATTATGTTGTTTGATAAACAATTGAAACCAACACACATTTTCAATTAAGAACAAAAATACCTAACAAGTTCAAATTAAGCTTATGCTAGGCAGCTTATGCTTAGCATTCAGTGTAGGTCAAAGATCAGACTGCATGTTTTCTGCAGTCTGATCATGTTCAATACTGGTAGCCAAGGCAAGAAAGGTAATGAAAGACATCCTAGTTGTTCATGTCCTTTTCTACATTTTTTGATTCATATGACATCAGTAGTGCAAGTTTTTTTTCATGCATAACCCAACAATTGCGACTTTTGACCACTTTTTTGAGGGCTTTTGATAACCTTGTGGCAAAAACATGAAGAGGCTGATAATCAGCCTTTTCTCCTATTTCAACAAACTTTTCTATCCTTTTGAAGACAATTCCATACACAGAGTCAATATTTAATTTCTTTGCAAATCCTTTCGATCTGGACGAGTGTAAAATTTTGTCTTCTGGTAAAGAGTTCAGTCTGCATAATTGCATTCACTTTACGATTCAGTTTCTTCTTATTTTACATGAATATTTTCAAAGGTATTTGCAGAAAACTTGTGTCTTGAGACACTGATATCATGTTACTTACATGCCGGGGATACCTTGTAACCTCCTAGAGGAGCGGGGTGACCGTCTGCTGCATCAAATCCAGCAGACACAAGTACTATCTCAGGGGAAAACTCTCGTGCTATTGGCATGATTATTGTTCTGTGAAATAAAAAAGATTACAGACAATAAGGATAACTGCACTCTAAAAGTCCAAACATCCACTGTAACTGACTGATTGATTATATGGCGCTTAATGCCAGTATAACTCTTTACTAAACAACAAAGTATTAGACTAGTCCAAATTGAAAGCATTAGCAAAGGACAAAATAAAAGTGACTGGAAATCTGAAATATCTTTGAATATGGGAAGAAAACATTGCGGGAAAAGGAGAAAATGCTGGTTACCAGCATTTTCTCCTTTTCCCACAGTGTTTTCTACAGGCTTCTTTCTCATGGTCATCAAACGTAGGAATTGTGTGGTAATGAGTTAAAGGCAATAAGGATAATCCAAAACTTCCACTGTAATTGATTGATTGTGTGGTGTTTAATGCCATTTTCAACATATTCTAAGTCATATTGCAGCAGCCACTATACATATCCCTGTTTTTCCAGTTTTATCCACAAATGTCCTGCACACCATTCTTTCAAAGCCACTGGCTACTTTCAAACATAATTGTAGTCTAACAACAATCGATAGCTAAGGAGGAATGAATCCTGTCCCAATGACTATCATCAGTCCTCGGAGAGAAATTGGCAGCGTTGCTGATCGAACCAGTAACTTCCAGTTCTCGGGTCCTGTATGCCATGTAACGAGCCTTGACCTACCTGGGGCTCGGAACTTTGATAATGAAGAACCGAAGAGTCGCTAGCTCTTTGCCAAACTCTTTTCCTAACAATCACACGGTTTAAGGATCCTAGGGAAAAAGGGCTTTTTAAAAACATTGTGGGAAAAGAAGAAAATGCTGGTGACCAGCATTTTCTTCTTTTCCACACTGTTTTTTAATCATCTCAAATAATTTCCATCATTTGAACAACATTCTACCTGTCTAATGGAAATCTTTTCAAATTAAACCAGACTTCAATTTTGTTATTTGGTGAACAGTTACAGAACAGCAGGTACATTTGCATTTGTACTGCATGCTAGGACATAGAGGCAATCTTTCTTACAGAAATGGATTTAACCCTTTACCCCATAAGGCATTTCTATGGTATCTCTAACTGACCCTAAATGACAGCAAGGATGAAGCTGTTTCTTATGCGTAAATGACACCTTTTGATAGCATAGAAAACATTGTGGCAAAAGGTGAAATTGCTCATCACGAGCAATTTCACCTTTTACCACAATGTTTTCCAAAGGCTCCTACAAGCAATGCATAGAAATGAGTATCTATGGAGTAAAGGGTTAACCCTTACTTCTTATAACACCAAGGTGGAAGGTTTTAGAACCCACTGAATAGATATATAGCATTTTTTCTGTTATCTTCTTTTACATGTGCATCCTCACAGACAGAAAGTAAACAAACTCTGTTTAAACTTTACAGTGTGTAGAATCTAAATAGCCATGTACACACAGATAAAAATCAACTAAAGGTGCATGGGATAAGGAAACGCCAGGAATTTGTCTTCGACCGTAGTTGTCATCTCAATGGCTAGCCGCAATGGAATGAAATGCACTTTCTATCGGTCATAATCTGTGCAACCCTGCCACTGTCAGGGGTAACATTTGGCATAAAGGTACAAGAATGATTATGATTTCATAAAATAAAGATAAAATTGGTTACAAAACTGGATGAACACAAGTACAGATACATCTTTCAAGATATCTACTCCATATCAATTCAAAAGCAAGTTCTTGCAACTTATACCAATCTGCTTCAATTCTGCTTCCTGAAAACCACAACACTGCTCGTGCCTGTACTACAGGCCAATGGATAGTCCCGAAACTGAAAGCCATCTCTTGGGGATTGAACGACATTGTGGTTGCAAGGCCAATGGATTACCTTACCACCAAAGAAAAAAAAAATTAAACATTCATACTGTAACACTTAATTAGAAAATTGCTTTTGCAATTACCAAACTACAAAATTTTAGGTTTTTCCAAATCGAAAGCATTTGCAGACGACATAATAAAAGTGACCGAAAATTTTCAATTTGTTTTGTGAAGGGTAGAAAACATTGAGGGAAAAAGAGAACATGCTGGTTACCAGCATTTTTTCCTTTTCCCACAATGCATTCTAAAGCCTTCTTTCTCAGGGTCGTCGAAATTAGGGATTGTGTGATAATGCGTTATTAAGGAGAATCGAGATATACAGTAGGAGTTATGTGCACCTCACACGTACCTGAAAGCTGCAAGATATTCTGCGTCACCTTTCGGTGGATTAAGGCCACCACTGAATGAAATGTTTACATTGAAACCAGCAGCCCCCTCAGCCCCACACTCCTCAGGAGAACCAGTCCCAGGGAAGAAGTTCCCATCGTCATGGCGATGTATTGAGATATAAAGAATTTCCTTGTCGTTATACAACATTTGCTGTGTGCCATTACCATGGTGAACATCCTGCAAAGAGAAAAGCATGACATGTGGGTGTAAATGCTCAGCTGCAGTTGCTATTAGAACTATGGCAGATTGGCAAACAAGAGCTTTGCAGAGCAGCACATATATGCCACAAGGGGCTTGTTGGTAAAATGAGGCAAAATTGAGTATGCCTCAAGAAATCCAAATTTTAAGAAGCACATGCAAAACTACACATCATAGTGATTCATTGTCGTAAGTTTGGACTTATTCTGATGAAAACTGTAGGAGAAATTGCGTACACGAGAAATTGCTAATGGCCTGACAGACAGATGGACAAACAGACAGACGGACAGATGGAGAGACGACCAGGGCCATAGCATAATACTGCCCTTAAGGGGTATAAAAGGGACATAAGAGTGTCAAAAATATTTTAATGGTTATCAACCCGTGTTCAATGGTTATCAATCCTTGTTACATAGAATTCCGTCTTTCAAAGTAGTTTTTGGATGACAAAGACTATGACAAGGCTATAACAATATTTAGATGTTTTCTTCGAAAAAGGCCAAGCTAAATAAGCCTTGAGCTGAATGAAGTCTATTTTTGATAACCAAATTTCACATTTTTCCAAATTAAAAATATTGGCATACAACAACCATGTGTGGCTAATATTATGGGAAAGTATCTTTGAAAGGTTCCAAAACATTCTGGGTACAGAATCCAGCGTTTTCTCCTTTTCCTACAATGTTTTCTTCTCTACCAAAGAAAAATTACACCATTTGAGCCACACTAAAAATTGTTGTCTGCAAATGCTTTCAATTTGGATATGTCTAAAATTTTGCTGTGTGGTAACAGGTTAAAGGAATTTTCAACTACAATAATGAACAACTTACCCAGTCAACTATCAGAACTTTCTTCATTTTTAGCTTTTCTTTCAACTGCTTTGCAGCTATAGCTATTGAATTGAAATAACAAAATCCCCTGAAATTATAAATGAATCACAATAAATAACAAAATTCCCTGAAATCATAATTGAATAACAATAAATAACAAAGTGACAAAATCCCCTGGAGTTATAAACACAAAGTAACAAAATCCCTTAATATCATTATAACAAAGCAATCATTTCCCCTGATATCATTATAACAATCTTAGAAAATCCCTCAAAGTCCCTCATATACAAAGTAACAAAAACCGCTGAAGTCATAATAACTACGAAAATCCTCTGAAGTAATGATAACAAAGGTCATATCACAGTAGTAAGTGATGCACCCATGTGTTTCCTGCCTCTCCCACACCAGTACTTACATAACTTTCTTTCCAAAGCCACTTACTACTTTTCTCACATGCATCAGAGGTGAGAGGTGCAAAAAATCACCTGAAGGAAAGTTTGGCATGGCTGGATATTGAACCCGCAACCTCCAGGTCACGATTCAGATACTCTAACCACTGAGCTACCCAGCCAGGCTTTTGGCAAAAGCACTAGGTACAGGGGATAATACTTGACTGCAACTGCTTGATTCTATGTGAAATTTTAAGTAAATAAAATGGCATTAATGTGTCAAATATGCTCTGATGGTTACCCTTATTAAGACAAAATTAAATTCTGGAGTCACAATTGTCTTTAAATGCTTTCAATTTGAACTGGCCTAAAATTTTGCCATAAGGAAGAGTTAAGATTAGCTTAAAGTCCCAAACTTTCTTCTTTAACCCTTTATCACACAATCCCAACCCTAAAAAACCTGGAGGTAGAAGCATTTTGGAAACATTGTGGGAAAAAGAGAAAATGCTGGTTGCCAGCATTTTCTCCTTTTCCCACGATGTTTTCTACCCAATAAGCAAAGAAAAATCACATCAGTAGAGACACAATAAAATTGTTGTCTGCCAATGCTTTTTATTTGGACACATCTACAATTTCATTGTTTGGTAAAAGGAAATATATAATTTAAAGTTACATGTTTCAAAAAGCATACAGACTGATTAATATCGACGTTTACACAAACTGAGAATAATTATGTTGTTGACAAGGAATTTCAGAAAATTAGTGATTGCGATAAACTTACATGGCCTGTTCCTGTTCAGCATGGTGCCCTGGGGGTCTTACAAGGGCAAATCCATTTTTTAACTCCCTAGACCCAACTCGAAACGACAGCTCTGTCACACTACCTGCAGCCTGCATATAAAAAGGGTACTTTACAATCCTATCCAATACAGACCTATGTGGCTTTAAACTTTACCGCATAACACTGACTTTTAACTCTTTACCAAACGACAAAATTATAGACTGGTCCAAATTGAAAGCATTTGCAGACAACAAAATAAATGTAATTAAAAAATTGAAATTTGTTTTAGGAAGGGAAGAAAACATTGTGGGAAAAGGAGAAAATGCTGGTTACCAGCATTTTCTCCTTTTCCCACAATGTTTTCAAAGGCTTTCTTTTTCAGGGTCGTCAAAAGTCGGGATTGTGTGGTAAAGAGTTAAATCCTAGGCAAGAAGCCTTTCGATAACATTGTAGAAAAAGGAGAATATACTGCTAGCCAGCAATTACTCCTTTTCCCACAATGTTTTTAAAAGCCTTATACTCTATTAGGTGTTAAAATTAGAATAGTTTCTTATAGGGTTAAAAGAAAAATTGTCAAAGCTGGTTAACAGAATTTTCTCCTTTTCCCACAATATTTCAAAGATCTTTCTTCTCTCTGACTCATGTAATTGGATTGGTCTTTGAATGGATAGAAACATTGTGGGCAGAAAAAAAGAAAGAATGTGTTTTCTCTTTTTTACAACAAAGTTTTCTAAACCCTTCTTAATTGCAGTAATTATCACTTTACAGCACAATCCCATGTTTTAACAACCCTGAAGAAGATGGCTTTTGAAACCACTGTGGGAAAAGGAAATTTCTCCTTTTCCTGCTATGCTTTCTACCCTTTTAACCCTTTACTACACAATCCCGACTTTTAACACCCCTGTGTAAAAGGCCTATTGGAAACAAATTTAAATTTTTGAGCTAGTTTATTTTGTTGTCTGCAAGTGCTTTCAATTTGGACCTGTCTAAATTTTTGTCATTTGATAAATGGTTAACCACCCAAAAGAAAGAAAGCTTTTTTGAAACATTAAAAGGCAAGCAGACAATGCTGGTAACCAGTATTGTCTCTGCTGACCACAATGTTTTCTACACTATCCAAGAATGAAATCACCATTTTACCCTTTACCACACGACAAAATTTAAGCTTTGTCCAAATTGAATGCATTTGCAGACAACAATTTCAATGGGACCTAAATAGTGCAAGTTGTCTTTGGTAAAGCAGAAAACATTGTGGGAAAAGGAGAAAATGCTGGTTACCAGCATTTTCTCCATTTCCTACAATGTTTTCAAAAGGTTTTCACGAGGTCGTTAAAAGGTGGCATTGTACGGTAAAGGGTTAAAATGCATTTGTCTTCTGCAAATACTCTCAGTTTTGTCCAATCCAAAAACTGTTCTTTTCATGTTGTTTCTTAAACACTAAAGAATTTTGCATACAAACCATTCTAGCCGCAGTTGACGTATAGAATTCATTCCAAACTGTATCTGAATCTACACCTACACCTCCACACTTCAACGCACAAAACCGCATGGGAAAATTTTCTGTAATAGAATAGTGATACTTAATGATAATTTATGCCATTTTCTCACTTACTTCAAGTTTTTTTTCACAGCATTCAGGGGACCTATCCATGCATTCCTACGATTTCTTTTTCCAGTACATGGTATATTATTCTTCCCATGACAATGGCTGCTTTTCTCATAACCATTATGGAAAGAAAGATCTACGACGAGAGGGAAATGAATCCCGTAGCAATGAACATCATCAACAATCGGAAAGAAATTGGCCTTACTGGGGGTTTGAATCAGCGACTCCTCCCCTTTAGCCCTTACAGTGCTGAAACCAAGTTGCTGACAGTTCAGATCAAGATCAGACTGCACAGAATGTGCAGTCTGATCTTAGATCTACACTATCCGCTACCTTATTACATGTTATGGCTGAAACAATCTTGAAATAGCAATCTTCGGTCTGCTTTTCCTACTTGAAAAGGTTTAACTCATTAAATCAGTGCTCTCAGACACTGTATACTACTGTCTACACTACTGGCACTTGGCCACACTAAATTCTCAACACATTAGCACTTACAGATGACCTATCTACTCTTTCAGAGGATAACATTTTGAAAACACTGATAAAACAAGCATTTTTTTAAAAGTTATCATTTACTAATGTAAATTTATAATTCATAATCCAATTTTGACAAAAGTGTTTTAAACACAGGCTTTAACTCTTTACCAAACGACAATATTTTAGACCTGTCGAAATCGAAAGTATTTGCAGACGACAAAATAAATGTGATGTGAACATTTGTATTTGTTTCAGAAAGAGTAGAAAACACTGTGGGAAAAGGAGGAAATGCTGGTTACCAGCATTTTCTCCTTTTCCCACAATGTTTTCAATAGGCTTTTTTATCAGGGTCGTTAAAAGTCAGGATTGTGTGGTAAAGGATTAAGCCTTGTCCACAATATTGTGGAAGAGGAGAAAATGATTGCAACCAGCATTTCGCGAGATTTTGTTATATCATATAAAGCATCTAGCATTTATTGGCTTTTGAGATAAGGACTTATTGAACTAGTCTACAACACTGACCTGGACCCAACTGATAACATTTATCTAGACTTGTTTTAAGAAATTTTATCTTGAATCTCATTTCAATTACAGAAAGTCTAATCTTAGTCACTGTTCCATGTAACAGGCTGGCAAAGAAAGTAGTGTAGTCTAGTAAGAAAATTATTTACCAAATAATTTGTGTTCAAGTTTCTGTCGGTTCAAATGGTTGGTTGCGTATAACCAGGTATAAGCCTCTGAATGGCAGGACTGTATTTCTTCTAGTGATGCCTTCCGACATTTCAAGCGCTAAAAAAATGTGAAATGTGAGCAAACAAATAACACTACTTCACCCTTTCCTATACAATCTCATGTTTTGATGACCCCGAGGTAGAATGCTTTTTATTCATTAGTTGATTGTATGCTATTTAATACAGTTTTCAATATTATTTCAAACATATCGGGGTGGCCAGTGCACATATCCATGCTTTTCTGAAGTCTATTTTACCAGTACCCCAAACTATATTTTTTCCTAGCCAATAGCTACTTTCCCACAAAAGCATTGTTGAGACAATCATTAGCATTGAGAGAGAAATGAATCCTATCACAATTACTATCATCAATCCTCTGACAGAGACTGGTCCAGCAAGGGATCGAATCCATAACCCCTGTTCTTAAGTCCTGCATGTTACTAAGCTACCAGGCCTCAGGAAATGCTTATGAAAATGTAAAGGGAAACGAAGCTGTGAGGTAGAATCCTTTGAAAAACATAGTGGGAAAAGAAGAAAATGTTGGTAACCAGCATTTTCTTATTTTCTCACAATGTTTTCAAACCGCTTCAATGACAGATTCCTTCATTTTAGTCCCTTTTTAATTATTGTCCCCTGCAAATGTTTTCAGTCTGGATATGGACTTATTTTTTTCCCTTCGGGAAAAGAGCAAACTTTTTAAGACATGAACATGGACTTTTTGAGAAATATTTGGAACTTTTCAAGCTCTGAATTAGGTAAAACTCCAATACAAATCTTAAGACTCTTTTGTAAGAACAATTTACGCACCTTGCAACATTATTACAGTCATATAATAGCAACAGCTCACTTATTTATGTATTTCCTGGGTTCACTGGAACTAAGCTTACACTTCAGTGTATTTTTCACTCCTTTGAAAAACCCATTCCTTCACATGAGAATCCAACCCAGGGCCTCCAGGTTTCAAATTTTTACCACTAAGCCATGCAGGGCCCCAAAGGACTTTACGTAAGTAATCTTACAACACTAAGAGAATGACTTAGTGTGATTGACTGGAAATCAAGACAGAAACATTGTTGCAAACTTTCACGTTCATAAGATGGGGGCTTGTCCGGGATTGGCCATTAAGCCATTATCCCATTTGTTGTCCAAAATTGGACTTTCTGCATAATAAGGCTTTGAGTCATCGATAAATGATGACTATAAGAGGGGTGTGTTATGAGAGACCACTCCTTCATGCACAGCTTCGTCCCAATTTCAATACAATACCTCACAACTGCGTCAGAGAGATATCTCCTTGGCTCAGTGGTTATGGTATTGGTCTTTATCTAATCCTCAAAAAACAAGGTTATTTGTCCCTTCAAGAGTTCAAATCCTGCAAGATGCAGTTTATACATATATTTTAAGTTATGCATTTATTTGTTTCTTTGTTGCGGACTTTGTTCATAAGAAAATGTTTTCCAATAAATTGTTATCCATGCTTTTCTTACCTCACATTTTGAGATCAAATTCTGTTCTTGTAATCGAGACCAAATACTCTGTATTCGACCAGCATGTTCTGGATGCATTTCGTCATACCCACACGTACACTGATGTTTTTCCATCGATGAGTCATAGGCTAACCCTGATCAAAACAACACAGAAAACTGTTAACCTCCACCAAACATCAGGCTAACCATAATACAAACTAGAGGTGTCACTAAATGTGACTAAATACCCTGCCAGCGCTTTGACAGAAAAAAGTGTCAAGTTCAAGAAGAGATAATTCCTCGACCAGGTAGAGTTGACACTTGTCAATTGCGTCTTAGAAATCTTCAATATATGATCAATATATGTGCAAAGTCTCAATACAATTGAAGAGAAAACTGTAGGGGGAGTTTGTGACACTAGATTACTAGTATTCTGTACACAGATGGACACCCAGACAGACACATGGACTGACATATGGACGGACACACGGACAGACAGGCTGATTCCAGTATACACCCGAAAACATTCGTTTTGCGTGGGTATAAACAAGAGTACTACACGCGGGTGCTAACAACTTTGTCGTAGTTGCTCTTTAAAACAGCACAATCAGACTCTTCACACCTAGCTTACTTTTCCATTATAGGGTAATCATTCCCACATGAAAAATGTAAATAACCAATTACCAAACAGTCCTTGGGTTTTAAGACCCAGAGGAAAAAGCCTTCTGAAAACATAGTAGGAAAAGGAGAAAATGTTGGTAACCAGCATTTTCTCCTTTTCCCACAATGTTTTCTACTCTTCTAAGGTCAAGTTTCAATCATGTTTATTATATCGTCTGCAAGTGCTTTCAATTTGGGCAAGTCTAAAATTTTGTTGTTTAGGAAAGAGTTAATAAGCACAACATGGGTTTTATGAAGAAACAAGGGTTCTAGGGAAAGAAAGCCCCATATCAACTGAATCTCGGACTTCTACTTTTGCTCCCATTACTCATAAGTACCATTTCACAGAAACGCTTCTTATGGGTACGCACAACACAGGTTTTGTCATTTTGAGAAATAGGTAATAGAGGATACATGTATTTTTTTTTTTTCGGAGAAAGATTGAAATTTATTTCGAGTAACATCATCGGTAATATTTTCACGAGTGACTGCCACTTGTGAAAATATTACCAATGGTGTTCATGAGATGAAATAAATTTCAATCTTTCTCTGATAAAAACAAATATTTTATTTATTTCATGCTTTTAACTCTTCCTGGGAGAAGCTTTATCAAAATCCAGTACAGTTCTCTTCCATTATTCCCCCCCCTCCCCCTGTTATACTCCTTCCACACAGCAACGCATTACAATATTATGTCAAGTGCAAGAAATGTAAGGTAAATGAAGTCATATTTCCATCTGGTTGTGAGTCACACGCAATTTACCTAGGTAACTGGAATATAAAAATTGGTATTTTCACCGGTCGTACCCGTGGAATATCAAAAAATATTTTCACTGCTATTTCTCTATATCCTACCGGAAGGCATGAAATAAACCTCTTTTCTTTCTACTCTCTACCTCCCCTCATCTAGATCTCCTCTAGTGCTTACCTGTAATAAATTTATATTTCACAGGTCCCACCTCCTGCGATGTTGACGGTAACGGAAACGTCACCAAGGGACTAGAATGGGTCCGAGCCAAAGGTTTATGGTGGGCTTTATGTCGGGGTTTGGATATCATCAGTAAGTTCTCACTCTCCTGGCGAATCAGCGTTTTACTCCGATCCTCCCCCTCGTCCATCTTACTGGCTTTCATTGCAACGACTTCATTCTCGTATAATTCATGAGATTCTTTCATTTCCTGTGAAAATATATTTAATTCTTTACCAAATGACAAAATTTTAGATTGGTCCAGATTGAAAGCATTTTACAGACGACAAAATAAATTAACTAAAGTTTGTTTTAGGAAGGGATGAAAACATTGTGGGAGAAGGAGAATATGCTGGTCTCCTTTTCCCACAATGTTTTCAAAAGGTTTCTTTCACAAAGGTGTTAAAAGTCAAGATTGTGTGGTATGGGTTAAACATGATAGAAAATAGTATACGGAGCAACTTGTCTTCGCCCTTAACAGAATGATCCTCATTTCTGACTACCTGTGGAATGTAGGCTTTTAAAAATTTGTGGGCAAAGGAGAACATACTGGTAAACAGCCTTTTTATTCTTTTCCCATAATGTTTTCTGCTCTCTCAAAGCAATTAATCATATGGAAACATCTTCAATTTGGACCCAATAAAATTTTGCTGGGTAATAAGAAGTTAACCTTTTACCACATGATCCCAATTTTCACTGATGCAGAAGACTTTTGAAAACAGAATGAGAAAAGGAGAAAATGCTAGTTTCACTATGGAATAGTCTACTGTCTGTTGTTTTCGAAGAGAGTTCAAACATTTGATCCATACTCTGTGAAATGGAGGCTTAATGCGTCTGCAAACACATATCTACTCGGGTCAGTCTGCACATTTCACGCTGGCTAACCTGGGCCGAAACTTTTTGCTATTGGACATCCTCTGTATATCAAAGGACCAGTCTACCTCATTATTTGGTCAGTTGTTCGAAGTCGCTATTATGGATATCCATCACTATGTGATGATTTGCCTAGTATCATGCATCACCCACGATGCATTAACCCATTACCACACAATCCCTACTTTTGACGCCCTTGTGAAAGATGCCTTTTGAAAACACTGTGGGAAAAGGAGAAAATGCTGGTTACCAGCATTTTCTCCTTTTCTCACAGTGTTTTCTACCCTTCCCAAACCAAATTTTAATTTTTCGGTCACCTTCATTTTGTTGTCTGCAAATGCTTTCAATATGGTCCAGTTTGAAATTTTCTCGTGCGGTAAAGAGTTAAGCTCTCTTCTGCCAGAGCATGGCTCATTTGTCAATGCATGTGGCAGCTTACAGTGATTGTAATACAGAGAAATGAGCCTCCCTACAAAATGACCTATGTCATTTCACTGCTACATAGAGGAATTGTTAGTATTCTTCATAGAGAAATGACCCCAGAGGGTTATTTTTTTATGTAGAATAATGACTCGGGTCATTTCGTAGTAGTGAAATAACCCATGGGTAATCGTATAGGGGAGGGTCATTTCTCTACATTACACGGGCAATCAAAATAAATCATCAAAAATGAAAACTAAACATTTCTTATCCTAATGACATTAACTCTTTACCAGACGACAAAATTTTAGCCTTGTCCAAATTGAAGACAACAATTTCAATTTGGTTCAACTAGTGCAATGTTTCTTTGATCAAGTAGAAAACATTGCTGGAGAAGGAGAAAATGCTAGTTACAATCATTTTCTCCTTTTCCTACAATGTTTTCAAAAGCCTTCTTCACCAAAGGCGTTAAAAGTCAGCATAGTGCATGAAAGGGTTAATACACAATCCAAACCATTATTACAATGTTGCATGACATTGAATAGAGATATATAGTAAAATATGGTCATGTGGAAAACAGAAGTAACTTCCCTTCACTCTTTACCACACAATCTTGACTTTTAACAACCTGAGAAGGAAAGCTTTTGAAACATTGCGGGAAATGGAGAAAATGCTGGTAACCAGCATTTTCTCCTTTTCCTCACAATGTTTTTTACCTAATCCATAAATAATTGTACCACTTGAGCCACACTGAAATTGTTGTCTGCAAATGCTTTCAATTTGGACATAGCTAAAATTTTGTCGTCTGGTAAAGGGTTAAAACAAATTTCAATTTTTGAGTTAAGATTATTTTGGCGTCTGCAATTGTCGTTTGGTAAAGAGTTAAAAGTTGTAAAACCTAGCCAATAATTGAGCCAACTACAAAGCAGCCACGTTCCTTTGCAGTATCACAATTATATATCTAATGAACAGATTTAACCCATTACCACACAATCTCTACTTTTGACAACCCTGAGAAAGAAGGCTGTAGAAAACATTGTGGGAAAAGGAGAAAATGCTGGTAACCAGCATTTTCTCCTTTTCCCACAATGTTTTCTACCCTTCACAAAAAAAAATTCAAATTTTCTATCACTTTTATTTTGTGGCCTGCAAATGCTTTCGATTTGGACAAACCTAAAATATTGTTGTTTGGTAATGAGTTAAAAGAGGTAGAATGATTTAAAAAAGGTAGAAAACTTTGGCCAATTTGTTTGAAAATTCCAAAAACAGCGATTTTGGAGAAGAAAGTTTTTACAGATATACAGATTTTCTTTTGTTGCCATGGCATTGACAGTTTCTATTTTAATCAAATTCTTTAAAGCATTTCTGAAGGGGTTTATCACAGGATCATGACTGTGAAGTGTTTTGCAATCTGATCTTAATCTAAACCACATGGTTGTGACAGGTGCTTTGAAGGTTAAAGCCCCTTTTCAAAGAGCATAATGCAATCATATACGAGATCACCTACCTGTGCTAATTTGGCCTCTGTTTCTTCATCGACATTTTCCATGTGTGTTTTACTATTGGCTCTTTGTAAAACAGACTGTCGAATTTGTTGTTTTAGGTACTGCTTATCTTTAAGCAAATGCTCGGGGGTCTGGTCAATTCTACTGCGCTGATGATGTAATAATAAATTCTGTGGGATGAATGGCAGAGGGGCTGACTGGGTGCGACCTAAAGGTCTTAATCTGCAAATAATAAAAAGGTTATTACATTCTGTTATTAATAATAGTAACATTTTCTACCGAAAGTGGTGTAATATCAGTGTCACACGAGGGCCAATATGGAGGGGCAAAGGGCTGATATCTGATATCCTGCCCCATGACAAGTTTTTTTTTGTTCTAAATCTATAGCAACAGAACACTCGCTCATGAACAGACATTCTCAAAACATCCAGTTTGAACAAAAATGGCTAAATGGCTGAATCAGTCGGCAGAAAAATCTTCAGAACTACATAATTATGATGACTCAATCGCAAAACCAGCTAAGACAATGGGGTGGGGGTAGGGGGGGATGACCGTGTTTAAAAAAACTTTGATAGGTTAACTCATTACCAAACGACAAAATTTTAGGATTGTCCAAGTTGAAAGCATAAAAGTGACTGAAAAAATTGAAATTTGTTTTGTGAAGGGTAGAAAACATTGTGGGAAAAGGAGAAAATGCTGGTTACCAGCATTTTCTCCTTTTCCCACAATGTTTCCTAAAGGCTTCTTTCTCAGGGGCATCAAAAGTAGGGATTGTGTGGTAATGGGCTAAATGCCTTTGTTGTACAGCTTCTCTTTTCTCCTGTAGATAGTGAACAATCCGATCAATTTGAAGTAAATATCTTTAGCAAAAACAAAAATTCCTTGTTGTTATACACAACACAGATAATGATGACTGCACCAGGGTTATGACAATACCTCTACTTTTTTAAGAAAAATAACCTAGCTAAAAATGGAGGATCAAAAATTCTTTCTTTTACCTCTTTACCACACTGTCCCAACTTTTAACGACCCTGAGAAAGAAGCCTTTTGAAAACATTGTGGGAAAAAGAGAAAATGCTAATAACCAGCATTCTCTCCTTTTCCCACAATGTTTTCTACCCTTCCCAAAATTGAATTTCAATTTTTGAGCCACATATATTGTCATCTGCAAATGCTTTTGATCTGGACAAGTCTACAATTTTGTTGTTTGGTAAAGAGTTAACTCTTTAACCCATTACCACACAAGCCCTACTTTTGATGCCCCTGAGAAAGAAGACTTTAGAAAACACTGTGGGAAAAGGAGAAAATGCTGGTAACCAGCATTTTCTCCTTTTCCCACAGTGTTTTCTACCCCTCCCAGAACAGATTTCAATTTTTCAGTCACCTTTATTTTGTCGTCTGCAAATGCTTTCAGTTTGAACCAGTCTAAAATTTTGTCATGTGGTAAAGAGTTAACCAAACAACAAAATATGAGACTAGTCCAAATTGAAAGCATTTGAAGATGACATAATAAACATGGCTAAAAATCTGAAAATGTTTAAAGAAGGGAAAAAACATTGTGGGAAAAGGAGAAAATGCTGGCTGCCAGCATTTTCTCCTTTTCCCACAATGTTTTCAAAAGGCTTCATGCATAGGGTCATTAAAAGTCAAGATTGTGTGGTAAAGGGTTAAACCTCAACCCATTGTGGGTTTTGGCTCACCTGTTATTTCTGCTATGATGTGTTTCTGATGAAGTAGCATTGCCTGGGGCTGGATAAACTGGCCCTACAAGGGGTGGAGGCTTCGTGCCCGACAATCTGGCTTCCTCCATGGCTTGGTACTGTGCTTGGGCTGCCAGGTAATTTGACCTTATGGATGCTTCTGTACTTGGATCCATTATAGGTGCTGAAAGTTACAAACAAAAGGTATGTTGTCATTTAACCCTTTACCACACAATCCCAAGTTTTAATGACCCAGAGAAGTAAGCCTATTGAAATACTGAAAACACTCTGGGAAAAGGAGAAAATGCTGGTAAACAGCATTTTCTCCTTTTCTCACATTGTTTTCTACTCTTCTAAAGTCAAGTTTCAATTTTTGAGTCACCTTTATTTTGTTGTCTGCAAATACTAAAAATTTGGAAAAGTCTAAAACTTCATCATTAGGTATAGAGTTAAATGAGTGTTGAATTTAACCTTTTACGAGACAAAGTCATGTTTTATCAATCCTGAAGAAAAAGGATTTTGAAACCCTTGTTGGAAAAGGAGAAAATGCTGGTAGCCAGCATTTTCTCCTTTTCCCACAATGTTTTCTACCCTTTCAAAGCCAAAGGCTGTCATTTAATCCATTACCACACGATCCCTACTTTTGACGCCTCAGAGAAAGAAGCCTTTAGAAAAAATTGTGGGAAAAGGAGAAAATGCTGGTAACCATCATTTTCTCCATTTCCCACAATGTTTTCTACCTTTCACAAGACAAATTTCAAATTTTCATCCACTTTTATTTTGTCGTCTGCAAATTAAAGCTTTCCATTTGGACCAGTCTAAAATATTGTCGTTTGGTAATGGGTTAAGCTATGTTTAATTTGATGTCTGCTGATGATTTAAACTTGGAGCTGTCTAAAACATTTTGTGGTGTGGTAAAGGGTTTAAAACTATATTTACCTTGTAATGAAGGGTGGAACCCTGGCAGTACATGGCTAGGTAGGGGGATACCCAAACGAGCCGCCCGAAGATCTGTTTCCGTAAAACTTGAATGAGACCCTGTGTTTCCCTGGAACATAGACAACAATAAAACATGAATTACCTTTAAATTTTCTATTTCCAAATTAGAAGCGCAATTCCCCTTTAACTCTTTATGGAAGAACAAATTTCTAGACTTGTCCAAATTCAAAGCTGTTATAGAAAAGGAAATGGACTTCCTTTAACCCTTTACTACACAATGACGACTTTTAACTTCCCTGAGGAAGGCGTCTTTTGAAAACATTGTGGGAAAAGGAGGAAATGCTGGTAACAGCATTTTCTCCTTTTCCAACAAAGTTTTCTACCGTATCAAGGCAGAATTGTACCATTTGAGCCACTTTGAAATAGTCATCCGCAAATGCTTTCAATTTGGATACTAAGGTGTAAAATTTTGCTCTTTGGTAACAGGTTGACTGATTACACCTGACTTTAACAATGTACTCAAAACCCTCCTTCAATCTCAGGTTTGTTCATTGATTGGCTGTATAATGTTTAACATTCTTTTCAACATTATTTCTGTTATATTACGGCAGCCAGAACACCTATCCATGTTTTCCTGGAGTTTCTTTCACCCATACTCTGCAAAATGTTTTTTCCAAGCCACTGGGTGCTTTCCCTAAGAGCCTTTGTCGAAACAATGATCAGCAGAGAGAGAAGAATAAATCCTGTTGCAATGACCATCAGCAATCCTTGAAAAGAGATCGGTCTAGCCAGGTTTGAACAAGGGACCCCCTGCTCTTGAATCTAGTATGCTACAGATTGCCCTACCTTAGCTTAGCTCAAGTTTGTTCATGCCTTGGATAGTCTGGTACTAAAAGGTTGAAAACCAGCATCAATTGTTTTAGAGAATAAATTACCTTTCAAGACTTTGATTACCTATTAATATACAGGGCCCTTATTTATCAACCATTCTTGAGAATATTCTCAGTCTTATTCTCCAAGGTTTTCTAGATTTGTAAGTAACACAACTTCTGATTGGCTACACCAAATCAGAAGCTGTGTTACTTACAAATGTAGAAAATTCTGGAGAATAAGACAAAGAACATTCTAAAGAATGGTTGGTGAATACGGACCCCGATCTCTTTATTTTAAGAGAATAAAATAATCAGGATTGTACAAACCCTATTAGAGACAAGAGTTATTACTTAGCTGTCATTAGCTGTCATTAGATCTTTGACTGAAATAGTACTAATACAGATAAAAATGAAGTGTTAATTCGTTACAACACAATCCCGACTTTTAACCACCCTAAGAAAGAGAAGAAGGCTTTTGAAAACACTGTGGAAAAAGGAGAAAATCCTGATAACTAGCATTTTCTCTTTTTCCCGCAATGTTTTCTATCCTTTCAGAGACAAGTTTCAGTCGCATCTAATTTGACGTCTGCAACAGCTTTCAGTTCTGACAGTAAGACCAGTTCAAAATAATCTGATGTGTTTAAGACTTAAATTGACACTCATCATTCAATTTATGGCTAAACATAGTTAAGAAGATAAGATGGTATTACTGTTCCTACATTTGACTTGCTTAAGTAATACTGTTTCTACATTTGACTTGCTGAAGTAAAACCGGATTTTGAGGAAAATTTTCATCATATTCAACCTTTCATCAAACAATTCCACTGAGGAAGGAGATTCATTAAAAACACTGTTGCACATTTCAGAGACAAAACCAATCCCATTTGATCTACATGTAATTTGTCATATGAAAAATTGAAAATGCTTTCAATTTGGGCAAGTCTAAGTTTACCAGCTTACCATTATCTAAGGACCTGCCAAGGGAGATATCTAATATTGAAGGTACAGCATACAGCTCACCAGCTTACTGTATCTTAGAGCCTACCAAGGGAGATATTTGACAATAAAGGCACAGAGTACAGCTTAGGCCTACCAAGGGAGATATTTGATATTAAAGGCACAGTGAAGAATTCAAAGTTTACTGTTTTTAAGAACCTAGCAAGGGAAATATTTTACATTAATGACACAAAGTACAGTTCGGACCTTACTGTATTTAACCCATTACCAAATGACAATATTTTAGACTGGTCCAAAATGAAAGCATTTGCAGACAACAAAATAAAAGTGACTGAAAATTTGAAATTTGTTTTGTGAAGGGTAGAAAACATTGTGGGAAAAGGAGAAAATGCTGGTTACCAGCATTTTCTCCTTTTCACACAATGTTTTCTAAAGGCTTCTTTCTCAGGGGCATCAAAAGTAGGGATTGTGTGGTAATGGGTTAAGGGCCTGCTAAAGGGGATATCTGACACACAGGGGTCAGAGCTTATTGTAACTATGGCACTGCCAAAGGATATATTGACATCAACTCTTTCACAATATAATAAATAGCTTCTAATACAGTTCCACTACAAGATAAAGAGACAGTTTGTTCATTCTGGAATACAGCAGTGGACAGTGTAGATGAGAGATCAGACTGCATGTTCTGTGAAGTCTGATTTTGATCTAGACTGTCCACAAAAGCTTCTGGTGTCATCTATGGCATTGAAAGAGTTGAAGGCACAGTGTACAGCCCTCAGCTAGCAGCATTTAAGGGCCTGCCAAGGGAGATATTTGGCATTACAGGCACAGTATAAAGCTCACAGCTTTCAGTATTCAAGAGCCTCCCAAGGGAGATATTTGGCACTGAAGACAGCTTACAATATTTAAGGGTTTACCAAAGGGATATTTGACATCTTCAAAAGCAGTATACAGCTTATTGCATTTAAGGGTCTGCCAAGGGAGATATTTGGCATTACAGGTGATGTGTACAGATTAAAACTTACTGTATTTAAGGGCCTGCCAAGGGAGATATTTGGCATTGAAGGTGATGTGTAGAGGTCAGCACTTGGATACCCCATTGTACCATACAAGAAATGAAGATGAGTTTCCTGCAATGATAAAGATAAAAACACAATTTTATTTTCAGACAGGTGCAACGAAGTTCAAACGGTATATCGATATCAAGACTTTTTCAGACCACTGAGTAAGAGAAAATTAATCAGCATTCATTTCATCTCTAAGTTAACCCTTTCCCAAATAATTCCTGGTTTTACGGGTCTAGAATAGTAGCCTTTTGAAAAACATTGCGGGAAAAGGAGAAAAATAGAATAGTAGCCTTTTGAAAAACATTGTGGGAAAAGGAGAAAATGCTGGTAACCAGCATTTTCTCCTTTTCGCACAATGTTTTCTACACTATCATAGACAGAAATCATCTTTTCGGCAAGAGCTGAATTGTCTGCAAATGCTTTCAACTTGGTCTAGTCCAAAAGTTTGTCATTTGGGAAAGAGTTTATATTTCCACTCATTCCATGACAAATTTTAACATCTGAGCCAGGTTTGGCCTGCAACATACAAAAAAAAGCATAAGGACATTTGCGTAAAGTGTTGTCTCAGATCAGCCTGCGAAGTCTGCACTGGCTAATTCGAGACAACACTTCACTTTTTGTCACACAATAGACTTGCACAAAACAGCAAATTACATAAAAACAGAAATTGTCATTTCAGACCTACAATGTTTTCAAAAGCTTTCTCTATCAGGGTTGTTAAAAGTCAGGTTTGTGTGTTAAAGTGTTAACCCATTACCACATAATCCCTACTTTTGACGCCCCTGAGAAAAAAGCCTTTAGAAAACATTGTGGTATAAAGGAGAAAATGCTGGTAACCAGCATTTTCTCTTTTTCCCACAATGTTTTCTACCCTTCACAAAACAAATTTCAAATTTTCAGTCACTTTTATTTTGTTGTCTGCAAAAGCTTTCGATTTGGACAAACCCAAAATTTTGTTGTTTGGTAATGAGTTAAATTGTGCTGAAAGGAGCATATAATGATGGTCAACAGCATATTCTCCTATGACCACAATATTTTCTACCCTTGAAAAGATATATCTCAGTTCTTGAGTTGAGTTGCAATTATTTAGTGGAGCATGAATGTTTTCACATTTGGACAAGTTTGTCAAAAATTTTGTGAACTACAAAAGAGTCGATTAAAAGCGAAGATACACAGAAAAACTTTTCAATAGTTTTAACTCTTTACCAAACAATCCCAGGTTGAAAACATGGCGGGATCAGGTGAAAATACTGGTAACAAGCACTTTCTCCTTTTCCAACTATCTTTTCTACCCTTTCAAAAACAAATTCCATCAACTGATCCACATTTAACCCTTTCCCAAACGACAAACTTTTGGACTAAACTAAATTGAAAGCATTTGCAGACGACAATTCAACTCTTGCTGAAAAGATGATTTCTGTCTATGATAGGGTAGAAAACATTGTGGGAATAGGAGAAAATGCTGGTTACCAGCATTTTCTCCTTTTCCCACAATATTTTCAAAAGGCTACTATTCCAGACCCGTAAAAACCAGGGATTGTTTGAGTAAGGGTTAAATTTGGTCATCTGTAAATGCTTTCAACTAGGATAAATCTGAGAATTTGTCGTGTGGTTAACAATGCAATCACATATTATTATATACATATTATTAATGCAAATATTTCCAATTTGGTCCAGTCCCAAAATGAAAAATTTCAGAGTTCTCCAAAATTGAAAGAATTTAGAATTGGAAGTCTGAAATTTTGTGGTACGATAAAGGGTAAAGCCACAAGATCATAGAGTTCTGTAGGACTAGGCTTGCCTAAATCAAAAGCATTTGAAGAAACCAAATAAGTGTCTAAAAATTTGAAATTTCTTTTGTGAAGAGTAGAAAACATTGTGGGAAAAGGAGAAAATGCTGGTTACCAACATTTTCTCCTTTTTACCACAATGTTTTCTGTAGGCTTCTTTCTCAGACCAGGGATTGTGTGGTAATTGGTTAAAGGAAAATTATTCTTCTGATCATACAACTCACTTTGAAAAAAATCTCTGTTCATTTTATTTTTATACCCTATCTTAACTCTTTACCACATGGTCCCCAAATTCCAACAACCCTAAAAAAAGCAACCTTTCGAAAACAACAATGTGAGAACAGGAGAAAATGCTGTTGACCAACAATGTTTACTACCCTTTCCCCAAAAAATGTTAAATTTCTGAGTCACAATTGAATTGTCTAAAAAGTCTGAAGTGTTTTTGTCTGCCGATGGATAATGCTCAAAACTCTATATGACAGATTCCCTGCTGGTTCTATTTCTGTACCCTGTCTTAAACATAGATGGCAATTTTCTCAAAATAACACTAGGTTCTATATTTGGTTCCTGAGCACATGTCATCTTAGAAACGATAATAGGTTTATTTTCTTGGTTTAGGCAAAGTTTTATTTCTTTCGCAAAGACTTTGCCAAGCCATGGTAGTGTGGTTGGCAGCCTACAAGATACCCGGCATTTTTTCTGCAATGTCTTTTACACTACCTACACTTCCCAAGGCAAATTTCAATTTTTGAAGCACATTTGTCATCTGCACAATCATTTCTATAAAAGTTTGAAATTTGGTAAAGACCATAAGAGTTACACTGCAATGCCTTGGGATTGTTGGGGTTTTTTAACCATTCCCAATAACCCCTGGTTTTCATGGCCCTTTGAAAACATTGTGAGAAAAGGAGAAAATGCTGGTAACCAGCATTTTCTCCTTTTCCAACAATGTTTTCTACTCTTCCACAGTCAAGTTCCAATTCTGGAATCACATCAATTTTGTCGTCCGCAAATGATTTCAATTTGGACAAGATTAGAATTTTGTCGTTTGGTAAAGAGTTAAATAGACTAAAAATAATGTTCATTTCATTCGAAGAACCCTCAAAGGAGTGCCTAATTAAGGAGACTATTCTTGTTATAACACTTTACACAACGACAAAAATTTCAGGAGTCTGAAATTGAAAGCATTCGTAGAAGACAACTGAAATGCGAGTAAAATGGTGGATAAGATAAAATATTATTCCAGTATAGGTTAGAAAACATTGTGGGAAAAGGAGAAAATGCTGGTTACCAGTATTTTCTCCTTTTTCCACAATGGTTTAAATAGGCTGCATACTCGGGGCTGCTCAATTTGGTTAACAGTGTGGTTAAGATTCAGTTAACTACAGTTAGGTCACCTTTATAATGAAGATTCATGTACAAAATCAATAATTCAAGGATGCTGAAGACAAAAATACACCAAAACTTCTTGAAGAAACCCTTACCCACTCCAGAAAAAAATTTAGACTTGTCCATTTTGAAGGAATCTACAGACAACAATTCAAACATTTTTCAGTTAACCCATTACCACACAATCCCTATTTTTGACGACCCTGAGAAAGAAGCCTGTTGAAAACATTGCAGGAAAGGAGAAAATGCTGGTAACCAGGCCATTCCTTCCACAAACTTTCATTCCACTTTCAATGTAAATCAGAGCTCCAGGTAAGAGGGAGTCATGGTATTCTAAATCCGTTATTTTTCTTCAGAACGCTATGTTGTGGGTACTCATTAGAATGGTCTCGATGAGACAATTCTAATGAGTACCCATAACATAGGGTTTGCCACAAGGTAATTAACATTTTCAATTTTTAAATGAAACTCAGTCCCTCTATCTGATGCTCTGTACATGTCACAAAGCTTCTTGTGTAGGTATACATTTCAAATGGAACAGCATCTGTAGCTATTTACTCAATGAAGGATTAAGCTAAATGAGATGATGAAGAACACTTATTTGTCTGTCAATTGTTTTAACTCTATACAACATGACAACATTTTTTACCAGTCCAAATCCAAAGCATTTGCAGACAATAAAATAAAAGTGACTCAAAAATTAAAACTTGTTTTGTGAAGGGGAAAAAACATTATAGGAAAGGAAGAAATGCTCGTTACCAGCATTTTCTCCTTTTCCCACAATGTTTTCTGTAGGCATCTTTCTCAGGGTCGCCAAAAGTAGGGATTGTTTCGTAATAGGTTCAGTGATAAACAAGAATCTCACATTTATGTTTATGCTTCATTTTTTTTATCAAACTCATTGACTAAAATTTATATGAAAAAGGTTTTCAAGGCTTGTATAATACAATTTTAGTCAAATTATTTCCACAGAAACAATCATGTAAGATCCTCAGTTCCGAATAACCTTTTTGTCCTTAAGAAAAAAATCTGAGAGGAAAATTTCCACTAACCAGAGGACTAAAAGTCACACTTGTCTATTTGAGAGCATTAAATGCTGTTAACAAAATTTTAATTTGGTGTGGAGAAAACAACAGGTTTGGTCTTTGAAAAGGTAGGAAACGCTGAGGGAAAGGGGGGGGACTTACTGCAAGCATAATGCTGCTATCTCTCCTTATTCAAAAAGCCTTTTCCTTAACTTATACTTAAAGAAAAAAACAAAATTTTGTACCTGACTAAATAGCAAGCATTAGTAGATGACAACTTGAAAGTGGCTCAAATTATGATTTCTATCTTTAACAGGCTATAAAACATCTTCGGAAACAGAGAAAATACTGGTCACAAGCATTTTCTCCAACAATGTTTTCAAAAGCTATCTCCTTCAGGGTTGCTAAACTGTTACTCAGTAATTGTTTGGTGAAAGGTTAAAGGTCATACTTATTAAACACAGGAACATTTTGTCCAGGATTTATCTTTTACCAAAGAATCCCTCATTTTGACAACCCTGAAGAATAAAGCCTTTGAAACCATTGTGGGAAAAGGAGAAAATGCTAGAAGCCAGCATTTCCTCCTTTTTTCCTATGTTTCCTCTATTTTCAAAAAAGCCGATTAAATCACTGCAATGGCATTAGACTTGCCGATTGCAAATGCCTTCAATTTGGAGTAGACTAAAATTTTGTCGTTTGGTGTGGGATTAATTTGTACCGAGACTGCCTCTAAATTTGTCCTGCGTATCACTTCAGCAGGATAAAAATCTCAACAAGATCTCTCTTTTTTTTCTCCCGAAGAAGATTAATTAATCAATATCAGCCAGAAAGATAGGTTCAAAAATAGCTCCTCATTTCTATAACAGAATCCCTAAAATTACAACGAAAATTGATTAGAACGACTGTAATGGCATGGAAACATGTTCTTTATTTAGAATGAAAAAATGGTCTTCCCGATTTGCACCAATTTCAAGAAATTAGAGCATTTTAGTCTATACTGTACTATTAAAATCTGTGACTTTCTATCGAAGACAATAATTAGGAGCCATGCACTGTGACAATGGTGTTTAATGCATCATACAGCAGAATTTTAGACCTATCCAACTCGAAAGCATTTTCAGATGATAATTTCATAGTGGCTCAAATGATGCAGTTCTTCTTTGATAGAGTTAAAAACTTTGTGGAAAAAGGAGAAAATGCTGGTTACCAGCATTTTCTCCTTTTCCCACAAGGTTTTCAAAAGGCCTCAGGCTCTTTCTCAGGGTCTTCAAAAGTCGTCATTATGTGGTAAAGGGTTAACCTATTACCACACAATCCCTGCTTTTAAACAAGAGGGCCAAGATGGCCCTGGATCGCTCACCTGAATTTCTGAGAGAACCACAGCCATTTCTTTCAAAATGTAATCAGCCCTTTCAGAGAAGAAGAATTTTTAAGAATTTCTTCATGTCGTATAGTGTAAATAGCCCACAGTCATCAGAGCCATGTTTCTTGATGGATCAAAATTTCTAGAGCAATTTTTGAAAAGGGTTAGCTAAAAAACATTTGTGAGATCAGCCGTTTCAAAGAAAAAGAATTTCTTCATGGCCAAATAGTGCAAGTAGCCCCCATTCACCAGCGCCATGTTTCTAGACAAATCAGCATTTTGCGAACAATTTTTGAAAAGGGTTACCAAAGGAACTATTCTGTGAGATTATTTCAAAATCTGATCAGCTGTTTCAGAGAAGAAGAATTTAAAGAATTTCTTCATGGCCATATAGTGCAAGAAGCGCCCATTCACCAGGGCCATGTTTCTTGATGGATCAAAATTTCACAAACAATTTTTAAAAAGGGTCATCCAAGGAACATTTCTGTGAAATTATTTCAAAATCTAACAAGAAGTTTTAGAGAAGAAGAATTTTTAAGAATTTCTTCATTTCCCTATAGTACAAGTAGCCCCCATTCACCAGAGCTGTGTTTCTTGACAATCAAAATTTCACAAACACTTTTTGGAAAGGGTCATTCAAGGAGCATCCTTGTGAAATTATTTCAAATTCTGACCAGCGGTTTCAGAGAAGAAGAATTTTTAAGAATTTCTTAATTTCCCTATAGTGCAAGAAGCCCCCATTCACCAGAGCCACATTTTTTGACGGATCAAAATTTTACGAATAATTTTTGAGAAGGGTCACCCAAGGAATGTATCTGTGAAATTATTTTAAAATCTGACCATCGGTTTCAGAGGAGAAGATTTCTAAAGAATTCCCTGGAAAATTCCATTTGGTTGCCATGGCAACCAGAGTTTTTGATGGAATCATTTTCTGTGAATAATTTTTAAAGAGGACCTCCCAAGGAACATTCCAGCCAAGTTTGGTCCAAATCCGCCCAGCGATTTAGGAGGAGTTGATGTTTAAAGAATTGTTGACGACGCACGATGCACTGACGCACGACGGACACCGGGTGATCCTAAAAGCTCCCCTTGAGCACGTTGTGCTCAGTTGAGCTAAAAACCTGAGAAAGAAGCCTTTCGAAAACATTGTAGGAAAAGAAGAAAATGCTGGAAAGCAGCATTTTCTCTTTTTCCCACAATGTTTTCTGCTTATCAGAAAACAAATTTCGAATTTTCAGTCGCTTTTGTCGTCTGCAAATGCTTTTGATTTGGACAAGCCTGAAGTTTTGTCGTTTGGTAATGAGTTAACGCCTAAAGTTTTGTCGTTTGGTAATGAGTTAACATTGTTTTCAACATTATTTCAGTTCTATTGTGGCAACTAGTGCATCTATCCATGCTTTCCTGGAGTTTCTTTCACCAGTACTTAGCAAAATATTCTTTCCAAGCCACTGGCTGCTTTCCCACATAACCATCGTCAAACGATAATCAGTGGTGATAGAGGAATGAATCCTGTCTCAATGACTATAATCAATCCTCGGGAAGAAATTGGCCGAGCCAGGGATCTAACCAGCGACCCCTCTGCTCTTGAGTTTTGTCTTATCAGAATGGAAAGTCTACTTTCTGTTTATCTTTTGCCACAGTTTGAACAAGTCACACTCTGTGAAAAGGCTGTTTAATGCATCTGCACGAAATATTGACCAGCTCTGCCAGCCCAGCCCACACATGCTGACCTAGGTCAAAATTTTTTCATATTTTTTTTTTCTACATGTCTGCTTCATCAGTCAACCTGCTTTAACTCTTTACCACACGGGAAAATTTTAGGCTTGTCCAATTGAAAGCATTTGCAGACGACATAATAAAAGTGACTGAAAATTTGAAATTTGTTTTGAGAATGGTAGAAAAAACTGTGGGAAAAGGAGAAAATGCTGGTTACCAGCATTTTCTCCTTTTCCCACAGTGTTTTCTAAAGGCTTTTTTCTCAGGGTCGTCAAAAGTAGGGATTGTGTGGTAATGGGTTAAAGGTGGGTATTTAGGTTTTTAACATCTCACCAAATTAAAAAATATATATATCACTGAAATTTATATGAAAAAACTAATACAAATCATCAATAATTAAGACTCATAAAATTACAAAAAAAAATTCTCCAGTGGTATTCCCTCAAAAGGCTACATAGCCTCTTAAGGTATTTTTTATATTTCGTGCAAAAATCAAAAAAGCATTGTGGGAATGTCAAGTGACTTGCACCTGACTAATAACGCTTAAATTCCATTAACAAACATGTAATGATTGTTTTCCATAATGTCTTATTCAGACACTATGTTTGAAGCTTCGTCTGTGTATTTACTGTATGTAAATGAGGGAACACAGTAAATACACATGTAAAAATAGAAGGTATCTCCCATTGGTGTCGACCTGGGCCATAGTAAATCTCTAATTATTCTTGTTGTCGGATGGTTTTCAACTACTGGGATTTTATAGATGCAAATGAAAAGGCTTTTGGAGTATAAGGATGATTTTTTTGCATTTTTGTAAAATTTTTGTCCTAAAATCTGAAGGGCCACCTTTAAGATATAACAGATTTATAGTAGGCAATAGTGAGCTTTATTCTAATTTCTCGGTTATTCATCACACTATCCTGAGTTTTAACACAACCTGATCAAAAAAGGTTTTAAAAATATTGTGGGGAAATGAGAAAATGGTGGTAACCAGCATTTCCAACTTTTCCCACAATGCTTTTATGGCCTTTCAGGGCCAAATCCCTTCATTTAACTCTTTACCAAAAACCAAAATTTAGACTTGTCCAAAGTGAAAGCATTTGCAGACGACAAAATAAACGAAACTCAAAAAGTGAAATTTGTTTCCAGCAGGATAGAAAACATTGTGAGAACAGGAGAAAATGCTGCTTCTTTCTCAGGGTTGTTAAAAGTCCGGATTGTGTTAGAGGGTTCAAGGGCATATATTCCATTACCATGCAATCCTGAGATTTAACAACCCTGACAAGCAAAGCATTTGAAAATATTGTGGGAAAAGGTGGAAAAAATGCTGGTTACCAGCATTTCCTTTTCCCACATCATTTTCTGTTTCTTTCTAGGACAAACTTCATAAAATCCACATTAAATTTGTCCTTTGCAAATGTTCTAGGTCCAAAGTCCAAAATTTTGTTTTCTCGTAAAAAGTTAAAAATGTGGTTCAAATGATTAAAAGGTTATATCGTTGGTTTAATTCAAAAACCTTGTAACTATAGCTTATTTCAAACTATAGTTACAAGGTTTTTGAAGAAACCAATGATATACTGCCTGAAAAAACTTTCAAACTATGTAGGTCGAAAATTCTGACTTGCATAAGAAGTTAGCTCTATACCAAATGACAGAATTGAAAGCATTTGCAGGCAACAAAATATAGGTTATCAAAATATTGAAACTTGACCTCAGAAGAGTAGAAAACATTGCGGGAAAAGGAGAAAATGCTGGTTAACAGCATTTTCTCCTTTTCCCACATTATTTTCAAAAGGCTTCTTCCTCTACCTCGTAAAAACCAGGGGTTATTTGATAAAGGGACAAAGAAATCTTTGCAAGAGAGCCATTCAGATATATGTTGACCTATAAAAAGGATTGTTGATAATAGCCGAAATAAGTTAAGAAACACATGTACTTACGTCCTTCAGATTTGAACAGCTACCGTTAGGTAACGATGGATGAACTCCGGTCGGTGGTGAATTAGGTCCAGAATCGGAATTGCTGCCACAGTCAACTGAAACATAAAAATAATGATTTAATCTTTAACACAACAAAATTTCGGACTGCAAATTTTGAAAGCATTTGCAGACGAAAATTAAATGTTGCTTACACAATGATTTCCGTCTTTGACAGGGTCGAAAACATTTTGGGAGAAGGAGAAAATGCTGGATACCAGCATTTTCTCCTTTTCCCAAAATGTTTTCAAAACCCTTGTCTTTCAGGGTTGTCAAAGGTCAGCATTCTGTGGTGAAGGGTTAAAACTTCAACAGATGTTCCTTTACTTTTTTCAACTCTGAGGCAGTAAGGCCTCTGAAAACAACATGAGAAAAGGCACCAACACTTGTGTCCTGCACCTGCTCCTTGTTCCAGGATGTTTAACTCTTTACCAAACAACAAAATTTTAGACTGGTCCAAATTGAAAGTACTTGCAGATGACATAATAAACATAACTCAAAAACTGAAATTTGTTTCTAGCATGGTAGGAAACATTGCGGGGAAAGGAGAAAATGCTGGTTACCAGCATTTTCTCCTTTTCCCACAATGTTTTCAAAAGGCTTTTATCTCAGGGTCGTGAAAACCAGAGATTGTTTGGGAAAGGGTTAATATTCTTTCAAAGGAAATCCCAATAAGTATTATTTGCACTTGCATTGCAGTAATGTCTAAATGCCCTTGTTTAACTCATTACCAAACAACAGAATTTTTGGCTTGTCCAAATCGAAAGCATTTGCAGATGACAAAATAAGTGACTGAAAATTTGAAATTTGTTTTGTGAAGGGTAGAAAACATTGTGGGAAAAGGAGAAAATGCATTTTCTCCTTTCCCTACAATGATTTCTAAAAGCTTCTTTCTCTGGGTTGTCAAAAGTAGGAATTGTGTGGTAATGGGTTAAACCCTTTATCCAATGTCAAATATTTAAACCAGTCTGTATTGGAAATACAATCCCTTGTTTAACTCATTACTAAACAACAAAATTTTAGGTTTGTCCAAAATGAAAGCATTTACAGAGGACAAAATACATGTGAATCAGAAATTGGATTTTGAACTGGAAAGGGTAGACCAGCATTTTCTCGTTTTCCCACATTGTCGTCAAAAGGCTTCTATTTCAGGGTCGTAAAAACCAGGTATTGTTTGGGAAAGGGTTAAATCTTTTATCAAATGACAAATATTTAAACCAGTCTGTATTGAAGCACAATCCCTTGTTTAAACCTCTCATCAAATGACAAATATTTAAACCCGTCTGTATTGAAGCTCAATCTCTTGTCAAATGACAAATATTTAAACCCATCTGTATTGAAGCTCAATCCCTTGTCAAATGACAAATATTTAAACCAGTTTGTATTGGAAGCACAACCTTGGTCATACATTCATCAAGTGACTTGTTTTTAAACCAGTCTATACTGAAAGAAATTACTTGTTTTATACCTTTATCAAATGACCAACAAAGCACATGCAGACAGAGGTCAGAGATTTCTGGGACATGGTCTCCGGACAAAATTTGAATGATGCAGTCTGTCCATGGGTCAGAGAGAAACACCCATCATAAAAGTAGAACAGACAGGCAAAACTCAATTAACCTCTAAGAAGTGACTTTTGAGCTAGCAATTCATTGATTTCATGCCAAACATTGCCTGTCAATGGTCATCATTTGTGCAAAATTACTCAGAAATCAAACCATGCAAATAATATATACAGGGTGTCCCAGAAGTCATGAACCATCCAGATTTTTAATTATGCATCTGCGAATCAGATCTAATAATACTATGGATTTATACTCTTGTTTTTTTCTCTCTCTCCCTGTAAGATTTAAGTATGGCTCAAAAACTAACAACACAACAAAGAATTGAAGTGGTTTATATCATGATTTTGATCTAAGAGGTGTTTGTTAACCCTTTTCCATATTAACCCTTACCCAAATGACAAACTTTTGGGCTAGACCAAATTGAAAGCATTTGCAGATGACAATTCAACTGTTGCTGAAAAGATGATTTCTGTCTATGATAGGATAGAAAACATTGTGGAAAAAGGAGAAAATGCTGGTTACCACAGGGTAGAAAACATTGTGGAAAAAGGAGAAAATGCTGGTTACCAGCATTTTCTCCTTTTCCCACAATGTTTTCAAAAGTCTACTATTCCAGACCCGTAAAAACCAGGGATTTTTTGGTAAAGGGTTAAGAAATTTTGGACCAGACCAAACTGATACCATTTGAAGTCAACAATTAAAATGTAGCTCAAATGATGATTTCTGTATTAATTGGGTAGAAAACACGGTGGGAAAAGGAGAAAATACTGGTTACCTGTATTTTCTTGTTTTCCCACAATGTTTTCAAAGCCTTCCTTTCCAGATCCATGAAACCAGGAATTGCTTGGTAAAGGGTTAAACGTGAGCACCCCATGCAGGTGGCAAGGATTGGCTGCAAAAGCTTGAATTTCAGTGAAAAACTTTACAAGGCATAACTCTATCAAAAATATTTTGATAGTTACATGTCCCTGTTGTACAAGATCCTAATTTGATAGTAAAACATTTGAGCATGTTTTAGGTCAATATTTCCAGGAATTACGGAGACTTTACAAAATACCACAGTTTTCACACAACAACAATGCGACACAGATGGTGATGGCGCTGATGGCATTTGTGACAGTGACACCAGGGCCATGCCAAAAACTTTTTGCTTTTTTTTGGAAACAGCCAAACTAATATAAAGGTGTTTTTGAATGAAACTGGATTGTACACAACTTTGGGGACACCCTGTATGAGCCATTAACCATCTTCTCAATGAACACACCCACTAACACATGGATGGGTAACACTATTGCCTTCATCAATGTCATGGCAGGAGCAAGATTGGGAGAATCTGCCCTTTACACACAATTTCTCCTTCTGTCACTCTGTTTTGAAATATAGTCTCATGCAGAAAAAAATATGGTAGACTTGGAAATTGATTACGTATTTGTACATGAGCCATACTCTGTGCAAAAGGGGTAAAATGCATCGGCAGAAGTATCAACCCATGTTAGCCTGCGCTGTTTGCCCAGACTAACATGAGTCAAACTTGTTGGATTAATTGGTAAATTTTCTGCAAGTGCACGGACCTTCATACCTCAAAATTTGGCCATTTGTAAGACAAAATGGATTTAAGGATCCAAAGACATGTGATGTTTTGCTTTGTACAATACATTAATCCTTTACCACACGATCCCGAGGTTAAACGACCGTAGGGTGAAGGCCTTTTGAAAACATTGTAGAGAAAGGAGAAAATGCTGGTCACCAGCATTTTCTCCTTTTCCCACAATGTTTTCTCCCCTTCGCATGTCAAAATATTTTGTCATTTGTAAAATGCTTTCCACCCGACTAGTCTAAAATTTTGTCGTTCAGTAAAGAGTTACAAAGAAAAATTCAATTCCCTTTCACCAGAACATAGCTGTCGAATAATAACACAAGATTATATTTGCAGGTAAATAATGTACGGGGGCTAGAATTTAAGGGTTATCATTACTATATGCAACAATCATACATACTTGATAAAGGATTTTTGCGCTTCATAAATAACCCCTTTTCTCGTCTGCGTAGAATTGGGCTCTGGGTAATTCTTCGCTCCATAACCTTCTGTTTTAGTGCAGAGCGCACCTTTAAATTGGGTTCAGACGCTGAAAACAGAATATTAGGTTGTCTAAAGGCATGCTTAAAAATACAGTGTTAGAATTATCAGTTTCATTAATATGAACAACAAACTATCAAGGGTTACAAAGTCTTTATGGTATGGAGGCATAAACCTGACTATGGGATGTACAAAATGAGTCAATTACAGCCGGATCTCAGCTAACTTAGCCCCCAAGAAGCTATTTTACTTTAACCCTTAACCAAACAACAAAATTATAGACTGGTCCAAATTGAAAGCAGTTGCAGACGACAAAATAAAATGTAACTCAAAAATTGACATGTTTCCACCAGGGTAGAAAACAGTGCGGGAAAAGGAGAAATTGCTGGTTCCCAGCATTTTCTCCTTTTCCCGCAATATTTTCAATAGGCTTCTTTCTCAGGGTCCTACAAACCAGGGATTGCTCAGTAAAGGGTTAACCATGACATGGGAAAATTAGGGTCCACACTTTCAAGACCCAAAGATCTCTTATTTTACCCCTCTACAAAATAATCCCATGTTTTGTTCACCTAAATGAAGTGGTATTTTGAAAGCAGTGTTGGAAAATGCACAAATGTTGGGAAAAAAAAAATTCACTACAAGTTCCATCTAGCTTTCTAAACATTAATCTTTTTCCACACAGTGCCAACTTTCGGCGACCCTGATAAAGAAACCTTTTGAAAACACTGTGGAAAAAGAAGAAAATGCTGGTAATAACCAGCATTTTCTTCTTTTTCCACAATGTTTTCTACCTGCTGGAAACAATTTTCGTTTTTTGAATTACAATTATTTCATCGTCTGCAAGTTATCTTATTTTGGAACAGTCAAAAATTATTTTGTTTGGTAAAGAGTTAAATGAAATAAAAATTTGAGTCACTTTGACAAATCATCTACTGGAAGCTTACATTTCCCAAAAGCTTAGTCTCATAAGTATGTACAATATCTACAATGTTATGAGCCGGGTAAGAACAAAATAAAGTTACTGCTTATCTGCATATCTGACAATGACAAAATTTTCCACTTATCCAAAAAAAAGCATTTGTAGACAACAAAAATGTGTCTCGAAAATTGAAATTCAATTATAAAGGGTACACAAAACATTGCTAGAAAAGGAGAAAATGGTTACCAGTATTTTCTCCTCTTCCAATAATGTTTTCCCATAGGCTTTTTTAGCATTAATAAAACTATATGAAAGGAAACTTAATGCAGATATACAAATTTTCACTCTCATTTAATAAAAAAATAAAATACTTGGCACAGCATAATAGGCTGTCATTCTTTTCCTCCATTTTTTTAATTAAAAAACATAAATTGAACATACACATAAAGACCTTGAAACTTTCTACAACTATCACTCACATTCAATCAATACACACAACAATAACAACAAGCATTGCAATCCAGAAATCCTTGTATCAGAAACAACCAAGTCAGTGATTACCAACAGTGCTTTCATAGTGGATTACCAACAGTACTTTCATTATGGATTACCAACAGTACTTTCAATATGGATTACCAACAGTACTTTCAATACGGATTACCAGCGGTACTTTGATTACCAACAGTACTTTCATAATGGATTACCAACAGTACTTTGATTATGGATTACCAACAGTACTTTGATTACCACCAGCACTTTAATAATGGATTACCTATAGTACTTTGAATACCAACAGTACTTTCATAATGGATTACCAACAGTACTTTGATAATGTTTGGCAAGTCATTAAACATTTTGGCAGACAAAATCTTGTTATCATGAATATCTAACCCCTTACTGCATTATCTCAGGTTTACAAGACCTTGAAAAAGATAGCTTTTGAAAACACTGTAGGAAAAGGAGAAAATACTGTTAACCCATTACCACACAATCCTTACTTTTGACAACCATAAGATAGAAAACATTGTGGGGAAAAGAGAAAATGCTGGTACACAGCATTTTCTCCTTTTCCCACAAAGTTTTCAATCTTTTCTACCCTTCACAAGACAAATTTCAAATTTTCAGCCACTTTTATTTTTTCGTCTGCAAATGCTTTCTATTTGGACAAACCTAAAATTTTGTCGTTTGGTAATGAGTTAACCAGCATTTTCTCCTTTTTCCACAATGTTTTCTACCTTCTTAACCCTTTACCACACAATCCCGACTTTTAACGACCCTGTGAAAAAGGCCTTTTGAAAACATTGTGGGAAAAGGAGAAAATGCTGGTAACCAGCATTTTCTCCCTTTCCCACAATGTTTTCTTCCCTTCCTAACACAAATTTCAATTTTTTAGACACATTTATGTTGTTGTCTGCAAATGCCCTCAATTTGGGTCAGTCTAAAATTTTCTCGTGTGGTAAAGAGTTAAGGATAAATGCCATCATTTAAGCCACATAAAATCTGTCGTCTGCAGTTGCTTTGGTAAGGGACAAGTTTAAAACACTGTCATTTAGTAACCAGTTAACCCTTTTCACACAACCCTGGGTTTTAAGGATCCTGAAGAAGACACTTTGTGTAATCATTGTGGGAAAAGGTAGAAATACTGGTAACCCACATTTGCTCCTTTTCTCACAACATTCTCTACATCTTTCAAGAAAAAATCTATTCTTTGCATGGTCATCTGAATCTGCTATTCATTTCACAAATTTGATTGGTTCTGCTATGAAACTGTGAAAGAACTTATAACTTGTGAATTAAGTTTGTTCCAAATTACATGTGGTAGAGCTTTTCCTTGTTTAACCCATTACCACACAATCCCTACTTTTGACGACCCTGAGAAAGAAGCCTTTAGAAAACATTGTGGGAAAAGGAGAAAATGCTAGTAACCAGCATTTTCTCCTTTTCCCACAATGTTTTCTCCCTTTCACAAGACAAATTTCAAATTTTCAGTAACTTTTATTTTGTCGTCTCCAAATGCTTTCGATTTGGACAAACCTTAAATTTTGTCGTTTGGTAATGAGTTAATTGAAGTAGGAAATCCCAATTTCATAGCAAACACCTAAAATAATTTTACTAGCAACCCCCACCTTACCTAATTTCAGTATACTCAAAATTTGCTGGCATAGCCTGAACCTAGATTGATTTATGTAACAAATGGGACTTCTGATGTCATGGCTGGATTTGGTTTCACTCAAAAAGGAAATCACCCATTCGATGTCATTGCATGAAAATATCCTTTCTTGATGTCACAGCCAAACCCTGGTCTAATTAAGCAAAAAATCCTTGGATGTCTAAGCCTCAACAAATCCCCATTTGACATCAATGTCAGCAATTAGTCAAATTTTGTGACAAATACCAAAAGGTCATAGCCAGAACCTTGTCTAATTTTAGCAACAAATCCCCATTTGATGTGACAGCCAGAACGTTGTCTAATTTTAGAAACAAATCCCCATTTGATGTGACAGCCAGAACGTTGTCTAATTTTAGCAACAAATCCCCATTTGATGTCTCAGCCAGAGCCTTGTCTTATTTTAGCAACAAATCCCCATTTGATGTCTCAGCCAGAGCCTTGTCTAATTTTAGCAACAAATCCCCATTTGATGTCACAGCCAGAGCCTTGTCTTATTTTAGCATCAAATCCCCATTTGATGTCACAGCCAGAGCCTTGTCTTATTTTAGCATCAAATCCCCATTTGATGTCACAGCCAGAGCCTTGTCTTATTTTAGCATCAAATCCCCATTTGATGTCACAGCCAGAGCCTTGTCTTATTTTAGCATCAAATCCCCATTTTTGTCACAGCCAGAGCCTTGTCTTATTTTAGCATCAAATCACCATTTGATGTCACAGCCAGAGCCTTGTCTAATTTTAGCATCAAATCACCATTTGATGTCACAGCTAGAGCCTTGTCTAATTTTAGCATCAAATCCCCATTTTTGTCACAGCCAGAGCCTTGTCTTATTTTAGCATCAAATCCCTATTTGATGTCACAGCTAGAGCCTTGTCTAATTTTAGCATCAAATCCCCATTTATGTCACAGCCACAGCCTTGTCTTATTTTAGCATTAAATCCCTATTTGATGTCACAGCCAGAACCTTGTCTAATTTTAGCATCAAATCCCTATTTATGTCACAGCCAGAGCCTTGTCTAATTTTAGCATCAAATCCCCATTTATGTCACAGCCACAGCCTTGTCTTATTTCAGCAACAATTTTGTCATTTGATGCACCAGCTTGTACGGATTCTAATTTTAGTAACAAATCAATCATTTGATGTTTCAACCAGACCATAGTCTAATTTTAGAAACAAGTCTCCCATTGATGCCACAGCCTGAGCCGAGTCTAATTTTAGTAACAAATTCATCATTTGATGTCACAGCCAGAACCTGGTCTAGTTTTAGGAAGAAATCCCCATTGATATAAGAACCAGTGCCAAGTCTACTTTAAGTAACTAATCTATCATTTGATGCGAAATTCAGAGCCAAATCCAGTTTTAGTAATAAATCCCCATTGATTTAATAGCCAAAACATCTGGGCTACCAGCAAATGAAATGTAAATAAAGAGACTGATTTGGTGTTGCGGACAATTCAGACTATTTATCAGACCTCAAAGTCATCCTACTGAAAAGAAAATGTTGGCAGACAGCATACTAAGTGTATCTCAAAGAAATCACGAGATATGTCCAAAAACTTCTGACACAATTTCAGACTTGCCAAAATTGAAAGTGTTTGCAAACAAAAAAATGAATTTGACTCAAAAATTAGAGTTTAAGAAAAGCAAGAAAATATTGTGGGAAAAGGGAGAAAATGCTGGTTACCAGCATTTTCTCCTTTTCTCACAATGTTTTCAAAAGGCTTTTTACTCAAGGTTGTTAAAATTCAGTATTGTGTGGTATAGAGTTAATTTGACAAGTCATATCCAGGCAAAACAGTTTCAGAAATTGAATACCACTAAAGGGGAAGGCGGGTAAACAAAGATGCATAAAATGACAGCTCTCTCAGCCCAATGCAACAGAATTAACTCTATGACATTCCAAAATGTGATTAATATCATCTGTGTGTACATACCTGTTTTTCGGAGCGGAAAGTCATCGTCATATTTGCCAAGCAAAGTGTGAGTATATGGTGGAGATAGACCTGTAGTTGGCGGTGAATTTTGATCCAAAGGCCTGAAATGAGAACACATTAAGTATAAAACTGAGCTTGTATAAAACAATTACATTTAAACCTTTACCAAAATCCCTAGCCAAGACCATGTAGCTTGGTCTATAGCATACAGGACTGGAGAACAGGGGGTCAATTTCTTTCTGAAGACTGATAATAGTCACTGCGACAGGGTTCATTCCACTCCCATCCCTTATCATTGCTTCAACAGCAAGTTGCTTGGAAAGAAATGGGGTGAAGTCCTGGTGAAACAGACTCCACGAAAGCATGGACAGGTGCACCAGCCACCACAATATAACCGAAATAATGTTGGGAACAGTTTTAAACACCATACAATCAATACAATCATGTCAACTTTTCATTAATATAATCAATTTCTAAGAAAAACACTTTTTTCTCAAGAACATTGTTCTAGTGTGCACTACTTTTAAGCGTATCAAAGCCAGAGCATGTATTTATATGGTAAACAAATGTGTTAGTATGGAGTTTAACTGTGCAGCATATATCAACCCATGCTAAGAAATGCATGCAGGTAGATGGGGATTATGATTATCTGGTAAAACAGTACAGTTAATGTAATGCACACTTAAGAAATGTTCCACAGAAAAGTGTTTTTGTACTCTTAAACACAGCTATAGTCAAAATATCAAACAAAATAGTACCATTTTTCAGTGTTTCATTCTTTCACTGAGGGATCCTTAGTGTCACTGTGTTACCAAACGGTTTCTCTTAGCTCTTAACCAAATAACCAAAGTTCAGAAGTGTCTAAATCAACAGCATGTGCAAACAACAACAAAAAATGTGACTCAAAAAATTTAGATTTGTTTTCTGAGGGGCAAAAAAAACATTAGGAGAACATAAGGAGAAAATACTGGTTATCGGCAAAATGGAGCACGTTCATTGCTTTTATAACCACCTTTTATCTCGAAACATCAAACACAGTAGATCAATGATGAGACAGCATATTCTGAGCTGTTTGATCATTGTAGACAAAGGTGCCAGCACTACAGCAATACCTCGACACTTCAAAAATAGCAGCGGTAACAGCACTACAGCAATACCTCAACACTTCAAAAACAGCAGCAGTAACAGCACTACAGCAATACCTCGAAACTTCAAAAACAGCAGCGCTAACAGCACTACAGCAATACCTCGACACTTAAAAAACAGCAGCGCTAAAAACAAACTGTAAAAAACATTCTTTTGTATTACCAGTGCCGAAACTGAGGGGGGCTCCGTCTAGTGACAGCTTCTTTCTGTTTCTTTGACAACACAAAGTCCTGTAACCTCTGTTTGACCTCCGAGGATGCTACTGCACCTATGTATAAATATTAATGATAAAAATGTAAGAAAAGTTACTGACAGCCTAAATGAGCCTAATGATATCCCAGCAGAACTCATCATTACCTTGACTCTGTACCAGATGACAAAATCTGATTTGTTTGTATAGGAGTTACATACCATTTTAACCCTTTACCCCATAAGGCAATCCTATGGTATCTCTAATTGACCCCAAATAACAGCAAGGATAAAGCCGTTTCTTATGTGTAAATGACACCTTTTGATAGCACAGAAAACATTGTGACAAAAGGTGAAATTGCTCGTCACGAGCAATTTCACCTTTTGCTACAATGTTTTCCAAAGGCTCCAACAAGCAATGCGTAGAAATGAGTATCTATGGAGTAAAGGGTTAATATCTTAGGTCATATCATGGCAGTCAGTGACACACCCATGTGTTTCTTGGCTTTCTCACACCAGCGCTGACACAGCTTTCTTTCCAAAGCCACTGTCTCCTTTTTTCACCTGCATCGGAGGTGAGAGGCCGAAATTTACTCAAAAGGAAGTTAGCTGCTACAGGGTATTGAACTCACAACCACCAAGTCACTAGCTACCTGGCAAGGCGACAAAATCTGAGACTTGACCAAATTGAAAGCAGTTGCAGAGAACAAATCAAATGTGACTCAGCTGAGGAGATAGTCTTTGATTGGGAAGAAAACATTGTTGGAATTGGAAAAGGAGAAAATACAGCTTACCAGGATTTTCTTCTCTTCCCACAACGCTTTCAAAAGCTATCTTCTTCTAGTTTATTATGGATAGGGCAACCTACTGGGATTCATGTAACAGTGGCTTTCAGTGTACGGATTCGGCTAAGACTCAAGTAATCTGTAAGTGATGCAGGAACCAGCATGTTTCTGCCGATTCATTACAGATTACCAATGTCTTAGCCAAATCTGTACGTTTTTCCGTGATGAAAGGCAATGTTACAGGAATCTGCATTAAGATGCTGTATCCCTAACTCATTACCAAACGACAATATTTTAGGTTTGTCCAAATCACAAGCATTTGCTGACAACAAAATAAAAGTGACTGAAAATTTTAATTTTTTTTGTGAAGGGTAGAAAACATTGTGGGAAAAGAAGGAATTACTGGTTACCAGCATTTTCTCCTTTTCCCACAATGTTTTCCAAAGGCTTTTTTTCTCGGGGTCGTCAAAAGTAAGGATTATGTGGTAACGAGTTAAAAGTTGGGATTGGGTTCAATCTTCTCCTGATGACAAAATTTTAAACTTGGCCAAGTTGAAAGTATTCCCAGAAAAAAACATTCACTCTGGCCCAAGTAATTTTATTTGTCTTTGAAAACATTGTAAGGAAAGAGGGTATTCTCTGTGTACTAAATCTTTAAGTCACTTGCAGATTTCTAAACATACAGTATGTCATTTGGTAAAATGTTAATTCATTTAACCCTCACATTAACAATAAAATTCACTGTGATCCAGGTAACTGTATTATGAGAAAAGAGAGTATTCTCTGTCCCTATACTAGATCTTTAACCCGTTACCACAGAGCAAAATTTTAGACCTATCCAAATTGTAAGCATTTCAAGACGACAATTTCAAAGTGGCTTAAATGGTGCAATTCTGCTTTGATAGGGAAGAAAACTTTGCGGGAAAAGGAGAAAATGCTGGTTGCCAGCATTTTCTCCTTTTCCCACAATGTTTTCAAAAGGTTTCTTCCTCAGGGTCGTTACAATTCATCATTGTGTGGTAAGGGGTTAAGTCACCTTCAGATTTCTTAACTGATGTCATTTGGTAAAATATTAATCCATTTAACTTTTTACCAAACAAAATTTAGACTTTTTCAAATTGATTACATTTGCAGACAACAAATTAAATGTGGCTCAAATAATCTGATCTGTATTCAAAAGGTTAGGAAACATGGTGGAAAAAGGAGAAAATGCTGGTTACCAGCATTTGCTTTTTCCCCATAATTATTTCTACACTTCATTGACAAACTTCAGTATCTTGAGCAATAATTAATTTTTTGTTAATGCAAATGCTTTTGATTTTAACCAGTCTGAAATCTTATCATTGGATAAAAGAGGTAATAATTAGAAGATACTTACTTTCTTCATCTTTATTCTTGTTTTTAATCTGTGTCAATCGACTCTTGTCCAGTAACTCTTTCTCCAATCTCTGCCTGCTTTCTATCTTTTGTTGTTCTGCCAAATACTCTTGTTCTTTTTGCAGCATCACCAATTGCTACAACAAAATAGCAACATAAGACTTAAATGCCAAGACTACTTTTGTTCTGTATATGGTATTACCAATTATTACTACAATAAAAAGTAACTGAAGACTTAAATGCCAAGACTACTTTATTCCTTATGTGGCATTACCTGTTGCTACAACAAAATAGTAACATAAGACATAAAATGCCAAAACTATTTTTGTTTTACTGATTGCTACAATAAAACAGTAACTGAAGACTTAAAATGCCAAAACTACTTTTGTTCTATGTGGCACCACCAACTGTTACAATAACATAGTATCAGAAGACTTAACCCATTACCACAAAATCCCTACTTTTGACGACCCTGAGAAAGAAGCCTTTAGATAACATAGTGGAAAAAGGAGAAAATGCTGGTAGCCAGCATTTTCTCCTTTTTCCCACAATGTTTTCTACCCTTCACAAAACAAATTTCAAATTTTCAGCCACTTTTATCTTGTCATCTGCAAATGCTGTCGATTTCGATAACCCTAAAATATTGTCGTTTGGTAATGACTTAAATGACAAGATTACTTTTGTTCTTTACGTGGCATTACCAATTACTACAACAAAATAGCAACATAAGACTTAAAATGCAAAGATTACTTTTGTTTTTTTGTTTTACTGATTGCTACAATAAAACAGTAACTGAAGACTTAAAATGCCAAAACTACTTTTGTTCTATCTGGCATTACCAATTGTCACAATAATGTAATATCCGAAGACTTAAATGATAAGATTACTTTTGTTCTTTATGTGGCATTACCAATTGTTACAACAATGTAGTAACAGAAGACTTAAATGCCAAAACTAGTTTTACTCTTTATGTGGCATTACCAAATGTTACAAAAATACAGTATCAGAAGACTTAAAATGCCAAAACTACTTTTGTTTTTTATTGGCATTGCCAATTGCTACAATAAAATAGCAACATATGACTTTAATGCCAAGATTACTTTTATTCTTTATGTGGCATTACCAATTGTTACAACAAAATAGTAGCAGACGACTTCAGATTTTGGGACAAAAATTTTACAAGAATAAAAAAAATCATCCTTATACTCCAAAAGCCTTATCATTTTCATTCATAAAACCCCAGTAGTTGAAAACCATCCGACAACAAGAGAAATTAGAGATTCACTACAGCCCAGGTCGACACCGACAGGAAACACGGTCTATTTTTACATGAGCACCTCGCTCATTTACACACCGGATATATACACACGAAACTTCAAACATAGCGTTTGAAGAAGACTTTATGGAAAATAATTACATGTTTGTTATGTTATGGAATTTCAGCGTCATTAGTCACATGCCAGTCGCTTAACATTCCCACAAATCCCTTTTTTATTTTTGGCGGGAAATCTAAAATTAGCTTAAAAGGCTACGTAGCCTTTTAAGGGATAAGATCAAAAAAAATTTTTTATCATTTTATGATTCTTAATTATTGATGATTTGTATTGTTTTTTCATATAAATTTCTGTGGAATATATATTTTCTAATTTGCTGGGGTGTGAAAATTCTAGATACCCACCTTTAAATGTCAAGACTACATGTTATTCTATTTCTAATGTGACTTTACCAATTGATAAAACAATGTAGTAAAAGAAGTCTTAAATATCAAGACTACTTTTGTTCTTTATGTCACATTACCATTATTGCTAACAAATTAATCCTGTGTTTTAACCACATTTCAGAAGAGTTCTTTCAAATATCTTGTGGGAAAAGGAGAAAATACTGGTAACAAGCATTTTCTCCTTTCCCCACAATGTTTTCAGTCCTTTCCTTAACTTTAGTTTGGCTAAGTCTAAGCTTTCTTCATATAGCAAAAAGGTTAAATATATTGACCTTAAAAAAATAATAAAAGACTGTCATGCAGAAAAGCGAATGAATATAAAGCGCCGCCACTCCTCTCGTAACAAAATGATAAACCTTTGTCACTGCATGTTTTTTCTATACCATCTGATCAAATATATAACATTTATAATTACGTCGTAAGAAATATATAGTGACAAAAATGAAAATAGATTTTCTCCAACTTTGTTCTAACATAATACATCACTGTGATATTACATAAAGATAAATGTCATGATGACATTCACTCTTTACCAGACAAAAAAAATTTATTTCGACTCATCCGTGCTGAAAGCAGTTGCAGACGACAAATTACATTTGACTCAAACAATGGGATCTGTTCTATGAATGGATGGAAAACATTGTGATAAAAGGAGAACAAATCATTGTGATAATGTAAATTTCATGATGAAAAAATTTAAAATTGGATCAAATTGAAAGCATTTGCAGATGAAAAATCAACTGAGACATATATGGAGATTTCTGTAATTGATAGGGTAGAAAACACTTTGGAAAACGGAGAAAATACTGATTAAAAGCATTTTCTCCTTTTCCCAAAATGTTTTCAAAGCATTCCCTTCAGGCTATTTAAAACCAGATTGTGTGGTAAAGATTTAACTCTCTACCCAATGATAAAATTTTAGATTAGCCCTCATTAAGTCTTTACTTAACAACAAACTAATAGACTGGTCCAAATTGAAAGCATTTGTAGGCAACAAAATGAATGTTACTAAAAAATTGAAATGCCTTCAGGAGGAGTAGAAAACATTGTGGGAAAAGGAAAAAATGTTGGTTACCGGCATTTTCTCTTTTTCTCACTATGGTTTCAAAAGACTTCTTTCACAGGATCATTAATTGTGCGGTAAAGGCTTAAAATCAGGAACTTCTAAAGAGATCCAAACCTTAAAGGTGGGTATTTAGAATTTTCACATCACACCGAATTAAAAGATATATATATCATTGAAATTTATATGAAAAATCAATACAAATCCGCAATAATTAAGAATCATAAAATTACCCCCAACAATTTTTTTGATGGTATTCCCTTAAAAGGCTACGTAGCCTCTTAAGCTATTTTTAGATTTCGCGCCAAAAATAAAAAGAAGCATTGTGGGAATGTTAAGTGACTGGCACGTGACTAATGATGCTTAAATTCCATAACATAACAAACATGTAATATTTTTCATAATATCTTCTTCGAACGCTATGTTTGAAGCTTCGCATGTGTATTTCCAGTATGTAAATGAGCGAGTTGCTCATGTAAAAATAGAACATGTATCCCGTCGGTGTCGACCTGGGTTTTAGTAAATCTCTAACTTCTCTTGTTGTCGGATGGGTTTCAACCACTGGGGCTTTATGAATGAAAATAGTAAGACTTTGGCAGTACGTCAAATGCACAACTACACCTCATAAAGATTCATTGTGGTAAGTTTCAAATTATTCTGATGGAAACTGTTGGAGGAGTTGCGCACACAAGAAATTGCTAACTGACAGATAAACAGGCTGATGGTTACACAAATCACCGGGACCATAACATGAAACAACCCTTCACGCATATAAAAGGGAGAAAATGTTGTTATCTCACAATTTTTTCAAAGGCCTCTTAAGGCCTCTTAACCTTTTACCACACAATCAGACTGAGGAAGAAGGCAGCCAGCATTTTCTCCTTTTCCCACAATTTTTTTCAAAAGTTTCTTTCTCAGGGTTTTCAAAACTTGTTGTAAAATCAAGGTTGTTTAACTCAACATAATTTTAGACTTGTGCAAATTGGAAGCATTGGCAGATGACAAAATTAATGTGGCTAAAAAATTGAAATTTGTTTAATTCTTTATCACACAATCCCAACTTTAAACAACCCTGGAAAAAAAGCCTTTTGAAAACATTGTAGGAAAAGAAGAAAATGCTGGCAACAAGATTTCTTAACCAAATTTCATATTTTCAATCACTTTTATTTTGTCCTCTGCAAATAGTTTCGATGCAGACAAAATTTTGTCATTTGTTATTTGGTAATGAATTAACCTTTTACCACACATCAACCTGAGGAGGAAGGAGCTGAAAAAGAAAGTTTCCACAATGTTTTCAAAAGGTTTCTTTCTCAGGGTTGACAATACTCGCTGTAAAATCAGGGTTGTTTAAACACAGCAATGTTGAGCTAAAAGTCCTACAGCAATCATACCTTATAGTGGTCTTGCATCTGCTTCTCTTGTTCTTTCACCAACTGTTCTTGCTGAAGCTGAAAAAAAATATTACAAAAACCCTTAGAAACAGTGAAAACTGGCATATTGAAGACAGGTACTTGCTTAACTTTTTATTACAAAATCCTGATTTTTAACAACCCTGTGAAAATATTGTGGGAAAAGGAGAAAGTGCTGGTAACCAGCATTTTCTCCTTTTCCCACAATGCTTTCTATCCTTCGAAAAACAAATTTCAAATTTTCAGTCGCTTTTATTGTGTCATCTGCAAATGCTTTCAATTTGGACACATCTAAAATGTTGTTGTTTGGTAATGAGTTAACTTTTAACCAAATGACAGAAATTTAGACCATTTAAAACTGAATGCACTTGCAGACGACAATATGACTGGACAATTGAAATTTGTTTCGGGAAGGGTAGAAAACATTGCGGGAAAAGGAGAAAATACTGGTAACCAGCACTTTTTCCTTTTCCTACAAAGTTATCTACACCTTTATGGACAAATTTCATTATTTCAGCGAAATTTTAGTTTGTCGTCTGCAAATGCTTTTAGCTCGGACCAGTCTAAAATTTTGCCGTTTACTAAATAGAGATAAATGTAAGAATTTGTTATTAAGATGATAATCTGTTAGTCCAGGTCCAGAGTAAGCCCAGGTCAGAAAAATGAATCTTAAAAATCTGATAACAAGAGAGCCATGATGGCCCTGTATTGCTCCACTGGCTAGTTCTGTTTTGTTGCCATGGCAACCAGAATTTTTGAAGGAATCAAATTCTTTCACAAAATTCTGAAGAGGACCATGGCAGGATCATTTCAAAATTGGAGGAGTAGTTTCAGAGAAGAAGATGTTTGAAATAAAGGGGGGGAAGACACGTAGACGTCATACCTTATATTGTTCATGTAGCTGTTTTTCATGTTCCTGTGCCAGTTCTTTTTGTCGTTGTTGATATTGTTGCAACAGCAGTTGTTGCTGAAGCTGTTGCTGATGTCGTAACGATTGAATCTGCTGCTGAAACGGCTGCTGTAGAGCTACGTCTGTGTACATCATGTTTCTGCGGTCTAGTACGGGAGACGATAGCGGGGACTGGGGTATATCTGTAAAATACGGAAGATCTGAGAAAAACTGCTTTTACTGCTTCTGTGCAATGATGGTGTTTTTATGTATTTGTGTAGCCAGCATTTTCTCCTTTTCCCACCATATTTCAAAAAAACCTTTTCAAAAAACAGACTCTTCCAAACTGAAAGAGTTTCCAGACAACAATTTTAAATTTGATGAAAATGGTAGAAAGTTCTTATAAGGTAGAAATTACTGTGGAAAAAGGAGAAATTGCTCCTCACGAGCAACTTCTCCTTTTTCCACAGTGTTTTCAATAGACTTGTACTTCAGACATGTAAAAACCAGGGCTTGTTTGGGAGAGGGTTAAACCAAATTTAACTTTCTCTGCAAATGCTTTGAATTTCTCCAAGTCCAAAATGTGTATTAACTCTTTACAACACAATCCCAACTGTTAACGACCCTGGGAAAGAAGCCTATAGAAATCATTGTGGGGAAAAAGAGAAAATGCTGATACTAGCTTTTTTCTTTGTTTCCCACAATATTTTCTACCCTATCAAAGTCAGAAATCATTACATTACCAGGATTTAATTTTTTGTCTGCAGGTGCTTTGAATTTGCTACAGTCCAAAACATTTTTGTCGTCTGGTAAAGAGTTAACTCATTATCAAACAACAAAATTTTATGTTTAACCCATTACCACACAATCCCTAATTTTGACGCCCCCGAGAAAGAAGCCTTTTGAAAACATTGTGGGAAAAGGAGAAAATGCTGGTAACCAGCATTTTCTCCTTTTCCCACAATGTTTTCTACCCTTCACAAGACAAATTTCAATTTTTTAGTCACTTTTATTTTGTCGTCTGCAAATGCTTTCAATTTGGACCAGCCTAAAATTTTCTTGTGTGGTAAAGAGTTAACCAAATTGAAAGCATTTGCAGACTGCAAAGTGACTGAAAATTTGAATTTTGTGAAGGGCAGAAAACATCGTGAGAAACGGAAAAAATGCTGGTTACCAGCATTTTCTTCTTTTCCCTCAATGTTTTCAAAAGGCTTCTTTTCCAGGAGCATCAAAAGACAACATTGTGCGGTAAAGAGTTAAGTAAACTGCATGACGCAGGGTAACCAAAGTACAATCAAAAGCCACATAAAAACAACAAACAAACAAACTGGCCATCAATTATTGTTGTTGCTATGCAACATCAGTTCACAATAATATCGTTGTTCAGAGACTTCTTGACAAAGTCTATTCTGGGAACTCCAGAGGAAGTAAACATCTTTCCTTTAATAGTAAGATAATATTATAGAATAATTAACCTTTGATCTTTTCCCCAAGAATTGAAACCATTTAAAGACAAGCACATTCTTGACATTAAGTGAGCAAAAATATCAGATTTTTTTTTTTAATGTTAGCCCTTTACCCTTTACCACACATCAGCATTTTCTTCTTTTCTTACAGTGTTTTCTAGACTTTCACAGCCATACAGCAAAATTGGAGCCACATCTAAATTGTTGTCTGCAAATGCTTTTAATTAGGACCAGTCTAAAATTTTGCTGTGTGGTAAAGAGTTGACTCTAAACTGAGTTAATTTCAAAACATGCAACAAAATTTCACAATTATACAAGTTAACTGCATTAATTTTACAGAACTTAGATGACAAATGTTACTGAAAAATTGAAATTTGTTTAACCCTCTACCAAACAACAAAATTTTACACAGGTCCAAATTGAAAGCAGTTGCAGTCGACAGAATAATCATACCATAACTCAAAAATTGAACTACAGTATATTTCAAGCAGGGTAGAAAACATTGTAGGGAAAGGAGAAAATGAATGCTGGTAACTAGCATTTTCTCCTTTTCCCACAATGTTTTCAAAAGGCTTCTATCTCAGGGTCATAAAAACCAGGGATTGCTTAGTAAAGGTTAAGGGTCGGAAAGAAAACTTTGTGGGAAAAGGAGAAAATGGTGGTAGCCAGCATTTTCTCCTTTTCCCACAAATTAAAGTGTTTCAAAAGTTCTCTCTCAGGTCTCATTATTGTTTGGTAAAGGGTTAACCCAATACCAGACAATCCCTACCAAATTCAAAACATGATCTGCAGACAACAAATCAAATTGTTATTAGGATGATTTCTGGCTTTGATAGCCCGGTGAATAACATTGTGGAAAAACAAGAAAATGCTGGTTTTCTCCTTTTCCCAAAACTTTTTCTATAGGCCTCTGTCTCCAGCTCATTAAAAGTTGGGATTAAAAGTCGGGTTTGTGTAGACTTAACCCATTACCACACAATCCCTACTTTTGACGCCCCTGAGAAAGAAGCCTTTTCTCCTTTTTCCACAATGTTTTCTACCCTTCACAAAATGAATTTCAAATTTTCAATCGCTTTTCTTTCGTCTTCTGCAAATGCTTTTGTTACGGGAGACCACTTGATCCTTCCTGCATGGCATTCTCCCGATTTAAATACAATACCTGGCTACTGCGTCAGGGAGATATCTCTTTGGCTCAGTGGTTAGGGTATTGGCCTTGCGTCCGGGAGTTCGGGGTTCGAATCCCGCTCAGACCCTTATTTCTGCCATGCATTTATTCATTTGTTACGGACATTGTTCGTAAGATGGGGGCTCGTCCGGGATTGGCCATTGAGCCATTAATCCCATTTGTTGTCCAAAATCGGACTTTCTGCCTAATAAGGCTTTGAGTCATCAATAAATGATGACTTTAAGAGGGGGTGTGTTACGGGAGACCACTCCTTCCTGCATGGCATTCTCCCGATTTAAATACAATACCTGGCTACTGCGTCAGGGAGATATCTCTTTGGCTCAGTGGTTAGGGTATTGGCCTTGCGTCCGGGAGTTCGGGGTTCGAATCCCGCTCGGACCCTTATTTCTGCCATGCATTTATTCATTTGTTTCTTTGTTACGGACATTGTTCGTAAGACTTTCCATTTGGACATACTGAAAATTTTGTTGTTTGGTAATGGCTTAAAAAGCTCAATGGCAGCCTATAAGTAGTGTTGAAATGCATTTGACCAATTACCACACACAAGCAAAGACTTGTACAGATTCAAAGCATTTGCAGATGACAGTTTATTTGGATGATGTGAAAAACATTGTGGGAAAAGGAGAAAATGCTGGTTACCAGCATTTTCTCCTTTTCCCGCAATGTTTTCAAATGGCTCTTTTCTCAAGGTCGTTAAAAGTAGGGATTGTGCGGTAAAGAGTTAAACCTGAATCATAGCATTTACCAAACAATCCCCGGTTTTTACTACCCTGAGACAGAAACCACTGAAAAATTGTGGGAAAAGGAGAAAATACTGGTAACCAGCATTTCCTCCTTTTCCCTCCTTGCTTTCTGATTGAAATACAAGTATCATCATTGTTTTGTGCAGTTCAAATTTTTATTCAATAGGTGCATTAAAATTTAACATGTCTTTAAATATTGTCTTTAAATATTGTAACATGAAAAATATTAACCCTTTACCACACAATCCAGAGTTTTAACGACCCTGAGAAGTAAGCCTTTTGAAAACACTGTTGGAAAAGCAGAAAATGCTGGTTACATTTTCCTATGATATTTTCTAGACTGACTAAAATCTAATATTAATATGTGCCATATAAATATTATTGTCTGCAAGATTAGTGCTTTCGAATTGGATCCACCTAAATTATTGTTGCTTGAGAAAGTATTAATCTAAAAAGGAACTCACCATTTCTGTGATACAGGTTATTTATCTCCATCCCAGGGTCAGACGGCCCTAGTGGGTCTGAAATTAAAATTAAATGCATGTATATCCTTAAAGTGTTTCAATAAAACTGATAGTAAGGCATTATACACCACTGTTTTGTAATATGACCTTTCACAAACTGCAGCCCTTTCCCAACTTTTAACCCTTCGCCAAACAACAGAATTTTAGACTTGTCAAATCTGAAAGCACTTGCTGACTATTAACTTAAAATGTAACAAACTAAATGTAGTCTGTCTATTATAGGGTAGAAAACATTGTGGGAAAAGGAGAAAATGCTGGTTACCAGCATTTTCTCCTTTTCCCACAATGTTTTCAGAAGCTTTCTTTTTTGAGGGCATTAAAAGTCATGTTTGTGTGGAAAAGATTTAACAACCCTGGAGGAAAAGGCATTTCCAAAAACATTGTTGAAAAACAATGATAAAAATTTATGCTAGTAAACAGCATTAATTCTCCTTTGCCAACAATGTTTTCTTTCTTTCCAACCAAAATTTTCAATTTCTGACTTGTACTTATTTTGTTGTCTGCAAATGTTTTCAATTTGGACAAATCTAGAATTTTGCCATTTGCTAAAAAGTCAACCTTTTATAAACTTTAACCCTTTACAACAAAAATCCCAACTCTTAACCCATCACCACACAATCCCTACTTTTGACGCCCCTGAGAAAGAAGCCTCTAGAAAACACTGTGGGAAAAGGAGAAAATGCTGATAACCAGCATTTTCTCCTTTTCCCACAGTGTTTTCTACCCTTCCCAAACCAAGTATTAGCTTTTCAGTAACCTTTATTTTGTCGTCTGCAAATGCTTTCAATTTGGACAAGTGTATCATTTTCTTGTGTGGTAAAGAGTTAACTAAACTATACCTTGACAAAAAAGGCATTTGAAAATCTTTTTGAAAAAAGAGAAAATGCTCACTGTAACCTAGCCGTTTCTCCTTTTACAACAATATTTTCTTACTTTTCCAGGACAAATTCCATCACATTTTGACACATAAAACATTTCTTCTCCAAGCGCTTTCAATTTGAACAAGTCCGAATTTTTTTTTTTTATATATAGAGTTAAAAACTGAATATTATATAACTATAATAAAAATTATTTGATATTTGACTTATTACACAAGCAAACCTTTTGATTAACAGGAAATATTATTATGAGCATGTATTTCATAATTATAATATTGGTTACCAGCATTTTCTCTTTTTTCACAATGTTTTCAATAGACTTCTTTTCCAGGGGGAGTCAAAAGTCGGCAGTGTGTCTCAAATCACTATAGCTGCAAGATCTAGATTATGCAGTCTAAAATCATTACAGCTGCAAGATCTAGATTTTGCAGTCTCAAATCACTACAGCTGCAAGATCTAGAAAATGCAGTTTACGATCACTATAGCTGCAAGGTCTAGAAAATGCAGTTTAAGATCACCACTGCTGCAAGATCTAGAAAATGCAGTCTCAAATCACTATAATCTTTTTACCAAGCATACAGTCAAAACATTTTGAAGATGTCAAATACTGTGTAGCTTAACCCATTACCACACAACCCTTACTTTTGACGACCCTGATAAAGATGACTTTAGAAAACATTGTTTGAAAAGGAGAAAATGCTGGAAACCAGCATTTTCTCCTTTTCCAACAATGTTTTCTACTCTTAACAAAACAAATTTCAAATTTTCAGTCACAATTTATATTGTCTTCAGTTCGTAAATGCTTTCGATTTGGACAAGCCTGAAATATTGTTGTTTGGTAACGAGTTAAAAGAATGTTTTCTGTTTTTCTGAAGTGGTAGAAAACATGGCGGGAAAAGGAGAAAATGCTGCTTACCAATTTTTCAAAAGCCTTTTTCCTCAGGGTCAAACTCGGGGTTTTGTTGGACTGGGCTGAATGACCCAATTAGGCTAGCCCTTTCTAAAATAATCCTTTCTTGTAAAATGACCCTCAAAAACATGGCTTTTGCAAATATCATAGGAAAAGGACAAAATACTTATAAAATAAACATAAACATTTGTCATGATATTTGCTATCCTTTCCAAAATAATTCCCATGATTTTAGTCATACTTAATATCTCATTTTTCAATTGCTTTCAAAACGGCTTGCAATAATCGAAATGGGGCATTCTGACCCGAGTTGGAAACAATTGGTTTGTTGATGAATCAGCACCCGGGGTTACCTGATATAGGACACTCGGAGGGTCAGGAACTCAGAGGTAAACAGCGTCTGAATTATATCATTTATAATATAATGTTAAAGTAACATCGGATATTATTGGTGTTGTAGGTTATTGGCCAACATCATAATGAAACAGTTTATGAACATCGTTTCTTATTATGTGGTCACTTAAAGATAATATACTATTTTAAACTCAGAATTATGTTCATACAGCGAGATTATTCGAATTCACTGGTTAGTATTGAATGAATATACCATTTTAGCAACAAACTGCCATCTTTATATCAAAATTCAGTTATTTTACTACAGATCTTAGGTGTCATCGCGCACTCATGTATAAGGATAAACTCTATATGCATAAAAACATTAACGACGTATCACAAAATTTGATACGGGAATTCTCGGAGTAATTTCTAAATGTAATTTTGTGAACTCAGAGGTATGGGTTTGGGAACTCGGAGGTTTTAACTTTTCGATGAGTTGATTGTTTTTGAAAATGTTAATGTGAAATTATATGAATGTGTCCGTAGGTAGGTAGGCAGAGGTAGGAATTATTGGAAGGTAAGTTTTCAATGTACACAATGAAAGTAGACGGGATAGTTTGTCTTTTTTATAATTGTAGACAGCCTCGCATCCCACTTTCATTAAACTGGAATGTATTAATGGAACGCGATAACCGTGGCCTTTGTTTACAATAATTCAGACCATTCTATTTTCGTATACGGGAAGGTCAGGTAAATTATCCGATAATTTTAGTTAAGATGTAAATTGAAAAGGCTTAAAACTTTTACAAGTTCTCTATTGCACTAGGCGAACAGTGGTGTAATGGATAACATTACTGCCTGTAGAGCAGGCGATCCTCGTTCAAGCCGGCAGACCTACCTTTTATTTTTAAGGAAGCATGTTGCATTTTTTTTCGGTTTTCGCTTTACTTTTCTTTTTTTTCCTCTCCATACTTTGCTTTTCCTTGTTTTAATGTCTTTTATGTTTCTTTTCTTTATCCTTTCTTCTTCCTTTTTTGGACGTGTACATCTTTTTTTTTGTCATTGATATTCCTTTGTTACTATTACATTTTATTCTTATTTATTTTATTCTTCTTTTTTTATTCAATTTATTCTTCTTTTTTTTAAAGCATATTTCTATATGACTGACTCAATAAAAAAATATTAAGTGTGCAACTCTCATCCCGTGCTCTGGCAGTATCGAAACTTGTTCATTTTCACTGGCCTTATCGGTACCCTAACCCGCTTAACATTCAGTATTTGTTCCTTCCTCGTCGCTGAACTGCACACAGGTTTCTTGAACTGCAGTGTCTGCTTTTTGAACAAAAATATTTATTCTGCTAAGACCGCAATCTACAGTAACCTTTCCACTCAGGTTGCTTTAGTTCACAAGTGGTTCCGTTCCACTGGTGTTTCAATTTAAATCCTTGTGCAGTCAAGCTTCCGATATGCGTAAGTTCCCAACTGTAGTGAGTATATAGACATGTCTCTTCTGTCAAAGCCATGAAACAGGAAGAAAACTAGTAGCCAGAAATTTGTGGCTTTAGTCATCTTAGAAGTCTAAATCACGAGGCTATTTCTAGCATCAATTCCTGTACAAGAAATGTCTTGGTTCATTTTTCCCAACTTTCGAAGGACCAATGTGCAATCTCGTGTGATGTCAATTAAATATGAATGAAACTACAAAGTAAAAGTAAAAATATTCACTGTGATGTCATAAAAATAATGTAACCATTGACTAAGCTTAAAAAAAAAATTGCTTTACTGAAAAGAAAAACCTCTGTGACTCGAACTCGATCTGTTTGGGCGGTAGCAGAGTGCCTTTGACCACTGCACCACAGCATTACTTGCAGGTCTTTGTTGAAATTTACCAGTAAGTAACTGCTTCGTCCCTGGTATTCCCTATTTGAATGTTTTGAACTGATACAGTGTTTGTAAACAAAGGCCACAGTTATCGCGTTTTGATAGTATATACATTATATTTCATATTTTTGCTCTTAATTACGGGCTTGTGTACCTGTTAGAACCGCTCATAGATGATGTTTTAGTCTACACGCTAAAACTTTATTTGTTGATAAAAACCAACTAAAATTTTGTCACTTTTAGAGCTGTAAAATCATTGTATATTGCATAGATGTCTTTTAATAATGTATATTTGCACTAGTTTGTCCAAGTAAGAGGTTCAAATCTGGTTTCCATTGATAAAATTTTACACGAGATTCAACCAAATCCTGTGTTATTGGTACCTGTGAAAATCATCTTGACGAGACGATTATAGTGAGTACCAAAACATATAGGTTGAAGCTTCTTATAAAACGATTTTTCAGCGGCAACAATTTTTTTCCAGCCCGTTTGCGTTGAGCGAGACATAATTGTCACAATGACAGCTCGGTGTATGTGCGTGCATGCGTCCGTTCGTCCGAACCATAACTTCTACAATTGTGGATGGATTTCAACAGAATTTGACAAAATTGTTCTCCATCACATGTCGATGTGCCATTTGAAACATTCGTTCAGATAGGCCCAAGGTCAAGGTCACACTTGAAGGTCAAATTTTTGTCTGGACAATAGCTCCTACAATTTTAGATGGATTTCAATATAAATTTGCACAATTGTTCTCCATCATGAGTAGATGTGCCATTTGAAACATTTTTTCACGTGGGCCCTCGCGGGCTCGACATGTTTTTCCTGGACAACCTTCTAGTTATAAGTTAAGAATTTTATATTTGAATGGGGTTGATGGCTTAATAAAGGTGGTAGCTCGGGAAGAAAGCTTCACTGTGAATTAAACGTCCGATAGAGAATTTTCATTGCAAACGTTTGTTTGTTGAAAGGAAGAAAAATACTTTATTGACAGTATCTTCATGTATATCTGACTTAAAAAGACTTTCAAAACTCTTATGCAAACATTCTTTCACGAACAAGCTGACTTCCTATGATCCAAAACTGCACCGTCTGAGGGAATCTGTAACGCATTTTTGATGTATTCTCTGTTGAAAACCATGCAACAACATCAAGGAAGAGTAAAAAGCAAATATTATCGAAGGGCAATCTACCAGAGGCTAGGAGTTCATTGTACTTAAGAATCCACGTGACCTAACTCTTCAAGACTTTCTTTTACTTTTGGGAGTAAAATTGAAATTTCGTCAATATCTTGACGAGATATTTGCTTAAAGGTTGTATTGCAAGGTATATTTTCAGAGGCTTATAATAAACAGGACACTATTTCATAGAATTAAAGCCTGGTGAGGTTCAGAGACAAACGAGCACCTTCTTCAATATATGGATCTTATTAGTTCACCCATATCATGAATATGATGATACTCCGAGTTAACCATATCATACCTCCGAGAATTACCATACCCAAAAATTCGATACCTCCCACTTTCATCTGGTTTAAAACACGTGATTTTTTACATACTGGAGACTGAAAATCTGTTAGATCCTTAAAAAAGACCCTATAATTTGAGACACTAATAGAAGTATTGCGACAAATCACCCCTTGACCTACAATGAGACGGTTTGAGCTGAAATTGATTTTCAAAATAGTAAAATTTCCAGTTTAGATGAATTTCTTTCATTGTAAAATGGCTTGTAAGCTTACACCAATAACGGTTATAGATCATTTGGCTTCTAAACTTAACATATACGATTATTTTATACTCGAAAGGGTTTGCCTTTGAAAAATAAACCAGGATAAACATCGAGCCTACTCTACCGTGATTATATTGTTTACCTCTGAGTTCCTGTACCCTCCGAGTTTCCTACATCGGGTAACCCCGGGTGTTTAGTGAAATGCGTAAATTTGAAATAACAGTCAACTCAAGTCTGAAAATGAGTTATTAGCGGACTTGAGCAAAATAAAGAAAATAAGATTTTTTTGTGAAACACGGCTCGACATTTTCTCCTTTTCCTTAGTCCTTCCAGCTCTTTCATAGACCACTGTAATTTTACAATGTATCAGAAACACTAATCTCGTGGTCTGTAATATTCTCTTGTCAATATCCTTAACCATTTACAACACAATGACGACTTTTGACGACCATGTGGTAGAAGCCCTCTGAAAACATTGCGGGAAAAGGATAAAATGCTGGTAACCAGCATTTTCTCCTTTTCCCACAATGTTTTCTACCCTTCCCATAGCAAATTCTAATTTTTCAGTCATATTCATGTTGTCGTCTGCAAATGCTTTCAATTTGGACCAGTCTATAAATTTGTTGTTCGGTAAAGAGTTAAAGCAGCTTTAGCTGAAAGACAAATAACCTTTCATCACAAAATCACAAATTTTGACCACCCTGAGGTAAAAAACTGTTAACCCGTTACTCTATACTCATTTCTACGCATGACTTGTAGGGGCCTTTGGAAAACATTGTGGCAAAGATGAAATTGCTCGCGACGAGCAATTTCACCTTTTGTCTTAATGTTTTCTAATTGCTATCAAAAGGTGTCATATACACATAAACGGTTTCATCCTTGCTGTTATTAAGGGTCAATTAGACATACCATAGAATTGCCTTATGGGGTAAAGGGTTAAAAACATTGTAGGAAATGGGAGAAAATGCTGGTTACCAGCATTTTTTCCTTTTCCCACAGTGTTTTCAACCCTTTCCAAAAACTAATTTCAATGTTCCAATCACATTTAATTTGTCGCCTGCAATACAATGTGCTTTCATTCTTGACTGGTCTACAATTTTGTCGTTTGTTGTCTGAGGAGATAATCCTGTAGTACATCAGCAGTACCATGAAGTACTCTAGATCTCTGATAGTTTTGGAATACCAGCAGAAATATCTATTTTGGTGCAAGCGGTTTCTATTCCAGGTTACATAGCACCTGTTTGTTACATCTTTCTGGGGTAAACCAGCTTGCCAAAATTCCTCACTATCTGCTGGGTCATACACAACAGGGTACCGGTAGGTTTCATTCTGCATTCCGAATCCTTTACCAAGTGACAATATTAGACTTAACCCTTAACCCATTACCACACAATCCCTACTTTTGATGACCCTGAGAAAGAAGCCTTTGGAAAACATTGTGAGAAAAGGAGAAAATGCTGGTAACCAGCATTTTCTCCTTTTCCCACAATGTTTTCTACCCTTCTCACAACAAATTTCACATTTTCAGTCACTTTTATTTTGTCGTCTGCAATTTATGCTTTTGATTTCAACAAGCCTAAAATTTTGTTAAAATGAGTTAACCACAGAATCCTCAAGTTTAATGACCCTGAACAGAGTTTCTGAAAACATTGTTGATAAAGGAGAAAATGCTGGTATTAACCAGCATTAACCCCTTTACCAACAATGCTTTCTATCCTTCTCAAAACTACTTTCAATCTTTGTATCAATGTAAGGTTGCTTTCTGCAAATGCTTTCAATCTAGACAAGTCTAAAATTTTGTTGTTTGGTGAAGCATTAGGTAATACATTACAAGTGATCCTCACGCTAGAAGAGACCATCTGGAAATTCTGTATATCAATTAGATGAAAACAGATTAACACATTACCAAACGACAAGATTTTAAGTTTGTCCAAATCGAAAGCATTTGCAGATGACAAAATAAAAGTGACTGAAACTTTAAAATTTGTTTTGTGAAGGGTAGAAAACATTGTGGGAAAAGGAGAAAATGCTGGTTACCAGCATTTTCTCCTTTTCCCGCAATGTTTTCTAAAGGCTTCTGTCTCAGGGGCGTCAAGAGTAGGGATTGTGTGGTAATGGGTTAAAGATAGAGCAGGTCAATTTAAGTTGATAATCAAAAAATGATTGTATAGTAAGACAGAATGACTTCTTTTCATACAGAAAATATCATAAAGGCTAAAAGTGTCAACCCTACTCAGCAGTGCAATTGTCCCAGTCTGACTGGTTCGGGTTGAAACTTTTCACAGTTCCCAGAAGGTCCCTTTTTCCATGACGGGTCACAAATACCAGTCATACCATGAATGCCTTCCTGAAACTTGAAACTTCTGTGACACTTTTCTTTTGTCTTGGAGTCAACCATTTTTTTGGATAAAAGACAGGGACCTACTCAAGATAATTATTTTCCTCCTTGTTCCTCAATGGATTCACTTGTATCCAGATTTGACTCATGTTGATTGTTAATGATTTGGTTTACATATTTATTTTACATCGATTGAGAAACAAGTTTGTACAACTTATACTAATCTCTCTCGATTCTGCTTCCTCGGAACTACACCGGTACTCGCACCAAATACTTGGGCCAGTGAAAAATCCCGAAAGTTGACACACGCTCCAGGGTATTGAACTCAGGAAATTTAGGTTATGAGGCCGACGCTCTATCTCACGACCACGGACATGATTTATATAAAGTGTATATTTTTTACAGTAAAACATCAAAATTTATTCCTCTAGAAAGACTATGTTCAAATTCAAAAGCATTTGCAGTCACTAGGAATCAAATACCAGGCACAAAAGGTAAAAAATTTGTTCATTTTGCAAAACAGCATTTTCTCCTTTTCCCACAATGTTTTCTGAAGGCTTCTTTCTCAGGGGCATCAAAAGTAGGGATTGCGTGGTAATGGTTTAAAGGGACCTGGTGCAAAAGCAACCCAAGATATGATTGACTCTTTGTAGGTGAAAGGTTGTCAACCACAGAAGTCATTCATAAAATCTATTGACTTTTTATAACAGAATATGCAAATAACCACACACTTGTAATAATAATAGCATTTAATGTATTTTAAATCCATTAATTCTCCTTGAAACCCTATGTTGTGGGTACTCATTAGAATCGTCTCACTGAGACGATTCTAATGAGTACCCACAATGTAGGGTTTAATTGAGAATAATTAATATTTTCAATTTTGAAATCAAAATCACTCCCTCTAACTGAAGCTCTGGTAAAGGGTTAACCATAAAAATTATTTCCACTAGATGTAGAATGATTCTTGGAACATTTCAGAATGAACGGTGTTACTTTAAAGGAACCTGAAACTAAAACAAATCACTAACCCATGTTCTGATTGACTCTTTGCAGGTGAAAGGTTGTCAACCACAGAAGTCATTCATAAAAACTATTGACTTTTTATAACAGAATCTGTAAATAACCACACACTTGTAATAATAATAGCATTTATCGTCCGCTTTGTTGAGATCCTTTCTACCATATTGGTACTAACTTGTAAGTACATTATTATTTACCCTTTACCAGCCTAGCCCTCATCTCATAATTATTCACTAATCATTCTTAAATTCTTATTCTTAGGCTTACTCTCACAAATTTTCTAAATTCAAGAGTGACACAACTTTTGATTGGATAAACCATTTGCTTTAGCCACATTATCTCCCGCTAGATGGCAATTTCTATAAGTACTCATCTATCTAATTTGGGGCATCCTGGGTACAGAACCAAACCACTTTCCTACGCAACAACCCTTACTTTGAATTTCAAACTAAAATAAACGTTTACTCAATAAAACGCTACCTCGTGCATTTCACTCAGCTATGATCAGCAGTTTAGAGAAATCTGGAGCTAAAGCAGATATCATTTCTCCTCCAACGTATTGATAAAAGCTATTTTCTACATCGCTGCTTTATAGAGCGTAATATTACAGTCTGCCCGCTTTCCGGGATAGTAATGCGTCATATAAGACAGATCGAATCTTTGAAGAATATGACATGCGCAGACAACGACTTTAGCCAATTAGAAGTTGTGTTGCTTTCAAATTTGGAAAATCTTGGAAGATAAGACTAAGAATATTCTTAACACTTTACCTCGCCATCCAGAAATTTCAATAACCATGAATGAAAGGCCTTTTGAAAACTTTGTGGGAAAAGGAGAAAATGCTGGTAACCAGCATTTTCTCCTGTTTCCACAATGTTTTCTACCCTGCTGGAAACTTTAAAGTTTCCATTTTTAAGTTGCGTTTATGTTGTCGCCTGCAAATGATTTCAATCCAGACCAGTCTAAAAATTTTGTTGTGTGGTAAAGAGTTTGTAAGATTATAATTGGTGCATACAACCCTGATTGACTAATTTAAAATGTATTAGAATTTAATCCCATTTTAACAACTTTGATCATAACAAGGCATTTTCCCCTTTTTCCAGAATGTTTTCAAAAGGATACCATGTCATTAAAAGTTAAGATTGTGGGCAAGACACTACAATATGACCACAACAATAAAACAACAATACGAGCTTGGGGATTGGTCAACATTGGTTGTATTGTTGTATAATGTCGTTTAACTCTTTACCACATAATCCTGAGTTTTAACGACCCTGGGGAAGAAGTCCTTTGAAAACATTGTAGGAAAAGGAGAAAATGCTGGTAACCAGCATTTTCTCCTTTCCCCACAGTGTTTTCTACCACATCACATACAGAAATCATCTGTTGCGTTACACTGAATATGTTGCCTGCAAATGCTTCGAATTTGGTCTAGGCCTGAATTTTGTCGTTTGGTAGAGAGTTAACACCTTTTTCAACATTATTTCAGGTATTTTGAGGTGGCCAGTTTACCTATCCATGCTTTCCTGGAGTTGCTTTATACCAGTACACTGCACAATTTTCTTTCCAAGGCACTGGCTGCTTTCAAACAGAACCATTTTCGAGACAATGGTCAGCAGTGGAAGAGAAATGAATTCTCTAGCAATGGCTATCATCAATCCTCATAAAGAAATTGGCCGAGCCAGGAAGTGAACCATAAAACGCCTTCCAATGTATTTTGAATCATTTATTTCTCTTTGAACCCCTATGCTGTGGGTACTCATTAGAATTGTCTTGATGAGAAGATTCTAATGAGTACCCGTAACATAGTGTGCATTCAGGAGAATATTAATCAATAATTTCAATTTTCATATCAAAATCAATCTATCTAGCACTCTTGTCTTCAGTTAAAGGTGGCCCTTCAGATTTTGGGACCAAAATTTTACAAAAATACAAAATAATCATCCTTGTACTCCCAAAGCCTTATAATTTTCATTCATCAAACCTCAGTAGTTGAAAACCATCCGGCAGCTAGATAAATTAGAGATTTACTACAGCCCAGGTTGACACTGAAGGGAAACACGGTCTATTTTTACATGAGTAACTCACTCATTTACATACCAGAAATATACAGACGAAGCTTCAAACATAGCATCCGAAGTTCTAGACACTATGGAAAATAATTACATGTTTGTTATGTTATGGAATTTAATAGTCATAAGTCACATGCAAGTCATTTAACATTCCTGCAATGCTTTTTTGATTTGGCGGGAAATCTAAAAATAGCTTAAGAGGCTACGTAGCCTTTTAAGGGAATACCACCCCCAAAAAATTTTTTTTGTAATTTTATGATTCTTAATTACTGAAGATTTGTATTGTTTTTTCATATAAATTTCAGTGGCAAGTATATTTTTTAATTTGGTGAGATGAGAAAATTCTAAATACCCACCTTTATCCCATACATAGAGTTACATAATATCATTATTCTAAGTGTTTCTCTTAACAACAAACAAGGTCAAAAAACACTTCAAATGCATGTTGTTTATTGATGACAGATTACTGAGCAAAGTCCACTGGCGGATGGTTTTCGGCTACTGGGGTTCTATGAATGAAAATAAAAAGGCTTTCGGATGTCCCAAAATCTGAAGGGCCACCTTTAAATACCATACAATCAAACATTAAATCAATCAATCCAACTCTTCAAATATTTTTGTTTCTATTTGGGGGGGAGGGTCCACAAGAAAATATACTGCCATTACTCTAAATTTCATTCTGACAATAAACAAGATTTGAATCTTAACCCATTACCACTCAATCCCACCTTTTGACGCCCCTGAGAAAGAAGCCTTTTGAAAACACTGTTGGAAAAGGAGAAAATGCTGGTAACCAGCATTTTCTCCTTTTCCAACAGTGTTTTCTACCCTTCCCAGAAAAAAATTCTATTTTTCAGTCACCTTTATTTTGTCGTCTGCAAATGCTTTCAATTTGGACCAGTCCAAAATTTTCTCGTGTGGTAATGAGTAAAGAAAACCGTGCAAGGATAATCCATAACAGATTATCACTGAATAGAAAGAAATCCATAATCCCTGAATGTCAATTACCTGTATAATCCTTTCCCCACATAATTCAAAAAACGCCTTTTGAAAACATTGAGAGAAAAGAAGAAACTGCTGGTAACCAGCATCTTCTCCTTTTCCCTCAATATTAAACCTACCCTACCAAAGACTAATTCTATAATTTAAGCCAAACTGAAAGTGTCGTCTGCAAATGCTTTCAATTTGGGCAAGTCTACATTTTTGTCGTCTGGTAAAGAGATAACTCAATCATTGCTTGAATCAATCTGCAGACACAAACAACCTGATTATAACCCTGACCTAAAACTTCAGCAAAAACATTTTTTCAGTACCATTTTCAACCATCCATAACCTTTCACTGACAATCTCATCATTACAGCCACGTCGAAGTTGTCGTCTGCAAATGCTTTGAATTTGGATACCTGTACATTTTTGTCGTGCAGTAAAGACATGATCAATGCTTAACCCATTACCACACAATCCCTACTTTTGACGACCCTGAGAAGGAAGCCTTTTGAAAACATTGTAGGAAAAGGAGAAAATGCTGGTAACCAGCATTTTCTCCTTTTCCTACAATGTTTTCTACCTTTCCCAAAACAAGTTTTACTTTTGAGTCATGTTTAATTTGTCGTCTGCAAATGCTTTCAGTTTGGACAAGCCTAAAATATTGTCGTTTGGTAATGGATTAAATCAATCTGCAGACACAAACAAACAGTTGCAAAACCTTGACCTTAAACTTTAGTTAACATTTATTCTTAGCCCTTAACTCATTACCAGATGACAAAATTTTAGACTAGTCAAAATCGAAAGTACCTGTATTTGCAGATGACAAAATAAAAGTGACTGAAAATTCAAAAGTGACTACGAAATTTGTTTGTGGTTACCAGCATTTTCTCCTTTTCCCACAATGTTTTCTAAAGGCTTCTTTTTCAGGGTCGTCAACAGTATGGATTGTGTGGTGATGGGTTAACTCATTACTAGATGACAAAATTTTAGACTGGTCCAAATTGAAAGTATTTGCAGATAACAAAATAAAAGTGACTGAAAATTGTTTTGTGAAGAGAATAAAACATTGTGGGAAAAGGAGAAAATGCCAGGTGACCAGCATTTTCTTCTTTCCCCACAATGTTTTTCGAAACCTTCTTTTTTAGGGTCGTCAAAAGTAGGGATTATGTGGTAATGGGTTAACTCATTACCAGATGACACAATTTTAGACTGGTCCAAATTGAAAGTATTTGCAGAAGTTGTGAGGAGAAGAAAACACTACGGTTAAAGGAGAAAATGCTGGTAACCAGCATTTTCTCCTTTCCCCACAATGTTTTTTCAAAGGCTTCTTTCTCAGGGTCGTCAAAAGTAGGGATTGTGTGGTAATGGGTTAACTCTTTACCAAACGACATTTTAGACTTGTTAACCCTAAGACTTCTACGCGCAACTCGCTGTTTGGGGACAGAGTAGATCTAGATCAGACTGCACAGAATGAGCAGCCTGATTTTGGATCTACACTGTCCAATAAGGAAATATCATATAATATTTAAAATAGCAACATTTGGGGCTTTTCTATCGACTTGAAAGTTTCATTTTATGTATTTCTCACAATGTTAATCCTTTATCCCATAAGGCATTTCTATGGCAATCTCTAATTGACCCTACATAATAGCAAGGATGAAGCCATTTCTTATGTGTAAATGACACCTTTTGATAGCATAGAAAACATTGTGACCAAAGGTGAAATTGCTCGTCACGAGCAATTTCACCTTTTGCCACAATGTTTTCCAAAGGCTCCTACAAGCATTGTGTACAAATGAGTATCTATGGAGTAAAGGGTTAATTAACAGGTTAAGGGTTAAAAATGAAAGCTTTTTGCAGACAACAAATTTCATATGGGTTTAATTCAATTTGCCTCTGGAATGGTAGAAAACACTGCCAGAAAAAGAAATGCTGATATTCTTAGCCTTTAAATCTTTACCAAACATCATTTTAAACTCGTCAAAATTGAAAGCTTTCGGAGACGACAAATTTTAAGTGCGTTAAATCATGGAATAATTCAATTCGCCTATTGGATGGAGTAAACATTGTGGGAGAGGAAGAAAAAGCTGGTTACCAATGTTCTCCTACTCTAATATCGTTTTCCAAAACAATGTTCCTTCTTTCTTTGATGAATCTTGGACATAATTCTTTTGAAAGAATTGTTGAAAAATAAGAACACTGTCACCATGTCATTTCAGTTAACCCTTTACCACATAATCATGAACTTTAACCACCCTGAGAAAGAAGCCTATTAAAAACATTTTTCGAAAAGAGGAAAATGCTGGTAACCAGCATTTTCTCCTTTTCCCAGAGAGTTTCCAGGCACATTAACTCATTAACAAACGACAATACTTTTGGCTTGTCCAAACTGAAAGCATTTGCAGATGACAAAATAAAAGTGACTGAAAATTTGAATTTTTTTTTTGTGAAGGATAGAAAACATTGTGGGAGAAGGAGAAAATGCTGATTACCTGCATTTTCTCCTTTTACCACTATGTTTTCTAAAGTCTTCTTTCTCAGGGTCATCAAAAGTAGGGATTGTGTGGTAATAGGTTAAAGACAAATTCCATCATTTCAGCCACATCTAAATTGTGCCCCAAAAAATTAAAGCCTTCAATTTGGACAAGTCTGCATCTCTGGTGTGTGGTAAAGGGTTGAACAAACTAAATACAAATAAATCAAAATGTGATCAATGAGTATGACAACGTTCAATTCACAGTTCCAGATAGAGGGAGTGATTTTGATTTCAAAATCGAAAATATCAATACTTCTTCAATAAACCCTATGTTATGGGTACTCATTTGAATCATCTCATTGAGAGGATTGTAATGAGTACCAACAACATAGGGCTTGGAAGAGAAATAATGGATTTAGGATACCATTCCTCCCTATAATATTCTGAAGCGAGGTTCAATATTCAATTGCAGCCAAATAAGAATTACTCTGAGCAATTTGGCATTTGCCACAATGTTTTAGCAAGTCTGCTGAGGACAAAAATGGGCCAGTGCGGGGAGTTTTAGTCAACTCATTACCAAACAACATAATTTTTGACGCCTCAAATCTGAGATTTTTGTTTTAAATGACTAATTAAATGTGGCTCACACGGTGGGATTTGTCTTTGGAAAGTTAGAAAATATTTTGGGAAAAGGAGAAAATGCTGGTTATATTTTCAAAAGATGTCTTCTTTTTTTCAAAAGCTGTTTTCTTAACCCATTACCACACAATCCCTACTTCTGATGATCCTAAGAAAGAAACCTTTAGAAAACATTGTGGGGAAAGGAGAAAATGCTGGTAACCAGCATTTTCTCCTTTTCCCACAATGTTTTCTACCCTTTACAAAACAATTCTCAAATTTTCAATCACTTTTATTTTGTTGTCTGCAAATGCTTTCAATTTCAACAAACCTAAAATTTTGTCATTTGGTAATGAGTTAAGGTTTTTACAAGGTAATTTTTGGTAAGGCCTATCAAAAATAATACCGGTGATTAAGGTTTCCCGACCCTACCCAGAAAATGCTGCCGATCCTACTCTTTTTATGCTACAATTTATTGATTGTATGGTCTCTTAACCCATTACCACACAATCCCTACTTTTGACGCCCCCGAGAAAGAAGCCTTTTGAAAACACAATGTGAAAAGGAGAAAATGCTGGTAACCAGCATTTTCTCCTTTTCCCATCAGTGTTTTCTACCCTTCCCAGAACAAATTTCTATTTTTAGTCACCTTTATTTTTGTCGTCTGCAAATGCTTTCATTTTGGACCAGTCTAAAATTTTCTTGTGTGGTAAAGAGTTAATTCATTATTATTTCAGCTATATTGCGGAGGCCAGTGCACCTATCCATGCTTTCCTGGAGTTTCTGTTTCCAGTACTCTGCACATTGTTCTTTCCAAGCCACTGGCTGCTTTCCCATATAAACATCATCGAAACAATGGTCAGCGATGGGAGAGGAATGAATCGTGTCGCAATGACTATCATCAATATTCTGATAGAAACTGGCTGAGCCAGGGTTTGAACTCAGGACCCCCTGTTCTCAAGTCCTGCACGATACCAACTGAGCTACCAGGGCTTGGCCACTACAACTGAAACAAAAAAAAATGTGTTGTGTGTGATTTTGGTACATGGTCCATAGAAAGATTCCTGGAAAAAAATCCCTTACTACCCTACCTACAGCATCTCAGACAGAAACCCTAAACACAGGATGACTGTGTTTTGTTAGGCCTTAGGAAGCTAACCCCTTAACCCATTACCACACAGTCCCTACTTTTGACGCCCCTGAGAAAGAAGCCTTTTGAAAACAATGTAGGAAAAGGAGAAAATGCTGTTTACCAGCATTTCCTTCTTTTCCCACAGTGTTTTCTACCCCTTCCAGAACAAATTTCATTTTTTCAGTCACTTTTATTTTGTCGTCTGCAAATGCTTTCAATTTGAACCAGTCTAAAATTTTCTCGTGTGGTAAAGAGTTAAAAGCCAAATAAACCAGAGATATTTTCTGATTAGTTCTAGGAGCCATTCTTTTTGCAATTTTAAGGTTGTTTCTGTCTAATATGACAGAACAAGCAGACACTGTTGATCAAAGATCAGACTGCTCATTTTGTGGAGTCTGATCTTGACCTACACTGGCTCAGGATAAGTAACTATAGTTGTGAAATGGGCTGAAGGTTTAACGAAATCTGATAAAACAAATAAATCTACCATCTTCACTTTTATCCTATATTTCAAAGCACAACAACAGCCAAAAGTTTAATTCCAAACATTTTTAGATAAAGCTTTAAAATTTTCAGTTCAGAACTCTGATATTTCACATTTCTTTTACTGTTTCTATGGAAACAAGCTTCACAAAATATCATACTGGGCTGATCAGGTAGATTTTCGGATATCTGCCAAATTTTGCATAAAATCATTGAAACAAAACTTCAAGTGTTTACTACCAATGAAAGTTGTTTTTCACTACAGATGCTATACCTATTCAAATTACACACCCAGGCTTCAAGAGCAGAGCATAATTTACTACTGCAGTGCTGTTTGTTTGTATTGGGGTTTTATTAACGCTGTTATCACAGCTTAGTTTATTTATATCATGGTGGTAAGTGCACCTATTCATGTTTTTCCTGGTTTTCTCACACTAGTACTTATGCCCCAGTCACAAATAACGAACTGCCACTGGATAGCTAGTTTTCAGGAGATTTTGACACAATAGTCCGGGGACCGCACAGCAACATCCCAGTGGCAGTTCAATTTGAATGGCAGCAGTTCACTTTTGAGAAGCCATCCAGCTCCTGTTCGAGGTTTAAAACAAAGTTATAATTGGACGGCGAGCGCATGATTTTTTTGGCCATCAGAGGGCCAGTTAACTCATCTTCCACGCTCTGTCATCGTTTTAGGCCACGGCCCGGTGACCGGACGGTTGCACAAAGTCCAGAAGGCACTAGGCACCCTTCAGTCAACGCCCCATGTCCGTTTGGAGGCCCCTTGGTGCCATTCTAAACCGAAAAGTGCGAGGACGGCATTTCCAAAGAAACTGCCGTCCGATGGCCATTTGATTTGTGACTGCTTCAGCAAAATGTCTTAGAATCGTACGGCGCCGCTACAATGTCTCAAATCTTTGAATCAGCAGAGTTGGAAAAAATCATCCAGCGCCTGTTTGATTTGTGACCTAGGCGTAACAAAACTTCATTTCTAAGTCACTAACTACTTTTCTCACATGTATCAGAGATGACAGGTGAAAAATCATCGGAAAAATAGCTTGCCTTCCCTGAGTATCAAACTCAAAACCAATAGGTGAGCTGAGGTTCCCGGAGGAAGTAACTGTTAGCAGCAGGCAAAACCGATGGTTTTTTTCTTAACCCTTTACTAGATGACAAAGTTTACAACTAATCCAAATTGAGAGCAGTTTCAGATTACAAAATAAATGTGACTGAAAGATTGATTTTTCTTTTTGCGAAGCATAAAAAAAATTTGTGGGATAAGGAGAAAATGCTGGTTACCAGCATTTTTTATCTTTTTCCCATGTTTTTGAAAGGTTTCTTTCTCAGGGTTGTTAAAAGTCCGGATTGTGTGGTCAAGGGTTAACTGTACAAAAGTAACAAACTAATGTGGCGGTATGAATGTCTACACAAGCCATGCTCTGAAAAAAGGGTGCTGAAACATCTTGTAATTGGTCAATCTTATACATGCTAAAGGACCAGACTATCTCAAAATTCCGATAGTTGTAGGACAATATGAATCTAATGGACCCATAATCATACCAATTTGTCCTACTTGGTATAATTCATCAGAAATACATTAAGCCTCCTTTTGCCAGAACATGACATTGTCTCACATTCATTAGACACCTTCACCCTTTACCAAACAACAAAATTTTAGGCTGGTCCAAATTGAAAGCACTTGCAGACCACAAAAACTAAAGCTGTCATTGAATGTGACTTAATACCCCCGCCAGCACTTTGACAGAAACAGGCAATTTCACAGACAGACACATAGACGGACACACATACAAACAGACAGGCTGATTCCAGTATACCCCAAAAGCATTCCTTTTGCCGGGGTATAACTAGGGCTGTCATTGAATGTGACTTTATACCCCCCGGCAGCGCTTTGACAGTATTTTGTATACAGATGGACAAATGGACGGACAGACACACAGACAGACAGGCTGATTCCACTACACTTCCAAAAACATTAGGTTTGCGGGGGAACAACTAAACTCAAATATTGAACTTTGTTTCCAGCTGGGTAGAAAACATTGTGGGAAAAGGAGAAAATGCTGGTTACCAGGCTTCTTAAAAAGGCTTCTTTCTCAGGGCCATAAAAACCATGAATCGTTTGGTAAAGGGTTAACTCTTTACCACACGAGAAAATTGTAGACTTGTCCAAATTGAAAGCATTTGCAGACGACTAAATAAAGGTGACTGAAAGATTGAAATTTGTTCTGGGAAGGGTAGAAAACACTGTGGGAAAAGGAGAAAATGCTGGTCACCAGCATTTTCTCCTTTTCCCACAGTGTTTTCAAAAGGCTTCTTTCTCAGGAGCGTCATTAGTAGGGATTGTGTGGTAAAGGGTTAAAGCCCTGACTAGACTGTACATTGAAATCAGAAGAAAAATCTGCCATCTTACTTTTTGGTCCTTCATCCATGGTATTCATCAAACTTGGAATCCTCATAGAACAGTGACACATTCAGCTTTGTCTAGGAAAGGTACCGTATATCAGATTTAGTAACAAACTCCAAATTGTCTTCATCACTGAACACCCAAATCCGAAATAGTACATGTACACTTCACTTCCATTGGTACCACTTTAAACTCAACATACACTTATAGTTCTCTATTTCACCATTATTCGTATAAATTATATTCTAACATGATGAGTGAATACTGTCTTATAAACAGTGCAACGAAAATCTTCGTTATTTTATGTAGAGTAACTTCATTCGATGTAGAATGACTTCATTCAGTACAAAGTAGCTTATTCCATGGAATACAATCTGCATGTGTGTTTTCGCTCTAAGTATGAACTTGTTTTCCTTTGATTAAGAGTAGGTCATGTAAGAATCAAATCAATCTTCTTTCTATTGTGGTTTATCATTCAATAAACCAGGTAGTGAGTTATGAGGTGCAATGAATAAACCACTCAGGTCATCACCCACATGGATTATTTATTGTGCCTCATAACTCAGAACTGTGGATTATTTAAGAAATAATCTTCTTTCTATCGTGGTATATAGTTCAATAAACCACAGTTGTGAGTTATGAGGCGCAATGAATATACCACTCAGGCCATCACCCACATGGATTATTTATTGTGCCTCATAACTCATAACTGTGGTTCATTGAGCGATAAACTGCAATAGAACAAAGATTATTTTCTAATTATTATATTCCTGTCAATGAATTACTGGGATTTCAGAGTGAAGAACACTAGTGATGATAATTACCATCTTGCATGAACAGAGTGGTGCAGGACATCATCTTGTGTTCCCTATAAACCTGTATCCTATTTACAATTGTCACACAATCAGAAGAGATTATTACATTAAAAGGATGTAACTTCCAAATGTGACTGAAATTATTTGCTATTAAAACAAATCATAAACTCTCAGTTACTTTTGACTAACCCTCACATTATGACACATTATGATCTTTTTGGTATTAAATTTGTCTGTGATAGGCCAGGACGGCATTGGTCTGTCATATGCTATGGTATTTCCGGTACTGGACCTGCATCTTTGAATTTGGAATCCGGGGTTTGTATTCACCAACCATTCTCAAGAACATTCTTAGTCTTTTTCTTCAGAATTTTGTCAATGTGGAAGTAACAGAAACTTCTGATTCCGTTTAGCCAATTTTAGATGTTCTGTTACTTTCACTAGTCAGAAAATCTTGGAAGATTAAGAACATTCTTACAAGTGGTTGGTGAATACATACCCAGGAGTTCCAAATGTCCTACAAAAAATACAACTGTTTGCCTTTTTATATTTATGTAACTCTTTACCAAATGACAAAATTTTAGACTGGTCTAAATTGAAAGCATTTGCAGACGACGAAATGAATGTGATTTAAGAATTGATGTTTGTTTTGGGAAGGGAAGAAAACATTGTGGTTACCAGCATTTTCTCCTTTTCCCACAATGTTTTCAAAAGGCTTCTTTCACTCAGGGTGTTAAAAATCTGGATTGTGAGGTAATGGATTAAGGGGGTCAAATGACTGCCACAAGTCCAGGAAATACTCTGAAGAAGCAAATGTGATTCAAGGGAAAGCAAAAAAAATGCTGATCACCATACCAAGACGTTTTCAGCTGAAATTTCTACCTGAGGGTCATGAAAAATTAGTCTGATTGGTAAACAATTTAACCCCTTGGCTGCTAAGTGCGACTAACTGACCATTTACAGACAGTATAGTTCAGGATCAGACTACACAGAACATGCAGTCTGATCTTGGATCTACACTGTCCGATAAGGAGATGTTATTCCACAAAACCTAACTTTGAAATAGAAATGTTTAGGTCTCTACTATCAAAATGAATATTTCAGTTTAGTTATTCTGCAGGATAAGGGTTGACAGACTTGAGAATATCAGTTTCAGGTATGGAAAACTGTTAAAAAAGGAGATAAATTACTTTTAAATGTTGTTTATGGTATATGGTTTCATTACAACAAACTACAGCAGTTGTAAAAACATCAAATGATATTGAAATTGGGCTTTTTATTAATAAATCAAGAAAAATCAACCAGCCAACCATGGTATGATTCTTATAAAAAATCTTTAAAACATCAATTTAACCCATTACCACACAATCCCTGCTTTTGACGTCCCTGAGAAAGAAGCCTTTTGAAAACTCTGTAGGAAAAGGAGAAAATGCTGGTAACCAGCATTTTCTCCTTTTCCCACAGTGTTTTCTACCCTTTTGAGAAAAAATTTCAATTTTTCAGTCACTTTAATTAATTTTGTTATCTGCAAATGCTTTCAATTTGAACCAGTCTGAAATATTGTCGTGTGGTAAAGGGTTAAAACATCGAATTAAAACTTTCCGTTACAGTCTGTTTACCCTGAAAGACTCTTTCACAATCTTAGTTGCCTTTGAAGCCAGTGCAGCTCTAGATAAGATTGCAAAAAAGTTGCGTTCTGATCTTTGATCTACATTGACTGCTTTTCTCAAACACTATTAACTCTTTACCACACAAGAAAATTTTAGACTGGTCCAAATTGAAAGCATTTGCAGACGACAAAATAAAGGTGACTGAAAAATTGAAATTTGTTCTGGAAAGAGTAGAAAACACTATGGGGAAAGGAGAAAATGCTGGTTACCAGCATTTTCTCCTTTTCCCACAGTGTTTTCAAAAGGCTCCTTTCTCAGGGGCGTCAAAAGTAGCGATTGTGTGGTAATGGGTTAACAAAAAGTCAACCTTGCCATTGCATACATTTGGGTCATACTTCAACTCAGAAAAATTTACATAAGTTTGTTTTATTCTGGGCTTTAACTCTTTACCACAGAATTGCACCTTTTAATGACCCTGAGAAAGAAACCAGCATTTTCTCCTTTTCCCACAATGTTTTCTACCCTAAAAAAAATTCAAATGGCAACATTTTACCCAAATTAAAACTGTTATCTGCAAATATTTTCAATTTGGACAACCCTTTACCATACAACCCTGAATTGCAACCACCCTGAGAAAAAAGTGTATATCAACCAATCAGCCAAATACTACCCATAAGTCCTTTTACCACTATGTTAAAGAAGTTTATAAAATAACTCCTTTTACCACAATGTTTTCAAAAGCCACAATTATGCCATATGGCAAATAAAACTGAATTAACTCTTTACCACACAAGCCCGAATTTTAACGACCCTGAGATAGAAGACTTTTGAAAACATTGTGGGAAAAGGAGAAAATGCTGGTTACCAGCATTTTCTCCTTTTCCCACAATGTTTTCTACCCTTCCCAAACCAAATTCCAATTTTTTAGTCACATTTATTTTGTCGTCTGCAAATGCTTTCAGTTTGGACCAGAATTTTGTCGTTTGGTAAAGAGTTAAGGTAGTAGACCTGTAACACGTCTAGTGCAGCAAGGAATAAGATTCCTTGATAATTGATAAATACAGATTTATACAGATATAATACTTAAAAATTGTACATTTTCACCGACCAGAAATTCCTTTGATGTCTATCTTGAAATTATTTATTGATACTTTCCCTAGTTTCCAGAAAAGGGAGGTAATTATTATCTCCCTTTTTAATGAGAATATATAGTGGTTTTAGATTTATAAATGATAAATTCTAAGAAGGAAAAAAAAAAAGGAAAAAGCGGCTTGATTAAAGAAGTATGATAATGGTACTCATTTTTCATCATAGCAATTTTTTTAAGATAATGATATAGTGGAAATAGCTGTTTTCTATTAAGGGTCCGCAATATCACAGTTACTCACATACCCAGAGGGTTACCTAAGGACAATTATTATAACTCGAAGGATTAACTTATTTGGGTTTATGGATTGGCATTAACCCATTTGCTGCACAAATCCAAGTTTTAACAACCCTGAGAAGCAGGCCCTTAAAAACATTGTGGTAAAAGGAGAAAATGCTGGTCACCAGCATTTTCTCCTTTTCTCACAGTGTTTTCTAGACTATATACATGTATGATAACGAATCCCATCCTTTGTGCCATATAAATTTTGTTGTCTGCAAACACATTCAAATGGAACTTGTCAAAAATATTATTTTTTGGAAAGAGTCAAGACAAATTTAACCCATTACTAATCGCCAAATTTATTTAGACCTAATCAAATTGAAATCATATACAGACAACAGTTCAAAGGTGGCTGAAATAGTGCAATTTTGCTTTGATAGGGTAAAAAACTTGGTGGGAAAAGGAGAAAATGCTGGTTACCATCATTTCCTCCATTTTCCACAATGTTTTCAAAAGGCCTCTTCCTCAGGGGCATTAAAAATCGTCATTGTGGGGTAAAGGGTTAAATATGACTAAGAATTTAATCTTTTACCAAACACAAAAATATAATTTATGTGTCACCTAGATGAAGGAGTTGTTTTTTTGAAAATACTGTGAGAAAATGTGAAAATGATAGTGACCCTAAGGGAAAGCAATTGTTGAAAACACAGTGGTAACCAGCACTTTCTCCTTTTCCTGCACTCTTTCTAAGTTTTTTTTTTTGACAGAAATCATCGCAAAAGCCCCATTTCATCTCTCTAGCCTCATGTCATTGGTCTATAGAAAATTTCTCTGCCTTTCCATGAGTAACCCTTTACCCCACAATGACGACTATCAATGCCCCCGAGGAAGAAGCCTTTTGAAAAAATTGTAGGAAAAAGGAGAAAATGCTGGTAACCAGCATTTTCTCCTTTTCCCACAAAGTTTTCTACACTATAACTGCAAAATTGCACCATTTGAGCCACTTGAAATATTTGTGTGCAAATGCTTTCAGCTTGGATAGGTCTACAATTTTGCAATGTGGTAAACGGTTAAAAAATTTTGTCTTCAAATAGTGCTCACATTTCATCAGTGATTTGCAAATTCTGTCCATATGGATAATCAAAGATTTTTGCCTTCAGTTAACCCATTACCACACAATCCCTACTTTTGACAACCCTGAGAAAGAAGCCTTTAGAAAACATTGTGGGAAAAGGAGAAAATGCTGGTAACCAGCATTTTCTCCTTTTCCCACAATGTTTTCTACTCTTCACAAAACAAATTTCAAATTTTCAGTCACTTTTATTTTGTTATCTGCAAATGCTTTCAATTTGGACCAGTCTAAAATTTTGTCGTTTGGTAACGAGTTAAAGACACACTAGCTGCCAAAAAACAACAACTTGACTGTCAAAATGTACAAAAAAAAATTGTATAAAAAAATCATGGATATTATTATGAGTATCATAGTAATATGTTACAATGTAATCTGTCAGGCACTGTAACACATTGTATACAAATTTGCATCGCTTGCAAAAAAATATTTTTTTTATCACTAGAACCAACTTAACGTTGGCGATTTCTGTTTTATTTGTACAATTTCTGACCGAATGTGGAATTTCGTTAGAAGTTAAATGAAAATTAAAAAGTACAAAAAAAGAAGATCTTTTAATAATATTTTCTCTTCCTGACTTTTAATGACCCTGAGAAAAAAACCTATAGAAAACATAGTGGGAAAAGGAGAAAATGCTGGTATTTAGCATTTTCTCCTTTCCTACAATGTTTTCTTACCCTATCTAAGTCAGAAATTATCATATTTTAACAAGATTTAATTTGTTGCTCACAGATGCTTTGATTTTGGCCCAGTCAATAAAATTGTCGTTTAGTAAAGAGATAATTACATGATGTAGGTCTTTTGTTTGGACAGAAAATGCATGCTGGGATTTTTTTGGCATGATAAGGGGTTACCCATATTACCATAATTATAACAAAATCTTGAGTCCATGACAACAATTTCAATGTGGTTCAAATGGTGCATATAAATTTACTTCGCCAGGGTAGAAAACATTGTGGGAAAAGGAGAAAATGGTTACCAGCATTTTCTTCTATTTCCAAAATGCTTTCATAAGTTTTTTTTCCCACAGTTGTTAAAAGATTTGGACCAGACTACACAGATGTGCGGCCTGATCTTTGATCTACACTGTCCAATAAGGAGACATTATTGCCAGAAACATAAAATTGAAGCAGCAATATTTGGGCTATTAACTCTTTACCACACGAGAAAATTTTAGACTGGTCCAAATTGAAAGCATTTACAGACGACAAAATAAGGGGACTAAAAAATAGAAATTTGTTCTGGGAAGGGTAGAAAACACTGTGGGAAAAGGAGAAAATGCTGGTTACCAGCATTTTCTCCTTCTCCCATAGTGTTTTCAAAAGGCTTCTTTTTCAGGGGCTTCAAAAGTAGGGATTGTGCGGTAATAGGTTAACCCATTACCACGAAATCCCTACTTTTGATGCCACTGAAAAAGAGGTCTTTTGAAAACATTGTGGGAAAAAGAGAAAATGCTGGTTACCAGCATTTTCTCTTTCTCCCACAATGTTTTCTACCTTTCACAAAACAATTTTCAAATTTTCAGTCACTTTTATTTTGTTGCCTGCAAATGCTTTTAATTTGAAAAAACCTACAATATTGTCTTTTGGTAATGAGTTAATATCGAATTGTAAATCTACTTTTAGTTATTTAGATCTAGCAGGATAAGAGTTAAAAGTTTGTCGTGGTACGCTATATAAAAATATTCCTTCAAAATATTAAATTTTTAAGTCCTCATAAAATAAGAAAAAAAAACTAATACTCATCAATTCTTTTTCATATAAACAGTTCAAAGTAAACTGCCTAAAAAAAACCCACATCATTCCAACAGCTGATATCAACAAAAAAGTCAACGGCTATTACACACTATTTCCGATTAAATCACACTTCATAATTTTCCAAATGTGTCATCACAAATTAACAGCATCAATATACGACGAAGGTAAAAATGTTCCAATAATCTCCGCATCAACTTGTATTTCCCACAAAAAACAATTTGGCAACGCTTAATATTCATGATACGAGAGCTGGGGACTGATACAGATCTGTTACCTATAGGTTTCATTGGAAGCTGGAAGTTCTTCGATGATCAATATCCTACGGACAACTAGGTCTAATTTTAGTAACAGACACACACAGGAATTTATTGTTAAGCAATTCCATAGCAGACTTGTGGAAAATGTCAATATCCAATCCCTATTTTTAGTAACAGCCTTATGGAAGGCTAAAGATTTACCAATACTCTTTGGAATAACAGGCTATATATAGAAATCTTGGCATGCTGCTGCAAGAAAATGGGTCATTTATCCTTTCCCCCCATTTCTACTAGAGAGGCATATTTTTTTTTTTACCTTGCAGTAGATCTATTTTTCACGAAACATTGTAGCAAAAGGAGAAACTCCATAAAATTAGCAGTTATTCCTTTTGTCCAGCACTGCGTTTTCATTTGGAATTATCATAGTAAATCCTTACCAAAAAACAAAATTTTAGACTGGTCCAAATTCAAAGCATTTGCAGACAACAAAATAAGTGACTGAAAATTTGAAATTTGTTTTGTGAAGGGTAGAAAAATTGTGGGGAAAGGAGAAAATGCTGGTTACCAGCATTTTCTCCTTTTTCCACAATGTTTTCTATAGGTTTCTTTCTTAGGGTTGTCCAAAGTAGGGATTGTGTGGTAATGAGTTCCTTTAGAAATGAGCATTTTTTTGACCGGACCAAATTAAAAGCATCTGCAGAAAACCAGTTAAATCTTGGTAATATGATGATTTCTGACTTTGGATATAAAACATTGTGGGAAAAGGAGAAAATGATGGTTACCAGCATTTTCTCCTTTTCCAACAATGTTTTCTTAGGGCTTCTTTCTCACAATTAAGGGTAAACTCTTTACCAAACGACTAATTTTAGACTGGTCTAGATTCAAAGCATTTGCAGACAACAAATTAAATTTGATTACAAGCATTTTTGTCCTTTTCCCAAAATGTTTTCAAAAGGCTTTTCTTCTCAGGGTCATTAAAAGTCAGGCTTGTGTGGTAAAGAGTTAACCCTTTCCCAAACAATCCCCGGTTTTTACGACCCTGAGATAGGAGCCTTTTGAAAACATTGTGGGAAAAGGAGAAAATGCTGGTAACCAGCATTTTCTCCTTTTCCCACAATGTTTTCTATTCTTTTGGAAACAAGTTTCAGTTTTTGAGTTACATTTATTTTGTCGTCTGCAAGTGCTTTCATTTTGGACAAGTCTAAAATTTTGTTGTGTGGTAAAGAGTTAAATATCAAGTAAATATCCTCAGAAATAACAGAAATATCATAATAGGAAAAGTTTTTTGAAAATGTCCAAGTTATTTCACAGCTATACAGATGACACTGCCAGACAGCTACAACAATACTTTGGCGCTTTCGTCAAAAACAGCCAAGCTAAAAATCATCCGTGCAATTTCTCCTTCTGCCTGTTTATTTTCATTTCTGTACATGTATCAAACCTTAGTTTGTGCGCAAATTACTATCAGGAGATGATCCGGCACATACTCTTTACCAAACAAACAAAATTTAAAACTGGTGTAAATTGAAAGCATTGGCAGATGACAAACGTGACTTAACTCTTTACCATACAATCCTGACTTTTAACGACCATGAGGACAGCCTTTGAAAACATTGTGGGAAAAGGGGAAAATGCTGGCAACCAGCATTTTCTCCTTTTCCCACAATGTTTTCTACCCAGCTAGAAACAAATTTCAATTTTTTAGTTAAGTTTATTCTGCTGTCTGCAAATGCTTTCAATTTGAACCAGTCAATAAATTTTGTCGTTTGGTAAAGGGTTAAAAATTGAAACTTGACTTCAGAAAAAAAGAGTACAAATCACTGTGGGAAAAGGAGAAAATGCTGGTTACAAGCATAACAGTATGATAAAGAACTTAACTCACCTATTGGTTCCTGAAACCCAGAGTCCACGCTTCCTTTAATATCCAACCTGGACAGCGGATCTGTGCAGCAGAAAAAAACATTGAAACTAATTCATGCAAATGAAGGACCTTTCCACAGCTTTAGCTCAACATTTACAAAACAATTCCATATTATTAAAACAGAGCATTAACCCTTTACCAAACAATCCCAACTTTTAACGACCTTGAGAAAGGAAGCTGGTGACCAACATTTTCTCCTTTTCCCACAATAATTTCTGCCCAGCTTGAAATAAATTTCAATTTTTGAGTCACATTTATTTTGTCGTCTGCAATTGCTTTCAATTTTGACCAGTCTAAATTTATGTTGGTTGGTAAAGAGTTAAATTTATAGAAGGAGATTACATCCCAATAAGTGAAAGAAAAAATTTTAAAACAAATGATCTAATGTGGCATGTGAATTCAGCTCTGTAAACACAGTGTAACAAAAGCGCTGTAAACTCTACGTTGTTCTATGTAGAGAGACGTCATTCTGTATAAGGTAAGTTATTCTACGAAATATAATCCGCATCCTCAATTTCACTGCAAGTAAGAACATGTTTGCCTTTAGAGTTGGTCACGTTAGAATCAAAATAGTTTTCTTTCTATCATGGTTTATTGTTCATTCTAACATGACACGCGACTTTGGCTCTATAAACACAGTGCAAGGAAAACGTGGTAAAATCTGCGACAATCCATGTAGAGTGACGTCATCTTATATCGAGTGATGTCATTCAATGAGTGAGTTATTCAATGGAACATAAGTTTCATCCGCGTTTTTACTCTTAGTTTGAACTTGTTTTCATTTCACTAAGAATTGGCCATGTTAGAATCGAAATAATCTTCTTCCCATCGTGGTATATCGTTCAATAAACCACATTGTGAGTTATGAGTCGCAATGAATAATCCACTCGGGCTATAGCCCTCGTGGATTATTTATCGTGCCTCATAACTCACAACTGTGGTTTATTGAACGATATACCACGATAGAAAGAAGATTATTTCTTAATTCTAACATGACATGCGAATTCGGCTCCATAAACACAGTGCAAGGAAAGCGTGGTAAAATCTGCGACAATCCATGTAGTGTGACGTCATTCTATATCGAGTGACGTCATTCAATGAGTGGGTTATTCAATGGAACATAATCTTCATCCACCTTTTTACTCTAAGTTTGAACCTGTTTTCCTTTCATTAAGAATTGGCCATGTTAGAATCAAAATGATCTTCTTTCTTTCGTGCTTTATTGTTCAATAAACCAGGTTGTAAGTTGAATGAATGAATGAATGAATGGTGTTTTAAGGCCCGTCGACAACTTAGGTCATATTGGGCGCACTTACTTAGTAAACAATAATGTGAGGTGAAAATAACATACATGTCGAACAACACAAGACAAACATGATAAATGAGGAATGGATGAAACACAAAATGATGCCCCTTTTGTCGCCTTTTACGACATGCATGCTGTCACTTTTGTTCCGCCAGATGAAATGGCAGATGTGACGATCGCGGGACTGCAGTGGTTTATTCTTATACCCCCGATTAAACCACACGGGGTCCCACAGGCCGATTGATTCCCATTCCAAACCCTATTTACATCGAGAAAAAAATAAAGGATTTGGAATAAGAACTACCCAGCCTGCTGCAATCCTACGAATTACGAGGAAAGCAGCCGTTTGTCTCTAATTTTAGTCGCCTTCTACGACATGCCATAGAGAAAGGCCGAGGTCCTATTCTATACAGTAAAAACCCCCGGGACCCCACGGGGAAGGTTGTAAGTTATGAGGTGCAATGAATAAACCACTTGGGCTATTGCCCTCATGAATTATTAACTGTGCCTCAGACATGTAACTCACAACTGTGGTTTATTGAATTATAAACCATGATAGAAGATTCTTTCTTTAATAAACCATGTTGTGAGATATGAGGTGCAATACATAAACCACTCAAACTATCGCCCATGTGGATCATGTATCATGCCTCACAACTCACAACTTTGGTTCATTGATTTATTGAATGATAAACCAAGACAGTAAGAGGATTATTCCTTAATTCTAACATGACATGTGAATCAGGCTTTACAAACATAGTGCAATGAAAGCATGGTAAAATCCACATCATTCTACATGTATATGGAGTGATGTAATTCTATGTAAAGAAAGTCAAGCTTGGCTTCTAAATGTCTCGGTACTCTGAAATTTTATTTAAGTATGTCACTTGATGTACATTTTAACCCATTACCACACAATCCCTACTTTTGACGCCCCTGAGAAAGAAGCCTTTTGAAAACATTGTGGGAAAAGGAGAAATGCTGGTAACCAGCATTTTCTCCTTTTCCCACCATGTATTCTACCCTTCCCAGAACAAATTTGAATTTTTCAGTCACTTTTATTTTGTCATCTGCAAATGTTTTCAATTTGGACCAGTCTAAACTATTGTCATTTGGTAATGGGTTAAATAAGCATTTTCCAATTCTCAACCAAAGAGGAAGGAAAAGCTCAAGGATTTACCATTATTGACCCTTTTTGATTAAAATTGACAATGCTGGAACAATTTGATATGTTACTAGTGAACATAATTATATAAATTAGGTGTCTTTTCATAGTGAAGGTTAGTTGAAAATTGGCCGATGTTACATTGGAAATGGGACTGAAAGTGGGTCGACTAAAAATTCAGAGCATTCGAAGCAACTGCGTTATAATACTTAACGATACATATACATTCATTCTTTTTTGTCATTTGACAGGGAGAAAATATAGCAGTAAATTAGTACATTTTTTTTTGTTATTCAATGCCTTCTAAATTTTTCATTCTTTTTGTATTTACTGACCACGTAATGGGATTTTGTTTTGGTTAAAAATTGAAACAGCCATGGCTTATTCAAGGGAATATCATTTACACCCCTCTTAAACCCCAAGTATACCCTATACTTGTTTTCTTTTGATAAAAAGTGGGTCATGTTAGAACAGAAATAATGTTCTTTCTATCTTGGTTTATCATTCAATAAACCATATTGCAAGTTATGAGGGGCAATGAATAAACAATTCAGGCTATCAACCTCTTCGATTATTTATTAAGCCTCATGGCTCACAATCAGTCTTTTGAACGATAAACCAAGATAGAAAGTAGATTATTTCTTAACTAACTCATTTAACCACATCTCATAACACAGTGAAACTTACTGATTATGTCATAAAAATTCATGACATAATCATATTCACAGATTTAGTGCTTACAATGAAAATAAGATTGTTGGGACCCTGCAAAGTGACAATGAGTTCTAAGCTCTCTCTTTGAATTTTTTGTTAGATATTATTCCTTTTCTTAATACATGTATTAAGAGAAAATTAATTAGGCTGCCAATTTGAACTTCAGATACAATCTAGATCTACAATCAGAAAGACAGATACATGTACAATGAAATCGTTTACAAAATGTTTGTTTCCCATGATCTCCCCCTAGATTGCATTCTATAAATACTCATCTATCTAATTTGGGTATCCTGGGTACAGAACCGAACCACTTTCCTACGCGACAACCGTTACTTTGAATTTAAAACTAAACTAAACATTTACTCAATAAAATGCTACCTCCTACGATTCACACAGCTATGATCAGCAGATAAGAGAAATCTGGAGCTAAACAGCTCTGATTTTTCTTCAAACATATTGATAAAAGCCATTATCTCCATTGCTAATTTATGCCACATATTTTTTACAGTCTCCTCGCTATCAGGGAGAGTGATGCATCATATAAGACAGGTCGAATCTTCAAAGAATATGACATGTGCAGACCACGGTTTCTTTCCATAAGTTTGACTGCAAAAGTAGTTACGGCACAGCTTTTTTTTCATGGAGCTATGGACAAATCTTTACAGCCAATCAGAACTTGCCAATGTTAATGAAAAACACTAATAAGTAATATTCAAATTTCAATCTGAAAGTATTTGCAGACAACAAATGACATGTAAGTAAAAACTTGTAATTTTTCTTCAAAGAGTAGAAAACATGGCAGGGAAAAAGAAGAAAACCAGCATTTTCCCCTTTTCCAATTATGTTTTTTAAAAAAAAATTTCCAAAGGGTTGTTAAAAATCAAGACTGTTTGGTCATGGATTGAGACATCAGTTTTCGATCACATGATACAAGTACTTACAATAGTTGTTTGAAGCCATGATGACTTGCTCTGTGCGTCTCAAGTTTCTACATAACAAACTGAACGCCTCCTCAAACTTGCGTCCAAGAAAGCATAAAGCACTTGTATTATGGCGTCAACACTCGTATCCAAATATAGAACCCAATCTGATTTACAAGCTATAGCAGTCCACCAGAATTCTAAAAATAGCCGCAAATCTTGTTTAGCACAGACAGAGCAACGTCCCCGCCAGGCCTTCGAGGAAAAATCAATTCTCCTGAAAAAATAAAGATATCAGAATTAACCATTAGCACAGAAAGTGCTAAACACAAATTTTACTCAAGCTATTGTTTTAGAGAGACAGTAACTTCATACCAGACAGCACAATAATGTGCAGATGTTCTTGAACCCATACTGTTTGATACTTACTGAGACATCCGTGCTAAAACAGGCATTCTTGATACTTTGATGCATAGGCTTCTTTAGCTCTTTACCACACAATCCCGACTTTTAACAACCCTGAGAAAGAAGCTCATAGAAAACATTTTCAAAAGGCTTAATTCTCATGAGTGTTAAAAGTCGTCATTGTGTGGTAAAGAGTGAACCAAATGACAAAATGACAAAATCTTGTGATTGTCCATATTCAAAGCTGTGCAACAGACAACAAATTCATGTGGTTCAATTGCACCCTAACTCTTAAAGTAAAGAAAACATTGTGGGAAAGGGGAAAAAATGCATGTAACAAGCAATTTTGCCTTTTCCTGCGATGTATTCTACAAGCCTCTTCCCAGGTGTTGTTAAAACTTGAGATTGTGTTTTAAAGGGTTAAATTGATTGTGATGTCTGCAAATGCTTTCAATTTTAACAAGTCAAAAATTTTGCCAGTTACCAGCATTTTCTCCTTTTTCTCACAATGTTTCCAAAAGGCTTCTTTCACAGTCAAGAAAACCCAGGATTGTCATCTGGTAAAGAGTTAACTCATTACCAGATGACAACATTAATTTTTAAGGTTGGTCCACATCAAAAGCATTTGCAGACAACAAAAGTGACTAAAAATTTGAAATTTGTTTTGTGAGGGGAAGAAAACATTGTGGGAAAAGGAGAAAATGCTGGTTTCCAGCATTTTCTCCTTTTCCAACAATATTTTCCAAAGGCCTCTTTCTCAGGGTGGTCAAAATTAGGGATTATGTGGTAATGGGTTTAACAAGAGACAAGGTTCCACTCCTTGAAAACAAGGCTTTTGAAAAGCAAGTGGAAAAGGGAAAATCGTTTATGGTAACAATTTTAACAAAGCTTTTCACACAATCATTTCTACCCTTCAAAAGATAAATTCAGAATCCTTTGAGCAATATCTAAAATGTCTGCAAATTCTTTCAGTTATTTTCTGTCCATTAACTCATTACGACAAAATTTTAGGTTTTTCCAAGTCCAAAGTATTCGCAGACGACATAATAAAAGTGACTGAAAATTTGAAATTTTCTTGTGAAAGGTAGAAAGCATTGAGGGAAAAGGAGAAAATGTTGGTTACCAGCATTTTCTCCTTTTCCAACAATATTTTCTAAAGGTTTCTTTCTCAGGGTCATCAAAAGTAAGGATAGTGTGGCAATGGGTTAACTCTTTACCACATAAGGCATTTCTGTGGTATCTGTAATTGACACTAAATAACAGCAAGGATGAAGCAGTTTCTTATGTGTATATGACACCTTTTGATAGCGTAGAAAACATTGTGGCAAAAGGTGAAATTGCTCGTCACGAGCAATTTCACCTTTTGCCACAATGTTTTCCAAAGGCTCCTACAAGCAATGCGTAGAAATAGGTATCTATGGAGTAAAGGATTAAATACACAATGCACCTACATCAGCTCTTTTCCTTACAGTCTAGACAAGCCATGGTAGCTCTGTCTGTGGGCTGTAGCTTGAAGGACTTCAGAACAGAAAGGTTGTTGGTTCGATCCCTGCCTCGGCGAATTTCTTACTGATAGCTAATGATAGTCATTGCAACAGGACTGCTTTCTCTCCTACCATTGATCATTGTCTCGACCTAAATGTTTATGCCTTTATGTGGGAAAGCAGCCAGTGGCCTGAGGATATACTGAGTTGATTACTGGTAAAAGAGACCCCGGGAATCCCAGGTTTTCACATCCCTGAGAAGAACACTTAAGAAAACAAAGTGGGAAAAGGAGAAAATGCTGGTAACCCATATTTACTCCTTTTCCCGGAATGTTTTCTACCCTTTCAAAAACAGTTTCAATTTTTCAAGTGTCATAATTATATCTTTTGAAAATGCTTTTAATTTGAACTAGTCTAAAATTAAGTCGTTCGGTAAAGAGTTATAATCATTCAGTCTGCAATTACTTTCAGTTACCACACAATCCTGAATTAGAATAAGCCTTTTGAAAACATTGTAAGAAAAGGAGAAAATGCTAATAACCAGAATTTTCTCCATGTCCAAAAATATTTTCTACCCAATATTTTCTACCCTTCCCAAAACAAATTTCAGTACTTGAGCAACATTTATGTTGTCCTCTACAAATGGTTTTTAATTTGGACAAGTCTGTAATTTTGTGCACTAGCAAAAATTTAATCAAATCTGACACAGTCAGGGAAAGATTTTCATCTATGAAAAAAATTCAATGTCAATAATCTCCCATTTAAAATTATCTAACGTTATAAACGTTATGCATCATCATTTGAATGCTAATTTCACATTAATAGTAACTGGAATTGATAATAAATCTCATATGAATGATAGTTCAAACTCTTTACCAAAAGACAAAATTTTAAACTTGTCCAAATTCGAAACATTAATTTGGAGAAAATAAAATAAATATGACTCAAAAATAGAAATCTGATTTTATTGAAAGTTAGAAAACATTGTGGGGAAAGAAGAAAATGCTGGCTTACCAGCATTTTCTCCTTTGCCCACAATGTTTTCAAAACCCTTCTTTCTCAAGGTCATTAAAACTTGGGTTTTTTGTGGTATAGAGTAAAACCTTGTCCTTTGAAAAGAAATATCAGGTTGTTTTGTTTTGTGTTTGTGCACACCAACTGATTGTTATTTCAGTTGCGTAAAAAGCTGCCAGTGCATACATTAATGTATTCCTGGGACCGTATTCACCAACCATTCTTGAGAACATTCTTTGTCTTATTCTTCAAGGTTTTCTAAATTTGTAAGTAACACGGTTTAGCCAATTAGAAGTTGTGTTACTTACAAATGTGGAAAATTTTGGAGAATAAGACTAAGAATATTCTAAAGAATGGTTGGTGAATACGGGCCCTGGTGCTTTTTTTTCTAAACTTTACCCATCAATACTGAGTCTAAACGACCCAAACAGAAAAGACTTACAAAAACATTTTTGGAACAGGAGAAAATGCCAGCATTTTCTTCTTTTCCCAAAATCTCTTTTCCAATTTCAAGAACAGAAAGTTCATTTAGTAGAGAAATAGAGGATATTTGTTTTTTCTCAGTGAAAGATTGAAATTTATTTCATCGAGTGGACACCATTGGTAATATTTTCATGAGTGGTGCAGCCACAAGTGATTACCAATGGTGTTCACGAGATGAAAGAAATTTCGTCTTTCACAGAAAAGAAAAAACCAAATATTCCATTTATTTCATGCTTTTAACCCTTTCTTGGAGGAGCTTTATCAAAATCCAGTACAGTTCTTTTCCATTATTCCCTGTGGCGTACCCCTCCCGCATAGCAATGCATTACAATATTATGTCAAGCGCATGGAAAAGAAGCTTTCTGAAAACATTGTGGGAAAAGGAGAAAATGCTGGTCACCAGCATTTTCTTCTTTTCCCACAATCTTTTTCTACCATTCTCAAAACAAATTTCAATTTTTCAGTCACTTTTATTTTGTCATCTACAACTTCCTTCGATTTGGACCAGTCTAGAATATTGTCGTTTGGTAATGGGTTAACCCTTTACCAAACAATCCCCGGTTTTTACGACCCTAAGATAGAAGCCTTTTGTAAACACCGTGGGAAAATGCTGGTTACCAGCATTTTCTCGTTTTCCAACAATGTTTTCCACCCTACCAGAAACAAATTTCAAATTTTGAGTAATGTTTATGTAGTTCTTTCAATTTAGACCAGTCTAAAATTTTATTGTTTGGAAAAGGGCTAATGACCCTTATTGAACAGGCTTTTGAATACGTAGCGGAAAACAATGTTTTTGTATCCTTTCAGAGACAAAAACAAAATTTTTCATTTAAGTAAAATTTCACTTCTTGTCTGTATAATTACACGCTTTCAAACTACACCACCAAACCCCTGTAGTGAATGTATAATGTAGCTATATATACGTAAGCATACACTGGACTTGAACAACAGGGGATCTCAGATTCCAATCCCCAGCTCCGTCATTATCTTTCCATGGACTGATGGCCGTCATTACGACAGGATCAATTCCTTTTTCCAATCTGATCATTCTTTTAACCCTTACGTGTCTGCAGTAGAAGTCTTTAGAAAACACTGTGGGAAAAGGAGAAATTGCTTATAACGAGCAATTTCTCCTTTTCCCACAGTGTTTTCTGCCCGTTCTGATAATTTTCTGCCATTGTTATGAAAGTTAGAATTGTTGTCTGAAAATTCTTTGATTTTGGAAGAGTTTAAAATTTGTTGTTTGGGAAAGGATTAATGAGGATAATATGGGAAAGCAGTCAGAGGCTTAGGAAGAATACGATGCAAAATACTAGTAACAGAAATTGCAAATGCAACATACATAGGTAGACTGGCCACAATGATATTTATAATTGAGACTAGCAATTTTGTTGAAATAATGGACCCTGCTGAAACAGACGGTGAGACCTTTTAACCCATTACCACACAATCCCTACTTTTGACGACCCTGAGGAAGCAGCCTCTAGAAAACATTGTGGGAAATGGAGAAAATGCTGGTAACCAGCATTTTCTCCTATTCTCACAATGTTTTCTACCCTTCACAAAACAAATATCACATTTTCAGTCACTTTTATTTTGTTGTCTGCAAATGCTTTCAATTTGGGCAAGCCAAAAATTTTGTCATTTGGTAATGAGTTAAATAATTTACGTGACTGTGTAACTCAAATTCGCTCCCAGCCGGCCATTTTGCATCTATTGGAATAGGTTATTGGACACACATTATAACAGAATTTCAAGAAATTCTATCCGATAGTATTGGAGATATTGTCCTGGATGGACAGACGGACCGACCGACAGACAAGGTTAAAACTATATTCCCCCGCCCCCACTACTGCAGGGGGATAATAATTATTGAAAACGGCGATAAAACATAATGCAATCAATCAATCAATTCAATTTGCTCTAGTCAAAAATTTTGCCATTTATTCTTTACTGCTCAAGACATCACTTCAATATGGGTCAATGGTCAATAATGTTTCTTTTTGTATTGTCTAAAAACCCAAAAGCAAAAATATTTCGAACCAGGTCAGCCTATACAGGCTGATCTGCAAATATTTTAAACCCCCTTCTCACCGATTAACTCATTACCAAACAACAATATTTTCAGCTTGTCCAAATCGAAAGCATTTGCAGACAACAAAACAAGCATGACAGGAAATTTGAAATTTGCTTCGTGAAGGATAGAAAACATTGTGGGAAAAGGAGAAAATGCTGGTTACCAGCATTTTCTCCTTTTCCCACAATGTTTTCCAAAGGCTTCTTTCTCTGGATCGTCAAAAGTAGGGATTGTGTATTAATGGGTTGATGGACATTTCTGCCTTCTGGTAAAAAATTGATGTGAATCTACACAGTGTGTTTTCTTGATGAAGATGTAATTTTCAGGAATCTTATCTTGCAACCTGCAGGCTAAGAGTGACTAAGTTACATTTAGTTATGCAAAGTTCAAACCAAACTGTTACTGACTGGAAACTAGAACAGTTAACCCTTTTCAACACAGCAAAATTTGAGCCATTATCCACACACAAAGTTTTTGCAGACAACAATTTCAAAGTGGCTCAAATGTTGCAATTAATCTTTGACAGGGTAGAAAACTGGTTACCAGCAGTAACCAGCATTTCCTCCTTTTCCCACAGTGTTTTCAAAAGGCTTCTTCCTTAGGGTCCATAAAAGTCGTCATTCTGTGGTAAAGGGTTAACTCTTTACCTATCAAGAAAATTTTAGACTGGTCCATAATGAAAGCAGAAAACTGTTGAAGAAAACAAATTGAAGCTTACTCAAATGGCAGAATTTTTCCCTGATAGACTGGAAAACTTTTGTTGGTCACCAGCATTTTTCCTTTTAACCCTTTTCCAAACGACAAATTTTGGACTCTTCCAAACCAGAGTTTGCAGACGACAATTTCAGATTTGGAGAAAATGCCAGAAAATTCTCAAAAAGGGTAGAAAACACTGTTGGAAAAGCAATTTCTCCTTTTCCCACCGTGTTTTCAAAAGACTTTTACTGTAGACACGTAAAATCCAGGGCTTGTTTGGGAAAGGGTTAATCCTTTACCATACAATGACGACTTTTGACAACCCCGAGGTAGAAGCCTTTTGAAAACACTGTGGGAAAAGGAGAAAATGCTGGTTACCAGCATTTTCTGTGTATCCCACAATATTTTCTGCCCTTCCCAAATCAAATTTCAATTCTTCTGTCACTTTTATTTTGTGGTCTGCAAATGCTTTTAATTTGAACCAGTCTGTAAATTTGCTGTTTGGTAAAGAGTTAAACAATTTTATTTCAAAAGGCATCACTCCAAGGGTCATTAAAACCTGGGATTCTTTGGAAAAGAGTGAAAACAAGCTTCTTCTTTATTCTTCTTCTAATTAACCACAAAATCATTTTTTCAAAAATTGTACAACCACAATCACATTAGGCGGAACATAAAATATCTGTGTTTAGGGTTTTGTTCTGAGATGCTTGGGTAGTATGGAATTTCTTTTTCCAGAAGTTTTTTACATGGACCATATACTGAAAATCACACCCAACAGATTTTTTTTCAACCATAGCCTTAAAAGCTTTGGGTCGGCAGCATTTTCTAGGTAGGGTGAGGCAACCTTTAACACATTACCACACAATCCCTACCTTTGACGCCCCTGAGAAAGAAGCCTTTAGAAAACATTGTGGGAAAAGGAGAAAATGCTGGTAACCAGCATTTTCTCCTTTTCCCACAACGTTTTCTACCATTCACAAGACAAATTTCAATTTTTCAGTCACTTTTATTTTGTTGTCTGCAAATACTTTCGATTTGAACAATCCTAAAATTTTGTCATTTGGTAATGAGTTAACCCTTTACCACACAATCCAAACTTTTAATGACTTTGAGAAATAGAGCTTTTAAAAATATTTTGGGAATAGCAGAAAATGTTAGTAACCAGCATTTTCTCCTTTTCCCACAATATTTTCTACCCTTTCCAAATCCAATTTCAAGTTTTGATTCATATTTATTTTGTCGTCTGCAAATGCTTTCAATTTGGACTTGTCCAAAATTTTGTCGTTTTGTAAAGACTTAACAGAGATAGATAGGTGAGTGCAACACTATTCTAAGTGCCTGTACATTGTACAGGCACTTAGAATAGTTTTGCACTCACCTATCGATCTGATGTTTTTTGGTAGGCCTTATAATAAATTTTAGGCTAAGCATACCTTAACTATTTACCACACAATCCCGACTTTCAATGATCCCGAGAAAGAAGCCCTTTGAAAACATTGTGGAAATATGAGAAAATGCTGGTAACCAGCATTTTCCCCATTTTCCACAATATTTTTTACCCTTCCCATAATAAATTTTTATTTTTCAGTCAAATTTATTTTTTCAACTGCAAATGCTTTCAATTGAACCAGTCCAGTATTTTTTTGTTTGGACGGTTAAGGGTTAACCCTTTACTCCATAGATACTCATTTCTACGCATTGCTTGTAGGAGCCTTTGGAAAACATTGTGGCAAATGGTGAAATTGCTCGTGACGAGCAATTTCACCTTCTGCCACAATGTTTTCTACACTATCAAAGGGTGTCATACAGGCACGTTGGAAGCAGTTCATGATTGGGGGGGCTAACTTGTATTTTTTGGAAAATTTTGCATCGATTGAAACTCTCTGCGACAAACGGTAATTTCAATACCATGGCTGTCAAAATTATTGGGGGGGCTTAGCCCCCCCCCCCCATGGGCCTGTCATATACACATAAGAAACGGCTTCACCCTTGCTATTATTTAGGGTCAGTTAGAGAGATACCATAGAAATGCCTTATGAGGTTAAAGGTTAACTTACCTGAACATGAAGTGAACCACAACACAAGGTGATGCATGCGTTCTGCACTATGTTTTTAGAATATGAAAGCACATTTTACCAAAAGACAAAATTTTAGACTGGTTTAAATTGAAAAGACTAGCAGACGACAAAATAATTGTAACTCAAAAATCGAAATTTGTGTCTAGCAGGGTAGAAAATATGTTTTCAAAAGGCTTCTATCTCAGGGGCGTAAAAACCAGGGATTGTTTGGTAAAGGGTTAAACTCTCTTTTGCCACTCAGGGCAGAGCTAATTTACACCAAGTTCTATACAGAATTTTGTGGACAAATTATACATTTTTTTTTTTAATTTACTTTTGCATAATAAAACTTTTCATCCTAAACATTTCAAAATTTATGATTTGTATATTGTGCATCGACATTTAATAAATCAAATAATTTAGAATGGTTAGACATTAGTTACAGGCACCATGGCAATGTAAGTATGGTACCCCACTACAAAATTTCAAATGTTTTTTGGCCTTAAAGTTACTTCTGACAACATTTTTACAAAAACATTTGAAACTAATTCAAACCATAGAAACAATCACCCTTTACCAAATAACATTGTATTTATTGAATTAAATTTTGCATACCCATCACAATGATATAAAGATATATATAGTCCAGAGTTCCAGATACCGAGTTAGAGGGAGTGATTTTGATTTCAAAATTGAAAATATTGATTGTTCTCCACTAACCTCTATGTTGTGGGTACTCATAAGAATCGTCTTAATGAGGTGATTCTAAGGAGTACCCACAACATAGGGTTTTGAAGAGAAATAATTTATTTGGAAAACCATCACTCCCTCTTATCTGAAGCTCTGATATACTCAAAAATTTTCAGAAGAATCAAATAATATGTGTTAGTTTTTTTACATGATTAGTCTACATACTTCTGGATAAGCCATAATAATTATATCTTTGATGGCAGAATTCTTGTATTGGACACACAGAGAAATCTCACTTATTCAGGGTTTTCCCTTAGCTTTCAAAATTGTGAGTCATTGTGACCCCTTCCTCATCAGTTGAGGGTCATTTCTTTAGTTAAGGGGTCAAAATAAATTTCTTTTTATTTCTATGGATTTCTTTTTCAAGCAAAGATTCAAGGTTCGAATTTGATTTTTTTATCCACTTGCAAATTTTAGAAAGTAGCTTTTATTTCCACTTGTAAAATTAAAACTGAACCCACATTTTTTTTAAGCTCAGCTTGCCTACCAATTGTAAAGAAACAATGACCAGTACAAACTGTTCAATTCTATTCCATTACATAACCTGTCAACCAAGACAACCAAAATAAAAAGGAACATTAATTGATACTAAAACCCTCATTTAACAATCAATTCAATTCCAGTTGAATTTCTGTTCTAATGCCAAGTTTAATTTCTATAAAACTTACAATGGTGGACGATTTTGTAAATGAAATACGGACATGTCACACCCAAATATCAGTGTGTCCATTAACTGGTTTAGAGAGTCCACCACGTCTGACTTGTTTCTCGTAGCTATTAGTGCATAATAATTTGCAAATACAATCATGAAAGAGTGACAAAATTTTTTGTTTCAAATCAGAGATTGAATTTGTGTACCGTTTTTTCCGTATAAAAATGCAAAACCTCGGTATCGGCTGTGCACATGAGTGCAGACGAATGCACTTGCCTCACAAAAGTCGAACAACGAACGACAACTTGGAGGCTTCAATGGGGACAAATAAAATTATCAACAGCCGTTGAAGGGTATTCTCAGGGCGATGTGACCGATATTTATCCAGAACAGAAAGAATTACTCTTTTTTGTATTCGCATATGAAATTTAGTACATTCGGTAACTGTTCTTCATTAATTTGCACTCGCATTTTTTTGCGAGTGCTTGAAATTTCAACTCGCATTTTCCAATTCTGGCTTGCATTTTGTAACTAAGTATGTGAGAATTTCAAACCCTGAGATTACAATGCATTTTACCTTTAAACTCCAAGACAGTGAAGTCTGTTACAAGTATTTCTGATGGCCAGCTCAATTCCACTTTTGACAGACAAAACATTTTTGTCCCAATCGCTGCTTGACTTGCCTTAAACTGTAGCATTCTTTTAAATGTCTGCTTCCTACAGCAGCCAATTACACTACGCCAAGCAGCGATTGGTTGGAGAATGTTTTGTCTGTCAAAAAATTAAATCAACCTGTCTATCAGAAACGACTTACAGACTTTACTTTCTTGGAGTTTAAGGAATACATTATAATCCATGCTTGATGATGAAGAGACCCTTCATTTTAACCCCCTAACTCAACCAAACGACAAAATTTTAGTCTCATCCAAATTGAAAGCATATATGCAGACAACAAAATCAACATAACTCAAAAACTGAGGCTTTGTTACCAGCATTTTCTTTGTTTCCCACAATATTTTCAGAATATGTCTTCCTCGCGATCATTAAAACCAGGGATTATTTGGTAAAGGGTTAATTTAAAGAAATGACCCTCAACTAATGAGCCAAGGGTTGACAATGAATCACGATTTTAAAACTGAGGAAAAACCCTGCACTATAACAAGTAGCAAAATCATTAGTTTTAGTGAATAGCTTAACCCTTCATCACACAGTCCAGACTTTTAATGACCATAAAGAATACACTTGAAAACATTGTAGGGTAAGAAGAAAAGGTAATAATCAAGAGCTTCAGATAAAATTGAGTGACAGTATTTCAAACCCATTTTTCCTGTCACAAAACCGGTAACAGGCTTTTTCGTCCCTGGGCTTGTTTGCCCGGGCTCATTCGTCCGGGCTTGTTCGTCCCAACTAATTTCTCGTTGTTCCGGGCTTGTTCATCCCAACTTATGGATCTGCAAACCAATGTGTTCATAGTTAATTTTTCACTGATTTTGATAAGGTTTTAACTGCTCATTATCGCCTTCCATTTTACTCAACCAAAGTTATAACTGTACAAAAAAGATCCCCATCACGTTTATAGAAGAAACCAAAGTAAAAGAAATGTGGTGTCCTTGGTCGTGACGTAGAGCATCGGCCTCGTAACCAAATGGTCCTGAGTTCGATTCCCGTGAGCGGGTGTCAACTTCAGGATTTATCATCGGCCCACACATTCGGCGCGAGTACTGGTGTAGTTCCACAGAAGCAGAATCGAGAGAGATCAGTATAAGTTTTCAGAAATTGTTTCTCATTCGATGTAAAATGAATGTGTTTAAACTAAACCAAGTAAAAGAAAAAAATATCAATGGCGTCATTCCCAACTAAATTAAATGAAAAATGCCAATGACGTCATCCCCATCATGGTATTAAGAAAAGAAATCAAATTACAAATCATATATACATACATGTACACCTAGGAATATTGTGTTGTAAGGCCCCTAGCCTAGGCAAGCTGGGATGCGGAGACATTGTGTGTTAAAGTCTTGAATCATTAATTCAGTTTCCGTTCTGTTCGAAATACGACTTCAAGAGAGACAGAATCAAAGCATTAGTAATTTTTATTCAAAGTACTTGCATGTTTAAAATAAGAGTTTACTTCGGAGGGCACATAGCGATTATACCAATAAGATCGCAACGGTAGCGTGGGACGAACAAGCCCAGGGACGAACTGGTTTTGGGACGAACAAGCGCGGAACCCACAAAACCTATGCTACGGGTACTCATTTGAATCGTCTCGATGAGAGGCTTTTATTGCATGCATATCCATAAGTTTAAGTGGAGAAGTATTTATATTTTTAAGTTTGAAATCAAAATGCAGGGTTCGCTCTGAGTCTAAAAAAGTTGTCGCCAGCTCTTTCGCCAAATGAAAAAAGTTGGGGCCAATCTGGGGACAGTTGGGGCCAAATTTTTAGGAGTTGGGGCCAGATGAGTATCATAATGCAGCATGCTGGACAAAATTTTAGACTGGTCGGAATTGTAAGGAGTTGCAGTCCATTCATAATGTATAATGAATGTTAAGGGGTAGATAACTTTGTTAGAAAATGAGAATTATCTATGAAAAAGAAAAAGTAACACTTTCTCAGGGTCATATGAACAAGGTTTTTCAATTTTTTTTTGCGTGTTTGATAATTGATTACTTTCTTCATGACAGAGCAGCCAGTGGTGAACGAGTTTGTTTACTGACATTGTAGACACATTTTACATAGCATAACTTTTTTGCAAGCATCATTTTTGAGAAAGCTAGAAAATTCAGGGTCAGAAAGCCAATATATAGTTCTTAAATAATCGTTTTGCAACTTTCGAAGGCGTACCGGGTTGGCTAGATTCACTTTCACTTATGGGAGGCATCGGCTTTACTTTTTCTCATAGACATTAACGCAGCGATCCATTTTTACATAGAAAGAAAGAGCTAAAAAGTTACCTACATGTATTTATAACCTATCAAATTGACAGCATTTGCAGCAAGCAAATACCAGTAGATAACAGCTCAAACTCTGTAACTAATGTTTAAAGATACATGTATATAAAAAAAATATATAGTCTGTTAAATGTAGAAAAGCTTACTTCCAGCATTTTCTCATATTGCCACGATGTTTTCAACTTTCTATTGATAAGTTAGACCCAGTTTCAGAGTGCAAGAGACATCGAAAATACAACTGTCTGATTAGCGTTTTTCTTTGATTAATATCGGATAAATCGTAAATAAAACCATCATTCAACAACTAAATCTAACACCTGATTTACTTTAAAAGCCTTGTAGATTTGCGGTTCGCAGCCCAATCAAGGAAATACTATAATATCAACAGAATACTTAGATCTGTCTAGAATCAAAGACAATAACATTTTTTTACATTTTATCTTATAGTTAGTGCCGTAGAATACTAGTATATTCGATTTCATCCAAATGCTGTTGCAGTGACGAGTACCATTTTGAAGTTGAATCATGTGACTTCGCTAAATTCGCCCAAAGCCTTGTAACGTGATACTACATTGGCGCCAAATTAGTCACATGATTTGAAAATATTGCCACATGATCTAAATGATCTAAGTATGTCGTCATATCTGTTCGTTTGGAAAACTGCGAGTAGAGTCTAATAACTAATTAGGAGTAAATGATTATAAGCAAGTAGGTACCGATTCCATGGTTTTTAAAACTGGGATATTTCAATCCATTTATAACTTTGGAAATAAAAGTTGACGAAGATTGACCGATATCCGGGGTAGTACTTTCACTTTCATATAGGTAGTTACTAAATTTAGCAAACCGTGTTTCAAAAATAGAGGTCCGACAAACAGCGATAGGTGTCTCTGATATTTGTCAATAATATGGGATTATCCCATGGTGTCGTAAAGTTAATTAACAATGACTTGTCAATCAGACTCTCGGTATGTTGTAAACTAATTAAAGTCGCTGATTTGGTACTAACTGTAAATCGGGTACACACACAGGACGATTTGTCAATGTACGCGAGGCGACTTCCCGATTTTTTTCAGTCGACTTGGACTTCGCTTTTCTTGGTGAAATGAGCGAAGTTTTTTGAAATCCGGCGACTTCTTCGCCCACTCGACCGAGGTTATAACTTGCTTAGCTCGCAAACGCTTACGACAATGAATTTCAAAAGAATTTCTTTTTGGGGCCAGCTTGTAAAAAGTTGTCGCCACGCATTTTCACCAAATGAAAAAATCTTGCGCCAAATTTTAATTTTTGTCACAAATGGCGACAATGGCGATCGGCAGCGCGAACCCTGAAATGACTTTCCCTATCTGAAACTCTGACAAGTGTTTTCCCCTCACCCTCTGTGAAATGTTTTTTGTACAACATCCAATGAAAATATCATCATTCTTTTGAAATTCAATCTGTCATCTGCAAGATGTTTTAAATTTTCCCTTTGTATTAGTTTGTTATTTGATAAAGAGTTAAGTAATATTACTATTTGTATCCCAAATAGCCCTCCTTAGCTCCACCTTCTAACATCAACGTAACTTACCGTCATACCGGTTATGTTTACTTGAAAAAGGTTTTCCTACAATAGACTTGAACAGTATTCAGTATCAACAAAACCATGGTGTAGAAGGATCAGCAATGGGCAAAGCTCCACACGTAAATCGGGTAGAATACATGGCACATTATCAGTATCGACACAAACCCACAACAAACTTTCATTGGAATTCGGAACGGTTTCTGCAAATCTACATCGGAAACCCAAATAATCAATTACACAAGTTTGGCTGGTCGGAGAGCCGTAGTATCATAAGCTTGGGGGCACCATTCCATTAAACCTACATAAACGGAACTTAGAATCATAGCCAACTTACCACAAAAATGGAAGAAATGCAAAGAAAACCCCGATTTCCTTAACTTTCCAAAGAAAAAAATGTATTTGCTGTCAACATATCGCCATATTTATTGGTCACGTGGATAGTACAGCCAATAAGGAAGTAGCTTTACAATCTAAATATAGGTTAATTGACGTACATTAGATCTATTTTTAAATAGGTCATAGCTGAAGAAAATCTTCGGCTGCACGCGATTCTGCATATTGTATAATGTAATCGAACATGCTTGATTTGTTTCACAAAAAAAAAACTTGCTAACTTTCATTTTAGAGAATTATTTTATTCTAAATACTATATCAGTCGATTAAAAAAAAATTCAGCTCTAGATCGAATGTACAAGTTAGTACACACGATGTAGACCTGTTTGGCTTTGAAAAATTCTCGTTAAGTGTAGAGAAAATGTGGTCTGATCACGGATATTCTGTTACTGATCAGACTGATCAGCATGTAACGAGATCAGAATACAACATTAACACTTTACCACACTTTCACTAGTTTTAACGACTCTGGCATAGAAGGCTTTCGAAAACATCGAGGGAAAAGGAGAAAATGCTGGTAACCAGCATTTTCTCCTTTTCCCGCAATGTTTTCTGTCCTGTTAGGCACAAATCCCATAAAGTCACATTTGATTTGTCATAAACAAAGGCTTTCGATTCGGACTGTTGTGCATTATATTAGATATGTATTATGTAAAATTAATTGATTTCTTTTAGAAATAGAATCTAGTCGCCAAAATTTTGTGGGTTTTTTTGTGCGAATATGACTAGTGATATCTATAACTATCTATATTGTATATTTTATCTCGTAACTGGGAGGCGACTTTTCGTGAGATAAAATTTTACGTTTCATTAATCGCACCTAACACGATCTTTTTCACGGTGATGAAAATTTAGACTAGTCCAAATTGAAAGCATTTGCAGACGACAAATTCACTGCTGCTAAAATATTGGGATTCTATTTAAAATAGCCAAAAAGTTTTCATGGGAAAAGGATAACATACCGGTACTTGTTACCAGGATTTTCCTTTTTCCCTTTGTATTTTCAATACTTCTTTCCCAGAATCGTTAAATTAAAGATCTTTGTTAATTAGTTAACCCTTATATGTATAGTTATTTTCGTTTATTTATCTTCGCTACCGGTTGCCCATCTGAGCGACGCCTCCCCAGAAGACGGTTAGTTGTTACGAGGGATAGTGCAAGGATACAGGTCGAAACTACTGAGAGCTTCGGTCTGGTTCTTTAACGTGCTCGGCGTATAGCACCGTCACACGGGACCTCGGTTTAATGTCTCATTCGAAAGACTATTAGTAATTTTTTAGTTGGCCAACCGGGGATTCGAACCCACAACCTGTATTGACCCGGAACATTGTGTTCACGAGTACTACGCTCTACCTACTGAGCTATACCGGCTGGTGACCCCCCTTACATGTGGCAAACATTTCCGCGTTTTATATGGCGGCCATCGAGGGAAGGAATTTTGAAAACCGTGGTGGCCGGTGTAATGCAGAAAAATGACCCTTCCCTTCAAAATGACCGATTCTCTGACTTCTGGGATCATTTCTCTACGTAGAATGATGACCCGGGTCATTTTGTAAAGGGGGGGGGGGGGGGCGGCATTTCTCTGCATTACACCGGAAAAGGAGAAATAATGTTAACTAACATTTTCTACTGTCTCTAATAGATGTTTTGTAGAGCTACCCATCCAAAAACAAATTTCAAATGTTCAGCAACATTTATATTTTCGTCTGCAAATGCTTTCAATTTGGTACTGTGTCACTTTTTATCGTTTGGTAAAGACCTAATCCATTTCACATATTTAACGTTCTGTGTAGAAAATTGTTTGGTTGCTTGTTCGTTTGTTTGTTTGGATGGTGTTTTACACCGCTTTCAACATACATTCAGTTATATTACGACTATAGCTCACATATTAACGTATTTCCTTGTTTTCACCAGTGCTAGCTAGGCTTGGGTTCTGGGGTGTCTTGCTCCGGAGCACTCCTGTGAGAGGCCCAGTGGAGCCAGTGGGGCTCAAGCCCGCGGCTTCCAGATCACAAGTCCTGCACTTTACCACTGAGTCACATAGGTCCAACTCTGTAGAAAAGGAACGTGATAACTTCTATAACAGTTGGTTTTAATTCTTTACCAAACGACAAAAAATAGACTGATCCAAATTGAAAGGATTTGCAGACCACAAATAAAATGTAACTTAAATCATCAATTTTGTTTTGGATCTGGAAGAAAACACTGTCGGAAAAGGAGAAAATGCTGGTTACCAGCAGTTTCTCCTTTTCCCACGGTGTTTTCCAAAAGCCTCTTTTTCGGGGTTGTTAAAAGTCGGGACTGTGTGGTAAAGAGTTAAGCGACGTTTCCAAGTAAATTGCTACAGGAACCAGCATCACCGTATGGTTTAGCCTATCAGAAGTTGTGTTACTTACAAATGTAGAAAATTCTGGAGAATAAGACCACGAACGTTCTTAAGAATGGTTGGTGAATACCTACGGACCCAGAACAGTAACCCAGGGTCTGTATTTACCAGCCATTCTTAAGAACATTCTCAGTATTATTCTCCAGAACTTTCTAAATTTGAAAACAACACAACATCTGATTGGCTAAACCATTTAGTTTAGCCAATCAGATGTTGTGTTTCTTTTAAATGGTGAAAATCCTGGTCCTATTTCACTCTTAACCCTTTACCAGACGACAAAATTCAAGGCCAATCGAAATCCAAGGCATTTACAAATGCAATGAAATTCAAAAAAATAAATTTTGTTTGGGAGAAAAGTAGAAAACATTGTGGAAAAAGAAGAAAATGCTGGTTACCAGCGTTTTCTTCTTTTCCCACAGTGTTGTCAAAAGGCTTCTTTCTCAGGGTCCTTAAAACTTGGTAAAGTACAGAAAAATGTTAAGTCGCTAAGCACGACACCGTACCCTTTGCAGAAAGTGTGGATCAAGTTCAACGGGTTTGTATTTGTCTATGTACATTAGGATCAAACTGCACAAAACGTGCAGTTTCATATTTTTTTCCTTTTCTATCGTCTGCTTTAACAAGACTTTGGCTGCAAAAGCAATATGCAATGACTGAAATGTTAAATTTCTAGATTGTTAGTGTGCGGTTGGTTTAATTGGTCCTCGAGAGGTTTGCAACATCTCGTCAACTCATCATTCTGCTATTAGTAAAGGTAAGTAACTCTGTTTATAATCATAAGATTTACGATACGCTGTTATCTCCCTTGTCTAGCTTTGTCGCCCCTGTGCATTTTCGAAGACAAGAAATTATCGATATCTGAACAAACAATGAAAACTGATATTTTTGTTCGCCATTATTGCAAAACAATCCTTATACGACAGTTTATACCCAGAGCTAAGTTACAATGGAAAATATCATTTACTATTTTGGGGTAAAAATCCAATATTGTACTCAGTATGTTTCCTTTCAATGACACGGGCAACTTGTAGACTCAAGATCAGACTGCACTGAAAATGCATCGCTGCATTTTTGCCCATTGTAGGTACGGCGAGAGCATGGATGGGTATTATGAAGATGCAAACACCTTCACAAATGACCACAATATTAATGAGCCACGCTCCGTGACAAGGAGGCTTAATGCGTATGTATAACATGTAAAACAGTATGGACTCAGGTCAGCCTGTGCAACCCGCGCTGGGTGACGCGGATCGAAACTTTTTGCTGTTGGTAAATTTTCTGCACATGCAAGCATATTCTGACTCGGGATTCCGCCGTTTGTCAGTCAAAACAGGGTTTAACTCTTTGCTAAATATTTTAGGTTTGTCCAAATCGAAAGCACTTGCGGACGACAAAATTAAAGTGACTGAAAATTCGAAAGTTGTTTTGTGAAGGGTAGAAAACATTGTGGGAAAAGGAGAAAATGCTGGTTACGGCCATTTTCTCTTTTTTCCCACAATGTTTTCAAAAGGCTTCTATCTAAGGGTCGTAAAAAACCAGGAATTGTTAGGTAAAGGGTTAACAGAGCTCAAAATAGAGGGAGCGACTTTGATTTTAAATTTGAAAATATCAATTACTCTCCACTAAACCCTACGTTGTGGGTACTCATTAGAATCGTCTCATTGAGACGATTCTAATGAGTACACACAACATAGAGTTTGGAAGAGAAATAGATGAATTTAGAATACCATCACCCCCTCTTATCTAGTAGAGCTCTGAGGATAAAGACTGCATGTTTCAACCAGACTTATCACGAATGATAGTAATCCAGGGGGTGACAACCTACGTCATATCATACGTCATCGGAGACATTTTTAGTCTGCCATTTTCGTTTTAAAAAGGTAAGATTTTCGGCTTCTACATCTTTTTTTAATTGAAAATCTGTCCAAACAAAGCAGTGCATATGGTACCCGACAACTTTCTACGTTAGTATACATTAGTATTTTGTAGTTTCGTTGATTTTGCAATTACCTCCGCACAATTTTCGAAGTCTGTGACACATGTGCGATTTAAAAATATATATCGTATACGATGCCGTTAAGAATATTTGTGTTGAAGTGTTTCGAGCTACAACATTATTTCATGGCATTTTGATTTCTCGAATAGGACAAATATATTTACCGTCACCAGATGAAGTAGGTATTCTAAGTAAATTTCAGATACATATATCTTTTCAAATAATAAGTCTGCACTTTGCACACAAAATGGCGGCTATTTCGACACCTCTGCTATGACGTAGTGTGTCATCCTTGGTAATCGGTGGCAGGGATGCTGTAAAGGTGGTTCAGATGATTACCCGCAACTTTTACCTATATTCGGCGAATTTCCTTCCCAGAATTGCTGATGGTCATCGCGACAAAAGTCATTGCTCTCTCTCAAACTTTTTATGTGGGAAAGCGGCCAGTGGTTTCGGAAGAATAGTGTGTGAAGTAACTGTACTTGTAAAAGTAACTTCAGGACAGCATAGGTAGGTGCACCGGCCACAAAATTATGTAAAAGACGGCTTTAACACATCACCACACAGTCCCTACTTTTGACGACCCTGAGAAAGAAGCCCATAGAAAACACTGTGCGAAAAGGAGAAAATGCTGGTAACCAGCATTTTCTCTTTTTCCCACAATGTTTTCTACCCTGCCAGAAACAGATTTCAGTTTTTGAGATACATGTATGTTTATTTTGTCGTCTGCAAGTGTTTTCAATTTGGACTTGTCTTAAATTTTGTCGTTTGTTAATGGATTAATCTTTAACTAAATTTTGCAATGACTAACGACATTAACAATGCTTTAGAGGACGTCTTACAACATTGTGGAAACAGGAGAAAATAGAAGGAAAATTTCCAACCGATAGTACAAAAGCGAAATATTGCGATCTCATCCCATCTCATTTGTATGAAAAATTAAATACTCACTATATATAGCGGAAAGTGCGGGTCAAGAACAGACTGCAAGTTCTGTGTGATCTGGGCACGTATTCACCAACCATTCTTGAGAATATTCTTCGTCTTATTCTTCAAGGTTTTCTAAATATGTAAGTAACACAACTTCTGATTGGCTAAACCGAATGGTTTAGCCAATCAGAAGTTGTGTTACTTACAAATATAGAAAATTCTGGAGAAAAAGACAAAGAACGTTCTTAAGAATGGTTGGTGAATACGGGCCCTGATCTTGATTTACACTGTCCGAAAAAGAACAAAAAAAAAAACCCGCTTTAAGTCGCGTAATGCAGCAAAATGGTGAAACAGTGCTCTTGATATGGGTTTCGTAATGATTTGTATATACCCTTAGTTACCCTCTTACTTGTTGACGTTAATTGCAGCACCTGTGGGCATCTCAGTCTGAGGCGGAAATACATGTTACCATCTAGGTCTGGGGCGGAAATAAACATGTTGATAGGATGCGGTAAGGATCACAGTAAAAGCCATGCGCTTCTGACGTCAGAGTGTTGCGAGAAAAAAGGTTTCTGAACGAAGAGGCCTCTTAGATCAATAATTCGTGCGTCATATCTCAATATCTAATAGAGACCCCCCTTTTTTTTCTGACGAGAGCATGGAAAGAATTGGAAAAAAAGATCGACGAATGAATTGAAAATACAGTTCCACACTTGTAGCCTATGTATATGATACGCAATGTCGGTTCCAGCCGACCTGCTATCTCTTGGGCATTAATTATTCGAATTTGTTTTTTTTTTCTTATTTATAATATCTAAATTTCTCCATCGGAACCGAGCCTCGGTAGCGCAGTCGGTTTCGCACAGGACTTGAGAGTAGGGGGCCACAGGTTCAAATATCAATTTCGGCGAATTTCTTCCGAGGACTGATGATAATCATTGTATCAGGATTCATTTCTCTTTCACCGCTGATTGTTGCTCCGACAATGGTTATGTGGGAAAGCAGTCAGTGGCTTGGAAAGAATACTGTGTAGAAAAAGAACTGAAGGGAAGCATGGACAGGTGCAATGGCCGCCGTGATAAAACTAAAATAATGCTGAAAACAGCATTAAACACATTCGATCAATCTTTATTGAGGGATTTGCTGTTGCAACAAAGGACGTAAATGATGATCAATATGTGACCCGTCATACGAAAAGGGACTATCTGGGAATTCCGTGCATAAATTAGATGTAAACAGATCAAAGATAGTGCAAGGTCAATTTAAGTTGATAGTTCAAAAATGATTATATAGTAAGGTGGAATGACCATTTTTGATACAGAAAATATCAAAAAAGCAAAAAGCGTCGACCCTGGTCAGCATGAGCATCCGCAGGGTCGACACTTGTCGCAGTTCCCAGTAGGTCCCTTTTTACTTGACGGGTCACTTCTTTTTTTTATATTTTTTTTATGTTCAACCTGACGTGTATCAGTTCCATGGTGCCAGCCGGGGATGCACCATTAGCTGTTAGCGTGGCAGAAGAACGAGGGAAACTCTGGAGGCTTAGATGTTGAAACTCGCAAGCCGGGATGTACTGCATTCACACTATAGGCGCCCATTAAATCGGGATGATTCGGCAAAGTTCGCAAATTTTAACTTTTCATCTCTTTCTAATCAACAAACTTTAGATTCATCATGTCAAAAGTATATGTAAGCTCTGAGACTAAAGGTGATTTGAGAACATTATGGTTAGGAGAAAATCTTGATTACCACCGGCATGTTCGTCATTTCCTTGCGTCTTCCCAGGGTCGTGAAGCAATGGATGGTAGATCTTCGCCTAAACGAAATGAGCCACACTCTGGCCACTGGGGCTGTACATCTTGATGCACTATGAAAAGCATGTCATCACATAAAGATTGATCTGTTAAATCCATTCGTCAAAAAACTGGTTGAATCTTACGTTAAAATGGTGCTTGAACATACAAAAATTTGACTAAAGCAAAGAGAAATATCGGGAAAAAATTCGTGGTCAGTGGCCATTTTGTTTCTACTTTGGGGAACATAACGTTCCATCTCTTTTTAAAGATGAATTATTTTCTTTTCGATGTTTAGCGTTTTAATTGAAAATATATTTATCTGAAATTAAGGATTATTAAATGCGCAAGCAACAGGTATTCAAATTCTAGTTTTGTCGTCAATTTGTAATAGTGCCGGAGTATTGATCGGAGTTTAAATGTGCACACAAAATGTGGATGCAACCTGTCAAAAACTGAATTCTCATTAGGGGACTGTTATTTGTCCTATCATCTTTACCACAGAGGGACTCTTTTTGGGCGGGAAATAACTACCATGGTCCGACTTTACTGATTATTCTACCTTGCATTATCAGGCTTATTTTAGATCTAGAAAGTAACGGAATTTGTGACTGGCCAAACCATTTGGAAAATCCTTAAGAATCATACAAAGAATTGCAATTAAATGGGTTTTAACCCGTTACCATACAATCCCTACTTTTGACGCCCCTGAGAAAGAAGCCTTTTGAAAACACTGTGGGAAAAGGAGAAAATGCTGGTAACCAGCATTTTCTCCTTTTCCCACAGTGTTTTCTACCCTTCCCAGAACAAATTTCAATTTTCCGTCACCTTTGTTTTGTAGTCTGCAAATGCTTTCAATTTGGACCAGTCTAAAATTTTCTCGTACGGTAAAGAGTTAAATACGGACACTGATTGTGGCGCCGCCTGAAGCGGCGGCACTATATTTTTATTCGGTCTTGTAAAGTGCCTATGGAGGCAGCCATATTGAACTGGTTCCATGCTCTGATTAAACATCCATCTATATCTACTGTACTTTGATTACCATATCGGGGTCCATATTAACTTTTTTTATTTATTTGTGGAATTTTTTTTTAATATATAATAATTATATTGTATTGAAAAACCGGGATTGTAGACATATCAACATTTTCCTTTCGAAAAATAATGATAATGATCCATTTCGAAAAATAAGTCACGTGATAAAAAATTATCTGTCATAAATTTTCGAAGCCGCCATTTTAAATATCTTACCCTGGAAAAAGGTTAAGAGATATTTTCAAGCTCTTTGACCCTAGAGCACCCTATGTGGTACTTGTGACCCCCGTTATATTTTTGTTCCAGTGTTGTATGGATTGTAGAAATATTGTTTTCCTATCGCGATCGTGTTTTTAAGACCAGCTAACTGTAACTAGGTCAATGTTTGAGCGGGTGACAGATCGGTCCCCCTAAACACAGAACCTTACCGAAACTTACCGAACCTTACCTAACCTTACCGAACCTAAGTTTTGTTTGGGCAATACTGTGTTTGTATGACATTAAAAAGTATATTTTCTATTTCACAAACAGTTTGATAGTTATAATTGGAAAGAAAATATAGCCATTTGTGATACATGACGAAATATTTGGACCCTATTGTTCAACAAACCTAAAAACTCGCGTGACTGTTCATTCATTGCCGACAAATGTCCGTTTGTGTAGACAAAATCTTACAAGGGCGACGATTTTCTCCACATATACTATACTGGATGTTAAACGTGACAAAATGAGTCAGGTGATCAACAATATGATTCCTACTGAGCTGTTAACCCATTACCACACAATCCCTGCTTTTGACGACTCTGAGAAAGAAGTCTTCAGAAAACATTGTGGTAACCAGCATTTTCTCCTTTTCCCACAATGTTTTCTACCCTTCACAAGACAAATTTCAATTTTTCAGTCACTTTTATTTTGTCGTCTGCAAATGCGTTCGCTTTGGACAGTCCCTAAAATTTTGTCGTATGATAATGAGTTGAACGATCACGTGATTTTCATAAACGGTTCAACGCCGTCCAATGCATTGTGCCCTGTTACAGAAATAAGTGGTTTGCGGCGCCATTGATGTTCAGCATCAATATTTTCTTGTTCGGTTTTTGGCAACGTACATAGTTCTCACATCAAGTGTACGAGTATATATATCGATTTTTTTGAAGCCTACAATCTTTATCCAGGTCAGTTTTTTGCTTCCGGCAAGTTTTGCCTGGATACGCTTGTAAACAAAACCAGTTTCGTACACTTACAAAATAGTTCTGGCAATCATATTCAAACAAAGCAGTTCAACTTAATACTGCATGCTCTCTGAAAAAATTAAAATAGCGCCTTTTAGTTGTCTTTTTATTTCAAGATAACAAAAGATTTTCAGCCTAAACAAAACCTGTTTGGGGTTTAACACCTCCCCACCATCTGGCACATTTATACAACAACATAGCTCGTTTCTGGAGAATTCGGACCCTGGTGAACTCGTAAACTAATTTCAAGGGTAAGAGTTCTCTGAAGAACTTTCCTGTTTCTCAACTTTGCGGGGAAAGAAATCATAGAACTCACCAATAAGTAGCATGTATTCGGAGCCAGAAAAGCGCTTCCCTAAGTGCTGTAGCGCATTGATTTATATAAAGGTGACAATATTATAAAGGTGGTTTTGTTTGTAGGCCCTTTTAGTTCGTTTTTTCGTCTTTCACTCAGTCTCAAAATCATCATAATTTACTTTCAGTGTGTACGTAGAATAAGAAATACAGTAAACCTTGTATTTCATATGAGGGTAATTCATTATTTTACCGGAAACATATAACAGATACGTAATCCAAGTAAATTTCGGGCGTGACCACCTTTTGCAGCAACACTTGCACGATACCTGGCACACTGTATCGTTCCTCTTGGAGTATGATGAGATATTAAAGATGCATTTTTATTCCTTGTCATCCAGTTTTGTAATCAATTTATCTTTATTATATGAAATTATGACCATTCTCGTACCTTCGTGCCAAATGTTGCCCCCTAACCGTTGCAAGGTTGCTCAGATTATGGCGGATAGAAAATACATTTTATATTGCGGCAGCTAGCCATACATTACAAGTACATTACCACAGTTTTCGGTTTGGATAGAAAATACTATTAACTCCCTGGCGTCCCTTTATCCCATACAACTTATCTTGATTTGTTTTTATGTACGTTTACACGGTTATCTAGATTCTACACACTAGAGTTTTAACAGCCTTTTTAAAAAAAAAAAACTCTATGGGTGCATCTTTAATAGGTAAAGTCTCCCTGACATATCACGCCAGATGAAAAAAAAAGGAAATGGATTCCTTTATTTTTTGGGTTATGTTTATTTGAGTCATGCTCTATTAAAAGGGTCCGACATGCATCAGAAAAAGGAAAAGGGATTGGCCCATATCAGTCTACTGACTTAAACCTTTCCCAAACAAGCCCTGGTTTTTACGTGTCTGCAGTAAAAGTCTTTTGAAAACACTATGGGAAAAGGAGAAATTGCTCGTAATGAGCAATTTCTCCCTTTTCCCACAGTGTTTATTCCCTTTTTAAGATTTTATGGTTATTTTGTCCAAATCTAGAACTGTCGTCTGCAAACTCTTTCGGTTTGGAAGATTCCAAAATTTGTCGTTTGGGAAAGGGTTAAATTGAAACAATTAATTTTTTGTAAAGTGATAAATTTTGTGCATGGCAAAGGATTAGCATAGCTTATGATTTAGTCCGTTGTTAGACAAAATGGAATTTTATATATCCATGGTAATTTGATGACTTGCTTTGTAAAATCATAGGCCTCTGAAATTCCGTTGGTCTATAACGGGATAAAGATTTTTTTATTATCAGACACCGTTACTATAGATAGCACACTGGCTATCCTATATTATAATATAGTAAGACTATATAGGATAAAGATGGAATCAACACTGTGCTATTTATAGTAAGACTGCGAGATATAGGATAAAGAGGGATTCAACGCTATGCTATTTATAGCAACGGTGTTGAAAATTCCACTATTCCGTAATACATACAGGCGATGCACCAATATAATTTCACACGTGTTTTATTATCGACCATGGAAAATTTTAGAATTCTCTGATAGATCAATGGAACTTCAAGACCTAAAATGCATCAGAGAGCATGCATTAAACCTCTTTTTGGCAGAGCATTGCTCATTTCCGTGAAGAGGTGGCGCCAGAGATAGTTGGCGGCCTTTGTGAAGGTATTACCTGTGAATCTGATACAGACCTTTAGATTCACGCGGTAAACCACTCTATTTTTCTGTAGAACTAGAAATGTCAGCAGCAATTAACGCTGTACCAGACGATAAACTTTAAGAATGGACCAAATTGAAAGAATTTGCAGACGAGAAAATGTATGTAACTAAAATCAATAGGTTTATTTTTGAAAGGGTAGAAAACGTTGTGGGAAAAGGAGGAGATGCTGTTTAACAGCATCTCCTCCTTTTCCTACAACGTTTTCAAAAGTCTTAAGCATCAAAATCGTAGAATTACTGGACACTTTGATAAAGGTTTAAAGGGAACCGAGTCCGCAGACTGTCACTAATACTCTGTTTTTTCCTGTTATGTTTCCGGCATAAATATCTGTATATAACACTCAAATTACCAACTTATCTCATCATGCCTTTAATGCGAGACAAAATATAAGATATTGTTTTCAAACAAACTTACGACAATCAATAAGCTTTTATACTATGTTGTAAATGCCGACATTACTAAATAGTAATAATGATAATACTGTTTTAAAGATGATGATGATGATGATAATAATAATGAAACTAAACTAAATAAATGAATAATAATAATAGTAATAATAAGTTGAGGACCACAATGGAAATCAATGGAAATAGGGGATTTTTTACCTATTTTGTGATATCCTTGGTGCTGATATGGCTCTATGCATTTCCATCATATTTGACTTTTTATTTGAATATGTTGTGTGCTACGGTTATAACCATTTGATTTACATTGTGTGCTAAAATAGAATAAAAGAAATAAATAACAGCTTATAGCACAGGTGGGACATCTGTTGATTACTTATACATTTTTTGACTAGCGACCAAAAGATCGTCAGCCCAACGCCGAGGAGAGTTTCCCACATTGAAATGTATCCAAAAACCCGACTGTCGCCAAATACTTCCGAACAGAAAATAATAATTTCTGTTAGAAATCATACTATGTCAAAGTATTACAATGTTGATATGAACTACAAAATCTTTACCAGTCTGTTTTGAACAACATGACATCGATGAAATAGATTTTTGCTTTTATATCAATGTAGTCATCGAGCTCTTTTTTGCCTATCTCATCGCAACCTTTTTGATCTTTACGCATAACATATTCTTTGAAAATAAGACTTGTCTTCTACGACCGCATCGCTATCCTGCGCGGCAGGATAATTATTAACACCCGCTCCATTAACTAAAACTTCTCCGCTGAATATTTGGCAAGGGAGAAAATGGCTTTTCACAGTTCTTCTGTGGAAGAAAAATGAAATCTAGCTTGTTTTTCGCTTCAAAGTTCTTTTGCAATAATTTAATAGCTTTAGATAGGGAAAAAAGAAAAATATTTGAAAATACAATGTTTACTGCAAATCTTTGAATAGAGTCTATAATTATAGATTCAAGGAAATTCAAAATTTTTACATCTGGGGTTTTTCAGATTCATCAACAAAGATGTGTCTGGGCTATTTCCCGAGCCTTTAGGGACTGTGTTTATAGATGACTGGTGTATACTTTACATGGTAGATAACCATGGCTAGGTGAATCGTATTTTTTAAAAAAAAAAAGGTAGTGTTTCATTGAGTAAACGGTTAGGTATTCAAAATCCGCTGCATCAATCGCATTCTTGAAAAGTAGTTCTGTTCTGTAGCCAGAATGCACAAATTAGATGGGTATGTATTTGAAAAATGCTACATAGCGGAAGATAATAGTTGTAGGTTTATCTACCTTTGAGTTCCTCCTACTGATTAGCAAATAAAATAAAAACATTGAAAATTCGGCTGAATGTGAACTCTTAAAAGTACCTATACTCTTTCTTTATACTCATAAAATTTCCTTTTGAGACACATAAATGGTCAGGAGCGTTGGATAAAGTCACCCAGTCGGACTGGGTCGGACTTAATAAGATTGGACTAAATAACCAGATTGGACGGATCCAGTTGGATCGGACTTAATAACCAGACTGGACTATTTGTCTTCCATCTCGTCCGTACCAACAAAGATTTATCTTTTCCAAGGCCACTTATTTCGTATTCACTAGTATGCCAGTATTAGTTGTACGGTCAAGTGGCAGGGGACTTGGAAACTTGTTCACGGCTGTGGTGAATCATGTCGCCACCTCGCCTTCGGCTCGGGGCGACATGATTCAACACAGCCATGAACAAGTTTCAAAGTCCCCTGCCACCATTCCGTACAACGAAATTATCATACTGCAAAGAAAATCATGTCGCCACCTCGCCTTCGGCTCGGGGCGACATGATTCACCACAGCCGTGAACAAGTTTCCAAGCCCCCCTGCTACCTGACCGTACAACTAATAATGTTCCAGGCATGTTAACCAATCAGATCACGAGAAATTTCTTTGCAGTATAATAATATTAGTGGTACGGTCAGGTGGCAGGGGACTTGGAAACTTTTTCACGGCTGTGTTGAATCATGTCGCCCCGAGCCGAAGGCGAGGTAGCGACATGATTCACCACAGCCGTGAACAAGTTTCCAAGTCCCCTGCCACTTGACCGTACAACGAATTTATTATACTGCAAAAGTTTTACCCTTTCAAAGCGCGTTAAGCGAAATTTTCCTGTTTTATAATTTCACGAATCGAGTCCGCTGACGAAATGGAAATTCCCTTCTGAATGCCCCAATTCAATGAAAGCTGACATCACTGGAAACTGACGTCACTAAAACGTGCAGTTTGGTGCATAAATGTGCAGTCTGGTGATCGACCGAAGCCGCCAATTTGGATGTTGTGTTGCACGTGTGGTGATGTTTACAGGGCACTCAAAAGGGAAACTGGTTTTACGTGGTTTTTGCCAGGGAACATGATATATGTTCCCGGCATGTTAACCAATCAGATCACGAGAAATTTCTTTTCAATATAATAATACTTTCAGTACGTTGATGTCTATTGCTGCCACCCGCAATACTATATCATTACTTACTAGGAGTAGATCTACAATCATTTTTTCACGTAGCACTTTGACTTCCATGATTCAATGATTTGTACTATGAAACCTATTTTTTCTACCAATAAAAATCATTTACACAGACAACGTTTAGTATCTTTTGTAAACAAGTTACAAGTTTGTGTCAGGATTTTTCACAAATCTTTGGAGAAGGACATGTCTTTCCAAATGACGCAGGAGTCAGAAACGCTTTCTATCTTTGACCTTTTCAAGAAGTCTTAGAAAATCATGTTTAACTAGATGACATTTCATTCGGCTTTTTGGATGTCGTCTCAAGCAAATGAGTATGGTATTTCCTTCTAACAAGCATGACGTGGCCAAACTGCGAGGATCTACGTATCTACCTTTTCTGTCGGGGTGATAACAACCATGACGTACCGTCAAGACATAGGTAATGATTTTGTTGTAAACGAAAATGCCATTATGGTTTTTTTTACCCTTTCAGACAAATATTCTATTATTTTCCCCTTATTTGTTTTGCCATATGAATGCAATTTGCTTTCAACTGTAAAACGCTACAAAATGAAGCTGAAAAATTAGAACCTGTATTAATCGTTTCATTCTTTGATATTCCTTGTAATTATGCACAACAACATGTTTTCTGAACATCACAACAATATGTGAGCCAGATTAATTTTTCCAAATCTTTCAGATAGTTGGAATATATTTTACTTACATGTATTTCAGCCGTGCTCTCTATGAAAGGAAGTTTAACCCTTTACCTCATAAGGCATTTCTATGGTATCTCTAATTGACCCTAAATAATAGCATGGATGAAGCCATTTCTTACCTGTATATGACACTTTTTGATAGCATAGAAAACATTGTGACAAAAGGTGAAATTGCTCGTGACGAGCAATTTCACCTTTTGCCACAATGTTTTCCAAAGGCTCATAAATGCGTAGAAATGAATGAGTATTTATGGAGCAAAGGGTTAATGCATTTCCGGAAGTATCAACTTGGGTCAACTTGCGCAAGCTGACCTTGGCCTAAACTTTTTGCTACTGGTAAATTTTCTGCTAAAGGACCAGTCTACTTCAAGATTTATTGAGTTGTTCGACAAAGTAAATTTAATGAGCCTGTGAATATTTATTTGCTAGCTATAATGCACCACGATAGTGCATAGAATCCCTTTTAAAACATAAAACAGATTTTATGCAATAACTTTGATACAGGTTTGGCTAGCCCGTTATGTCAATAAATATAAAAACTGAATGTTATAAAATACGAGTTGAAAAAATATATAAGTGATTAGAAGAGAACTAATACTAGTATTTTAAATATTTTGAAAAAAAACTTCTTATGTCCTATGTCTCCCGGTATAGGAGAATTCTCGTGGTTTTCTTGGAAAATAACATTATTTAAAATGCACTATTGAACCTTTTCGACGCCAATAGGTGAAAAACAGCGATTTTTGAGGACGGCATTGATCAAGATCAGACTGCACAGAAAGTGCAGTCTGTTCTTTGATCTATACTGTCTGCAGTTGTAGTCAAGCCTATTCAATCAAAATGTTTCTAAATTTCAATAGGTTGTAACGTTATTCAGAGCCTTCGAAAGAGGTCGAGTGTATTTATTTGGCAATGAAAAGATTTAACTCTTTACCAAACGACAAAATTTTAGGCAGGTCCAAATTGAAAGCATTTACAGACGACAAAAGAAATGGGACTAAGAAATTGTAATTTGTTTTGGAAAAGGTAGAAAACATTGTGGAAAAAGGAGAAAATGCTGGTTACCAGCATTTTCTCCTTTTCCCACAATTTTTCAAAATGCTTTTTTTTTGGGGGGGGGGGTTGGTTGAAAGTAGGAATTGTGTGGTAAAGGATTAAAATAATATATAAAAAACAGGCTTCATGTATATCGATATCAATCAGAAATGATATTCTACCGAATTTCCATTACACAAGCAGAAAGCATATATGTTTATCTTTGTTTAATCGAAAATGGTATGTTGACAAAGAGCAATAAACGATTCCTCATTCGGTCACAATAATTTTACAATGCACTCGCAGACACGAGTGTCTAGAATCAAGCATTCAGTCAACTACGACCTCTTTTCCCTTGTGAGTGAAAAATAGAGTTATATGTGCGTGGGCGGAATTCAAGAGCTCATTGTCATGGTAACGTTATATTACGCCTTTACCGAATAATTCAATGACTCGCTGAACAGAATGGTGTATTGTGATGGAGTGCCTATACTGTCTTACCAATAGTGAGCAAAATTCTGTGGTTTAGGTGAACGTACAAATCTGACAAGTGTTGTCGTTCGTAATGGCGCTGTAGTGACGTCATTCGGCAATATCTCCCGTGGTATATTTCGTAGTATACATGTGGCTTGTGCAGACCTGATGTCAGAAACTGTGAAACGACATTTAAGTTTTTTCTTTTGCAACTTGGCTCTTTAACAGATGACAAATTTTTGGACTCGTCCGTATTCAAAGCATTTGCAGACGACAAACGAAACGTGGGCTTAAATGTTGGACTTTTTCTTCGAAACAGCATTAAAACCGTCTGGGAAAAGCAGTTAATGTTTTTCTCTTTTCTCATGTTTTCAAAGGGCATCTTTCCCAGGGTCGCTAAAATGTGAGATCGTTTGGAAAAGAGTAACACGTCAATGTTGAAATCTAGTTTCTTTTTTTCCTCATCTCAAAGATATAAGTTATTTATGATAACTGCATCTTGCAGGCAGTGACTTTGGGATGGAGGCTTCATGCTGCAAGCTATGAAATTGAAATTTGAAAAATAAAATTTGAAACGTGGCTTTTAAAATATTTTAAATATGGCTACCGGTGGCGATGGGGAGACCTATAGACCTCAAGGTATGTAAATATTTTTATTTGTCTGGTTGTGATTTGTTTTCTTCGTGCGACACAAAAATGCATGGATCTACATGTATTTCTGGCTCAATATTTGTGACCCATCAAGAAATTTCTAAGGGACCATCTGGGGTTTCTGTAAATCAATTAGATGATGAAAACAGATCAACGATAGTGCAGGTCAGTTAAAGTCGATAATTCAAAAGTGATTGTATAACAAAGTACAAAGACCAGTTTTCATACAGAAAATGTCATTTAAGCGAAAAGTGTTAACCCTGGTCAGCCTGCGCGATTCGCGCAGTCTGACCAGGGTTGACACTTTTCGCAGTTGCCAGATGGTCTCTTTTTGCGTGACATTTTTTATGTATAACTGAGCAATGTTGTTGCAAAAGGGGGCTTAATGCATCTCTGTGAAGCTTGATATAAGTCAAGCCATCACAAAATTATGGACCCATGACAGCCACTTTTTTCTTCTTCAACAACCGACTTAATCTTAAAGTAAACTGGTCCTTGGGCATACAGAAAATTGATGTAGATATAGAGCGAAACATTTTGGGCCGGGTCAGCCAGCGCGGAATGAGCAGGCTGACTTGGGTGGATACTTTTCGCAGATGCATTAAATCCCCTTGTCAAAGATCATGGCCCACGTGCTTTTAACTGTATTATCTAATTGATAAGCGCATTTTTTTTATTATATCATATTATTATTTCTATAATAATAATAATAAAATAATGATAATAATAATAATAATTATTATTATTATTATCATCATCATCATCCTTATTACAGATATATTATTTTAATGTATTTTATTACTGAGCTGAAAATAATGACATTGACATAAATTGAAAACAGTTTGTCGGACAATATCATGCAGGTTTTAGGCCTCAGAATGTTGTACATGTATATTGTTCATTGTAAGAAAGTCATAGAAATATTTATCAACAAAACAGAAATAGTAGAAGATGGATAGATGTTAATGTCCACATTTCCAAAATTACCTCATCTTCCCCTTTTGCAGGGTAAGCTTAACCCATTACCACACAATCCCTGCTTTTGACGCTTCTGAAAAAGAAGCCTTTTGAAAACATTGTGGGAAAAGAAGAAAATGCTGGTGACCAGCATTTTCTCCTTTTCCCACAATGTTTTCTTCCCTTCACAAAACAAATTTTCTCAAATATCAGTCACTTTTATTTTGTCGTCTGCAAATGCTTTTGATTTAGACAGACCTAAAATATTTTCGTTTGGTAATGAGTTAACACGACATCGTACAAGTGCTATAAATGACTTGTGACGCCCAATGGGTCATGGTGTCCGAACCGCTGCACACAATAAAACTTATTACTATTAAACTAAATACAGGATATATAAACAGCTTCAGTTTGTAGAAAAGGCTAATAGATTGCAATGTCAAGGACAATTTAGACAAACTATTGCACAACATTATCGCACATTTCAGATTCAGGACCAGCCCGCATATTCTGAGCGGTCTATTTGTGGATTGACATCTTCTACTATTTCTAGGTAATGCCGCAACGCATAAAATTAGCTACATGTATTTACAATTAAAGGTAAACGAAAAGCTAAAGAAGCAAAAGTACTTCTGTAAAGTGCAATACGTTTCCTGGACCGAATCACAAAAGAATCAGACATCGTAGAATCAGGATCATCTTGCAATTTAGTCATGCTCCGACAAAAAAGGGGTTTTATGCATTGGCGTGAGCAAGCAAGTCATTAAATAGATATAGAATTTAAAAATCCATTTGTCTATCAAACGACTGATTCGTTATGTAGATAAATTCTTGGACATGGAGAAAATTAACTCCGAGCAAAAAGTTTTGGCTCAGGTCAGCCTGCGCGAACTGCGCAGGCTGACCCGAGCCGAAACTTTTTGCAAATGCATTCATCCCCCCATTTGATTTTCACAGAGCATGGTCCAAATGACTGGTTGGTGGTGTATCTGCGCTTTCGATAAGATAGTCATGTTGTTAGCACGCCCAGAATGACACATCTATTAACATGGTTTAAACTCTGTTACATGACTCTTTGTCTGTTTTTGCATAATCTTCTTTGCCGTTTGAATCTTTGTCTACACTCTCTATAAAAATGTTCATTGTGTCTGTTAACACCATTAAAAAGTAAAAACGTAAAAAAAAAGCATTTGAAATGTTTGAAATGTACTAATTTATATCAATTGCACGATTTTTTGCAACCTTGATAAATTTTGAACTATCACTACGTGAAACTATATCGTCGGTTTACTTCGAAGACCTCGTTACAACAGCTTCTTTACAAGCTGTAGGTTTTTTCAACTTAACCGACGATATGTTGTATCAATTTTTATGACTGACGATATTTCTTCTGTACAATTCATAAATAAACATCCGGAGCCGTATTAAAAAAAAAGCATTCTTAAGAATATTCTTACTCTTATTCTTCAGAACTTTGTCAGTGTGAAAGTAATAGAACTTCTGATCGGCTAAACCATATGGTTGAGCCAATAAGAAGTTCTGTTACTTTCACAGCCAGGAAATCTTGACGAATAAGACCAAGAATGTTCTTTAGAATGGTTGGTGAATACAGACCCTGTTCTGTTTAAAACGCAAATTGCTCCTCGTCATTCATTCATAAAAAAGCCAATTATTAAGATTCTAAATAATTTCTTGGATCAGCTGTATCAAAAACTTACTGGGTGATGCTATTTTAAGAAAGAAAAAACTGGCAGACAGACAGATCAAAAGATAGGAAAGAAAGAAGGAAACATTTTAGTCCTATAAATAGACATGATTTTTTATAGAAGTTTGATCTTGCAAAAATAACTCTTTAAAATGAAACGCATCTTTTAGCTAAAATATATCGAAGAGATATGTCTGCTTTCTACCTTTCAACTGAAATATTCAAATTATTGACGAAGACATTCATGTTCACTAAGGACTATAAAGTCTTACGAAACAAATCTTTTACGAAGCTTTTAGTCCACTATTACCCGTATTATAGTAGACGAGCGGTGCTCTGGCGAGATGGTGCTCATCTGCTGAAAGTATAGGTCAAAGTCATCATATCATCTGGCTTTTTTTACACAAAACAGACCTATCTTATGCGAGAAATAGCTTGTTGTTATGTATTATATAAATATATATATATATAAAACATGAAACACCATTTTCCCAAGGCACCGCTCATGTGCATATGAAGGCTCCCTTTAATATATACCGGTAAAGCTCTTTTCCAAAGAAGGGTTGCGAATTTAGCTCTACACACTTAATATTAAGTATTTATCGCCATCAGACTTGGAGATCATAATTGTTTTGAAAAAAACAATGTAGGTTTTTGAGTAACATTTCCAAAAAAAATCAAACTGTCAGGTCTTTTACTGAGATAAAAAGGATTGAAAAGATACATTTCTTAGGGAAAAAAACTGTCTACGCACCTCTAAATTGTAATTGGATTTGAACAACATATGCTTTCTGTGATGTTAAATTTCATACATTTTACAACTTTACAGCTCCATACTTCACATTTCTTTTGGGACGGTTGCAGGTACATCAGATTCACGGGTCGATTTATTCCGGTTTCTAACAAGACTGCACAGTATGCCTACAGCGACACCATACGATCTTTTTGCAATAGTAACGTGTACATGTATTTACAAGTTCCTTTAATCTTTTATAACATCTAGATCTATATGCAGTAACAGGTTGATCAATTTAGATGTTTGAAAAAACACACATATCACAAAGCAAACAATAATCCTTCAGGAAAGTCACGTGAGTAATAGTTTAAAAACTAGTGTGAGTAATGTGCGAGTGTATAGAAATTAAAGGTCGATTCAGTTTTTTGTATTAAACTTGCGCAAAATCGTTCAAATAGGACACTCTATTATACCTACTTAAATGTAAAGGCAACCGGTTATGCCATTTAAATTTTTGAAAACATAACGCACATACAATGTATAACTCTATGTTTTACAGTGATAGATCTATACAAAAATAAGGATTAGAATTTTTTTTTTGACAGGGTTAAAAAATTTCTAACATAGTCATACGTATAAAGCTGTAGACGTATCAGGACGCATTTTTTTTTTATAACTTACTGTACAAATAAGAAAAAGTTCTTATTATTGTTTTTGAATAGTGAATGCACGACACATTTTTCTTTCAGTATACATAAAAGTTGTACACATCAATGTATAGTAAAAGGGACAGGTTTACGGCATTTTTTGTCGCTAATTGAATCTATGTTACTACAAGTGCTCACACTTGCAGCCCACTAATTCAAATACGTATCTAGCTGGTTTCTAGTGCACAAAAACGGGTTAATGATATAAACTATTTCATGCTTTCCGGTAGGATATCGAGAAATGGCAGTGAAAATATTTTTCGACCTTACACAGGTACGACCAGTGAAAATACAGATTTTCATGTACTTGTTGACTAGGTAAATTGTGTGTGCCTCACAACCAGATGGAAATATGACGTCATTTACCTTACATTTGTCGCGCTTGACGTAATATTTTAATGCGTTGCTACGCGGGAGGGGTACGCCACGGGTAATAACGAAAAAGAACTGTACTGGATTTTGATAAAGTTCCTCCCAGAAAGGATTAAAGCATGAAATAAATAGAATATTTGGGGTTTTTCTTTCGGTGAAAGATCGAAATCTATTTCATCTCGTGAACACCATCGGTAATATTTTCACTCGTGGCGCGCAACCACGAGTGAAAATATTTCCGACGGTGTTCACGAGATGAAATAAATTTCGATCTTTCACCGAAAAAAACATAACAAATATCCTTTATGTCATAGTAGAATTATGTAGTGACAATAAATACTTAACTTGAAAGTTTGATTTGTCTAATTTTGAAAACAGCGGAAATCAAATATGTTACGGCAATTTTATTTTCAAATAAAAGGCACAGTTTGAGTTAAGATTTTGACCTAGATAATTTCGTCCCACTTTTGAAACCTAGTGCACAAACCATATACGTCATATTAACCTTTTATTCAACATTTTTATTACCGTATAAAAAAGTAAGAGCTCAACGTTGCGATATTTCGAAAAGTTAGTGTATATGTTGCAAACAATTATGTATAATATTACGGTTACATAAATATAAAAGCGACAGTGTCAATTACTCAGATTTCTATCATCTTCCACACAAACCAAGACTGGTAGCATATCAGTAAAACTTGTTACACTCTTTAAAAATAGTATTAGAAAATGAAATATGTTCCAAGTACTTTGGGTGCAAAGGTAAAATTTGTGAGATGGAGTAAAGCACAGGCTACGAATTATATTTGTTGATTTTTTTCTCTTCGTCATGTATACCAACAGAAAAGTGTATTTATAACATGACTTTTAACAGTTTTAGTTAATGGCTAAATGCAAATAGATGTGATTTGTTGCGTGACTTTTGTCGTTTTGTAAGTAGAATCCTGGTCTTTTTTATATCAACTTCAAACGTTGTATGGAGTTTATAGATTTCAGTAAATGGGAGAGATCGTTCAGCTATTGGAAAAAAAAAAAGAACAAAAACCACACACAACCACATAAATCGTTTTATAGATAGAAAGTGTATAGTCTGAATTTCTTTTTTCTTTTCAATTCTTTCATGTTAAGACATGTCAAAACAGATTATGTTGGTTTAGCTTGTAAGTTCTGTGTTACATAAAAAGTGTTGACTAATTCCGTCACATTCATGACGTCAACAACGTGACGGAATATACAGGAAATGTGTCGTATTTAATTATTTACTACACGATTCCGAATTAAACGATCAGACCTGTTAATTCTAATGCAAACACTATGAAAAAAAAGTCTAAACACTGATTGATAATCTGCATGCTTTCTTTTTTCCAACAATACCTTCATTATTAAAGAAAACGAAACCGATTTGACCAACATTTAATATTTGTCCACAAAAATGTTTTCATTTTTGTTAATATTTGGGATGTGGAAAATCTCGATGAAATTTGAAGCTATTTTTTTCTCTGCAATTTTAGTGTTATATATTTTATTTAGATGGTTTAGATGAAGGATCATGGATGCGATCTGACAAATAATGAGTTAACATATAATCATTTTTGGATCTACATTTCGTCGCACTATTATAATAGTGGTCTAACTGCCATTTTGATGTTTTCGAGAGAATTAGCTCCAAAGTTTCTGATGGCTGTTAAATCATTACTGGAGTTAAAACAACCTTATACTGAAAATCTCTTTTCCAGGATCTTTAATGAAAAACTGATTTAATGGGGAGATAGAACTCTTCAAGACGATTCCAACGATATTAAAATCTCAAATTTCACAAATATGGAGCAAGAACACTAGTATTACAAGGCTATGATTTATTAATGCGATAAAGACAGGTCCCTTTAACTCATTACCAAACAACATTATTTTAGGCTTGTCCAAATCGAAAGCATTTGCAGACGACAAAATAAAAGTGACTGAAAATTTGAAATTTGTTTTGTAAAGGGTAGGAAACATTGTGGGAAAAGGAGAAAATGCTGGTTACCAGCATTTTCTCCTTTTCCCATAATGTTTTCTAAAGGCTTCTTTCTCAGGGGCGTCAAAAGTAGGCATTGTGTGGTAATGGGTTAAACATTGTAAGTCTTACTAAAACTGTAGATCTAGATGTATTGAGTATATTTTTCAACAAAAAAGTTATTCCTTTGGAATATCGACAGGAATAGCGAATTTGTGGCCATTTAAATGAATTGGTATCTAATAAGTCGTTTTATGTAAACATTTGAAAAGCCACTCATATTATTGGGCTTACCCAACATTTTTAACTGCAAAAATCTGAGTAGTTTAAATTAAAAATTATTTATTTTACATTGAGAAACAAGTTCTTACAACTTACACTAATCTCTCTCGATTCTGGATGTATTTGAGTATAAAGGTCCTTTAGCCCTGTATCATTTTTTTCAAATCTTTCTTAAAGCAATGGATTCATATGCTTATATTTAAAATGTAAAAGTTTATCATACAATTGCAACGTAACCATAAACATGCATGTAAGTTTCAATTCAGTAAATTCCGTTCTTCTTCTTTAAGATTTACTTGCATATATGATGAAAATATGATTTTACATGAATAGTCATTTTCTTTTTGAATAAAAAATGCTTTTAAAGCGGTCTTCAGCCATTATCTTCAAGAATCGTCCAAATTTAAAGTAAGAAGGGAATAATTATTTAATCACATTTTTAACAACACTGGTAACAGTATCATAGGAGAGCTTCTCTCTTACAAAACAGAAAATTAAACTATCCGTTAGAATTGTTTGTATGACGCTGTTTACTTAATATGCAGCTAGAAAAATGACTCCAAGAAAGGCACAAATTACGTCGTCTTCGTGACTTTTCCCGTAGTATCACGGAATCTATATAGCTTTTTTACTTAGACTATTTACATTTGACGTTATATCAAAGTAAAGTAAACAAGTGTAAGAAAGTTAATTGTTATATACCTGAATATTTTCTGGCTCACAGACAAGAGAAGATCATTAAAATATTATGTTGAAAAGATTTAATCGAGCTTTCTGCAGGTAAAGTTTTAGAGTGCCATACCTGAATATTTTCTGGCTCACAGACAAGCGTCGCACGCGTGTAAAATGTCACACACGTCAGAAAAAAAACGAACCGTTGACTTTAAACAACTGGTTTTCATTTAACATGAAAAATAAAAGCTTTTCACGCGTAAACATCATAATGTCAACAATGACGTCATTTTTCATAAAACGGCGTAGTTGTACAAATTCCGACAGGTGCTGCGGTTAGTTTATCCAGCTTCACGCATTAAAAATTTATCAGAATCGGGACCCAAAAACGGTAATATCCTACTGTATTACTGAAAAAGTCAGAGGTTTAATACATTGCCTGAAGTGGTTTTAAATGATAAAGAAATTTATACGATACCCAACGGAACATGAGTCACTTACAGTCGTTGGATAATTTTTGTTACATTTTACTTGTGGCAACATAACATCTTGTGAGTTTTCAAGAAAAAGAAGAATATTGTCTATATCACTTAGACTTTATACTTTCTTTATACAAACGCGTAAAGCCCAGATTCGATTCCTAACATGTAAAATCAGTAGAAAAGAGAGTCTGTTTAACCCTTTACCAGACAATCCCTGGTTTTTACGGCCCTGAGAGAGAAGCCTATGGAAAACATTGTGGGAAAAGGAGAAAATGCTGGTAACCAGCATTTTCTCCTTTTCCCACAATGTTTTCTTCCCTGCTGGAAACAATTTTTGCTTTTTGAGCAACATTAATTTTGTCGTTATCAAGTGCTTTGAATTTGGACCAGTCTAAAATTTTTTCGTTTGGTAAAGGGTTAAAGGTGGCCCTTCAGATTTGGGGACAAAATTTTACAAAAAATACTTTAAAAAATCATCCTTGTACTCCCAAAGCCTTATAATTTTCATTCATTAAACCCCTGTAGTCGAAAATCATCCGACACCTAGATAAATTAGAGATTTACTACAGCCCAGGTCGATACTGAAGGGAAACACGATCTATTTTTACATGAGCAACTCGCTCATTTACATACCGGAAATATACAGACAAAGCTTCAAACATAGCATCCGAAGTTCTAGACATTGTGGAAAATAATCAAATGTTTGTTATGTTATGGAATTTAATAGTCATAAGTCACGTGCAAGTCACTTAACATTCCCACAATGCTTTTTTGATTTTGGCGGGAAATCTAAAAATAGCTTAAGAGTCTACGTAGCCTTTTAAGGGAATACCACCCAAAAAAAAATTTTTTGCAAGTTCATGATTCTTAATTACTGATGATTTGTATTGTTTTTTCATATAAATTTCAGTGACATATATATTTTTTAATTTGGTGAGAAGTGAAAATTCTAAATACCCATGTTTAAAGGTGCTCTCCTTCGACACGATGTTTTTTTTTTTTTTGTTAACAAAATCACCTTATTGACGTAAGTAGTGTTGCTCATGACGTCATGATTGTGACTAAATGTACATGTTAAACGGATTGTGAAAAGTTATTTAAGCCTTTTTTTATTTGTGAATAGAGAAGCCAGGGGCGTAGCCAGGATATTTGTTATGTTGAAGCCAACGCCATAGGCGTTGGGCGAGTGCCGAAGGCACGAGCAGGGGGAGAGCACGAGAGGGGGGCAGAAAATTTTCTCGGGGGGAAAATTTGGTGCGATTTGGTGGCATCTGGGGATGTCTGAACGGGTGTGTTGCGATCAAAATTTTTAAGATTTTTAGATAATTATTTTGTGAAAACTGGAGGAGAAATTGATCAAACCAATAAATACTTGAATTCGTGTATTAAGAAAAGCAATCATGGTCATTTTTATTTTCTTTCTTAATTTTTTCTCGGAAAGACGATACTTGAAAAAATTATGTTGAAGCCCGGGCTTCAAGGCTTCCGCCTGGCTACGCGCCTGAAAGCTCTCCTCAGAGTTAAAAAGGTTTTACGGGTGTTAAGTATAGTAAATTAACTTATCTGTTATTTCCTTCAGGATCTAACTTTTTGTTCATTGTCGTCATCTTGACCACTAAGTTCACATTCACCGCTTTCTATTCGCATGGTAAAAAAAATCGATATGTTATTGATTTGAGCAAAATATGCAGTGTTGAAGGATATTTAATAGATCAATTAATAGCTGTCACAGCCGTGTTAATTTTTTTACTATCTGAAATTAAATCGTTGTTATTTATAACTAGCATTCTCCCTAAGAATCATGCAGATGGTGATAAGTGACTAGTCACAGAATTCATTCGTTTTACCTCCATTTAATCAGACTTGTTGAAAAACTTTCCCAAAACAAAGCATTCCGTTTTCCTGACAGTGGTTGCTATAGAAACGAGAAATCAAAATTTCATGGAGATTTGTCGAAAGTTGTCAGCAAAAAACTTGAAAAATGACACTTTCAGGGTGGTTTTTGACAAATCCTTATTATTCAGATTATCTATACTACTACTTATGCCAAAAGGAGGATATGAGTAGTACTCAAAATTACACAGAAAAATGAAAAATGTCACTTGCATTGTGATGCATAGCAACAGAAGTTTAGCCATAGAAACCAGTTTTTCAAACTTCCAATTTTGAACATTTTCAAATCAAATTATCTTCTAACAGCAAAGGTGCATAGGAAAAATACATATTGTGCCAGAATGAGCAACATCTGATTTTTCACAGCCAACAATAAAAAAACTCAAAATGTTTATAGTTTTTGTATCCATGGCAACAAAACTATTGACCCGTCAGTGATTTTGCAAAAAAGTGGCAATTTCAAAGCATATTATCTCCCTTCTGCAAAGAGAAATATTTACAGTATATTTATGTATTAAATGATCAACATCTGTTCAACCAATAAAGAAAAAATTCAGTTCTGCAACAACCAAAATATTAGTTACCATGACAACCAAACTTTCCAACAGTTTGCGATTTTAACAAAAATCAGCACAAATTACTGCCTATTTAGATTATCTTTACTACTACTTATGTCAAAAGAAGGACATGAGTAGTACTTGAAATTACATAGAAAAATATAGAAAAATAAAAAATGTCACTTGCTTTGTGATGCATAGCAACAGAAGTTAAGCCACAGAAACCAGTTTTTCAAACTTCCAATTTTGAAGAATTTCAAGCCAAATTATCATAACAATAAAAAAACTCAAATGTTTATAATTTTTGTAACCATGGCAACAAAACTATTGACCCATCAGTGATTTTGCAAAAAAGTGGCAATTTCAAAGCAAATTATCTCCCTTCTGGTAAGAGAATTATTTACAGTGTATTTACGTATTATATGGATCCACATCTGTTCAACCAATAGAGAAAAATTTAAGTTTTGCAACAATCCAAATATTAGTTACCATGGCAACGAAACTATCCAACAGTTCGCGATTTTAAATCAGCATATTCAAAGGAAACTAACGCCCATTAACAAAGGATTACATTGATAAGTAATACTTACTTAAATTACCCACATCTGTTTGTCAATATCAAAATATAAAAGAAAAAATTAATGGCCCAATCATGTTACTATGGCAACCGAATCAATGAACCATCCCAAATAACAAATTGTTCAAAGCAAATTAACCCCTTCCAGCTAAGAAGCCTCTGAATAAATTAAACATACTTTAAATGATCAATATGTGTTATGCACATACAAAATATAAAAAAAAGTATTCAACACCTCAGAAAAAGAAAATGTTACCATGGCAACAGAACAGTAAACTCATTCCCATAAAATATAGCAAAGTCAGTGCAAAGTATCTTCCATTGACTAAAAAGTATTTTATTAGTTCCAAAAACATTTTAATAAACCAAATACCTAAAAGGAAATGCTTTAAATGCTTCTAAAACAAGTAACCATGGTTACCAAATCAACAGTGATTTTTAGCTGTACTGGCTTAAAGCCAGCAGAGCTTATGTCATGGTATGGTTTCCGTCGTCTGTCCGTCTGTTAGTCTTTTTCTTGTTTACGCCATAAAGTCTGCATTTGTTTTCAGATTTTGGTGAAACTTGCACAGTTTGTTTATCTCATCAATATCTTCAACCCTATTGGTTTTGAAAAAAATCCAACAAACAATTTAGGAAAAGTAGCCATTTGAAGTTGAAAATTAAGTCTGCATTTGTGGCCAGATTTTTGTGAAACTTGCACAGTTTGTTTATCTCATCAATAGCTTCAATCCTATTGATTTTGAAAAAAAAAATCCAACAAATATTATGGGAAAAGTAGCCATTTAAAGTTGAAAATTTCCATTGCTTGTTTATGCGGTAAGTCTGCATTTGTGGCCAGATTTTCGTAAAACTTGCAGGGGTTGTTTATCTCATCAATAGCTTCAACCCTATTGATTTTCGAAAAAAAAAAAAGTCCATAAACAGTATAGGAAAAATTTCCATTGTTTGTGTACGCAATTTAGTGTCCATTTGGTATCATATTTTTTTTTAAACTTGCGAAGTTTTGTTTATCTCATCAATAGCTTGAACCATATTGATTTTAAAAAGAATCCAACAAACAGTGAGTGGGTATGGGAAAAGTAGCCATTTAAAGTTGAAAATTTCCAATTCTTTGTTAGGAAATGAAGTCCACAATTTCAATCCAGTTCTTTTTGAAATTTTCAGAGATTGTTTGGTTCACCAAGGAATTGACCTCTATTAAGAGTGAAGAAAGTCTACTGATCTGTTCAGGAAAAGCAGCCATTTGATAACTTAGAATTGCTTACTTCACAAAGTCAACCTTATTTGTTATACTTTTTTGAAATTTGCTAGGATTGTTTAATACAAGGTGTACTGAAACCCTATCAAATTTGACTGGATTCCAAACATTTCTTTTTCAGAAATTGCACTTCATTTTTTTCACTCTTTGTTCAATTTACCATCTCTCTTAGTGGGTTGAAGCCCAATTGTAAGAACACCCCATTTTGTGGTTGTGTTTTGCCTTTTTTCATTTTGCACCATGAATTTATAGTGGATGCTAGCAAAAAAGTAAGATCATTACCAGTAGAGCAATTTGACAGTTAGATTGAAGAATTATTTTCGGGAAATACTAAATACAAAATGACGGACAGCGGTGAATAGAATGTTATAAAAGGAAGTGTTACCACTTTTGTGTTCTGCACTTCTCCTCAGAGACAACTATCCAACTGTGAAGTTAGTTTAGCTCCAGACAAAATTTAAGTATGGAAAATAACAAAATTTCAAAGGGCAATAATTCTTAAATTATGCAATCAAGAGTTATGGTTCATATGCACCACACTTCTCTTTGGTGAGATCTATTCATCTGTGAAGTTTCTCAAAAAGTTTTTGCGTTATGCTCTAGACAAAATTTAAGTGAGAAAATAAAGGTCCATAATCCTTAAAATATGCAATCAAGGGTTATGGTTCTTACACACTGCATTTCTCTTTTATGAGAGATATCCATCTGTGTAGTTTCATGTTTATATCTCAAATAGTTTTTGTGTCGTGCTCCATACAAGAAATTGGGATGCGAAGAGGGATAGACAGAATGAAGGAAGAATGGACAGACAGACAGACGGACGGATGGCTACTATTATCATATACCTAGCCGCCTTTTTGGCGGGGTATAATCAGCATGTACGCTACTTTATGAATGAAAACTAACATGCCATGAACTATATATAGAGGGGTATGAACATTCTTAATTGTTGGTCATTCTATTTGATAGATAATTATATTTTCTCAATTTTAGCGATATGTTGCCACTTTGGCTGCCATGGTAACCTGGAGTATGATACGATATGCTCATTGTTATTTTTTCATGGACAGCACATTAGATTAATAGCGATTTCTAAAACCAAAGTTATTCAGTTTACTTACTCTTGTCTCTACAATTATGCCTTGAAAATAAGCAAAAATTACAGTTTTTATGCCAGTGTCGAGATTAAGGTTGCCATGGAAACCAGAGTTTTTAAAGGAATAGAATTCTTTCTAAAAAATTCTGAAGAGGACCATGGCAGGATCATTTCTGTGAAGTTTCATCAAATTTGGATGGCTAGTTTCAGAGAAGAAGATGTTTGAAATAAAATTTAAAGTATGCACGCGCCTACGCACGCACGCACACACGGACAGACACACAGATGCAAGACGGATACCTGGCCATGACATAAGCCCGCTGGCCTTCTGCCAGTGGAGCTAATGAAACAGACATGCCATGAACCATATACAGAGGGGTATGAAGATTCTAAATTGTTGTTCATATATTCGACAGATAATGGTGTTTTCTCAGTTTTACAGATACATTGCCACTTTGGCTCCCAAAGTTACCTAGAGTATGATATGATATGCTCATTGTTATTTTTTCATCGACAACATGTTAGATCAATAGCTATTTCTAGAACCAAAGTTATTCAATTTACTTACTCTAGTCTCTACAATTATGCCATGAAAATAAGAAAAAAATGGAATTTTATGCCAGTGTCAAGATTCAGGTTGCCATGGAAACCAAATTTAGACACAAAACCAAAATATCTTGTTTGCAGCTTTTCAAATTTGTATTAATACTTCATATGTCATATTAACTGATGTTCAGATAATTGTGTTTAGTGGTCATTTTTTTGCATAAAATACAGCATTTTCCAAATTTTACAAATTTGTTGTCACTTTGGTTGCCATGGTAACCTGACCTAAAAACATTTTGACCTTTTTTATTTTTTTATTTGTGACCCAAAACATTAGTCTTTATGCCCAATATTGAAACCTTGAATCCTAGCTTTGCTGTTAGGAGATAATCGAGATAGAAATTTGTCAATTTAAGCCACCAGCAGAAATGCGAAATACAGCCTTTGTTCATTGCTATAGAAACACATTCTGCAAGCTTTTTTTGCTATTGCATTCTAGATATTGTAAGCCAATACATGGGTGATTATGTTATAATAACACAACTGACTGGACTTTTGGTGACAAATATGTTGTATTAACTTCAAACTGACTGGACTTTTGGTGACAAATATGTTGTATTAACTTCAAAGTGCTTAATTTTTCAAGTTTTAAAAAGCAGAAATTATTGTTCTGGGGGCAAAAACTTTCTGAGGCCGTTGCCATAGTAACAGCATGAGAATAAAAGTTTCCCTTTGGCTTTTGAACTTTTGTGACTAAAGGAATCAAGTGCACTAAGTTTTTTTGGTATTCTGAAAAAGTCACTTATCACCATTTCTACAGGGCCTGCATGATTCTTAGGGAGAATGCTAGATAAATGTTCGCGGGCACCCTAAGTACTGCGCATGTGTTTTTGTCATAGATAGTGAATCTACATGTACGCATTTTTTTTTTTTGTAAATAAATACTATTAGTGCACTGAAACAAGTAGCACATTCTTTGGGTAGTATTAGTTTAAAAAAATGGATATGTGAACAGTCACCGTGAAATGATTAAAAAATCCTGTTGACACTGTGTTTCACACCAAACAAGTAAACAAAAGCAGGAAATTAAAACTTTTGAAGTCAAGTCGTTTGAAAATTATTGTTGGGAAATGAGAAATCACCCCTAATGAGCTAATTGTCCTTTAACCTCCGTGTCTTCTGAGCTGTTATCTTATTGTTTTCCTTGAAAAAAAAGGAGTCATTTTTTGTATACTACTCTACTCGGACGATGTTTTAAAAAACTTCAGTCAATCCAAGTGAAATATTCTGTTTCGAGTTTCTTGTAGTTATTTGTGTCAGTGTATTGAAATACATGTACATGTATCTCTTCCATTTTTAATCACCATTAATCGGATTAAGGATATAGATTTTGAAAGGCATAGTTCTGTAATAAAAGAACTAGCAAAGTAATAGAAAACAGGTGTGTTATGTTATGGACAGAAACAGATCAGCCACCCTTTAGCTTATTTTCAAAATCGTTCATTTTGTTTATTTTGTTATTTTTTTCTCTTCTTTCCTTTCAAATTATTCGCTTTCATTTTTGTAAACTTTCATTAAATAATTATATAATCTAATCTCAGGTAACTCTTCAATTATTTTGTAATGAAAGTGAAACAATAAATGTGTAATAAACAGAAAATTATTGAAAACTGTATTTAAAAAAATGTATCTCCATTAAAGGCACAAAGGCGATAAATAATGCGGATATACAAGTAAATTTTAATTTAAATCGTACTAATTAAAAGTATGTGAATTATTGCAAAGATGACATCTGTTACTACACGGTAAGTCGTTTGTGGAAATATGAAAATAAAAAAAAAAAGATAGGGTGATCCAATGACCTTGCAATTTCTAACCTAAATTCATTTTTCTGCCAGTGACTTATGCGTGGACCGACCGTATATTGTTAAGATTATGTGATGGCTCCAAATTTTGATAATTTGAAATACTTAAGAACAGACATAGCTGTTACCCAATATCCATGCATTAAATTTTATTAAATACATCATCTAATAATTATATGTTGCAAAAATATGTCAAAACATCGATTGCGCCATGCTTTTATTTCGTTTCAAATTCACTGAAGGGGAAGAAAATTTGAAGAGGTTCTATAAGCTTTGCTGGATGACCAACGTCTACCACCCGATACCCAAAAATGTTTTGTCTGACCTTGGATCTATGCTGTCTGTTAAGGTGACAATTTCTCCCAAAAATAAAATTTGAAAAAGCGATATATGTGGTTTTACTCTCTGCTTTAAAGTTTATTTAAACTTATTTACCAGATTAAGGATTAAGCATTTTGTCATTGTAATGTGGTCTGTCAAAGTCGGAGCCGCGGGAAGAAAAATAAGTTTAAGATCAGATAAAATGTAAACAAAACATAGAGTGACCTGGCTAGTTTTTGAAATTAATTTCTCTGCCAACGACTAACATTTGAACGTACTGTACATGAACAGGTTGTCATCTTCATCGTAATTGTCATACTTTTCATCTTATTGCTTAAATTAAAATGCATCGTAACACTCGTGTTGTTTACTTTTGCAACTTACATTTATTAGCATTTTCCAGAAGTATTTTACGGCAAATATCGGAAAAGATATACAAAAACGCCAAACAAAACCGCGCAAATTTAAACCCCACTTTACAGAGCGTGACTCAAACATATGCTTGGCAATGCATCTACGCAATATCTCAAATAGAATTTTTATGTCCGTGCTATCAAATCTTTACAATACCATTATAAGCTATTGTGTTTGATTAGGATTTCTCACAACATGGTACTTCCAAGGTCAGAAAGCACGTTTCTAGCAATCTGCCCTGAATCTACAGTATTCACAAAGCTACTGGAAGCTGTACATTGCTCCTCTAGTATTATCCGGTGAAAAAGTATAATACAGATATTGCAAGTATTATTTAGTGACGGACGTTTTGGTTCATTAAGTACAAAACTAACATTTGAGTCAAAATTATCTGTCGAAAATTTGATTTTTTGAAATGTTTTTGTCCCAACCTGATTACTTTACAAAAACCACGAGAGCAAAAAACTTATTTATTCATTTATTTCCTTTTAATTTTGGAATTTCACATGATTATGTAACCAAACATAATTAAAAGCTAGTTCATTATAACTTACTTTTACACGGCAACATTTTTAATTGTCTGAATACAGTCACTTCAAAGAAATATTCTCAGAAAAACAAAAACTGACCTTAACGGGTATACCATCTTTCTTTTGGGAATAATAATTAACAGTTCTCTAAATTGTCGACAATTTGTATTGCATCAGATTCTTTTCGGTTTGGAAGATTGATAAAATTGCTTTCTGTAAAAGTTGAAAAATTAAAAAAAAAAATCCACAAACTTACTTTTTTGTATTTTTATTGCTTTGCGTATATTAAATTATAAGAAATTGATTTTTATTTTGTTTTCACTGAGGTATGAAAACAAAAACCTAATCGTACATGTGATTAGATTTTTTCATACCTAAATGAAAACAAAAATATTATCTTCATTTTTTAAATGAATATATGAAGGTATATGGATACTCAAATAATTCAATTTCTGTTGCCTTAAAGGTGGGCATTGAAAACATAAAAATAATATGTTAGTTTGTATTGTTACGCTATTTGTGTTCTTAAAGTCATTAATTAACTATTTAATCTAGATGAAACTCCTGCAAAAACACTTGATTTTACAGTCACTTCAAAGAGACATTCTCAGAAAAACAAAAATTGACCTTAACGGATATACCATCTGTCCTTTGGGAATGATGTTATCAGTTCCCTAAACTATTGATAATTTACATTGCATCAGATTATTTTCGGTTTGGAAGATTGATGAATTGCTTTCTGTAAAAGGTAAAAAATTTTTTTTTTTTCTTTGCATATATTTAATTATAAGAAATGATTTTCTTTTTTTGTTTTCATTGAGGTATGACAACAAAAACCTAATCACACATGTGATTAGGTTTTTTTTCGTATTTCAATGAAAAAAAAATTCTTCATTTCCTAAATGAATTTATAAAGGTATATGGATACTGAAATAATTTAATTTCTATGGCCTTAAAAGTGGGCATTGAAGACATAAAAACAACTTGTTTGTTTGTATTAGAACGCTATTTGTGTTCTTAAAGTCATTATTTAATCTAGAAGAAACCCCTGCAAAAAACACTTCGTTTTACTATGATTTATTTTTGTTCATGGCTGTTTTCCAACTATCCGTCACTCCTCTGTGGCTCAGACTGAAAATGTTTAAATATTACCATAGAGTTCAGTAGTGAACAGCATTAAATTGAAATGAAAAGTATTAAATTTTTACACTGTAACAGAGAAATACTGAACAAGTTGTTCTAATTTTAAAATGCAATTGATAAAAACGCTAGTATGTAAAGGAATTCTGCTATCTTGGGTAATATTTTAGATTCAATTTTATATGACCTGATCGGAATATATATGAATGTTTTCTGAAACAGATGGTTGTTGCGTTTACACTTGTTTCTTTGTTTGTATCTTACAATTGTTGTCATTATTTATGAACAAAAAATAAACTATACCTGCCGTTTGTAGCGATTTCCCAAGAGTTATTTCTAATCATCATCATCATTATCTTCATAATCATCATCATTTACTGCTGTTCCATGCGACCAGGCGGGAGTCATCGTCATTCATGCATCCTTCTAATGATCAACGCTAAACTGTCTAATAACTTTGACATCATGATATCCAAATATTTCCTATCATAAGTGTTTTGAAACAGATTATTTAACAAAGTATTTGTCGATGAAGACCAGTCCACATGTTCTGTGAATTGTGATCATGAATAAAATATAGATAATACTTTCATTACATTTTGCTGTTTTTGTATTTAGATCTATGTCGAAATCAAAAAAAAAAAAAAAAAAAAAAAAGTGAACGTTATGTACAGCCCATTACATGTATAACAATTTTTTAAATGTTTAAAGGATTTCAATAACTTATTTCATTCAAAACAGTGCAGAAATTTATCTATCGTATTCTTCATTTTTAGTCTGTAAAATGTGTACGTAACGGTAACGGTAAAATGATTTTAAAAAATGCCTTATATTTACATCTTCAAGATTTCCCATTCTAGATTTGGTTTAACTATCAATCATGAAAAGAAAGAAGAAAAAAAAAAAAACCTTTATGAAAATATCTTTACTTTGATTTTTCGCTGCACTTCTGTGCGTTCATCAGGTTGTTGCTGGAATCACCATGTCAGTGTTTTCTATTCTTAGGATATGTGTCTTGATGTAGGCTGATGTTTTGTATTTTATTTTCTACTCATGGTTATGTCTGTTGTTTACCTTTCTGTCTGAAGCAAGTTAACGAGATTTGAGTGTTTCTACATAAATAGGGTAACAACTAAATAATACATGTTGACTTTCAGGTGTGCCACTTAATCAGAGAGAGTGGTTGTAACACCCGTAGTTTTTTCTTGACAATCTTAACATAACAGGAAAAGAATGAACGTAAAATGCACACCAGATCTAAATACAGACAATGTGTAATTTAAAATTTATCTGAAATTTCCCACTTTGAACAATGTTCAGAACCTGTACTGTTAGAAGAGGGCAAATGGCTCTTGATCATATATATGTGACCCATCATGCAAAAAGGAACCATCTGGGAATTCTGTCCATTAATTAGATGAAGGATGAAATCAGATCAACGATAGTGCAGGTCAGTTTAAGTTGATAATTCAAAAATGATTTTATAAGAATGTAAAATGATCTCTTTTCATACAGAAAATGTCATTAAAGCGAAAGGTGTCAACCCTGGTCAGCTTGCGCAATTCGCGCGTCTGACCAGAGATGAGACTTTTCGCAGTTCCCAGAAGGTCTCTTTTTGCGTGATGGGTCACATATATTTGTTTTTGAAACTATACATGTAAGCATCAAGCTTTCAACAAGGACAACCCCAATTCTCAGTTTTAAGAAAAGAAAAAATACCAACCGTGTGAACTGCTGAATTTATTGTTTAAATTAAAACCACAGAGAATCACTGAATTTACTTGGTGAATTCAATTCGCGGAAAAATACCGTTTGCTATCCCTCCCGGGTCTGTATTTACACTCCGTTCTAAACTTCACTGAAAGTCTTATTTTTAGATTTAAAAGTAAACAACTTCTAATAGGCTAGATTTTTCTAAAAGACAGATTTTTTTTTAACTTTGCACATACAAAGCTCATCATGTCTCCAGGAGATTACAGTAGAAATGGGTCACCACGCTCTATTCTGAAAAAAATTGCCTTTGAACAAGGTATAAACAGTTCCAAAATTTAGCTTATATTAGATTTAACACGCATTTATTTACTGGTCAGTTAAAGAGAAAAATTACCGGAAAATTGTATGAATATACATCATTTGATAAAAATTCATTTAGTTTTACACATAGAATTTTCAAAAGCCTGGTTTAAAGCGTGGTAAACGTACTAATATGCATGTTTTATATATAGATTATTGAGTAAAAGAGGGGAGATAATTTGACCAAATTGAGGGTTAATCCTCAATGAATACATACTTTCCAAAGGACAGATTTTTAAATGTCTCCATTTATAGATTTATAATTCTAAACAATAATAAAAATAAAAATGGCTCCAATCAGTCCTTATTTCGTCAGAAAATAAAAATGAATGTCACTGTGGAATTCTATTTATTAAAGATAAAAATAGGATAAAAACTTGGTAGACATAGAGGGCAAAGGAGAAATTGCACATTAGTTTTCCACTGGAAACAGCTATATTTCCCCAGCTTCAAATTTCCAGCCTTTGTTTGGTTTGCGCTATTTCAACAGTATTTTAATTATTTCACTGTGACATTTCACAGATTTTTTTTAAGTACTACTTGTTTCAGTTCACGATGTTTGAAAAAAATACATAGGTGCACTTATCATTCACTAACTATGAAAATATATATGCGCATTAGGATGCCCGCGAACAATGGTCATATGTGTGTGTCTAAACCTCAAAGATACCCTTTGATTTAATACATATGAAGAAAGTGCTACTTGTTTCAGTTCACTGATAGTTTTACGATGTTTGAAAAAAATACATAGACAAGTGCACTTTTCATTCACTAACTATGAAAAAAATGTATGCATATTAGGATGCCCACGAACATTGGTCATATGTGTCTTTAAATCTAAAAGATACCCTTTGATTCCAGTAAAAGACAGATCTTATGTTTTTTGAGGCGCTCTATAGATTCTTCTGAATAGTCTTTGCTAGCTCGGCCGTTTTCGTGGTCTATGTCGGCACCGTCTTGCAAAAACGTTGACATTCTATAAAATCTGTCTTTTTACTGAATTCATTTACATGTACTTTAAACCTGGACCTAACCATTCAAAGGGCAACCCATGCGTCAAGAGCACGTAATTATCGAAGTATTTTAGACAGTTGTACCCCGTTCTTCGACTTGATTTTTATACGAAAGCCAAGCAACTGCAGCCGAACCTTGACACCCGCACAAGGTAATCTTGTTTTAACTCAAGTAGAGGAAAGTTGCCCTGCATCATATAATGAGTCCGAAACAAAACTATTTTCTTCTAACTCTCATCGGAAAAGAAAACCACGTTCCTGAAGAACTTTTTCGGCTATCTTCATAACGTCATCAGCATATCGCACCTTTTGACCTGTCGAAAAGTTTTCATAAGTCATCAGCTGCAGAAGCCTCGAAAGTCTCTTATAAGGGAACGGTGGCTAAATAATCTGTTTTAAGCGTGGGCAGCTTTTCTGCTAAGCCCTTCAAATACAAATACCAGACACCTGTTCAAGCTGTGCAAACGGTTGTCCGTCCATGGTGGTGTATCTGTGTATCTGCTGTGTGACTTAGTGCAAAAGACAAGGCGCCGATTGTCCTTGAATGTGGCCATTGACCTGTGTTCGTCTTTTTCAGTACTCCATACTTCTGTACTTATTTAAGACCTAATAACCGCAAAGGTAAAGGACAAAACAGGTGTTAAGTGAATTTAGATTACCTCGTACATGAAAATTAGTGTTAAGATTGAAACCTGCTATTGTACGGTCGGTCTTACTGTTAGACGCCGGCAAAAAAAAGATGAATTATAACTCGGGTAAAAAAACTAAGCAAAGGATAAAGCGGCCCGGCAATGCAAAATTCATTTTTCAGCTGGCAACCAACACGTTGACCTACCAATAACATACTGTCATCTTCATAATAATTTCGATACTTTTAAATGATATGATTTAAGGTAGTACCATTCTAATGAAAAACAGTTGTTTCCACGATATTATTATCCTAAAAAAATTGCTGTGGTTGAAAATGAGTATTATTGTAATGCTTTGACCGAGTCCCTTTTTCCATTTTTTCCACCTTATAATTATCATTTATAAATCTTAAGTCACTCTATTCTCAATACAAAATGAGATATTAATTACCCCCCTTTTCAGAAAACTAACAAAAATATACAAAAAATGCATTTCTGGTCGGTTAGAAATGTGCAAAAATATTACATCAGTATAAATACTTAATTATCAACAAATAATAAATTTTATCCCATGTTGCATTAGAAGCGTTAGGATGGCAATACCTTAAACGTGTTTTTACACCTGTTATGTTTAGTTTTGGCAGCTATTAGGCCTTTAATACTTTATCAGGCAATTCCTTTTTTCAACAACCCTTAGGAAGCAGTTTTTTTTAAAACATTGTTGGAAAAAGAGAAAATGCTGGTAACCAGCATTTTCTCTTTTTCCAACAAAGTTTTTCACATTGTTGGAAAAAGAGAAAATTAGATAAAACAAAAAGTAAACAATATGGCTGCCTGCAGTGGTACTTTTCAAAACCGAATAAAAATAAAGTGGCGCCACTCATGCGGCGCCACAACTATAGGATGCGTATTTTTTTAGGATAATAAAGACAATTTTATCATAAGAATACCATTTGGAGTGCAACACATGAAAAGGTGCATTCGGACATTTGCGTAAAGTGTCGTCTCAGATTAGCCTGCGCAGTCCGCGCAGGCTAATCCGAGACGGCACTTTACGACTACAGTAGATTTTGTGCTACAGTAGACTTGCGTAAAATAGAAAATCACATAAAATCGGAAAGTGTCGTTTCGGATTAGGCTGTGCAGACTGCACATGCTGATCAGAGACGACACTTTACGCAAATGTCCGAATGACCTTTTTCGCGTGTTGCACTCCATTTTATATGTCGTCTTCAGATGCTTTCAATTTGTACTAACTAAAATTTTGTCACCCGGTAACAGAGATTACAATTTTGATGGGCCGCGACAAAACTTTTTGGAACGTGTGAATGAGTGCAGACGGCAAAGCACCACCTGTCTATGGATATGACCATTGACCGAGTTTTATCATCACATACAATTCTCACGATTATTATTTTTCATACTTGTAACCCTGTGCTTGAATGACCCTGGGGAGGCAGGCTTTTGAAAAATAAAATCGTCGGAAAAAGAGAAAATGCTGGTATGCAACACAACTGACAAGAGTTGTCCTTGAAGAGTGCAAAATAGTGTAGGAAAGAGAAAATGTTGGTTACATTTTCTTTTTTCCCACAAAGTTTTCCACCCCTTCATGGACAAATGTTATCATTTGAGTTGCATTTCATGTGTCGTCTGCAGATACTTTCAATCGTAACTTATCTAAAAATTTAAAATGTTTAAGAGGCCAAGGATAAATTTTTGATAGGCTGAGACAAAACTTCTTGGAATACCGGTGATCAGCATTTAATTTTGAGCAGTAGGTGAATAAGGTTTTGGTTTTCATATCCGTCTTGTAACCTGTAATTTCCTATATGGCCGTTGCAACGCTAAAGTTGTGTTCAAACTTAAACCTTGCTTTAAACAAAAGAAAAAAAAAATTAACGACGTATATAACAAATCTTCGCGCGCATCCTATTGCGCATATATTTTTGTCGTGGATATTGAATCAAATGTGCACCAATGTATTTTTTGCACATGATGGTTATACTATTGGTACACTGAAACAAGCAGCCCTTTCTTCGGGTAGTATTCACTTGGTGAAGAGAAAAAAATGGATCTGTGAACTGTCATCGTAAAATTATTAAAAAGCTGCTGACACGGCGTTACACACCAAACAAAGAAACAAAGGCAGGAAATTTAACCCTTTCCCAAACAATCACTGGTGTTTACGACTCTGAGAAAGAAGCCCTTTGAAAACATCGTGAGAAAAGGAGAAAATGCTGGTAACCAGCATTTTCTCCTTTTCTCACAATGTTTTCTACCCTTCTCGAAACATATTTGAGTCACATTAATTTTGTCGCCTGCAAACACGTTCACTTTGGACCAGTCGAGAATTTTGTTGTTTGGTAATAGGTTAAAAGTTGTGGAAATATAGCTGGTTCCACTTGAGAATTATTGTTGAAAAATGAGAAATTGTTCCTATTGATCAATTTGTTCTTTTCCCACCAAAACCAGGCTTTTATATATTTTTTGTACCCAAATAGTTTTTTTTTCTACAAAAATATATGAATTTTCATTGAAATTATGTATATTTGTATACTTTTCTTGTAATTTTCCTATCAAAGAAAGGCACTTTTAACCCAATGTAAGCTGAATTTTGGAACTGCATGTAAAATTTCTCAGAAACGAACACGACCGTCAACATCTTTTCATAAGTGTAATGACCTAGAGACATGTTGAGCTTTGCATGTGCAAAGTGTTAAAAAAAAATCTGTCCGTTAAAAAAAAAAAATGTCATATGAGTTGTTTATTGAATCAGTAATACAATATTCAAGGAGGTCGAACTTCTTTATTTGTATATTTAATTGGCCATTCAAAATTTCATCAAATTCAAAATTTACATTGACTTACATGTATCTTTTTATATTTTGCAAATTAATTTTGATGCTTCTGGTTAAGCACACATGAAGGAAAATAATGTTGGTAGAAAGTGAGGTTACTGGAGCTGTTTACATTAATATGTCTTTAGTGTTTGTCGCCTGAAATCAAAGTTGTAGGTCTGCAAACTAAATGGTGTTATTTTTTCCGCTTAAATTTTGGTGACGTCGCCATTGATGTCAATGTAAATAACGACTTTTCGAAAATATTTTCCAGGTTTTTAAACAACTGGATTTATGTCATAATACTTGCCATCTTGACCTGACTAGGTCCGAACTGACTCGCTCCGTTGGCATCAAACTTACAAGGGCCGAACTAACTTGCTGACTTACTTGCTCCATTGGCATTAAACTGTCAAGAGCTGAATTATCCAGCTTCGTTAGCAAATACTGCACAGGCATGAAACTGACAAGGGTCGAACAAACTTGATCCATTGGCAACAATCTGTCTAGGACCAAACTTTCTAGCTCCCTAATCATCAAACTGAAAAGGACTTATGTATAAAGCTCCTTTGGCATTAAAATGTAAAGGAACAAACTAGTTTGCTCCGTCCGCATCAAACTGAAAACAGCCAACCTATCTAGGTTCGTTGGCATCAAATTGATCAGTACACTAATGTCTGGTCTTATTTTTAGATGGACAGAAAACACTATCCACAAAGGAGAAAATAATTGTTACAAGCAATTTTTCCTTTTTCCTACTAAGTTGCTTGATATAATACATCACAGATAAACACTATTAGCCCCTTTTGCCAAAGTCTAAATGTACAACTAACCAATTTTGGATGTAATACAACTAGTATCCAGGTGTGTTTGCATCTAGCTCTGTTGGCATCGAGCTGTCGAGGGCTGAAATATCTAGCACCATCTAGCACCTTTGCTTTAAACTGACAAGGTCCGGTCTACCTAGTCCCATTGGCATTAAACAGACATGGGCTGAACTAACTGGCTTCGTTAAGGTAATCACTTTAGCTTCGTTAGCATGGAACTGACAAGGCCAAACATTCTAGGAACCTTAGCATCATACCTGGCTTGCTTGGTATCAAACTAACAAGGGCCGAACTAGGGCTGCCCCTTTGGCAATAAGGTAGTGGACCTGATATAGAAAACAGCAGTTTCTACTATAATATTATCCTACAAAATTCACTTGGGTTAAAAATGAGTATTATTTTATTACTTTAACCGAGCCACTTTTTCCTTTTTGTCCCTCTTAGAATTATCATTTATAAATGTAAAAACCATTATTTTCTTATTACAAAGGGAGATAATAATTACCTCCCTTTTCTGGAAACTGACAAAAGTATCTACAAACAATTTCAAGATAGACATCAAAGGAATTTCTGGTCGGTTAAAAACGTGCAAAAGAATTATACCTGTATAAATCCGTATTCTTCGACTATCAAGAAATTTATGCCATGCTACTCTAGAAGTATTACGGGTTTACTACTACCGACTGGTAAAACAAATTCAGCCATGTAAATCAGTACCTGCTATGACTGATTCAGGGCAGTAAGTGTAATGAGGGCCATTCTTCAGTTACTTCCCTTGATTCTTCTCTAGCACTACATTGGTCCTCATAAGAGGATTACTTAGATTTTATCCTTGATTTTCTTGCACTGAACAGCTATATTCTTGAAATATCATTGCAAGTAAATCTGGTTAGTTTGTTTTACAAGTCAACGTATGCGTAGTACTTAATGATAAAGAAAAGAATTTGAATTGAATTACATGCCGACCTTACACAAAACATAATAAATTATTGTTATATTTATAGCAACATCCCCAAGGGAACCAAGGATAAAAACAAAGGAATACATGTAAAAGGGATAATCTGTTATTTGAATGTATCTTGTGTTTATCTAGCAAGGGTAATTTGATTTCCAAGAATGGCTGCCATTCTGCAATGAAACTAGTTAGCAAAGAATGACGTATAATAATTACTTTTTAAACCTGCTTTTGACGTATTGTTGTTTGGTGCTGTTTTCTTGTGGTTATAAGAGCAATGAATTAACCCTTAGGCTGCTAAGCGCGACTCACTGACCTTTTGCGGACAGTGTAGATCCAAGATCAGACTGCACAGAACGTGCAGTCTGATCTTGGATCTACACTGTCCGACACGGAGAAATTTTTCCCTAAAATATGCCTATAAAATAGCAGTATTTGGGGGTTTATCTATCGGCTTAGAATTTTCATTTCATTTAATTAGCAGGAAATTGGTTAACCCTTTCCCAAACAATCCCTGGTTTTCACGACCCTGAGGAGGGCCTTTGAAAACATTGAGGGAAAAGGAGAAAATGCTGGTATACAGCATTTTCTCCTTTTCCCACCACGTTTGTCATCCTTCCAAAAACAAATTTCAGTTTCTAAGTTACATTTATTTTGTCGTCTGCAAATGCTTTCAAATTGGATAAGTCTAAAATTTTGTTGTTCGGTAAAAGTTTAACTTTGTGAGAGGACTTGAGAACAAGGGCATGTTGGTACGAGTTCTGGGTCCGTATTCACCAACCATTCTTAAGGCTATTCTTAGTCTTGATCTTCAGAATTTTGTCAATGTGAAAGTAACAGAACTTCTGATTGGCTCAACCATTTGGTTTAGCCAGTCAGAAGTTTTGTTACTTTCACAGTTAGAAAATCTTGAAGAATAAGACAAAGAATAATCTCATGAATGGTTGGTGAATATGGACCCTGAGCTCGGCATTTTCCCGTGGATTGATAATGGTTATTGCGATAGGATTCATTCTTCTCTCACCGTTGATCATTGTTTAGATGATGTTTCTGTGGGAAAGTAGCCAGTGGTTTGGGAAGAATACTGTGCAAACATACTTAGACCTGCTGATAAAAGAAATTCCCAGAAATCGAGGATAGGTTAACTGGCCGCTGCGTTATAAACACAGAAAAACGCATTGATCCTGCACTTTGAACGTGCACTTTGCAAATAATACATTTTTATTCCTTTATTAAACAATCCCTGGCTTTTACGGCCCAGAGGAAAATGCCTTCTGAAAACATTGTGGGAAAAGGAGAAAATGCTGGTAACCAGCATTTTCTCCTTTTAACACAATGTTTTCTACTCTTCTAAAGTCAAGTTTCATTTTTTGAGTCACATTTATTATGTCGTCTGCAAATCCTTTCAATTCGGAAGAGTCTAAAATTTGTCGTTTTGGAGAGGGTTAAACCACACGGAAAAGTATTTTTGGTTACGAAAATGTCGAGATTCAAGCATTCACGCACACATGGATGCATGTACGCACACAGGCTCCATCGATATAAAGTCGTTGATCAGAGTACAATGTATTATATGAGGTTGCGAAAGTTATGTTGCTATAGGGAGGAAACTACTCGAAGGTTTAGAAAACTGCTTAAAATGCATTGACGTCAATGGTACCTAGTGGAGACGGTGTGGTTTCTGTAGCAACAGAGATACGGTGTCTCGATTCCGAACACGAAGCTAATATTGGCGTTTTCAAAACGTTATGACAATACGAAAAGGGGAATCATCGCATGTATCCGTGGATCTGGAATTCTGCCGTTGTTTGTAAAAAGGCCAAGCTCTGACAAAAGGGGGTTTAATGTAGCTTTGTCATCATATTGCCTGTAACACGCTAAAAGGGTCTTTCGGACATCTGCGTAAAGCGTCGTCCCGGATCAGCCCGTAACTTGGAAAACGTCGATGTTAACCGATATTTACCGATGAGTTAGGGGGTCTACGGCCCCTAACTCTCATATCAAAAGACGGAAGCTGCCGAGATTGGCCGAATGGCCTTTAAGGAAACTTCGATGTTACACGATATTTACCGATGAGTTAGTGAGTCTAAAGCCCGTAACTCTCATATCAAAAGACGGAAGCTGCCGAGATTGGCCGAATGGCCTCTAAGAAAACGTCGATGTTACACGATATTTACCGATGAGTTAGTGAGTCTAAAGCCCGTAACTCTCATATCAAAAGACGGAAGCTGCCGAGATTGGCCGAATGGCCTTTAAAGGTGGCCCTTCAGATTTTTGGACGAAAATTTTACAAAAGTGCAAAAAAATCATCCTTATACTCCCAAAGCCTTTTAATTTTCATTCATAAAACCCCAGTAGTTGAAAACCGTCTGACAACACGAGAAAGTAGAGATTTACTACGGCCCAGGTTGACACCAACGGGAGACACGTTCTATTTTTAGATGATCAATTCGCTCATTTACTTACAGGAATACACAGAAGAAGCTTCAAACATAGAGTCCAAAGAAGACATTATGGAAAATAATTATTATATGTTTGTTATGATAAGGAATTTAAGCGTTATGAGTCACGTGCCAGTCACTTGACATTCCCACAATGCTTTATTGATTTTTGGCGCGAAATCTAAAAATAGCTTAAGAGGCTACGTAGCCTTTTAAGGGAATACCATCAAAAAAATTTTTTTTTGTAATTTTCTGAATCTTGATTATTGATGATTTTTATTATTTTTTCATATGAATTCCAGTGATATATATATTTTTTAATTTGGTGAGATGTAAAAATTCTAAATACCCACCTTTAAGAAAACGTCGATGTTACACGATATTTACCGATGAGTTAGGGAGTCTACGGCGCCCTAACTCTCGTATCAAAAGACGGAAGCTGCCGAGATTGGCCGACTGGCCTTTACGAAGACGTCGATGTTACACGATATTTACAGATTAGCTAGTGAGTCCATGCCTGCCCCTTACTCTTATATTAAAAAAAACGGAAGCTGTCGAGATTGGCCGAATAGCCTTAACGGAAGTGTCGATCTTACGGCACATTTGCTGATGACTTAAGGGTCGTAATCAAATATACAGTTACAAATATACTACGAGGGTATATGTTGCATTGCATAAATATCAATCACAGGGTTTGCAATACTTATTCAATCTTCCTCATTGTATACATGTTTTCACTATGCATGTGTGATAGTTGTCTCTGTTTACAAACTATTAAAGCTTTTGTATTTTTATGCTGAATAAAGTGTAAATAAGCCTTTCCCAAACGACAAACTTTTAGACTAGACCAAATTGAAAGCATTTTGCCGATGAAAAATTTACAGTTGCTAAAAATATGATTTTTCTAAATGATAGGGTAGAAAACATTGTGGGAAAAGGAGAAAATGCTGGTTACCAGCATTGTCTCCTTTTCCCACATTGTTTTCAAAAGGCTACTATTCCAGACCAGGGATTGTTTGGGAAAGGGTTAAGCATACACAAAAAATCCAAATCAACAAAAACAGGATGGATGCATGTATAACGTTAAACCTGCTAAATAAGTGACTCAAGTCGATAGGGGAAAAAAAAGTCTATTCCACAGGTATTTTATGGGGGAAAATGTCTCCCTAAAGGACTGTTCACGTTCTGTACAGTCTAATCTCGACCTACTCTGCCTGATTTTGAAATTCTTTCTTTCTGCCAGCAACGAACACATTGCCCAATCACCCGACATCAGGCTGTCATCTCTACAATATTTTCCATACTTTTAAATGGTATGATTAAAATGTAAATGTATTATGACGCCTGTTTTGATATTTTTGCATTTACTGGGTCTTTAAGAAGGCAGAAATAACTTATTTGTGGGAAAAATTAAAAAATCCTGGATACAACCGCTTTCTCCTTTTCCAACATCGTTTTCTACAATAATTTTAGACGGACAAATCGTACAATTCAGGTCACCATAGACTTGTCGTCTGCAAATGTTTTGAATATGGAAAAGTTTAAAATATCAAGGTCTGGCACAGATTTAAAATGTAAAGTAAAATTCATTACCTTCCGCTAGGTGTGTTTTTTTTAAACAGCAGGGTCACCAACCATTCTTTAAAAAATCATTCTCCTTGTATTCCCCGAGAATTTTTTTTTTTAAATTAGAAAGTAACACAACTTCTGGTTGGCTAAACCAACTGGTTTAGCCAATCAGAAGTTTTGTTTCTTTCTAAATCTAGAATAAGACTAAGAATGGCATAAAAAATGGTTGATAGATGCAGACGCAGATCTTCGAAGAATATGACATGCGCAGACAACAGAATACAGTTTAGATCCGGCTTCTGTAAAGTACAATTCTTTTTATGGCAAGGCTTTTTCAAAGCGAGCGCTTTTAACGACCAGGCTAGAGAAAATAGCCATTAATGTTGCCTTTAATCACAATTGCAACTTCAGTTTACCTTTAAGGGAAGCGTAAAGATTGCATAGAAACTGCAGTCTGATCTTAGATATGCACTTCAAAGTATTTTTTAATAAATTTTGTCCAAAACCGCACTGAAATTAAGTACTTTAAGGGAATATTATTTGTACAACACATAGTGAAACATTCGGCCAGACTTATTCGTCCCAGGAGACACTCGTAACCTAGAAGTGTATCGAGAGAAACGTTTTATTTTACGAATATTTATCGAATTCTCAAGCCTTTAGAGTGCCAAGTGAATGTGATAGACATTTTCGGTCAGGTAAACACAAGACCCGGATGTTGCAATTTCAAGGTTTCTTTTTCCGTCAGAGTATCTCGTAAAAATCAGAAAACATCGGTCCATGATTAGATTTGCATACTTTTTGCAGTTTGATCTTCATCGACACTGTCGGCAAGAAACCAAAACTCTCAGCCATTTTTTTTTACACTTATTGTATAACTTTTTACCGCGTATCTCTTGTTTATGCCAGACAAAAAGAAAAAGATTGTTTTTTTTTTAAGCATTGTGGCAAAAGGACAACATCGGTCTTCTGGTAACCACCATCTTCTCTATTCCAGTTATAATGTTTCTACCAAAAAAGAAAGGAAAAATATCACCTAACCGGACAATGTAGATCAAAGATCAGACTGCACGTTCCGTGCAGTCTGATCTTGATCTACACTGTCCGAAAAAGTCCAACGAGTCGCGCTTAATAGGGGTAAGAAAATGATAGACGGCGTAAATTTGATAGCAAATAGACCGGAGGGGGCCTTACAATAAACATGTCCAATTTTTTAACCAATCACAAATTTTTATAGATTCATTTGTTATCAGTACCATAAAGTAGGTCAAAAGCCAGTATATTCAGCGACGCCGAAAAACACACGCTCGCACTGCCCTCAGACAAAGTAGCTGGTAGGCAAAAGTCAGAGCGAGAATTATGAAATGAGATTCTGTAATTGCTGCAAAGCAGATGTACCTCAAATAATAATTTCTTTCGAAAACAAAGCAAAGATCTAAAACTTTTCTTTTTTTACGCAGCTCGCGCGCTTCATTTTCCTCTCTATCTGCCACAGAGAGAAATCGAGATCTATTTTTAGAACTGAAAGCTTTGCAAATGCGACACATGTGTGGGCGAAGAAACATTATTGGTTATTAGAGTCTCCCATTTTGGCTGAGCACAGAGCCACAAGTCGATCGATAGCTCTAAGTATAGACTGCCGTTGTACTAGCAGGACAGATATCCGTCAATTGCTGTATGCTTTGCCGCGGTCTGTCAGCCTTTGGCGATATTTAGTCTAGATTCATTAAATGGCCAATAATGGCAAAAAAAAAAATCAGAGCAGGTGTTAAGATGCATTTAAATTCTAATCATACCTTTAAAAAGTATGGTGGAATATAGTGAAGATAACTATTTGTTATTGCACGGTTGGTCTAAGCTTTCAGGTCGCTTGCAGAAAAATGAGGTTTGATATCAGTCAAAAAGTGAACAAAAGATAGAGTGAGCTTGCAGGTCTAAACATAGTTTTAAAATTACTTTCTCTGTCAGCGACTAATACTTGGACTAAGCATACAATAACGAATTGTCCTTTTCACAGTAATTTCCATACTTTTAAACGACATGCTTGTCACTGTATTGCATTTCAACACCCCCCTTGTTTATTTTTGGCAGCTATTGACACTTTAAAGCGCCGAAAAACCCATTTGACATTTTCATTCCAGAATAAGACCAATTTATTAAGATAATTATTATTGGTGGCTGCCTTTTGTCTGTTATATTTCAGCCAAGCGGTTGGTGTTGATCAAAGATCAGACTGCAAATATCCAGGGACAAAAGTCCTACCAGGGCAAATGTCCGGGAGGGGAGGTCCTAAGGGGGCAGATGTTCAGGGGGCAAATGTCCGGGGACAAATGTACAACAGGGGCAGATGTTCTACGAGGGAGAATGCCCGGGGACGGGGGCAGATGTCCAGGAAGCAGGTGTCCTACGGGGGCAAAAGTCCGGGGGGCAGATGTCCAGAGGGCAAATGTCCTGATATACCATTTTACCCGCCTTGTTTATTTTTGGCAGCTATTGACACTTTAAAGCGCCGAAAAACCCATTTGACATTTTCATTCCAGAATAAGACCAAGATGGTTATTATGTCTGTAATATTTCAGCCAAGCGGTTAGTGAGGATCAAAGATCAGACTGCACATTTTGTGCAGTCTGATCTTGATCCACACTAAGCGCAAAAGCAACTATAGAAGCGAAAGGTACTTTAAAGATTAAAGGAAACTTTTTGTTGAACCGATAGGCAACAGGAACAATTCTATCACCGCTGAACATGTGGTACTAAATATCTAAATCGATTGCTGCCTGAACTTTGGCATTTTCAAACTAGGTTCTGATTCTGCGTATAAATGTCCTGGGCCCGGTTTCACGAAAAAAAAACAATTTAGGTCTCTTATTTAGCTCTGTTCCACTAACGGATTCAGTTTCTGACATAAGTTGGGCTCATCATATGAAATGCGTTTCGATAACTTTATAAACGACATATGTTGAGTTCAATATTTTAGGCAAGTTTCACTGATCAATATGTTTCTGATATAAGTTGAGTTCATAATTTGAGACCCGTTTCACAAGCAATAGTGGACTTAAATAACGTTTCTGACATAAGCAGGGTTCATTACTTGAGGTCAGTTTCAATCATTAATATGTTTCTGATATAACTTGAGTTCATCATTTTACAAACGACAAGACACTTAAATATGTTTTTGACATAAGTAGGGTTCATGATTATTTGAGGTCAGTTTCACTAACACTAATTAATATGTTTCTGACATAAATTGAGTTTGTCATTTGAGACCCGTTTCACAAGTAGTAATAGACTAAAATACGTTTCTGATATAAGAAGGGTTTATTATTTGAGGTCAGTTTCACTAACGTTAATAAACTTGAATAAATTTCTGACATAAGTAGAATTCATTATTTGAGGTCAGTTTACTAACATTGATAAAAGGAGTTCATCATTTGAGGCTAGTTTCAGCATTTATAGTCTTGAAAATATGTTTCTGACATAACTTGAGTTCATCATTTGAAGCCCTTTCCACAAAAAATGATAGACTTAAATATGTTTATGACATAAGTAGGGTTCATAATTTGAGGTCAGTTTCACTGACATTAATAAAATCAAATATGTTTTTGACATAAGTTCAGGTCATCATTTGAGACTTGTTCCCGAAATAATAATAGACTTAAATATGTCTCTGACATGAACTGAATTCATTATTTGAGGCCAGTTCCAATAACATTTATAGACCTAAATATTTTGCTGATACAAATTGAGTTTATAATTTGAAGTGAGTTTCACTATCATTATTAAACTTAAATAATGTTTCTGACAAAAAGTTGAGTTCTTTATTTGAGGTCCGTTTCACTAACATTAATAAACTTAGATGTGTTTCTGATATATCTGCAAATGTTTTGACCCATGTCCGCGCAGGCAGACATCGATCGAAAATTTTCGTTTTGTAGAATTTCTGCATATCCAAGGACTATTCTATGTTGTGAATCGGTCAGTTTTGGGGAAAAAATTACATTTTATGGATCCGTGACCGTTTGATAACTACCTTATACATGTAAATCCATCTCATCTTTATTTCAGATCAAGGAGAGAGAAGCGAGGGGAACACTGGGGAAGATGACGTGGCCACTGGTATGTTTCTTTCTTTTTACATTCTGACACACATTCTCAAGACGAAATTGAAGCATGCATGACGTTGAAAAAAATCCTCAACAAAATTTCTTTATGGTCTACGGAAATTATTTTTTCCATACATGGAATATCTGAAAATGGTGTGAAACAAAGGAGATATTACGTGTAACAGCAATTTCTCCTTCAACAAAACGTATTCAAATAATGGAATATTACATAACAAGAAGAAAATCAAAGTACTGATAGTACTGAAGGCCAGGAAATTGTGGATACGAAACAACACAAGAGGTCAATTTTAATTAATACAAACAGGTAGACGGACAGGGATACAAGCGGATTCCACTAAGCCCCTGGAATTCTTGGTTTTAACAGGAAATTTTGAACTGATACTAGAAAGCACCAGCCAGAAACTAATTAAGCCAGAACTAGGCATGTGCTCACAATTATGGGGTGCTTGGTAATGGCTTAGAATACTTAGTAATTTGTCGTGCTTGTAAACAATCCCAAGTCAAAATTGAACTATTCAATCGGTGCAATACCAACTTTGGTTATCTAAATTTTCTGAGACATGTGATGTCTTGTAGTCCTGAATGACGTTATTTTTTATATTTATAACGCAAGAACATATTTATTTTTATTGATTTCAATGAAAATACATGTAAGATAGATATCAATGTAAACTGTAATGAATAATAAAGATTGGAGTGATATGGCAGTTGGTCATGTTGTCTCCACCCTCCACAAGTCGACGAAATTTTGAACTGGTCATATTTGAAGGAAGCTGTAGATGAAAATCCAAAGTAGTTCTTCGTGTATATTGAAAAGTAAGATTTTGGGGAAATTGGGAGGAACTGGTTGTTACAAGCAAATTCTCTTTTAGCCAAAATATTTTCTCAATAAAAATATTGTGAAAAGTTTGGATTGTTTCGGGAAAACGATTAGGCTTGGTTTACCTATTTTATTTGCCTATTTTATGGACAAGTCACAGTGACTTGAGCTTCGATACTTATATCTACATAATATAAAAAGACGTTAGTCCTAATTCATAATTGTTGTCAACTTGTGTCAAGCCCGCGAACACTTGACTCTCAAGCTTGACCTAGACCCTAGACCTGAACAAATGTTTCAAAGGGAACTTCTGCTCATGATGGAGAACAATGCATTATGCTTATTTATATCGGAATCTATCCAAAAATGTAGGAGTTATGGTTAGGACGAAAAATTGGCCTTCAATGTGGCCTTGATCTTGAACCTTATGAACAGATGTTTCAAATGGCACCTCTATTCGTGATGGAGGTCAATTGAGCCAAATTATATTGAAATCCATCCACAATTGTAGAAGTTATGGACCGGAAATATTCGGATGCACACAAGCCCTAGTGAACACTAGAAATAGGTGTGTCAGAGACACAGATGCCCTGCTAAATGGTATTGGTTAAAATTATGTCATATGACACTAGTAGAGAGAGAGATAAAAAAATACATTAAATGACAAACGAACGACTACAGAAAAAAAATTATAAGCATTTATTTGGTTTCAAATCAAAGTCAATCAGACATATTTTTAAGAATCACACAGGTGTAATCTTTTTGTGACAGGTGTAAAAGGTGTGTAATACATCCTATCGGTATGAAATAGGCAGAATAAACAATGACGAAACTACCAAATAACTCTTGGATAAAGGTAACTAATACACATAATGTACATACTAAAGGCAACGAACTTTCAAAAATATTTTTATAGACAACTTGATTAACAATATGGATGAAATTTGATGTTGGGGTCCATTTTTCTAAAAATTTTATTCGGGAACGATTTCAACAAAGAAATCGTTTCCAGAGGACGATTTCTCCGGAGTGATAAACATAACACGGGCCAAGCAGTTTGTCGATTTCTCCAGCATTCCGCTGAAGTACCCTAGATTTAGTAGATATACATAAGAAAAAGTGATAAACATAACACGGGCCAATATTCTATATGTGGTTTGCTTTATTTACAATTGCATTTTAGCGGAGACTCGTTTTGTGACACATACGTTCAAATGTCAACACAACGTTATAGACAATCTCCGAGCAGAGTTGTCGTCCGTTACTCTCACCATACATGAATGTGAATGATCCGGAGTGCAAGAGAGAGTGTTATAGATATTAACCGTATATAGCGCGTAGGAATACACAACTGCCGGATAAAGCTAAGTTTATTAGGTTACGCCTGTATTAGGTCAGTGTTAATGACAATCAAAGTACTGAAAGTACTCATGGAAGTCGATTTTAGAACTAGATTGAGTAAATGAAGAAATCGTTCCCCCTAGTCTGAAGATGCGTTCAATTTGGATGTGACCAAAAGTTTCTCATCATGTGCAGAGTGAAATAGTCAACAAAACTCAATACTATTTAAGATGAAACAGTTAAACAAAAAGAAGAACAGAAACAAAGCTTCTTTATTTTTTTAACTTTAATTTGAAAGAAGTATCATCTTCTCGTAACATGAATCGAGTACCACAACAAAATGAATATTATGTAAAGGTAGTTTAAACAAGTAAACAGTATATTAGTGAATAAACACCTCCATCTCAAGCAGGACATGTCAATACCCTTTCACACACAATGACGACTTTTGACTACTCTTGGAGAGAAGCAGCTTGAAAATATTGTGGCAAAAGTAGAAAACAATTGAATACTAAGTGTTACATTCTTATCCCAGTGCTTTGTCTCAATTAAGACCTGTCAAAAAGGCTCGCAAAAAGACTAGGAAGTTTAACCCATTACTACACAATCCCTACTTTTGACGCCCCTGAAAAGGAAGCCTTTTGAAAACACTGTAGGAAAAGGAGAAAATGCTGGTAACCAGCATTTTCTCCTTTTCCCACAGTGTTTTCTACCCTTCCCAGAACCAATTTCAATTTTTCAGTCACCTTTATATTGTTGTCTGCAAATGCTTTCATTTTGAACCAGTCTAAAATGTTGTCGTGTGGTAAAGAGTTAACTTTGAACTGCATAAAAAAGAAAATGTGGCTTTTATTGCATAATATTTCAAGGGACCAAAACAAAAATCTCATATTTTTCTTATATTTTCGAAACATCAAAATAAGTAATAATAGCTTGTAAAGATCTTTCTGATATTTTTTTTAATTGTATGCCCTTGTAGTATGATGAACATTGAAAGTGTATTTTAATACTTCAGCTAGAGTATATTCTCATACTGTTAAATTTGTTTAATGCAGAGAATACTTCTAAGACAAATTTAGGGACCATACCACTTGTATAAAGAGAAATAAATGGCCCTTGAATCAAAACTTAACCCATAGCCAACTAGCCCAATTTTTAAAGTTGTTCGGTATATTTTTGAAAACACTGTTCCAAAGGTAAAAATGCTTGTGACAAGCATTTTCATCTCTGCTGATGCTTTGAGTTGCAAATAAATGAAAGTAAACAAAGCTCAAAATCTTATACTTGATGATGATTTTTAAAAAGAAAACATGAGTACATGTATTTAGCCAACAACTTGCACACTATGTCAAAGGAATCTACAGATAAACACTGGTACATTGCAACACAATGCTTTCTTCATATAATCCAAATAGTGTCTCTTTCCAATAATGTTTATATTTATCCTTTCAGTACCTTTTCCACTTTTTTGGCCGTTTTTTGAAATTGTCTGCTGAAATCTGGGACAATTTAATTTTTGTCTGCTAGTAACTTTTTATTAAACACTGGTACATTGCAACACAATGCTTTCTTCATATAATCCAAATAGTGTCTCTTTCCAATAATGTTTATATTTATCCTTTCAGTACCTTTTCCACTTTTATGGCCGTTTAATTTTTGTCTGCTAGTAACTATTTATTAAACAACAAAATTTTAGACTGGTCTAAATTGAAAGCACTTGCAGACAACAAAATAAAGGCAACTCAAAAATTAAAGTTTTCTTTCAGGCAAGGCGGAAATTACTGGTAACCAGCATTTTCTCCTTTTCCAACAATGTTTTCAAAAGCCTTCTATCTCAGGGTCGTGAAAACCAGGGATGATTTGGTAAAGGGTTAATTGGTTAAAGAACAGGCAAATATAGTAAGATACAGCATGTAAACACAAAGGCAGTGGCAAAAATATAATGAACATGTACCAAAAAGTAATCAAGTGAAAATAAATACACAAAAACCTGACTAGCCAGATGATGTGCATGTAAAATATCAATCTATCACTCTATCTACATAAAAAAAATTTAGTCTTGAAAAGATTTGCAAACAAGAAATGAACTTTTGCTCAAAGTGTGCAGTAGCCTTTTGAAGAAAGAAAACATGGTGACCAATGGAGTAAATATGCATTACAAGCACTTTCTCGTATATCGAAAATGTTTCCGAAAGCATTCTACCTCAAGTCTATAAACTAGAGGCGCTTGAGCGCCTGTATCGCTCCACAGGCCTGATTTTTCTGTAACGGTGAAGAGAAGTTTTTAACAAATACCATTCATTCCTGCATTTTAGGTCACTTTAAAAGAAAACAAGAGCAGCAAATTGTCGCAAGATACGCCCGTCTTACCCCAAGTTGTAAAGCTGGGGTATGCTTCGGACAAAAATCAAGTATGAAAAACGACAAAGGGCAATAACTCAAAAATTAAGCAAGCAAGAGTTATGATTCCTGTGCACTGCACTCCGCCTCGGTGAGATCTATCCACCCATGAAATTTCATAACCCTAGCTAGTATAGTTTTGGAGATATTCACCGGACAAAATTCAAGTATAAAAAATGACAAAGGGCAATAACTGAAAAATTAAGAAAGCAAGAGTTATGATTCTTGTGCACTGCACTCCCCCTCAGTGAGATCTATCCACCCATGAAATTTCATAACCCTAGCTACTATAGTTCTGAAGATATGCTCCGGACAAAATTCAAGTATGAAAAACAACAAAGGGCAATAAGTCAAAAATTAAGCAAGCAAGAGTTGTGATTTCTGTGCACTGCACTCCCCCTTGATGAGATCTATCCACCCATGAAATTTCATAACCCTAGGTAGTATAGTATTGGAGATATGCTTCGGACAAAAATCAAGTATGAAAAACGACAAAGGGCAATAACTCAAAAATTAAGCAAGCAAGAGTTATGATTCCTGTGCACTGCACTCTGCCTCGGTGAGATCTATCCACCCATGAAATTTCATAACCCTAGCTAGTATAGTTTTGGAGATATTCACCGGACAAAATTCAAGTATAAAAAACAACAAAGGGCAATAACTCAAAAATTAAGCAAGCAAGAGTTATGATTCTTGTGCACTGCACTCCCCCTCAGTGAGATCTATCCACCCATGAAATTTCATAACCCTAGCTACTATAGTTTTGAAGATATGCTCCGGACAAAATTCAAGTATGAAAAACAACAAAGGGCAATAACTCAAAAATTAAGCAAGCAGGAGTTATGATTCTTGTGCACTGCACTCCCCCTGAATTAGATCTATCCACCCATGAAATTTCATAACCCTAGCTAGTATAGTTTTGGAGATATGCTCCGGACAAAATTCAAGTATGAAAAACAACAAAGGGCAATAACTCAAAAATTAAGCAAGCAAGAGTTATGATTCTTGTGCACTGCACTCCCCCTTGATAAGATCTATCCACCCATGAAATTTCATAACCCTAGCTAGTATACTTTTGGAGATATGCTCCGGACAAAATTCAAGTATGAAAAACAACAAAGGGCAATAACTCAAAAATTAAGCAAGCAAGAGTTATGATTCCTGTGCACTGCACTCCGCCTCGATGAGATCTATCCACCCATGAAATTTCATAACCCTAGCTTGTATAGTTTTGGAGATATGCTCCGGACAAAGAACTGGACGCCGCCCGCCCGCCCGCCCGCCACGGGTGATCCCATAATACGTCCCGTCTTCGACGGGCGTATAAAAAGCTATGAAAACGTGAGAGAAGAAGAAAATAAAAGTAACCTGCATTTTCTTAGTTTTACACAGTAATTTCTACCCTTTTTGATACAAGTTTTACTAATTTGAAGATTTATTATGTTATCTGCAACATCTTTCAGTTATGGCCAGTTATAAAAATTTTGTCTTCTGGTTATAGTTAACTCATTACCAAATGACAACAATTTAGGGTTGTCAAAATGGAAAGCATTTTGTAGATGAAAAAATAAAAGTGACTGAAAATTTAAAGGTTGTTTTGTGAAGGGTAGATAACATTGTGGGAAAAGGTTACCAGCATTTTCTCCTTTTCCCACAAAGTTTTCTAAAGTCTTCTTTGTCAGGGATCAGTTTGATTGGATATCAAAATGCCTTATCACAACAGTGAAGCCCTGTCCCTCTTTGTACTAGGTCACCAGTAGGTCAACAAACATTTACCAGAACTAATCAAAGTGTAGAGGTTCTCTTGTTTTATATGAAAAGGATTATAGATTATGTAAAGCAACCATCTTTAACTCTTTACCAAACGACAAAATTTGGGATGTGACCAAACTGAAATCATTTGCAGACAACAAATTAAACATTGATGAAATGATGATTTCTCTCCTTGATAGAGTAGAAAACACTGAGGGAAAAAGAGAAAATGCTGATTACCAGCATTTTCTCCTTTTCCAAGAGTGTTTTCTAAAGACTTCTTCTTTAGGGTCGTTAAAAGTCAGGACTGTATGGTAAAGACTTACCAGCATAGGAACTAACCTCCAATACAACAATGAAATCAAAATGAATAGTATGAGAGAAGAAATTTTTCAAAGATTTTACTTTATACCATAAAAGGAAAATGAGTTTCCCATAAAAGCCATGTTTTTTGACGGATCTTTTTTTTTTTTAAGGAATTCTGTAGACCTCTATCTAAGGAACATTCCTGCAAAAAAATAATGCTATCCAATTAGCGGTTTGTGAGGAGAAGATTTTTAAAGGTATTTTACTTTGGTTGCCATGGCAACCAGAATTATTCATGGAACACAATTATTTGAAGGAATTTGAAACAGGACCACCTAAGGAACATTCCTGTAAAATTTGGTAGAATCCAGTCCATAGTTTCTGAGGAGAAGTTTTTTTAAAGAAAAAGTTTACGGATGCACGCACGTTTACAAACATCTTCTTTTGTAGAGATTAGTCGGAGTCTGCACTGCTGTAGTTAGTGCTTTACGTAGTTGCTCTAAATGATGGTGTACTTGTTTTCTGCAATGTATGCCTGCAACTCCCCTTCTACTTGGGAGGATGGCTCCTGGCAAGTCTGAAAAAAAAAGACCATTGAAATTAAAAAAAAATGAATTTACTTTTGAAAATCAAACAAACAAGTTAGAATGAAATTCCCACACAAAAAAAATATTCTGGGCTATTTTTCACACATAATTTGTGTTAGTAGCAGTTAACATTACCAAACAACAATATTTTAGGTTTGCCCAAATCAAAAGCATTTGCAGACCAAAAAATAAAAGTAACTGAAAATTTGAAATTTGTTTTGTGGAGGGTAGAAACATTGTGAGAATGCTGGTTACCAGCATTTTCTCCTTTTCCCATACTGTTTTCTGAAAGCTTCTTTCTTAGGGTCGTCAAAAGTAGGGATTCTGTGGTAATGGGTTAACTATGTTTTCTAACAATCAGCTGCAATATGCATTAGCAATGTAAGGATTTTCTGCAGTATCTCTGCACTTTTCTTGATCTATGCCCATAGAAATTAGAATTTCTGGTGATAATGGAAATATATAATTTGAGTCACAGTTACTTTGAGAATTTTAGAGAATCACAGTGGTTCTATTATTTTCAATAGCAAATGACTGAGGAAACAAGTGAGTCAAGATAGCCCTGTTTCAGTCTCCTGAAAAAGAATGTTGAATTATCATCAATGCTGATACAACAATAAGAATGTCGCAACATGTTAGTAAACAAACAGCATAAGATAAATCTTTTTCCAGATCTTACGTTGGGCCATGCAAGGTCTGAAAGAGATTAACTCATTACCCAAATGACAATATTTTAGGCTTGTCCAAATTGAAAGCATTTGCAGACCAAAAATAAATGTGAATGAAAATTTGAACTTTGTTTTGTGAGGGGTAGAAAATATTGTGGGAAAAGGAGAAAATGCTGGTTACCAGCATTTTCTCCTTTTCCCACAATGTTTTCAAAAAGCTTGTTTCCAAAGGTCGTCAAAAGTAGGGATTGCGTGGTAATGGGTTAACTTGAGGACAATACTGTCAAAAGTTTAATTATCCTTTTACATCTTAGTGATTCTGTTAAAGATACTGAAAGCCAGTTTGTGACATTGCTTTTCTGGGCTTTGTCAAATAGAACTTCAGGAGCAACATGTAAATGTGCTTGTGCTAATGGTGAACAGACACACAATAGTCAAAATACCAACCCATCACAACTGTTCACCATGAGCACTAGGGATAACCTGGGAAGACTAGAGTGGATTTAATACCTTAATTTCAGTCTTTGTTTTGGTTGACACTGACATCTCGTCTCTGTATGTATTGACAACAACAATTGTTAGCTATATGTATTGACCCATTAGGTTCTTTGAACTCATCTCCCTCCACTCCCTCCAGAGTAACACCTTTAAGTCATCTGTGCCATCTTGAGATCTTAACTGTCTTGACCTGGACGTCTATCCCTCTGACCTGCACAATCTTCACAATCTCTTCCTAAAACAGATACAAAGAAATATAACCAAATGATAGCCATACAAAAATCTGAACAGTATTTAACTTAACATTCTTCTTTTATCAAAGATGCATATTGTAGATTGATGCAACATCAAGTTATTGTCCAAAGAATTGAAGAGGGCCTTGATTGTCTAAAATTACCCACCTTACTGTTGAGCAATTTTTTCTTTAACAAAAACGTTTTTCAAAAATCTTTTCAAGGGTCAATTTTACCTCTTATGCTGCTGATTTCCCAGAATAGACTATTCCAGATTTGCTTCCAAATTTCAGTCACTGTAAAATTTGCCAACAGTGCAGACCAACATCAGACTGAATGGCTATGCAGGTTGATCATTGGTCTACACTATTAGCAAATATGACCAATGTTGCAATAGGCAAGATAGGGGTTATGGCTTCCCGTTAAGCTCAGCCCGCATTTCTTTAGCTTAACTGCTTTATCCCACTTGAAAGCATCATGCTAACACATACAAACCAGGTCTAACCCCTTTACCAATTGACAACATTCTAGCCTTGTCCAAATTGAAAGCAGTTGCAGACAACAATTTCAATGTCATTAACTGAATTAAATGCTGCAATTGTTCTTATGATATAGTAGAAAATATTGTGGGAAAAGGAGGCTTCTTTCCTTGGGGTGTCAAAACTCATCACTGAGTGGTAAAAGGTTAAAGAATGCTTCACATCTTTTGTAGATGATAAAATATTGGTTTTAATGTTCAATCAAGGATCATAATCATTTCAGACAAATCTCCCTGACTGTGGCAATTGTTAAAAGCTAAAGTAGTCCGAACAGACATATCTAAAATGGTTTGCATTCTGCATCAACTCAACAGTGCCACTGGTTACGTTTAACTCTTAAGACTACCAAACAATCCCGACTTTCAACGATCCTGAGACAGAAGCCTTTTGAAAATATTGTAGGAAAAGTAGAAAGTGTGGGTAACTATCATTATCTCCTTTTCTCACAATGTTTTCTATTCTTCCCTAAACAAATTTCAATTTTTGAGCCACATTTATTATGTCATCAGCATGGCTTTCAATTTGAACCACTCTTAAATTTTGTTGTTTGGGAAAGAGTTAACTCATTTCCAAATGACAAAATTTTAGACTTGTTCAAATCTAAAGCATTTGCAGACGACAAAATGAAGGTCACTGAAAAATTGAAACTTGTTCTTGGAAGGGTAGAAAACACTGTGGCAAAAGGAGAAAACGCTGGTTACCAGCATTTTCTCCTTTTCCTACAGTGTTTTCAAAAGGCTTCTTTCTCAGAGGCATCAAAAGTAGGGACTGTGTGGTAATGGGTTAAGCACACATACTGTACAGCCTTTTTACCTATGCAAACACAATTTTCAAAAAACCTTTTATATCAGATTTGACTCTTTACCACACAACACAATTCAGACCGATCAAAATTGAAAGAAATTCCAAGAGACATAGTAAATGTGGCACAAGTAATAAGATTTGTCAGTAAAGGATAAAAACACATTATGGGAAAAGAAGAAAACACTGGTTACCAGCATTTTCTCCTTTTTCCACAATGTTTTCAAAAGCTTTCTTTTGTTCGGTTTTGCATGCACATTCATTTAGTTTTTTTTTTTTTCAATATTAATGTTTAACCCTTTTCTCTACAGAAGCAGGTATCAATTTTGCAAGATACTTGCCAGCTAAATTGAATGAATCTACTAAATATTATGTCAATTAACTTCAAAAACTTCAATACCATGACACTTTTTGTATACATTTTTTTATGGTATTCCCTTAAAAGGCTACGTAGCCTCTTAAGGTATTTTTAGATTTTGCACCAAAAATCAAAAGAAGCATAGTGGGAATGTAAAGTGACTGGCACGTGACTAATGACTCTTAAATTCCATAACATAACAAACATGTTATTTTCCATAAACTTCTTCTTCAGTCGCTGTGTTTGAAGCATCATTTGTGTATTTCCGGTGAGTGAGTGAGCAAGTTGCTCATCTGAAAATAGACCATGGTTCCCGTCGGTGTTGACCTGGGCCATAGTAAATCTCTAATTTCTCTTGTTGTTGGATGGTTTTCGACTACTGGGGTTTTATGAATGAAATTTAAAAGGTACTGGGAGTATCAGGATGAATTTTAATATTTTTGTATAAATTTCGTCCAAAAATCTGAAGGGCCACCTTTAAGTGAAAGTACAAAAGCTGCAATACTTTTGACTGAGCCAATTTAAAGATTTAAATGCATATATATGTGAGATCCAGGTTGACAGCATTAAAGTCAAAATTAACTATATGAAAGGGGAAGAATAGATCACCATTTTATATTTTTCCAACATTTCAATATACTTTCACCTTAGGGCTGCAAAATCCTAGTGCTGAAAGGTAAGTTTAAAAGATTCTAAAGGTGTAAGATTTATTACACAAATGCAAACCATGTAAACTCACGTTAGGAGAATGGGCCGAAATTGTAATGGGCCGAAATTGTAATGGGACGAAATTGTTATCGGTCGAAATTTCCAGTCACTGTAAGGACTGTTCACATTTGGGATTCGTTAAATATTCTTCTTCGACGAAGAGCAATACAATCAACTAGTTATGGCAGCAAATGGAATACAAATCATTCATATTTATATATTAATGTAGCCTTCTGAAACGCAGGCGTAAAGCTTTCACGAGCTTACAATCAATCAAAATGGCGACTGTAATCTTTATAAACAACCACTGACCTACTTCGTTTCTAAACAATACTTAAGGAACGGTCCCCCTAAACACAGAACCTAACCGAACCTTAGCTATTTTTACCGAACCTAAGTTGTTTTTGGGCCATACAGTGTTTGTATAACCTTAACAAGTATATTTTCTATTTCAGAAACAGTTTGATAGTTATAATTCGAAAGAAAATGCAGCCTTTTGTGATATATAACGATATATTTGGACCATATCGTTCAACGAACCTAAAAACTGTCCGCCATATTGGAGGCTATTATAACCCGGGAATGCTATATACACCGGTAACAGCCCGTTTTTCCCGGATATTGTATATTGCATTGTTTCCATCCACTTCAAATTTTCAGTCTTTTTTTATCAGAGTAGCAGTCGAATTCACTACATACAATGCATCTTGATGAAATTGTGAAATTTCTAAATCTGAATGAATTCTTTAATTTTCTAACCCATTTCCAAACACCAATTTCTACACCGTCCGAAATCGAAAGTATTTGCAGACAACAATGTTTATTATGGTAGAAACCATGCAGTTTTATGTGGAGTATGGGAAATTTAGAAGGTCTTATAGTTGAGCATTTTCTCCTCTTCTCACAATGTTGTCCAAAATTTAAAGTATTTGCAGATGACAACGTTAATTTAATGCTCATAGAATTTGAAAGTATTTGCAGAAGACAATATTTACGCTTATACAAATCAGTTTTATATAGAGTATAGGAATAAGAGTCTGATGGAAATTTGAGAAGTTGGTATTGTTGAGCAATTTCTCCTTTCTCACAATGTGGTCATGAGTGTTTCATGTCAAGGTCAACTTAAAAGGAGTATCATTAATTCTAACCCTTTCCCAAACGTCAAATTTTACACTCTTCCAAAAAGGACGAGTTTGTAGACAAAAACTTCAAATTTGAAAAAAAAAAAAAATGGCTGTAAAGCTTAAGGCCGGCTTTCAAATAATTCTTCACGTTCAGGGATATAACAACTTCTGATCAGACTCTTAGTCTTTGTTTGATGACATCCGATAGCTGGCGTTTTGTTATATTGAATATATCCAAAATATGCTGTACTCTAACGTAACCGTAATTATCAAAAGGAGCAGACGAATCATGTGTGAGGTAGAAGATTATCCTTCTGGATAACGTTTCCATCATTTTTGGCAAGCTTGTAAATTGTACGTATGTATATATATGCAAGGTGTCAATTCAGATCGCATCATCATAATTCATTCAACGGAAACAAGGGAGATACAGTATATCACTGTAATTCTAATTGTTTCTTTAAGTAACATGTTATCGCGGAAAACACAATACCCGCTGCAAGACAGATTTGCAACGCTGTTTGATAACAATACTTGGCACAAGAGTTGAATCAACCTAAATTTATATTAAACCCTTGATCTTTCCATACACATGCCTATGGTGCTTAGAAAACAATGTTGAAAAAGAAGTATTTGTTCATTTTTATCGTACAAAGAAAAGAAAAGTTAGTTGTATTCATGAAAAATCTTTTGCACGATTATGCCTTCCATTCTGAACATGGGTTACAAAACCAGAGGTACGAAACTCCCCCAAAAAATATAAAGTAGAAACATTGTACGAAAAGATGGGTTTGAAAGTCTAGTAATTCTTTTCCCACGCAATCGTTGCAAGACTCTTAAATTAGTTCTTTGATAAGGGGAAATGATCGTAATACAACGTTCCAAGTCTTCAGCTGCTGACTCTTGAACACATTTTAGGAGACGGAAAACAGGCAATTTCTTGTTTTCCCACACTGTTCCATATGCTATCTTGAGTGTGTTGTATGCAGGTTCTCTAAATATTTAACCCTGTCCCATACAACACAATTTTCCAGTTTGAAAGATGTCTGGACAAGACGAGTTGAGTTTGAATTGAAGAATAAATATCTTAGTGTAGAAGACATTGTGGAAAAATGAGAAATTCCGTCATGCAATCATTTTTGTGCATACTGTTTTTTTACGAGTCAAAGTTTTAATCATGATTATGCAATCAGTCAATAACAGTTTGATGTAATAAGGGCATTTCCTGCAACTTTTATTGCTATCAATTGCTATCAATTAATTTATAAACAATACAGTATATTTACATTTATTTTGTCGTCTGCAAATGCCTTCAGTTTGGACTAGTTGAAAATTGTGACGTTTGGTAAACAGTTATGTACCTGTTACAAGCTTAAAATTACTGATTTTCCCAATTTAGACAATTTATGTTAATCTTTCTTTAAACTTTCTACTCTTTCTCTTTTTTTAAACTCTCAAGGTCCAATCACATTATTATTTCTATGTCATTTATTTATTTATTACATTTCCATACTGTATGTTGTACATACGTGGATAAAATAAAGCTTATTGAATTGAATTGAATTACTGTATTGTATCATATAATAATCAATTTGCACAAGTCAAAAATATTTCAATGACTGTTGTTATTCCCCAGTCCTTTGTAGGTATCAACAAACACGAGTATTTGCACAATGATTTTCAAAAGAATGCCACCACTTAATTTCAAACAATGTTTTGTGTGTACCAACAAATTGAACATGTTTTACTCATAGGGTTGAAAACTGTGGAGAGAAGTGATAATTGATCCATTTATCATGTTATACATGGTCTTCACTTGTCGTCTTCAAATGCTTTAACCCTTTCCCAAACGACAAATTTTGGACCCAAAAGAGTTTGCAGACAACTATTTTAGATTTGGAGAAAATGGTAGAAAATTCTCAAAAAGGGTACAAAACACTCGTTACGAGCAATTTCTCCTTTTCCCACAGTGTTTTCAATACACTTTTACTGCAGACACGTAAAAATCAGGGCTTGTTTGAGAGAGAGTTAACACGAAAGCATTAGCAGACGACAAAATGACTGAAAATTTGAAATTTGTTTTGTGAAGGGTAGAAAACACTGTGGGAAAAGACAATGTTGGTTACCAGCATTTTCTCCTTTTCCCACAATGTTTTCTGAAGGCGTCTTTCTCAGGAGCGTCAAAAGTAGGGATTATGTGGTAATGGGTTAAATTAGGACAATGTCAAAATTTTGTCAGGGAGGAAGGAACGCAAGGAAGGAAAGACGGATAGGTTGGTAATTGGATGGGTAGTCAAAGTGACCGACAACCAAGAATGGACAGACATGGTTTGAAATTGAAATGATCCTAATATTATCCCTGTAATACAATTTATTGTCCTTTTCTAGTCAGTATGGGGATTACCCTTTTCTTGCCGAATCGAAATATTTGACGGACATAAAACCTGAGTTCAATTATTTAAATGGCATTGGGTGTGATTTCGCTGCCGTAAACTATTGAAAGAGCATCGAGGAGTGTGGAGCAAGGTCAGACTGCACGTATGTGCATGCTGATCTTGATCCACACTCTCCGCAAAATTAGTCCATAGTCAAGAACGGCAGGATAAGGGTTAAGAGAAGAGGAACTCTGGGAGCTTATGAAACATCTTCCAAAACACCCCTTAACTCATTACCATCTGCACATAGCATTAATTTAGAGATTACCTCTGGACAGAATTTTTTCGCTCCTCACATTGAAAGCATTTGCTGACAACAAAATAGCCCTACCTGTGACTTAACGTGTTGTCTTTTTCATTGGATAAATGAAAAAACATTGTAGGAAAATGTGAAAAAGCCGGTTACCATTTTTTAGCCTTTTCCTACAATGTTTTCCAAAATGCTGTCTTTTCAGCTGTGGTAACGGTTATTTTATGTTAAGAACAAAAGAACATTTTGTCACATTTCAACAACACAATTAGTTATATTTTCTTGAAATAAGGGGTCTATTAGTCTCAGCGAAACATGGGTTTTATAGATCGCAGGGTCCAAAATTTAAGCGGTCTAGATGGTCTGTGGTCCAGATGTCTGATATCCTTCAAGTTCTACATTTCCATATTTTCAATAAAAGCAAAAATATAAACAGACACGAGGAAATTAATATGGGGACATAAAACAAACTAAAAATTCACAATAAGTCTTTATTAAGAAGGTAATCCGGATATCGTAGACAAATATCACGCAAAGACCGGATGGTACCGGTGTATAGCATTCCCGGGTTATAATAGCCTCCAATATGGCGGTCAGTTCTGCGAGATTTTTAGGTTCGTTGAACAATAAGGTCCTAATATATCGTTATATATCACAAAGGGCTGCATTTTCTTTCGAATTATAACTATCAAACTGTTTCTGAAATAGAAAATATACTTTTTAAGATCATGCAAACACTGTATGGCCCAAAAACAACTTAGGTTCGGTAAAAATAGCTAAGGTTCGGTTAGGTTCTGTGTTTAGGGGGACCCCTTAAGGAAGGACGTAATGTCCTTCACGTTTAAAACAAAAACACATTTCAAAAAAGAAAAAAATACATTGAACTTTACCTTTGCAGCCTTGGGTTTGTTCAGATCAAATTGTGACTTGCTTCCTTGCGTTTCACTCGCCGCCGTTTCAAAGCTGTGGTGTGGATGAAAGTCACGTTGCGCATATGAATAAATTAGGTTACTAGCTATTCAACACTTCAGACATTCAAGCAAATATTTGTTGAAAATGTAAATGCCTTGAAAAATAAACGTGTAACAAACCAATAATTTTTTAGGTAAGAATATTAATGATGCGTTTTTAACAAAAGCTATTTTTTATGTGAACATGGGTCCGAGTGACATATCATTCATAAAATAGTGGTAATCGTAAAATCTCGGCCGATTTGATGGCTCTGGTGTCACACCTGTGGTTTTTGGCCATATTGAAAATAGAGTGAAATTGGCCATCTTTGAAGCCTCACAGATCGCTTAATGGCAAAAAAATTTGCTTTCCCGTCTCTTGCTGTCTAAAGTACGTCCATAGTCCTTCGAAAAAATGCATTAAAAACAACATGTCAACCGATTGCGTTTTTCGCTAAATCTCAAAAACAACGGGCACCCTAGAATTTTCCCTCTCAAAAACACCTGTTCACCGCCATGACCCCAATTTTTTGATCCTCTAGTGACACAAAATGGTCCACTCAATATACAATAAAAATACATCTAAGTGGTCCCCCAATGCCTATATTTGAAGCAAATCTAAATTATATACCACCAAGCCCTCTTAGCCCCATACAACAGTGCAACAAAAGTGCTAATGCAAATTTTCACTTGGGAATACTACGAACCGGAAGCAATCTAGCAGTGGTGCGACACCCTCTCAACACCTGAGTAATGTCAGATATGCGTATATAATAATAACATAGCACATGTACATAAATGTCACAAAAAAAAAAAAGGTGGAGGATAAATGTTACATTACTAACTCATTGACTGAAAAAAAAAAAACAATCTTCTCATTCGCGAGAAGAATATCCTTCAAAAAAAAAAAAGAGAAGGAGTGCCACAGTGCTAGTGTGGGAAATTACCTGAGACAACAACAACAACAACAATGCCGAATGGCTAGATTCGTCCGCATTCATATAGAAAAACATAGGATCTGTGTATTACAAATATTAAGATTTGATAATTATTCATTGAAATGTCATAACAGTTCAAAGAAAATATCTGTTTAGTGCATTAGTTTGACTTATTTCATTTTTTATCTGAAATTCAATCGTTTTATATGTTTAAATGCTTGAATTTCATAGAACTTTTTTTTCGCTGGTTGAATATTGGTGTTGTTGGGTGATTTCCCAAATGCCTGAGCGTTCACATAGGAAGACCGATTACTGACGTAATCGACTTCCAAAAACGGGATAAAAAACACACACTCGTCAGTTATTAAAGGGTCGTAATAGCCTTGCAATTCCATGACATTTTGCAGATGAAAGCTTTGAGGAAAGGAAAGCATTCACACCGTGTGATAAGCAATCTCTGTATATACTTGGGAAACTAGCTGTTTTGGCGGACTCAGCGATATAGAGTGGACACACCTTCCAACATTTTTGTCTGAAAAGGCAGCTTACGATCGCCATAGGTAAGGGAATCCCTTGAGAGGGATTCCCTGGCCTAAAAATCGTCGCAGTGCTTTGAAAGCGAAGAAACTCTTGAATAGGGTCGCTGTCGCCGTGAAACAATTTTTTCTTGTAGCGTAGGAAATGACGGAAAACGTCATGAAATTGTGAAAATATACACGCTAAACAACAGTTGTACAGTATTTTAATGCAAGCAATAATTTTAAAATGTCTGATCCTCTTGCTAGACCCTCTCTCCTCCCCCCCCCCCTCCCAAAAAAAAAGCAACAACAACAAAAACATACAAATCTTTAAAAACCTCGTAACTACAGCTTGAATAAAACTATAGTTACGAGGTTTTTGAAGTAAACCGACGATATGCAGTAAAAGTATGGGAATATTTGCACTCAGGTACGCCATAGGCAATTCAGTGGGCTATAAAGCATCAATCATGTGTCTCAAGATTGGCAAGAGATAAAATCAAACGTTTTTGGGGTATTTTTGTAGAACAATATGAAATAGGAGCTTGAATTATGACGAAATGTATGGCTATTTTTTGGTCTTAAATTGTAAATGCTGAATTCTACAGCTCGCTATATACAATAATTTCCAGTGAACTTATGCCATGCCCGAGATATTAAACATCACATACAGTGCAAACAACCTACCTTGGATGCATGAAATTTCGAGCGATGAATATCGATTCGTGGCAAGGTGTTTGCAAAGAGAGAATGTATGTACATGTATAGTTTCATGACACCACTGTGGTTTGTATAGAAAATGAATAAACAAAGAGTCTTAATCATAATACAATACAGTCAAAACAAAGTTCATGTGCTGGAAAGTATAAACTAGCAGCCAGTCATCGATCTTCCTTTCAACCTCGGACGGTTAGCGGATATAGAACAGATACAAAGTTTACAAAGTTTCGTTTCCTTTCCGTATATTTGCATAGTTTGTGCTATTTGATCGAAACTACGTTTCGCACGAGGGTTCGTACCCTGTAAATGTATGAGTGCAAGTTCCGAGTATGCGCTAAATTAATGTGTCTTAATGTAGTTCTCTCGTAATTCTTTACTTTCACGTGTTACGAATACAAAGATCTTCGTATTCAGTGGAAAGAAAAAGAACGTTTTGCTTTATTCCGAGAGATGAAGCTGTTGGTGTCACACAAAAGTTGAAACAGCGTCGTTTTCTCAAAACTGTCGAATTCTCCAATGAAGAGAGTATTTTTTGGCAGTGGCTAAGAGGAGGACGACTTATGCGGACAACCGAAACACGGAAGTGAAATATCGGACAATATCAAATACATGTTCCTTACACGTGTTGTTTAAGATCGGGGATAGTACAGATGTGCATATAAGATCCCTGTTAAGATTCAGATCAGACTGCATTTCGAGGCCAAAGTCGATCAAGAAAGCCAATCAGAAGGTGTACTCTTACTTTCATATAATTTGGAAAAAAATCTGGAGAATATGACTTTAAGAATGTTCTTTACAATGGTTGGTAAATTGTTGGTGAATGAGGACCCGGACAGCAGAAAACATGCAGTCTTAGATCCGTGATCTGGTTAACGGTTACCTAGTCCGCCTTTCGTTTTTGGCAAAATCAATTTTAAACTTTGGGATGATTTTATTGGTCTGCTTTTTTCTGTTTATTGGCCTCTATTCACCAACCATTCTTGAGGATATTCTTAGTCTTTATCTCTGCAAGTTTCAGAGGTGTACGGATTCCGTTGAATTGATAATTAGTTTGGTTGGGTGCATTTTTGACTGTAAACTTTGGGACACTGCAATATAACTTTTTTTTGTGGAAGCTTGCCCAATCTAAATTTGAGTGATACCTTCAAACAATAGTTTATCAAAAACTTCCATATTAGATATTTATAGCCGGACTAAGTAAATGTTCAGTGCTTGAATACATGGAAAAATGAAGCAAAACAAGATATCATTCATGGTTTATTTAAAGTTGAAGTTTTCACAAAATCAAGCAGACTCGATCTGTTGAAAGTGACACTCTAGATGGCCTACATTTTCGGGTGAACCGGTAATCCTAGCTGAGCCATGTACTGTATTCTTCCGCAAATTATTTTTCCATTCAGAAAAATAGTTCCTAATATTTTTATTTGAGTTTTTGGGTAAATTGTCATGAAATCGTCGAACAAAATCAAGAAGACATTATCTTGCATTTCAGAATCAGTATCATCCTTTCGACTTTACATTGGCAACCTTAAACCAAATACTACCGAAGAGACGCTGCGCACTCTTTTCGACGAACACGGAATCGTGATCGGTAGCGTGTTGGTGAAGAGAACCTTTGCTTTCGTTGATTGTCCCGACAAGGCAACTGCTGATACTGCGATTGACAAATTTAACGGTAACCATGTCATAGATATGTAATTTGCATTACTGCTTTATATCGATTGTTTTCTTGGAAAGTTATTACTGCATATCCGAAACCGGCACTCCAAGTTGAATCCAAAATGGCGGAACACATTGACTGCACGTGTTCTATAACTGTATGTTTTCAAAATTCTTCTCAGATTCCACCCACAGATCACGAATTATTTAATAGACTATAAATTTTTAGTGTTAAATAGTTTCAGCAAGAATATGAATATCAGAAATTAGCTCCAAATAGTGTGAAACGCCTGTTTAATTCTTGATATCAGATCCAATTGTCCAGGCGAAACTCGAGTTCATTAGCATGCAGGCTTATGCACAATTAATATCTGCACTACGCCTCTTTTTATCATTACAGAATGGGCTAAATATTGGCATTATACCGTAAAACGCCCCTCTGCTATACAGTCGATGCTTACATATGGCATCGTTTTTTTGAGTTTTAAAGAAGAAATTTAATGAAATTTTCAGCTTCATTCAGTTGAAAAATATTGTATTTTATGTATACGAAATGAATCCATAAACCAGTTGCAATTTTTTGACACATAATTTTGATTTTCATGGGTTTTTGAGATTTATGGCGGGGCGTTTTACGGTAGTATGCCTAAATATTTTTATGTAATAATTTGTTTTGGTTCTGTATGATCACTGTATAGTGAAATTCTGTAGGATAAGGGCAGCTGGAATAAACCGAGACCAGTTACTATATTTTTTTGTTGGGGAATGTATAAGATGCCGATTTAGTAGAATATTTTCAGAGACACCTTGTGTCACCCACCCGACAAGAGGTTCTGGTTAGAAGTCCAGAGGTAGCCTTGTATGTATGAGTGCTTTATACCGTGCATGTAAAAGAACCAAGGATTAAGGAAATCTGTTCGAAAAAGAGCTAGGGTCTGATACCTGGATTTCCTTGTATCAGGTGACAGATGTTTCGGTAATGGACAAGTTCGGCAATATAGACTTGCAGAGTAAATGGATTGGATGTTTCGGTAACAAAGCAATTATATTGTGTTAATGTTCTGACACATTCTTTACACCTAATGTATGGCTTTGTTTTGTTCAAACCTTGTACTTTTGCACTGTTCACCTATTGATGGATAAGTTCAAACCTTTTATTTTTCACTGTCTACCCTTTTTCGCTTGATAGGCAATCCACATGGTCAATGCATACAGCATGAAATGAAACAAAAATATTATTTATGAAACATGGTTGAAATTACAAATTAAAGTTCAAAATAACGAAGGTTTGGAAAAAAAAAAATAAATAAAGCCATCCATTGGGTGTGAAGAATGTCACGATACATAAACACTTTATAATTGCTTTGTTACTGAAACATCCAATCGATTTACTCTATAAGTCTATGTTACCAAACTCGTCTGTTACCAAAACATCTGTAAATCCTTGTATCCGACTCTTTCTCTCCACTTCAATCTGCGCCTGTCAGATATACGTATTTACTATATAGTGAGTTTAGTTAACATGCAGAACATGTACATAAATGTCACGCCGAGAAAAAAAAATCTGAAGGTTAAAGGTAAATATTATATTACTTAACCCTGTACAGAAGAAGTGCCACAGTGCTTGTGTGGGAAAATGCCTGAGACAGCAGCAGCAGTTTGCATGTGATTTTGCTTTAATTCCTCTTGTGATTTTGTATCCTGTAGGTTTACAATTCTCTGGATCAGACAAAATGCAAGTGGAACCATCTGTTGGCCGTCGCAGGTAAGTTCATTACTCTGCTATTGATAAATACCCATTTCATGGTCAAGTTTGTAAATCATAAAGATTAGGAACATCATAGGGAAAGGAAAAATGATGCAAAACAGTACTCTGTTAACGCACAATGGTTGCTAGGAATATTTTGGCTTGCTGAACATAAGCTCGTAGTAAAAGTCTTTGTAAGCTCTTCCTTTCTAAATGGTTGCATTTGAAAACATTGTTGGGATATGTTAAAAGAAAATGCTGGTTGCCTTTACCCACAATGTTTTCACAACAGCCAAAAAACTTTTAAGTCATTAGTACCACTTTCAGATTTCTTGTCTGCAGATACTTCAATTTGTAACTTTCTTAAATTTGTGTTTTGAAAATGATAATTTCGTGGCTGTTAGTAGTTTATGCACAAAATTAATATTACTTTTCAGGAGAAGCAACAAGATTCAGATCAGGAATTTTCCAAATCATATTGGTGTTGAGGAGATTCAGGAGCTTGTCAACTCTTATGGACCTGTTCAGAAATGTGAATTAGGTAAATTTTATTGAGAAATAAGTCTTTCCCCAATTAAAACTGGTCTGAGCAGGCTAGCTTAGTGGTTTATAGTGTATTTGACTAGTGAGCTGATGGTTGCGAGTTTGATGCCCTGTTGAGGCAAACTTATTTCCTGGCAATTTTTTGCTTTTCACTCTGACACATGTAAAAAAAAGTGGTCAGTGACATGTAAACAGAAGATGGTGTCGGTACTGGTGTAAGAAAGGCAAGACACTTGATGTACTAGTGTGAGAAAGGCAGGACACATAATGTGTAGGTGCACTGATAGTTTTGACATGACCTAAGCAGCTCTTAATCATACAACAATGTTTCAGACTGGTCCAGATGGAAAGCATTTGCTGATGACAAATCACATGTGCCTCAAATGATTAGATTTGTTTCTGAATAGTTAGAAAACACTGGGGGAAAAGGAGAAAATTCCTGTAACCAGCATTCTCTCCTTATACAACAGTGTTTTCAAAGTTTAATTTCCTAGGATTGTAAAAAATCAGTATTTGTGTTTTATAGAGTTAAAACACCATTAACCCTATACCACACAATCCCGAGTTAACGACACTGAAGAAACCTTTTGAAATAGTGGGACAAGGAGAAAATGCTGGTAACCTGTATTTTCTCCTTGTTCCACACTGTTTTCTTCATTATCAAAACAATCATCTTGATGTTAATCACTTACGATTTGTCATCTTCAAACTCTTTCCAATTTGATGAGTCTAAAAGTTTGTTGTTTGGTGAACAGTTACTCTCCAATACAAACAAGCAAATGCAAATAAAAGTTTGAAACTTACTGTTTGATGTGATGTTTTCTATACAAGCAGAATACAAAAATCTGAAGAACCAGAATGTTTCATAGAAATCATGCAAATTTACTGATAGAACGTGTTTCACAGAAATCGTATAAATTTACTGATGGAACGAAGTGCCAGGGTTGTTTTTAAGGAATTCCACTCACTAGTACGAATTGCAGCTTTTTATCCTTTTGCATCAATGTTTCACGAGGTTTCTCTGCTGGAATTAGTAAAGGATTTAATGTAAACAGTCTCTTTTATATCCTGACACCATAGATTTAATTACTGTTTCCATATTTCTTTATGATAAATGTACCTTATTTTTTCACAGTTGGTGCAGAAGGTCTTGTGTATGTCACATTTGATTCAGCTGACACAGCTCAACAGTAGGTTAAATTTTTTTTTTTTTTACTTTGTTGAATCTTTGAAATTATTCAGCAACATTGCTGACTTAAAGATGCTCCTTTACAGCCAGAGAGTAAATGAACGCTGTTACAACTTTACATTGTGTAGAATCTAGATAGCGGTGTCAACATAAGTAAAAAAAAAAAAAATAAGGTGTATGTGGTAAAGAGATGGCAGGGATTTTTTCTTCGATTTATACTGGAAACTATGGTTAAGTCTGCGGCTAGCTGCAGTAGAAGGAAATGTATTTTCTGTCGTAATCTGTGCAACTGTCAGGAGCTTTTGAAAATTCAGTGGGAAAAAGAAAAATATGCTCATTACCAGCATTTTCTCCTTTTCCCACAATGTTTTCTACCCTGTCACAGAACTTGGCACATTTATATCAAGGTTGAATTTGTATATTTTTCAAATCCAGAGGACTCTGAAATTTGTTGTTTGGGAAAGGGTTGATGCTACACATGTAGGCATAGCTTGTAGTGTGGAGTTCAATTACTCATTTTGGATGTTAGATTTCGTGACTGGGATTTTGATGTAGTGGGAACTGTGTCTTGTAGAATATCGGATTCAGACTTTGCAAATTGTTCCGAGTGACTGGGATTTTGATGTAGTGGGAACTGTGTCTTGTAGAATATCGGATTCAGACTTTGCAAATTGTTCCGAGTCGATCTTGAATGGTGAAACGTCTTTATCAGTTAACTTCATCTCCCAACAGTATTACTATTTTAGGCAAATGATATGAGGCCACTGCTGTTAGTAATTTTGTAAACGGTCATTTTGTCTTCATTTTGTTCATTGTAGAGCTGTGAATAGATTGAATGGAATTGACTTTCAAGGATCTGCAATCACCGTAAGTACTTGAGCTCTACATTCCTCTATTGTAGTAAAGAATTAAAACACATAAATTTCAAAACAGATTATCAAAATGATTGCATTTGTGTTCAGCAAATTAAGTGAGGCTCAAGTTTTGAGCTTGGTCCATGAAAGGGATGAAAACATTATGGAAAAAGGAAGAAATGTAGGTAACCTGCATTTTCCTCTTTATTTACAATGTTTTTAAATACCTTTTCCTTGGGATTGATATAGGAAATTGTCTGGTAAAGGATTATGGCCTCCTTTTAGTCTTCATGGAAAAGTTCTGGTTTGATCCGGGCTGGCGGTGATGGTAACTTTAGAGTATCCATGCATTGGGCGCTGAAGACCAGAGTTGACATTTAAGTTGACCACACAACAAACCTCTCGTGAATTAATATCATCCAAACTGAATGCTATCAAATTAGATATTGCAGAAATAAAAGAATTTGAAGAATGGTAGAAAGCTTTGTTGGACATGAACAAAGTGCCGATTACCAGCCTTTTTTCATCCTTCTCATGCCAAGCAACACTTGATAAATGAGCTGATATAGTGATAATAATAAAAGACACTAAAAGTGGCATGAAGCACAATTCAGAAAACGGGGCGAAAGGCAGAAAATGCTGGTTATCAGCATATCTTCCTTTCTCACTTGATGTTTTTGAAGGCTACTTCTTCAGCTTTGTTAACTCTTTACCACACAACAAAAATATAGACTTGTCTAAATTTAAAGCATTTTCAGAGACAATTACGGGTGGCTAAAGTTCTGAAATTTGCTCTTGATAGGGCAGAAAACATTGTGGGAAAAGGAAAAAATGCTGGTTATCAGCATTTTCTCCTTTTGCAACTATGTTTTAAAAAGACCTGTTACAACTTGGGATTGTGTGTTAAAGAATTAAAAGTAAGAAAAATATTTAGGGTTAATCAGTAATTTCTTTTCATGAAATAATGGAGTTTGTATAAATCCTTTGATGCATGTAAACCAGTCAGCTGCAGTTTGAATGACTGTTTATAGGTTGATTTTGCATCTAGTAAGACAAGGAAAAAAGTTGGCAATATTGGTGGCCCCCCGAATGTGCATCATCCACCAATGCAGCAAGGCGGTGGAAATGCTAAGGCACCTGAATTACCTCTAAGGTAAGATTTTTTTGTAACTCTTTACCAAAGGTCATACAAAGATCATACACGGACAGTCCTATTTAGAAAGAGGGAAGAGTGTCCCAGAAGCTTGCAGAAATGATGGATGATATTTAAAAAAAAAAAAGAAAAAACGTGACAAATGCAAATAAGAATAATTCTCAAATTTGAAAGAGATTTTGGCAAACGTGGATTATCGTGCATAGCTATTCTTATTCAGAGAGAGATTGTCCAAAAACTACTTGCATTGCAGAAAAATGCCTGTAGTAAAAGTATTGTAGGCAAAGGAATTGCCTGTGGAAACAATGAACACTATTGTCAACTCTTCATCGACAAGGACATACATGCAATTGTGAGGTGTGGCTATGATGACAGGAATAATATTGAAAGTGGCATAAAACATGAGTCAATGAATCAACTTTACAAAAGAATAAAGTTTTAGGCTTGTCCAACTTGACAGCATTGCTAGACAAAACAAAATAAATGTTGACTGAAAGTGTCAGTCTCAGTCGTAATGTATTCAATAGGAAAATCAATCTTCTTGTAAAGACCCATGTTCTGTAAGTTGCTGAAAAAATAATGTCAAATTCATATTACTGTCGGAGACTCAACTAACCCTTTACCAAATGACAACATTTTAGACTGGTCCTAATTGAAAGCACTCGGAGAGGACAAAATAAACGTAACACTAAAATTGCAATTTATTTCCAGCAGGGCAGAAAACATTGTGGGAAAAGGAGAAAATGCTGATAACCAGCATTTTCTCCTTTTCCCACAATGTTTTCAAAAGGCTTCCATGTCTGGGTCGTAAAAACCAGAGATTGTTTGGTAAACAGTTAATGTGGAAAAAAATAAATCCCAAAATCCTTTTTAGGGTCTTCACCCTTCCAAAAGGATCCATACCTTAACCCTTTACAAAACTATCTTAAGATTGATCAACCCTGAATATGAAGGCCATTTGAGAACATTGTGGGAAATGGAGAAAATGCTGGTTTGCCAGCATTTTCTCCTAGTCCCAAAGTGTTTTCTACCCATCACTGGTTTTATCATTGAACCTTAATTTCTCATCTGCAAATGCTTATAGTTTAGAGAAGTCTGTAATTTTGTCATATTTTAAAGGGTTTGAAATTAAAAGGTATACAGGTTGGAAGAACCCTTTTACCAGCAACATTCAGTAAGAAATAATCTAAATCTGTTTCCTGTTTTGCTTATGATACAGAATGATAGTTGGAAGTGAATTTGTTGGTGCCATTATTGGCAGAGCAGGTCAAACCATTCACAATATTACAACACAGAGTCGTGCAAGGTAAGTAGCTGTATGAAAAATATTTCACATTAGACATAGGTCGCCTGTGTGGCTCAGTGGTGAGCGTGTTGGACTAATGACCTGGTGGTTGTGAGTTCAATACCCGGTTGAGGCGAACTTTCTTTCTGGCATATTTTCGCCTCTCACCTCTGCTGAAGCATGTGAGAAAAGTAGTCTATGGCTTTGGAAAGAAAGTAGTGTAAGTACCGGTGTGAGAAAGCCAGGAAACACATGTCCGTCACCGACCGCCATGATGTGACCTTGGCTGTTAAAGTGGTGTTAAACCCCAACACAACCAACCAACCAACCAACATTAGACATCAGACTTCTCTTGTTCAATAGAAGGGTCATAGAACCTCATAATGTTGTTGGACTTCTGTTAATTATTAAAGTAACAATAAAGGCCAAGTGTAAACAGGGGATGCTAAAATGCATTGGAATTTATACCATTCAAAAGTATGGAAATTATTGTGAAGATAACAATTTGTCAAAGTACAGTCTGTCCAAGTGTTACCCAGTGACAAAACTAATTTAACCCTTTACTCCATAGATACTCATTTCTAAGCATTGCTTGTTTGAGCCTTTGGAAAACATTGTGGCAAAAGGTGAAATTGCTCGTGACAAGCAATTTCAGCTTTTGTCACAATGTTTTCTATGCTATCAAAAGGTGTCATATACACATAAGAAACAGCTTCATCCTTGTTGTTATTTAGGGTCAATTAGAAATACCATAGAAATACCTTGTGGAGTAAAGGGTTAAAAACTAGATTAAAACCTGCCTGGTAGCTATGTCTTTTTGCTTACGTTTTGCTTGATTTTAAAATTCTTTTTTCTGCCAGCAAATGACATACTGCCGAACCACACAACAACAGACTGTTATTTGCACAATATTTTCCTTACCCCTGAAATGGTGTGATTAAAATATAAATGTATTATGACACCTGCATTGATATTTTGGCCTTTACTGGTACTTTAGTTAACAAGAAGGTGATCACTATTGATTATAGTTAGAAACTGTATCATAGCCTTTTATCCTGTTAGTTTTAGGGTTTGTGTACTGCAAATATTCTAAATCTTTCAAAAAGAACCTCCTTGCCGAAAGCTTTATAGATATACTATTGTACATGCTAATGAAGTGTTCAGTGTATTTTTTTCCTCCTGTAGGATTAGGAATTATTGAAATTGTGGGCGACTGCTACCAGTTTTTAGTTGGCAGTGTAAACTTTTAACTTTGTTGCAATGAAATAATGTTAATAAAACTTATAAATTTTTAAGTTACATGGATTTAATTCTTTACCAAACGACATTGATAATATGATGGGTTCTGACTTTGATAGGATAGAAAATATTGTGGGAAAAGGAAAAGATGCTTGTTACCAGCATTTTCTCCTTTTCCCACGATGTTTCCCGTAGGCTTATTTCCCAGGGTCATTAAAAGTCGAAATTTTGTGGTTTATAATTATATTTGGTGGTTGATATTTATACATATCTATAATTTTCTATTTGTCTAGGGTGGATATTCACCGTGCAGAGCACTCTATGACCCTGGATACTGTAAGAAAATTTTGTTTTTCCCCCTAGTTTGTTTTGGCCATTAAATCCTGCTATTATAAAAGAACAAGATCCAGTATTAGACTGCTTGTTCTTTGTTATTTGATTTTGACTAATGAAACAAAAAATGGTAGTAGTTTTGTTAATGATAACACATGGAATACATAATAAACATTTATCAACAATGATATGATTTCTTGATTCTGTGAACATATTGCAAAATTAAGAAATCCCGTCCTTGTCGATAAATGTTTGTTTTGTATTTCATGTGTTAGAGTGCATAGTCTTCGCAGTTTCATCTCAAGTACATGGTCTGTAAAAGCAGCTTGTGCCCTGCTTTCTTTGAGCATATAATGTTAAAAACTTAAATGAATACTTCAGTTTAGATTATGGGTTCCTGCATGGCTCAGTCATCAAGTGTAGGACTCATGTCTTGGAGGCCCATGGTTTAAGCCTTATTGAGTCCACTGGGTGTTGTTCAGGAGTTTCCCTTGGCAAGACACTGCAGAGCCCTGGCCTAGTAATTGCGGGACTCTGGAAATACTTGAATATGGGAGCTGTTGCTGTGGTGTGACTGAAATGTTGAAAGCGGCATAAAACACCATTGAATCAATCAATTTATCAGTTTAGATAAAGCCAGATGTTGAAATTTATTTTGTGATTTATTACCCAAGGTAATCATCACATTGGTTTGAAAGTATAAATATTGTTGTGAAGATGACTCTATTATTGTTAAGTTAGTTCAAGTGTGGATTGCAAGCAGAGACATGGATTTTTAAACTAGTTAGTAAGTTACCATGCCATCCTGTATCTTGTTTACTTTTGCACAGCATTTTAAAAGCCCCACTGTTTACTTTTGATCGATACTGCATACTGGGTCTTTAACTCTGTACCGCACAATCCCCAACTTTTAACAACCCTGAGAAAGACGGCTTTTGAAAACATTGTGGGAAAAGGAAAACATCCTGGTAACCAGAATTTTTTCTTTTCCGACAATGTTTTCTACCCTTTCCAAATTAAATTTCAAGTTTTGATTCAAATTCATTTTGTCATCTGCGAATGCTTTGAATTTGGACTAATCCAAAATTTTGTTGTTTGGTAAAGAATTAATCGCTTTTCAAAGCTTTTGAAGGGACATAAAACTTAAAAAAAAAAAAACATTAGATATTAATGCCTTGATAGGTCATCACCATAAAAGGGAGCCCTGAAAGCTGTACTACTGCCTGCATGGAAATACTGAAGATTGTGCAGTCGGAAGCCCAGGCTTTGGTGAAAGGGTAAGTTGAACAATTATTACTGTAATGTATATTTGTTGACATGTGACCAATCATTGTGAGGGACACGAAAGAGGGAAAGGAAAAGCTTATGAATGAAGTTAGAAACATTGGAAAAAAGTGAATTAACTCATTACAAAATAAAGCCGACCCTGGGAGAGAAGCCATTTCAAAACATTCACTACAAAGTTTTTCGAAAACCCGCTAAAAATGGGTGACAGAATCGGTAATTGGTATTACAGGAGTGGAGGAACTACATGGTTTTATGTATAGTTTTGGAAAGAATTGACAGTGACGCTTTTTGTAAGTTGCCAGTAAAGAGTATTTGTTGACTATTAGTTCAAGATGAATAACGGCTAAGTAGTTATTTCCCTTCTGTCATCAAAACAACCCTTTTTAGTTGTAATTTGTTAACTGTAGGCTTAGATTTCCATAGAGTACATGAATTAAGGTTTTGGCTAATTACATGTGATGTTTATGTTGATGGCATAGATCAAAGATAAGGCTCCACTTTTTTGGCAGTCTGATCTTAATCTACACAGGCTGGACAGGTAACTTGTGTTGTAAGAGGACCATTTAGTATTTCAGGTCATATGATTTTTTCGTTTTCCATTTTTCTTTCAGGAAAGGCCCTCAGGAACAACTTGGCAGTGAAAAGTAAGTTTGTTACTTTAAAAATACCACAACTGTTCTTGTTGCAACTTCTAGTTGGAAGTTGGCAAAAGTAGCTGACGTAGGCAAAATACTTTTGTTGAAAGAATTTAAAGCGTTTTAAAGCTTTCGACACCATAGACCATACCAGAAATTTTTTGTTGACGGGTTAGATCAAGATCAGACTGCACAGACTGCACAGAACATGCAGTCTGATCTTTGATCTACTCTGTCCACAGTTGTATTCTAGATTATGATTGAACTGTCTCTAGATCTTGCTGAGGACATATATTTTTAGCTTTGTGGAAAATTCTTTTCATTTATTTAGTAGTGAAAAGAGTTAAACAGGACCAATCACATATTACAACTTGTAGATCTAGATTCTCCTTCATAAAACATGCTGTGTAAAAATTCTTAATATTCTTTTTTTTACAGAGAAAAATATGTCTGCTTTAAGTATACTTGGTACTGTAGTGGTTATATTAATTTTGTTTATTTGTTTGATTTGCCTGCTCGGTACTAGGTTTATTAAATTATGGAAACGGGCATTTGATGTTGCTCATGAAGGATTAAAAGCATTGCTGGCAAATCTTTATACCCCCTAAAACATAGTGGAGGGTAGTATACAGGAATTGCCACTGCTGGCTGTCTCTCTGTCTGTCCGTAGACACAAATTTGTCCAGAGCAATACTCCAACACTTTGTAAGGTACTGAACTCAAATTTACACAGTGTTCCTATGTATATTATATATATATATATCTGAGGTTGTGCCTTCGCAATTTTCATCCTTCTGTGATTTGTTGAAGAATTATATCCCCTTGAACTTTTTATACGCCCGTCGAAGACGGGACGTATTATGGGATCACCCGTGGCGGGCGGGCGTCCAGTTCTTTGTCCGGAGCATATCTCCAAAACTATACAAGCTAGGGTTATGAAATTTCATGGGTGGATAGATCTCATCGAGGCGGAGTGCAGTGCACAGGAATCATAACTGTTGCTCGCTTAATTTTTTGAGTTATTGCCCTTTGTTGTTTTTCATACTTGAATTTTGTCCGGAGCATATCTCCAAAACTATACTAGCTACGGTTATGAAATTTCATGGGTGGATAGATCTCATCGAGGGGGAGTGCAGTGCACAAGAATCATAACTCTTCCTTGCTTAATTTTTGAGTTATTGCCCTTTGTTGTTTTTCATACTTGAATTTTGTCCGGAGCATATCTCCAAAACTATACTAGCTAGGGTTATGAAATTTCATGGGTGGATAGATCTCATTGATGGGGAGTGCAGTGCACAGGAATCATAACTCTTCCTTGCTTAATTTTTGAGTTATTGCCCTTTGTTGTTTTTCATACTTGAATTTTGTCCGGAGCATATCTCCAAAAGTATACAAGCTAGGGTTATGAAATTTCATGGGTGGATAGATCTCATCAAGGGGGAGTGCAGTGCACAAGAATCATAACTCTTCCTTGCTTAATTTTTGAGTTATTGCCCTTTGTTGTTTTTCATACTTGATTTTTGTCCGGAGCATATCTCCAAAAGTATACTAGCTAGGGTTATGAAATTTCATGGGTGGATAGATCTCATTGAGGGGGAGTGCAGTGCACAGGAATCATAACTCTTCCTTGCTTAATTTTTGAGTTATTGCCCTTTGTTGTTTTTCATACCTGAATTTTGTCCGGAGCATATCTCCAAAACTATACTAGCTACGGTTATGAAATTTTATGGGTGGATAGATCTCATTGAGGGAGAGTGCAGTACACAAATATCATAACTCTTCCTTGCTTAATTTTTGAGTTATTGCCCTTTGTTCTTTTTCATACTTTAATTTTGTCCGGAGCATATCTTCAGAACTATAGTAGCTAGGGTTATGAAATTTCATGGGTAGATAGATCTCACTGAGGGGGATTGCAGTGCACAAGAATCATAACTCTTGCTTTCTTAATTTTTCAGTTATTGCCCTTTGTTGTTTTTTATATTTGAATTTTGTCCGGTGAATATCTCCAAAACTATACTAGCTAGGGTTATGAAATTTCATGGGTGGATAGATCTCACCGAGGCGGAGTGCAGTGCACAGGAATCATAACTCTTGCTTGCTTAATTTTTGAGTTATTGCCCTTTGTCGTTTTTCATACTTGATTTTTGTCCGGAGCATATCTCCAAAACTATACTAGCTAGGGTTATGAAATTTCATGGGTGGATAGATCTCATCGATGGGGAGTGCAGTGCACAGAAATCACAACTCTTGCTTAATTTTTGAGTTATTGCCCTTTGTTGTTTTTTATACTTGAATTTTGTCCGGTGCATGCCCCAGCTTTACAACTTGGGGTAAGACGGGCGTATCTTGCAACAATTTGCCGCTCTTGTTCTAACTTTTACTTTTGCACTGTACCATTCTGCATTCTGTGACGAAGACCTGTTTTTGTTACAAGAAGCTGGTGGGTGGGTATAATCATGTTTAGTGATAGTTTTTCCTGAGCCACATTAGGAATGTCTACATTCAATACAACTGACATGGTATTGATTCACTTGGTGTTATTTGAGCAATATCACTGTTTTCAGTTTGGCTTGCAGAAAAAAAGTGGAGTAAGAAAGCATTTCAACTTTTGCCATGCTATTTTCTGTTGCAAGACCAAAGTCTATACCAGTTGATATTGTATTGTACATTTTCTTGCAGAGACTGTCCATTAAGATTGCTGTGTCCAAATCAGCTGTGTGGCCGTATCATCGGTAAAGGTGGCTCGGTAATCAAAAACTTTATGGAGCAATCTGGAACTCATATCATTGTGTCCAAGTGAGTTTTTTTTTTTATATCTTTTTGTATTTTAACTCTATGAAACCCGAGTGTGCTTTCACTCTTGACCACACCACAAAATTTTGGACTAGCTTGTATTGAAAACTTCTGCAGATAACAAATTCAAAGCTCACATGATGGAATTGGCCATTGATAGGGCAGACAGCAATGAGGGAAAATGAGGAAATGCAGATTTCTAGTATTTTTTGCTTTTCCAATTATGTATTGTGTTGTAAAGTGTTAACAACTGAAGCAAGTAGGATGAGAACACTGAATTTAAAAAAGATCAACACAGCGAAAAGTGGGACCTTCAAATTTTCTTACATAGGTTCCAAAGTCTCAATAACAGAATACAGGTAAGAGGGAGTGATGGAATTCTAAATCTATTATTTTCTTTTTCAAACCCTATGTTATGGGTACTCGTAGAATCGTCTCTTATGAGTACCAATAACAGAGGGTTTAGTGAAGAACAACTAATATTTTCAATTTTGAAATCAAAATCACTTCCTCAATCAGTTTAAAGGGGGGTTGGCTTCTATTAACGATGAATTTTGGCCCTGTCTTCATTTTCTATTGTTTTCCTTACCGTTTTTAGCTCACCTGAGCACAACGTGCTCAAGGGGAGCTTTTAGGGTCACTGGGTGTCCGTCGTGCGTCGTCCGTCGTGCGTCGTGCGTCGTCAACAATTCTTTAAACATCAACTCCTCCTAAACCGCTGGGCCAATTTGGACCAAACTTGGCAGGAATGTTCCTTGGGAGGTCCTCTTTAAAAATTGTTCACAGAATTTGATTCCGTCAAAAACTCTGGTTGCCATGGCAACCAAATGGAATTTTTTAGCAAATTCTTTAAAAATCTTCTCCTGAAACCGCTGGTCGGATTTTGAAATAATTTCACAGATATGTTCCTTGGGTGACCCTTTTCAAAAATTGTTCGTGAAATTTTGATCCGTCAAAAATTGTGGCTCTGGTGAATGGGGCTACTTGCACTATACAGAAATGAAGGAATTCTTAAAAAATCTTCTCCTCCGAAACCGCTGGTCAGATTTTTAAATAATTTCACAGAATTGTTCCTTGGGTGACCCTTTTCAAAAATTGTTCGTGAAATTTTGATCCGTCAAAAATTGTGGCTCTGGTGAATGGGGGCTACTTGCACTATATAGAAATGAAGGAATTCTTAAAAAATCTTCTTCTCCGAAACCGCTGGTCAGATTTTGAAATAATTTCACAGAGATGTTCCTTGGGTGACCCTTTTCAAAAATTGTTCGCGAAATTTTGATCCGTCAAGAAACATGGCTCTGGCGAATGGGGGCTTCTTGCACTATTGGGAAATGAGGAAATTCTTAAAATTTTTTCTTCTCTGAAACCACTGGTCAGATTTTGAAATAATTTCTCTGGATATTCCTTGGGTGACCCTTTTCAAAAATTGTTTATAAAATTTTAATCCGTCAAGAAACATGGCTCTGGTGAATGGGGGCTACTTGCACTATATAGGGAAATAAAGAAATTTTTAAAAATTCTTCTTCTCTGAAACGGCTGGACAGATTTTAAAATGATTTCACAGTGATGATCCTTGGGTGACCCTTTTCAAAAACTGTTCACAAAATTTTGATCCATGAAGAAACATGGCTCTGGTGAATGGGGGCTACTTGCACTATATGGAAATGAAGAAATTCTATATGGAAATGAAGAAATTCTTGAAAATTCTTTTTCTCTGAAACCCCTAGTCAGATTTTAAAATAATTTGACAGAGATGTTCCTTGGGTGATCCTTGCTCTTGTGAATGGGAGCTACTTGCACTATATGGACATGATGATATTCTTGAAAATTCTCTTTCTCCGAAACCCCTGGTCAGATTTTAAAAGAAATTTTCCGAAATGTTCCTTGGGTGACCCTTTTCAAAACTTGTTCGTAAATTTTGATCCATCAAGAAACATGGCTCTCGTGGATGGGGGATACTTGCTCTTATACAGAAATGAAGAATTCTTAAGAATTCTTCTTTTTGAAACTGATGGTCAGATTTGGAAATGAATTTTACAGGTGACCTTTTGAAAATTGCTTAGCAAAATTATAGATTTGGTTCCAATGTTTCAATACCTCAAAAAAAAAAATATAGGCTATGGTCATCTCAAAACTCAGGTGAGCGATCCAGGGCCATCTTGGCCCTCTTGTTAAGTATTGTCTGATAATGAACTCCCTAAAAATTGATTGGTGAAGTTAACTGTATATTGCTTATGATGATAGCATAAAGTTGTCCAGATCTGACTAACACTGAGGATCTGAAAAAATCTGAAGCATATTGAATATATATATCTGAAATATAGTTTTGTGGGAGGAGGGGGGTCATCTGCAAATGTTTGAACTATTAGGTATATGTCTGATTCTTTATTAACTCGTTTGGAAACTATAAGAAACAAAATGAATAATGTTGATTGAAGCAGAAAACTTAACTGTAATGTATTTCAATTGATTAAAGTGCAGAATACATCTTTATAAACTTAATACATGAAGACTATCATGTTTACAATATTGTCACAGTATTTTATGCAAAAAGACATTCTCAGTTAAATGGAGTCTAAACCGATTGTACTATCGATAGCTAGTTGGTTTGCTCTTCCGATTACAAAGCGATAATCGATTGAGATTTTAAACCGATTGCCCAACACTACATTTCAACAGGATTCATTCTTTTCCCACGGCTGATCATTGTTGAGACAGTATGTGGGGGAACCTGCTAGTTGTGCGGGATAGGTGCACTGGTACCATGTTACTGAAATTATAGAGAAAAGTGCATCAAACACCTTGCAGACAAACAAATGAATCAGAGGAGCAATGTCGAAGAATCTCCTTAATAGCAGAAAAATGCTGCGTGGAAAAGATTTGTAGTTCAGAGTGTAATAAAAAAATAAGACCATATTGCTGCTTATGATGATGATACAAAGTTGTCCAGATCTGACAGTCTCTGAGGATCTGTAAATATCTGAGGCTGCATGTAATTGTGGAATTTATTGATTGCCACAAATATTGAAAAAGTTTCAGAAAACACTGTTAGTCAGCTAAACTATCCAGAGTTTTCTCTACCATAAAAAAGGGCCTTTAAAACTTTGTGGAAAGAAGAGAAAATGCTTGTAACCAGTATGTGCTCTTCTTCCCACCAAGTTTTGTAACCTTTCAAAGACATATTTTCAGTCTTTATCAGAGCTCCAGATTAGGGTTTGTGTGTGTGGGTGGGGTGATGGTTTTTCTAAATTCATTATTTCTCATTCAATCCTTACGTTGTGTGTGCGCATTAGAATCGTCTTGTTGAGACGATTCTAATGAGTAGCCATAACATAAGGTTTGGTGGCGAATAATTAATTTCTTAAATTTCAAAAATCAAATTCCCTCTATCTAGAGCTCTGCTTTATTAGCTCACCTGAGCACAACATGCTCAAGGGGAGCTTTTAGGATCACCTGGTGTCCGTCGTCAACAATTCTTTAAACATCAACTCCTCCTAAACCGCTGGGCAGATTTGGACCAAACTTGGCAGGAATGTTCCTTGGGAGGTCCTCTTTTTAAAAAATGTTCACAGAGTTTGATTCCATCAAAAACTCTGGTTGCCATGGCAACCAAATGGAATTTTTTAGCAAATTCTTTAAAAATCTTCTCCTCTGAAACCGCTGGTCGGATTTTGAAATAATTTCACAGATAATATTATGTTCCTTGGGTGACCCTTTTCAAAAATTGTTCGTGAAATTTTGATTCGTCAAAAATTGTGGCTCTGGTGAATGGGGGCTTCTTGCACTATACAGAAATGAAGGAATTCTTTAAAAAATCTTCTCCTCTGAAACCGCTGGTCGGATTTTGAAATGATTTCACAGATATGTTCCTTGGGTGACCCTTTTCAAAAATTGTTCATGAAATTTTGATCCGTCAAAAAATGTGGCTCTGGTGAATGGGGGCTTCTTGCACTATACAGAAATGAAGGAATTCTTAAAAAATCTTCTTGTCTGAAACCGCTGGTCAGATTTTGAAATAATTTCATAGAGTTGTTCCATGGGTGACCCTTTTAAAAAATTGTTCGCGAAATTTTGATTGGTCAAGAAACATGGCTCTGGTGAATGGGGGCTTCTTGCACTATACAGAAATGAAGAAATTCTTAAAAATTCTTCTTCTCTGAAACAGCTGGTTAGATTTTGAAATAATTTCACAGACTTGTTCCTTGGGTGACCCTTTTCAAAAATTGTTCGTGAAATTTTGATCTGTCAAAAAATGTGGCTCTAGTTAATGGGGGCTTCTTGCACTATACAGAAATGAAGAAATTCTTAAAAATTCTTCTTCTCTGAAACAGCTGGTTAGATTTTGAAATAATTTCACAGTTGTTCCTTGGGTTACCCTTTTCAAAAATTGTTTGTGAAATTTTGATTGGTCAAAAAATGTGGCTCTAGTGAATGGGGGCTTCTTGCACTATACAGAAATGAAGGAATTCTTAAAAAATCTTTTTCTCTGAAACCGCTGGTCAGATTTTGAAATAATTTCACAGAGTTGTTCCATGGGTGACCCTTTTAAAAACTTGTTCGCGAAATTTTGATTGGTCAAGAAACATGGCTCTGGTGAATGGGGGCTTCTTGCACTATACAGAAATGAAGAAATTCTTAAAAATTCTTCTTCTCTGAAACAGCTGGTTAGATTTTGAAATAATTTCACAGTTGTTCCTTGGGTTACCCTTTTCAAAAATTGTTCGCGAAATTTTGATTGATCAAGAAACATGGCTCTGGTGAATGGGGGCTACTTGCACTATACAGAAATGAAGAAATTTTTGAAAATTCTTCTCTGAAATGGCTGGACAGATTTTGAAAAAATTTTACAGAGATGTTCCATGGGTGACCCTTTTCTAAAATTGTTCGCGAAATTTTGATTGGCCAAGAAACATAGCTCTAGTGAATGGGGGCTACTTGCACTATATGGAAATGAAGAAATTCTTGAAAATTCTTCTTCTCTGAAACCTGTGGTCAGATTTTAAAATAATTTGACAGAGATGTTCTTTGGGTGACCCTTTCCAAAAGCTGTGCATATAATTTTAATCCGTCAAGAAACATGGCTCTTGTGAATGGGGGCTACTTGCACTATACGGACAAGATGAAATTCTTTAAAATTCTCTCTTCTCTGAAACCCGTGGTCAGATTTTGAAATAATTTCAGAGAGATGTTCCTTGGGTGACCCTTTTCAAAACTTGTTTGTAAATTTTGATCCATCAAGAAACATGGCTCTCGTGGATGGGGGCTACTTGCTCTTAAACAGAAATGAAGAATTCTTAAAAATTCTTCTTTTTGAAACTGATGGTCAGATTTCGAAATGACTTTTACAGGTGACCTTTTGAAAATTGCTTGGCAAAATTATAAATTTGGTTCCAATGTTTCAGTACCTCAAAAAAAAAAATAGACTATGGTCATCTCAAAAATTCAGGTGAGCGATCCAGGGCCATCTTGGCCCTCTTGTTGTATTGTTGTCTTTTTTTTTTTTTTTTTTCAGTTTGGACAGGTCTAACTTTGTCTTCTGTTAAATGGTCAAGAAGAAGAAGATGGGTTTTGTAGGGTGGAAAAAACTAGTGTAATGTTAGATTGTATAGTGAAGGGTCAGGCAAGTCACTGCAGCCCATGTAGTTTTCTCTGTCTCCCTATAAGGCAACTGCAGATCTTCTTACCAGCAAAAGGGTCACATTTAACCCTTTACCAAACAATCCTGGTTTTCAACAACCCTGAAAGAGAATGCTTTTGAAAACATTGTGGGAAAAGAAGAAAATGCTGTAAAGCAGCATTTTCTCCTTTTCCTACAATGTTTTCTGACCTATCACAGACAGAAACAATCATTTTGGCAACATTTGATTTGTCGTCTGTAAATGCTTTCAGTTTGGTTTAGTCCATAATTTGTCGTTTGGTAAACATGTTGTTCACTCATTCTGGCTCTATCAAGCTCCAATTTTACATTTTATACTTGTTCAAACAGTGCTTCGGAGGGCAATATGTATGTGGATAGAGTTGTTACAATCACTGGACCCTTAGACAACTGTAAGAAGGCTGAACAACTTATCAGTGAAAAGATGAGAAAGTGCAATGAACTAGATTATCAGAATTTCCAGGTAAGTAAGCAGTTGAACTATGCAGGCAAATTCTTGACCCACCTTTGAATAGCTGTTACTATTGAAATTAAAGTGATACATTTGAAGAAGAGAGATGCTATGAATGACTTTAAAAAGGCTTTGAAAAAAGAGCAGTTACTGGTTTGTTGGAAACGTTTGTTCTAACTTCAATTTTGCCAATGCTGTCAGATTATGAGATGTCAGGAAAAAAGAATGCTATGCTTTCCAAGAGTCATAATATCTCAGTTACATATCTCTTTTTGATATTCTCCTGTTCATCCCCTTCATGTTGTGCTTATGATTGTCAAGAAGCCCAGCCGGGTAGCTCAGTGCTTAGCCGATGTGACTCATGGCCTGTTAGTTCTGAGTTCTATATCCGAGTAAGGCAAACTTTCTGTGTGTTTTTACCTGTTATACATTGGAGTTAGTAACTTAGATAGTTATGTTGGTACTGGCTTTGCACACATTTAATTTATTGTCTGTTATAATGCTTTTACTTTGGACCAGTCTGAATAGATTTCATAGGTTCAGGAAGATAATGACATCTGCATGTATACATTAAAGTAATAAGCCTTTTACCATACAATTCCTTCTTTTCTCAACCTTGAGAAATCTGATAGCATTATGGGAAAAGGAGAAAATGCTGTTAAAGTAGGGATTGTGTGGTAATGAGTTAAACTACAATCCAAGCAGTTCTTGATAAAAAGATAATAAATTTTTTCAGCAAATGGGAATGTTTCCACCAAACATGGGACCGGGTGGCCCGATGGGACCAGGCTTCTATCAGGGTGGAAGAGGAGGTCCCCCATTCCCTCCTGGACCCTTCCCAATGGTAAGGTGACAAAGGTGTCATGACACAATGATGCATACATCTCGGCTGACTTGCATTCTTTGATTTTCCCTGTCATGAATTCCTAAAAAATCAACAAGAATTTGGACCTGTCCAGATTCAAAGCATTTTCAGGAGTAAATTTAGATGTGACTGAATTTGTTTTCTTTTTTATGACAGGGCAGAAAATATAATAAAAGAAGAGGAAAATGCTGGTTACCAGTAATTTAATCAGCTTTTCTGCTGGTTTCAAAAGCCGCTTGTTGGGGTTGTTGTAACTTGGGGTTGTATGGTAGAGTTGAAAAGAGAAAATGCAGTCCCTTATTGCCAAGTTGTTTTTAGTGGTTGAGTTTAACCCTTTCCCAAACAAACCCTGGTTTTTATGTGTCTGCAGTAAAAGTCTTTCGAAAACACTGTGGGAAAAGAAGAAATTGCTCGTAACGAGCAATTTCTCCTTTTCCCACAGTGTTTTCTACCCTTTTTGAGAACTTTGTCATTTTCTCCAAATCGAAAATTGTCGTCTGCAAACTCTTTTGGTTTGGAAGGGTCCAAAATTTGTCGTTTGGGAAAGGGTTAACAAAGAAATCCTCATTGGATCCTGATGGCAGTTTTAGTCATGTAGGAGTGTGCATAGGCAAGGCATTGCACAATCTTGGCTTGGTATTGATGAAACCAAGGATAGTAGTCAAGAAGTAAACCATTGCAGTAGTTTGACTGAAATACTGTTAGAAGTGAGATGTTTAACAGAAATCATCATATGTACACACACACTCAAAAAAAAAAAGTTTTACTTTTAGTTGATTCTAATGAGTACCCATAACATAAGGATTGTTGTAGAATGATTAACAATTTCAATTTGAATTTTGAAATCAAAATCACTCCCTCTGTCTGTAGCTCTGACTATTACATGACTAAAATAGCTTTGTCTATGGGGTGAAAATTCAATTCATCCATATTTTTTTTTTCCTTGTACCAAATATTTTGATGTTGAACACCTTTGATTCTGATTTCAAGGGGCCAGGCATGTACCCAGGACCTGGACTGTATAATCCCCCACAACCACCACCACAGCAGTTGGAAGTCTACTACATGTATATTCCAGAACCTACTGTAGGAGCTGTGATTGGAAGTAAGGGAGCCAACATAAAAAATATCATGAGGCTGTCAAATGCTAGAGTCAAGGTATGAACTGTATTTTCATTCTACTTTAGAAGAATAGGGAAAATGAAATCTGTATGTAAAAGAAAATTGTGATGAGTACTGGTGAAAGAGACTCCAGGTAGGATGATAGGTGCACTGACCGCCATGATATAACTGAAATGATGTTGAAAATGGCTTTAAACACACACACAATTAATTGATCCAAAATAGGGAAAATATGTACATGTCTCTGAGTATGATTGTCATCAAAGGTATTCATATGATTGTCACCAAAGGCGATGAGTATGATTGTCACAAAAGGCAAAGAGTATGATTGCCATCCAAGGCAATGAGTATGATTGCCATCCAAGGCAATGAGTATGACTGCCATCCAAGGCAATGAGTATGTCACCAAAGTCAGTGAGTATGTTTGTCATCCAAAGCAACGAGTGTGATTGTCATCCAAGGCAATGAGTACGATTCTCATCCAAGACAATGAGTATGTTTGTCATCCACGTCAGTGAGTATGATTGTCATTAAAGGCAATGAGTATGATTGTCATTGAAGGCAATGAGTATGATTGTCATCCAAGTCAGTGAGTATGATTGTCATTAAAGGCAATGAGTATGATTGTCAGCAAAGGCAATGGAGATAGATGTTCCGTAATGAAGAGTCTAGGTTTACTTGCATAATTCTTGCAGGGAATTTTATGTATACATACATCATTGGAAATGCTTAACAAATGCTTGTTTTGAGGGGTATAGGTTTTTGGTGTGGTTCAGTGATGGCATGGGAAGGTATCTCTCATGGGTTTCAGTCACCTTTGGCTGTATTTGAGGACAACTTGTCAGGAGTTAAATGTAGAGACAAAATTCTCAGCCGTGTCATAGTACCCTCTTACAGAGGCATAACATTGGATAACTCTTGGCAGAATGTGGTTAAAGTTTGCCAAGAATTTCTGGCAAACAACAGCATCCATCCACTTGACTGACGACCTATCGGTCAAGGTTTACCCCAATGGCACACCCATGGGACAAACTGTATGAAGAGTAAGCTTTAGGTGTCAAAAAAATTTGAAGAATCATCATGCAAGCAACAATAAAAGGGCCAACCAATTGGTTGGGAAGAAGAGTGAGAGCTACAACAGATGTGGATACTGACATGTCGGTTAGGCTTTCGCTGAAATGTCCAAAGGTAGCATCAGGAGTGTCTTATTATGTAATGAAGTATCGCCCAAAATTAAATGAACTTCTGTCCATTACTTCAATACAGATGAATAATCATACATGTAACAAAGAAATGAACCAAATATTTATTTCTGTACTGTAAAAGTCTTAAAAGTTTACCCTAAATTTTTTTTTGGTCTTAGTGTTAATAGCTGGAGTTTTTGGTCTCTAACAAAATTGAACAAGTATCTGTACTTGGCTGTGTTGCACCTACTTATCCCTGTGGACCAAATAAGACCATGTCACAATCTTCTTGCATAAATGATAATCTCTTTCTGCTGGGTGAGTTATTGTAAAGTTAAATGATGGGTGTTTACATGAAAACATCAGCAACTTAAATTCTTAACCCATTACCACACAATCCCTACTTTTGACGCCCCTGAGAAAGAAGCCTTTAGAAAACATTGTAGGAAAAGGAGAAAATGCTGGTAACCAGCATTTTCTCCCTTTCCCACAATGTTTTCTATCCTTCGCAAAACAAAGTTCAAATTTTCAGTCACTTTTATCTTGTCGTCTGCAAATGCCTTCAATTTGGGCAAACCTAAAATTTTGTCGTTTGGTAATGAGTTAAATTAACCCATTTATGCTACAGATTCTTGATCAAAACAGTCAGGGAGGAGAGAGGAAGGAACCTCGTGGAGGTCAGAACAGACCTGATGATCACCGCAAGGTTATCATTACAGGGACTCCAGAGGCCCAATGGAAGGTAAGTAGTGTTGATAATTTATGTGCCATACTGTGGCAAAAAGGGGGTTTAACCCATTACCACACAATCCCTACTTTTGACACCCCTGAGAAAGAAGCCTTTTGAAAACACTGTGGGAAAAGGAGAAAATGCTGGTTACCAGCATTTTCTCCTTTTCCCACAGTGTTTTCTACCCTTCCAAGAACAAATTTCAATTTTTGAGTCACCTTTATTTTGTCGTCTGCAAATGCTTTCAATTTGGACCAGTGTAAAATTTTCTTGTGTGGTAAAGAGTTAACCCTTTACCACATGAGAGAAATCAAGGCAAATCTTTACAAGACAGCAAAATTTTAGACTGCTAATTGAAAGCCATAGCATACGACAAAATTAAAGTGATTCAAAACTTGAAATTGGTTCTGGGAAGGGTAGTAAACATTGTGGGAAAAGGATAAAATGCTGGTTAGCAGCATTTTCTCCATTTACTTTAATATTTTCAGAAGGCTTTCACAGAATTGTGCAAGCCAGGGATTGTTTTGTGAAACATTAAAGCAGTTACATAATGCATATTATTTGCAACTCAGTGGAGGAAATTTGTCTTTGATAGGTTAGAGAGCATTGTGGGAAAAGGAGAAAATGCTGGTTACCAGCATTTTCTCCTCTTCCCACAATATTTTCAATAGGTGTCAACCTTTCATTTGTGAAAAGTTTGGATTGTGTGGTAAAGGGTTAATTCATCTCTGTGTTGTATGAGACATTGCAAATCATCACATAATCAATCCATTTTGTCGAACAGCCTACTGAATCATGTGGTAAATTGGTCCTTGAACATGCAGAAAAGTGACAAATAGGAAAGTCTTGGCCCAGATTAGCCTGTGTTGACGTCACAGGCTGACATGGGCCGATATTTTTGGAGATTTTGGAGAATCCCAAAGTGCTAACCCTTTACCAAATAATACCGGGTTTTCATGACCCCCGAGGAAGAAGTCTTCCGAAAACATTGTGGGAAAAGGATAAAATGCTGGTATCCGGCATTTTCTCCTTTTCCCACAATGTTTTCTGCCCTTCCCATAACAAATTTTAATTTTTGAGCCTTAATTTTGTCGTCTGCAAATGCTTCCAATTTGGATTAGCGTAGAATTATGCCTTTTGGTAAAGAGTTATAACAATTGAGTAGTTTTCAAGACCAAGTGGGTGAAGGTAAGACAGCACAGAGCAGAGCCTGCAGTATTTTCTTTGATTTGACCTCTATTCTTTGGTCTGTTTTCTAGATTGAAAAAAAAAAAACATTTTCATTTGATTTGCACTTCAGGTATGTTTCAGCAGTTTTTCATCAAAAACCAGGCATTGATATATAAACTATTCTGGAAAAATGAATTTATTACACTAACTGTATAACCTTTCTGTTTGTAGGCTCAGTTCTATATTGTTGAGAAAGTGAGGACAGAAATTGGAATGCCTGAAGCAGAAGGTGTTCAGCTTAGATCAGAAGTTTTGGTACCAAAGAGTGTGATTGGCAGAATCATTGGAAAGGGTGGACAAAATGTAAGAGTTGTTTAGATGAACTTGAAATTGTTTAGAAGTTTCAGTTGATCAGATAAATAGCAGTAGAAGGAAAGCCCTCTAAAATCTCTGCCTGGGAGCTCAGCTGGTTGTGCACAGGACTTGAGAAAAGGAGGTTACAGGTTCAATCTCCGACTCAAAATTCTTTCAGAGGATCAACTATTGTCATTGCCACAGGATTCATTCTTCTCTCCCCACAGACCATGCTTTTAATTACATTACGTGGGAAAGTAGCTGGTGGCTTGGAAAATACGGTGTGGATTACTGGTAACAGAAACTGGGAAGGATGAAAAGTTGCACTGGCTGCCGCAAAATAACTGAAATAATGTTGAAAATGGCATTAAATACAATCAATGAATCTTTTATGGCCTAGACATAATTATGGGAATGTTATACGACCAGTAGCATGCATTGTTTCTTGGAATTTGTATACAAATTGATATGATGTCATATGAGATGAAATAGAGTTATTGCAAGTCAAAGGTCTTGCTATTTTAACAATGGTAAATTGCTTCATGTATTAGATTATGGTTTAAAAAGTAGATAGGCCCTCTGAAAGATGGCTTATTAACTCATTACCACGCAATCCCGACTTTTGACGATCCTGAGAAAGAAAACTGTAGAAAACATTGTAGGAAAAGGAGAACATTCTTGTAACCAGCATTTTCTCCTTTTCCCACATTTTCTACGATATCAAAATCCAAAAGCATCATATTAACAAGATTTAATTTGTTGTCTGCAGATGCCATGAATTTGGTCCAGTCCAAAAATTTGTTTGGTAAAGAGTTAACCCTTTCCTCCATAAGGCATTCCTATGGCATCTCTAATTGACCCTAAATAATAGCAAGGATGAAGCCGTTTCTTATGTGTAAATGACACCTTTTGATAGCATAGAAAACATTGTGACAGAAGATGAAATTGCTCGTCACGAGCAGTTTCACCTTCTGCCACAATGTTTTAAAAAGGCTCCTACAAGTAATGAGTAGAAATGAGTATCTATGGAGTAAAGGGTTAACAAGTTGGATTAGACTGATGTTTTTTTCAATTGCTGTCAATAATAAATTAATATTGTTACAAGCAGCCTCTAAACTTCTCTATTTCTTGTTGCTATATGTTGTTACAGAAATGCCAGCTCTTAGCCTGAAGGGCTATTATGATTGATGAAATAATTATTTCCTATTCCAGGTAAAGGAAATGCAAAGAGTGACGGGTGCAACTGTAAGGACTCCCGACACAAAAGCTTTCCAGGAAGGAGAAGATGTTCCTGTAACGATTATCGGGGACTTCTATGCCAGTCAGTCAGCCCAGCGTCGTATTCGTGCCTTGATGTCACAGGCTTTACAAGGCGTTCGAGACGGCCCACCACCACCACCATCAGGCCGTAGAATGATGAATGGCAACTAGGCTTTTATGTTAAGATACGATGTCAAGATGAAGTCCATTTTTTTTCAAGAATTTTTATGTCGAAACCCATAGAGTGATGAATTTAGGAAATAAGTTTTTTTAAATTCATTGAAGAAAAGCTTAATACTTTACTACACAATCCTGACTTTTAAACTACCTTGAGCAGCTTTTGAAAACATTGGGAGAAAAGGTGAAAATGCTGGGGGCCAGTTCTTTGTTCTTTTAACACAATGTTTTCTACCTTTTCATAAAACTTAAGTTCATTTGTTCAAATTCTAAACTTATCGTTTTGAATTTTGAAGAGTCAAAGAATTGGCATAGGTAAAGGTTCATTTGTTGGAATTTCTATTGTTTTGATCAGAATATGTGACAAACAGTGGTGATCTAACAACAGATTGCATGTTTGTGATCTACACTGCAAAAACAATATAAGTTATGAAAAACTATACATTAATCTAACAACAAAATTTTGGACTTGTCTAAATTGAAAGCAGTTTGCATACAACAAAATCTGCATTTTGAGTCATAAATCAAATAGTGAAGCGGCGCCTGTCGAAGGGAAGAAAAGGTAGTTGGAATTCGAGAAAATAATGGTAACCATCTTTTTCTCATTTTCACACAATGTTTTGAAAAGCTTTCTTCCTCAAGGTTGTGAAAAACTTTGGACTGTGTGGTAAGGAGACATTTAATTTTTGAAAGGAATGTACTTGTCGTATATAAATGGCCATCTAAATGACAGTTGTGTTGAGAGAAAGTGAAAGAGCCAGTGTGATGTATTGAGAACAAACTTACAAACATTGGTCATTGTTATATTCTAGAAGGCCAGTTTGTAAAAATATAAAATTATTATTTTTGATACTTGTTGACAATTTTTTTTGTTATTTTTACAAAGAAAAAAATAGGGGTTCTGTTTTTAGGCCCTGTGTTGAATTGAGAACTGCCATATTTATTGTATATGAATGTAAACAGTATTGCAAGTGGACTTTTGATACTTGCCTATACTGGTAGATTGGCATTTAACATGAATTGAACAAATCTGCTTTGATAATATATAAGCAAATTATACTGGAAATTGTCTTCAGTTTTACACCATTTTGTATGAAGACAGTTTAATGAACATCATATCCCCTGACTGTGGTTATAATCTAGTCACATTCTATATGTCAAGTATGTATTTCAGAGAAATGAAACCTAACAATTAACTCTTTACCACACGAGAAAATTTTAGACCGGTCCAAATTGAAAGCATTTGCAGACGACAAAACAAAGGTAACTGAAAGTTTGAAACTTGGTCTGGGAAGGGTAGAAAACACAGTGGGAAAAGGAGAAAATGCTGGTTACCAGCATTTTCTCCTTTTCCCACAGTGTTTTCAAAAGGCTTCTTTCTCAGGGGCGTCAAAAGTAGGGATTGTGTGGTAATGGGTTAAATCAGGCAGGCCAGTGGTATTTACAATACAAACATACTTTTTTGCTGTTTTCTGGACTTGTGTCCTGCCGCAGACAACTTTCTTTTGTATTGCAACAGACCACTTTTGGGAAAAATGATAAAAGGTAGCAGGAAAACTCTGCTGGTAGTAGGATATTCTTTGTTGCCAAATTTTCAGATGTATTGAATCTTAACCCATTACAACACAATCCCTACTTTCGACGACCCTGAGAAAGAAGCATTTAGAAAACATCGTGGAAAAAGGAGAAAATGCTGGTAAACAGCACTTTCTCCTTTTCCCTCAATGTGTTCTACCTTTCACGAAACAAATATCAAATTTTCAGTCAGTTTTATTTTGTAGTCTGCAAATGCTTTCGATTTGGATAAACCTAAAATTTTGTCGTTTGGTAGAGAGTTAATTCATGGTGGTTAAACCTTTACTAGATAACAAATTTTCAGACTCGACCAGATTGAAAGCATGTGTAGCCTTCAAATTGAGTGTACTCTATATGATCTCTGTCTTTGATGACATTGTGGGAAAAGGAGAAAATGCTGTTTACCAGCATCTTCTCTTTATAGCAGTGTTCTCAAAAGGCTTCTGTCTTGGGCATTGTAATAGAATTGTTTGATAGAAGGTTAACTGCAAATTACATTGATGTTTCTGAAGTGGTCTGCTGTTAAGTTATGTCTGGGTGGTCAGGAACTTAAATAATATATGGCTTTTCTTAGTTGAATTTCAAACACTTTCAACATTACTTCAATTTCATCACCAGCATCAATATGTACAAGTCAACTTAAGTAATCATATCTTTGATAAGATATGGAAACACACACACACACTCTTTGAATTAGTAAAGAACCCAGTATTTCAACAGAACTTTGATTGATTGATTTGATAATATTTTCCTATAAAGCAAATTGTCAACATGTACTTTTTTTTTCCCTTTCCCAAAATTTAATATATTGTTGAAAGAGACTCCGAGTTACCGTTTATTTTGAATGAGTCTGCTCTCTTCAACATTATGTGAAAGATGGTTATAAACTGGGATTGGCCATGTGTCATGGCTCTTTACTTAGACATGATTCATCTTGAACATTTCAATATTGCTTATATGGTTAAAGTGACCCTTAGAGTGCACCAAATAAATGAAATTAATGCAAGCAGCGAAAAGCACACAGATTAACCTTTTACCCCATAAGGCATTTCTATTGCAACTCTACTTGACCGTAAAAGACAGCAAGGATGAAGCCGTTTCTTATGTGTAAATGACACCTTTTGATAGCATAGAAAACATTGTGACAAAAGGTGAAATTGCTCCTCACGAGCAATTTCACCTTTTGTCACGTTTTCCAAAGGCTGCTACAAGCAATGTGTAGAAATCGGTATCTATGGAGTAAAGGGTTAAACTTGTGAAATATTTTTTATATCCTATCTTGAGGGTTGAATGAACCTAGAGACAATTTTAATTTAGAAATAAGACCCTTGAAATTACAGTTTTTAGGTTGTGTTGTTTTCTGCAGTGCCTCTGCAAAGTGGACAGTGTAGATCAAAGATCAGACTGCAGTCTGTGCAGTCTGATCTTGATCAACACTGGCCAATAAGGCCATTCCTGTTGTAAAAAGACATTTGGTAGTGGTGTTTTGAGACTGGATCCTCTGTGCACTTTATCAATGTCTACACTGTCTGCAGAAGCAACTGTTAGGCACTCTAAGGGGATTATCAAAGATACTTGCATACGGAAGACCCACATTGTAATGTAGGTCTTACAGAAACTGTAAATTTCATGGTCAGTGCTTACAAAACCTTGTTTAGTACTCAAATGAGCATTAAGAAGTTTTAACACCTACATCAAAGTCATTGAATAGATCTTGGTAATTTCTAAACTTTTAACCTTAAACCAAACACTTACGTGTTTTCGTGAACCTAAGGAAGAAGAGATTTGAAAAATTTGTGGGAAAAAGAATAAATATTGTTAATCAGTGTTTTCTCATTTACCCACAATGCTTTCAGCTCTCTGAAAAACGAATTTCATCATTTGAGTCACTGTTGGGTTTTCATCTGCCAAGTTTGTCAATTTGTAAAAGTCTCTCCTACTGCTTTCCATTTGGACATGTCAAACATGCTGATGTGGGGTATAATAATTAAGTGTTAACCATACAGCAAAATGTTTGACTGGTCCACTTTGAAGAAACTTGAAGATAATTTAAATTTAGATGAATTGGTAGAAAATACTGGTAGGAAAAGGAGAAAATGCTGCTTTACAGGATTTTCTCCTTTTCCCGCAATATTCTTACAAACTTCCTCTCTAAGGGTCGTTAAAATGCAGGATTTTTGATAAAGGAAGGGTCAAGACTTCTCTCCTTGATTCATTTATCTAAAGTATTAACACTAATGAGCACGAACTAGTTTTATAAGCAAGGACCATTGTCTGTATATTTCTTTGTTTAATTGGTTTTTATGAGTTAGTGCATCATGTTTCGTTTTTGGAAGTCGGTGGCTTTGTTAATATGTTAATGGTAATACTTTCTGTTATAGACAATATTATGTCTTTAAGAAAAGAAAATTACAACAATGTTAGGCATTTGGTATAGTAATAAGATTCTTCTTTGTTAACATTCTTAAATATCTGTTGCGTATTTTTACAGTAACTTAACCCATTACCACACAATCCCTACTTTTGATGCCCCTGAGAAAGAAGCCTTTAGAAAATGACGTGGGAAAAGGAGAAAATGCTGGTAACCAGCATTTTCTCCTTTTCCCACAGTGTTTTCTACATTTCCCAGAACAAATTTCAATTTTTCAGTCACCTTTATTTTGTCGTCTGCAAATGCTTTCAATTTGGACCAGTCTAAAATTTTCTTGTGTGGTAAAGAGTTAATTATGGATTGAGCTCATCATTATTTGAGTATGAAATTCACCCCTTCTAAACCAAAAAATAGTTTTGGGAAAATAGGGTCAAAGGCTGGGAAAGACTAGTTCAAGCGCCATATTTACCCACTATTCTGGGTAATTTTTAAACATGAAGACTAGCCTTCTGATCAGATTAGACATAGTATCTTGGTAAATTGGTTTACAGCATAGTCTTTTCAGCCTGATCACAGTCTTTGCCCTCCATGCAGGATCACACTTTTGCTAATGGCACAGGAAAGTTATTGCAGGATTCATTTTAAGGATTTAACCCTTTGCCAAACAATCCCTGGTTTTTACAACCCCGAGATAGAAGCCTTTTGAAAACATTGTGGGAAAAGGAGAAAATGCTGGCAGCCAGCATTTTCTCCTTTTCCCACAATGTATTCTACCCTGCTGGAAACAAATTTCAATTTTTGAGTTGTGTTTGTTTTGTCGCCTGCAAATGCTTTCAATTTGCACCAGTCTAAAATTTTGTTGTTTGGTAAAGGGTTAAAACATATATACTGTTATAAATATGCAAATTAGAAACCTGCGAAAATAAAGGGACAAGTTCTGCAGCTCATATTCTATTGATTATAGATTTTTTGAAGTACCATCCAAATAATACAATTTTACTATCCATGAATTTATTTCTTATGTCTCACATACTAAACAAAATGGTTATAAAGAAGTTTATATCATTAGCCTGGATGTTAGTATTACTGGAATGAATGGACATGAAATAACGACCTTTATCACCATATTGTATGTGCTTGAATTATTGCCAGAACTTTACTTTGGCTAATGTTGACTGCATGCGTAATGATGTGAACGATTTTTCAACTCTTTAGGCAGGTAATGGATTTATCCTGTCTCCAAAGAATCACTTAAAATACCTGAATTAAACGTTATTTTGTTGGTTTAAATTGGTAGAATGTTTTGGGTAGCAAAGGTCTAAGATGTGCTTTCTGTGCAGTCTGATCTTTATCTATGCCATCTGCAAAAGCTTATTTTGACACTGGTATATTAAGGGCAGAACTCTACATCTACCATTTACATTATTACTGTATCCTCTGATTATACCTGGTAAGATAAATATTCACTGTTAAATTATTCTTGGCATAAAGGTCAATTTCAGGTCAATTTATTTGTGTAATACACAAAGTTCACAGGTTAACTTTTTACCAGACAATACATTTTTAGACTTATCCAACTTTAATGTCCAAATGTATGCATTTGCTGACAAAAAAACAAATGTGACTCGCATGTTGCAAATTGTTTTGGGAAAGGATAGAAAGCAATGTGGGAAAAGGAGAAAATGCTGGTTACCAGCATTTTCTTCTTTCCCCACTATGTTTGCAAGAGCCTTCTCTGTCAGGGTCGTTTAAACTTGGATTGTGTGGTAAAAGGTTAAGCTGCAGAGTTCTATATACAGCTTTCTTTGAATGTTTCTTGTACAAAAGGATAGTCTGAAAACGCTTATCATTATAGTTTAAGTATTGTTGTCAGTTTATCAGTTCTGATTTTAGAAGTGTCAGGTTGAATGCAGTTATTTATCACTCTTTGTACTCATTACTACTCTTGTCACTGGAGGTGTTTTTATACCCCCAACAATAAAGTGGAGGGGGTATACTGGAATCACCATGTCAGTCGGTCAGTCTGTCTATAGACACAAATTTGTGCAGTGAAATACTACAGCACTTTTTAATTAAAATAAACTCAAATTTACACACAGTGTTCCTATATATATGAAGCTGTGCATGTGCAATTTTCATGACCCTATTGAGATTTATTGCAGAATTATCTCCTCTTTAACCCATTACCACACAATCCCTACTTTTGTCGCCCCTGAGAAAGAAGCCTTTAGAAAACATTGTGGGAAAAGGAGAAAGCTGGTAACCAGCATTTTTTCCTTTTCCCACAACGTTCACTACCCTTCACAAAACAAATTTCAAATTTTCAGTCAATTCTATTTTGTTGTCTACAAATGCTTTTGATTTGGACTAGCCGAAAATTTTGTCGTTTGATAATGACTTAATCCATTCTGCATTCTGTGACAAAGACCTATTTTTGTGAAAGGAGCTAGTGGTGGGGGGTTTTAATCACACTTAGTAATAGCTCTAGTTTCTTCTGTAATGTCAAAATTTCAAATTATTACTGAAGCCTTTTTCCCCCCCTTACTTATCTTTTACATGTGTAAAGAGATTAAGATGGCTGATAAACATTTTCAGGTTGCAGAGGGTGTGGACTAGGACCAGACTGTTTGTTTGTGCAGGCAGATCTTGTTCCGTGCTCTCTACAATATGCGGAAGCATGAGAAAGTGTTGATAATGCTTATATTAATTTGTTTCTTCAGTTTTGAGGTATCTACATTATTCAGTCGGCTTGAGTTTGTAAAGGAGATTGATTGTAATACTTCTTTTATCACAATTGATTATCCTTATTTATAATTTAGCAGATTCTGAATCTGAACACTAGAGTAAAATGTTCTCATAGGTACCCATGTTGTAAATAATCTATAAGTTAATATCTCTCTGTAGTACCCCCAAAACAAATGTTTTAGGGTTTATCCTGAAATCTTCCAGTTAGTCTGTCACTAGGCATTCACATAGCATTGCTGGTGCCTCAAACTTCATTTTTGCTGTCCTTATTTTCAAACGTTAGGGTGTATTGGTATTATCCAGAAGGTTTAAATAAGCAGGCTTGGCATTTCAGAAACTGGCTTTTTATCTTTAAAGGTGGATATTCATTTTGTAAAATTGTCAAAGTTGGAAATACGTTTTACAAAAAAGGAATTTTAGGAAGTCTTATGGAAAGTCAAGTGATCAATAAACGAAGTATGAAGATGTCATATTTGATCTTGGAAAAGCCCAAGGGCTTACCAATCGCAAAAAGACTATCCAATTATTCAAAGTTTCACTTCTTTGCTGAAGCTACCCACTCAGTTTCTTTCCTCTTGCTGAGAAAAACCAGTTTTGAATTTTGTGGCAATATATCTTAACATGCCCCTTTAGAGAATCATCTCTCTTTAAGGTAGGTGCTTTTGTGTGGAATACCCATAAGGTTAAAAAACCTGTTTTCTGTGTCAAATTCCTTGGCTGGTATATTACTTCACCTCATATGAAAGTTCTACTTTAACATGTTCTATCTTCTATCATTTTTGTTTTATAGGAAACTGCTAATGAAAGGAAAGGAATTACTAATTACTTGCTTGAGAATGAAAAAAAAAAAAGGACCTTATTGCTTTCTCTAATGAAAATATTTCAGATATCTCAATATTGAGAGTATGTGCAGTCAGTAAACTAAATGAGGCTTTAGTGATGATAATTTGCCCTTCAAAGGTAAAAAAAACATTGTGGGAAAAGGAGAAAATACTGTATACCAGCATTTCCTCCTTTTTTCCAGTTTTTTCAAAAGCCCGGTCTTACTTGTTCATACATTGTGATAAGTTGGTAAAACATTAAAGGTAGGCGGACTTGTAAATCCTGCCATGACTTTCATTTTTCATTGCAGTAGATCTTTTTCTGCCAGAAAAACTTTTTTTTTTAATGTTTTTAACTTTAATCAAACAATCCCAGGTTTTTATAACCTAGGAAGAAGCCCTTAGAAAACATTGTTGGAAAAAGAGAAAATGCTGGTAGCCAGCATTTTCTCCTTTTCCCACAATGTTTTCTACTATTCTAAAGTCAAGTTTTAAGTTTTGAGTTACATTTATTTTGTCGTCTTTAATTGGTTTCAATTTGGACGTCTAAAATTTTGTTTGGTGAAGAGTTAAAGTGCAGAATTTTGACTTGAAACGATCATGATTCTACTCCTCTACATAGTAATACTGTGTAAATTTATATTCCCTGCTTGTATTTTGTGTAGGCAATGCTACCTTCCTTCTACATAAGATTTTTTTTTTTGTGTGATTTCGATTGGGCATTTGTTAACATGGCTACCTCAAAAAGGTATGTTTATAATGTCCTCTGAACGTTAGAAGTAATAAAGAAGAGCTCTGGATAGAAAGAGTGATTCTGATTTTATAATTGAAAATATTATTCTCCACTAAACTCTATGCATGGTTTTGAAGAGAAATAACAGATTTAGAATGTCATCACTCCCTCTTATCTGGAGTTCTGAATATTGTAATCAGGATTTATTTTATTTTCATATACTTACATATTGACTTTAGACTGACAAGTGTTCCCTTGCTTCACAGCAGTATCTGTTGATTTTTGAAGCTTGCCTCTTGTTTTATCACAAATCTCTATATGGGATGGCATTAATAATTATTTTAGTCACTTGTGCAGAAGGGAACATTGAGAATATCTGGCTTTTATGAAAAAAGAAAATTATGTGACATGTTGAAATTGTAGTCAGAGAGAAATCTACTTACATAAATGAGAAGTGTTTCATCTTACTGTTGCCTCCGATACAATTATGCATCAGATGCATGTTAGTCTGCATTAAGGTAAAAAAAATCCTTCGCATAAAGAACAGTCATATTTGATTAGTGCTCTTGTAACATTTTCAATCTGAGTGGATTTTTGTTGTTTTTTTAAATAAGTTTTTTTTTTCTACTTTCTTTGATGGAAGATGCTATAAATAAACATTTTAAATCTTAAAAGAAAAAAAAATTCCTGTTACAATTTCCAGAGTTTTGAACATATTTTGCTCTGAAAATTGTGTCAGAAATCAAAAAAAAAAATGTTGTAAAAAAATTCTTCGTGTACTGTTGTAAAAGTTGAAGGGTAATTTTATTCACCAATCCATGGCCAGAGAGTTGGTTCCGTATTCACCACCCATTCTTAATCCTTTACCTGAAATGCCAATTTGAGGCTCTTCTATTTCAGCAGCAAATAAAGATATGATGTCAAAAATATGGACAAATGAGGATAGAAATATCTGATTTAGTGGAAAACATCGTGGGAAAAAGAGAAATTGCTTGTTACAAGCAATTCTCCTTTTCCCACTGTTTTTAAAAGTTGTCTGTTGTTGATACGTCAAAATGAGTATCTGTGTAGTAAAGGGTTAAAAGCATTCTTAATATTATTCTTCAGAATTTTGTCAATGTGGAAGTATCAGAACTTTTGATTGGCTGAACCATTTGGTTTAGCCAATCAGAAGTTCTGTTACTTTCACAGTTAGAAAATCTTGAAGAGTAAGACAGAGAATGTTTTTAAGAATGGTTTGTGAATACTGACCCTGGTTGTAAAGTTGTACATGATTTGTGAATCAGTTGCTCTTTCACTTTTCAAAGCTTTTTTTCTCTGATCAACAGATTCAAAATGACATAAGTTTGGTGATGTCTTTCTCATGTCATTTTTGGTCTTGTATACATACATTATATGAGTTGTCTTATAGTATGTTATAATGTCTGCAACATGGGAAAATGGGCATTCAGACATTTGCACAAAGTGTTGTCTCGGATCAGCCTTTGAAGGCTAATCAAGACCGCACTTTATGACTACAATAGATTTTGTACTAGATGAGAGATTTGTGCAAAATAGAAAATTATATATCAAACAAAGTGTTGTTACGGATTGGCCTGCACAGGCTGATCTGAAATAACACTTTATGAAAATGTTTAAATGCCCGTTTTCGCTTGTTGCAAGCCATGTGGTCAAGGACAGTTTTCACCAACCATTCTGAATTAGTGTTTAAATTCCTAAATCTTAAACTGGTTATCTGATTGCCAATGACAGAATGGCATAGACAACAGATGGTTAGTTTGATAGGAGGAATAAGCTTTTATTGGGTACAGGATGAGATTTATGATGGTTTGGGAAAATTGTTCTAGATCTATTGTTTTATTAACCCTTTACCCCATAAGGCATTTCTATGGAATCTCTAACTGACCCTAAATAACAGCAAGGATGAAGCCGTTTCTTACGTGTATATGAGACCTTTTGAAAGCATAAAAAAACATTGTGACAAAAGGTGAAATCGCTTGTCGCAAGCAATTTCACCTTTTGCCACAATGTTTTCCAAAGGGTCGTACAAGCAATGCGTAGAAATGAATATCTATGGAGTAAAGGGTTAATCAAGATTCTTCTCCGAGATACATCTTTACTTGTTTTCATCCGGTTTTGTTACCAATTTTATCTTTATGTTACAAAATTATAACCATTCTTGTACCTTTGTGCCAAATGCTGCGCCTGTCAGTTGCAAGCTTGCACAGATTATGACGGGATAGAAAAAAGCATTTCATTCTATTGCGGCTAGCCATAGACATAATCAGTTACTTGTGCAACCATGCAGCCGTCAATGACAATTTTTTTTGCATGAGGATAAAAGAATAATAAGAGTTTCATAAAGTCATGATGAAATGGCTGAAAACTGCCTGAAAAGTAGTATAGATATATCTTTTAATCCATTACCCCACAATCCCTACTTTTGACGACCCCGAGAAAGAAGCCTTTAGAAAACATTGCGGGAAAAGGAGAAAATGCTGGTAACCAGCATTTAGCATTTTCTCCTTTGTGGGAAATCTTTTCTACCCTTTACAAAACAATTTTCAAATTTTCAGTCGCTTTTATATTGTTGTCTGCAAATGCTTTTGATTTGGACAAACTTATAATTTTGTTGTTTGGTAATGAGTTAGTACTAATATTAACAATACAGATGGTAACACCCCTGTGGCTCCATATTTATTCACTTATGCAGACAGTGTAGATCAAGATTAGACAGCACAGGATATGCAGTCTGATTATAGATTTCTACTGTCAGCTTCTTTGCCAGATACTCTGATTAACCCTCGACCAGATGAGAAATTTTTAGACGTGTCCAAATTGAAAGCATTTACTGGCAACAAATAAAAGATAAATGAGAGTCTTAGAAGTGAAGAAAACATTGTTGGAAAAGAAGTAGATGCTGGTTACCAGCATTTTCTCCTTTTCCTGCACAGTTCTTTTCTCTGGGGTTGTTAAAAACTGCGTATGACGTAGTAAAGGGTTAAAACAGCTTTGAAATTACTGTATCTGTATTGATATTGATTGCGATTGTTTGTTACATTTATTTGGTACTATAAAGATTAATTCTTTACCACACAATCTCACTTTTAACGACCCTGAGAAAAGAAGCCTTTTGAAAATATCGTGGGAAAAGGAGGAAATGCTGGTATCAGCATTTTCTCCTTTTCCCACAATGTTTTCTACCCTTCACAAAACAAATTTCAACTTCTCAGTCACTATTATTTTGTCGTCTGCAAATGCTTTTGATTTGAAAAAGCTTAAAATATTGTCGTTTGGTAATGAGTTAATCCTTCCTTCAACAAATAAAAAGCCTTTTGAAAACTTTGATGGATAAGGAGAAAATACTGGTAATCGGCATATTGTCTCTTTCCTGTGTTTTCTACACTCCCATAGGGGAATTTTCTTTTTTGAGTTGAACCCATTTTGTTGTCTCCAAAAGCTTTGAACGTGGACAAGTTAAATAGTCTGTTTTTTTACACAACTAATGTTAGAGCTTTGTCGTTTTACACAACCATTGTTAGAGGTTCAACCTGTTTTAGTGACCTGCTTTATAACGATCGTTATAAAGTTTTAAGGACTCCGAGGAAATCGCATTTAGAAAACCTTGTGGGAAAAGGAGAAAATGCTGGTAAGCAGCATTTTCTCTTTTTCCTGTAAGGATTCCTCACTTTCATTGACAACTTTTTTTCCAGCCTTAGTTGTCGTCTGCAAATTGTGTCACTTTGGACAAGTGTGAAATGTAATCGTCTTTTAAAGAATTAACTTGGAGACATGTATTTTGTCTTTCAAAAGAAGTTTTGTGTTTGCTGTGCCTGTCAAGAGGTCTTTGTATATTTTGTTGTAACTGGAGAAACATCTTGATCTTCCTGTCTGAAAAAGGGCATCTGAAGGAAAACTTTGAGAAAAGTTTTTCAAAATTTAACAACCAACAGATGTAGGTAACACTCAGATTTGTCCGCCACAGAAGTGTAGGCTTATCAATGCATTTAATTCAGTGTGGATTCTCAAATACTATTTTAAGCACTTATTAGCTCACTTGAGAACAAAATTCTGCTTTGTGAGCTATAGACTTAACCACACATGTTTATATTTATCTTTGTAAAGTAAGGATTAATTGTAGCATGAAGTCTTCAAATGTTAATCCTTCTTGCTATTTAGCCCCAGTTTTTGGTAGATGCATAATTAGCCTGTTCAGTAATAGGTTAGGGTTGTAACTCCTAGCAGTCACAGATGATTGAAATGGTAATTTTAATATGTTGACATGTATGTATGTTTTTAAGCTCGCCAAGGTTAGCTTTTGTGTGTTGTCCATCATCAACTTTAACCTTGTGCATGCTGTAATGGCCACTTTTCAATCTTAATTCTAAATCAAATACTTGGAAAACTTTGTAACTCTGGAGAGGAGGCCATATTGTCATTCTGGTACCCTGGAAAGTTAGAATGTTAGTATTGATGATTTCTTGAATGAGTTTGAAAATGGGACACACTGACCAAAAAGTAGGTTTATGTGGTAAAACCTTGTGTACACTCCAGGAGCCACATTTTCAATCGAATACTCTTGAAACTTGTACAGAATGTTTGTCTTGATTTAAAAACTGGTCACAAGGTTCCAACAGTAGGTCATTAGGTGAAGTTTTTGAAAAACCTTGAGTGCACTCTGTAAGTCGGATTTTCAGTTGAATACTGGTGAAACTTGGTCAAAATGTTTGTCTTGACAACACCTGGCAGGAGTTTGAAAATAAGTTGCATACTATCAACTCCGGGTGAACAGGTCAAATTGTTGAAAAACCTTAATACTCTGAGGCTTCATTTTAGGTCCATTTTGTCATTCATCAACAACTTTAAAAGTGTGTTCCAGACAAATTTGAAAATGGTTGCTGTCTGGTCAAAAACCAGGTTACCAATCATCTAAGAACATGTTTGTGTCCTTGAAATGTGTTTGAGAATGGGTCTTGTTTGGTAAAAAAAGGAGGTCACTCAGCCAAATCTTAGAAAAACTTTGTGTTCGATGTAGAGGTCACACTTTCAGTGTAATGCTTGTAAGAATTGGTCAGAATGGTCATCTTGGTATCTCAGACATTTTTTGAAAATGGGTCATATCAGGTCAAAAAGTAGATCACAGACAGATCGTAGAAAAACCTGGAATACTCTTTAGGCCACATTTTCAGTCCAGACGTCATGAATGTTTTGGCATCTTGATAACTAAGAGTTTGGGTAATAAAAAAAAAAAAAAGGTCGTTTGTGACAAGGGTAATGTTATCCTTAACTCTCTGCCACACGAGAAAATTTTACACTGGTCCAAATTGAAAGCATTTGTAGACGACAAAATGAAAGTGACTGAAAATTTTAAATTTGTTTTGTGAAGGGTAGAAAACACTGTGGGAATAGGAGAAAATGCTGGTTACCAGCATTTTCTCCTTTTCCCACAGTGTTTTCAAAAGGCTTCTTTCTCAGGGGCGTCAAAAGTAGGGATTGTGTGGTAATGGGTTAACCCTTTGCCACACAATGATGACTTTTAATGCTAATGAGGAAGAAGCCAAAAAAAGAAAAAAATAAATAAATTGTGAGAATAGGAGAAAATGCTGGTTACCAGCATTTTCTCCTTCTCCCACAAAGATTTCTACCCTATCAAAGCAAAATTGCACCATTTGAGCCACTTTGAAATTGTCGTCTGCAAATGCTTTCCATTTGGATAGGTCTAAAATTTTGCTGTGTGGTAATGGGTCCAAGAATGGATTAGATCTAGATGGTGTCACTTGAGACCCCAGATTGTATACAGGCAGTCTGTTTTTTCAATTGTAATTTATGACATTCTTGTAATTAAGGTTATTATGTTGTGAACCCATGGGGAAAATTTAGACTTGCCAACTTAATTTAGTACTTCTGCAGTCAAGAAAAAAAAGTTGCTACCCATTTCCCTCTTGTAAAGCTTTTCTTTATTCAAATATTTTTGCGAAAATAATTTAATCAAATGGTTGAATGTGAAACCTGAGCACCAAGCAATGTTTAACCCATTACCACACAATCCCTACTTTTGACGCCCCTGAGAAAGAAGCCTTTTGAAAACACTGTGGGAAAAGGAGAAAATGCTGGTAACCAGCATTTTCTCCTTTTCCCACAGTGTTTTCTACCCTTCCCAGAACAAATTTCGATTTTTCAGTCACCTTTATTTTGTCGTCTGCAAAGGCTTTCAATTTGGACTAGTCTAAAATTTTCTTGTGTGGTAAAGAGTTAATTCTTGGTATAGATAGTGAAATCTGTGTCCACTGAAGGTGTAAACACATGAAAAATGAATTATCTGTTGCTATCAGACATACTTGAACTTCACTAATTTTTTAAAAACTTTTCTCATTACTGTATAATTATGACCTTGTACATCCCTCCTAAGGAGTTCACATAGTGTCAGACATTGTGGGAAAATGAGCAAATACTTGTGTAAATCAGTTGCTTTCCCCAGGATGTTTTAAAATCTAAAGGAAAAAAAAGTTTTCTAACCTTAAAAAAATAATTTCTTTTTCGTAGATGTTTGTTTTAACCCTTTACCAAACATTCTCAAGTTTTAACCACCCTAAAGAAGACCGCTTTCGAAAACATTGTGAGAAAATGCTGGTAATCGGCATTTTCTCCTCCGACGACAATGTTTGTTACCCTTCCCAACATAAATTTCAACTTTTTAGTCAAATTTATGTTGTTATCTGGAAAGTCATGCTCTCAATTAAAATTTTGTTGTTTGGTAAAGAGTTAATTTAGTGTAGATGTAAAAATAACATACAGAGTAATTGGTTTAAGTTGGATAACACAAATATTTATCTGTAATTGGTAAAAAAGAAATGTAGTTTCCAAGTAGTAAGCTATCAAGTTACCCAATCATAAAATTTAAACCCTTAACCCTACAATTCCGAGTTTTAACGAATCAGGAGAGGATTGTGAAAACATTGTGGGCAAAGGAAAATATGCTTAAAAAGGAGAATATGCTGGAATCTAGCATTTAGCAAAGGCTTCAATTTGGACTATTCTGAAATTCTGCCATGTGGTAAAAAGAGTTGACATATGAGCCATGGTCTAGCAAAATAGAGACTTAATGAATCTCCACAAAAATTATAGATTCTTGAAATCCATTTTGTCTGATAAAAAACTGAGTCATGAGGAAGCATTATCCCTTGACATGCATAAAATTTCATGAAAGTGAAAAGTATTGACATCCAGGAAAAATGCAAATCCAGGGTCAGAAGGTATGTTTTTGTGTATAGATAATTGCTGTATGAGAGTACTTGGAAACTTCATTTTCTTCAGCATTCTGTAGTTACTGCAAAGATATTGGCAATTTCAAAATAGTCTGTTCTATGTTTAACCCATTACCACACAATCCCTACTTTTGACGCCCCTGAGAAAGAAGCCTTTAGAAAACGTGGGAAAAAGAGAAAATGCTGGTAACCAGCATTTTTTCCTCTTCCCACAATGTTTTCTACCCTTCACAAAAATTTTTCGATCACTTTTATTGGTTGTCTGCAAATGCTTTCAATTTGGACAAACCTAAGATTTTGTTGTTTGGTAATGAGTTAAATACTAAGATCTGTGGAATTCTGTTTAAAATCGGCAATGATCTTGTTTGTCAACATCTGAAGTGTTCACAGTGTTAAAATGCCAACCCTAATTCTACCAGGATTAAATTGAAAAAAAAAAGTACAGGCTTACATTTGTTATTATTGAATTTCCTTTTTAGCTCACCTGAGCACAACGTGCTCAAGGGGAGCTTTTAGGATCACCCGGTGTCCGTCGTGAACAATTCTTTAAACATCAACTCCTCCTAAACCGCTGGGCGGATTTGGACCAAACTTGGCCGGAATGTTCCTTGGGAGGTCCTCTTTAAAAATTGCTCACAGAATTTGATTCCATCAAAAACTCTGGTTGCCATGGCAACAAAATGGAATTTTTTAGGAAATTCTTTAAAAATCTTCTCCTCTGAAACCGTTGGTCAGATTTTAAAATAATTTCACAGAGATGTTCCTTGGGTGACCCTTTTCAAAAATTGTTCGGGAAATTTTGATCCGTCAAAAAATGTGGCTCTGGTGAATGGGGGCTTCTTGCACTATACAGAAATGAAGGAATTCTTAAAAATTCTTCTTCTATGAAACCGCTGGCCAGATTTTGAAATAATTTCACAGAGATGTTCCTTGGGTGACCCTTTTCAAAAATTGTTCGCGAAATTTTGTTCGGTCAAGAAACATGGCTCTGGTGAATGGGGGCTTCTTGCACTATACAGAAATGAAGAAATTCTTAAAAGTTCTTCTTCTCTGAAACCACTGGCCATATTTTAAAATAATTTCACAGAGATGTTCCTTGGGTGACCCTTTTCAAACATTGTTCGCGAAATTTTGATCCGTCAAGAAACATGGCTCTGGTGAATGGGGGCTTCTTGCAGTACACAGAAATGAAGAAATTCTTAAAAATTCTTCTTCTCTGAAACCGCTGGTCAGATTTTAAAATAATTTCACAGAGATGTTCTTTGGATGACCCTTTTCAAAAATGTTGGCAGAATTTTGATCCGTCAAGAAACGTGGCTTTGGTGAATGGGGGGCTACTTGCACTATAGGGCAATGAGGAAATTCTTAAAAATTCTTCTCTGAAACGGCTGGTCAGAATATGAAATAATTTCACAGAGATATTCCTTGGGTGACCCTTTTCAAAACTTGTTCGTGAAAGTTTGATTCGTCGAGAAACATTGCTCTGGTGAATGCGGGGCTACTTGCACTATATGGAAATGAAGAATTTCTTGAAAATTCTTCTTCTCTGAAACGACTGGTCAGATTAGAAATTTATTTCACGGAAATATTTCTTGAATGACCTGTTTCAAAATTTGTTCGTGAAACTTTGATAGGTCAAGAAACACGGCTCTGGTGAATGGGGGCTACTTGCACTGTACGGAAATTAAGAAACTCCTAAAAATTCTTCTTGTCTGAAACTGCTGGTCAGATTTTGAAAGGACTTTTACAGTGACTTCTTAAGAATTGCCTGGCAAAATAATGATTTTGTTTCCAGTGTTTCAATACCTTCAAGAAAAAAAGGCTATGGTCCTCTCAAAAATTCATGTGAGCGATCCAGGGCCATCTTGGCCCTCTTGTTTCATTGTATACCTGAAGGAACATATGGTCTACATTGGGACATTTACGTATAGTGTTGTCTTAGAGAGCCTGTGCAAACTTTACAGGCTCTCTAAGATGGGGCTTTACATCATCATTAGATTTTGTACTACAGCAGATTTTCTTGAAGCAGAAAGTCAGTGTCATTGTGCAGGCTGATCTGGGACGACACTTTACACAAATGTACGAATGCCCCTTTTTGCATGTTGCAGGTTATGAAATATAATGCTTCTGGGTCTATATTCACCAAACATCCTGAAATGTTTATCACACAACAAAATTTTGGACTCGACCAAATTGAAAGCACAAGTATTCGATAAATGTAACTCAATTGATCATTTCTGTTTCTGACAGGGTATTAAAAACATTGTGGGTATAGGAGAAAATGCTGATTACCAGGAATTTTTCCTTTTCCCTCCATGTTTGCAAGTCTTCTTTGGAGTCGTGAAAGTTGTCATTATTTGGAAACGGATTAAGAATGTTCTTTGCCTTATTCTCGAAGGTTTTCTGAATTTGGCCTGCAACATGCAAAAAATGTGCATTTGGACATTTGCATAAAGTTTCAACCCAGTACAGTCTGATCTGAGATGACACTTTCCGATCATAGGCGATTTTCTGTTTCATGCAAGTATGCTGTGGGCCAAAACCTAATACTGACATAAAGTGCCAGTTCGGATTAGCCCGTGTGAACTGCGCAGGCTGATCGGAGATGACACTAGTGACTAAGCAATATGCTTGAAACTAGCATTTTGTAAAGGCTTCAATTTGGACTCTTCTGAAAATGTCCTAATGCCTCATCGAGTGTTGCAGGCCATTTGGTGTAAAAGGTTAACAAACAAGTCTTTTAAAACATTGTAGTAAAAGGATAAAATGCTAGTGACCAGCTTTTTCTCTTTTTCCCACCTGGGTTTTTCGTAGAACTGTCCCAAGGCAAGACAATTTAAGACTGAAGCCCTAGTACTGATGAAACCCTGGAAATACAGGAATGAGTGAGCTGTCACTGTGATATGACTGAAATAATCTTGAAAGTGCCATAAACCCCCAATCATCCTTTTCCCACGTTTTTGTTCTTTCGAATAAAAATTCTACATTTGATCAATATTCATTTTCTCTTTTGCACGTGCTTCAATAATTATGGGTGATGTTACATTTTGTCCGTTGATGAAAGATTACAGGAACACTCATACATTGTACAACCCTGATTTAAGCCACTTTGATTGAAAAAGCTTTTGAAAATATTGTGAGAAAAGGAGAGAAAGCTGGAAAATGACAGCATTTTCTTTTGAATTTTCTCTAGCCTCTGAAAAACAAATCCAGTGAGTTGAGCCACCCTAGGTGGTAACCATCACCATGCTTTGATATAGTTTTGATATAGTTTCCACAATGTTTTCTACCCTCCACAAAACAAATTTCAAATTTTCAGCCACTTTTGTTGTCTGCAAATGCTTTCTATTTGGACAAGCCCAAAATATTGTCATTTGGTAATGAGTTAAGCTGCCAAGCGCGACTCCCTGACTTTTTGTGGACAGCATAGATCAAGATCAGACTGCACAGAATGTGCAGCCTGATCTTAGAACTACATTATCTCATGATGAAATACCATGCCCCAAAGCAACTTTTTAACACATGTAGCAATATTTGGGTTTTTACAATTGACTTGGGAAATTTCATTTCATTTATTTAGCAGGATAAAGCTTAACCCTTTACCACACAATCCCTATTTTTAATGACCCTGAGAAAGAGGCCTATAGAAAACATTGTGGGAAAAGGAGAAAATGCTGGTAACCAGCATTTTCTCCTTTTTCCACAATGTTTTCTACCCCTCACCAAACAAATTTCAAATTTTTCAATCACTTCTATTTTGTCGTCTGCAAATGCTTTCGATTTGGGCAAACCAAAAATTTTGTCGTTTGGTAATGAGTTAAAAGCCAGAAGAGTGAGGTAGAATTAAAGTAACCAAGCTTTGGCACCTGCCTATGGCACACTTTTTTATGTTTAATATATCCTTCAACATCTTTCAAACACTTTGTACAAATCTGGTAGGTTTGCTATTTGCAATATTGACGCGTCATCGGCATACTTTTTGGGTGGATAAAGTAGAGTTCTAAATGCAGGATATATCACATGTTCTGTCGTCCACTTCCATTTGGAACGGTCACCATCCTGAAGTCAGAAGGGATACTGCATTAACCCATTTCCAAACGACAGTATTTTAGACTGGTCCAAATTGAAAGCAATTGCAGACGACAAAATAAAACTGACTGTAAATTTGAAATTTATTTTGTGAAGGGTAGAAAACATTGTGGGAAAAGGAGAAATGCTGGTTACCAGCATTTTCTCCTTTTCCCACAATGTTTTCTAAAGGCTTCTTTCTCAGGGGCGTCAAAAGTAGGGATTGTGTGGTAATGGGTTAAAACTCCTGTGCAAGAAAACCTTAACTCTTTACAACACGATCCTGACCTTTAACGACCCTGAAAGAGAAGCGTTTTGAAAACATAGTGGGAAAAGGAGAAAATGCTGGTAACCAGCATTTTCTCCTTTTCCCACAAAGTTTTCTAACATTCCCAAAACAAATTTCAATTTTTGAGTCACATTTATTTTGTTGTCTGCAAAAGCTTTCAATCTGGACAAGTCTAAAATTTTCACACCATCCTGACCTTTAATGACCCTGAAAGAGAAGCCTTTTGAAAACATTGTGAGAAAAAGAGAAAATGCTGGTAACCAGCATTTTCTCCTTTTCCCACAATATTTTCTTCATTCCCGAAGAAATTTAAAATTTTCAGTCATTTATTTGGTTGTCTGCAAATGCTTTCAATTTGGAATTGTCAAAAATTCTGTCGTTTGGTACAGAGTTAACTTTTTACCACATAGTCCTGACTTTTAACAACCCTGAGAAAGAAAGCTTTTGAAAACATTTTGGGAAAAGGAGAAAATGCTGGTAACCAGCATTTTCTCCTTTTTCCACAATGATTTCTACCCTTCTCGAATCAGATTTCAATTTTTGAGTCACATCTATTTTGTACTCTGCAAATGCTTTAAATTTGGACCAGTCTAAAATTCTGTTATTTGGTAAAGAGCTAAAAAACATTTTCGGGAAAATGCTCTATTTTTCTGCCCAACCAGGTAGCTCAGGGGTTAGCATATCCTGACATGTGTCTTGGTGATTGCAAGTTCAATACCCAGTCTCTGTCTGGTTCTTTTGGTAATCAGCTTTTTTCTGCTTTTCCCAAATTGTTTTCTATCCTTTCAATGAAAAAAATCTCACTTTTGTGCAACAGCTGGCTTATCTGCAAATGCTTTTAAATCTGGAGCAGTTTAAAATTTTGTCATTTAGTAATGAGTGAAGTATCTAATTTTCATCCAAAATATTATAAGAATTTGGAGGAAATTCACTTTATCAGATGTGCAAAATTTCCCTTAGTTTGTCCCACATGCGAGTAGAAAAAAAAAAATTACTTTAGTCTCGGTCTCGGAGTTTGCTGTAGTAAAGAGGGGTTTCTTCATAGCATAAAAGTGGCTCATTTCTTTAGAGAACGATTCAAAACACTCCTTCTCTGTGTCCCAGTTCACCTGTAAAAATATCGAGACTATAGTGGTTCATTGGCTAGTGCCTATTCTAGAAACTGAAATGGGGGGAGGACTTTCCCCCTAAATCTAAAAATGAGGGAGGATTTTCAAAAAATAAGTGGGACAATGTTTTAGCAGAAAGAAAACATATACATGTAGCCCATAGACCAGACATTTAGCTCTTTACCAAACGACACAATTTTAAACTTGTCCAAACTGACAGTGCTTGCAGTCGACAAATTATAGATAGCTCAAAAAATGACTTGTCTTTGATAGGGTCGCAAACATAGTGGGAAAAGGAGAGAATGCTGGTTACTAGCATTTTCTCCTTTCTCACAATGTTTTCAACAGGCCACTTCTCAGGGTTGTTGGGACTGCGTGGTAAAGGGTTAATTTCTGTCCAAGACTATACAGTATAGATACTGATCTAATTACATACCAATAGGTAAGGTAAATGACAAAGGGGCTATGTCATTATCTTAATGTTTTCTTTGAACAGCCAAGCTAATACTTGTAATTTCATAGTTGCTTTCTGGTATTTTTCTCTAAAACCTTTTTCTTTAAGCTGACAGAAACAGGATCATTTAATGAAAGGATTATTCTAGCAGATCCCACCTACCTCTGTTGCCAGTCTAAGAATCAGCATGGGTAGGCCATCAAGGTTTGGTATGTAATTATCTAAAACTAAGGGGAGAGTGTTCAGCTTGCCTGTCTGTAAGTACAAACAAGAGGATCATCATGTTTCTGGTAATATATACATATACAGTCGAACGTCCTTAGCTCGAACGTCCCTTAGTCGAACTTATCCCTACGTCGAAGTTTTTTTCAGGTCCCGATCTCATTGCTCTTTATTTCAATATAATTCAACCTCCATACGTCGTTATCCGTACCTCGAAATTTATCCATACGTCGAATGAATTTCAAGGTCCAATCACCATTGTTTGAACGTATTCACACATCTTTACCCCGAAGTTAATTTCTAGAGGACGATGTTTGCTGTCAATCAGGTTTTTCACACCTTTCGACTTGTCAACTCTGGTAATTAACAAGTGTATTACAGTATTGATTATCTATTGTTTGTTTGATTTTGGATTGACTGCTTGACTGTGAGATTGAGTGATTTGAGTGAAAGGGTCGGAAAAGATTTTTTAGTGTTACATTTGTAATTAACATGGACGAGGGAAGAACCCAACGCTAATTCCATACAGAACTTGTTTGGTGAAGGACCCGGTCAATGTGCAGTTTTTATGTTTATTGTTCATAGTAGTTGTAGAACTTGTATAAAAACAATGTTTCTTAATGAATAAATAAATAATAATAAAACTTATTTTATCTTATTTTTGTATTCGATTTTATCTTATTTTGTATTCGATTAGTCGAATGAAGACAAATCAAATGATGCCTCCATTTACTTCCGGTATTTCGCCATCTATCTAATTCGTACCCAGTTTCGAGAACTCCGATGATCTACACATCAAACTTTCTATAACTCTCCGATGATCTACACGTCGAACTTTCTATAACTCGAAGTTTTTACGAGTGTCCCCCGAACTTCGAGGTATAGAGATTCGACTGTAATACAAATGAATGTTTAACTCTTTATGAAACAATCACACTTTGGAATGGACCAAATTGAAAACACTTGCAGATAACAAATTTAAAGACACTGAAATGCTTGGACTTGTATTTGAAATGTGAGAAAACAATGTAGGAAAAGATCAAAATGCTGGTAACAAGAATTCAATATTTTGAAAAGCCTTCTTGAGGGTCATTAATACTTGAAATTGTGTGGAAGGAAGTTCATTTCTTTTAAGGAAGTTCATTTCTTTTGCATTTGCAGCTTCTTCACTTTTATAATTTCAACAAGCCAAAGGCCAAATTATGTCAACAAAATGGCTATGCTAAATAAGTTCCACATTAGCAGCAAGTTCTTCACTTTTAAACATCACATGCCAAAGGCCAAATCGTGTCAATAAAATGGCTATGCTAAATTAGTTCCACATTTTCAGCCAGTTCTTTGCTTTTAAAATTTCAACAAGCCGAAGGACAAATTATGGCAACAAAACAGCTATGCTAAATTAGTTCCACATTTGTAGCCAGTTCTTCACTTTTAAACAAAACATACCAAAGGCCAAATTATGGCAACAAAGTGGCTATGCTAAATTAGTTCCATATTTGTAGCCAATTCTTCACTTTTTATATTTCCACAAGCCAAAGGACAAATTATATCAACAAAATGGCTATGCTAAATTAGTTCCACATTTGCTGCCAATTCTCCACTTTTAAAATTTTCAACAAGCCGAGGACAAATTATGTCAACAAAATGGTTCCACTGCAAGACATTTGTTTGTTAATAAGTTTAAAATTTTATCACACAGTTTAGTACATTGTTGGATAACCAGCATCTTCTCCTTTTCTCACAAAGATTTCAAGCCTTTCAGGGGTAAATTCTCATAAGCCACATTTGTCTTCTGTGAATGGTTTGAATTTTGACCAGTTCAAAATTTTGTCTTTCAGTAAAGCAATAACCCTATACATGGAATTATAGACTGGTCCAAATTGAAAGCACTTGCAGATGACAAAATAATTCAAAAATTTATATATGTTTCCAGCAAGGTAGAAAAGATTGTGGGAAAAGGAGAAAATGCTGGTTACCTGCATTTTCTCCTTTTCCCACAAGGTTTTTAAAAAACTCCTATCTCAGGGTCGTAAAAACCAGGAAATGTTTGATAAAGGGTTAAGACAAACACAACACCCATACCTCATCAATCTCCATCGAGAAGTAATCATTCAACATTTCACTCTTTGTTTGGAGAAACTCCACAATATAATTAGCCAGGTCCTCCTTTGGTCCGTCACTTTCTGTCCATCCACTCTCCTCCAAATCTAAAGCCATCATCGCTAGATCAAATATCGGAGCAGGTTCCTAAAAGAGTAAAAAAAAGAAAATAATTGTTTCTATTTTACATCAGCTATGTCATGGTGACTAATCCACCTATTCATGCTGCTCTTAACCCTTTACCCCATAAAGCATTTCTATGGTATCTCTAACTGACCCTAAATAACAGCAAGGATGAAGCCGTTTCTTATGTGTATATGACACTTTTTGATAGCATAGAAAACATTGTGACAAAAGGTGAAATTGCTCGTCACGAGCAATTTCACCTTTTGCCACAATGTTTTCCAAAGGCTTCTACAACCAATGCGTAGAAATGAGTATGGAGTAAAAGGTTAACTCTTTACAACACAATCCCTACTTCTAACAACCTTGAGAAAGAACACTTTTGAAAACATTGTGGGAAATGGAGAAAATGTTGGTAACCAGTATTTTCTTCTTTTCTCACAATGTGTTCTATCCTTCCCAAATCAAATTTCAATCTTTCAGTCAAATTTCTTGTCGTTGTCTGCAGATGCTTTGAATTTGGACAAGTCTAAAATTTGTATTATGGTAAAGAGTTATAAGCTTTCATTTAGCCAATACTTGCAAGTTTGCAACAACATTCTTCTATTTGCAGGATACACCTGCATACATACAGAACATCACTTTGTAGTAAATTTCCTGCTGCTTGTATTTGATTTGAACCGTGAGAGAAAATTTTATATTGCGCAAGATTGAAGGTCAAGCGAAATGGCGAAATATTCTTATGCAGTAAGAAATAAGAAAAATACTACAGCTATCGCAGAATGTGAGTTAATACCCCCGCCAGCCCTTTGATTTTGCATACAGACACATTGACAAAGGGATGGACACACTGACAGACAAGCTGATTCCAGTATACCTCCCAAAACATTCGATTTGTAGGGGTATAATAATGATTTAGTGGTTAGTTACTTTCTTTTCATCATAGGTTAATATTCTGTCCAATCAGTATGTACATAGTCGATGCCAAAAATATGTTATCTTAGAGTGCAGACAGAGATTTTATTTTTTCCCTGTTGTGTGCATTATTTAACCCATTACCACACAATCCCTACTTTTGACGACCCTGAGAAAGAAGTCTTTAGAAAACATTGTGGGAAAAGGAAAAAATGCTGGTAACCAGCATTTTCTCCTTTTCCCACAGTGTTTTCTAGGTCTCACAAAACAAATTTTAAATTTTCGGTCACTTTTATTTTGTCGTCTGCAAATGCTTTCGATCTGGACAATTCTAAAATATTGTAGTTTGGTAATGAATTAATCCGCATTTGTTGCATTTTAATATTTGAATCTGAAAGTTTCCTGGTAAACAATTAACTGATATACTTACTGAGAGCCTGAGGAGTCCGAAATTCCCAAAATCAAAAACAAAAAGCTGGTAGAATAACTCTGCACTGAAAGACAAACAACCAGTGAAAGCTAATACTTACTGTATATGCTCTGTTCCTTTGTCTTTAGTGTTTGACACCTTTTTAATCCTTTTTCTATATGGCAAAATTTCAGACTGGTACATAATTATTTATGTAATTCAGTGATTTTTCAAACGATGGTCACTGGTTAACATTTACCAAACAGCAAATTTCAGGCAGTTCCAAATCATAAACATTACAGTATATGTATATGACAAATACTAGTAAAAGGCGGCCAAAATATGAAATTTGTTCTTTTGATAAAGTAAAGGGAAAAGGAGAAAATTCTGGTAGGCAGCATTTTATCCTTTTTCACAGTGTTTTCTAACCTTTTAGTAAATCCAAAGAGTTGAGTCACATTGTAATCCAACTAAACTGGCTATTCTATCAAGGACGAATTTCGTCATTTGGACCACCTTTAATGTGTCATCAGCAGTTGCTTTAACTCTTTCCCAAACGACAAATTTTAGACTCTTCCAAACTGAAAAAGATTGCAGACGACAATTTTAAACTTGATGAAAATGACTAAAAGTTATTCAAAAGGGTAGAAAACACTGTGGGAAAAGGAGAAATTGCTCGTTATGAGCAATTTCTCCTTTTCCCACACTGTTTTCAAAAGACTTATATTGCAGACAAGTAAAAACCAGGGCTTGTTTGGGAAAGGGTTAAATTTGGACCAGTCTAAAATTCTGTTGCCTGGTAAAAGGTTAACTCTATACTATACAACAAATTTCTGGATTTGTCAAAATTTTGGACATTTACAGACAACAATTTAACTTTACCACATAATCCCAACTTTTAAAGACCCTGAAAGAGCAGGCTTTTGAAAACATTGTGGGAAAAGGAGAAAATGCTGGTAACCAACATTTTTCCTTTACCCACAGTGTTTTCTACTCTTCCCCAAAATTTCAATTTTTGAATCACCTTTATGTTGTCATCTGTAAACACTTTGAATTTGGACTTGTCCGAAATTTTGTTGTCTGGTGAAGAGTTAAGTGTGGAAAATTGGTGAAATTTATCTTTGAAGCAGAAGAAAACACTGTGAGAAAAAGAGTAAATGTTTTTAATCAGTACTTTCTTCCTTTCCTACAATTTCTTCAAACATCTTTGCGCTCAGCATTGTAGGAATTCTGGGTTGTGTGGTAAAAGAATGAATGAATGTTGTTTTATGGAGCATCAACAGCTTTGGTCATTCAGTGCGCATATCTGTGTTAACCCATTACCACACAATCCCTACTTTTGACGCCCCAGAGAAAGAAGCCTTTAGAAAACATTGTGGGAAAAGGAGAAAATGCTAGTGAACAGCATTTTCTCCTTTTCCCACAATGTTTTCTACCCTTCACAAAACAAATTTCAAATTTTCAGTCACTTTTATTTTGTCGTCTGCAAATGCTTTCAATTTGGACCAGTCTAAAACACTGTCGTGTGGTAATGAGTTAAAAGATACTAAAAGTGGGATTTTATACTGAAAAAGGTTTGAATAGATTTATAATAGTAAAAAAGTTGAATTAAAAAGAATTACCGACAGGTGTGATCTTAAAGGTGGCCCTTCAGATTTTGGGACAAAAATTTTACAAAAATACAAAAAAATCATCCTTATACTCCCAAAGCCTTATAATTTTCATTCATTAAACCCCTGTAGTCCAAAACCATCCGACAACTAGATAAATTAGAGATTTACTACAGCCCAGGTCGACACTGAAGGGAAACACAGTCTATTTTTACATGAGCAACTCGCTCATTTACATATCGGAAATAAACAGACGAAGCTTTAAACATAGCATTCGAAGTTCTAGACATTATGGAAAATAATTGCATGTTTGTTATGTTATGGAATTTAATAGTCATTAGTCATGTGCAAGTCACTTAACATTCCCACAATGCTTTTTTGATTTTGGCGGGAAATCTAAAAATAGCTTAAAAGGCTACGTAGCCTTTTAAGGGAATAATGTAAATTCATGATTCTTAATTACTGATGATTTGTATTGTTTTTTCATATAAATTTCAGTGACATGTATATTCTTTAATTTGGTGTGATGTGAAAATTCTAAATACCCACCTTTAATATGTTTAACGGACATTATTGAGTGACAGGGAAATCCCGATCAACTCAAAAGTTTTAAATGACAGAGTTAACCCTTTACTCCATAGATACTCATTTCTACGCATTGCTTGTAGGAGCCTTTGAAAAACATTGTGTCAAAAGGTGAAATTGCTTGTGACGAGCAATTTCACCTTTTGTCACAATGTTTTCTATGCCATCAAAAAGTGTCATATAAACATACGAAACAGCTTCATCCTTGCTGCTATTTAGGGTCAATTAGAGATACCATAGAAATGCCTTATGGGGTAAAGGGTTAAGAATGTGATTGTGTGGTAAAAGATTAAGTCATGCACCATACCTCAATTTTGATGTGTTCACAAGTTGTAGCTTGGTTTGATGTTGTATTAAGGCATATTCTTCGTTCACACAGCCCACAAATACATAATTCTGAAATATCTCACGTAGACCTATAAAAAAAAGTATTCATAGTAAACTTTTTATGAATATGAACAGATGATTGGAGGACACAGCAGACTTATAACTGCTTAAGGTTCTACCCTACTAGAAACAAAGTTCTATTTTTAAGTCACATTTATTTTGTTGTCTGCAAATGCTTTCAACTGGGACCAGTTTAAAAATTTTGTTGTTTGGGAAAAGGTTAACCTTTTACCAGATGATAAAATTTTAGCCTTGTCCAATTCGAAAGGATTTCCAGATGACAATTTCAATGTGGCTCAAATGATGCAATTTTTCTTTCATAGGGTTGAAAACATGGTTGGAAAAGGAGAAAATACTGGTAACCAGCATTTTCTCCTTTTCCTACAATGTCTTCAAAAGACCTCTTTCCCAAGGTAGTTAAAAGTTGGCATAGTGAGGTAAAGATTTAACTTGACTTTTAACGACCCTGAGAAAGAAAGCTTTTGAAAATATCATGGGAAAAGGAGGAAATGCCAGTAACCAGCATTTTCTTCTTTTCCCAGAATGTTTTCTACCCTTTCAAAATCAAATTTCAATCTCTGATTCACATTTATTTTGTCATCTGAAAATGCTTTCAATGTGGACTGGTCTAAAACTTTCCTGTGTAGTAACGAGTTAAGAGCTTGTTCAAGTTTGAAGCAAATATCTTCAGTAATAACAGGGCAGACAACATTAAAGTCAGATGTTGGAGCTACAAAAAATCTCATCAAGTAATGACCAACCTGTATGCATGTCATCTTTGATCTGTTTCTGTAACGACAAAATACTTGAAAGTCGGATCTCCCTCTGTCTAGGTCTGCTGCCACACTGAGGTAAACTGAGCCCTCTGGAATTACAACAAAAGCATGCCAAACACTCGGGGGCAGTTGCTCAATTTTCAGTGAAAGTTTAACTCTTTACCAAACGACAAAATTTTCGCCTAGTCCAAATTGAAAGCATTTGCAGACGACAAAATTAATGTGACTCGAATATTGAAATCTGATTTTTGAGAGGTAGAAAACATTGTGGGTAAAGGTTACCAGCATTTTCTCCTTTTCCCACAATGTTTTCAAAAAGTTTCTTTTCTGTGTCAGGGTCGTTAAAAGTCGGGATTGTGAGGTAAAGGGTTAACTAGTACTCGAGCTCTGCTGTTGGTAGTTCTATAGGTTAAAAACATTGTGGGAAAAGGTTAACAATGTCTTCTGCTTTTAGAACAATGGTTTCTACAAGCTTCTTCCTAAAGATGGTTAATAGACTTGATTATTTTGGTAGAGGCTTTCGAGGGGTTTTAATTTTACAGATTACAGACATTAAATCTTCACAAAAGCATTAACCAAACTATTCTAAGTTATAAACTACCCTGGGTTTGAGGCCCTCTGAAATGCTGGTAACCAGCATTTTCTACTTTTCCAACAATATTTTTAACCCTGTCAAAGAATTTCAGTTAATTTGTACCACTCTTAGATTTGTTGTCTGCAGATACTATAAACTTGCAAGCTTCTAAAATTGGTTGCTTGGCAATGAGTTAATGACATACCCTTTTGGTTTTTCTGTACCATCAATGTCCATTGCATCGCTTTTGTTATCAACATTCTGATTGGTTGAAGTTGTTGGTCTCTCCTTTTCATTGGTTGTTTTTGTTGTTGTTTGATTGGTCGGTTTCATAAAGGCATCCAACTTTTGTATCTTACTGTCTGTTCTTACCAGTTGGTGCGCATAAACCTTTTCACCCTCTAAAAAAACAACTATAATATATGAGTGGTCCTCTCACAACAGAGGTTTAAATGCATTTCTGTGTTGCATTATGAAGGCAAAACATCATATAATAAAAGATCCATAGAATACATTTTAACTTAATCCATTACCACACAATCCCTACTTTTGACAACTCTGACAGAGAAGCCTTTAGAAAACATTGTGGGAAAAGGAGAAAATGCTGGTAAACAGCATTTTCTCCTTTTCTCACAATGTTTCCTACCCTTCACAAAACAAATTTCAAATTTTCAGTCACATTCATTTTGTTATCTGCAAATCCTTTCAATTTGGACATGTGTATAATTTTGTTGTTCAGTAAACAGTTAAAGGAGATGAGTGGCTGCTCACTTAAGCTTTTTTCAACAAAACTGAACAATTTCCAATCTCCAATTTTCAATCTCTTCTGTTTTACCGAGACAAACACTTTAATAATTTTTCATGAGTGTTAGACATTAAGTTTGGCCTCTAGAGTGTACACAAGCAGTCTCTGGTGGGGGGGGGATGGATAAAAACCCACCAGCAGGACAAAAGCCCACAAAGACAAAAGCCCTCTGGACAAAATCCCAATGCTAATTTTGGTAGGAAAGACAAAAGCCCACTGCTTATAAAAAAGTGTTAGAAAATCATTTCTTATCATTTTTGTGTGACCGATATTTTCTGCTTTTCACAAAATGTTTTCTACTCTTCTACAGACAAGTCACATCAAAGATATGAAATTTTTTAATTAAATACATGATCATAACTAAAAGTGGGCTTTTGTCCTTGTGGGATTTTGTCCTAGTGGACTTTTGTCCTAGTGGGCTTTTGTCCTAGTGGGCTTTTGTTCTACACCCGACTCTAGGATATGTCATCAATCACCTTTTTTTTAACTTTTCATGACTGATTTTAAGACTCACTAAAACTATCAAAACAAACATTCTGACCAAGTTTCATTAGTTTTGGACTGAATTTGTGGCCTATAGAGCATAAGGTTTTCAAAGATGTGACCTGTTGACCTAGTTTCTAACCCAATGTGACCCACATTTGAAATAGTCTGAGATAATATCAATACAAAGATGCAACAGACATGGACACAACAAGGAAACAACACAACATGACCACACAAACTGACCTAGAGCACTCTGTGCTCAGGTTAGCTATAAATGAAAGTAGTATTCTACAATGAAATGGAAGGTCACTTATTGCCAATCAATTCTTTTCAAATTCCCCATATGCTAATTGTAAACAAGGGCTGGTTACCTGTTTTTGAACTAGTCATATCAGTTATAACTTCGGGTACCAGACTGGCACCAGGAAGTAGTGCCTGTGTAAAATATGTTCTGCTCGAATTGGAGCCCAGCAGGGTCTTCTCCACCGTCTTCTGAATGTGCTCAATGATTGAATCCTCGTGTAAAAAGTGAACCTCGTGCTTGGTTGGGTGGACATTGACATCGATATTCTGTGGAGCTATCTCAACACTGCAAGCAAAACAGCCAGATTTATCAAACAGGGCCTCAAGAAAACTAGAGCTGTCACTGAATGTGACTTAATAACCCCGCCAGTGCTCTGACAGAAAAAAGTGTCAAGTTCAAGGGGAGATTATTCCTCAACCAGGAAAAGTAGACACTTGAAAAGTGTGTCTTGCAAATCTATGATCAGTATATGTGCAAAGTTTCAATACAATTGAAGGAAAACTGTAGGAGGAGTTTGCGACACAAAATTATCAGTATTTTGTACACAGACGGAAACATAGACAGACAGGCTGATTCCTGTATACTCCGAAAAACATTCATTTTGCGGGTATAAATATTAAGTCTCTTAATTTGTTAAAATCCGCGAATGGATTTGATTTCTGAATAGTTTACATTAAAGATTTTACATCATATGAGAAGCAAATTTTTGCAACTTAGACTAATTTCTCTTGATCTTGCTTCCTGGTAACCAGCATTTTCTCTTTTTCCCACAATGCTTTCTGTTCTTTTAAAGTCAAATTTCATTTTTTGAGTCGTGTTAAATTTTGTCATCTGCAAATGCTTTCAAATTGGACAAGTCTAAAAATTTGGCGTTTGGCAAAGAGTTAAGAGTTAACTCATTACCAAACAACAAAATTTAAGGTTTGTCCAAATTGAAAGCATTTTGCAGACGACAAAATAAAAGTGACTGAAAATTTAAAATTTGTTTTGTAAAGGGTAGAAAACATTGTGGGAAAAGGAGGAAATGCTGGTTACGAGCATTTTCTCCTTTTCTCACAATGTTTTCTGCAGGCTTCTTTCTAAGAGTCGTCAAAAGTAGGGATTGTGTGGTAATGGATTAACTCTTTACCAAACAACAAAATTTTAGACTGGTCCAAATTGAAAGCACTTGCAGATGACAATATAAGCCTAACTCAAAAATTGAAATTGGTCTCCAGCAGGGTAGAAAACATTGTGGGAAATGGAGAAAATGCTGGTAACCAGCATTTTCTCCTTTACCCACAATGTTTTTAAAAGGCTTTCAACTCAGGGCCATAAAAACCAGGGATAGTTTAGGAAAGGCTTAATGTATCATTACTTAACCCTTTTACCAAACAAATAAATTTTGGACTTGCCCTAATCCAAAACATTTGCCATTGTAAAATTAAAAACATGGCTCAGATGATGGAATTTTTCTTTCTATAGAGTAGAAAACATTGTGAGATAAGGAGAAAATGCTGGTTACCAGTATTTCTCCTTTTCACTATTTTTTCAAAAGACTTCTACTTTGAGGTAATTAGAACTTTAGTCTATGAGGTGAAGTAATAATGGCATAGACTACTACTTCGAGGCAATTAGAACTTTGAATTATGAGGTGAAGTAATAATGGCATCATTAAACGCCCCATTCTTACGGTGTAAAGAATTTGTATGCCATCAATTGCTGTTATTGCACAGCATCAATATTTCCAATTTTCATCAGTTAATTGTTGCTGGTATCATATTTAAATGTGAGTAAATATTGTGTGGAGAAATCCATTTAGCTTGTTACCAAACCACATAATTTTAGGTTTGTCCGAATTGAAAGCATTTGCAGATGAAAAAATAAAAGCAACTGAAAATTTGAAATTTGTTTTGTGAAGGATAGAAAAAATTGTGGGAAAAGGAGAAAATGCTGGTTATCAGCATTTTCTCCTTTCCCCACTATGTTTTCTTAAGGCCTCTTTCTCAGAGTTGTCAAAAGTAGGGATTGTGTGGTAATGGATTAACAAAGAAAATCTAAATGCAATCTCAGGTTCCAAAATAAACAAGGGCAATGAAAAACAGCACCCTACATCTTAGAAAGGGTAAGTTGGATCTTGCTCTGACCAAAATTCAAGGGTACAAAACTGCTACGAGAGACCACTCCTCCATACATAGCTGCATCCCGATTACCTGACAACTGCGTTTGAGAGATATCTCTTTCGCTCAGTGGTTATAGTATTGGTCTTTCAATCCTCGAAAAACAACTTTATTTGTCCTTCGTGGGTTCAAATCCCGCCAGATGCAGTTTGTACTAGAGATATACATTTGTTTCTTTGTTCGTAAGACAACTCAAAAAAGTCTAGTTTGACAAAGCTACAACAAGAGGGTCATGATGGCCCAGTATTGTTAGACTACCCAGTAAACAAGAGGGCCATGATGGCCCTGTATCACTCCACTTTCTTCCAAATAGAATGTAAAATGTGCTTAACTCTTTACCACACAATCCCGACTTTTAACGACACAGAGAAAGAAAGCCTTTGAAAACATTGTGGGAAAAGGAGAAAATGCTGGTAACCAGCATTTTCTCCTTTTCCCACAATGTTTTCTATCCTTTCAAAATCAAATTTCAATCTTTGATTCACGTTTATTTTGTCGTCTGCAAATGGTTTCCATTTGGACTAGTCCAAAATGTTGTCATTTGGTAAAGGGTTAACTGGAAAAGTCTGAGACAAACCCCACCATCCCCACCCACACACTATATTAATTTCTCCACAGGCCTCCGTACAACCCCAACCTACAGCCAAACTTATCTTAAAATTGACGACTTGTGTAACAAACTTCCAAATGGAAGACAACTTCACTAAAAATTTTCAAACACAGAGTGACAAAGGCTACTGATGGCACTTACTTCATTAATAAACTTATCCCGAGTGCTTTGAAATTGATGTCATTAACACCTGAATATTTGAATATATACACACACCTCCAATAACCTTATAAACTTCTGGAAACACAAAATTTTCCCACTAACTTGGAAAACTTTGATAAATTGAAATATCAAACACAAGTGTCCCATACTAATGGTAAATCATGACAAATTTTGCCACTTGGGTCACCTTTCATTTGTCGTCTGCAAATACCTCCAATTTGGACCAGCCTAAAATTTTGTCGTTTGGTAAAGATCTTAAAATTCTGCCTACCTCAGGTACAAAAATGGGTGACTGTTCTTGGGCAGGTAGGCTTGATAGACAACATCTATGGCTTTTTTCATTGCATTGGACTCCACTAAGCGATCTGAAATACAAGAAAATACATGAGTCATGCCAAGGCAAAAGGGGGCTTAACTCATTACCAAACGACAACATTTTAGGTCTGTCAAAATCGAAAGCATTTGCAGACAACGAAATAAAAGTGACTGAAAATTTAAAATTTGTTTCGTGAAGAGTAGAAAACATTGTGGGAAAAGGAGAAAATGCTGGTTACCAGCATTTTCTCCTTTTCCCACAATATTTTCTACAGGCTTCTTTCTCAGGGGCGTCAAATAGGGATTGTGTGGTAATAGGTTAATGCTTCTCTATGACACATCATCCTACCAAGCAAGTCATCACAAATAACGGAACCTTAAAATGCACTTTGTCTACCATCTGACTGAATCTTTAACCCATTACCACACAATCCCTACTTTTGACGCCCCTGAGAAAGAAGCCTTTTGAAAACACTGTGGGAAAAGGAGAAAATGCTGGTAACCAGCATTTTCTCCTTTTCCCACAATGTTTTCTACCCTTCACAAATCAAATTTCAATTTTTCAGTCACCTTTATTTTTCGTCTGCAAATGTTTTTAATTTGAACCAGTCTAAAATTTTCTTGTGTGGTAAAGAGTAAACTGTATTAGTCTGGATGAGACTTAACTCATTACCAAACGACAATATTTTAGACTGGTCCAAATCGAAAGCATTTGCAGACGACAAAATAACAGTGACTGAAAAATAGAAATTTGTTTTGTGAAGGGTAGAAAACAATATGGGAAAAGGAGAAAATGCTGGTTACCAGTATTTTCTCCTTTTCCCACAATGTTTTCTTAAGGCTTCTTTCTCAGGGGCGTCAAAAGTAGGGATTCTGTGGTAATTGGTTAACTCTTTACCACACAATGATTTCGCAAGACTTGTTCAAATTAAAAGCATTTGCAGACAACAAAAATAAATGCAAATAAAATGGTGAAACTTGATACTGAAAATAAAAGAAAACATTGTGGGAAAAGGAGAAAATGCTGGTTACCAGCATTTTCTCCCTTTTTCAACAATGTTTTCAAAAGGCTGCTTTCTCAGGGTCGTTAAAAGACGGGATTGTGTGGTAAAGATTTAACTCATTACCAAACGACAAAATTTTAGGCTTGTCCAAATTTAAAGCATTTTGCAGATGACAAACATGACTCAAAAACTAAAATTTGTTTTGGGAAGGGTAGAAAACATTGTAGGGAAAGTACCAGCATTTTCTCCTTTCCTACAATGCTTTCAAAGTGCTTCTTTCTCAAAGTCGTTAAAAGTCGGAATTGTGTGGTAAAGACTAAATCCCCAAGATTTTCTATATCTGTCAGTAACACAACTTCTAATTGGCTGAACAGAATTGTGGCTGAACAGAATTGGCTAAACCATTCGGTTTAGCCAATCAGAATTTGTGTTTCTTTCATACGTGGAAAAATATGGAGAATAAGACAAAGAATAATCTTAAAGATGGTTGGTGAATACAGATGCTGGGCCTCGGACATGCAGAAAATTGAGCAACAGCAGAAAGTGTTGATCAGGGTGAGCCTGCGCATACATGTACTGCGCAGGCTGACCAGGAACGATACTGTATGCAGATGCATTAACTCATTACCAAACGAATATATTTTAGGCTTCTCCAAATTGAAAGCATTTGCAGACGACAAAATAAAGTGTCTGAAATTTGAAATTTATTTTGTGAAGGTTAGAAAACATTGTGGGAAAGGGAGAAAATGCTGGTAACCAGCATTTTCTCCTTTTCCCACAATGTTTTCTAAAGGCCTCCTTCTCTGAGGCGTCAAAAGGAGGGATTGTGTGGTAATGGGTTAAGCTCCCTTCTTGCAGCACATGGCTAAAATACATTTAACCCTTAAAGCGCAGGAACCGACTTAAGTTGTTTTTGTGGACAGTGTAGATCAAGATCAGACTGCACAGGGCGTGCAGTCTGATCTTAGATCTACACTATCCACTATTTTGTTTCATATTCTGGCAAAGAAAAAACTTGATACAGCAATATATCAGATGATTTTCCTATTTAAAAATGTCTCTTGTTTTAATTCAGCACTTTAAGGGTTAACTCTTTACCACACAATCCTGACTTTTAACGACTCTGAGAAAAAAGCCTTCTGAAAACATTGTGGGAAAATGAGAAACTGCTGATTGTCATTTGGTAAAGAGTTAACTCTTTACCAAATGGCAAAATTTTGTACTCTACCAGATCGAAAGTATTTGCAGATTACATCTTAAATGGTGCTCAACTGAATTTCTTCCCAGTATTTCTGTCCTAATGGTACGAGCATTTTTTTTTTTGATTTAAGGTGGTAAACCTGTAATACTTCTAGTGCATAATGGAATAAAATTTCGTGATAGTTGATAAATATGGATTTATACAGATATATATTACTTTTGCACATTTTTAACCAACCAGAAATGTCTTTCATGTCTATCTTGAAATTATTTGTTGATACTTTTGTTAGAAAAGGGAGGTAATTATTGTCTCCTTTTGTAATGAGAATATAATGGTTTGTAGACTTATAAATTATAATTCTAAGAAGGACAAAAAAAGGAAAAAGGGGTTCGGTTAAAGTAGTACAATAATACTTATTTTTAATGGTAGCAAATTTTATAGGATAATATTATAGTGGAAATAGCTGTTTTCTATTACTGGTCCACAACCTTAACTCCATGTTTTCTAGCATTTCATTGACTGGTTTAACCCTTTCCCATACGATAAATTTTAGACCCTTCCAAACTCAAAAAGTTTGCAGACAACAATTTCAAATTTGATGAAATTGGCAGAAGGTTCTCTAAATGGGTAGAAAACACTGTGGGAAAAGGAGAAATTGTTCGTTACGAGCAATTTCTCCTTTTCCCACAGTGGTTTCAAAGGACTTGTACTGCAGACATGTAAAAACAAGGGCTTGTTTGGGAAAGAGTTAACTCTTTTAACAAATGACAAAAATATTGAAATTTGTTTCCAGCAGGGTAGAAAACATTGTGGGAAAAGGAGAAAATGCTGCTTATCTGCATTTTCTCCTTTTCCCACCATCTTTTCAAAAGGCTTCTGTCTTAGGGTCGTTAAAACCAGGGATTGTTTGGTAAAGGGTTAACCCATTACCACACAATCCCTACTTTTGACACCCCTGAGAAAGAAGCCTTCAGAAAACATCGTGGGAAAAGGAGAAAATGCTGGTAACCAGCATTTTCTCCTTTTCCCACAATGTTTTCTACCCTTCACAAAACAAATTTCAAATTTTCAGTCACTTTTATTTTGTCGTCTGCAAATGCTTTCAATTTGGACCAGTCTAAAATGTTGTCGTTTGGTAATGGGTTAACCCTTTCCCAAACGATAAATTTTAGACCCTTGCAAACTCAAAAAGTTTGCAGACGACAATTTCAAATTTGATGAAATTGGCAGAAAGTTCTCTAAATGGGTAGAAAACACTGTGGGAAAAGGAGAAATTGCTCGTTACGAGCAATTTCTCCTTTTCCCACAGTGGTTTCAAAGGACTTGTACTGCAGACATGTAAAAACAAGGGCTTGTTTGGGAAAGAGTTAACTCTTTTTACCAAATGACAAAAGTATTGAAATTTGTTTCCAGCAGGGTAGAAAACATTATGGGAAAAGGAGAAAATGCTGGTTATCCGCAGAAAATGCTGGTTATCCGCATTTTCTCCTTTTCCCACCATCTTTTCAAAAGGCTTCTGTCTTAGGGTCGTTAAAACCAGGGATTGTTTGGTAAAGGGTTAAATGAAAAGGGGGCTTAATGGGTCTGCAAAAAGTATTGACTCACATCAGCCAGCACAAGTGCCGCCTGACATGGTTGAAACCTTTTGCTTTTGGTAATTTTTCAGCTTATCACAGAACCACTCAACATTATGATTAACTCTTTACCACACGAGAAAATTTTAGACTGGTCCAAACTGAAAGCATTTGCAGACGACAAATTAAAGGTGACTAAAAACTAGAAATTTGTTCTGGAAAGGGTAGAAAACACTGTTGGAAAAGGAGAAAATGCTGGTTGCCAGCATTTTCTCCTTTTCCCATAGTGTTTTCAAAAGGCTTCTTTCTCAGGGGCGTCAAAAGTAGGGATTGTGTGGTAATGGGTTAAATTGGTTGTTAGAGAGAAGGAATTTTATGGATCCATCAAACTGAATTGCTTGGTAAACTGCATTAAAAGGATGCATTAACCCTTTCCCAAATGACAAACTTTTGGACTAGACCAAACTGAAAGCATTTGCAGACGACAATTCAACTCTTGCTGAAAAGATGATTTCTGCCTATGATAGGGTAGAAAACATTGTGGGAAAAGGAGAAAATGCTGGTTACCAGCATTTTCTCCTTTTCCTACAATGTTTTCAAAAGGTTACTATTCCAGACCCGTAAAAACCAGGGATTGTTTGGGAAAGGGTTAATTTCCATTGAACCCCCTTTTTGCCAGAGAATGGCTCTTTTATTATAAAACAAAGAGCTTTGTAAAAATTTGCATATATGCCCACAGAGGCTTGTCAGTGAAATAGGTTAACCCTTTACTCCATTGATACTCATTTCCACGCATTGCTTGTAGGAGCCTTTGGAAAACATTGTGGCAAAAGGTGAAATTGCTCGTGACGAGCAATTTCACCTTTTATCACAATGTTTTCTATGCTATCAAAAGATGTCATGTGCATATAAGAAACGGCTTCATCCTTGCTGTTATTTATGGTCAATTAGAGATACCATAGAAATGACTTATGGGGTAAAGGGTTAAATTCTAGAACGTCTGCAGATATCCAAATTTTTAAAGTCACATGCACAATTACACATTATCGAGATTCTACGTGTTGAATTTGAACTTATTCCGATGAAAACTGTAGGAGAAGTTGCATGCCCAAGAAACTGCTAACAGACAGACAGACAGACAGATGGACGACCTGAACATAATATGACCCTTCTTGCGTATAAAAAGGGTCAAAATTAATACAAGAAGATAATAATACTTACGATTAATGAATAGTAAAAAAATGCCCTTTTTCAATGAATAATTTGCATTAGATATCAAACCACTGAGTTTAAAGGCTAGCTTGCTGTCCTCTGTAGAAACCTCCAACAGTTCCCTGAAATAAATGGATTAGTTTAACTCTTTACCAACATTTTCTCCTTTTCCCACAATGTTTTTTACCAGCAATGCATTACAATTTTATGTCAAGCGAGAGAAATAGAAGATAACTTACATCTGGTTGTGAGGCACACACATTCTTCCTGGGTAACTAGTGTGCAGGAACAGCTGTTTTAGCCTTTAACTCATTACCAATTAAACGACAATATTTTAGGTCTGTCCAAATTGAAAACATTTGCAGGCAACAAAACAAAAGTGACTGAAAATTTGAAATTTGTTTCATGAAGGGTAGAAAACATTGTGGGAAAAGGAGCATTTTCTCCTTTTTCCACAATGTTTTCTGAAGGCTTTTTTTTCAGGGGCGTCAAAAGTAGGGATTGTGTGGTAATGAGTTAATTGAAGTGTTAGGATATATATATCGGTATTTTCACTGGTTATAACCATGAAATATTGAAAAATATTTCATCGAAAGAAGATAACTTCCTTGGCATAACCAAAGCTCCAGATAGACGGAGTGATTTTGATTTCAAAATTGAAAATATCATTTACTCTCTTTGAAATCTTATGTTGAAGGTACAGACATTGGAATTGTCTCATCGAGACGATCCTAGTGAGTAGAGCTGGGGCGATATCATCGATGCATCGTGATATTTTTGCTGGCGATAGTATATCGCGATACTAACTCGTTGTATCGATACTTGGCGATACATTTACGTCGTGTCGTGTGCAGAGTGTGTGAGATCACGCATCAATGTAAATGATTCATGTATAAAATATGGAAAAAAATACGCACAGTTTGTCTCTGCTATACATACAAGAACGTTAAAAAACTCGCCCTAGAAACAATGAAATTCATGAAACTTTGTAATTTGGGGAATAATTTGAAGCGAAATGTTTACAGTCACTCGCTCATGGTTAGGGTTTTCCAGGTTTTAAATATAGATGCTAATTCGGAACGTTCTAAGGTTATCATATTTTCTTCGTGTCCAAAAAGTTGCGGCTGCGTTTTGATCGGTTTGCCTCCTTACCAGTTTTGTCACAAGGACTGTAAAATAAAATAAAGCATTAATTAACAAGGTCATTTGATTTAGCGGACGAATATAAGCTGCAATTTGGTTATTTGCTAGTGAAAGATAGCACAGTTTGAATTGTCTTTGTTCTTTTTAAATAACAAATGAATGAGATGCGGATCGGCAACTGTCTTCCAAAGTTGACTATAGCGCGGGTTTTGACGCTGGGAAATTGAATTGATGTCTTTGAGGGTGAAAAATATCTGCCTAATTGTCAATCTGACGCATTAAGTTATGATCTAGAGGTTCATATAACCTAGTTTTAATGCATCCGGCAGAAATATGGGCTTAACACGATCAGTATAAATGCAAAAGACACGCGCATGATCATGAAGCTGGCGAGTTATTTATGACAATGTAATAAAGGTGTTAATCCTCTGATCTAGTGTAAAAGGACCAATTTTAAAGTTTCCTGCTATTCAAAATGACAAATTGATGTCAAATCATGTAGTAATACTTCTCCAAAAATTATTTGTCACGAAAAAATAGATCGCCAAAAAACCGTGAAAACCCATGACACTACAATGATCAGCATGGCATCGTCCGATCAGAGGGACTTAAAACTATCTTCTCATTTTTAATAGTGAAGTAAAACAGTGGATTTACACAAATCTGTGAATACAACAGTAAGTTGAGGCTAAAATGCTGTTCATGAGTGAAAAAATTGTTGTTTTAAGAAATGAAAATACAGATCTACGTCGTGGGGGGAGTCTGCAAATGCTTGAAATATGTCTAATTTTTTTTAAACTTTTGAAAATTAAAAATAGAGGACCAAAATGAATGATACTGAATAAAGCAAAAACTCGAAATGGTACTGCAAAACCATTGATTTTTGAAGTACAAAACAAAGCATCCTTATAAACTTAATATCATGTAGACAAACTGTCATGGTATTTAAAGCCAAAAGGCATTCTCAGTTAATTGGAGACACCGATTGTACAACAGATAACTAGTTGGTGTGCTCTTCAGATTACAAAACAATAATCATTTGTGATTTCAACCTGATTGCCCAGCACTACCGATCTGATAGATTTTGTACAGAAATTTGACCAGTTCGATGGTATCTCACATACCTACTTGTTTTAGCAAACATTTGGATTGATTTTGCCAAAAATGGTTGCACAGTTTGAGAAAAGGTTCCTAAAGTCTTTGAAAAGCTTATAACTGTGAACATGTAGATCTATTTATAAAATCTTGTTTGAGCATATCACATGAAAACAGTCTCTCTTTTAAAAGACTGTCATTAAGTTAATCTGGACCAATTAAGTATCGTGATATTGTATCGTATCGCCTGTCTGGTATCGCGATAGTATCGCGATACATTTTTCTTGGCGATACCCAGCTCTACTAGTGAGTAACCACAACATAGAATTTCGATAAGAAATAACAGATTTAGAAAACCATCACTCCCCTTATCTGGAGATCTGCATAACACATCACAGATAAACCAGCATCAAACCCCCTTTTGCCAGAGTGAGGCTCAAAGAAATTTGTATTCGAGTTTCAAATTATCAAATTTAGGTACAGTAAGCTCTCTTTGTTTTAAAATCAAACATGGTCATGCGCTTCCCAAGAGGCAGCACTGCCTTTCTATCAGTCACTCATATCACAAAATATTTTATGGTATGACAAAAACCTCTCAAGATAAACCAATAAACGTCAAAATTTTAGCCAGTAACTTAGTATCAATTTTGTGGTAAACATCTATAATCCAATAAAAATGAAAAGTTGGTTTCTACATTCTGAACACTCTATCAAAATAACCTGTTTCTTTAACGACCCTGAGGAAAAAGTCTTTTACAACCCTTTCCAAAACAATCCCTGGTTTTTATGGGTCTAGAATAGAAGCCTTTAGAAAACATTGTGGGAAAAGGAGAAAATGCTGGTAACCAGCATTTTCTCCTTTTACTACAATGTTTTCTACCCTCTTTTCAGCGAGAGTTGAATTGCCATCTGCAAATACTTTCAATTTGGTCTAGTCCAAAAGTTTGTCATTTGGGAAAGGCTTAACTCCTTACCAGATGACAAAATTTAAGACTGGTCCAAATTGAAAGCAGAAGCAGACGATAAAACAAAAACGTCTGAGAAACTGGAATTTGTTTTGGAAAGGATAGAAAACACTGTGAGGAAAGGACATTCAAAGTCTGAATTGTGTGGTAAAGGGTTAAAAGGACTCTTGGGATTGGAGAGAATGTGCTGGAAACCAAATTTTTTATCGTTTACCCTCAAAGTTTTCTTCCTAAATTTTCATTGAAAACTCCCATTCTTTCTTTCACATTCCATGTCATCATTCTACAATTGCTCACAATATAGACAAATCTGAAATTGTATCACTTGGTACAGCTACCATTTTGCCAAACAATCTCAGGTTCTAACAACCCAGAAAGAATGCTTTTGACAAAATTGTGGTAAAAAGGAGAAAATGCTTGCAACAAGCATTTTTTTCCTTTTTTAAAAGTTTTTTCTACAATTTCAAAAACAGTTCCTTAAATTTGAGCCATGTTAATTTTGCTGCCGACAATTCTTTGATTTTGGAAAAGTTCAGAATTTTGTCCTCTGATAAAACCACAAAATTTTGAGTTTTTGCAACTTTGAAAGAGAAGGGCTTTTAAAAACATAATGGGAAAAGAAGAAAATGCTGGTCACTCCTTTTCTTCTTTTCCCATGTTTTCTACCCCAGTATCAAAGACAAAAATAATTATTTAAGCTACATTTACATTGCTGTCTGCAAAGCCTTTCAATTTGCTAAAGTCATAAATTTTGTCATTTGTTTAAGTATTAACCACAAGGGAAAGTTTTGACTATCAATATTGAAAAAAATATTTGCAGACAACAATGTAGATGAGATTCAAAATTAATGATGATGTCTCTTTCTGAAGGACAGGAAACAATTTTCTCTTTGTCAAACTATGTTTTTTGAAGGCCTTCCCCCCCCCCCCTTTCACACACCCCCTTTAGATATTTACAAGAAAGTCATTTGGTAGTAGGCTTTGTTAACTCTTTATGACATGACAAAATTTTAAATTGGTCCAACTGGAAGTATTCATAGCCAGTTGATTTAACCCTTTACCACACGAGAAAAGTTTAGACAGGTCCAAATTGAAAGCATTTGCAGACGACAAAATAAAGGTGACTGAAGAATAGAAATTTGTTCTGGGACGGGTAGAAAACACTGTGGGAAAAGGAGAAAATGCTGGATACCAGCATTTTCTCCTTTTCCCATAATGTTTTCACAAGGCTTCTTTCTTAGCGGCGTCAAAAGTAGGGATTGTGTGGTAATGGGTTAATTGATTTGTGTCTTTGATCTGGTACAGGTAGAAAAAATTGCAGGAAGAGAAGAAAATGTTTTTTCCAAAATGTTTTCAATTGTTTCAAAGACAAAATCCAATATTTGTCTTTGATGTCTGCAAATGCCTTCAAATTGGACAAGTATAAAATTTATTCATCTGCTAGAGTGTAAAATAATTTCTGGATTTGACATGAACAACTAGAGCCGTCACTGAATGTGATTTAACCCATTACCACACAATCCCTTCTTTAGGCGCCCCTGAGAAAGAAGCCTTTAGAAAACATTGAAATTTTGTTGTTTGGTAATGAGTTAATACCCCTTCCAGCGCTTTGAAGAAACAGGCAACTACTAGTTTTTTGCACACAGGTGTACATACAGACGGACACACGGATGGACAGAGAGACTGATTCAAGTATATCCCCGAAAACATTCGTTTTGCAGGGGTATACCGGTAAAAATATTTTATCAGAAGAATATAAGGAGCACATTGTGTAGTTTTATCAATATTCCTCAAGGATTAGAGAAGATATATGTCCGAATAAACAAATGAATAAACAGACAGACAGGCAACACAAAAACTATATCCATCTGATTTCATAGAGGACAATGAACTTTGGCTTGGAGGAAGTGAAAAAGTAAACAATTCGCACTGTACTCACCAACCATTCTTATAATCATTTTTTGTCTTGTGCTCCAAAGTTGTCAAAAGTTGAAAGTAACACAACTTCTAATTGGCTAAACCAAATGGTATAGCCAATTAGAAATTGTGTGTCTTTCATAATTAGAAAATCCTGAAGAAAATGACTGAGGATTTTCATATGAATGATTGGTGAATTCATACGGACTCTAATGGATTACAGATATGCTCAATACATTAACTGGACACCAAGGATCAGATTACGACAGAGAGCTCATAACGATAAACACAATAAAGGTGTGTTCAGCCATCAAAACTCCAAAAGAAAGTCACTTGCTTTGGAAGAACAAGCAGACCAACAAATGACACACAGTAAAAAAAAATGCAAAACTATCCATAATTTTGTGAAACTGTTTTTGTAAAGTACATTGTCCTAATTTTCTGAGACCTATCTAGGTATCTTATATTTTCACTAACCTTTACTTTATGAGGCTTATCTTAAATTTACACTGTTTTAATTGTGTGGGACCTATTCTTATATTTACACTGCTTTAATTTCGTGATATTTATCTAAAATTTACATTGTTTTTATTTTGTGGGATATTACTTTTACACTGCTTGACACTGCTTTAATTTTGTGATATTTATCTAATATTTACACTGATATTTGTTGTACATTGTCTTATATTTACACTGCTTCAATTTTGTGATATTTAGCTTGTACTTACACCGTTTTAATTTTGTGGGATGCAATCTCATAATATTTACACACTTTAATTTTATGAAAATTATAGTTTTACAGTCCTTAATATTCTGAGACTTTTGATAGTATTTACAATGTCCCTAAATCTTTTAGACTTATCTTATATTTTCACTGTCCTTAATTTTGTAAAGAATACTACCCATAAATACACCATCTTGACAAATTTCCATTTGAGTTTTATCCATTGAACAACCTATTTCATGTTTTACCAACTCTAACGAAGAATGTGTGTGGCGGGAAAAGTTTCAGGACAAAAAGAAAATGCTAATGCTAGTAATTGGTATACTCCTCGTATGGCACAAAATTTTCTTGTATTCCAAAGGCAATTAGTGGTGATTACCATAAATTGTTCACTTTGTGATACAAGCACCAAATTTGGCATCGTCAAAGTCAATTATCTAAATTTTATGAAAGGTATGCTATCCACCTGAAAATCCAAGATGGCCACCATTTTTCAAGATGGCCACCAGCCTTGACTATGACCAACATAATCAAGTACAGTTCTTTCAGTACTTTGATTCAGATAAAATTGTGTCTATTTCTATAAAATGTTTGTTGTAATAAACTATAAGAGTGCATTAAACCATTCATTATTATGTTAAAGTCATGAAACAAACGAGCTCCTACAGAAAACTAAACCTAAAAGGACTACTATAATATACAATATGGCTGTCATTATTAGCTATGAATGGCGGCCATCTTGAAAACTGTTGTCCATCTTGGATTTTTGGTTGGATAACATCCTTTTCATAACATTCAGATAACAGACTTTGACTATGCGAAATTTGGTGCTTGTATCAAAAAGTGAACAATTTTCATGAAATTTGGACTTAAGGTAAGACCTGTGTAATGCACTTCCGGTGAACATGGGGCAAAAATTCTAATTGGTTGATAAATAAGGATGACTAAGGATTTATGCAGAAATAATATTTTTGCACATTTCTAACGGATCAGAAATTCCGTTTATGTCTATCTTGAAATTATTTTTTTTGATACTTTTCTTAGTTTTCTGAAAAGGGAGGTAATTATTATCTCTTTTTGAATTCAGAATATAGTGGTTTTAGATTTATAAATGATAATTCAAAGAAGGAAAAATTGGAAAAAAATGAATCGATGAAAGTAGTTCAATAATACTCATTATTAATTATAGCTAATTTTGCAGGATGATATTTTAGTGGAAATATCTGTTTTCCATCACACAGGTCTTACCTTAATCTGCCCCACTAACTTGATTGATTGACTGATGATTACCATCGTGTTCAACATTATTTCAGTTATACTGTAGCATCCAGTGCACCTATCCATGCCTTCCCTGAGTCTCTTTTACCAGTGCTCTGCAAAATTTTCTTTCCAAGTCACTAGTTACTTTCCCACAAAACCATCATTGAGACAATGGTCAGCTGTGGGCAAAGAATGAGTCCTGCTGCAAGGACTATCATCAATCTTCGGAAAGAAATTGGCTGAGCCATAGATTGAACCTACGAACCCCCTGTTCTCAAGACCTGTATGCTACTGACTGAGTTACCCGTGCTGGGCCTTTCCAAAGACAAACTCTAATTTCATATGTTGCAAACAATTCTTTTCTACATGGACAATCCTGATATTGTGTTAATGACAAAGATTGAACTGTATGGCTTTTAATGCTGTTTTCAACCTTATCTTAATCATGGCAGCAAGTGCAACTATTTCCTGGAGTTTCTTCTACAAGTCCTTTTCATGGTATTCTTTCAAAGCCACTGGCAGCTTTCCCATATTACCATCCTCGAAACAATGGTAATCAGTGAGAGAGGAATAAATCTGGTTACAATGACTATCATCAATCCTCAGACAGAAACTGGCCAAGCTGGGAATCAAACTAACCACCACCTGTTCTTACGTCCTGTGCGCTTCATTTGCAGATGACAAAATAAAAGTGACTGAAAATTTGAAACTAATTTTGTAAAGGGCAGAAAACATTGTGGGAAAAGGAGAAAATGCTGGTTACCAGCATTTTCTCCTTTTTCCACAATGTTTTCTAAATGCTTCTTTCTCTAGGTTGTCAAAAGAAATGATTGTGTGGTAAAGGGTTGAAAAGATTTAAAGTATTTTGAAAACTGGAGAAAAGAATTGCCTTGGTTACTGAATCTTTGTGAGCCAAGGTTACGATCACTACGTGGATCTTACCTTGGCGAATCAAGCCCAATTTCGAGACTCCTGTGATACACCCCCTATTGGTTGCTGCCTATTATCTCCCTTTACATCATATTTCTTATAGCCAATGAAATATCCTTTTACAAACCACTTACGATTACAAAAATTCAACATAAAGTAATAACCACAAACATACTTCGACATTCCATAGTCAGGTGCTGGATATAGCCTAAAACCTCTGATGATTGATTGGTCAAACTGAAACCTTCTGTAAATATTGTTTGACTATGTTTTTTTCGGTAATAAATCATAACAGATGCTACACACATCCACCGAGGTATTCATGTTTACCTTCTATTTTTATCCTAAAGGTCGCAACCTTGTTCTATTTTTATCAAAGATGAAATGCTACAAGCGATTTCATTTGTCCAGTTAGAGCTTGCTGCAACCAATGAAAATGCGTATCGGGGGTATGTAAAAATCAAGTTTGATCCGCCAAGGGTATAGTAGCGTAGTAGATTGTCACCCTTGGCTTGAGAAGATGTGGTTACTGTGTTTCCTGGCTTTCGCACACCAGTGCTGACACAACTTTCTTTCCAAAGCAACTGACTACTTTTCTCACAATGCACCTGAGGTGAGAGACGAAAACTCATTGGAAAGCAAGTTTGCTGCAATCAGGGTCCATAAAATTCTTAAAAACGTTCTTTGTCTTATTCTTCAAGATTTTCTGACAGTGAAAGTGACAGAACTGATTGGCTAAACCATATGGTTTAGCCAATCAGAAGTTCTGTTACTTTCACACTGGTATCAAACCTGCAACCATCAGGTCACAAGTCGGATATGCTAGCCATTGCTACCCGTCACAGCAGACTGTAGGGTAAAGGGTTGAACTATTTTCCAATAAATGTACCATGCATCTGCTATGCTGTGAAGGGTAAACAGAAATGAACAAAAGGAAAAATCAAATCTTTAAATTTATCACAAACTGAATGGCTGTACATGTCCACAGTTAAATCAGAGTCTACTAAAAGTGCCAGGTAAGGTTGTTTACTTTTTTTGTCAAACGACAAAATTTTGGACTTGTCTAAATTAATAGCAGTTGCAGATGACAAAATAAAAGGGACTGAAAAATCAAAATTTGATTTTGGAACGGTAGAAAACATTGTGGGAAAAGGAGAAAATGCTGGTTACCAGCATTTTTTCATTTGCCACAAAGTTTTCAAAAGGCTTCTTTTACAGGGTTGTCAAAAGTAGGGATTGTGTGGTAATGGGTTAACATGATTGTAGGAAAGAAAGTATCAGGAAAAAAAGAATCAGGAAAAAAGTATCAGATGCCAAAAAAGAGATTAAGTTAATTTGTTATATGATGCTAGAATTTGGTTGATGGATAATAATGATTTAAAAATGTGATATTAGTAAAGTGTTTCTAACTGGCATTTTTAAGTGTGCTTAGATGTCAAAAATTAATTACATATAGTATCAAAATCATATTCATAATTTGAAACAAATATTCAAAAAGTATTACAACACAGGCAGAAACTGTTTCTTTTTTCCCTTATACTTTCTTTCCCAGCAAAAATTGATACTTTTTTTCAGGTACTTTTTTCCTGATTTGTTCTTTCCTATTACTTCTTATAAATTTTATTCCATATTAGATATTAGAAATATAAAACTTGTGCAAATTGACAGCATTTGCAGATGACACATAAAATATGATTCAAATGATACAGTTTGTCTTAAATAGGTTACAGAACACTGTGCAAAATGGAGAAAATGCTGGAAATCAGCATTTATTTCCCCCCACTTCCAAAGCCCTTTTTCACTGGGTCGTGTATCTTTACATGATTGTATAGAAAGTTTTAAGCAGAAATACCCATATTTTGAATTTTAAGTATGATGCTGATGATATGATTATAATAAAAAAATAAGTGAATAAATGACTAAATAAACGACTAAATAAATGAGTAAATAAATAGATGAATAAATAAATAAATAAATAAATAAATAAATAAAACACACAAGAGGGCCAAGATGGCCCTGGATCGCTCACCTGAATTTTTGAGGGGACCATAGCAATTTTATTTTGGAGGTATTGAAACACTGGAAACAAAATCATTATTTTGCCAAGCAATTTTCAAAATGTCACCTGTAAAAGTCCTTTCAAAATCTGACCAGCAGTTTCAGAAAAAAAGAATTTTTAGGAGTTTCTTAATTTCCCTTCAGTGCAAGTAGCCCCCATTCACCAGAGCCATGTTTTTGGATATATCAAAATTTCGCTAACAAGTTTTGAAAAGGGTCATTCAAGGAATATTTCTGTGAAATTATTTTAAAATCTGACCAGCTTTTTCAGGAAAAAGGAAATTTTCAAGAATTTCTTTATGTCCGTATAGTGCAAGTAGCCCCCATTCACCAGAACCATCTTTCTGGACAGATCAAAATTTCGCGAACAAATTTTGAAAAGGGTCACCCAAGGGACATTGCTGTGAAATTATTTCAAAATCTGACAACGGGTTTCAGAGAAGAAGAATTTTTAAGAATTTCTTCATATCCATAAAGTGCAAATGGCCCCCATTCACCAGAGGCGTGTTTCATGACGAATCAAAATTTCACAAACATCTTTTTAAAAGGGTCACCCAAGGAACATTTCTATAAAATTATTTCACAATCTGACAAGCAGTTCGACAGGAGAAGAATTTTTAAGAATGTCTTTATTTCCCTATAGTGCAAGTATCATCAAGGTCATCCAAGGAAAATCTATGTGAAATTATTTCAAAATATGACCAGCTGTTTCAGGGAAGAAGAATTTTTAAGAATTTCTTCATATCTGTATAGTGCAAGAAGCCCCCATTCACCACAGCCATGTTTCTTGACAGATCAAAATTTCTCACAGAATTTTTGAAAAGGGTCACCCAAGGAACATCTGTGTGAAATTATTTTAAAATCTGGCCAGCGGTTTCAGAGAAGATTTTTAAAGAATTTCTCAGAAAATTCCATTTGGTGGCCATGATAACCAGAGTTTTTGGCGGAATGAAATTTTGTGAACAATTTTAAAAAGGACCTCCCAAGAAACATTCCAGCCAAGTTTGGTCCAAATTGGCCCAGCGATTTAGGAGGAGTTGATGTTTAAACAATTGTTGATGACGCACGACGGACACAGGGTGATCCTAAAAACTCCCCTTGAGCATGTTGTGCTCAGGTGAGCTAAAAATAATAGCCTATAAATAAATAAATAAATAAATAAATAAATGATAAAGCTCGAAATAAATGATTATGCCCTTACCACACGATCCCTACATTTGATGCCCCTGAGAAAGAAGCCTTTAGAAAACACTGTGGGAAAAGGTAACCAGCATTTTCTCACAATGTTTTCTACCCTTCACAAAACAACTTTCTGCATTTTCTATTTTGTTTTCTCACTTTTGTTTTAAAAAGCTAAACATCTAGGTGTCTTTGGGTTAATGTACAAAACCAGTTTGACTTTAGTTTATGAATTAACATAGACACACAAACAGATAAGTAAGTAAATAGATAAATCGACAAATAAATAAATAAATAAACAAGAGCTTCGAAAAGCAGTGCATATACGCCCGAAGGTGCCTGTTAGTGAAATGGGTAACAAGAGGGCCATGATAGCTCAAAATCGCTCCACTTACTAAAAAGTAAAAAACACTACAAGCCAAACATTACAATATTGACTTCAAACTTGAGGACATACAATTTTTTTTCTTTAAAATCCTACGAGGAAGTTATAACCCCAGCGAAAAGCTAATTTTCACCGCAAAGCTATAATTACTTGAATCCTGGTGGAGGTCCACAAGATAAAGCCCCATACCAAATAATACAGGTCTAGAATGTGTGGTTATAAACAAGATTTTCAAAATTTCTCCATATAAGGCCCTGTAAAACATGAAACCCATGAGACAGGGCTAAATTTAGTAGCCCTGGGTCTTATTATGGTTAGTAACAAGAGGATTTATAAAGTTTTCATCACAAAAGCCCATGTAAAACTTGTGACCCCTGGTGTGGGGACAAACTTGACTCCAAGGATATAATTTTGGCCCTCCTGGTAGAGGACCACTAGATAAAGCTAAATGCAAAATTTGGTAGCCCTAGGCCTTATGGCAAGGTACAAGTAGGTTTTTAAAAATTTCCCAATATGAGCCCATGTAAAACTTGTGACCCCCATGACGGGACAAAATTTAACCCTAGGGTTATAATATGGGCACCTTTGGTAGACAACCAGTTGGTAAAGCTAGATGCAAATTGAGTAGCCCTAGGCCTTATGGCTTGGTATGAGAAGATTTTTAAAGTTTTCCCTATATAAGCCCATATAAAAATTGTGACCCCCCCCTCCCCCAGAGTTTTTGAAGAAATAAAATTCTTTCAAGGAATTCTGAAGAGGACCATGGTAGGATCATTTCTGTGAAGTTTCATCAAAATTGGATGGGTAGTTTCAGAGAAGAAGATGTTTGAAACAAGAGATGTTTGTAAAACATTTATGTCCCCCTAATGCATCCAATTCTAAATATAACATGTGATTATAAACTGTTATAACATGTGATTATAAACTGTTAAGTTCAAAGTGTAAAAACAAACAAAGGGTAATTACTCAAAAATTATTAATGATAAATTAACAATTCTTGGGCACTGCACTTCCCATTTATGTGAACTATCAACTTTTATAGTTTCATGATTTTACCTCACATACTTTTGAGTTATGCTCCAGAAAAAAATTAAGTACAAAAACCAACAAAGGGCAATAACTGCAAAAATATAATAGGCACAGTTATGGTTCTTGTGCAATGCACTTCTCCTTAATAAGATCTATCAACATATAAAGTTTCAAGTTGATACCTGAAAAACCTTTTGAGTTATGCTCCGGACAAAAAATTAAGTATGAAAATCAACAAAGGACAATAACTCCAAAAATATGATGGGCAGAGTTATGGTTCTTGTGCACTGCACTTCTCCTTAATGAGATTAATCCACCTAGGTGATACCTGAAATACTTTTTGAGTTATGCTCTGGACAAAAATTAAGTATAAAAATCAACAAAGGGCAATAACTCCATCAATATGATGGGCAGAGTTGTGATTCTTGTGCACTGCACTTCTCCTTAATGAGATCTACCCACCTCTGTAGTTTCAAGATGATACCTGAAATACTTTTTGAGTTATGCTCCAGACAAAAATTAAGTATGAAAATCAACAAAGGGCAATAACTCCAAAACATGATGGGCAGAGTTATGGTACTTGTGCACTGCATTTCTCCTTAATATCTATCCACCTATAAGGTTTCAAGATGATACCTGAAATACTTTTAGAGTTATGCTTGGGACAAAAATTAAGTATGAAAATCAACAAAGGGCGATAATTCAATAAATATGATGGGCAGAGTTATGGTTCTTGTGCAATGCACTTCTCCTAAATGAGATCTATCCACCTATAAGGTTTCAAGATGATACCTGAAATACTTTTAGAGTTATGCTTGGGACAAAAATTAAGTATGAAAATCAACAAAGGGCGATAACTCAATAAATATGATGGGCAGAGTTATGGTTCTTATGCACTGCACTTCTCCTAAATGAGATCTATCCACCTATGTAGTTTCAAGATGATACCTGAAATACTTTTTGAGTTATGCTCCGGACAAAAATTAAGTATGAACATCAACAAAGGGCAATAACTCCAAAAATATGATGGGCAGAGTTATGGTTCTTGTGCACTGCACTTCTCCTTAATAAGATCTATCCACCTATGAGATTTCAAGGTGATACCTGAAATACTTTTTGAGTTATGCTCCGGACAAAAATTAAGTATGAAAATCAAAAAAGGGCAATAACTCCATAAATATGATGGGCAGAGTTGTGGTTCTTGTGCACTGCACTTCTCCTTAATGAGATCTACCCACCTATGTAGTTTCAAGATGATACCTGAAATACTTTTTGAGTTATGCTCCAGACAAAAATATGGTCTACGGACCGACCGAGGGACCGACGGACCGACAAGTGCAAAGCAATATACCCCCACTTCTTCGAAGGGGGGCATAATAAAAGTTAACTCTCACATGGACGGACGCACACACACACACACACGATGGACACCGGGCCATGACATAAGCCTGCTGGCCTTTGGCCAGTGGAGCTAAAAATCTAGAATGCCTGCAGATATCAAAATTCTAAAAGTTACATGCACAAAACCATCACAGACATGGGCGGATCCAGAGGGGGGTCCGGACCCCCCTGGAATTTTGGCAAAAATGTGGTTGCCAGATTCGTGAAATGGTACTGGTTTGATATTGCACAGTATTTATGTAAAATACAGACATAAATTAAAACAAAAAGGTTCTAAATGTGGAGACTTCCTCATGGTTAGAACTGGAAACGTGGACTGTTCTTGTAAACGGCTTACATCCACTGAAATCCGAAAACCAAAGTATCATATAATAAGACGAGTGTGTTTTCAGTGGAACCCCCCCTGAGAAAGATATCTGGATCTGCGCTTGACAGAGATTCATTTCGGTCACTTTGAACTTTTTCAAATGAAAACTGCACTAGGAGTTGCGCGCACAAGAAATTGAAAATGGATGGACAGGTGGCAGATGGACGAAAAATATGCGAAAAACTGTTGGAGTATTGCTCTGCATAAATTTGTGTCTATGGAAAGACAGATGGGCATTTGGTCAGATGAATGGAAGGACGGCGAATAGCCATGATGATTCCACTTCATTTTGGGGAGTATAAAAATGTGGTCTCTAGAGCATATACAAGATTTGCCTATGATTTGACCAAGTGACCTAGTCTTTGGCCAGTTTTGACCCATTTTCAAACTCTTCAAAGATATCATCAAGAAAGAGTTACTGACCAACTTTCATGGGTTTGGACCGAAAATATGCGATTAAGTGTGTACACATGTTTTTTCAAAGATTTGCCACAGTGACCTAGTTTTTGACCAGACATGATCAATCAAAGACATCAATAGGACAAATATTCTAATTTTCAAGAGTATTGGCCACAAAACTGTACACAAGGATTTTCTAAGATTTGACCTGGTGACCTAGCTTTTGATCTTGCATGATCCCAATTTTCAATCTCATGTTAGATATTCGTAAGAAAAGTATTGACAACTTTCATGAGTATTGAACTAAAATGTGGCCTCTAGAGCATTTCTAAAATTTAACCTAGTGATACCTAGTTTTTGACCCAAACTTACTCATTTTCGGATTAGTAGTACATGCTATAAAGATAAACAATCTAACTTTCATGAGTGTCGGACAAAAAATATGGGCACTAGGGCATAATCAAGGTAAAAGTTGACTACACATGACACACAACCGATGAAGGACACAGTGCAATCACGAAAGCTCATCATGAGCACTTCTGGCTCAGGTGAGCTAAAAACAAGTGGGATTGTCCATGTGATTTCTAACAGGTGTCCATATTAGACAGACAACTCCATAAGTGTCGATATAAGACAGACAACTTCATAGGTGTCTATATTAGAGAGACAACTCTATAGGTGTCTATACTAGAGACAACTTCATAGGTGTCTATATTAGACAGACAACTCCAAAGGTGTCTGTATTAGACAGACAACTCAATCGGCGTCTATAGGCCCAGTCACACAGCCGATCACGCACGAATCACTCACAAATCACGCACAGATTGGGTTTGTGCGTGCTTGTTTGTCGAGAAATTGACCAATTTTTCGGGGTGTCGGGGGTAGAAATCACTGACGAATCACGCATGAATCACGCATGAACCGGGCACGTATCACTTACAATCACTGACAAATCACTGACATATCGCGCACGTCAACGCATACTAGCAAATACAGTGCAGTATTCCACGAACATTCGACGCACGCCCCACGCACGAATCACTAACGGAGCACGTCCAAACACGAACGCTTCGCGTACATTCCACGTACAAGCACTTTCGCTCCGTACATGTCGACGCATGCCCCACGCATGAATCACTGACGGATCACGCACGGAACACGCACCCTCAGCATCACTATCGCTTCCATTTCGCGCATATAAAAAGCGGTCCATGACGGGAGTTCCTCAGTACCTTTTGCCAATCCAGAACACTTCACATCAGTTGATGCTGTGATCCTGAGACCTTGAAGACTACTTGAAACATGTCTGGAGGCATTCTCATGAAGTTCTGGAAGGATCTTGGGTCTTCATTTCTGAGCTCCACCATCAGACGGTCATACAAGCCCTGCTGTGTCTTCTAGTGATCCAGTTTCTGGTCCGGACAGCCCAGATCTGTTGTCTTCTCCTGTGTCTTCTTCTCCTGGCCAACATCTGATGAAGTTGCACCATCTGGGCATTCTGGTGCTGCAGCAGGAACACCATAACATCTCTTCTTTGAGGGTTCATAGTGATATGGACCCTTTGGCAGCAAGGCCTGGAATGGCAAAAGTGCCCGAAATGGCTGCTTTTATATGCCAAAAATCATACGCGAGTTGTCAGTGATTCGTCAGTGGAACGTCAGTGATTCATCAGTTTTCTGCCAGTTAGTCGTCTGTCGGATGTGTGTGGCAATGCATTGGAAATGCGTCACACGTCAGTGGATGTGCGTCGTAATGCATTTTCCGTCAGTGATATGTCAGTTATTCGTCAGTTTTTTAAGTGATTGTCAGTGGATGTCAGTGGAACGAACGTGATACATGCACGGTTCATGCGTGATATGAACGTGGGGCGTCAGTGGACGGACGTGGACGTGCGCGGTTTCAAACCAGTTCTGACGCATAAGCACTGACGGCCGACGCGTGTCCCGCACATAGTCACGCATACTCAACGCATTAACTACGCACGCCGAATCATGAATTACGCACACCAACGCGTCGGAAAAATTTTGAACCGTTCAAAACTCAAAATCACGCACAAACCGCCTTCGACGCACATCCACTTACAATCACTGACTGTCAACGTTAGTTCCACCGACGAATTACGCATACGACGCACGCACTGCGCAGAAAGGAAAATCTGTGCGTAATTCGTGCGTAATTCATGCGTTTTCGCTGTGTGACTGGGCCTTATATTTGATGGACAACTCAACGCTAACCTCTAAAACAAGTGAGCAAAGTAAGTCAGAGGCTTGAAAATAACTTTTTGTTTTGTTTCAGTGAGAAATTGAGAAAGTCAGTAAGCACTTGTGTAGGTGCACTGGCTGCCATATAACCTAACAGCGTTAAAACTCCAGTACAAACTTGATCTGTGGGACAATGGGGTGCAATAAAACTCCAGTACAAATTTGATCCATAGGATAAATTGGGGAGGGGGGTAAATCATGTGTTTTTTGTTCATTTAGATACTTGATACACTGGTCAGATTAATGGCGCAAATTCAACATCCCCACTCCCCTTTGTTATCTGGAAAATTACACTAATGAAAAATCTTTTGTGGCCATATTTGCCAACATGAATTATAGATAAGTCTACTCCATTTCACTATGATATGTGATTCCCAGAAATATTTTTTGCCATTAAACAGTAATTTCCACAAATATATCATGAGACGATTCTAATTAGTATCCATAACACAGGGTTTAGTGGAGAATAATTAATATTTTCAATTTTGAAATCAAAATTACTCCCTCTATCTGGAGCTCTGAAATAGGAAATGCCCCTTTTGTTCATGTAGCTGTCAACTATAAAAATATCTCAACTGCAGCTATCATAGTACAGAAAACTGTATCCAAAGGCAAACTTAACTTTTGACAGTCACCTTGGGGGTACACAGAACGATCTTCAAAAAAAAATTGAAGTTTCCACCCAGATTTTGTGCCTATATTTGAACTCTCAGTTTCAGAAATAGAGCACAATGCTAGGATTTGCACAAACCTGTTGCTTGCATATTCAATAAACCTTCATTTGAAATACAACATTTTTCAATTTAAATGCTAAACATAGAAAAAGCAGTTTATTTCATCTGTTACTCCTGGTGTTTACATTCCGAAAACATGAAAAATGTGTAATAATTTTTTTTTACATTTACGTTGTATAAATGACTTATGCAAGCACTCTAGCTAATGAAAGGTTTAATAATTTGTATTGGGTCATGCTTTTCATTGAAAATTGATTGCATTTAACTGCGATCAAGATTAAACCAACAAAACAGCGAGTCAGTACAATGCTCTCTATTTGCTCCCTGAAAATTTATGATGGACTTGACAAGGCATGGTTCACAGTAAAATGTCCAAATATGAAAAGAAGCATCATAAATATCTCATTATTGAGACTTACATTTAGACACAGGATGCAGAATGGTTTAGTACAAAAGTAAGAGTTGAAAAAAAGTTCAAGGGGAGATAATTCCATAACAAATCACAGCAGGGTCGTGAAAATTGCACATGCACAACTTTATATACATAGGAACCCTGTGAGTAAATTTGAGTTCAGTACCTGAAAAATTGTATGAGTATTGCTCCGAACGGACAGACAGCCATGGCAATTCCAGTATACCCCTTTTCACTATGTTGTGGGGGGGTATAATAAAGAAGGCTTTTGAAAACATTGTGGAAAAAGGAGAAAATACTGGTAACCAGCATTTTCTCCTTTTCCCACAAAGTTTTCTAGTCTTTCACAAGACAAATTAAACCCTTATAATATGAGTGCCATTTATTTGCATCTGAAAATGCTTTCAATTTGGACCAGTCTTAACCCATTACCAAACGACAGTATTTTAGACTGGTCCAAATTGAAAGCATTTGCAGATGACAAAATAAAAGTGACCGAAAATTTGAAATTTGTTTTTGAAGGGTAGAAAACATTGTGGGAAAAGAAGAAAATGCTGGTTACCAGCATTTTCTCCTTTTCCCACAATGTTTTCTAAAAGTTTCTTTCTCAGGGGCGTCAAAAGTAGGGATTGTGTGGTAATGGGTTAAATCTTGTGCAGAGGCCTGGTAGCTCAGTTGGAAGCATGCAGGACTTCAGAACAGAGGTCATGTGTTCAATCCCTCAGGCTCAGCCAATTTCTTTCAAAGGATTGATGATAGTCATTGCAACAGGAATTAATTCCTTTACCACTACTGACCTTTGTTTCAACCATGGTTATGTTGGAAAGCAGCCAGCGGCTTGGAAAGAAAACTGTGCAGAGCACAGCTGCTAAAAGAGACTCCAGGAAAGCATGGATAGGTGCACTGGCCACCACGACATGACTGAAATGTTGAAAAACAGCCTTAAACATCGTACAACCAATCGACTTAACTCTTTACCACACGAGAAAGTTTTAGACTGGTCCAAATTGAAAGCATTTGCAGACGACAAAATAAAGGCGACTCAAAAATTGAAATTTGTTCTGGGAAGGGTAGAAAACGCTGTGGGAAAAGGAGAAAATGCTGGTTTCCAGCATTTTCTCCTTTTCCCACAGTGTTTTCAAAAGGCTTCTTTCTCAGGGGCGTCAAAAGTAGGGATTGTGTGGTAATGGGTTAAATCTTGTTGTTTGGTACTGGGCTAATCCTTACAGAGCATTAGTGTAATACTCTCTACCAGGTGAGGTAATTTTGGTCTGCTGAAATTGAAAGAATTTGCAGACGACAAATTAAAAGGGGCTAAAAAGGTGGTACTTTTATTTCTGTAAGGGAAGAAAACACTGTGAAAAAAGGAGAAAATGCTTGTTATGAGCATTTTCTCCTTTTTCAACAGTGTTTTCAAATGTCTTCAACCTCATAGACGTAAAACCACCAGGGCTTATCTGGGAAATGGTTTAGCAGAGCTCCAGATAAGAGGTAGTGATGGTATTCTAAATCAATTATTTCTCTTCCAAACCCTATGTTGTGGGTACTCATTAGAATCGTCTCATTTAGACGATTCTAATGAGTACCCACAACATAGGTTTTAAAGGAGAATAATTCATAGTTTTAATTTTGAAATCAAAATCACTCCCTCTATCTTGAGCCCTGGGTAAGGAGAATCCTTCTACACACTCATGATAGACTAGTTTCACATGTCCCCAAACAAAACTTTGGACCTTTCCAAATTTGAGTCTCAGAAATCACAATGGACAATTGAAATGTGGCTCAAAAATATCAAATTTCTTTTGCCTCTGTACCAAACGACAAAACTTTAGACTGGTCCAAATTGAAAGCATTTGCAGATGACAAAATAAATGCAAGTCAAAAATTGAAATTCAATTTGGGAAGGGTAGAAAACATTGTGAGAAAAGGACAAAAATACTGATTACCAGCATTTTCTCCTTTTTTCCTTCAATGTTTTCGAAAGCTTTCTTTCTCAGGGTCGTTAAAAGTCCGGATTGTGTGGTAAAAATTTAAGGACATGGCACTCAAATGGGTTACATGTAAAATCGCCTTTTTTCAGCCAGAGAATGTACTGATTCAGCTAAAACTCCGGTAATCCATAATCAATTGCTCATTAGTTGCGGGTTTCCCACATCGATTACGGAATACCCTAGTCTTAGCCGAATCCGCACAATTTTGGCAATGAAAGGCTGTTACATGAATCCCATAAAATTGCACTACCCTGGAGAAGGTTAGAAAACAATGTTGGAAAAACTGCTTTCACAAATTTTCCTTCTCAGAGTGGTGTTATAACTAGGTACCCTGTAATAAAGGTATAAACTTCAGCTAATCTTTTATTGAAATGAACAATTCATCGAATGTCTGCATGATCACCATTGAACAGCTGCTATGCTAACACAATGGGAAAAACAACCACTATACTTCATTACCACACAATCCCTACTTTTGACGACCCTGAGAAAGAAGACCTTAGAAAACATTGAGGGAAAAGGAGAAAATGCTGGTAACCAGCATTTTCTCCTTTTCCCATAATGTTTTCTATACTTCACCAAACAAATTTCAAATTTTCAGCCAGTTTTATTTTGTCGTCTGCAAATGCTTTCAATTTGGACAAACCTAAAATTTTGTTGTTTGGTAATGAGATAATTATTATAAATGGGATAAAATTATGGTCTAAACCCTCAATCACACTATCCTGAATTTTAATGATTCTGAAGAAGGCGGCTTTTGAAAATATTGTAGGAAATGGCGAAAATGTTGGTGACCAGTATTTTCTTCTTTTCCCACAATGTTTTCTACTCAATCAAAGACAGAGTTCATTACCTGAGCTACATTTAAATTGACGTCTGCGAATGCTCTCAATTTAGACCCGTATAAAATTTTGTTGCTTTGGTAAAGACATAACGGTGTCCGTAGTTGTTTTGGTAAAGAGTTAACGGTGTCCGTGAGGTAGAGCGTCAGCCTCATAACCTGGAGGTCCTGAGTTCGATACCCAGGAGCGGGTGTCAACTTTGGGATTTTTCATTGGCCCACACATTCGGCGCAAGTACTGGTGTTGTTCCAAGGAAGCAGAATCTAGAGAGATTAGTACAAGTTGTAGAACTTGTTTCTCAATCAATGTAAAATAAATATAATTAAACTTTAAAACTTTTAAGTTAACAGTAAGCCACAAAAATCAGGAATATCATGTCCCTGAGGCCTTAAAAGTACACCACTGAAAAAAAGGGATAAAAAAAATCACGTCCCTATGGTAGTGGCCATAAAAGTACACCATTGAAAAAAAGGAAAAAAAAATTGTGCAAATCAACAGTTCTCACCCTTTTCCACACTCCCTATCCTTTCAAAAAACAATAAGCCCCATTATTTAAGCCACATTTAGTTCATTGTCAATACAGAGTCTTGAATTACGCCATATGGAAAAGAGCTGTGTGGAATAATTTATGGTTTTTCTATTTTCGTACCCATAAGTCTATTGTCTCTGATTTTCGAACAATTACAAACAAAGCAGCAGATCCAGATTGCAGTATTTTGTTTCATCAACCGGTCTCCTTTTACCCACTTCACTTGAAAAGGTACCATCAACACTTAACCCTTTACCACACAGTCCCGACTTTTAAAACCGCATGCAAGAAGCCTTTCGAAAGCATTGTGGGAAAAGGAGAAAATGCTGGTAAACAGCATTTTCTCCTTTCCCCACAATGTTTTCTATCCTACTGGAAACAAATTTCAAATTTTGAGTTACATTTATTTTGTCGTCTGCAACTGCTTTCAATTTGGACCAGTCTAGAATTTTAATTATTGGTAAAGAGTCAATAGGCTGTCAAATTTCACCTGGCTTGGCAGAGCTATCTTACAGAGTGCTGCATTTATGATGAAGGTGAATTGAGTAATTTGGAAATCTGAATGAGAAGACCATAAAATGCAATGTAAGAATGGAGGCTCATGAGAATGGAGTTACCATGGATTAGAACTAAGAAGCACCTTTTTCACAGTGTTTTCAGATGTGTTTGTAAAGCAAAGGATCAATAAAGTACTGGATGCATTCATGTAGATTGTGATGAACAATTATGAACAGACCTGAGGCAACTAAAATAAAAAAATAAACTGGGTCTGTATTCACCAACCATTCTTAAGAACATTCTTAGTTCTATTCTTAAAAATTTTGTCAATGTGAAAGAAATATACTACTCAAATTTTGCTAGGGATCAAAACAAAAATTGAATATTTTTTCCGAAATTAAATTCATTCAAACAAAAAAAACTTCATTTTCATCTATGGTCATAGTAAAGAAACCATTATCAAATAAACAGAATAAGGTTCTTTCAAACATCATGGAAGTCGAAAAAAAAAAAACGGTTTTGCCCTTTCGAAAAAATTAACTATATTTTGGTTTTGATCCCAAGCAATTTATGTAGTATAGAACTTCTGATTGGTTAAACGGAATGGTTTAGCCAATCAGAAGTTCTGTTACTTTCACAGGCAGTAAATCTTGAAGACAGAACTTTCTTAAAAAATGGTTGGTGAATACAGACCCTGGTTGACTTGTGTCAAAGGTTAGCCATGCCCTACCAGGTCAATTCTTACAGCCCATATCAAGCATCATTATGGGTGTATTACTTTCGCTACTCTGAACATGTTCTAGGTCAACAGAGTGTTTCGGAACACTGTCATTTTCTTACAAACATGTTCTTACTGTTCTAATTCAATCAAGGTGCAGCACACCTGCTGAACAGTTAAGGGCGATGCAAGATGGTTTAAAAAAAGACAGTTCTTCATGGCCAACTTTGCAATTGTCTTTATTTAAGAAACACGTCCTATGTTTCCAAAATTCTGAAAAGAAAGGCCAGGGGTTTGAATTTCCTATAGATTAAAATGCAAAATGCTGAATTTCAAGACTTCTGCGATGGTTACTAGCATTTTCTCCTATTCCCACAATGTTTTCGAAAGCCTTCTTTCCCAGGGTTACTTAAACCTTTACCGAAAGACAAAATTTTGGACTGATCCAAATTGAAAGTATTTGCAGAAGACAAAATAAAGTGACTTAAAATGTGAAATTTCTTTTGGGAAAGGAAGATAACAATGTGCGAAAAGAAGAAAATGCTGGTTACCAGCATTTTCTCTTTTTCCCACAATGTTTTCAGAAGTCTTCTTTCCCGCGGTCGCTAAAAGTCTGGATTGTGTGGTAAGGATTAAACTCCGAATTCGGTGGTGAGCGATTGAAAATACTTGTTTAACCCTTTACCACACAATCCCAACCTTTAATGACCCTGAAAAAGAAGCTATTTGTAAAAACTGTGAGAAAAGGAGGAAATGCTGGTAACCAGCATTTTCTCCTTTTCCCACAACGATTTCTACCCTTCTCAAAACAATCTTTGAAATTGGAGTCACATCTGTTTTGTAGCCTGCAAATGCTTTCAAATTGGCCGAATCTTAATTTTTTTTGTTTGGTAAAGAGTTAACCACATAATCCAGAGTTTTCATGACCCCAACAAAGAAGCTTTTAGAAAACATTATGGGTAAAGGAGAACATGGTGGTAACCAGTATTTTCTCTTTTTCGCACAATGTTTTCTACCCTTCCCAAGTCAAATTTCAACTTTTGAGCTATACATACATTGTCGTCTGCAAATGCTTTCAATTTGGACTGGTCTATTATTTTGTCGTTTGGTAACGAGTTAAAAGTATCCTGATAATTCTACTGTCATGATTCTTTTGCTTTCATGCCCACAATTGAAATTCATGGTATCTATGATTATATACCATTTTCAAACATCCTTGTCTACAACCTTATAAGTTCTCTTTATCAAAGAATAGTTATAAAATGGTTATAAAGTTTTTCATAGGAAGCATTTCAAGATTTCTTTGTGTTTACCAAACTTCTGTTCACTGCAAGCGTGGTTAAAATAAAAAACCAATTTGGCAACAATTGTGGATAATTCGAGTTAAAAAATATTCCAAAGACTCTTTTAACCCTTTACTAAACAACTCCTGAAAGAAGCCTTCTGAAAACAATATGGGCAAATGAGAAGATCCTGGTAACCAGCAATGTTTTCTACTCTTCTAAAGCCAAGTTTCAATTTTTGAGTCTTATTTTTGTCGTCTGCAAATGCTTTCAATTTAGACAAGTCTAAAATTTTGTCGTTTGGTAAAGAATTACCGGTAATAAGAGTTTATCTTGAACACTAACTTATTTCAGATCCATTATGTCTGGTAGCTGCTTTAAAACCTACTGAAAAATCCCAAAACAACCCCTAGAAAGAAGGCTTTTGAAATCATTGCGGAAAGAGGGGAAAATCTTGGTAACTAGGATTTTCTGCTTTTGTCATAATGTTTTCAACCCTTTCAAATACAAATTTTAAGTTCTGAAGCACATTTTGTTTTGTCCTCTGCACAATCATTTCAATTTGAACCAGTCAAAAAGGTTTTTTTGTCTTGTGGTAAAGTGTTAAACATTTGCTGACTAAAACTTGTTATTTTTTCTATAATTTCAGGTTGTGCTTTTGGAAAGTTGAACACCATTGAATTTGTTGTTCTCAATGAAAAGTTGAACACTAACACATCTGTTGACTTTGTTGGAAAGCTGAACACTTACACATCTGTTGCCCTCATTGGAAAGCTGAACACTTACACATCTGTTGCCCTCATTGGAAAGTTGAACACTAACACATCTGTTGCCTTTGTTGGAAAGCTGAACACTTAAACATCTGTTGCCCTCATTGGAAAGCTTAACACTTACACATCTGTTGCCTTTATTGGAAAGTTGAACACTTACACATCTGCTGCCCTCATTGGAAAGTTGAACACTAATACATTTTTGGCCATTTTGGGAAGTTGAATGCTAACACATTCATTTGCCTTCTTTGGAAAGCTGAACACTATCACATCTGTAAGTTGCCCTTATTGGAACACTGAATAATATCACATCTGTTGCCCTTATTGGAAAGCTGAGCTTCAACTCATTTGTTGCCCCTCCTTGGAAATCCGAAAACTAACAAATCTAAAGGACCAAGCATGTCCAACAATTCCTTACAGGTTATCAATGCATCATCATGTAATGGACCAATCTTTGATTCAGCTGCTGAGCGACTTCAATACTTGGTAGAAGATCCAATATCCATGATAATCATATTGTTATGTCTAGTGGGTTTCATCATGAATATCTTAACCATTACAGCAACTATTTTGATACCCAATCAGCACACAGTTCATAGTGAACTTATAATCAGTCTTGGGCTTTCTGACCTCGTCATAGCCATTGGGGTTTTTACTCACTTTGCTCTTGTTATTGGTTATCCCAAAATGACAGCTATCCAGTATGTCATTAAAAAGTCATTTGTGGACTTTGGATTCTTTGCAACTCTGGGCAACCTTCTAGCCATGGCTGCAGATCATTACTTGGCAATCATAAAACCTCTGGAGTATGCACAGATCATGAGCTTGTTTCGAGGACACTGTATTCTGTTTGCAATTTGGATGACAAGTGTGCTGGCAGGTGTTGCTGATTATTGCCTGTCCATTTACAGTCAATTTGATTGGCAATACATTGTCATAGGAGCAAAGCTGATAGTTTTCCTGGTCATTGTTGGACTCTATACCAAAATATACAAGGAAGTGAGAATAGTTATACACAGAAACAGAGTTGCACAGATGGAGGAACTTCACAACACTAAAGCCATCATCACAACATCTCTAATCATTGGAACTTTCTTTGTATGCTGGATACCCAATGTGGTGTTCAACATATTTGTCTACATAAAACATCACATGGACCCATCCTTCTTCAAAGACTGTCCCACGCTCAGTCTATTTCAACGATTACAGCTTTCCATTTTCATTCCTATCGTTACCAACACTCTCTGTGACCCACTTATTTATGCAGCCAGGCTAAACATGGTTCAGAAAGGTTACAAAAGGCTCTACTACAAAGTGTTTGTACGACAGAAACAAGAATACAGGTGTGCAAGTACAATGTTACGTGAAAGGAGATGCACCACTTCAACTCTGATAAACAGCACCAGCTTACAGGAATCAGATATGTATAGCTACACGGATGGAGACAAAGTTGGGTGTCATGGAGGTACGACCAGATCAAGCTCAGTGGAGATGTCAAGTAACAACACTGACGAAAAGCTTTTATCCCGTTCTGTATCCGCCAACCATTTTTAACCCTTTTGTTCTCACCATTACTATGTTTTCTCAGGAGAATATCTCACCCTTTGAGTCACTTCTGCCTTGAAAAAAAAAAACTCCTAGGATTGATCTTTTTGTTTTATTTTTGACACTGGCATTAACTTCTTGTAAAATGGCATCTGTTATGATAACGATTCACAAATCTACAGATGCACTCTTGAGAAGGAATGGTTGAGAGCATTCTTCATCCTCTTCTCAAATCTGAAAGTAACACACCTTCTGATTGGCTAAACCATTTGGTTTAGCCAATCAGAAGTTGTGGTACTTTCTGATGAAACTAGTAAAGCGCATTCTCTGTCTTTTTCTAAAGAATTGTCTAAATGTGAAAGTAATACAACTTCTGATCCACTTAATCAATGACTCATGCTCTAACAAAAAGGGGCTTAACTCTACCAAACAATGACATTTAGGACTAGTCCAAATTGAAAGCATTTGCAGACAACAAAATAAATGTGAACAAAGAATTGAATTTTGATTTTGGAATAGTAGAAAACATTGTGGGAAAAGGAGAGAATGTTACCAGCATTTTCTCCTTTTCCCACTAAGTTTTCCAACAGGCTTCTTCATTAGGGTCTTAAAAGTCGGCATCGTGTGGTAAAGGGTTAATACATCTCTGCAATGCATTATTCTAAGCACACCATCACATAGTAATGCATCCATAATCGCCCCTCTCTTTAACAACTGACTTAATCATAAGGTACACTGGTCCTTGGACATACGGCTTGCAGTGCATTCGGACATTTGCGTAAAGTGTCATCTCAGATCAGCCTGTGCTGTCCGCAAAGGCTAATCCGAGACAACACTTTATGACCACATTACATTTTGTGCTACGGTAAGCTTGTGCAAAACAGAAAATTACATAAAAGCAGAAAGTGTTGTTTCGGTTGAGCCTGCATGGAGTGTGCAGGCTGGTCAGAGACGACACTTTACGCACATGTCCGAATGTCCCAATTCGTGTGTTGCAGGCCATACAGAAAATCGACCATCAGTGAAAAGTTACGGGCTGGGTAATTCCATGTGGACTGCTCAGGCTGATCTGGGTCAATACATTTTGCAGATGTATTTAACTCTTTACCACACGAGAAAATTTTAGACTGGTCCAAATTGAAAGCATTTGCAGACGACAAAATAAAGGTGACTGAAAAATTGAAACTTGTTCTGGGAAGGGTAGAAAACACTGTGGGAAAAGGAGAAAATGCTGGTTACCAGCATTTTCTCCTTTTCCCACAGTGTTTTCAAAAGGCTTCTTTCTTAGGGGCGTCAAAAGTAGGGATTGTGTGGTAAAGGGTTAAGACTCCGTTTTCACAGAAGAAGTATGATGTAAAATATTCTAGCTGATTAGAATTTATGTTACTTTCTAATGACACTAAGAATGGTTGGTGAAAATGGGCCCTTTCAAGGAACTACAGATGAACCACTAAGCATCTTTTTCTTATTATATAATTAATTACGCCATTGAGCAAAGAAATCAGCTACTTTGAATAGCACAGACCTAGATCAGACTGTACAGAACATGCAGTCTGATCTTGAATCTACAAAGTCCCCTTATTTCATTAAAAATCATTCCAAAGTTTCAGTACACTTTATTGAATTGAATTGGTCAAATTTTCAAAGGGTATTCTGCGGTGCCTCATAGCCACTGTAAATTCATCCCCGTGTAAATAATGTAAAATTCATTTTGATTATACTTATATACTTATATACTTATATATATATTAGTATGTACTGATTCCTGTTCTTGTTTATAGTACATATGTATAAAATCTTCTTTGACAATATACTTTGTACAAGTCCAACAATAAATGTTCTGTTCTGGTCTGTTTGGTTCTGTAATTTCATTGGTGGAAAGAGCTGTGGATCATATGTTTGGTTGATTGATTGATTGGTGTTTAATGCCATTTTCAAAAATATTTCAGTTATATTATGGTGGCCAGTGCACCTATCCATGCATCCCTGGAGTTTCTGTAATCAGTACTTAGCACAATTTTCTTTCCATGCCACTGGCTGCTTTTTCTCATGATCATCGTCAAAATAATGGTCAGCGCTGGAAGAGGAATTAATCCTGTTGCAGTGAGTATCATCAATCCTCCGAACGAAATTGGCTTAGCCAGGGCTATTGGAAAGGGATCGAACCCTGGACCCCATGTTCTCAAGTCCTGCACACTACTGACTAAGCTACCAGGGCTCAGCATTATAAGTTTGGCATGAACTGGGTTATCTCTTGATTGAGTCTGCATTTACTTATCATTGCCAACAGTTGCCCACATGGGGCCCAGAAAAGTGTCAGTTTATCATTGCCAACAGTTGCCCACATGGGACCCAGAAAAGTGTCAGTTTTGTTACAGAGGATAAGGCAAGATACAGGATGATACAACATAAAACCCATCCCAAGTTACACCCGGTTCTTTAACCCTTCACCAACCAATCCCTGGTTTTCACAACCCTGAGAAAGAAGGCTTTTGAAAACATTGTGGGAAAATGAGAAAATGCTGGTAACCAGCATTTTCTCCTTTTCCCACAATGTTTTCTACTACTTCTCAATTAAACTTTAATTTTTGAACAACACTAAATTAGTTGTCTGCAAAAGCTGTCAATTTGGACAAGTCTAAAATTTTGTTGTTTGGTAAAGAGTTACCAGCAAGAAGCCCAGTGTATAGCACCATCACATGTGACCTGTTTTAACTCTGAATGAATGAATGAATGAATAGTGTTTTATGGCCCGTCGACAACTTGGGTCACTTACTTAGTAAACAATAATGCGAGGTGAAAATAACATACATGTGCAACAACATAAGACAAACATGATAAATGAGGAATGGATGAAACACAAAATGATGCCCCTTTTGTCGCCTTTTACGACATGCATGCTGTCACTTTTGTTCCGCCAGATGAAATGGCAGATGTGACGATCGTTGGACTGCAGTGGTTTATTCTTATACCCCTGATTAAACCACACGGGGTCCCACAGGCCAACTGATTCCCATTCCAAACCCCATTTATATCAAGAAAAAAAAAAAAAAGGATTTGGAATAAGAACTACCCAGTCTGCTGCAATCCTACGAATTACGAGGAAAGCAGCCGTTTGTCTCTGATTTTAGTCGCCTTCTACGACATGCCATAGAGAAAGGCTGAGGTCCTATTCCATAAAGTGAAAAACCCCCGGGACCCCACGGGATGTATTAACTCTTTACCACACAATCCCGACTTAAAACGACCCGGAGAAACAAGCCTATAGAAAACATTGTTGAAAAATGAGAAAATGTTGGTACCCTTCTTTTCTTGCATTATTTTTTACCCTGGTAAAGTCGGAAATTATCATATTACCAAATTTCAATCTGTTATCTGTAGATGTTTTGAATTTGGTTAGGTCTAGAAATTTGTCGTTCGGTAAAGAGTTAAACTTTTCATCCTAAAGACTATTATTAATATTAGATAGCAAACCCACAGGATTAAGTGACCCCAGAAGGGGTTAACTCATTACCAAACGACAATATTTTAGGCTTGTCCAAATCGAAAGCATTTGCAGACGACAAAATGAATGTGAATCAAATAATGATATTTGATTTGTGAAGGGTAGAAAACATTGTGGAAAAAGGAGAAACTGCTGTTACCAGCATTTTCTCCTTTTACCACAATGTTTTCAAAAGCTTTCTTTATCAGGGTTGTTCAAAGTTGGGATTGTTTGGTAAAGGGTTAAATTTTTATTATTATACTGCAAAGAAATTTCTCCTGATCTGATTGGTGAACATGCCCGGAACATATATACATGTATCATGTTCCCTGGCAAAAACCACGTAAAGCCAGTTTCCCTTTTGAGTGCCCCGTAAACATCACTACATCTGCAACACAACATCCAAAAATGGCAGCGTAGATAGATCACCAGACTGCACATTTATGCACCAAACTGCAAATTTTAGTGATGTCAGTTTCCAGTGACGTCAGTTTTCAATGAATTGGGGCACTCAGACGGGAATTTCTATTTTATCACCATACTCGATTTGTGAGATTATAAAACAGGAAAATTTTGCTTAACCCTTTACCCCATGAGGCATTTCTATGGTATCTCTAATTGACCCTAAATAACAGCAAGGATGAAGCCATTTCTTATGTGTAAATGACACCTTATAATAGCATAGAAAACATTGTGACAAAAGGTGAAATTGCTCGTCATGAACAATTTCACCTTTTGCCACAGTGTTTTCTAAAGGCTCCTACAAGCAGTGCGTGGAAATGAGTATCTATGGAGTAAAGGGTTAAAGCGCTTTGAAAGGGTAAACTTTGCAGTATAATAAATTTGTTGTATGGTCAGGTGGCAGGGGACTTGGAAACTTGTTCATGGCTGTGTCCAATCATGTTGCCACCTCGCCTCGGCGACATGATTCACCACAGCCGTGCATAGTTTCCAAGTACCCTGCCACCTGACCGTACAACTAATATCATTCAGCAGAATTTTCAATTGGTCCATATAGAAATCATTTGCGTACAACTTAATGAATGTGATTCAATAAAGACTACTTTTGGAACGGTAGTACTATTGTGGGAGGAGAAGAAAATGCTGTTTACTAGTATTTTCTCCTTCGCCAACACTGTTTTTTAGTCTTCTTTCTCAGGATCATTAAAACTCACAGTGGTTTGGTGTAGGTTTAGAAGGGTAGAAAAAAACATTGTGGGAGGAGGAAATGCCGGTTACCAGCATTTTCTCCTTTCCCCACAATGTTTTCAATTCTTTTTTCTCAGGTTCATTAGAAATCACAATTGTGTGGTAAATGTTTTACCAAAAGTTAAATAACTGGATACTAACTCTTTACCAAATGACAAAATTTTAGACAGATCTGAAAGTAATTGCAGACGACAAAATAAATGTGAATCAAAAATCAAAATTTGATTTGGGAAGGGTAGAAAACATTGTGGGGAAAAGGAGCCAGCATTTTCTCCTTTTCCCGCAATGTTTTCAAAAGGCTTCTTTCTCAGGGTTGTCAAAAGTTGGGATTGTGTGGTAAAGAGTTAATACGATCAACAGGATTGACATCCTTCGAGAAATGAGAAATAACTCTGGACGACATGTACCACTCATAGATACAGTTGTTTCCCTTTGTTATGGTGAAACCAATTTATTGCACATTTTCTACCCCTAACAACTCCAGAAAAACCTGACTTGTGAGTCAAATGTTGAATTTTCTTTGTAAAAGGATACAACATGTTCTGGAAAAAGGAGGAAATGCTGGTTACCAGCATCTCATTTTCCCATGATAGTTTCAAACTGTCCTCTTTATGAGGGTCGTTGAAATGCAAGATTGTGTAGTAAGAGGTTAAAATGCCTTCAAGCTGTTCCAAAAATAAACTTATTGATCAGTGATTGGACATTTTATGTTAATACTCTACAAAACAATCCCGACTTTAAATCATAGAAGCCTATAAAAAACATTGTGGGAAAAGGAGAAAATGCTGGTAACCAGCATTTTTTCCTTTTCCCCCAATGATTTCTTCCCTTCCCAAAACAAATTTCAAATTTTCAGTCCCTTTTATTTTGTAGTCTGCAAAACTAGTGCTTTCAATTTGGATCAGCCTAAAATTTTTTTCATCAGGTAAACAGTCAATCTTCTACCACACAATCCCCCAACTTTTAATGACCCTGAGAAAGAAGCCTACAGAAAACATTGTGGGAAGAAGAGAAAATGCTGGTTACCAGCATTTTCTCCTTTTTCCCTCAATGTTTTCAATCTTACTAAAGACAACTTTCATGTTATGTGCAACATTTATTGTCTGCAAATGCTTCCAATTTTGTTGAGGCTGAAATCTTGTAGTTTACTGAAGAGTTCAAAATTCAAATAGTCTATTCAGAATACATAAGGCCATACAGCTGACTGTTTACAAGATCACAAAAAATGCCACTTGTCTGCAACACAACAGACAAAATTGATGTAGTTGACTCTTTAAGCACAAGCAAATTTTAGACTATTCCAACTTGAAAGCATTTCCAGACATTAAAATAAATGTGATTAAAAGATTTAAATATGCTAAGGGAAGGGTAAAAATATTGTGGGAAAAAAGTATTTTCTCCTTTTCCCACCATATTTTAGAAAAAAAATTTTTAGGGTAGTGAAAACTTTGTGTGGTTAACACTTAACCACAAAATCCGAACTTTTAATGACCCTGTGAATGAAAGCTTTTAAAAACATTGCAGGATAAGGAGAAAATGCTGGTAACTCCCTTTCCCACAATGTTTTCTACCCTTCCCAAATGAAATTTTAATTTTTGAGTCATATTTATTTTGTTGTCTGCAAATGCTTTCATTTTGGGCTAGTCTAAAATGCTGTCATTTGGTAAAGTGTCAAGGGATGACCCTGTAATAAACATCAAAATTTACATCGAACCAACACCCGGGGTTACCAGATGTAGGACACTCGCAGGATACAGGAACTCGGAGGTAAACAAAGATAGTCATGGTAGACCAGCGTCTGAATTATATCATTTGTAATATGATGTTAAAGTAACATTGGATATATTTGGTGTTGTAGGTTATTGGCCAACATAATAATGAAACAGTTTATGAACATTGTTTTTTATGTGGTCACTTAAAGATAATATACTATTCTAAACTCAGAATTATGTTAATGCAGCAAGATTTTTCGTATTCACTGCTTAATATTTAACGATTATACCATTTTAGCAACAAACTACCATCTTTAAATCAAAATTCAGTTTTTTTACTACAGATCTTAGGTGTCATCGCGCACTCATGAATAAGGATAAACTCTATATGCACGAAAACATTGACGACGTATCACAAAATTTGATACAGGAGTAATTATCAATGTGCAATTTAAAACATAATTATGAACAAAAATATGAAATAGTAGTGTGTGTACATTCCAGTTTAATAAAGGTGGGATGAGAGGCTGTCTGCATAAAAAAGACTAACTATCCTGTCGATTACTCATCTATTTACATTGCATACATTGAAAACTTACCGTCCTTTAATACTTATCCCTGCCTACCTACCTACCGACACATTCATAGAACCTCACATTAACATTTTCAAAAACAATCAGCTCCTCGAAAAGTTAAAACCTCCGAGTTCCCAAACCCGTACCTTCGAGTTCACAAAATTACATTTAGAAATTACTCTTTCAACCGGAGATATCCGTCATGTTTTACAGCTTTATCAGATATTTTGATTCGTCCGAGACTCCATTCGCTGACGTCACAAAAAGAGCCAGGAAGCGTATTTTCGTATTACTTATTACTATTATTTTTTTCCGTTTTTAAGATACTTATGGTCATCACATGATACTAAAGATTTTTCTAGAATCTTTAGTATCATTTGATGTCCATAAATATCTTAAAAACGAAAAAAATAATAGTAATAAGTAATTCGAAAATACGCTTCCTTGCACTTCTTGTGACGTCACAGATTGGAGTCTCGGACGAATCAAAATTTTCGAATAGAGTTGTAAAACATGGCGGATATCTCCGGTTGAAAGGTGTCTACTAAGGTATGGACGGATGTCGCAGGTACATTATTATGTTGTCTATCACTAGGCTAAATGAGATTATGATTAATGTTTGTTTCGTGGGTGATTTTGGTTGGGAAAGGCTGTCGGGTGCTAGCGCCAGCAATCGAGACGTTGCATTCCTTGTGTTTATATTATACAGGGGAGATTTTTTTTCCATATTTTATCATTTATTTTGGTTATAGAATGTCAAATTCCTGTGCTTAAAGGTTGTATTGAAAGGTATATTTTCAGAGGCTTATAATAAACAAGACACTATTTTGTAGAATTAAAGCCTGGTGAGGTTCAGAGACAACTAAGCACCTTCTTCAGTATATGGATCCTGTTAGCTCACTCACATCATGAATATGATCATAATCCGAGTTAACCATATCATACCTCCGAGAATTACCATACCAAAAAATTCGATACCTCCTACTTTCATCTAGTTTAAAACACGTGATTTTTTACATACTGGAGATTGAAAATGTGTTAAAAAAGACCCTATAATTTAAGACATTTATAGAAGTATTGCAACAAATCACCCCTTGACCTACAATGAGACGATTAGAGCTGAAATTGATGTTCAAAATAGTAAAATTTCCAGTTTGGATGATTTTTTTCGTTGTTAAATGGCCTGTAAGCTTACACCAATAACGGTTATAGATCACTTGGCTTCTAAACTTAACATATATGATTATTTAATATTCGAAAGGGTTTGCCTTTGAAAAATAAACCAGGATAAACATCGAGCCTACTCTACCGTGACTATATTGTTTACCTCCGAGTTCCTGCACCCTCGAGTGTCCTCTACCGGGTAACCCCGGGTGACCAAGGCTTAACTGAAAGCATTTTGCAGACGAAAAATCTGAGGTGTTTTTTGTCCGTGAAATGGTAGCAAACATTGTCGTCTATGGAAAAGAAATTTGGAAACTTTTCCCCAGAACCTTTTTAACTCGTTACCAAACAATCATATTTTAGGCCTGTCCAGATAGAAAGCATTTGCAGATGACAAAATAAAAGTGACTGAAAATTTGAAATTTGTTTTGTGAAGGGTAGAAAACGTGGGAAAAAGAGAAAATGCTGGTTACCTGCAATATTTTCTAAAGGCTTTTTTTTCAGGGGCATCAAAAGTAGGGATTGTGCAGTAATGGGTTAAAAGGCATCTTCTTCAGAATGGATGAATGCTGGTTACCAGCATTTTCTCCTTTTCCCACAATATCTTCTAAAGGCTTCTTTCTCAGAGTCATCAAAAGTAGGAATTGTGTGGTGATGAGTTAATCAAAAACCCAATCCATTGCAAATGGCAGAGCTTATTTTATCAGAACATAGTTTACATAGTTTAACCCATTACCACACAATCCCTACTTTTGACGCCCCCAAGAAAGAAGCCTTTAGAAAACATTGTAGGAACAGGAGAATGCTGGTAACCAGCATTTTCTCCTTTTCCCACAATGTTTTCTACCCTTCACAAAACAAATTTCAGATTTTCAGTCACTTTTATTTTGTCGTCTGCAAATGCTTTCAATTCGGACCAGCCTAAAATATTGTCGTTTGGTAATGGGTTAATTGCAACTTCACAGATGCTTTAAAATTTTACCAATTTTACAAAATTAAAGACCCAAATTCAAAAGCATTTGCAAATAACAAACTAGATATATGTTAATTTCAGAAATGTCTATGGGATTAGAGAACATTTTGAGAAAAAGAGAAAACTATGGTTATCAGCATTTTCTCCTTTTCCCATGATGTTTTCTATCAATAGCATTCCTCTTCAGAGTTCATAAAACATCAGGGTCCATATTCACCAACCATTCTTTAGAACATTCTTGGTAATATTCTTCAAGATTTCCTGACCATGAAAGTAACAAGACTTCTGATTGGCTAAACTAAAAATGGTTTAGCCAATCAGAAGTTCTGTTACTTTCACATTGACAAAATTCTGAAGAATATGACTAAGAATATTCTTAAGAATGATTGGTGAATATGGGACCAGGTTGTCAATAATTATGAGGTAAAGATAAGTTGTTTCCTTTTTTCAAATAAAATAAAAAAAAAAAGACACTTAATATTCTATGTCTATAAATCACAGGCAAGGATGTTACAAGAAAAAATGTCAATAACACCTGTCAATAAAATTGAAGACTGTAACTCTATAGCAGACGACAAAATTTTGGACTAGTCCAAATCAAAAAAACTTAAAGGTAAAATGGTTGAAATTGTTTCAGAAAGGGAGAAAAAAAAAATGTGGGAAAAGGAGAAAATGCCGTTTACCAGCATTTTCTCCTTTTCCCACTTTTTTTTTTCAGGAGCCCTTGTCCTAAAGCTAAAAATTTAAGACTGAGTGGTGAAGAGTTAACCAAGTGAGTCGACTGGACTTCAGTCAGTGTCTTTCGATCAACCAGTCAAGGGCTGTAATTCTGCACAAGGTAACTTTTATAAATTAAACTCTTTTGAGAAAACATTGTATGAGTGTATTCCTAAATATTGGCCTGCCTGGTTGGCTCAGTGGTGAGCGTGTCGAACTCATGACCTGTGTCGCAGAGATTGCGATTTATTATATAAGGAGAAACATGTGCTAAGCTTGTGAAATTATTTCTCCATATTTAGCTTATATATATCATTAAAGTAGATTGCTCCATACAATTATGTTATGTAAATTTGTATTATGCAACCTATTTACATTTACTCCTTTTTCCATTATTTAAGCATTTTCGTGAAATACGGAATTCACATGCTTTTTATGATTCTGGTGGATTTGAGAGTCCAGTAGAGTATATAAGGCCTGTGACTTCAACATTCCATAGGAGAGGAATTTGGAAGAAGGACAAACGTTATAAGGAGAAATATAGGAGTAATTAACCCATTACCAAACGACAATATTTAGGACTGGTCCAAACTGAGTGCATTTACAGACGACAAAATAGAAGTGATTGAAAATTTGTAATTTGTATTGTGAAGGGTACAAAACATTGTGGGAAATGGAGAAAATGCTGGTTACCAGCATTTTCTCCTTTTCCCACAATGTTTTCTAAAAGCTTCTTTCTTAGGGGTGTCAAAAGTAGGGATTGTGTGGTAATGGGATAAGATAGTTTTTGATGTATGTTTTGTGATAAATGGAAACAGCTGAATAACATGTTTACTAAAAAAGGGTAAATATCTACTTATCTTTATTTGTTAAAATACTTTCGTACTTTTTCTCCCTCCTCCTCTCCTCATCAATGTGGTGAAACTTCAAAAACATTGAAGCTTCGCTACATTGAATGGCACCAGAACCCGGGACCAAGTCAGTGACTTTGAGTTTCAGTGATCAAGTTGTAGTGTACGTGTTTGAAGTGTTTGCTAGGAGCAATCAGTGTTGAATTCGGAGAGTGTTTAAGTGATTTCGCGATTAAGTGTGTTGTTTTCGCTGAATTAAAAAAATGTCAAGTTTAAAATACCTAAAAGGTGTGCGTACCCGGTATTGCATTATACTAGAGAAAGTAGTTACTAACGCTTCTTTACTGTTGAAAAGAGATGTGTATTCATGTAATCCAAACGATTTACTTTGTGATGTTACAGCATGTTCTGAAAAATTACAAGCATATATGACAAAGCTAGAAAGCCAATCTGAAAAGTTGTGTAATGCTGCTTCTGACAGTGATGATATATCAGTTGACGAAATTCTAAATGATGATTCAAAGATCTGTGATTCAGCTTTAGATTTTTGTGATAAATTGAAACAGTTTGAAACGGATATACTCCAAATTCTAAAAGAACAACAGCATAAATTTGCAGGTGATACCAAAGAACGTTCATATTCAGACTTTCAGCATTTGCTAGAATTAAATTTGCTAATGCAAAAGGAACTTCTTGAAAATAAAATGGAAGCTAGTAAACCACAAAAAGTGTCAGTGAAACTTCCAAAGTTGGAAATAAACTCTTTTAATGGTGATAAATTAAGATGGATGGAATTTTGGAAGTCATTTGAGAACTCTATCCACAATAATCCAAGTTTAGAAAACATCGACAAATTCAATTACTTAAGGAGCAAAATAACAGACAGAGCCAAAGGCGCCATAACTGGATTAGCTCTCTCTAATGAAAACTATCTTGTTGCAGTTGACATCCTGAGACGTAGATTTGGGAATGTTCAAGAAACAATAGATATTCATTATGAGAAAATGGTAAATCTGAAACAAACAAATGATTCAGTAGACAGTTTGAGGTATCTAATAGATACTGTTGAGAAACACATAAGGAGTTTAGAAGTTCTTGGACAAAATGTCAATCAGGATATATTTGTGTCCATTGTTAACCCATTACCACACGAGAAAAATTTAGACTGGTCTAAATTGAAAGCATTTGCAGACGACAAAATAAGGGCAACTGAAAAATTGAAATTTGTTCTTGGAAAGGTAGAAAACACTGTGGGAAAAGGAGAAAATGCTGGTTACCAGCATTTTCTCCTTTTCCCACAGTGTTTTCAAAAGGCTACTTTCTCAGGGGCATCAAAAGTAGGGATTGTGTGGTAATGGGTTAAGTCAAAGTTACCAGTCAGTGTTATTCTTCACCTCGAAATTCAGAAAGGCGCAATTAAGAAATGGACTGTGCCACTTCTTCGTGAATTGTTGACTGAATATGTCGTAGCCTGTGAAGGAGCAGAAAAATCAAAAGATAAAAGTACAGCCAACAAAATGAATAAATCAAACAATACAAGTTACACTTGGCATAACAAAGACCTGGGGTCGGCCGAAGCTCTTGCGTCCACTGATAAAGAAAATAAAATCAAAAGAACGGAAAACAGTGTAGATATTGTTCTAAAGAACACTGGAGTAACGAGTGTCAAACTTATAAATCAACAAGAGATGTTTGTAAAACATGTATGCCCCCCTATAATCTCTTACGTTCAAAATGTAAAAACGAACAAAGGGTAATTAGTCAAAAATTATTAATGATAAATTAACAATTCTTGGGCACTGTACTTCCCATTTAAGTGAACTATCAACTTTTAAAGTTTCATGATTTTACCTCACATACTTTAACTCAAAAAGTAAGTACGAAAATCAACAAAGGGCAGTAATTGCAAAAATATAATGGGCAGAGTTATGGTTCTTGTGCAATGCACTTCTCCTGAATAAGATCTATCCACATATATGGTTTCAAGATGATACCTGAAAAACCTTTTGAGTTATGCTCTGGACAAAAATTAAGTATGAAAATCAACAAAGGGCAAAAGCTCCAAAAATATAATGGGCAGAGTTATGGTTCTTGTGCACTGCACTTCTCCTTAATAAGGTTAATCCACCTATAAGGTTTCAAGGTGATACCTGAAATACTTTTTGAGTTATGCTCCAGACAAAAATTAACTATGAAAATCAACAAAGGGCAATAACTCCAAAAATATGATGGGCAGAGTTAAGGTACTTGTGCACTGCACTTCTCCTTAGTATAATCTATCCACCTATGAGGTTTTAGGATAATACCTGAAATACTTTTAGAGTTATGCTCCGGACAAAAATTAAGTATGAAAATCAACAAAGGGCAATAACTCCATAAATATGATAGGCAGAGTTGTTGTTCTTCTGCACTGCACTTCTCCTTAATGAGATCTATCCACCTATGTAGTTTCAAGATGATACCTAAAATACTTTTTGAGTTATGCTCTGGACAAAAATTAACTATGAAAATCAACAAAGAGCAATAACTCCAAAAATATGATAGGCAGAGTTATGGTTCTTGTGCACTGCACTTCTCCTTAATAAGATCTTTTCACATATAAGGTTTCAAGGTGATACCTGAAATACTTTTAGAGTTATGCTACGGACAAAAATCAAATATGAAAATCAACAAAGGGCAATAACTCCAAAAATATGATGGGCAGAGTTATGGTACTTGTGCACTGCACTTCTCCTTAATGAGATCTATCCACCTATGAAGTTTCAAGGTGATACCTAAAATACTTTTTGAGTTATGCTCTGGACAAAAATTAAGTATGAAAATCAACAAAGGGCAAAAGCTCCAAAAATATGATGGGCAGAGTTATGGTTCTTGTGCACTGCACTTCTCCTTAATGAGATCTATCCACCTATGTAATTTCAAGATGATACCTGAAATAGTTTTTGAGTTATGCTCCGGACAAAAATTAAGTATGAAAATCAACAAAGGGCAATAACTCCAAAAATATGATGGGCAGAGTTGTTGTTATTGTGCACTGCACTTCTCCTTAATGAGATCTATCCACCTATGTAGTTTCAAGATGATACCTTAAATAGTTTTTGAGTTATGCTCCGGACAAAAATTAAGTATGAAAATCAACAAAGGTCAATAACTCCAAAAATATGATGGGCAGAGTTATGGTTCTTGTGCACTGCACTTCTCCTTAATGAGATCTATCCACCTATGAAGTTTCAAGATGATACCTTAAATAGTTTTTGAGTTATGCTCCGGACAAACTTTGGTCTATGGACCGACGGACCGACCGACAATTGCAAAGCAATATACCCCCATTTCTTCGAAAGGGGGGCATAATAAGTGAAAGAAAAGAATGTTTAATAAACAGTAACTGTTGTTACAGGTGTTTAAAAGTGGACATAGAGTCAGTGAGTGTAAAAGTGATAGGTTGCGTGTATATTGTAATGAAAAGAATGTACACCACAGAAGTTTATGCCCAAAAAGGTTTAAACAGTCATCAGTTAAAGAAAGTGTGAATATAGGAGATGATGCGTGTGAAAATGTTGAAACAAATACATCAGCAGAACAAGAAGCACTTTTGTCTTCAAATGAAATAGTGTTAATGCAGACCGCCAGGACATGTGTAAAGTGCCCCGATGGAAACAAAGAAAAAGAAGTGCAAATCTTATTAGATTCAGCAGTTGGCTAGTTATTTAGTACCTAAAAAGGAATATGAACAGGAAATACGTCTAATTACATTCGGAAGTGAAAAGTGCAAAGTGATCAAAACTACAAATACAAAATTGTGCTTGAAAATGAAAGGTGGAGATGATATGGAAATCAGTGCCAACATTGTACCTAACATAACTGGTACAATACAAAGAAAACCTGTGAGGATCGAAAAGATAAACAACTTTGTTAGTCTCACTGAAAACCTGAACCTTGCAGATACCGTCCCTATAGTAACTGAATCGGGAACAATTGATCTTCCGATAGGAAATGACTATTACCTAGACATTATCACCGGACACAAAATTGAAGTTCAAAAGGGTCTTTACCTTTTATCCTCTAAACTAGGGTGGATATTGTCAGGAAGGACACATGAAATCGGAGATAATGATACTGATATGAGTATGCTGATTCTTACATATGGAGCAAATATCTCGAAACTGAGGTCTTCACCACTGTAGATGATTCACTACCAACCAAACCTAACCTAGAGGATTTTTGGAACTTGGAAGCAATTGGGATAAAAGATGATACGAAAAATACTGATGATGAAATAGCAATTAAGAAATTTAAGGACACTCTGGTATTTAAGGATAATCAATACCATGTAACGTGGCCTTGGAAAAGTGACAACCAAGAGCTTCCCGATAATTGACAACTTGCAGTAGGTCGGTAAAAATCTTTGATATGAAGATACCAATCGAAGCCAGATGTTATGCAGAAATACAATGAAATCATTCAGGATTAAGTGAAGAAAAATATCATAGAAAAGGTAGATGAGAACTGCAATGATGGTATTAAGCATTATATTCCACACCATGCTGTTATAAAACTACAACTACAAAATTAAGGATTGTGTACGATGCTTTGGCAAAAACTAAAACAACCAATGCAAGTCTCAATGAAAGTTTGTATCGCGGTCCAGTTTACTTCACGACCTGTGTGGAATTCTCCTTCGGTTTAGGATTCACAAAATTGGCATCATATCTGACATTGAAAAAGCTTTCTTACAGATTTGCTTACAACCTAACGAAAGAGACGTAACACGGTTCCTGTGGCTGAGGGATGTTGAAAATCAGTCAGTGGATGTTGGTAATATACAAGAGTATTGCTTTTGTAGAGTCCCTTTTGGGGTTATATCTAGTCCATTTGTTAGGAGCAACTGTGAATTTCCACTTGGACTCATATGATACAGATATAGCCAGAAAGATAAAAAGAGATATTTATATGGACAATGTCATCACAGGTGCTAATACTTTCAAAGAAGCAAAGGAGCTTTACAAAACATCAAAACGTATATTTTCTGGAGCAAATATGAATCCGAGAGAATGGGCATCAAATGAAGATGAATTTAACAACTTTCTTCTGACAGAAGATACCGTACAAGAAAACACAATGACGGTACTTGGCTTGTCATGGAATAAACAAAATGATACATTGGCGTTGAGGAAAATAAAAGATATAAATGATACAGTCGTGACAAAACGGACAGTCCTTAAACAAGTGGCATCTGTTTTTGATCCACTTGGGTTCTTTTCTCCGGTAACATTGAAAGGTAAACTTGTACTACTAGAAATTCGACTGGGATGACTCCTTAGATGATAATCAGACCAAAGTGTGGCTAGATATCAAACAGGATTTGATTGCTATTTCGAACCAAAACTTACCGAGGTGTATAACATTGTGTGATAGTAAGAAAGTAGTTACTTACCTGGCGTGTTTCAGTGACGCTTCAAGCAAAGCTTTTGCTACAGCTATCTACCTAGTACAACATGGTGAAAGTGAACAAAGATAAGAATTGATCTTTTCGAAGACTCGATTAGCACCAACTACAAGAACAACAATTCCGAGATTAGAATTGTTAGCTGTGCTTATCGGAGTGAGGTGTATTAAGTTTGTCAAGTCTCAACTTAAATTGACAGTTGAACATACGTACTTATTCACGGACTGTCAATGTGTGTTGAAATGGATTTCATCTACAAAACAACTTTCTGTATTCATCACAAACAGGATAAAAGAAATAAAAGGTCAAACAGAATTGACATTTCATTATATTGATACCAAATAAACCCAGCTGATGCCGCTAGTCGTAGCTGTAGTTTGCAGAATCTGATAGATAGTTCATTGTGGTGGCATGGACCAAATTGGTTATCAGAAAATACTTGTAAATGGCCATTGGAAATAGAGAATCTTGAAACAAATGCAAAAGTTGAGAAAGATTTCATGTCAGAGGTAAAGATGAACAAGGAAATAGCACAATTTTCAGGGAACAATGATATCACAAATGAGGTTAATCTACTTGAAAGTGTAACTTATCCAGTCAGTGCCCCTTTTGAGATTGAAATTGACAATTATTCCAACATTACAAAAGTGTTTAGAATAACTGCATTTGTGTTACGTTTAATACAGCAACCACGAGGCGTTATTGTCGCATCACCCATTTTGACAGAACAGGAAATAGAGAAGGCAAAACATATGTGGATTCTTCACGTTCAGAAGAATGTTTACTACGAAATATTTGAATCAATTAAGGAGAAGAAAAGAAACAACGTGCAATCACAGTTAGGTGAGTTTATTGATCAAATGGGTATTTTGCGCTGTAAAGGCCGTCTAGAGAACGCAGAATTAAGTGAGGGATCAAGATTTCCGATTTCATTTCCGCCAAGACGCATATTTACCAGATTAGTTGTTGAAAATGTGCATAGAATCATTTTACAGAGTGGAGTTTTGCAAATACTGAGTGCAGTTAGACAAGAATTCTGGATACCTAGTGGAAGAGCCACTGTGAGGAAGATAATTGCATCCTGTCTGATTTGCAGGCGTCTAGAAGGTGGTCCATATAAAATGCCACAGATGGCACTTTTGCCCAAAACTCATGTGTCTGAATCCACGCCATTTCATCATACCGGACTAGACTATTTGGGACCACTGTATCTGAAGGAGAATGGAATAACAGAAAAAGTATGGGTATGTTTATTTACCTGTATGGTCACACGAGCTGTCCATCTCGAACTGGTAACAGGTATGTCCACAAACTCATTTCTAAACTGTTTCAGAAGATTTATTGCAAGTAAAGGAACATCAGTGGAAATACTCTGTGATAATGCCATGCAGTTTAAGTTGGCAAGTGAAACAACTCGATTAGTGTGGAAAAGTGAAATCAAATGGGATGAAGTTGAAACCTACTGTTCAGACACTGGTATAAAATGGTCATTTATTGTTGAACTTGCTCCTTGGATGAAGGGGATTTTATGAATGGTTGGTTGGTGTAATTAAAAGAGCATTACGAAAAGCGATAGGTCTAAAGTTGTTAGTCAAGGACAAATTACATACAGTAGTAAAGGAAGCAGAGGCTGTAATTAATTCAAGGCCATTAGTGTATGTTGGAGATGACATTAATTCAACGATAGTGATCACACCTGGACATTTCACAAGTCTGAATCCAAAAATAGGTATTCCTGAAATGGAAATAAATGAAGAAGACCCTTCCTATAAACCAAAGGAAAGTTCAGCAGAGAAGATATTACATATACTGAACCAAAAAACAAACTTTCGCCAAGTTTGAATGTAGATATGTTAGTACAGTTTCAATCCTTTTGGCTGAAAGCTTACATTTTTGTAAAATAATGTATTGTGGTTCTTTTAAAATCGTCATTTTGGAGGAGAGGATCAGATTGATTGTTGAATTTTAAATAAAAATAAGGTAGAGGTCATTTCTAAAGTAAAAAATCAGTAGCGTGTGTGACTGCCGCGTGCGATGCTGACTGCCTGACAGCGACGTCGCATTGAGAGCACAAGTCTGTTAATGTCAGCCTGTGGAATATTATTCCATTCTTCAAGCAATGCTGCTCGAAGGTCGTTGACGTTGTTTGGAGGGTTCGGACGTCGACATACGCGTCTATCCGGATTATCCCAAAGATGTGCCATTATCCTGTTGTAACGTTGTTATTACGTTATGGGTCTGAAGCAGAGGGACAACATGAGGGCCTAAAATGTCCTCCCTGTATTTTTGGGCATTTAAATTGTCATCAATAACAACAAGCGGGGTTCGATACCCGTAGGCAATACCGCCCCACACCATTACTGAGCCCCCACCCCCAAAACGATCCCGTTGCAATACGCAGCAGCAGTTGGTAAATCGTACATGGCCATCACCTCGAGACAATGCAAGCCTTGACTCATCAGTTAAAAGAATTGTCCGCCAATGCTGTCTTGTCCAGTTTATGTGTCCAAGGGCCCATTACTCTCTATTATTGCGATGGCGGCGCGTCAAAACCGAACCGACATACGGACGACGTTTGTGCAAACCGCTCTCGGCTAAACGATTTCTTACTGTCTGGGCCGAAATACGGGTGTTGTGAGTACCGGGGGTAACAGCAGCTGTAGCTGTCGCTGTTCGAAAGCGATCGCGCAGGTGCTGGTTCAAGATTTAGCGGTCTTGGGCTCGAGACGTTACATGTGGTCTACTGCTCCACGGCAAGTCCCTTGTACTCCCAGTCTGTGCAAATCGCCGCCAAAGGCTTCTGATTGATTGCACGGATGCACCAACACAAGCTGCAACCTCCGCAGTTGTGCACCCAGCTCCAAGCATGCCCAAGGCCCTCTCACGTAAATTTTCGGGAATTCTTGGCATTGAAATTTCAATACAAAACTTCAATTAAAAACGTTTTTCAATTTTTTTCTACAGCTTTAAGACTATAGCAATATTTTGGTAAGGACAAATATGCACCACGTGGAGCGGATATGCCCATCCCTTACGCGCACGTGAAACTCGAATTTTACGTTGAATAAATATATCAGGCTTTTATACGGGGATTAGCTGACCGATTTTGCAAACAAAACGAGTTTTAAAAGCTACTACATGTATATGTGTGTACATCTAAGTGGTACCCTTGAACAACTGGCACATACTTTGCGAAAGTTTCTTTCTTGGTTCACTATATATGGAAAAAGGGACAGAAACTGATTGATAACTTTTGGAAAATATGGCATGATGAGTACTTGACAAGTCTTCGGGAATTTCAAACAAAACTTAAAACTGGAAAAACTCAATCCTGTGAAACCCTAAGCGTCGGTGATGTAGTACTTATAAAGGACAATGTACCAAGGGGGAATTGAAAAATGGGAAAAGTGACTGAATTAATTCAAAGTACTGATGCATTAATAAGATCAGCAAAGGTTAAAATACAAAACGGTAACACGCTCTGTCGTCCGCTTTGTCTACTATATCCTATTGAAACATCAGGAAAGATGGAATCAAATGAAACTGCGAAAAGAGATACACTTGTTCAACCTCATGATGGCAGTACACACAATAGTCATCGACATATCAGAAAAGCAGCTGTGGTAGCCAGGAAAAAGATCAAAACATGCTTTTAACAAAAAAAAAATCATATATATCCAGGGTAATTCGAATATATTTGTCTGGGATGGTCGCAATACTGCGAAATTTACATTCAAAAGCATTATCATGAACATAATTATCTGGTGCAAGTAATTATGTATTAAAGCTAAAGGAGCAAAAGTTCAATACAAGAACTGTTTGCACGTGGAAAATAACCTACTTATACAAACATACGCCAGAAGGAGCATACTTACTACTATACGATATGAAAACATTGTGCTGCACGTGAGCCATGTGAATCTTAGAGTACACCGACTTTAATGTTCGTCATTTCAAAAAAAAAAGCAATTTGTATTGAAAGGAAGTCAATTTCAATTGAAAAAGAAATGGTGTATCACTATGATGTGGGCAACAAACTTTTTACAAAAAGAAGGAACCTTAGCAGAAACGTAAATGAAACCCACATGAAACAAAACGTTTGGATTTGCACAATGAAAGACTGTGACAAGACTTTCAGCAGAAGGAGTAATTTGCGTGTGCACTTACAAAACATTCATAAGTTATCAAGTGCTAAAGCTAGAGATGACTGTATTCGAGCCAAACGACAAGAAAGAAAAGCTGAATGTTCCGCCGTTTACAGTGGTATCTCACAGGATGAGATGCAGACTAACCAATATAGTGATATTTCCGATGATGATAGTATCCTGGACATGATTGCAGAGGCATCTGATTTATTACAAAGTCTAACAGAAACAGGTGCAAATTATTTGGATCATTTCGTAGACCCATCTGGTGATGACCTGGACTATACCGATGATGTGGTGATAGAGCTGGAAGAAATTGGTGCAGATGATGATGGCGAGGCCAACAATGAAGACGATGGAAATGAATCAACCGACTCAGATGAAAGTGTTCAAAGTGCAAAAACTGTTAGTTCAGATGAAGAAAGTGACTATATCATTCTCAGTGACGATAGTACTAATAGTGCTGAGGACTGCAGAATAGTAAACAAACTTGATAGAACAATACATACCAAGACTGAGGTTTTCACCTTAACACTTACAAAGACAATTAAGTATAGAGATGGTGAAGAGATTTATAGTTTTATTACAGCAGAACAGGATTATTTTGAATTTGAAAACAAGTAAAATGTTTATTTCCCATGGGATTTATCAGGAATTAATAAAAAAATGTTGGTAAAAGTATCATTTAATATTTCATAGTTTGTTTGGAAATAAAATGTATATATTTTGTTTTGTATAAACCGTAAAAGTTTATAATGAGTTGCATTCTCTTTCGGCTGGTGTGTCGCAGAGATTGCGATTTATTATAAAAGGAGAAACATGTGCTAAGCTTGTGAAATTATTTCTTCTTATTCAGCTTATATATATTACCGGTATTAACCCATTACCACACAATCCCTACTTTTGATGCCCCTGAGAAAGAAGCCTTTTCAAAACACTGTAGGAAAAGGAGAAAATGCTGGTAACTGGCATTTTCTCCTTTTCCACCAGTGTTTTCTACGCTTCCCAGAACAAATTTCAATTTTTCAGTCACCTTTATTTTGTCGTCTGCAAATGCTTTCAATTTGAACCAGTCTAAAATTTTGTCGTGTGGTAAAGAGTTAAATTAGATTGCTCCATACAATTATGTTATGTAAACATATATAATGCAACCTATTTACATTTACTCCTTTTTCCATTATTTAAGCATTTTCGTGAAATACGGAATTCACATGCTTTTTATGATTCTGGTGGATTTGAGAGTCCAGTAGAGTATATAAGGCCCGTGACTTCAACATTCCATAGGAGAGGAATTTGGAAGAGGGACAAACATTATAAGGAGAAATATAGGAGTAATTAAGATAGTTTTTGATGTATGTTTTGTGATAAATGGAAACAGCTGAATAACATGTTTATTAAAAAGGGGTAAATATCTACTTACCTTTATTTGTTAAAATACTTTTGTACTTTTTCTCCCGCCTCCTCTCCTCATCAATGTGGTGAAACTTCAAAAACATTGAAGCTTCGCTACAACCTGGTGGTTGTGAGTTCGATACCCGGGTGAGGTGTACTTTCTTTCCAGCTTATTTTCGCCTCTCACCTCTGCTGAAGCATGTGAGAAAAGTAGTCGGTGGCTTTGGAAAGAAAGTTGTATTAGTACTGGTATGAGAAAGCCAGGAAACACATGTGCTTCACTGACCACCACGATATGACCTTAGCTGTTAAAGTGGCGTTAAATCCCAATACAACCAACCAACCTAAATATTGTGGAAAAAAAAAATCAACAAGCAAACTGCACAGGCTAACCTGGGTTGATACAGTTTGTAGATGCATTAACCCTTTCCCAAACAATCCCTGGTTTTTACGGGTCTGGAATAGTAGCCTTTTGAAAACATTGTGGGAAAAGGAGAAAATGCTGGTAACCAGCATTTTCTCCTTTTCCCACAATGTTTTCTACCCTATCATAGACAGAAATCATCTTTTCAGCAAGAGTTGAATTGTTGTCTGCAAATGCTTTCAATTTGGTCAAGTCCAAAAGTTTGTCGTTTGGGAAACGGTTAAGTGCCCTTATTCACAGAGCAAGGCTCATGATAGTCATGCATGATGCTCTGCATCCTCGGATACCCCGGGGTCTCCCTATTTGCTACGCTACATTGACCCTGGGACAATTGACTAATAAAACTTTGAATCAGCCCCCGAAAATCGATACGAAACGTCATGTAGAGTACATCGACTCACCCATCACAAAATGATGATGGAACCAATGAAAAGCCAGCATTCGGCCAGAGGTAAAGCGAGGGAAATCCAATTAATTGTCCCAGGGGTCGATGTAGCGTAGCAAATAGGGAGACCCCGGGGTATCCGAGGATGGATGCTCTGTGAATAGAGGGCTTACTGCATCTGTGACAAGTATCGAACCAGGTCAGCCTATACAGTCAACAAACTTTTCACTAATGTTCACTATTTCCTCTGTGTCCAAGGCCAAGTTTACCTCATGATTAACTCATTACCAAACGACAAAATTTTAGGGTTGTCCCATTTAATCAAAAGCATTTGCAGATGACAAAATAAAAATGCCTGAAAATTTGAAATTGGTTTTGTGAAGGGTAGAAAACATTGTGGGAAAAGGAGAAAATGCTGGTTACCAGCATTTTCTCCTTTTCCCACAATGTTTTCTAAAGGCTTCATTCTCAGGGTCGTCAAAAGCAGGGATTGTGTGTTAATGGGTTAAGTCGACTGTAAGAAAAAATGGCCATTATGGAACTATATGATCGCTTGCCTGGTATCACACATCACAGAGATGCATTAACCCTTTACCAAACAATCCCTGGATTTTACCACCCTGAAATAGATGCCTTTGGAAAACATTGTGGGAAAAGGAGAAAATGCTGGTAACCAGCATTTTCTCCTTTTCCCGCAATGTTTTCTACACTGCTGGAAACAAATTTCAATTTTTGAGTTACGTTTATTTTGTTGTCTGCAAGTGTTTTGAATTTGGACAAGTCCAAACTTTTGTCGTTTGGTAAAGGGTTAAGCCCCCTTTTGCCAGAGCATGGTTCGTGTATATTTAGTTGTAATGCGTTATATTGTGGGTAATTATTACGTGGAAATGTGATTATATTAGCATTCTCTCGTACAAATAGGTTGAAAGTGGGTAGGAATTATATGTTTGGCATTTGATAAAGGCTTTGTCCTTGCGAAGATCATTCACAACACTATTTATACACCTGTTTTAAAGTACATCTGATGCACTAATGCAAAGCTTTGGATTTATACGCCCAAGGTAGATCTGTTTGATGTCTTTTTTTTTCTGCATTTTATTTATTTTTTTAATAAAAAGCCTTAACTATTTACCAAATAAAAGAATATTAAACTGTTACGCAGGGTAAAATTTTTAGACCAAATTGAAAGCAATTGCAGGTGACAATTTCAGAGTGGCTCAAATGGTGCAATTTTGCTTTGATAGGGTAAGAAAACTGTGTGGGAAAAGGAAAAAATGCTGGTTACAAGCGTTTTCTCCTTTTCCCACAATATTTTCAAAACGCTCTTTCCTCATGGCTGTTAAAAAGTTGTCATTGTGTGGTAAAGGAATAAATCAGATGAAAATGAAAGAATAAGCAGAAAACAAAAGAAACAAATGAAATGTTGCTAAAATCATGATTTACCACTTTGATATTGTTAAAAAGATTTTGGGAAAAGGAAAAAATGCTCAGCTCTTTACCAAACAATAAAATTTTGGATGTATCCAAATTCAAAGTATTTGCAGACTACAAACGTAAGATGACTAAAATGATGAAAGCAGTTCTTGATAGGGTAGAAAACATGGTTGGAAAAGGGGAAAAACCTGGTTACTAGCATTTTCTCCTTTTCCAACAATGTCTTCAAAAGCATTCTTCTCAGCATCTTTTTAAAGTCATGATTATTTGGTAAGGGAATAAACAACCCCTGGTAAAAAGGGTTTATCAAATCATTGTGGAAACAATAGCTTCGCAAAGCGGCACACATACGCCCTTAGGGGCTTGTCAGTGAAATGGCTTGAAATCTAGAATGCCTGAAGATATCAAAATTTTAGAGGTCAAATGCACAACTACACATTATTGAGATTCATTGTGGTAAATCTGAACTTCTTCCAATGAAAACTGTATGAGGAGTTGCGCGCACAACAAATTGTTAACCCATTACCAAACGACACTATTTTAGACTGGTCCAAATTGAAAGCATTTGCAGACGACATTATTAAAGTGACTGAAAATTTGAAATTTGTTTTGTGATGGGTAGAAAACACTGTGGGAAAAGGAGAAAATGCTGGTTACCAGCATTTTCTCCTTTTCCCACAGTGTTTTCAAAAGGCCTCTTTCTCAGGGGGCGTCAAAAGTAGGGATTGTGTGGTAATGGGTTAATGGACCGATGGATGACCAGACAGACAGATGGCTTGAGGAAAGGACAAACCAGGCCATAAGATATTACAACCCTTTGAGTGTATAAAGATAAAAAAAAATGCTGGTAACCAGTATTTTCTTCTTTGACCATAATGAACTATATCATTTCATAGACAAGTTTACAAAATTTCACCATTTAAGCCATGCTATTTAAAACCCTTTACCACACAATGACAACTTTTAACACCCCTGAGGAAGAAGCCTTTTGAAAACATTGTGGGAAAAGGAGAAAATGCTGATAACCAGCATTTGGTCCTTTTCCCACAAAGTTTTTTACCCTATCAAAGCAAAATTGCACCATATGAGCCACTTTGAATTTGCCGTCTGCAAAGGCTTTCAATTTTGAGAATACCCAATTTGGGTAGGTCTAAAATTTTGCTATGTGGTGAAAGGTTAACTTGTGAAAGTCTACAAATGCTTTGAATTTGGAAAAATCTAAAATTTTCTGATTAAGTACACAGTTGCGGCTTTCTTTGTTCAATAACCCTTTACTGCACAATTCAGATTTTTAATGACCCAAACAGAAAAAGCCTATGACAACACTATAGGAAAAGAAGAATACAAAAAAACAGCATTTTTCTGCGTTTGCCATGATGTTTTCTACCCTATTCAAAACAGAAATCATCATGAGGGATACACTCATATTGTCTTCTGCAGATGCTGTCAGTTTGGTCCAGTACAAATATTTGTCGTTTGGTAATGAGTTAACTCTTTACCAAACGACAAAATTTTAGACTGGTCCAAAATGTGAGAAAGATTCATATTGTCATCCGCAGATGCTGTCAGAACGGTCCAGTGCAAATATTTGTCGTTTGGTAATGAGTTAACTCTTTACCAAATGACAAAATTTTAGACTGGTCTAAAATGAAAGCACTTGCATATGACAAACGCAACTCAAAAATACAAATTTGTTTCTAGCTGAGTAGAACACATTGTTGGAAAAGGAGAAAATGCTGGTTACTAGCATTTTCTCCTTTTCCCACAATGTTTTCAAAAGGCTTCTATGTCAGGGTTGTCAAAAGTTGGGACTGTGTGGTAAAGGGTTAAACATTAGTTTTAGATGAATTTGCCTATACTACATAGCTGTTGATCTTTTCAGATAAAAATGCTGACATCTAAAAACAGAAGATGGGGTTACAATCAAGGTTAATTTCAATGCAAGACCATCATTGAAAAGAAATTCTGCTTGTTGATTAAAACCACTGGCAGTCAAATAGAGGCGGCACGATTGTTACAGGTGGCGCAGGAAATAAGGACACTGCATTAGGCCAATACAGTGATACAAGTAAAATGAAGGTCGGAAATTTTTCAGTCAAGAACTATTTACATCAGGATTCCACAACAACAGCGAAAAGAAATTCCAGTATAGATCTTTCGGGTTATTTTGACTTCGGAGACAGACTGGCCAGCTATGAAAACATGACAGAAGTATATTTTGATGACACATTTTGGTCATCCATTCAATCGTACAGTTGGCAGGATGAAGCAGCAAAGTTACTTAGCCAACCTGCATACATAGTGACGCTTACACTCTGTTTTATTGCCTTAATCGCAAATGTTATCTCGGTTGTGGCTATATTACATATTCGGACTCCTCTTACGATGCATCTACGCCTTATCATTAATCTTGCTGTGTCAGATATTGCTACGATTCTTGGTGTTTTGATAAATATCATGAATCAAATATTCAATCGACCTTTTGCCCTGGAAATTACAAGTCCTGATGAACGAATAACAAACGGATGTATCTATGCAACTGTGAGTTCAATCAACAATATGACTTTACTGATGTCACTGTTCAACCTACTGACAATGGCCGTAGATCATTACATTGCCATAATGCTGCCGCTCTATTACTACAGAATCATGTCCTTTAAACATGGCTATATTCTGATAGTCTTCTTGTGGGTGCTTGCGGCAATCGGAGGATTTTCTAATTTTATGTTTGGAATATATGGTTATGAAGACAAGAAGGAGATGTTTAATTACTGCGAGTATATAATGTATGACAGTTATCATGCCGAGTATCTTGTGTTTACTGTGATACTTATATGCCTATGTGCAATCAGTTTTGTGTATTTAAGGATTTATTGTGTAGTGTTAAGGCTACAGACTCAATGCTCTGTGCCAGACGACATGTTTCACAACAAAAAGGCAGTTACCACGACAGTATTAATCATCAGCACATTCTGTGTATGTTGGTTACCAAACTGTATCTTCCAGATCACAATGATATCTCAGCTATACATCAATAACTCAACAGTGTTGAAATCGTTGGACAATTTCATAGTAATCAGCAAATACCTCTATATACTTCAAGTTACCAGCTGTTTATTAGATCCTATCATTTATGCTGTGAGATTAAGTGTGGTAAAATCTGGGTATAGGAACTTTCTTAGCAAACTCAAAAACTATCACTGTCGGAAAATAATCCAAACAAATCCAAAATCTAGATCTTCCTCCGTTCCGAAAACTTACCAGCCTACAATGTCAGAAATTCAGCAAATGGTTGGAGATAATGTTGTACGTAAAGGTACCTCTAGTCCCTTATTCAGTGGAGAAGGGGAACTACAAAACTATACAACATGTGCAGTATCTGAAGAATTGAAAGAACATGAAAAAGATTTATATTCAATAGTTGTTATTAATTCAGAGCTACAACGGCTTTTTGACTGCATGACCGAGTCTCAAGTTTAGATATAGAACACAGAGCTCAAGATAGGGAAAGTGATTTCGATTTTAAAACTGAAAATATTAATCTTTCTCCACTAAACCCCGTGTTGTGGGTACTCATTAGAATTGTCTCATTGAGACAAGTCTAATGAGTACCCACAACATAGGGTTTCAAAGAGAAATAATGGATTAAGAATACCATCACTTCCTTTTATCTGGTGCTCTGGAACTATAATTTTCTAACTAAAAAATTATGTATTTCAATGAAAGCAGTCTCATTCTGATCCATACTCTTTGCTTAAAGGTGGCCCCTCAGATTTTGGGACAAAAATTTTACAAAAATACAAAAAAATAATATTTATACTCTCAAAGCCTTATAATTTTCATTCATAAAACCCCAGAAGTCGAAAACCATCCAACAACAAGAGAAATTAGAGATTTACTACAGCCCAGGTCGATGCCGACGGGAAACACGACCTATTTTTACATGAGCAACTTGCTCATTTACATACTGGAAATACACACACAAAGCTTCAAACATAGTGTCCAAAGAAGACATTATGGAAAATAAATACATATTTGTTATTTCATGGAATTTAAGCATCATTAGTCACGTGCCAGTCACTAAACATTCCCATAATGCTTGTTTAGATTTTTGGCGCCAAATCTAAAAATAGTTTAAGGGGCTACGTAGCCTTTTAAGGGAATACCACTCCAAAAATTGTTTTTGAAATATTATGATACTTAATTATTGATGATTTGTATTTTTTCATATAAATTTCAGTGATATATATATATATTTTGATTTGGTGAGATGTGAAAAACCTAAATACCTACCTTTAACCCTTTACTACACAATCCCGACTTTTAACAATCCTGGAAAGAGGCTTTCTGAAAACATGGTGGGTAAAGGAGAAAATGCTGGTAACCAGGATTTTCTCCTTTTCCCACCATGTTTTCTACCCTATCAAAGAAAAATCAAACCATTTTAGTCAGAATGAAATTTTCGTCTGCAAATGCTTTCAATTTGGACAAGGCTAAAATTTTTCATCTGGTAAAAGGTTAAAGTGGTATCTTGTTTGCAATGATGCTCTGAAGTTGATCTTTCCAAACCTTTAACTCATTACCAAACGACAAAATTTTAGGTTTGTCCAAATTGAAAGCATTTGCAGACGACAAAATAAAAGTGACTGAAATTTTGAAATTTGTTCTTTGACAAGTAGACAACATTGTGGGAAAAGGAGAAAATGCTGGTTTCCAGCATTTTCTCCTTTTCCCAATGTTTTCAAAAGGTTTCTTTCTCAGGGTTGTCAAAAGTAGGGATTGTGTGGTAATGGCACAAGAAAATTTTAGTTGATTTATTGAATGGTGCTGTACGCTTTCAACATAATTTCAGTCATATCACAGCGGCAGCTCACATATTCATCTTTATCTGGGCTTTACCAGTTCTATGCAGGGGCTCTAAAATGTCTAGCCATTATAAACCTTTCTCAAACAATCCTGGGATTTCACTACCCTAAAAATAGCAGCCTTCTTAAAACATGGTGGAAAAAGGAGAAATTGCTGGTAACCACTATTTTCTCCTTTTCCTTTTCAAACAATGTTTCCTTCCCTTCCCAGAATAAAGTTCAATATTTGAGACACTTTAATTTTATCGTCTGCAAATGCTTTCAATTTGGACCAATCGAAAATTTTGATGTTCTGTAAAGAGCTAAGTGTACAGCAGAGACTTAAACATAGATCTAGACCATTTTGTAATTGAAAATAATCCTTATAAATTCAAATACATGAAAATGAAATGGGTAAATTTGATCAGTGACAAAAGACTTAGAATTTTATATTTCAAACTGTTTTTATTGATGGATCTCAAGAAAATCTAAACAAGACTATAATTATAAGTAGCTTTTGAAATTTTAATTGTCTATTTCAAGTTGTTTTTGTTGGTTTTCAAGATAATGCAAGCAAAGCTATATAAGAAGCCTTTGAAATTTCAAGCTGTTTATTTCAAGTTGCTTTTGCTGGTTTCAAGATAAGCTAATCAAAATTATCCCATTACCACACAATCCCTACTTTTGACACCCATGAGAAAGAAGCCTTTTGAAAACACTATGGGAAAAGGAGAAAATGCTGGTAATCAGCATTTTCTCCTTTTCTCACAGTGTTTTCTACCCTTCCCAGAACAAATTTCTATTTTTTAGTCACCTTTATTTTGTCGTCCGCAAATGCTTTCAATTTGGACTAGTCTAAAATTTTCTTGTGCAGTAAAGAGTTATACAAGCAGCTTTTGCAATTTCAAGTTGTCTATTTCAAGTTGATTTTGTTGGTTTTCAAGATAAGCAAAACAAGGTAAGTTGGTTTTGAAATTTCAAGTTGGTTTTCTTGGTTTTGAAGTTAATCTAAACTATGCTACATCTTAAAAACATTTTCAGAAAACTTTGATCTGGGTCTGCATTCACCTACTATTCTACAGAATATTCTTTGTCTAAATCTAAACATTTTTCCAATTTAGAAGCAACACAACTTCTAATTGGCTAAACCAAATGGTTTAGCAAATCCAAGTTGTGTTACTCAAATTTTTGAGAATGAGGGTTCATATTCAGAAATTTGGAAAGTAACAAAACTTGGCCAAGTTATAAGGTTTAGCTAATCAGAAATTGTGTTATTTTCAAACTTGGAAAATTTCTTCAGCATAAAATAAGGAATTTCCTAAAAAATAGTTGGTAACCGTCATCATGAAAAAACTGACATGTGATGAGATATAAATCAATCCCGTTGTAATGACTATCATAAATTTGCCGAGCCTTGATAGCTCAGTCTGTAGCATACACGACTTGAGAACAGGGCTCATGTGTTCGATGCCCGGCTCTGCCAATTTCTTCCCAGTGATATTCACTGCAACAGGATTTGTTCCTCTCTCACTGCTGATCATTGTTTCGACCATAGTTATTTGGGAAAGCAGCCAGTGGTTTGGGAAGAATATTTTACGGAGTACTGGTAAAAGAAACTCCAGGAAAGCATAGATAGGTGTACTGGTCGCCCCGATATGGTAATATTAAAAGCAGTGTTAAACACCATACAATCAATCAATCAATCAATCATCAACGATCCTCATGAAGAACTTGCTTAAGCTGTAGATTTAACCCTTTACTCCATAGATATTTGTTTCTACGCATTGCTTGTAGGAGCCTTTGGAAAAATTTGTGGCAAAAGGTGAAATTGCTCGTGACGAGCAATTTCCCCTTTTGTCACATTGTTTTCTATGCTATCACAAGGTGTCTATAGACATGAAAAACAGCTTGATCCTTGCTATTATTTAGGGTCAATTAGAGATACCATAGAAATGTCTCATTGGGTAAAGGGTTAAACAGCTACCCCCCCCCCCCCAGTCTAAATCCTACCAATCTTCCTCTCCCACCACCAGCATTTTCTCTTTTTCCTACAATGTTTCCAAAAACCTTCATCCCTGGGTTTGATAAACCATGGAATTGTTCTGTGCTTGGTAATAGACTCTGTGGCACCATTTGATCGCATTAAACCCTTTACCTCACTATGCCAACTTTCAACAACGCTGAGAAGGAAGGCTTTTGAAAACATTGCTGGAAAAAGAGAAAATACTGGTAACCAGCATTTTCTACTATTTCCACAATGTTTTTCTTTGTTATCTATCAAGAGAAAAATTCCACTATTTGATCGCCACTGAAAGTGTCTTTTGCAAATGCTTTCATTTTAGACATGGCTAAAATTTTGTCATCTGGTAAAGAGTTAATCCTTAACCCATTACCACACAATCCCTACTTTTGACACCCCTGAGGAAGAAGCCTTTTGAAAACACTGTAGGAAAAGGAGAAAATGCTGGTAACCAGCATTTTCTCCTTTTCCCACAGTGTTTTCTACCCTTCCCAGAACAAATTTCAATTTTTCAGTCACCTTCATTTTGTCGTCTGCAAATGCTTTCAATTTGAACCAGTGTAAAATTTTGTCGTGTGGTAAAGAGTTAACCCATTAACACACAATCCCTACTTTTGACACCCCTGAGGAAGAAGCCTTTTGAAAACACTGTGGGAAAAGGAGAAAATGCTGGTAACCAGCATTTTCTCCTTTTCCCACAGTGTTTTCTACCCTTCCCAGAACAAATTTCAATTTTTCAGTCACCTTTATTTTGTCGTCTGCAAATGCTTTACACCACTATGGAAAAAGAAAAGAAAATGCTAGTTGCCAACAATGCTTTTCTACAATGTTTTTTAACCTTCTTACCCAGGTTTCTTCATTTGAACCACTTTATATTCATCATTTGCCAATGCTTTTAACTCTTTCCCAACAAGCCCTTGTTTTTATGTGTCTGCAGTAAAAGTCTTTTGGAAACACTGTGGGGAAAGGAGAAATTGCTCATATCGAGCAATTTCTCTTTTTCCCACAGTGTTTTCTACCCTTTTCGAGAACTTTCTACCATTTTTTCCAGATCTAAAATTGTAATCTACAAACTCTTTTGGTTTAGAAGAGTCCAAAATTTGTCGTTTGGGAAAGGGTTAATCTGGACCAGAGTAAAATTTGTCCTTTCTGCTAATGGATGAATCGTGTTTATACAAGCCTTCTAATTACTTTGTTTCATGGTGATTATCCATACATTTACTTTTTACTAAAAGACAAATTTCTAATATGGTCAAAATTGAGCACATTTGCATATGACAATTTAGATGTGGATACAAAGCATTGTGGGGAAAGTACAAAATGCTTATACAAGCCTTCTAATTACCTCCATTCATGGTGATTATACTATAGGTTATTGCACTTGTATGGGAATAATTGTGTTGAACAAGTTCTTTCAGCAGAGTTGCCGAGCTTGTGAGGGCAAACTTCACCAAAAGAACTCATTCAACACAATATATTTCCATACAAGTGCAATAACCTTTTTATAATATACTTTGATATTCTTTATGTAATTAGCAGTGATTTAACAGTATACTTTTGATTAATTTGTTGATTTATCATTTATCATTGTTGATTTATCTTATTTTTCTCAAAAAGTAACATTCTTTCGCAGAATTTTCAAATTATGCTCTTGATGACGTGACCATTGCTAAAGGTATGTAAACAAACAAGATGGCACCCGAGGATCCTTTTTCATCACTTAAAGAATTCATCATCAATAAATATGTTCAATAGACAAGTTTTTCATTAACACTGCAGTGACTGTTATTTGGGAAACAAATATTCTGTTTATTTTTCATGTTTTTGATAAGAATTGTGCAGTGAAAATTTTGTAGCACATGAAGTCTTATGCTGACTTTTTTTCTATAATGGCGGCTATTAACATTTTGATTTCCAGAGCGGGTCAAATAGTTCCTTACTTAGCAACGTAAGTGACAAAAGCTCTGACCTATGTAATATGATCAAAGTATGCAATATGGAAAAAAAAAAGGCATACATTCATCCAGTGCAAATACACAGAGACGCTATCAAAGTATATGATAAATATATTAACTCCTTACCAAACAACAAACTTTTAGACTGGTCACAATTCAAAACATTTGCAGACGACAATTTAACAGCAGCTCAAATGATTAACATGGCCTATGATTATCCCATTACCACACAATCCCTACTTTTGACAACCCTGAAAAAGAAACCTTTAGAAAACATAGTGGGAAAAGGCGAAAATGCTGGTGACCTCCAATTCAAAATTCAATTTCCGATTCACATTAATTTATTTTGTTGTTTGTAAATGCTTTCAATTTGGAGTGTTGTTTGTAAATGCTTTCAATTTGGAGTAGTCCAAAATTTTGTCAATTGCTAGAGTTAATAGTGTTTAATGCCATTTTCCAACATCATTGCAGATATATCCATACTTTCCTAGAGTTTCTTTTACAAGTACTTGCACAACATTCTTTCCAAGCTACTGGCTGCCATAAACAACCTCTAAATAAAGATCAGCAGCGAGACAGGTTTCAATCCTGGATGGATGACTATTACCTATCCATGGAAAGAAATTGGTTGAGGTGGGTAACCTTTGAAAGAATAATTGTAAGTTTTTGTGAGAATAATTAAAACTTTATTAACTCATTACCAAATAACAATATTTTATGTTTGTCCAAATCGAAAGCATTTGCAGACGACAAAATAAATGTAACTGTAAAATCGAAATCTGATTTGGGAAGCCTAGAAAACAATTGTTGGAAAGGCAGAAAATGCTGGTTACCAGCATTACCTCCTTCCTCAGGGTTATCAAAAGTTGTCATTATGTGGTAAAAGGTTAAAGTAGAGCTGTTACTGAACATGATGATATCCCCCACCATCTCCTTATCACAAAACAGGTCTTTGTCACAGAATGCAGAATGGTTTCGTAAAAAAATACGAGTAGAAAAAAGTTCACCGTGAGATAAATTTTGTAACAGGGTCATGAAAATGATAAGATTTTAGACTCATACAAATTGAAAGAACTTGCTGACCACAAAACAAATGTAACTCAAAAATTGAAATTTGTTTCCGGCAGAGTAGAAAACATTATGGGAAAAGAAGAAAATGCTGGTTATCAGCATTTTCTCCTTTTTCAATGATGGTTTCAAAAGGCCTCTTTCTCAGGGTCGTAAAAACCAGGGATTACATGTATATGATAACGGGTTAAAAATGCAGATTTAGAAATGATGTGTTTTATCTAGCAAACTGTGACCAGTATCTAAAGATTGCACACTTAGAAAGTCATAGATCAGCCGTAATTATAGACGATATTTTTTTTTTTCGGTTAGAGATTGAAATTAATTTCATAGAGTGACCATCATCAGTAATATTTTCATAAGTAGCAGAAAATACAGATAAGAACAACACAAATATTCTAATTATTTCATGCATGTAACCCTTCCTTGGATGGAATTTTATCAAAATATAGAACAATTCTTTTCAGTTATTCCCAGTAGTGTACCCCCTCTGCATAGCAACACATTACAGTACATGTATTACATCAAGCGCAAGAAATGTAACGTAATTGACATCATATTTCCATCTGGTTATGAGTCATGCACATTTTACTTAGGTAACTAGAATATAAAAATCAGTATTTTTACTGGTTGTAACCATGAAATATCAAAAAATAGTTCACCGATATTTCTTGAAAACCTCCTGCAGAGCATGAAATAAATATATGTCTTCACAATGTAATTTGTCACAGCTGATGACACAATTTTGTTTGACATGGTAGCGTGTGAAGCTGACTTAGTATTCACACTAGCTTTTAATTTCAAGGGTACACTTACCCCCTAGGCTGAAAAACTGAGAGTAAGATTTCAAATCAGAGGGTACAACAATAATGGTTCACAACCATACATTAACTCATTACCAAACGACAATATTTTAGGCTTGTCTAAATCAAAAGCATTTGCTGGCGACAAAATAAAAGTGACTGAAAATTTTAAATTTGTTTTGTGAAGGGTAGAAAACATAGTGGGAAAAGGAGAAAATGCTGATTACCAGCATTTTCTCCTTTTCCTGCAAGGTTTTCTAAAGGCTTCTTTCTATGGGGCGTCAAAAGTAGTGATTGTGTGATAATGGGTTAAGCAATCTATATTGATCATTAGCTGCATTAGTGTCTGTTATATGGAGATATCAATGTAAATTACTCCTTACAACTGTTAAATAGCTGAAAAGACTGTCTGAATTGATTCTGATCAGACAATCTGAAAGGAATATTTTGTTGTGTTATAGGTTTCTGCGCTTTTTGCATGGATCGATTTTTCATGTCTGTTAGTTTCTGGATAGGTATTTCTGCATGATTTGACATAAATTTGTAAATAAGGATAACAGTAACTTCGGAACTCTGTCATTTTGCGTAAGGTAAGGGAATAATGACCTTTTTGTTCATGAATTTTCTTACGCGAGGTCTCGCATGCAACGAAAATTTGTTATGTGAATTTCAATTCTTTTACGCGATTTGCGCAATAATTTGCGTGAGTGGGAACACTGTAACTGTCACTTTTAACTGGATAAATGTTGCAAAGACAATAGTATTTTAGTGTGTACTCTTTTATATAATACCAGGTAACAGAAACATAGACTTGAACAAATTGAATGGATTTGCAGACAACAATTTAACCCATTACCAAACGATAATATTTTAGACTGGTCCAAATTGAAAGCATTTGCAGACGATAAAATAAAAGTGACTCAAAATTTGAAATTTGTTTTGTAAAGGGTAGAAAACATTGTGGGGGAAGGAGAAAATGCTGGTTACCAGCATTTTCTCCTTTTCCCACAATGTTTTCAAAAGGCTTCTTTCTCAGGGGCATCAAAAGTAGGGATTGTGTAGTAATGAGTTAAGCCTTTACCCCATAAGACATTTCTATGCTATATCTAATTGACCCCAAATAATAGCAAGGATGAAGCCGTTTCCTATGTGTATATGACAGCTTTTGATAGTGTTGAAAACATTGTGGCAAAAGGTGAAACTGCTCGTCACGAGCAGTTTCACCTTTTGCCACAATGTTTTCCAAAGGCTCTTACAAGCAGTGCATAGAAATGAGTATCACTATGGAGTATAGGGTTAAATGCCACCAGAATAATGCAATTTGTCTTTCATATGACAGAAAACATTTGGGGAAAAGGAGAAAATGCTGATTACAAGCATTCTCTTCATTTCCCAGAATGTTTTCAAAGGGCATGTCTAAAGTTAAATCATTTGCAGACAAGTACAGTTCAATTGTGGTCCAAATAATGTAATAATCATGTCTTTAAAAAGAGTACAAAACATTTTGGGAAAAGGAGAAAATGCTGGTTACCAGCATTTTCTCCATTTCGGGGAACATTTTCAAAAGGATGGTCCAAACTGAGAGCATTATCTGACAACAATTTAAATGTCAGAGGCATAAATGATAGAACTTGTCTTTGACTGGGAAAAAAAATATGGTCAAAGGAGAAAATGCTGGTTACCAGCATTTTACTTCATTTTCCGGCATGTTTTCCAAAGGCTTCGCTCTCCTGGCCAATAAAACTTGGTATTGTAAGAAAAATCACTGATCTTGAAATTTCTGCATAAAACAAAGTTTTGTTTCTTTCTTTTTTGATTGATGGCCTTTTTCATCTCTTCTTTTTCTTTTTACACAGGATCAATCAATTTTTTTTCCTTTTTTTTTTTTCTTTTTTTTTTGCTTTCTTTTTTTTTGTTGATTCATCAATATCTCTTTATCTCTTCATCAAATGACAACATATAAAACTCATGCAAATTGAAAGCATTGCAGATAACAAATTAAATTTGATTCAAATAACTGAAATTATCTTTGTAATGGTAAAAAACAATTGTCGAACGAAAGAAAAAACTTTTTTTTTTTCATTTTCATCATTTTCTTTTTGACTCTAATGTCACAATCTAGAGTTTAACCCTTTATGACACAGTGATGAGTTTGATGCCCCAAGCAAAGTATCCTTATGAAAAAATTGTAGGAAAGTAGAAAATGCTGGTAACCAGCATTTTCTCCTTTTCCCACAATATTCTCTACTCTATCAAAGAACAATTGCAGCATTTGATCCAGAATGAAATTGTTTTCTGCAACTGCTTTCAATTTGGACAATTCTAGAATCTTTTCCTCTGGTAAACTGTTAAATGTTTACCACATGATCCTGTGTTTTTAACAACCATGGGAAGGAGGCCTTTTGAAAACACTGTAGAAAAAGGAGAAAATTCTGTTAACTAGCATTTTCTCCTTTACCCACAAATGTTTTCTACCCTATCAAAGATAGAAATCATCATTTTCACTACTATCAAGATGGTGTCTGCAAATGTTTTTAATTTGGACTGGTCCAAAATTTTGTTGTTGTTAAGGTAAGACCTGTGTAATGGAAAACAACTATTTCCACTAAAATATCATCCTGCAAACTTAGCTATAATTAAAAATGAGTATTATTGAACTACTTTCATCTTTTCATTTTTTCCATTTTTTCCTTCTTTGAATTATCATTTATAAATCTAAAACTGCTATATTCTCAATTGAAAAAGAGATAATAATTACCTCCCTTTTTAGAAAACAAACAAAAGTATCAAAAAAAAGTTTCAAGACAGACATAAACGGAATTTCTGATCCGTTAGAAATATGCAAAATATTATTTCAGCATACCGGTAAATCCTTATTTATCCTTATTTAACTACCAATTAGAATTTTTGCCCAATGTTCACCGGAAGTGCATTACACAGGTCTTACCTTAAGTAGAAAGTTAAAGGGTTCTTTTTGAAACCAATATATTCTCCTTTCCCCATTCTTACAAACGAAGTCTATTACAAAGAAACTAATGAACAAATGCATAGCTCAAATAAATACAAACCGTATCTGGCGGGATTCAAACCCATGAAGGACAAATATCCTTGTTTTTGTTGACAATTAAAAGACCAATACCAGAACCACTGAGCCAAAGAGATATCTCCCAAATGCAGTGGTCAGGTATTGTACGAAGCTATGGATGAAGGAGTGGTCTCCTGTAACACCATGCTGTCTTGTAATTCATCACAAACAAATCACATCATATAAAATAAATAAAATTTGTTGTCTACAAATTGTCGCAATTTTGACCAGTCTTAAAGTTTTCATTTTTAAAAATATTTTGTCTGAAGATGTCAAGAAATTAGTTCTGTGCAGTAGAAAGGATTGAATTTGGCATTTAATATCAGGCTGGAGTCTCTGTTACCAGTACATGTACTCTGCATATTTTTCTTTCCAAGCTACTGGCTGCTTTCCCATATGACATCATCGAAACAATGGTCAGTGATGGGAGAGGAATATTGCAATGACTATCATCAATCCTCAGGGATTGAACCTTAGACCCCGTTCTCAAATCCTGCATGCAACCAATTGAACTACTAACTGGGCTCAGGAAGACCTCCAAAAGAGATATATGGTATATTTTACCTTGCAACTGCAGCCCCGTAAATTGTCCTTATGTTATCAGTGTGTGTAGAGTTAGCTGGGGTTCGAACATCAGCCATCCCCTCTCCGTGCTATAGATGAAAATGTAAGTAGATAATTTATGATCAAAACATGGATTATTGTTTTACTTCATTGCAAAAAGAAATTAACATTAATTTTGCCAAAACTGAGATGTTTTATGAAACAGTAATCTTAAACTCAGACCTTTGTCAATATCGAAACCTTAGAATAAAATGGGATGAAACTGCTTTTGGTGGATACTAATCACCCATGTGCCAATGTCACCCACATGTCAATTAGAAACTGACTTCTGAAGAGCAGAAAACATTGTTGGAAAAGGAGAAAATGCTGGCTACCAGCATTTTCTCCTTTTCCCAGAATGTTTTCAGAAGCTTCTTCATCTGGATTGTAAACCCCAGGGATTATTTTGTAAAGGGTTTAGCGCTAAAACTCTGGATTTTTTTCAATGCTTTACCAAACATCAAGTGTTTTAACAAACTTGACGAGTCTTTTAAGTTTTTCAAAGATGAATCCAATTCTTTCAGCGATATCTAATTGGCAGTCTCAGACACTTTCACTTTCAACAAGTCTAATTTGTTATCAAAAGGCTTACTCTATACCAGATGATGAAATTCAGACTTATTCTCTTGACAAATGCATAATCTTGAATAAAATAGATGAGTAATCAAAAGTTAAAAAAGAAATGATCTAATACTCACCTTTTTAAGCGTAAACCCAACTTTGCAGTTGTGCACAGCGTACCTGTTAACAGAAATATGATATCAAAGCATAAATGGTAAATATCTTGAGTTCAAATTTACTACTCAAACTAATCAAACAGAGTAAAAAAGCACAAATAATAAAGCGACTGAAGATGCACTATACCAAGAAAGTCATCTTAATAATCATAGATCTATAAAATCCTTTTTGTCTAGCAAACAATAGAATGAGGGAAAATTGTCAATAGACAAGTAGTAATTTTACAAATAGCAAAACATTTCAATCAATGTCAGCCTGTGTTTTCTTCTTTTCTCACAATGTTTTCTATCCTTTCAAAGGTATCATTTCTACCTCTTTAACCCTTTACCTGATATGCCAATTTGAGGCTCTTCCATTTCAGCAGCAAATAAAGATATGATGTCAAAATATGGACAAACAAGAATACAAATATCTGATTGAGTGGAAACATTGCGGGAAAAGGTGAAATTGCTCATTACGAGCAATTTCTCCTTTTCCCACAATGTTTTCAAAAGCTGTCTGTTGTTGATACGTCAAAATGAGTATCTGTGGAGTAAAGGGTTAACTGATTACCAATCGACAAAATTTTAGTCCAAAATGACAGCATTTGCAGATGAAATAATAAAAAGGACTGAAAATTTAAAATTTGTTTGGTGAAGAGTAGAAAATATTGTGGGAAATGGAGAAAATGCTGGTTACCAGCATTTTCTCCTTTTCCCAAAATGTTTTCATAAGGCTTCTTTCTCAGGGTCGTTAAAAGTCGGGATTGTGTGGTAAACAGTTAAATACAACCATGATTACATTTACCTGCACTGATTTTGTTATTTGCAAGCTCTTCTGAATTGGTCAGAAATATTGTGTTGAGTGTCCAAGAATGTTTTTTCTCTTCATGATACAAACCAATCATGTTTCACACATTTGACATGTTGTCTGCAAATACATGTACTTTCAATGCATATCAGTCTAAAATTTTGCAGTTTGGAGCAGGCCCATGTCATCTACATGAGGAAGTGAGCTAGTGCTCTCAAGTTTTCCATACCTTGAGACAACTTCCACTATTTTTGCATGTTCCTCCGAAGGACTCTTCAATGCTTTTCTTCGAGTTGACACATTGTAAAAAAGATCTTCTGCCTGAAATGGGAAAATTTAATCTGAGGACCATTTGGACAGTAAAGGCATGATAACAGTGGTAGAGTTATCCAAACAATGCTCACTTGCCAAGAAGAAGCCATTAGAGATCTTTGACTGCAAACACTTTTCAAGGGGAGGTACTCACCCACCATTTTTCATTCTTACAGCAACAAATAAATGAAGTCAACCTGACGGCTCTAAATACAATCCAATGAACCCTTAACAGATTTTGATTGTATATTAAACAAGCAAACAGTATACATCAAAGATCAGACTACATGTTGCATGACGTCTGATCTTGATCTTTGCTGTCTGTAGAAGTCAGTGTTTTCTCCTATTGTGCCAAATGGGCTGAGAACATTGAATTTCTTAGTCTTAACTCTTTCCAAAACAATCCCTGGTTTTTACAGATCTGGAATAGTAGCCTTTTGAAAACATTGTGGGAAAAGGAGAAAATGCTGGTAACCAGCATTTTCTCTTTTTCCCACAATATTTTCTACCCTATCACAGACAGAAATCATCTTTTCAGCAAGAGTTAAATTGTCACCTGCAAATGCTTTCAATTTGGTCTAGTCCAAAATTTTGTTGTTTTTGGAAAGGTTTACACTCAAGAATTTTCTTAATTAAAAAGACCCACAACTCCTGATTCCCCTTCAAACTCAAAGCCTACCATTTTAGATATATCAGATAGTGGCAATACTCTTTAACTCTTTACCACAATCCTGCCCGCCCGGGTGGCTCAGTGGTGAGCGTGTCGGACTCATGACCTGGTGGTTGTGAGTTCGATACCCGGTTGAGGCGAACTTTCTTTCCGGCGTATCTTCACCTCTCACCTCTGCTGAAGCATGTGAGAAAAGTAGTCGGTGGCTTTGGAAAGAAAGTAGTGCAAGTATCGGTGTGAGAAAGCCAGGAAACATATGTGCGTCACCGACCGCCATGATATGACCTTAGCTATTAAAGTGGCGTTAAACCCCAATAGAACCAACCAACCAACCAATTACCACACAATCCATACTTTTAACAACCCTGAGAAAAAAGCCTTTGAAAACATTGTGGGAAAAGGAGAAAATACTGGTTACCAGCATTTTCTCCTTTTTCCACAATGTTTTAAACCCTTCACGAAATAATTTTAAATTTTCTGTCACTTTTACTTTGTCGTCTTCAAATGCATTCAATTTAGACAAACCTAAAATTTTGCTGTTTGGTAATGAGTTAAATCCCCCTTTTAACATAGCTTGGCCCATTCCTTGTTTGCAATGCGTTCAATATGGACAGGTCCAAAATTCTCTGGCCTCGGTTTTACAAAAATAGTTACAAACAAAATTTGCATGTAACTATAATACAGAGGTATTGATCTGCTATGAGATACGAGATATTTTTGAAAACTATTGTGATAAACCAAAGTTCCCTGAAAATTTTATCTTTTCACCTTGTAGAGATATCATTTCCAATTGCTCTAGTTTTCTAAAATAACCATGAAGGTTATCTCATATCTCGTAGAAGACTAATGCCACTATACTATAATTACATAAAAACTTAAGCATCTTTTGTTCGTAACAACCTTATTAAAATGGGGCCCTGGTCTTTGAAACTGTCATATTAACCCATTACCACACAATCCTTACTTTTGATGCCCCTGAGAAAGAAGCCTTTAGAAAACATTGTGGGAAAAGGAGAAAATGCTGGTAACCAGCATTTTCTCCTTTCCCACAATGTTTTCTACCCTCCACAAAATAAAATTCGAATTTTAAGTCAATTTGATTTTGTCGTCTGCAAATGCTTTTGATTTGGACAAACCTAATATTTTGTCGTTTGGTAATGAGTTAAGTAAGAAACATACATGCATATCGCTTTATACTTCAAGTTCAATTTTTCTTAAAAAAGCGTTGTCACTGTCTTAAAAATAGAAAAGACTGTATTGATACATTTTCATACAACCCCTAGTTTTAAGGACCCTGAAAGAGAAGGCTTTTGAAAACAATGTGGAAAAAGGAGAAAATGTTGGAAACCAGCATTTTTTCCTTTTTCCACAATGTTTCTAACTTTTCAGAGAAACAAAGCAAATATTTGAACTTCATTTGATATTGTGTCTGCACATGCATTCAATTTGGACCAGTCTATATTACTGCCATGTGGTAAAGAGTTAATACAGCCAGCTGTTTCCACAAGGTGATATTCTATACTAGATTTAAGCCACAGATGGTTGGTGTTTCATCTAAATTTAAATCTTATTTACATATTTTTAAACTGTTCTCTGGGAAAGCAGAAAAACTTTGATAATTCATGCATCCTGTATCTACCCCTATCCATTTCGAATTTTACCAAACAATTCTTTTTTAACTCTTTACCACACAACAAAATTTTAGACTGGTTCAAATTGAAAGTATTTGCAGAAGATAAAATAAAGCTGACAGAAAATTTGAATTTGATCTAAGATGGGTAGAAAACACTGTGGGAAAAGGAGAAAATGCTGGTAACCAGCATTTTCTCCTTTTCCTACAGTGTTTTCTAAAGGCTTCTTTCTTAGGGGTGTCAAAAGTAGGGACTGTGTGGTAATAGGTTAAAACAGCTCTTAGGAACAAGGCTTTTCAAAACATTCTGGCCAAAAAATGGAAAATGCTGGTAACCAGCATTTCCTCTGTTTATCCATAATGTTTTCCACTTCATCAAAGGTAAACAACACCTGATATAGGTATCAACGCTTAGCCATTGGTGCTTTTTTCCCTGAAAAAGTAAAGTCTGATATGGGGCTTAACTGTGTCTCCAAAATTTTGAGGGTTACCTGCAAATGTTTTCAGTTTGGTGAACAGTACCAAAATTATGGTGTGTGGTAGACAGTTAAACCTCTTCAACACAATCCTGAGTTTTCACAACCCTATGTGAGAAAGATTTTGAAAAAAATGTGAAAAAAGGAGAAAACGCTGGTAACCAGAATTTTTCTTCTTTTCCTACAAAGTCTCAACTTTTAACGGGTCTGAGAAGGAAAGCTTTCTAAATCATGGTGGGAAAAGGAGAAAACCAGCATTTTCTTCTTTTCCCACACTGTTTTCTGACCTTCCAAAAACAATTCAATTGTTTGTTCACATTTATTTCGTTGTCTGCAAATGATTTAATGTGGGCTAGTCCAAAATTTTGTCGTGTGGTAAAGAGTTAAACAAAAATCCTTTATAACCATTTAACACACAATTCATACTTTTAATGATACTGAGGAAGAAGCCTACTGAAAACATTGCGGGAAAAGGAGAAAATGCTGGTAACCAACATTTTCTCCTTTTCCCATAATGTTTTCTACCCTATCTAAGAAAATTTGCACCTTTTGAGCCACATTGAAATTGTCATCTCCAAATGCTTTCAATTTGGACAGGGCTAAAATTTTGTTGTCCGGTAAAGGATTAACTCATTACCAAATGACAAAATTTTAGGTTCGTCCAAATCGAAAGCATTTGCAGACAACAAAATAAAAGTGACTAAAAATTTGAAATTTGTTTTCTAGGGGTGAAGGGTAGAAAAGATTGTGGGAAAAGGAGAAAATGCTGGTTACCAGCATTTTCTCCTTTTCCTACAATGTTTTCTAAAGACTTCTTTCTCAGGGGCATCAAAAGTAGGGATTGTATGGTAATGGGTTAACAGAAGATAAAATTTTATACTTGACCAAATTTGAAGCATTTCCAGATGACAAAATTTAAGATGTGTCTATAATGACAGGACTTGTCTTTGGGGAAACAAAAAACATTGTGAGAAAAGGAGAAATTGCTGGTGTCTTCTTTCTCACAATGTTTCAGGGTTGTAAAACTTAAGATTTGGTGAAAAAGGGTTGAAAGCCTTTGCAGGTAGCAACATAAATGTGCCTAAAATGATGAGAAACTTTTTCTGAAGGGTAGAAAACATTGTGTGGAAAGGAGAAAATGGCTGTTACTAGCATTTTCTCCTTTTTCCCCACAATATTCTCAAAATCCTTTTTTCTGTGGGTCTTGAAAACATTGGATAGATGGTTGAGGGATTAACTCTTTACCAGATGACAAAATTTTAGACTGGTCCAAATACAAAGCATTTGCAGACGACAAAATAAATGTGACTGAAAAATTGAAATTTAGATTGGAAAGGATAGAAAACATTGTGGGGAAAGGAGAAAATGCTGGCTTCCCAGCATTTTTACCTTTTCCCACAATGTTTGCAAAAGGCTTCTTTTTCAGGGTTGTTAAAAATTGGAATTGTGTGGTAAAGAGTTACCTCTTTACCAGATGGCAACATTTTAGACTGGGCCTAATTAAAAGCACTTGCAGAAGACAATTAACCCATTACCACACAATCCCTACTTTTGATGACGCTGAGAAAGAAGCCTTTGGAATACAAAGTAGGAAAAGGAGAAAATACTGGTACCCAGCATTTTCTCCTTTTCCCACAATGTTTTCTACCCTTCACAAAACAAATTTTGAATTTTCAGTCACTTGTCGTCCGCAAATGCTTTCGATTTGGACAAATCTAAAATGTTGTCATTTGGTGATGAGATAAAATGTGCCTATAATGATTGGATTTGTCTCAAGGAGAGTAGAAAACATTGCAGGAAAAGGAGATAATGTTGGTTACCAATACTTTCTCCATTTCCTACAATGTTTTCAAAAGCCCTTTTCCTAAGGGTCATGAAAACATGGGATTGCTGAATAAAGGTTTTACGGAACGTTTTTCGACCTTGGCTAACTACTCACTGTTATTTGAGTTCCAACATTGCCTGCGCAAGGTTTTACAGGCTCCTTCAGTTTCCCATCAACATACTGGCCTCTGGCACAAAAAAAGGAAATACAAAAACGAATGACAGTATGTTCATTACATGGCAACCCCTAGCCCACATAATTCCAGGTCTTAACAAGCTTGTCTTGAGGAAGACTGCTTTTGAAAACATTGCCGGAACAGAGATTATCCTTGTAACCAGTATTTTCTCCTTTCTCTGCAATGTTTTCCATCCTTTTAATGTATGGAAGGAGACAATTTTGATGATTTTCTTTAGTTTATAAGCTCTAAGATTTTACACTGACCATGACTGAGAAACCTTTAACTCTTTACAAATGACAAAATTTTAGGTTTGTCCAAATCGAAAGCATATGCAGACGATACATTAAAAGTGACTGAAAATTTGAAATTTGTTTTGTAAAGGGTAGCAAACCTTGTGGGAAAAGGAGAAAATGCTGGTTACCAGCATTTTCTCTTTTTCCCATAATGTTTTCTTAAGGATTCTTTCTCAGGGTTGTCAAAAGTAGGGATTGTGTGGTAATGGGTTAAGGGAGGAAAAGGAGAAAATCACTGAAACCTAAAAACTGACCAAACAAATTGCACTATCAAAAGTGACATAATGATCTTATTTCATATAAAATCTTTAACCAATATCTAACAAAACAAACATGGCTAATATCAAAATTCAACAGAACAAAAAAAAAATGATCAGCTTATATACTAATTCAGAATTCTCCATTCTAAGAACTATGGTTCCATGAGCCAAATAGTAGATTTTAGTGTTCTAGACCAAATATAAAAACAAGAGCATCACATTTGGTTGCCAAAGCTTGGCTGCCATTGCTTGATTTTTCGTAAAACCTTTAACTCGAAAAAGGGGCATAACTGCATCAAAAAGCTTTGATAGTTCCCTGCCCTTGTTTAGTAGGTTTCTATTCTGAATGTCAAGGACTCGTCAAAGTTTGAAAAAAAATCTTCAGTAATAATAAAGATATATAGGATATGAGATGAGTGGGCTTTTGAGATAAGATTTCATTAAACGAGTCAAGCGAAATGTTATTAAGCGAGACTGTGGCGAGCTTAAAAACATTTTTTCTGGATGAGTTTAATAAAATTCTATCTTAACCCTTTCCCAAACGACAAACTTTTGGACTAGACCAAATTGAAAGCATTTGCAGACGAGAATTCAAATCTTGCTGAAAAGATGATTTCTGTCTATGATAGGGTAAAAAACATTGTGGGAAAAGGAGAAAATGCTGGTTACCAGCATTTTCTCCTTTTCCCACAATGTTTTCAAAAGGCTACTATTCCAGACCCATAAAATCCAGGGATTGTGTGGGAAAGGGTTAAAAGTCCACAAATGTGAGATTCTTTTCATCACATAACGGCATTTCACAAAATACGGATTGAATCATAAAACGATGCAAAAACATTCATAAATGCACCTGCGATAATATCCATAAAAACCTAAACACCTTTATGTAATACAAAATGACGTCAAAAATAATGTCACACAAATGTGATATCAAACATGTATAAAGATAAGAAAATCCCTATTGGGTCTATTACACTGAAAACAAGGGAGGTTATGTGGTAAATTACAAAATTTCACAAAAAGTTTTTGCACAAAGACTCAAATGACTATGACTTTACCTCTATGTTTTCTTCAAAAACTGTGTTGCTTACCACACAATCCCTACTTTTGACGACTCTGAGAAAGAAGCCTTTAGAAAACATTGTGGGAAAAGGAGAAAATGCTGGTCACCAGCATTTTCTCCTTTTCCCACAATACTTTCTACCTTCACAAAACAAATTTCCAGTCACTTTTATTGTGTTGTCTGCAAATGCTTTCGATTTGGACAAGCCAAAAATATTGTTGTGTGGTAATGAGTTAAAACATGTTAACTTACTTGAAAGCACATTTTGAATTTCCAGTTCTTGTAACTATGGTTACATGAGCCACATGGCTTATACTGGCAAGAGCTTCCCCACGAAAACCGTAAGTTGCAATAGCATTAAGGTCTTCAAACTTGTTGAGCTTGCTTGTTGTAAATCTTTCACACACTATCTCCATGTCTTCTTTCTGTCAACAACAAGGTATGTCTTTATTCAAGTGTAACTAGAGCTGTCATTGAATGTGACTTAATACCCCCGCCAGCACTTTGACAGAAAAAAGTGTCAAGTTCAAGGGAATATAATTCCTCAACCAGGAAGAGATGACACTTGAAAACGGTGTCTTACAAATCTTCAATATATGATAAGTATATGTGCAAGGTTTCAATACATTTAAAGGGAAAATGTAGGAGGAGTTTGCGACACAAAATTACAAGTATTTTGTACACAGATGCACAAACGGACTAACTTACAAAGACACACAGACAGGCTGATCCCAGTATACCCTCGAAAACATTCATTTTGCAGGGGTGTAATAAGAAACAAGACCTTGTGCTTTCACCCATTACCACACAATCCCTGCTTTTGATGCCCCTGAGAAAGAGGCCTTTTGAAAACACTGTGGGAAAAGGAGAAAATGCTGGTGACCAGCACTTTCTCCTTTTCCCACAGTGTTTTCTACATTTCCACGTACAAATTTCAATTTTTGGTCACCTTTATTTTGTCGTCTGCAAATGTTTTCAATTTGAACCAGTCTAGAATTTTGTCGTTTGGTAAAGAGTTAACTCTTTACCAAACAAAAAAACTTTTGACATGTCCAGATAGAAAGCAGTTGTAGATGACATGATAATGTTATAAAAAATTAAAATTTGTTTACTGAAGGGTAGAAAACATTGTACAGAATTTTCCAAAATGTCTTTGACAACTTCCTTTCTGAGGGTTGTTAAATTCAGACTTGTGTGGGAAAGGGTTAACTCTTTACCTGACAACAAATTTTTAGACTTGTCCAAATTGAAAGCATTTACTGACAACAAATAAAATCAAACTGAAATGATGGGATAAGGCTTGTGTTGAAACATTGCGTGGAATATCAGGAGAAAATGTGGTCACTAGCATTTTTCTCCTTTTTCAACAATGTTTTCATCAGCCTTACTTCTTCTAAAGGCATCATGCTGAAAGATTGAATAACAAAGATTCTAAACAATGTCCTGCTTGTTAAATAGGTAATGTGAATGTCATTTAGATTGGCTGATATTGCAAGTCAGATCTTTAAAGTAGCACTAGCAAAAATGACCTCTGTTATTAGAACCTCTGTGTGAAACATGTTTTGCTTATAATTTACATGACTAATGGTACAATTTCATGTACCAACTTGCACCAAGGGTTCTAGAGTAGAGAATACTTGAAACATATGATGGAAAATTGGGCTTTTGTTTGAAAAAATTGCTAGCAAAAATTTAATCCTTTTCCAACTATATTGTCTGTGTCATCAAAAAAAATTAAAAAAAAAAAGGTATTTTAGCTTCATCCAAGTGAAGGTATTTTAGCTTCATCCAAGTGAAGGTATTTTAGCTTCATTCAAGTTTAACCCATTACCACACAATCCCTACTTTTGACGCCCCTGAGAAAGAAGACTTTAGAAAACATTGAGGGAAAAGGAGAAAATGCTGGTAACCAGCATTTTCTCCTTTTCTCACAATGTTTTCTACCCTTCACAAAACAAATTTCAAATTTTCAGTCACTTTCATTTTGTCGTCTGCAAATGCTTTCGATTTAGACAAGCCTAAAATATTGTTGTGTGGTAATGAGTTAATTCTAAAAGATCTATGATCTGCCATGCTGAAACATTCTGAAAATAGCAATCTTAAGTTTTGCAATTGTCCCAGTCTTATCTTTAGGATAAGTGTACATTGAGCTTATTTGGCATTCTAAAGTTTATACCTTTACCATGCAACAAAATTTTAGACCAGTCCAAGCCTAAAGCATATTCAGATGTCAAATTAAAAGTGGCTAAAATTGTGGAAGCTGTCTGTGATAGAGTAGAAAACATTGTGGGAAAAGAGAAATTGCTGGTTACCAGCATTTTCTCCTTTTCCTACAATGTTTCAAAAAGTCTTCTCTCTTAAGTTCCTTATAAAGTCAGCATTGTGTGGTAAAGAGTTAAAGGGTTTCTATTTGGTGAAAACAATTTACCCGTATACCACAGCCATTGTCTTGTATCTGTAACATTTTGAGACCGCCTTGTTTCACAGTCACTGCAATTGTTGTTGACTTGGCATCCAAACTGGAAAAAAAAAATGCAAATTGAATTTTGGAAACAACCTGAAATCAGCATACCATTTAGTCAAACTTTAAACCGGTGTACGAATTTCTAAAATGTAGTGGAAAAATTTGACATTTAAGTGTTGAGCAGTTTCTATACTATAAAATGATACATTTTTTTAAATTGCAGTTTTGGGGTTAAACCTAGTGGAAAGAAAGCTTGTAACTATTAATGATTTATTAACCATTTGCCACAAAACTTTGTGTATTTAACTACCCTTGGGCAAAAGAATTTGAAAGCATTGAAACCATTAATCATTCCTTTTTCAACAATATTTTCCATCCTGTCAAGAACAAATTTCAACATCTCACCTATATTCATCATTAGAGATTTGTATAATATAATAATTATTTGTATAATAAGTCTAAAATACTGTTATCTGCTAAAGAGCTATTTGTAGAATTTTTAGCCTTTTTTTCCAAAATCAAAATATCTGAAGATCACAAGCTTGGAAAAAAGAGCTTAATGCTCATTACCAAATGACAAAATTTTAGGTTTGTCCAAATCGAAAGCATTTGCAGACGACAAAAAAAGTGACTTAAAATTTGAAATTTGTTTTGTATAGGGTAGAAAACAATGTGGTAAAAGTAGAAAATGCTGGCTCCTTTTCCCACAATAATTTCTATAGGCTTCTTTTTCAGGGTCGTCAAAAGTAGGGATTGTGTGCTAATGGTTTAAGTTTCCCTACAGGGTGTAAAACATGGTGAGAAATGAAGAAAATGTTAGTTACCAGCAATTTATTTCTTTTCCCAAACAGGTACTTAAAACTGATGGTTGTAAAGAGTTTGTAAATTCTTTACTACACATACCCAAGGTTTTCAAAAGGAACATTTTGAAAACATTGTGGGAAGAGGAGAAAATGCTAATAACCAGCATTTTTTACATTTCCTACAATGTTTTCTACCCTTCCCAAAACAAGTTTCATCTGTTAAGTCACTATTTTTGTCGTCTGCTAATGCTTTCAATTTGGAACAGTCATAAATTTTGTTGTCTGGTAAAGAGTTAAATAAGAGTTGCAAATCAACCTGTTCTCAATCAATTCTTTCAGTGCATTAGCAGGTCTCTGTATGACTTCTCCAGCTGCAATCCTATTTACAACCACTTCATCTAGCTTCTTTATTGTAGGAAGCTCAGCCTTCTCCATCTCTATTTATTTCAAATAACTTCTGAAATTAAAAAATGCAACAGATGCATTTTCAAGTGTCATTTTAACAGTTATAGGTGTATTGGGCTGAAAATTATTTTTTTCCCTCGAACGAAAGGGATCTATAAACCCACAACCTCTTGGTGAAATAGTAAACACACTACAATGTTGCTACTAAAGCTAGTTCTGAAGTAAGGTAGTACCATGGACCATGCCTACCACTGGCATTTACAATAGTTTAAACATATTTATTTTACATTGATTGAGAACCAAGTTATAAACTCATACAAATCTTAATTGTTACACCTGTACTCCAGCAGAATGTGTGGGCCAATGAAAAATCATAAAGTTGACACCTGCTCCTGGTATTGAACTCAATGCTTACAATAAGCATTGACACACAAATGAAAAGGAGAAATTTCATATCAATGGCAAGAACCCAGTACAGGTGATGTAAGAAAATTATCTAAGAAATCTTATATTTAATATGAATATTAATAATAAATAAATAAATAAGAATAGTGCTATCTATCTTTTTCTGTGTTTCAAATTATACAGATACTTTATCACAACATTTTACATTCTAAATTTTATATTAAAGCCTGAAAACACTTTGCAGATAAATTAAGAGTTCTGAAATCTAATGATAGCTCCAGTGCTTTCAGACTCATTGGACAAATACATGTAACACACAATTGTAGAAACAGCAGAAACTACCTGTTACTTCTTGGCCGTTTATCTTTTGTACCAAATCTTCAACTGCCAGTTACAGGAAGCTGTCAGGTTTACAATGGACCTGGAGTTGGAGCTGGCTTTTTCAATCACTGCTTTTACTTATCTGCTTTTACGTATGCAGCATAAAACGTTCTCTTCCGAATCCCACACGTAGTCTTGAAAAAGAAACAAATATTGTGTAATCTGATCATTTAATCATGGCCAGACAAAAAACAGAACCAAAACCGCAAGCACAGCAAGTTTTACTTTTCTAGTGTAACCAGTGTTGAAGTCCCGCGAAAACTTTAAATTGGAGAACACAAATCAAGGGAGATAAATCGTTATCGTAGAAACGGAAAATAGTTCCCGGCGGCTCAATAATAAAATAAATATTTCATTTAATCAATATGACATATACAGATGTATTTCAAATAAGTGTTGTAATAAAATTTTATAAGCTATTCATGATATATTATCCAAAGGTGCCAAAGCTGTACCTCTACTCTACAATTAATCCTCCCGAATTTGCACTATTTCTTTAGCGTATAACTGACGTAAGGAGCCGTTTCACAAATAAACAAATATGGCTTCCGATATAGGGTTGTTATTGGTATGCTGCATAACAATCCAAAATTAAGCCTCAAAGGATCCTATTGTTTACAGTATCAGATGTAGAATTATACTGATTTTGATCTGTGACTTTACTGCGAAATGCCAGCAGTTGAAACGATCGGAAGAGGCCCTTTAGGGCACCCAGTGCAACGCGACACGGCAGGGTTGCTCATTGATACCATGCAGTATGAAGAAGGAATAAGACCTCAGCCAGTCCCAAATCATCTATTGGAGACAAGTAACTAGATTTCCTTTAATAATTATCCCTATACCAAACAGTCCCTGGTTTTTACGACCCTGAGATAAAAGTCCTCTGAAAACATTGTAGGAAAAGGAGAAAATATGGTAATCAGCATTTTCTCCTTTTCCCACTATGTTTCCTACCCTTCCTAATCCAAATTTCAACTTTTGGTCACCTTAATTTTGTTGTCTGCAAATGCTTCCAGGTTGTTTGGTAAAGATATAATGTATTTGTGTAACAGACATGCTTCAGCCATTTTGTTATTGTGCCAATAATATCTGCATATTTTTTGTTACCTATTTAATTAGGCAGTGGATTTTCTGACAATATTTTCTACCCTTTCCAAATCAAATTTCAATTTTTGATTCACATTTATCTTGTAATCTGCAAATGCTTTCAATTTGGACAAGTCTAGAATTTTGTCATTTGTTAAAGAGTTAAAGGACCAGTTTTCCTCATTAGTTAGTTGTCAGACAAAATTGATGCTATGATCCATGAGTATTTCATGATTTGCTTTGTATAAAATAGTACCGAGAGGAAGTAAACCCTCATTTGCCAAAGGGCCACTCATATCTTTTTGTAAATCATGCATATTTCCTTGTTTTTTTTTCTTTTTTAGAAATATACTCAAAGATTTCCCAGAATGCCATGGTTTTGGCAAAACCTTCAGTCATACATTTTTCTGGTTTTGAAGTGGAAAACAAGCATTGCATGTCTCTGAGTATTGTGAATGTATCTACAGAAGTATTAAGGATGCATATTATCCCACCACAGACCAAATACTTCTACATAAAATATACAAAAAGTGTAAGTATTTCTTCTTCATATTAAAACTTTTTATGAGATGAGTTTCTCTTGGCCTTTTTCCAAATGTTGAATACCAACCATCCAACCAATCAACCAATCAACCAATCAATCAATTAATCAATCAATCACATAGCAGGTCTTAGAATTTAGAATTTGACTGATTGTGTGGTATTGAATGCAGTTTTCAACAATGTTTCAGTTATATCATGGCAACAAGTGCACCTATCCATGCTTTCCTAGAGTCTCTTTTACTAGAACTCTGCCCAGTGTCTTTTCAAGCCACTGGCTTCTTTCCAACATAACTATCGTCAAAACAATGGTCAGCAGTCAGAGAGAGGAATGAATCTTGTCGCAATGACTGTCATCAATCCTCGAAAAGAAATTGGCCGAGCCAGGGATCAGACCCATGACAACCTGTTCTCAAGTCCAGTACGCTACTGACTGACCTATTGGCACTTGTCTTAGAATTTGAACCATGCATATATTTGTTCTTGTGAAAAAGGAACAGGTTGCAATTTCTGTTCTTGATTTCATGATATAGACATATGCTGCAGGTTGCAGGGAAAAGGTTAAACAGTGTTTTTAGATAAGATTAGAAATTAAAAACAACCCATGCTCTGGTAAGAGGAGGGGTTTATCTCATGTTTGTTTCTTCTATTTTCATTAGGAGAGGATTGTCCCTGGATTAACACTAGAGTGCACCATAGAATTCACGCCAGATGAATGGAGATACTTCTATGACTGTATAAGAATAAATTGTCCAGTAAGTATAGAATATGATTATATCAATAGTTGGGAGTGTTACGTGAAGAAATTTAACGTTTTAAAAATAGTCTCATGACATTCCATTTCATTACAGTCACAATATCTCATTAACCCTTATCCTGATTAATTCTATACCAAACGACAAAATTTAAGCCAGGTTCAAATTAAAAGCATTTGCAGACGACAATTTCAGTGTGGCTCAAACAGTGCAATCATTTCTTGATGGAGTAGAAAACATTTTGGGTAAAGGAGAAAATGCTGGTTACCCAGGGTCGTTAAAAGTCGTCATTGTGTGGTAAAGGGTTGATAACTAAAATGAAATTTTCAGTTCAATTGTTAAAACCCAAATATTGTTGTTTCAAAAGTATGTTTCTGGGAATGATATCTCCTTATCGGACATTGTAGATGCAAGATCAGACTGCACATTCCATTCAGTCTGATCTTGATCTATGCTGTTCCAATAGGGTCAATGAGTCATGCTTAGCAGCCGAAGGGTTAAAATACTGACAGTATAGATCCAAGGTCAAACTGCAACTTTTGTACAGCCTGATCTTGATCTAAACTATCCACAAAGTAACAGCACTCTCTCCTTTTTCCACAATGTTTTTTTTTTCAGATCCTTCAGACAAATGCCACAATTTGAGCCACATATAATTTGTCCTCTGCAACAGTTTTGAATTTGGACAAGTCCAAAATTGTGTGGTTTGGTAAAGGCAGAACAGGGCTTTTTGCATTCCCCATAAGCCTTTTTTTTTTTACACTGAGTCAATAAAACTCAGTAACGTTTGGTAAAGTTTTAATAGTTATCCCATATGAAATATAATCATATAGGATCTGACATGAGTTGGTGTTGAGATAAAATTTTATTAAACGAGTCTGGGAAAATTGTTATTAAATGAGCCTTTGGCAAGCTTAACCCATTACCACTCAATCCCTACTTTTGACGCCCCTGAGAAATAAGCCTTTTGAAAACACTGTGGGAAAAGGAGAAAATGCTGGTAACCAGCATTTTCTCCTTTTCCCACAGTGTTTTCTACCCTTTCCAGAACAAATTTCTATTTTTCAACCACCTTTATTTTGTCATCTGCAAATGCTTTCAAATTGGACCAGTCCAAAATTTTCTCGTGTGGTAATGAGTTAAATAATATTTTTTTTCTGGATGAGTTTAGTAAAGATACAAACCGTCGGCAGATACACCAGCTGTAATATCCATAAAGTCCATTCACTTCTAAAAAATGATGTAAAAAATGATGTTACACAATAGTGATATTAACTCTTTTCCAAACGACAAAATTTTAGACTGGTTCAAGTAGAAAGCACTTGCAGACGACAAAATAAACAAAACTCAAAAATTGAAAGTTGTTTCCAGCAGGGTAGAAAACATGGTGGTTATCAGCATTTTCTCCTTTTCCCACCATGTTTTCAAAAGGCTTCTATCTCAGGGTCGTAAAAACTAGGGATTGTTTGGTAAAGGGTTAATGTGTATGAGATGAAAAAATTTGTAATGAGTATATTACATCGAAAACAAGTTAGGTTATATGATAAAAATTTGTTGTATTTTCAGGGTGAAGAGAATCTAATAATACCCATCCATGCGTATCCTGTAATGAGTACAAAAGACTTTCCACGTCTTTTCAACTTTCCCCCTGTGCCAGTGGGTCACAGGTATTTATGCATTTATGTCCTGTACTTATAGAGAATATTTGTTTGCTTCGGTGAAAGATCAGAATTTATTTCTGCAAGTGAACATCATTGGTAATTTTTCCATGAGTGGCTGCTGTGCCATTAGTGAAAATTTTACCATATAATGTTAACTTGATTAACCCTTTACCACATGAAAAAACTTTAGACTGGTCCAAATTGAAAGCATTTTCACACAACAAAATAGATGTATCTCATACAATGAAATTTGTTTTGGGAAGGATAGAAAACATTGTGAGAAAAGGAGGAAATGCTGGTTACCAGCATATTCTTTTCCCACAATGTTTTCAAATGGCTTCTTTGACAGGGTTGTCAGTAGTCGGGATTGTGTGATAAAGGGTTGAACAAATTTTGATCTTTCATTAAAAGAAAATATATATTTTATTAATTTCATGCTTCTTATCTTTTCCCTGTGGGGGAACTTACATCAAAACCCAGTACCGTTAGTTTTGGTAAATCCCTGTGGTGTACCTCCTCTGCATAACAATGCATTACAATATTACTTAAGGTGTGCGAAATGTAGGCTGAATTAGGTGATATTTACATCTTGTTGAGTTGTGCATTTTAATCAGGTGACCAGTGCAGGGTAAAGATTGTGGTGAGGCAATTACTTTAGAACAAGAAAAAAAGCTCACTGAGGGTCCTTAGTGGTCCAGTGTTTAGTCTAGCTTAAAAATAAAACAGCCACACTTGTGTTTATGGAAAGAGCAAAAAAAAAACCAATTTTTTAGTAGTTTTTGAAATGAGTTAAGACAGATTACTGCAGAAAATATAAATAGCCATGTTAAGTTGATATTAGATACACAAATGCATGTGCATACACTTTGGTAAGAGGAAAAAAATTAATTGTTTCATGTAGCATACAGTTTTTCTCTTTGGCATAGTGTTTTCACATTTAGTCCTGAGTTAACTCTTTACCAAACAACCAAATTTTTTCACCAGTGTGTCCATATAGAAAACAATTGCAGAGAACACACATAATGTTGCGCAAGCTATAAAATTTGTCTTTGACACAGTAGAAAACAAGCTGAGGAGAAGATAAAATACTAGTTACCAGATTTTCTTCTTTTCTAACAACTGTTCTCAAAAGCCCTTTTCCATGGTAGTTTTTAAAACTCATGATTATGTGCGATGGGGTTAAACTTAAGTAAATGATGATTGTTTATGTTTGACCTCGTCATGTAATATAAGAACAATTTCAAAATCAGCTGGGCCCGTATTCACCAACCATTCTTAAGAACAGTCTTGGTCTCAGTCTCCATAAGTTTCTAAATTTGACAGTAATACCACTTCTGATTGGCTAAACCATTTGGTTTAGCCTGTCAGAAGTTTTCTTACTTTCAAATTTAGAAAATCTTGAAGAATAAGACTAAGCATATTCTTAAGAATGGTTGGTGAATACGGGCCGAGGTTTATATCAAGATATAATGAGCTTAATTACTTTATTTAACAGAATGACCAAAGTATTTCCTCTGAAATGTGAAGCGCCGGTGGACTTTGAATATCAGCTAACTTATCTACAACCTCATCAAGCCTTCACAGTTTTCCCGATGTCAGGTAGGCAGTTTTGGCTGAATGTAGATATTCAGAATAACAAGGCTGGCATTCACCAACCATCTTTTAGAATGATTGTAGTTTTGTTCTCCAAAGCTTTCCAAATTTGAAAGTAACACAACTTCTGGTTGGCTAAATGTTTGGTTTAGCCAATCAGAAGTTGTGTTACTTTCAAATTGAAAAATCTTGAACAATAAGATTAAGCGTGTTTTAAAGATTGTTGCAGAATATGGTCTCAGTTGACCTCCTTGAACAACGTGATTAGCCTCTGTACAGAGGACTGAGGTCTAGTAGTGCATTCAGTAGTGAACGGGACTTTAGAGCAGGGTGTCACCAGTGCGAATTCCGAGCTTGACCAATTTCTTTCCGGGGTTTGTGGATGGTCATTGCTACAGGATATTCCTCTTGTTTGATCATCGTTTAGACAACTATTATGTGAGAAAGCAGCATGTGAGTTTGAAAAATATCATTCAAAGTATTGGAAACAGGAATTCCAAAAAGCATTGATAAGTATACTAGCCGCAGTGGTATAACTGAAAAAATGTTGAAAATGGTATTAAACCAGTATAGATTTTACTATAGGCATTAAAGTTTCATTTCACTGTTTTTGCAGTATCGGGGTAAACAATAAGAAATGAGGGATGAAAAATAGTACAGATCCATACAACTGTGTTGTATCTTCTAATAAGTAAACTTTATCCTTCAGGTATCATACCAGCCAATGGTGAAACAGAAGTCTCTGTCACATTCTCTCCTATTGAGTTTCATACAGCATACATGAGAATACAGCTTGTGATTTCACAGTTCAACTCAGATCCCATTGTATGTACATTTACTGGAACTTCCACACCAGGTCTATTGAAGTAAGTTCCTCTTTGATACTTCTCACTCCGTATACACCAAGCATTTCTAAGATTTGTCTTACACTCCGAGATTTTTAAAATTTGAAAGTTACACAACTTCTGATTGGCTAAACCACTTGGTTTAGCCAGTCAGAAGTCATGTTACTTTCAAGTTAAGAATATTTTGGGAAAAGACTCCTAGTTTCGTTATAGGAAGGTTTACTTTATTTGTAAGATACTAAAGTCTTGTACTTGTTTATCCTTTGGGGTCATGTTCAACAATAATTCTAGCTATTGTTCTGATTTTTAAATTAGAGAGTACCTGCCTGATTCATGATTTGTTGTGTCACATAGGGTGTTTAGATGTATTATCAGAAACCTGCCTTGCTGTTGAGCTAGCTTATACATGGATGCAGTTTGGTTTATTTCTCTCTGTGCTAGTTTAACAGTGTTGTAGTCAGTGCTTGGAGGGCTGACCAAGTTTTTGCTGACTTATACAGAAACTTTGTGAAATAAGGGTACTTAAGATGAATTAGTTGATTGAAAACATATATCTAAACCTAAAGAAAGTTTGCATCAAACAGATATTGAACCCACAACCAGATATGCTAACCACTGAGCGCCCCAGGCAGGGCTTGTGCAGTTAGTAAACATTTTGATTACATTCAAAGGGAGATCAGTGAAGCCAGATACTCAACAACTGCTGTAGAAGAGGGATTTATACTGGATTCTGTCTTGGACCCTCAAGTGTTGAAGCCCGTAGACAGAGCTAGAAGCAAGAAGATCAAGGTCAAACTGCCGCCTCCGTCCAATGTCAAACAGGTCAGAAATTTCTTGATTTCATAACCTTACAGTCTCAAGTTTTAGCAACCTGATTGGACAATACTTTTGAAAACATTGTTGGAAAAAGGAGAAAATGCTGGTTACCAGCATATTGTCCTTTTCTCACAAAATTTTCTACCCTGTCAGAGAGAGAAATCATTATTTGAGTTTTGTTTTATGTGTAATCTGCAATTACTGTCAATTAGGACCAGTACAAACTTTCGTTGGTTGGCAAGGAGTTAATTCCTTACTATTCTGATTCATTTGGACCGTTTCATGTTTATGCCTCAGTTAACTCATTACCAAACAACAATAATTTAGTCTTGTCGTAATCCAAAGCATTTGCAGACAATGAAATAAAAGTGACTTGAAAATTTGAAATTTGTTTTGTGAAGAGTAGAAAACATTGTGGGAAAAGGAGAAAATGCTGGTTACCAGCATTTTCTCCTTTTCTCACATTGTTTTCTAAAGGCTCACAATGTTTACTAAAGGCTTCTTTCTCAGGGTTGTCAAAAGTAGGGATTCTGTGGTAATGGGTTAAGTTGTTATGTATAAATAAGCTATGCTCTGGCAAAAGGGTGCTGCATTTTGTAAAGCAAGTTGTCATATACTGTGTATATGGACATACACGGATATCAGAAAATTTGTGACTTACTGATTATGGATATTTTGCATAAGGAAATGTTGGCAAATTGTAGACACTTCTTATTTGTTGGATTACTTGTGGTAAGACATGCAAACAAAAATGTTTGCAAATTTTTCAAATTCACGAAATGGCAAAAAAATTCCATGTCTCAAAATCTTCCACTTATGCAGTAATTGTGGATCTGTAAGAGCCACTTCATCTCACAACCGACTTAATCATGCCCAATTTTGACTAATAGCAAAAAGTTTCAATCCAGGTTGGTCTGTGCAGACAGCACAGACTGACCTAGTACAGAACTTTTCTGCAGGTGCATTAAATCCCCTCTTTCCATAAAGCATATTTCTCTATGCCCTGCTTATTTAGCTAGTTCGGCAAAAGCTTTTATTGTATGTTGCAGGAAGTAGAATATCAGGGTCTAAAGTTTCCAGCAGATCTAGACACACCATATGCTATTTCACAAGTATTAAACCAGGAACCAGGGAGGCTTAGAGCTAAAGATCTGCGTGAAGGTTTGTTTTACAAAGTTTACCAACAAAACTAGTCTGATTTATGCTGTTCTGCATTGTTAGAACGAAAACAACAGGAGCAGTGCTTGTGGATGCCATTGCTTGGCTGCAGGTGCTATCATGAGTGAAAATATTAAGTCGAGAAAGGGGCATAAATGACTTAAAGATATTTTCATGGTTTCCTGTGCACCCATTGTATAGGTTTCCCCCATTGATAGTTAACAATTAGATTGAGTTTGAGGTAAATATCTTCAGCAATAACAGAGATTGTAACCCTTTGGCTACTTATAGCGACTCACAGATGTTTTGCGGACAGCAGAACTTGCAGTCTGATCTTGGATCTACGCTGTCCGATCTGGAGATTTAATTCCCCAAAATATACCTTTGAAATAACAATTTTTGGGTTTTTTATATTGAATTGAAAATTTCATTTTAGTTATTTAGCAGGATAAGGGTTAATAAAATGTCAAAGTTTTTACATGATCCTACAGACATTGCCTGGGTTATGACAAAATCTTTTTCTTAACTTTCAAAACAGCCAAGCAAAAAGTCTGTATGATTGGAAAATAGCCATGTCACATCAATTTTTTGTCATAGAGAACAGTTATTCTTAAGATTGTAGGTTCAAACTAGGGTTTGCCACAACTCTATACATGGATTGATGAAAGTCATTGTGACTTGATTTATTAATCGCATACCTCCTAGTTTCTGCTTTGTTACAAGGTAAAGTTGCCAGTGGCTTGAACAGAGCAGAAACAAATTTGACCCTTTTAGTCCAAAGTTAGTCCAAAGTTTCGACAACTTTAAGAGAACAAGATTTAAAAACATTCAAAAGTTTTCTTCTCATTGTCGTTAAAGCTAGGGATTGTGTGGTAAAATATTTCTAAGTTTGGCTTTGATACTTTGATTTTAGAGCATACCAGCATGAGACTTTTATTCAATTTTACAGTTGTTGTGAAAAAAGACTCCAAGGCAAAAACAGAGGCAACACGACAAATGAAGGTAAGTTACTGGACATACTGTGAAAAATTTAGATGAGTTATTCAATCCATGAAGTCTGCCAAACAAAAAAGTTTTTAGCTTGTTCCAATTGAAAAATTGAAATTTGGTTTTTGAGGGTTAGCAGCATTTTCTCCTTTTCCCACAATGTTTTTAAATGCCTTCTCCCACGGTGTCGTTAAAACTCGGGGTTGTGTGGTAAAGGGTTTTAAAACTGAGGTTGTATTGTAAAGGGTTAAGTTTTTGCTGAACATCAAATGGAAATATTTGCATATGACCAAAAAATAAATATGGCTGGTTAGCAGCATTTTCTCCAATAGATACAAGGTTTTAAAAAGTGTTTTTTTCTCTGGGCTGTTAAGACACAGGATTGCTGTGCAAGGGTTCAGTTTATTATGAAAGGTGGCAATGAAAATTTCTGTTATGAACAAGTGACTTTACAAATTTTGACACATTATAATCAGTTGTCAATACTTTTTCATTGGGTAGCAGACTGCTTTTAACCTTTTACTAAATGACAAACTTTGGATTTGTTGCTGTAGGAACGAGGAGGAAAAATGCTAGTTAGCAGTATTCTCTTCCTTTTAAACAATATATTAAAAACCATCTACCCTCAGGGTCTTACAACATTATTTCATTTATATCACAGTGGCCGATGCACCTATTTGTGCTTTCCTGCAGTTTGTTTTATCAGGACTCTGTGGAGTATTCTCTCCAAGCCACTGGCTGCTTTCCAATATAAACATTGCTGAAACAATGATCAGCTTGAGGGAGGAATCCTGTTGCAGTGACATCATCAGTACTCGAAAAGAAATTTGCAGAGCCGGGAATGGAACCTGAGACCCCCCTTTACTTGAATCTTGTATGCTATAGACTGCACTACTGGGGTTCAACCCCGAATTGTTTGGTAAAGAGTAGAATGGGTAACGATGCAAACGCAAAGAACATGTTAGCTTTTAATTAGTCAGTCCCTAATTTTCACTACAGGAAGCCAAGTTTGAACACCAAGTTAGGCAGAATGTATATGAAGAAAGACAAAACCAGTTACGATGGCAATCGAAACTTGGAGATGAACAGATCAGTACAGAACAGCGGGCAAAAATCCTAGCAGAAAGAAATAAAGCATGGAATATTTATAAGGTAAGTAAACAAAGGTTCTTTCAACTTTTTTTGTGATGTAGATGGCTTCTGTCTGCCTGCATTTTGTGCTCCAGATATGTTACGTTGTTGACTATTATGGCTGGCTTGTTATACCCCTGCAAAACGAATGTTTTCAGGGGTATACTGGAATCAGCCTGTCTGTCCGTCCGTGTGTCTGTCTGTCTGTGTCTCCTTTTCCCACAATGATTTCTACCCTTCACAAAACAAATTTCAAATTTTCAGTCACTTTTATTTTGTCATCTTTTATTTTGTCATCAGTAAATGCTTTCGATTGGGACAAACTCTCCTTTAGGAGGAATTAGAATAAGTGAATCATCATTATTATTATAACTTATTATCAATATTATCCTTTTTGTTAGTACTTATTTATTTGTTTTCCTATTTCCATAGTACAAGAGGCGAGGAGAGCCTGTAGAGGAAGAGGAATATACAAGAGAATGTACATCATGCACTTTTAAGAGAACAATGCGAGACAAGGATAATTTGCCTGCTGAATCAGCTCAATTTGATACCTATACAAATGACATGTGGTCAGTAAGACATGGAGCTATAAACAAGTTTGTACAGGCTGCAAGAAAGGTATGGTCAAGATTTTTTGTTTGTGTTATTTCAAAAAAAAAAGTCATTTTGAAATGAACTACTTTTCATATCCACCGTGTTGAAACTTTTCCTCTACTTAAAAATATTTCCATAAAGAATGCTTAAAAAGTAACACTGCCTTGATACCCAACAAATAAATGAGTCTTGTTGTAGGAAAAGGGGGCTTAATGCATCTGCGAAAAGTATGGATCTAGGTCAGCCTGCACAGTCCGAAATGTTGAAATGGCAACATTTATGGTTTTTACTATTGAGAGGAAATGTTGAAATGGCAACATTTTGTTTTTTTTTACTATTGTGAGGAAGTGTTGAAATGGCAACATTTTGGGGTTTTACTATTGGGAGGAAAATTTGGTTTCATTTATCTGGTAGTTTTAGGGTTAAAATTTTGTTACAAAAGTAATTTTTTTGTTTTATTACAATATATCCATAAGTTTCTTTTTGCAAATGCAAAACTTTTGATGTGGTTGAAGCATCCTGTGATTCTTTTTGAAGGTAATCATACGACAAAGAGCAGCCTATAAGTTGAAATCCTTAAGAAAATTGGTTGAGGACTGGAGAAAGAAGAAGTATACATCTACATCATTGACAGGTTTGTGAACACTTAATTGTCTTAATAGTTTGAGGGTTTTTGGATAAAAAGTTGCAGTATTGTCACAGCTTTGTCTGCTCAATCGTTGTCATCTTTGTGCAAAAACTTGGACACTTTATGATATAGCTTTCAACATGCAGAAAGGGGCATTTGGACATCTGTGTAAACTGTTGCCTTGGATCAGCCTGCGCAGTCCTTGCAGGCAAATCTGAGATGGCACTTTCAATTACATTAGGTTTTGTGCTACAGTAGACTTGCGTGAAACAAGAGTGTATTGTCTGCGCAGGCTGATCCAAGAAAACACTTTACGCAATGTCCGAATGTTCTTTTTTGCGAGTTGGGGGCCATATCTCTATCATTGCGGAAGATGTTTACTTCAAACTTGGAGTAAATGTTAACTATCAAAAGGGAAACCTATTCAACGAGGGCAGGTAAGTGTCATAATATTTTTGACACAGTTATACCCCTTCTTTTTGTTTAGAACTGACAATCAGTCTTTTGAAAGCAACCGCAGCAGGGTGTTGATACCAGCATGCAGTGTTTTTGTAGTTAGTAGAACTCTTAACCCTTTACCACACAATGGTGACTTTTAATGCCCCTGAAGATAAAGCTTTTTGAAAACATAGTGGGAAAAGGAGAAAATGCTGGTAACCAGTATTTTCTCCTTTTCCCACAAAGTTTTCCACTGTATCAAAGAAAAATTTCGTCATAGGAGCCACCATCAAATCTAAGATATTGCTGTGTGGTAAAGGGATTTAACACATGGCCATGATTTTTGATGATAACAGTAATATAGGGCCTCTAAAAACTGTGATGGAGAAGTAGGACATTAACTCTTTACCACGTGACAAGATTGTAGACCTGTCCGAATTGAAAGCATTTGCTGATTACAGTTTTAATGTGGCCCATATGAAATGAGTTTTCTTTGATCGGTTAGAAAACATTGTGGGAAAAGGAGAAAATGCTGGTAACCAGCATTTTCTCTTTTTCCCACAATGTTTTCAAAAGCCTCCTCTTTCAGGGGTGTTAAAAGTCGTCATTGTGTGGTAAAAGCTTAAAATATAATGTTAGTCAAAAAAATCTTAACCTTTACCCTGCTAAGCTGGACTAAATCTGCTTCTTCTGACAGTACTGACGATATAGATAAGACTGTAGAGAATGAGCAGTCTGATCTAGCACCTTGGATCTGCAGTGCTGTGTCCATTCTAGGCTGCCCTTTTGTAGGATTTCCTAGACAGGAAGTTGGTCTGAAAGGCTCTCTCTGAAACAACCTAAACAGTCCACCCTACCCTGTGGTAAAGGTTTAATACCTTAGACTTCTTTTATTGCAATGATTTTTTTAGAGTGAATTGTGTAAATGTGTAACTCTAATCTATCATTCAAAATTGGATTTGAAATTCCTAGATAAGGATTCTATAGAAACTCTTTTTTGACATGTAAACAGGCTATATAGTTTTCACAAGAATAAGCTATAGGCTTCTGCTACATGAGTCTTTTGCTTTCAATCTGTTTAAAAAAAATGACATGCTTATTTTTTTTAAAAATTCCCCCCCCCCCCCCCCAATTTTGAAGGGGGTGGGGAGGGGGAAATTGTCAAGGGATCGTCCTCCCATATTAATTTTCTGTTTCTAGAATAGACACTGCAGTGTCTGATATGGTTTGATTTTTTTTCTAGTGAAAAGAACTATGACTAGACATTATTTTGGATTTTCTACAGTCTTTTACTTAACAGTGTGCTAAATTTTCTTATATTATGTAACTATGTATACAACTTTCAGAAAAGTCTCTTCCAACAGGTAAGCTTTTATTGAGATTAAAGCATGGAGATATAACATCTTTACCCATTTATCCAAGATTTTTTTTTTTTTCAACACTTGACTCATATTGCCAGCTTAACTTGCTCAACCCTTTCCCAAACAAGCCCTTGTTTTTAAGTGTCTTTAGTACAAGTCTTTTGAAAACACTGTGGGAAAAGGAGAAATTGCTCATAACGAGCAATTTCTCCTTTTCCCACAGTGTTTTCTACCCATTTAGAGAACTTTCTGCCATTTTTTTCAAATTTGAAATTGTCGTCTGCAAACTCTTTGAGTTTGGAAGAGTCTAAAATTTATCGTTTGGGAAAAGGTTAATCAATTGCTTTGCTATATTCTCACTTTCAAACAGAAAGAAAATCAAGAAAGTAAAAATCAAACAAGATTCAGAGGTCTGTTTACACCAACCATTTTCAGTATTACTCTTATCCTAGATTCAAAGATTGGGTATTTGATTGGTTAGGACTTTTTTTGCCTTAGCCAATCAGATAGCTAGCATTGAAACTTAAAATTGGAAAAGTAAACAGGTTGATGAGAAAGGTTTGCACTTAGAAATACATAACTTTCTTCATTACAGATGAAAAAATATATGTGTAAACTCTTTCCCAAATGACAAAAATTTAGAATCTGTCCAGATTGAAAGCATTTATAGAAAATAATTTAAAAATAGCTGAAATTTTGAAAAAAAGGCTGTGAGAGAATTGAAAACAGTGTTGGAAAAGAAGAAAATGTTGGTTACTATTATGTTCCTTTTTAGCTCACCTGAGCACAACGTGCTCAAGGGGAGCTTTTAGGGTCACTGGGTGTCCGTCGTGCGTCGTCCGTCGTGCGTCGTCAAACAATTCTTTAAACATCAACTCCTCCTAAACCGCTGGGCCAATTTGGACCAAACTTGGCAGGAATGTTTCTTGAGAGGTCCTCTTTAAAAATTGTTCACAGAATTTGATTCCGTCAAAAACTCTGGTTGCCATGGCAACGAAATGGAATTTTTTAGCAAATTCTTTAAAAATCTTCTCCTCTGAAACCGCTGGTCGGATTTTGAAATAATTTCACAGATATGTTCCTTTGGTGACCCTTTTCAAAAATTGTTCGTGAAATTTTGATCCGTCAAAAATTGTGGCTCTGGTGAATGGGGGCTACTTGCACTATACAGAAATGAAGGAATTTTTAAAAAATCTTCTCCTCTGAAACCGCTGGTTGGATTTTGAAATAATTTCACAGATATGTTCTTTGGGTGACCCTTTTCAAAAATTGTTTGTGAAATTTTGATTCGTCAAAAAATGTGGCTCTGGTGAACAGGGGCTACTTGCACTATATAGAAATGAAGGAATTCTTAAAAAATCTTCTTCTCCGAAACTGCTGGTCAGATTTTGAAATAATTTCACAGAGATGTTCCTTGGGTGACCCTTTTCAAAAATTGTTCGCGAAATTTTGATCCATCAAGAAACATGGCTCTGGTGAATGGGGGCTTCTTGCACTATTGGGAAATGAGGAAATTCTTAAAATTTTTTCTTCTCTGAAACCACTGGTCAGATTTTGAAATAATTTCTCTGGGATATTCCTTGGGTGACCCTTTTCAAAAATTGTTCACAAAATTTTAATCCGTCAAGAAACATGGCTCTGGTGAATGGGGGCTACTTGCACTATAGGGAAATAAAGAAATTTTTAAAAATTCTTCTTCTCTGAAACAGCAGGACAGATTTTAAAATGATTTCACAGTGATGATCCTTGGGTGACCCTTTTCAAAAACTGTTCACAAAATTTTGATCCATGAAGAAACATGGCTCTGGTGAATGGGGGCTACTTGCACTATATGGAAATGAAGAAATTCTTGAAAATTCTTTTTCTCTGAAACCCCTAGTCAGATTTTAAAATAGTTTGACAGAGATGTTCCTTGGGTGATCCTTGCTCTTGTGAATGGGAGCTACTTGCACTATATGGACATGATGATATTCTTGAAAATTCTCTTTCTCTGAAACCCCTGGTCAGATTTTAAAAGAAACTTTCCGAAATGTTCCTTTTCAAAACTTGTTCGTAAATTTTGATCCATCAAGAAACATGGCTCTCGTGGATGGGGGATACTTGCTCTTATACAGAAATGAAGAATTCTTAAGAATTCTTCTTTTTGAAACTGATGGTCAGATTTGGAAATGAATTTTACAGGTGACCTTTTGAAAATTGCTTAGCAAAATTATAAATTTGGTTCCAATGTTTCAATACCTCAAAAAAAAAATATAGGCTATGGTCATCTCAAAACTCAGGTGAGCGATCCAGGGTCGTCTTGGCCCTCTTGTTTTTCAATAGTGTTTTCAGAAACTTTCTTTCTCAGGGTTGTCAAAACCATTATTTTCTTTTTTTTTCAACAATATTTAAAATCTTTCTTTCTCAGAATTGTCAAAACTCAGGATTTTGTTGTAGAGGATTACCAGAACATATGTTGTAGACATTTTTTTTAATTTTGAAAGCACTGGTAATCAATAAAAATAATTTGTGGCTGAAATGACAGAATTCAGCCCTCAAAAAACTAAAAAACAGTGTGAGAAAAGTAAGAAAGGCTGGTTACCAGGTTTTTCTTCTTTTCAACAATATTTTCAAAACAGCTTTCTTTCTAAGGGTTGTTAAAATTTGGAATTTTGTTGGAAAGTTTTAAATATCTACTATTTGCTTTAATTCTGAGCTTTTTGTAAAATTACCTTCTCTGAGCCTTTTCTAAAATGAAATGTAATACATATAGTTAACTCATTACCAAACGACAATATTTTAGGCTTGTCCAAATCGAAAGCATTTGCAGACAACAAAATAAAAGTGACTGAAAATTTGAAAATTGTTTTGTGATGGGTAGAAAACATTGTGGGGAAAGGAGAAAATGCTGGTAACCAGCATTTTCTCCTTTTCCCACAATGTTTTCTAAAGGTTTCTTTCTAATGGGCATCAAAAGTAGGGATTGTGTGGTAAGGGGTTAAGTACATGTTCGTATACTTAAATTTGAGTCATGCTCTGCAAGAAAGGGGTTTAACTCTTTACCCAACCACAAAATTTTGGACTTTTTGCATTTGCATATGACAAAATAAATGTGAATCAATAATTGAAATTTGATATGGAAAGGGTAGAAAACATTGTGGGAAAAGGAGAAAATGCTGGTTACCAGTATTTTCTCCTTTTCCCACAATGTTTTCAAAGGCTTTCTTTCTCAGGGTCGTTAAAAGTCAGGATTGTGTCGTAATGAGTTAATGCATGTCTGTGATGCATTGTAGCAAGCAAATCATGATATGATTATGGATCCATAACAATAGACTGAATCATGAGCTGGAATGGTCCCTGTACATGCAGAGAATTTGAAAAATGCAGAAAGTTTTGACCCATATCAGCCTGTGCAGATAGCACAACTAACATGGGTAAATACTTTCGGCAGATGCAGGATCCACCCTTTTCACAGATCATGGCTGAAATGTCTATAGAACACATTGTTATATACATGTAAATTTATATATATTTATGTATAACTGCAATTTAGATATATTGCTTACTGCTTACCTAATCTTCTCTGATGGTAAAGATTGCCTCGTAAAATAAAGATCAAAGCGGATGACTGATGCATGAGTACATATTAATATTAAATATTGTGGAGAAATTGTTTGTTGTAAAGAGTTTGTACTTTAGCAAAATCAGCAAGTTATCTGGCTGTCTCATTCTTTTTCCAAAGTGGTTGTGAGTTTAAAAAATAGCTGTTGGACAGTCCACAATACCAGACAATGACTTATCCCTCTATCAAATTATTTCTAAGGAAGAAGCCCCATGAAAACAATCTCTAAGGAAGAAGCCCTTTGAAAATGCTGGTAACCAGCATTTTCTCCTTTCCCCATAAAGTTTGCCATGGGCCTCTTTCTTTTGTATGGTGTTTAATGCCATTTTCAACAATATTTCAGTTATATTGCAGTGGCCAGAGCACCTATTCATGTTTTCCTGGATTTTCTGGTACCAGTACTTTGTACAATTTTCTTTCAAAGCCACTTGCTGCTTTCCTACATAACCATGGTCGAAACAACAATCAGCGGTGAGAGAGGAATGAATCCTGTCGCAATGACTGTCATCATACCTTGAAAACAAATTGGCCTAGCCGGTGATCATACTCACGGCTCCCTGTTCTCAAGTCCTATGCGCTACCGATTGAGCCACCAGACAAACAACCTACACTAGCTTGTAATATCCTAAATTTCTGTGGCATGCTCAGAATTTGTAAACCTGCTGGGTTACTTTTTATTGGTGATTTTTGTCTGTGAAATGTATGTTGGTATATTTCTGAATGATGACTGCTTCTTATTTTCAAACTATCAGATTATATAGTTAGAAGAGATTAAAATGTGTCAAACTAGAAATTATTAATTCTGTACAACACAATCCCAAGTTTTAATGACCCTAACATTGAAGCTTTTAAAACATTATGGGAAAAGGAGATAATGCTGGTAACCAGCATTTTCTCCTTTTCCCACAATGTTTTTTTCCCTTCCCAAAAGCAAATTTCAATTTTTTTGGTGACATTTATTTTGTCTTCTGTCGATTTGGGATAGGCTATATTTTGTCGTTTGGTAAAGATTAAAAACGGCATACAACCACACTGAAAAATTATTTGATATATATACATTATTATTATTACAATTACTTATCAACTGCTTTTTATTTTGATCATGGGAATGATTTTAACTCTTTACCAAACGACAAAATTTTAGACTGGTCCAAATTGAAAGCATTTGCAGACGACAAGTTAAATGCTGTTAAAATGCTGATTTCTTTTTTCAATGGGTAGAAAACATTGTGGGAAAAGGAGAAAATGCTGGTTACCAGCATTTTCTCCTTTTCCCCACAATGTTTTCAAAAGGTCTCTTTGCCAGGGTCGTTAAAAGTCAGGATTGTGTGGTAAAAAGTTAATATAACCCCCACAAGTTATTACCAACCATAGGCTGTGAACCACATTTCTCTAGAGATAAGAATCCATCACCAAGTTCCTTGCTCCACTGAACCACTGCACTGCTTTACCCATTTGTCCTGACACACAATTTATATCACTTTTATTTACAAATGTATTATGCAATTTTTTTTAAGTTGATTTGCACTATTTTACAAGGATGTTTTCAAAGTCGTCTGCTAAGAATAAAAATTGTAGCAGGATGTGCTGTGTTAACACATTACCAAACGACAATCTTTCAGACTGGTTCAAAATGAAAGCATTTGCAGACGACAAGATGAAAGTGACTGAAAATTTGAAACTTGTTTTGTGAAGGGTAGAAAACATTGTGGAAAAAGGAGAAAATGCTGGTTACCAGCATTTTCTCCTTTTCCCACAATCTTTTCTAAAGGCTTTTTTCTCAGGGGCATCAAAAGTAGGGATTGTGGGGTAATGGGTTAACTCTGTGCCATACGACAAAATTAAAGACATGACCAAATTGAAAGCATTTGCAGACAACAGTTTCATTGTAGCTATAAATAGGATTCATGGAAGAAAATGTTATCGGAAAAGGAGAAAATGCTGATTACCAGCATTTTCTCTTTTATCCACAATGTTTTCCATATACTTTTTTCTCTGGGTTGTTAAATTTCAGGATTGTCTGGTGAAAAGTTAAACAGCCAGGTATAACTTATAAACCACAAATTCGACTCGACTCCATTGATTAGAAAACTCTAGCGAAAAAAAAGAAAAGTATGGTTACCAGCAATTTCCATTTTTCCTGCACTGTTTTCAAAACCTCCCCTTTCACGCTAATTAAAACTTGTGGTTGTTTACTAACTGTTTACAATACCAAAGGTAAAATTAAGAATATCTCTGTTTTTGACAGCTATTAGGTTGCAATTTAATACAGTAACTGCACAGCACAGTCTTGAGTTTAAACAATCCAGAGGAAAAAATTTCTGAAAACACCATGGAAAAAGGAGAAAATGTTGGTAACCAGCATTTTTTCCTTTTCCCACAATGTTTTATACCATTTTAAAGACAATTCCCATATTTAAGACACTCTGAATTCGGAGTCTGCAAATCCTGTCAATTTGGACTGATCTAAAATTTTGTCATTTGGAATTAAGATAAAGCTGCAACATGCACTTTTTATATTTTTACCGTAATGTTTCCAAACATCAGTTAATGGCTCTAATTGTGAAAACTGGATTTCTGATTTCAGTTGAAGAAAAAGAGAAATTTGAAGAGGAAAGTAAACAAGAGCTCATTCCAGAAGACCTCGAGTTAGAGGCGACTAAAGTCAGATCACATCAGTTTGTGACCTATGTCCCCCCAAATGTCAAAGATGATATGGCCCCAGATGCATTAGGGTCAGTTCCATTTCAACCAACAGAGGTTGTTGTTAAGAGAAAAGTGCCTTATTTTTCATTAAAGGTAGGGTTTTTATTTGTCTCTTTCTAGTCAAGCTAGATTGCGCAGTTGGTAGCAAACAGGACTCCAGGTGTTTGCTGGTTTGATTCCTGGCTCTGCAAATTTCTTTCTTAGGATTGATGATAGTGATTGCAACAGGATTCAGTCCTCTCTAAAAGTTGATCATTGTTTTGGCAATTGTTATGTGGGAAAGTAGCCAGTGGCACGAAAAGAATATTGTGCAGAGAACTGCTTAAAGAAACTCCAGAAAAGTATGGATAGGTGCACTGGCAGCCAGGATATAACTGAAATATTAATGAAAATGGCAGTTAATAACATTCACTTTATAATCAATCAATTTTTTACTTAATCCTTAATCACACAATCCAGACTTTTAACACCCCTGTGAAAGAAACCTTTGGTGGGAAAAGGAGAAAATGCTGGTAAGCAGCATTTTCTCCATTTCCTGCAATGTTTTCTACCCTTCCCAAAACAAATTTCAATTTTTGAGTCATGTTCATTTTGTCGTCTGCAAATGCTTTCAAATTCGACAAGTCTTAAATTTTGTTGTTTGGTAAAGAGTTAAAAGAGCCTGAGTTACAGAGAATATATGACTTGCAACGTGGGAAAAGGGATATTGGGACATTTGCGTAAAGTGTCGTCTCTGATCAACCTGCGCAGGCTAATCCAAGACGGCACTTTATGATAGCATTAGATTTTGTGCTACAGTACACTTGCGCAAAACAGAAAATCGCATAAAAACGGAAAGTGTTGTTTCGGATCAGCCTGCGCGGACTGCGCTGGCTGATCCGAAACAACACTTTACACAAATGTCCGAATGCCCCTTTTCGCATGTTGCTCGCTATATAGTATGGTTTGTAACATTGTTTCAGGTCCCACAATCGTACAAGCTAAACGGTTATAAACCATTTATGGTACAAGATGCTGCAAGTGGCTATGTCCCTGTAAAACAACCCAAGCCTTTGAGGACAGGTGCTGAGGTAAGAAGAATTTAAATATCTACCATGTATTTGATGTCCTCATAACCATACATACCAAATCTAGAGCTAATAGTTCTTATATCCATTTATGGAACTCTTCTTCAAATTGAAAACATTTTTAGCCCTGCTACCATGACCATGTGTAGCATAGGTAAGGAGAATTAAGATATCTACAATGTGCTTGATAACCCTTTAACCATGCATACCAAACCCAGAGCTAATACTTCTTATATCCATTAGTGGAACTCTTCAAATTTAAGGCATGTTTAGACCTAGTACCAGTCGATAAAATTTTGGACTGGACCAAGTTGAAAGCATTTGTAGACAAAAAATGACTAGCTCAAGTGAAAGGTACCTGTCTCTGATAGGGTAGAAAACATTGTGGGAATAGGAGAAAATGCTGGTTTCCAAAAGCCTTCTTCCTCAGGCTCATTAAAACTCGGGATTGTGTGGTAAAGGGTTAAGTATTCATTCTTTACCACACCATTACAACCCTGAGAAGAATCCTTTTGAAAACATTGTGGGAAAAGGAGAAAATGCTGGTGACCAGCATTTTCTCCTGTTCCCACAATGCTTTCTACCTTATCAAAGAACAAATACACTATTTGACCAGCATTGAAATATTTGTCTGCAAATGCTTTCAGTTTTTATTGTGTGGTAAAGGGTTAAAAAAGTGTGAAATCAGACTGCTTTCTGGAATTGATAAAATTCATTCATTCACAGTCTCTAATAAATGAACAGAATTTTGACCTGTTAATTTGGGAAAGCAGCTGTTGGTTTGGAAATAGTTTTATGCTTGGTAGTGATAAAGGAAACACCAAGAATGATAGACAGGCACACCGCTGGAGGCAATATGGCTGAAATACTGCAACCAGCATTTTTTTTTCTTTTCCCACAATGTTTTCACAATTTTTTTTTTTCTCAGGGTTAGTTATTTAAAAGGCTGTATGTTAAAGGTTAATGTAAAGATTTAATCCTTTTACCGACCCTGATCTATAGACATTTCTAAAACATTATGGGAAGGGGAGAAAATGCTGGTAACCAGCATTTTCTCCTTTCCCCACAATGTTTTCTACCCTTCCCAAAACAAATTTCATTTTTAAGCCACATTTATTTTGTTGTCTGCAAATGCTTTTAATTTGGACAAGTTTGCAATTTTGTTGTTTCTTAAAGAGTTAACTCATGTTGTTATTGGGAAAAAATATCTTATTGTTTCTATAGCAGTGCTAGTCATGTTTAGTTTGAATGTCTTTCATCCAGTAAAAATATTTTCAGGATGAAGTTATCACCTTACCTCCTCCAGTTGTTGTCAAAGACAAATCTGGATTGACGATATCAAGTCTCGCCCTAAATGCTACGAAGGAAAAGGAGCCATCATCAGTGTCGAGTCAGGAGTCAAAAAAACCCAAGACTGTACAAGTGGCTCCAGTGGTCCCACCCCCAAATCTGTTTCAGCCAATGGACTATCCTGCCCTCCATATATTTGTGAGTATCTTTCATAGGCCTTTGAAATCCCATTGTCTACCAGACAAGGAATACCAGAATTTTTTATTGGTCATTTATTCGACATCATTACTAAAACTAGCACATGTGCAACTGCCTCTGTATGTCTCATGATAAGACTTTACGTCATATACTTGTTTTGTTTGTTTTCTGTTTGTATGGTGTTTATTGCTGCTTTTAACATTATCTCAGCTATATGGCTTGCGACACGAGAAAAGGGACATTCCAACATTAGTGTAAAGTTTCAGACCAGATCAGCCTGCACAGTCTGGGCAGGCTAATCCGAGACGGCACTCTATGACTACATTAGATTTTGTGCTACAGTAGACTTGTGCAAAACAGAAAATAACATAAAAACAGAAAGTGTTGTCTTGGATTAGCCTGCGTGAATTGCGCAGGCTGATCCGAGATGACACATGTCACAAATGTCTGAATGCCCCTTTTCACATGTTGTAGGTCATATCATAACAACCAATGCTTTTCCTTGACTTTTTTACCTGTATTTTGCACAATATTCTTGTCACCCACTGGCTGCTTTCCTACATATTTATCATCAAAACAATAATCAGTAGTGAGAAAGAGGCAGGAATCTTGTTGCAATGAATATTATCAGTCCCCGGAAAGAAATAGGCTGAGCTACAGATTCAAACCAGTGACCTCCTGGTTTTAAGTCCTGTATGTTACGACCTGCACTACTAGGCCCGTCTTTATTGAACGACAAAATTTTAGACTGGTCCAATTGAAAGCACTTGCAAAATAAACAACAAAATAAAGAAAACATTGTGGGCAAAGGAGAAAATGATGGTAAGCAGCATTTTCTCCTTTTCTCACAGTGTTTTCTACCCTGTCTTAGAATCATTGCACCATTTGAGCCTCATTGAAATTGTCGGCTGCAAGTGTTTTCAGTTGGGACAAGGCAAATATTTTGTTGTCTGGTAAAGGGTAAAGTTATGGTCAATGGCATTCTCAGAAACTTTCTTAGCACATGGAGTAATATAGGGATATCATGGCTCTTTGTGAAACATATACATTAATCCTGGTTAGCAGTATTTTATCCCTTTCCACAATGTCTTCAAAAAGCTTTCTTTCTCAAGTTCGTAAAATTTGGGATTATGGGGTAAAGGGTTAAGTCTATTTTGTTGTTGTTGTTGCTTTTGTAGAATCCAGCTCCAGGTCTCCAAGTTTTCCAAGCCAACACACCGTATGCAGAAACAGATCCAGACTTCCATTTGTGTCCTTTACCGCGATACTACAGAAAAGACCATTCCACAAACCCCCATGCGTCTACCCAGAGAAAATACATGGACAGAGAGGTCAGTGTTCAGTTTCATCATAACTTGGTACACAATGATCCTGATTGTATGATCGTGTTGCAAAAATAAAATTAACGTAACAAATATTGGTTACATGCGAGACCTCACATAGGAGAATGAAAAAATTTATTATCTGCTTATCTTGCATAAAGTTACAGGTTTTGAAGTTATCTGTAATCCTTATTGACAAATTTATGTCCAGTCATGCTGAAAAACTTATCCAGAAATTAACAGACATGAAAAAGTGATTGATGAAAAAACATGGAAACCCATGACACAACAAAAATAACTCCTTGACATTGTCCGATCAGAGTCACTTAACACCGCCTTTTCAGCTTTTAAGTGATTTTAAGCAGTATATTTACAAAGATATCAAAATACAGCAGACTTCTTTGCTACCAACCATCAATATGGATTGCTCTACGTCTAGTTGGAAACCACCAATATCATACCGTCTAATATGAAATCTTACCCCCAGATTTTCAGCCTGGGGGTTAAGTATACACTTGAATAAAAAGCTTGTGGGAACACTGATACTACTTTTGATCTTTTGCGAAATAATGAAATATTAACACATGTGCTGATGAAGTATACCGTTGGAATTATCTGATTTTGAAATTTTCAATGAAGTCTAAAGTATGGGGAAAACTTTAATGTTATGTTGAGGTTACAATGTCAGTTTATTATTCAATCCTAGTTGAGATCTTTAATCATCATAAAAGTGCATTTTTATCTAAAAGGTCACCTTATTTAAAGACAATCTTGCTTTTTAGCCCCATTTCTGCATCCCCTCTTTTCTTCTTAATGTGAGCAAAACATTGCCTTGGTTTATAAACCATTTTGTTACAAAGAACATTTAATTTCTAGTCTATTCTTATACTGGTCTAAAGTAAACTGTTACTTGACAGTAGTTTTCTTTATTTTTAGGATGTTATACGAGGTATCATGATGTGGAAAAAGTTTCCCTCACAAGGTCTCACATCCTTGAGTAACACACCAACACTCACAAATGTTTGGGTTCCAAGATGGTAAGTGTTTATACATTATTCTGACATGATACGCGACTTTGGCTCTATAAACACAGTGCAAGGAAAAAACGTGGTAAAATCTGCGACAATCCATGTAGAGTGACGTCATCCTATATCGAGTGACATCATTCATTGAGTGAGTTATTCAATGGAACATAATCTTCATCCGCGTTTTTACTCTCAGTTTGAACTTGTTTTCCTTTCATTAAGAATTGGCCATGTTAGAATCGAAATAATCACTATTGCCCTCGTGGATTATTTATTGTGCCTCATAACTCACAACTGTGGTTTATTGAACGATATACCACGATAGAAAGAAGATTATTTCTTAAATATAGTGTCAGTATATTTGAGCCATGCTCTGTGAAAAGGGGGTTTAATGCATCTGCAAAAATCATTGACCCAGGTCAGCCTGTGCAGTCTGCACAGGCTGACCTGGGCCAATACTTTTTGCTGTTAGTCAATTTTCTGCATGTCAAAAGACCAGCATACCTTATTGTTCAGTCATCATTCAGTTACTTGTTATACAAACAGGGTCTTATGGGTCATTACTTATGTGATAAGTTCTTGCTTGGTATCATGCATCACAGAGATGCATTAAGCCTCCTTATGCCAAAGCAAAGGTCATATGTTTTGTTATCAAAATTTGATAAATCAGATCTAGCGCTGGCAAGCGTTATAACATTATTAAAGATCAATGTAGTAAAAGTTAGCCTCAAAAGCTAATGAATGTCAGATTTCATTTTTCTTTACCACAAAATGAATAGGTCAGAATATGCTAAACCATATACATGCATTTACATGCAGTGATTCCATCATAAGATCCAATTCATTTCTCTGAATATGAATTATGTAAAATGAAGTCACAAATTATGTCAACTAATACTTATCTCAATTTGCAGCTTTTCTGAATTTTTCATTTTATAAACTGACAAAAGATATTACATATACTGTTTAACATTATGTTATCATTCCAGGGATGATCCATTTGGAAGTGATCTGTTGGCAGAAGAAACTCCCCCTCTTATGGATTCATTGTCAGCTGATGATAAGGAAAATATTGAAGAGTATGGCTAATCTTTCGCTAGCAAAAAAATAATATTCTTTGACATACTGTTCTAGCTTTCTACCAGTAACTTTACTAGCCCTGTTGCATAACTCATTACCACATGAAAAAATCTTAGAATTGTAGAAATTCACAACAATTGCAAATAACAATTTAGATATGGCTGGAATTATGTTTTTTGGCTGTTATACGGTAGAAAATATTGTGTTTAAAGTAGAAGCTGCTGATTACGATAAAAAAGTAAGATAATAACCAATATGTCACTGGCATATTGACACATGTATTTAAGTCTTAAAGGTCCAATGGCAGCCAAAAGTAAACAAAGGGGTGGTTATGATGCATTAAAATTTAAATTACACCATTATAAAGTATGGAGATACTTGTGAAGATGACAATATGTCATTGTACTATTGCTCTGAGTATTAGTCACTAGTTTCTGGCTGAAAAATGAATTTTACAACTGCTTTTGTTAACTTTTTATATGGTTTCAGATTTGATTTATCTGCCAGTCACCACTACTTGGACTGACTTTACAATACCAGATCTGTCGTCTTCACAATGATTACCATACTTTTAAAGATACTGTTTTAACCCTTTCCCAAATGATAAATTTCGGACCCTTCCGAACCAAAAGAGTTTGCAGACAACAATTTTAGATTTGGAGAAAATGTCAGAAATTCTCAAAAAGGGTAGAAAGCACTGTGAGAAAAAGAGAAATTGCTCGTTACAAGGAATTTCTCCTTTTCCCACAGTGTTTTCAAAAGACTTTTACTGCAGGCTTGTTTGTGAAATAGTTAATTTAAATACATATTTTACCTCATTGTCTACTTTTGCCACTATTGGGCCTTTAATCAACATTCAATTGATACATGTGTTAAAAGATATCCTTTTTGTCTAACAGAGATGATGAGGGAGAAGATGGAAGAACAACAGCAGGGGCAGGTGTAGCTCTGACACCAGAAATGGTGAATGCACAATTTATTCTTATTGATCCGTCCACACCTACAGAAGAGAAAGTTGCTCCGTAAGTACATGAATATTGCCATTAGATTAAATGAGAAAATGCAGGCAAGCATCATTTTCGAAGTGCTTTTTTATCCTTTGATTGACAATTTTTTTTATTCTAAGGTAAATTGAATTTGTCCTCTGCATATGCGTCCAGTTTTAGCTGGTCTAAAATTCTGTCAGTCTCGTAACCAAAAGGTCCTGAGTTCGATTCCCGGGAGCAGGTGTCAACTTAGGGATTTTTCATTGGCCCACACGTTCAGCGCGAGTACTGGTGTAGTTCCCAGGAAGCAGAATCGAGAGAGATTAGTATAAGCTGTCAGAACTTGTTTCTCAAACAATGTGAAATAAATATGTTTAACCCATTTCCACACAATCCCTACTTTTGACGCCCCTGAGAAAGTAGGCTTTAGAAAACATTGTCGGAAAAGGAGTAAATGCTGGTGACCAGAATTTTCTCCTTTTCCCACAATGTTTTCTACCCTTCACAAAACAAATTTCAATTTTCAGTTACATTTATTTTGTCATCTGCAAATGCTTTGAATTTGGACCAGTCTAAAATATTGTCGTTTGGTAATGAGTTAAACTAAACTAAAATTCCTTTGTTTGGGAAAGAGTTAGCAGAGAAAAATCTGAAAAATGGAAGGCTGTGCAACTTGAGCTATAATATCATTATATTCCCTTAACTAATAGATTTCTATCAAATCATTCAAATTGCAACTACTTAGCCTAAGTTGCACTATCAGTAACATACATGACTTGAGAACAGGGTTCCCACGCAGTCGGGAAAACGGGAAAAAGTCGGGAATTTCTTAAAACCCGTTCCCGGTCTTGAAAAAGTCTTGATTTTTGTTATATCTATGAAAAATCGGGAAAAACCCGGGAAAAGTACGAAACGTTTTGGGTATGAAACAAAAATTTAGGACGATAATAATTTTCGGTCTGCGTCCTCCATTTTTCGGATAAAGGTCCAATATTTTCTGCAATATATATCCTAGACCGTCATTGGTCGAAGAGGATGAATTTCCCAAATACATTAGGCCTACGGTCTTTTTTTTTAGGTTCACTGGTCCCGGAATAATTATTCTAATATTTAAACAAACCGGGATCCAGTGTATTAATTTCGGAGAACTCGGTACTTATCCTAAAATACAATGCAGCTGCGCTTTGTATTTTCCCGGGGACGAGTTGAAGTGAATTAACGTGAAAATGAGCTACAACAGTAAATATTACAGAAAACTTAAATCCATAGGGGTCTGAAAGGTTAACAGACTTTATCTTTATGAAGCCAAGTTATGATTCTCGTCGGGATGAGGTTGTCGAGTCGGAAGAAACTGAAAGTAAGCGCTTGTCTGCAATCATGGATCAAAACACTTCAAGTATTAAATCTAACAAAGTTACGATTATTCGTATTTTCAGAAACATTAAAAGCAGGGATATTGCCCTTTGAAAAGACCGGTTTATTTCTTCATGTACTTCAGGTCATGAAAACTGAACAATTAAAGTGAAAGTAAAACATGGTACTTTTGGATTAGGTTTTAGTTCCAATGACTGAAGAGGGAAAAGAACCTCTATTTGAAGGCTTACAGCAAAACTGTTGTCACAGTTGTGCATTATGATAGTAAATGATATGCAAGGACTTGATTCTGTGTCTCAAATCATAAAGAAAATAATTCCCAATGTTAGAGAAAAACAACACATTTTTAGCTTTGTGATCGCCCCATGTCTGTCGTGCATCGTCCACAATTTCTTAACATCTTCTCCTCCTAAACCACTGGGCCAATCTTGATGAAACTTGGCAGGGATGTTCCTTATTTAAATCTCCACCAAAGTTGTTCAAGATATTAAATTCCACCCTTAACTCTGGTTGCCATGGCATGGCAACCAAAGAAAAAAAAGAGCAAAATCTTTGAAAATCTTCTTCTCTGAAACTAGAAAGCATAGAGCTTTGATAATTGGTATGTAGCATCTCCTAGTATACTTCTACAAAAATTGTCCATATAATGCCCCTGGGGTCAAAACTGACCCCACCTCAGGGGTCACAAGTTTGAACATGGAAATAATAAAAGAAAACTTTGAAAAATCTTTTTCATTAAAACAAGAAGGGATAGAGCTTTGATATTTGGTATGCAGCATCTGCTATTGGACCTCTACCAAGATTGCTCATATGATTCCCCCAGAGTTCAAACTACCCCCCCACCCCCACCCCGGGGGTTACAAACTTTCGTATTTTGTATGTACTATCTTCTAGAGGACCTTTACCAAGTTTGCTCATATGGTGCCCCTGGGGTTCAAACTGGCCCTGCCCTGGTGGTCACAAGTTTGAACATGGGAACAAATAGGAAAATTTTAAAATTCTTCTGCTCTGAAACAAGATGGAATTTATGTAGATGTATTCCTTATGATGGTCTGCCAATAACAATATTTTACCCTTTTTCATTAAATGTCACATCATTGAAAAAGGGGGCTTGGTGTATATTTTCACTGTGGACCAATGTCTCTTTCATTACAGGACAAAATGTAATTAATGTTCATCTTGTTAAGCCACAGACAATAGTTATTTGATTTTATTTCATGAAACGACATGTTATCCAAATTGGGGACTAAATGTATAATTTCATTCTGGACCAATTACAGTCAGTTGGCCCATCCATCCGTGTTGACGGTTATCTTCTAAAGTCCTTGGCACTTATGAAACTTCATACATGTCTTCCTTAGGATAGCATTGTGATACAATTTTCTTCTGTAAGATAGGTCATGGACAAAGGGGTTACCTTTCACATACTGGACTTATCGAGCTCCAATAAATTAGTCAGTAATGTTGTGAGCTGTTAGTCTAGGGTTCCCAGTTTGGCTTGATTACTGTCTCAGTCAACATCCTTTGAAATTTGATAAAAAGTTATTGAGACAAGTCCAATTTGTGTCTTAACAATGTGCGAATGATGTTTTTTAATCTGTCTTTCGACCACCATTTTGACCAGGAAATGCCTCTTAAAGTTAATTCAGTCCCTTACAATACAATCCTGACTTTCAATGACCGTGAAGAAGAAGGGTTGTGAAAGCATTTTGGGAAAAGAAGAAAATGCCTTTTGCACAGTTACATACCCTGTCAGAATTATTTGGCCTTGAACTTCCATATTTGGTATTTATCTTCACTGTAGACCTTTACTACTTAGTACTCAGGTGAGTGATATAGGACCATCATGGGACCATCATGGCCCTATTATTCCCAATTTGCCTGGTTATGTAGTCTTATAAGGATCTATACTATTTGCCTTCAAATTCTTCATTACTTGTAGGAACTTAGGAACTGTAAGAGAACAGCATGGATCCTTATTAAACTGCCTGTATGGATAGGCTGATCTGAATCTATATTCGGTCATTTGAAGTTTTGTAGCTGGCCAAGTAAAGAAATGAAATAACTATCATGCAGTTAGAATGTTCTTTAAATCTTAATTTTTCATTAACACAAGGAATGTATGAAAGAAAGTAGCTTTCAAAAGGTTTTGCATTTCCAGTTTTTCTATTGCAAAAAACCTTGAATTTTGAAAAAAATCCTGGAAAAAGTCTGGAAAAAGTCTGGAAATTTGCAGGCAGGAAGTTGTGGGAACCCTGTGAGAATAGGTAGTTGCTGGTTCAAGTTCCTAACATGGCCGATTTCTCTCTGAGGATTGATTATAAGCACTGAGACAGGGTTCATTCCTCTCTCGCCGTGTATCATTGTTTTGATGATGGTCATGTTGGAAAGAAGCCAGGGCTAGGGATGAATGTTGGGCAAAGCACTGGTGACAGAAACTCTGGAAAAGCTTGAATAGGTGAAGTGGCTGCCACAGTATGACTGAAATAATGTTGAAAATAGCATTAAACACCATTTATTCAATCAAACAATCTTTCCCAATCAATCGGTCAATCAATTAATGCAATTGTAGCTGGCCTTTTAACCCTTCAACACACAATTCCAAGTTTTAACAACCCTAAGGAGAGGGCCTTTTGAAAATGTTATAGGACAAGGAGAGAATGCCAGTAACCAGCATTTTCTCCTTTACCCACAATGTTTTCTTCCCTTCTCAAATCAAATTTCTATATATCTATAAATAAGCAACATTTATTTTGTAGTCTGCAAATGCTTTCAATTTGGACTAGTCTAAAATTTTGTGGTTTGGTAAAGAGTTAATAGGCCTGCCAAGGACATTATGATATATCTCATTGGTTATGATATTATATTTTAGTGATGCTTTCCCCAATGGTAACAAGATGCCCTCTACAAATATCCCAGTGTCAGGCCATGGACCTGTACCAAGGTATATCTTGTTCTTTTTTTTCTACTTTCCATTAGTTGTGACTGTCTCGTGAAGAATTCTATTTACGGAAAAAGTCTCAGAGAATAAATAATTGAGCCATGTCCTATGGAAAGGCTGTATAATGTATCTGCAACAAGTATTGACATGGCATAGCCTGCACAGTCTACCAGATACATTTTTAGTTGCATGGTCAGATGGCAGGGGACTTGGAAACTTGTTCACGGCTGTGGTGCATTATGTTGCCCCGAGACGGAGGTGGCAACATGATTCACCACAGCCATGAACAAGTCTCCAAGTCCCCTGCCATCTGACCATGCAACAAATTCATCATATTGCAAAGTTTTACCATTCCAACATTTGTTATGCAAATTTTACCCGTTTTTTGGTTTAAATGATTGAGTAAGCTGACATAGTAGAATTTCCCTTCTGAGTGCCCCAATTCATTGAAAAATTGACGTCACTGGGAAATAACAACACTGAAACCTTGGTAATACATGCTAAAACATGAGCTTGGCTCATAATCTTGATCTACACAGCCATTTTGGATGTTGGGTTGATGGTGTATTTATGTATATGGGTCTCCCGAAAGGGAAACTGCTTTTTCATTGGTTTTGCCAGTGTATATGATATATATGTTTGGAGTATATTGTCCAATCAGATCACAAGAAATTTCTTTGCAGTATCATAAATGTTCGAGTCTGTTGTTTGAAAAAATGAATTTTATGGATCCATAATTAGCATCAAGGTCCGTATTTCGTGATGATAAGGAAACAACTTCATTTAACCCTTTCCCAAACAACAAATTTTAGACTCTTCAAGACTCAAAGAGTTTGCAGACCACAATTTCAAATTTGAAAAAAATGGCAGAAAGGTCTCCAAATGGGTAGAAAACATTGTGGGAAAAGGAAAAATTGCTCGTTACGAGCAATTTCTCCTTTTCCCACAGTGTTTTCAAAAGACTTGTACTGCACACACGTAAAAACAAGGGTTTGTTTGGGAAAGGGCTAATTAAGAATAGAGACCAGAATATGAGCTAGAAATTACATATCTTCATAAAAAATAATTTCTGGTCATTTTCATGTGAAAAGAATAACTTGGATAACTATTTTCATGCTTCTGCATGTCAAAGGAACAGTCTGCCTCATGATGTAGTGAGTCATGAGACAAAAATGGTTTTTATTGATTCATTATTATGTAAAAACTTCCTTAGCATAAAGTTTCAAGGATAAACATTAAAACCCTTTTTGCAAGATAATGACCCAATTTTATTTCTTTATTCATAGGGAGAAGAGAGAAGAGGAATTGGAATATTTTATTACCAAGAAATACAACAGGCTTGGTGCCAAAGTTCAGGCGAGAGTTAATTCATTAAACAATCTCACTACAGATGAAAATTTAGTTTTGAAATAATTAAGATTTGTGAATACTTGATCTTATCTATGGAGGAAGAGTGTTTATGAGTGCTCTAAACAGGAAATTAATGTTCAGTCCAGTTGGGTTACAAGATAGTAATTATTAAACTGAACTTTGTTAAGTCAGTTAACTGACGGAATATAATTTTTAATCGAAGTTTGTTTATTAAAAAAAAAATCTCTAAATTTGACAAGAGTGTGGTCTCCTATTTTCATTGCCTTTTTGACATTCTATTCAGCATTTATTATCTATACTATTTTTCACAACATACGCTTTCTTTTATCTTAATAACCCTTTACCAAAGAACAAAGACTTTAATCTTGTCCAAACTGAAAAAATTGAAAGCATTTACAGATGACAAATTAAATGGGGGGGGGGGGGGGGGGGGAAGAGATTCTGGAAATTGTCCTGGAAATTGTCTCTGAATGGGTAGAAAACATTGTGAGAAAAGGAGAAAATGCTGGTTACCAGCATTTTCTCCTTTTCCCACAATGTTTTCAAAAGGCCTCTTTTCAGGGTTGCTGAAACTTAGGATTGTTGGCTAAAGGTTTACTGCACTTGAAATTTAGCCAGACTCTTCAGTGCCTTGACCATGTGCCAAACAACAAAATTTTTAAGTTTATCCAAACTGAAAGTTTTTGCAGATGACAAATTAAAAGTAGTCCAGTTTTGCGAGAATTTGTTTGAAAGGTAGACAACTTTTGTCCCCACAATGTTTTTCGAACAGCTACTTTTTCAGGGTCATCCCTGGTTGGAATCTAAAGCTCGACAAGTTTTTTTATTTTGTCATCTGCAAATGCTTTCGATTTGGACAAGCGGAAAATATTGTCGTTTTGTAATAAGTTAACAAGTAAAATGACTGGAAGGAGAAATGTTTTAAGGCATAGCCTCCATTTTTGAATGATTTGTAAAATATTGTGGTGAAGGAGTAATTGCTTGTAACAAGGGAAGGAAAGGGGGGGGTAGAGGGTTGGACATTTATACTGTTTACCAAATAACCCTTTAACAACCCTCAGAGAAAAGCCTTTTGAAACCAGTGTGGGAAAAGGAGAAAATGCTGGTAACCAGCATTTTCTCCTTTTCCTACAATGTTTTCTACCGTTCCTAAAACAATTTTAAATTCTCAGCTTCATTTATTTTTGTCGTCTGCAAGTGGTTTTAGTTTGGACAGATCTAAAATTTTGTCATTTATTAAAGAGTTAAACAAATCTAGAAGTCTGTATGAAGAATGTTACACTGTCATATGTAAATGTACTGAATTGTTAAAATATATATTATGCACTTGATCAGATATTTGAAAAGTACGCCTCCAGAAGTCTAAAGATATATTGCTATCTAATGTAATGTGCTGTTAGAGGGGGAAAAAAAAACTGTGATACCTATTCTTGAGTTTATTTATTATGTATTTTCAAAACTGTAAACTGAATAAATGTCTTTACGTTATATGTTTGTTTATTCTGTGTGGTTTTCAACAATATTTAATGCTTTACTATTACCAAGCACCAAAATTTTATACTTGTCTGAATTGAAAGCATTTGCAAAACACTGGTACTTTTAACTCATTACCGAACAACAAAACTTTAGGTTTGTCCAAATCCAAAGCATTTGCAGACAACAGGATAAAAGTGACTGAAAATTTAAATTTGTTTTGTGAAGGGTAGAAAACATTGTGGGAAAAGGAGAAAATGCTGGTTACCAGCATTTTCTCCTTTTCTTACAATGTTTTCTAAAGGCTTCTTTCTACGGGGCATCAAAAGTAGGGATTGTGTGGTAACGGGTTAACACTTTACCACACAGCAAAATTCTGGACTATGACATGATTGCTTTCTTTACGTTTGATATGAATTTAATTTGAGCCAGGTTCTGTGACGGGTTTTGAAGAATTTGCAAAAAGTATTGACCCAGGTCAGCCTGCAGGTCAGCTGGCTGACCCAAAACACAGCTTTTTGCAATTATCTGCATGTGAAAGGATGGGTCTACCTTAAGATTCAGTAGATTGTTAGACAAAAATGGATTTTGTGGATGTATAATTATGAATTGACTTGCTTGGAATGATGCATCGTCGAGATCAGGGCTCGGTACATACAACAGGAAATTTACAGGATATCGTTCAGTCTATCAGTAATAGATTTTTGCTTGGTCTAAAACTACATAGGCTGCTTTGACCACTTCATCTTTTACCAGATGACATAATTTAAGTCTTGTCTAAATTCTAAGCATAATTATCATGCAGGTCAACAATAAAACTATGGCAAAAATTATGGGTTTTTGTTTTTAACACTTTCCCAAACAATCCCTCGTTTTTACAGGTCTGGAACAGTAGCCTTTTGAAAACATAGTGGGAAAAAGAGAAAATGCTGGTAACCAGCATTTTCTCCTTTTCTCACAATGTTTTCTACCCTATCATAGACAGAAATCTCTTTTCAGCAAGATTTGAATTGTCGTCTGCAAAGGCTTTCAGTCTGGTCTAGTCCAAAAGTTTGTCGCTTGGGAAAGGGTTAAAACAGTAGAAAACATTGTGGGAGAAGGAGAAAATGCTGATTATCAGCATTTTCTCCTTCTCCCATAATGTTTTTTAAAGTCTTTACCCTCAGGGTTGTTAAAACTCTGGATTATATAGTACAGGATTGAAATAGCAAACATATATTCAAATGTATTTCATAGTATATTTTATTAACAAAGCAGATCGTTTTACAAAAAAAGATATAAATGCAACAGTCTGCAAAATAAATCTGGTGTATTACAATATTTCAAGAAACAAAACCTGTTATATACATTACAGAGGCTTTGTACAGTGTTTAACATAAGTATTTTAAAAAATGTAGCATAATATAAACAAACATGTGCTAAATTCACTGAGAAACAAGAGCTGTCAGAGATGGGTTATGCTCCCCGAACAAGTGCTTGTCATAAAATGTATGAAATTAATATGAATTCACTTCTTTTATCCTAAAAGATATCAGAGAAAAACCAATTTTTTACATGAAGCCCCCTTTTTCCGTGACACAGCCTTTGAGAAACCGGGAAAGAGGTATCTGGGCAAGGTTCAAACAAGTTCAGATTTGAAATTTCACAAATTTTTTAATACTGATGTGGGAGATATTAGTGAAAAACAATCTTTTTACATGAAGCCCCCTTTTTCCATGATGCAGCTTCAAATTAAGAAACCTGGAAGAAGGTATTTGCACATTGTTCCAAGATGTTCAGATATGAAGTTTGATAAAATTTGGTCCAGGGGTTGTGGAGAAATGGCTTCAGACGGCTGAACAGACACACAGACGAACAGACATACGCACAGCGTGGCGACTATATGCTTCCCAGAAATGTTTCGGGGAGCGTAAAAAAGTTATTTCTTACAAACACAAAAGTTGGCAATAAATGCATAGCTAAAATACATACAGCTCCACCCCAGAGACAAGCCCCTGCAATAAAGATCCATGCTTTTGGAGGTTTAACCCTTTACCACAAATGACAACTTTTAAGGCGCCTGAAAGAGGCTTTTGAAAACATTGTGGGAAAAGGAGAAAATGCTGGTTACCAAGGAAAGAGTCATCTCCCATAAGATAGTACATGGTTGTATGGTGTATAATGCCCTTTTCAACATTATTTCAGTTATATCACTGCAGCCAGTGCACCTACCCACAGTTTCCTGGAGTCCCTTTAACCAGTACTCTGCACAATTTTCTTGCCAAACCGCTGGCTGCTTTCCCACCTCCTGTAAGAGAGTACATGATTGTTCTCTACAAAGTGCATTCAAAATAAACTCTTTATAAAGCCACAAAATGTTTTAATAATCCAATTTGAAAGCATTTGCAGGTGACAACTTATTGTGGCTCAAACTTGAAAATCGGAGTAGGAATTGGGGGGGAGGATGTTTTCCTTTTTCCACAATGTTTTCAAAAGGTTTTATAAGATAAATTTGGCTCAATTGATAGGATTTGAAAGTGTTGAATATATCCTTCTCATCAAAAAGGATAGAAAACATGGTGGAACAAGAGCGGCAAATTGTCACAAGATACGCCCGTCTGACCCCAAGTTGTAAAGCTGGGGCATGCACTGGACAAAATTCAAGTATGAAAAAAAAATAATAAAGCGAGCAAGAGTTATGATTCCTGTGCACTGCACTCCCCCTTGATGAGATCTATCCACCTATGAAATTTCATAACCCTAGCTAGTATAGTTTTGGAGATAAGCTCCGGACAAAATTCAAGTATGAAAAACAACAAAGGGCAATAACTCAAAAATTAAGCAAGCAAGGATTATGATTCCTGTGCACTGCACTGCCCCTATGTGAGATCTATCCACCTATGAAATTTCATAACCGTAGGTAGTATAGTTTTGGAGATATGCTCCGGACAAAATTCAAGTATGAAAAACAACAAAGGGCAATAACTCAAAAATTAAGCAAGCTAGAGTTATGATTCCTGCACATTGCACTCCCCCTCGATAAGATCTATCCACCCATAAAATTTCATAACCCTAGCTAGTATAGTTTTGGAAATATGCTCCGGACAAAATTCAAGTATGAAAAACAACAAAGGGCAATAACTCAAAAATTAAGCAAGCAAGAGTTATGATTCCTGTGCACTGCACTCCCCCTCGGTGAGATCTATCCACCCATGAAATTTCATAACCCTAGCTAGTATAGTTTTGGAGATATACTCTGGACAAAATTCAAGTATGGAAAACAACAAAGGGCAATAACTCAAAAATTAAGTGAGCAAGAGTTATGATTCCTGCGCACTGCACTTCCCCTCGATGAGATCTATCCACCCATGAAATTTCATAACCCTAGCTAGTATAGTTTTGGAGATATGCTCCGGACAAAATTCAAGTATGAAAAACAACAAAGGGCAATAACTCAAAAATTAAGCAAGCTAGAGTTATGATTCCTGCGCACTGCACTCCCCCTCGATGAGATCTATCCACCCATGAAATTTCATAACCCTAGCTAGTATACTTTTTGAGATATGCTCCGGACAAAAATCAAGTATGAAAAATAACAAAGGGCAATAACTCAAAAATTAAGCGAGCTAGAGTTATGATTCCTATGCACTGCACTCTCCCTCGATGAGATCTATCCACCCATAAAATTTCATAACCCCAGGTAGTATAGTTTTGGAGATATGCTCCGGACAAAATTCAAGTATGAAAAACAACAAAGGGCAATAACTCAAAAATTAAGGAAGCAAGAGTTATGATTCCTGCGCACTGCACTCCCCCTCGATGAGATCTATCCACCCATGAAATTTCATAACCCTAGCTAGAATAGTTTTGGAGATATGCTCCGGACAAAGAACTGGACGCCGCCCGCCCGCCCGCCCGCCACGGGTGATCCCATAATATGTCCCGTCTTCGACGGGCGTATAAAAAGGAGAAAATATTGGTTACCAGCATTTTCTCCTTTTTCCTCATTGTTTCCAACAATAATCTCAATAGTTTTCTTTAAGGCTTTTAAAACAATGGATTTAAAGTAAATAGGTAAGACTCCCTAAAGAAAATTGCCATGAACGCTTTATATCGCTCCACTGGCTAATAAGTAAAAACCCGACATGCCAAACATAATAATACTTGGCCAATTGATTTCAAAAATGAGACCCCTATGACAGCACTAAAATCAGCAGCCTTAGTTCTCATGGTTACTAACAAGAAGAGTTCTAAAGTTATCACTTTATAAGCCCATGTAAAACTTCTGACCCTAGGGGTGGGATCAAATTCAACCCTAGGGCTGTAATTTGGGGACTCTTATTTGAGGCCCACTACATAAAGCCACATGCAAAATTTGGTAACCGTAGGCTCTACGTCTAAGTACAGAGAGGATGGACAAAGCACGAATGATGCACCACTGACACCAAGCCATGACATAAGCCTGCTGGCCTTCGGGCAGTGGAGCTTAAAAACCAATAAATAATTTTTCACAACATAATATTGGATGGTAGCTTCATAATGTTGAGTATAATTATACATGAAGATGATCAGAAGCAAACTAAAATTGGAATTATGTTCGTTTTCTAACAACAAAACCTAGATAAATGCCCTTCAAGTAATAAATTAGCAAAAGACTGTACAGAAAAAGACGTGTGAAAACAAAATGCCCTTCAAGTAATAAATTAGCAAATGACTGTACAGAAAAAGACGTGTGAAAACAAAATGCCCTTCAAGTAATAAATTAGCAAATGACTGTACAGAAAAAGACGTGTGAAAACAAATGAATGAGTCTAAATAGGAACACTTAACTTTTTACCACAATCATGAGAAAGAAAGCTCTTGAAAACATTGTAGGAAAAGAAGAAAATGCTGGTAACCAGCATTTTCTTCTTTTCCCACAATATTTTTTCATTTTTCTAGGACCAATTCCATCATTTCATAGTTGTTTGTTGCCTGCAAATGCTTTCACTTTGGCCTTTTTTACAGTTTTTTTTTTCATGGGATAAAGAGTTAAAATAATCTACTTCTGCAATTTTACAGACTTTAGAATCAGATTTGCGATTATAATAATTTTTCTAAGATGGGTTTGATCTCCATCAACACAATCTGAAAAAATTATGTTTATATCACCTATAAAGATGTGAGATTTATGAAAAAAGCCATGCCATTTTACATTGTATCAATATCAGGGAAAAAATTCTAAAATATCAAGGGTTAATTACTGACCCAATACCACTTATGCAATTTATAATCAGAAAGCTATTTATTCCCTTACCACACAATCCTGTCTTTTTAATGAGCCTAAGAGAAAAAGCTTGTAAAAACATTGTGGGAAAAGGAGAAAATGCTGGTAAACAGCATTGTCTCCTTTTCCCACAATGTTTTTTCAATTTCCTAAATCCATTTCCATTAAGCATTTGCCTTCGATTCTTACTATTTTTTTTAAATTTTCCATGGGGTAAAGAGTTAAAATACTAAGCTTCTGCAATTTTACAGACTTTAAAAAAATCAGATTTCAGATTATAATCATTTTCTGAGATGGGTCTGATCTCCATCAACACAATCTGAAAAATCTTTGTGTATATCACCTATGAAGATGTGAGATTTACGAAAAAAGCCATGCCATTTTACATTGTATCAAAATCGGGGGAAAAAATTGTAAAATATCAAGAGTTTAATTACTGACCCGATACAACTTTTGCAATTTATAATCGGAAAGGTGTTTAATCCCTTACCACACAACCCTGTCTTTTTAATGACCCTAAGAGAAAAAAAAACTAGTAAAATCATTGTGGGAAAAGGAGAAAATACTAGTAATCAGCATTTTCTCCTTTTCCCACAATGTTATCCGAATTTCCCTGGACCATTTCCATCATGCATTTGCTTTCAATTTTTTACTATTTTTCAAAAAATTTTCATGGGTTAAAGAGTTAAAATACTGTGCTTCTGCAATCGTACAGACTTTAAAATCAGATCTGTGATAATATTTTCTAAGATCGGTCTTATCTTCATCAACACAATCTGAAAAATCTATGTTTATATCACCTATGAAGATGTGAGATTTACGAAAAAAGCCATTTCACATTGAATAAAAACAGGGGAAAAATAAAAAAAATACCAAGAATTAATTACTGAATAATTGCAATTTATAATCAGAAAGTTTTTTAACCCATTACCACATAATCCTGCCTCTTTAATGACCCTGAGAGAAAAAATTTTTGAAATCATTGTAGCAAAAGGAGAAAATGCTATTAAACAGCGTTTCTCCTTTTCCCCACAATGTTTTCTCCATTTCCTAGGACCATTTCCATTAAACCTTTGCCTTCAATTTTTACTATTTTTCAAAATTTTGTTGTGGGGTAAAGAGTTAAAATAATATACAACTGCAAATTGTACAGACTTTACAATCAGATCTAAGGGTATACTTCTAAGACCAGTCTGATCTTTATCTACAAAACCTGTAAACTTAACTTTTAAGTCACCTATGACAACATGATTTGCAACAAGTTTACAGAGGCATTCGGACATTTCCGTAGAGTGTTGTAGTCTTACCTGGGATTACCCTGCGCAGTTTGTGTAGGCTAATCAGAGGCAACACTTTGCGACTACATTAAATATTATGCAACAGTATACTTGGGTAAAACAGAAAATTACATAAAAATGGAAAGTGTTGTTTCAGATCAGCCAGTGCTGACTGTGCATGCTGATCCGAAACGACACTTCAGGTAATTGTCTGAATGCCCTTTTTCTCTTGTTGAAGGCCATATAGAATCTACGGAAAAAAAAGCAGGAATGCCATTTACATCGTATCAAAATAGGAATTTTCTTTTTTTAAATCAAAGTAACTTACTAGCCTGATTCCACTTTTGCAATTTATAATCGGAAAAGAATTTAGTAATTTACCACATAATCGTGACTTTCAACGACCACGAGAGAGGTTTATGAAGGCATTGTAGGAAAAGGAGAAAATGCTGGTCACCAGCATTTTCTCCTCGTCCAACAATGCTATCCTTTCAACAAATCAGAATTCATCATTTACACATTATTTAATTTGTAGTTTGCAAAGGCTTTTAACTATGATCAGTTTAGAGTTTTGTCACATGGTAAAGAGTTAACTTCCAACCACCGAGGTGATCCTGAGGGGGAGGGCTTAACTCTTTACCAAATAACAATGTATTCCGCTTGTCCAAAACAACAACATTTGCAGATGACAAAATAGAAGTGACTGAAAAACTGAAATTTGTTTTGTGAAGGGTAGAAAACATTGTGGGAAAAGGAGAAAATGCTGGTTACCAGCATTTTCTCCTTTTCCCACAATGTTTTCTAAAGGCTTCTTTCTCAGGGTTGTCAAAAGTAGGGATTGTGTGGTAATGGGTTAAGGAAGCACTGCAGAAAAAGGAGCAAATGCTAGTAACCAACATTTTGTCTTTCTTCCACTGTGTTTTCTCCCCTTTAGGAAATATAAAATCATCATTTGAGCTGTAATTTATTTATTTTCTTATAAAGCTATTAAATGGATGGATGACTAAACAATTTTGCCATTTGAAGACTTAACATTTTAAGGAACAGTCCTGTTTTCAAAAACATTGTGGTAAAAGGAGAAATGCTTGCAATTTGCATTCCTTCTTTTTTGACAATATTGTCAACCCCTTTGAGAAAAACAACAGAACTAGGCGCTTATGCATGGCTGTACATGCTTGATTTTCAGTGGAAATGCTGCTAAATCAAACTAGAGCTGTCACCGAATGTGACTTAACCCTTTCCAAAACAACAAATTTTGGACCCTTCCAAACTGAAAGAATTTGCAGACGACAATCTTAGATTTGGAGAAAATTGTGGAAAATTCTCAAAAAAGGAAGAAAACACTGTGGGAAAAGGAGAAATTGCTCGTTATGAGTAATTTCTCCTTTTCCCACAGTGTTTTCAAAGACTTTTACTGCAGACACATAAAAACCTGGGCTTGTTTGGTGTTTGGGAAAGGGTTAATACCCCCTCTGTGCTTTAACTCTTTGCCACACGATCCCGACTTTTAACGACCCTAAGAAAGAAGCCTTTAGAAAACATTGTGGGAAAAGGAGAAAATGCTGGTAACCAGCATTTTCTCCTTTTCCCACAATGTTTTCTACCCTTCCCAAATCAAATTTCAAATTTTGATTCACATTTAGTTTGTCGTCTGCAAATGCTTTCAATTTTGACTTGTCTTAAACTTTGTCGTTTGGTAAAGAGTTAACAGAAACAGGCAATTATTTGTACACAGACAGACACACAGACGGACACACAGGCCAATTCCAGTATACAGCCAAAAAAGTTTGTTTTGCCGGGGTATAAAAAGGGACATGACCATCTCAAAAATACATTGATAGTTACTGGCTCCTATTGCATAGGATCCTATCGATAGTAAACATATCAAGTTTAAAGTAAATATTTACAGTAATAACAGAGGTATTCAGTCCAGTCAAAACTTGTTACTGGTCGTTGTATGAGTAGTGGTATGGCTTGTGGTGGGTTTAGCTGTCGTGGTCTTTACATCACTATAGCAACTGACAAACTGGTAAGTCTGTAGGGTGGTCTGTTCCGAATGACCAAGATATTCATAGTTACATGTGAAACTGAAAGAGAATAAATTTTGAAAATGCACTGCCACTGTCATAGAAAATAACTTAACCCTTAACTCTACCACACAATACCGACTTTTAACGACCCTGAGAAAAGAGCCTTTTGAAAACATTGTGGGAAAAGGAGAAAATGCTGCATTTTCTCCTTTTCCCGCAATGTTTTCTATCCTTCTCAACCAAATTTCAATTTTTCAGCCACATTTATTTTGTTGTCTGCAGAATACTTTCAATTTTGATCGGTCTAAAATTCTGTCATTTGGTAGAGAGTTAAGCAAATGAAAAAAAGTTAGACTGGTCCAAATTTCCAAATTAAAAGCATTTGCAGATGATAAATGTTGGGCAAATTACAATTTGTCTGTGAAGGGATAGAAAACATTATGAGAAAAGAAGAAAATGCTGGTTACCAGCATTTTCTTCATTTTCCACACTGTTTTTGAAAAGTCCTTTTACTTGTGGTCATTCAAACTTGGGACTGTGTGTTAACCCATTACCACACAATCCCTACTTTTGATGCCCCTGAGAGAGAAGCCTTTTGAAAACACTGTGGGAAAAGGAGAAAATGCTGGTAACCAGCATTTTCTCCTTTTCCCACAGTTTTTTTTTACAATTCCCAGAGCAAATTTCAATTTTTCAGTCACCTTTAATTTGTCGTCTGCAAATGCTTTCAATTTGGACCAGTCTAAATTTTTCTTGTGTGGTAAAGAGTTAAGGGGTGAACTCTAACCCAATCAACAACATAGTTGGCTTGTTTAACTTGAAAGCATCCAGGGCCCTAATTTCTACAATTATGAATGAAATGATAGCATTTTCTTCCCACAGTTTTATCAATGGCAATCTGTCTCCTGATTAATGTAAAAGAATTTTACCAAGCAACAAAAAAAATGAGACTTGTCCAAATTGAAAGAAAAAGCAGACGACAATTTGATTGTGAATCAAATAATAGAAGTTTCCTTTGATATGGTAGAAAAAATTGTGCAAAAAGGAAAAAATGCTGATCACCTGCATTTTCTTCTAATCACATAATGTTTTCAAGAGCTTTCTGTCTCTGAGTCATTTAACCCTTTACCAAACAACAAAAGTTTAGACTGGTCCAAATTGAAAGCATTTGCAGACGACAAAATAAAAGTGATTGAAATTTTAAAAATTTCTTTTGGGAAGGGAAGAAAACTGTAGGAAAAGGAGAAAATGCTGGTAACCAGCATTTTCTCCTTTTCCCACAATGTTTTCAAAAGTTTTCTATCTCAGGGTCCCAAAACCAGGGACTGTTTGGTGAAGTGTTAACTCAAGATTTACACTTTACTAAAATGGTCCTGTGCTTAACCTTTTCCCAAACAAGCCCTGGTTTTTACGTGTCTGTAGTAAAACTCTTTTGAAAACACTGTGGGAAAAGGAGAAATTGCTCGTTACGAGCAATTTCTCCTTTTCCCACAGTGTTTTCTACCCTTTTTTGAGAACTTTCTGCCATTTTCTTGAAATAAAGGTTAGGAAACTTTCTGCCATTTTCTTGAAATAAAGGTTTGGAAGGGTCCAAAATTTGTCGTTTGGGAAATAGTTAAACATCCTAACATCGGATGAAGTAGGCAATGATAATGTGTTAACTCTTTACCACACGACAAAATTTTAGACTATTTCAAGTTGAAAGCATTTGCAGACGACAAAATAAAGGTGACTGAAAAATTGAAATTTGTGCTGGAAAGGGTAGAAAACACTGTGGGAAAAGGAGAAAATGCTGGTTACCAGCATTTTCTCCCTTTCCTACAGTGTTTTCAAAAGGCTTCTTTCTCAGGGGCGTCAAAAGTAGGGATTGTGTGGTAATGTGTTAACATGACAATATACTTACTCAAAGAGCATCATCATCTCATGGGCCCAGCGTGTAGGGTTTTGACAAGGTTGTCTGTAAAAATTAAAAAAAAAATCTTTCTCTATTTTAGCTTTTGCACATTACTTTCTGTGGAAGAGAATTATTGTAAGTTATGAGACATTGACTGATTAACTTTTTACCACATGAGAAAATTTTAGACTGGTCCAAATTGAAAGCATTTGCAGACGACAAAATAAAGGTGACTGAACAATTGAAATTTGTATTGGGAAGGGTAGAAAACATTGTGTGAAAAGGAAAAAATGCTGGTTACCAGCATTTTCTCCTTTTCCCACAGTGTTTTCAACAGGCTTCGTTCTCAGGGGCGTCAAAAGTAGGGATTGTGTGGTAATGGGTTAAGTCTCTACCACACAATCCCAAGTTTTAACGACATTCAAGAAAAAGCCTACTGAAAACATTGTGGGAAAAGGAGAAAATGCTGATGGCCAGCATTTATCCTTCTCCCACAATGTTTTCTACTCTTCTTAACCCTTTACCAAACAATCCCTGGTTTTTACGCCTCTGAGATAGAAGCCTTTTGAAAACATTGTGGGAAAAGGAGAAAATGCTGGTAACCAGCATTTTCTCCTTTTCCCACAATGTTTTCTATCCAGCTGGAAACAATTTTCAATTCTTAAGTTATGTTTATTTTGTCGCTTGCAAGTGCTTTCAACTTGGACCAGTCTAAAATCTTGTCATTTGGGAAAGGGTTAAGTCAAGTTTCATTTTTTGAGTCATGTTTATTTTGTTGTTCACAAATGCTTTCATTTTGGAAAAGTCTGAAATTTTGTCATTTAGTAAAGAGTTAAATGGTACTTCATGCCACTTTCAACATTCATTCAGTCACATGACAGCAACAGCTCATATTTTCATATACTAGTATTTCCTTGGTTTTTTACCAGTACTAGCTAGGACCCTGAAGTGTCTTGCCCAAGGACACTCCCACAGTAAAAACCCAATGGATCAAGTAAGACTGAAACACTTTACCACTGAGCCATGCAAGACCCTTAAGTCCTTTATAATTTTCTTCTTACTTGATCAAATAAGAGATTAAGATTTTAACCCTTTACCAGATGACAAAATTTTAATCCTTTTCAAATTGAAAGCAATTGCAGATGGCAACTTTAATACGGCTAAAATGGTGAACTGTTCATCGAAAGGATAGAAAACATTGTGGGAAAAAGGAGAAAACGCTGGTTACCAGCATTTTCTCCTTTTCCCACAATGGTTTCATAAGGCTTGTTTCCAAGGATCATCAAAAGTTGTCATTGTTTAATATAGGGTTAGGTAAGATATGAATTTCCACCTGTCCAGATTCAAGTGTACTTTTCCAAGATTGTAGATTTATTTTCTTTATCTCCTGTACTAAATTCACAGCTGACAGCTTTCACAGCTTTCTTATGAACATGTGAATTTTAACCCTTTACCACACAATCTTTGTCTGGTACAGAGTTACATGTAGCTGAGTTTTCATGGTGTACATAGGAGTTACAAAAACTATCTAGGAACTTCACTTTGAATGAGGCAAAGGGGTATTCTGATCTACTATGATCCAGTATGAAATTCGAAAATCAACTTACACCATATATCCCATCTGATTATGTTTATCTAGCGACACATTCACCCCTACAAAGTACGCTTCTTTTGATCTCATCGGTACGTCTAGGGACGTAGAGTTGGACGACTCGGCTATCACTTGGGTATCGTATACCACAGACAATTTCATGCTTGTCACTTTGAGAGAAAAATAATTCTCATTTGACACGTTCACTGAGTTCTGAAAGAGACAGAATAAATACGAGCCATGCTCTGTGAAAAGGAGGCATAATGCACTGGCGAAAAATATAGAACCAGGTCAACCTGCGCAGTATGTGAGCTGAGTCTAAACTTTTTGCCAACTGCTGAACAAAATGGATTTAACCATTTAAATTTTGGACCAGTCCAAATTGAAAGCATTTGCAGACAACAAAATAACTGTGACTGGAAATTTGAAATTTGTTTTGTGAAGGGTAGAAAACATTGTGGGAAAAGGTGAAAATGCTGGTCACCAGCATTTTCTCCTTTTTCCACAATGTTTTCAAACGGCTTCTTTCTCAGGGCCGTCAAAAGTAGGAATCGTGTGGTAATGCATTGATAAGTAGGTGAAGACTTGCTTGGTAAAATGCTTTATGGAGATGTATTTCATTTACTGATAGATTGCACAGTGTTTAACACTGTTTTCAACATTAGTTCAGTTATATTACTGCAGCAAGTGCACCTACCCATGCTTTCCTGGAGTTTCTTTTACCAGCACTCTGAACAATATTCTTTCCAAGCCACTGGCTTCTTTCCCACATGATCATCAAAATGGTCATCGATGAGACAGGAATGAATCCTGTCACAATGCCTATCATCAATCCTTGGAAAGAAATTGACTGAGCCAAGGATTGAACCAGGGGACCGACCTCCTGAAACTCTGGACTGTTTTGTAAAGGGTTCACAAATTAAGGGTACATTTGTCTGTATTGGGGTTGAACTCTTTACCAAACAAACAAAACAGACATTCTCTATCAGAATCCTTGAAAGTTAGGATTGTGTGGTCAAGGGTTAAAGCCATATTAACTGCAGTCAAGGCACCTACTTGTGTATTACCTTGTTTTCTCACACCCGCTCTGGCACTACTTTTCTCACATGCATCAGAGGTGACCATGACGGACCAAAAACGGCTGGAAAGAGAGTTTGCCTCAGTCAGGTTTCCAACCTGCAGCCAGCAGTAAGTAAACACAAACTTCCAGTGAATATGCTAACACAGAATCAATACTTACAACAAGAAGAAATGAGACCAGTTCTTCTGACACATTTATATAAACAGGTCCGTGAGGTTCCAGATAGGGTTTCAGGCTCTCAATATTTACGGAACGTGGAAACATGAAAAACAGCACTAAACCTGCTATCAACAAACACATAAACACGGCTAGGAACACCCATAGTTTCCTGAAAGAATAATTTCTAAACTTTATCAACAAATTTTAACAATTTTAGTCTTTAACTCTCTATCACACAATCCCGACTTCTAGTGACCCTTAAAAATAAAACTTTTGAAAACATTGTGGGAAAAGAAGAAAATGCTGGTAACCAGCATTTTCTTCTTTTCCCACCATGTTTTCTACCCCTCCCAAATGGAATTTTGATACACATTATTTTTGTCGTCTGCAAATAATTTCAATTTGGATAAGTCCAAAATTTTGTTGTTTGGTACAGAGTTAGGTCACATTTACTTTGTTGTCTGCAAATGCTTTTGATTTGGATAGATCTAAAATTATATTGTTTGCTCAAAGGTTAGGCATACACATACATAGATTCCTTGCCATATCAAACAATATTAGGCATATATCCAAAGAACTTGCAGACAGCTAAAAGGCTGGAACTTGTCTTTGACTCAAAAACATCTATATGGGAAAAGGGGAAAATGCTGGTTCCAAAACACATCACCTGCAAGGATTTCAAAATAAGGGGTTGTTCAATAACACATTATGTGCTCAGCTCTGATGGCTACATACATTTAATTTATTCAATAACCATGCTCCTTTGATTGTATGGTGTCTAAGGCTGTTTTCAACATTAATTCAGATTATATAGATTAAACAGCTACTTAATCTATCTATGCTTTCCTGGGCTTTCAAGAAATTATTCAAGCTGTTGATTTACATTAGTGAACCCTAAGTTTCAAGCCTTGTAAGTTACTGAGATAATGCCAAACTGGGTCGACCTTTTTTTTTCCAGATGCATTTAGTCCCCTTTTGCACAGGCTGGCATGGATCAATACCGTACTTTTTGAAAAGGCTTTTTATCCACTCTCACAAAAAGTGACCTGGGTCTATACTTTTTGCGAATGCATTAACTCTTTACCAAACCACAAAATTTTAGACAGGTCCAAACTGAAAGCATTCATAGGCAACAAAATAAATATGAATCAAAAATTGAAATTGATCTGGGAAAAGTAGAAAACATTTTGAGAAAAGGAGAAAATGCTGGTCACCAGCATTTTCTTCTTTACCCACAATGTTTTCAAAGGCTTTCTTTCTCACGGCCGTTAAAAATTGGGATTGCAGGGTTTTCCCTCGGCCACAAAAATAGGGGGTCATTGTGACCCCCTACTCAAAAATAATGGGGGTCATTTTGAAATTTGTGGGGGTCACAACAAAATGTAATTCGCTTAAACAAAAGCTACTTTTTGTGAAAGTATGTACATGTGTTCTTTTAAGTGTAGCCTCTCGCTATGGTTAAGGGTTATTTTGTTTTTATCACAGGAATCGACCATTTCGTTGGCGACCAGATTGGGAAGTCTCTGTTATTTTTCTTGATAAAGATTATCCGTTTCGGCCGAAAATAAACTATTTTCAGCAATTAGATAAATGACCGATTCTTGCGTTTTGACACGCGGGTTGCATTCATGCCGCTGTTCTCAAAGAATAACAAAGTGTACCTTTAGCTAATTTACAGTGAACCCTGGAGACCTTGAAATGATGTTCTGGGTGCTCTTACCAGCTGCAGTATCGTCTGATCTTTGTTTAAGGGCTCTTCTTCCTTGCAGACAGCAAGAATGACGTCGATTTTGACAGGAAACATATTGTTTTCATACGAGATCGACTGGTTTAGTTTAGACCCGTTTAAAGACCGACGGTATTTTAGTAAAATCGATACACAGTCCAGTGTGTCGTCCCATTTTCCCTTCATACTCCAGATTTTTCATCTGCTCACGGTGTAACAGTGTCAGAAGTATATACGATCATTATTACCTCTTATTGTATTTGTGTGTCCACCATGACGCATTACTGAAAAAAATGCGGGTCAATTTCCTTAAAAGTGCGTCAAAACGCACAAAATCGTGCATCAAGGAAAACCCTGGGATTGTGTGGTAAAGAATTAAATCCCCCTTTTCACAGATCATGGCTCATTAACTCTTTACCACACAGTCCCGATTTTTAACAACCCTGAGAAAGAAGCCTTTTGAAAACATTGTAGGAAAAGGAGAAAATGCTGGTAACCAGCATTTTCTCCTTTTCCCACAATCTTTTCTACCCATCCCAAAACAAATTTTAATTCTTTAGTCACATTTAATTTGTCATCTTCAAACACTTTCAATTTAGACAAGTCTAAAAATTTCTCGTGTGGTAGAGAGTTAATAGATCACAAGTAAGAAAGGATTTCCATACGTTCTTCTTGGTTTTAGTCTGTCATCTTTCAGTGGTATCAAAGCTATCAACTGGCTTTCTTGCTCTGTTTGAAATACAAAAATATCAAAAATGAGACAATAAAACATCAGTGAATTAAAGCTAAATCTAGTCGTACTCAAACAGATTAAAACTGTATACGATACAGATTCCTGTCAAATAAACAAAAAAGTTATGACAGCCCTGTATCACTCCACTGCATTTATCACTCTACACAATCACAATTTTAACTCATTACCACACGAGAAAATTCTAGACTAGTCAAAATTGAAAGCATTTGCAGACAACAGAATAAAGGTCATTGAAAAATTGAAATTTATTCTGGGAAGGGTAGAAAACACTGTGAGAAATGGAGAAAATGCTGGTTACCAGCATTTTCTCCTTTTCCCACAGTGTTTTCAAAAGGCCTCTTTCTCAGGGGCTTCAAAAGTAGGGATTGTGTGGTAACGAGTTAAATGTGTGTGAAGAAAGAAAACACTGTGGTAACCAGTATTTTGTCCTTTTCCCACCATGTTTTATACTCTACTGTACTAATTTTTTTAAGCCCTGTTTTAATTTTCATCCGCAAATGCTTTCAGTTTGGACAAGTCTGCAATTTCTGTCATATGGTTTAGGTTGAAATACACGAGTTATATTCATAATAAAAATACATCACATTTTAGTATTTAACCTTTTACCACACAATTCCTAAATTTATCGACCCTGGAGAAGGAAACTTTTGAAAACACTGTGAGAAATGGAGAAAATGCTGGTAACCAGCATTTTCTCCTTTTCTCGCAATGTTTTCTATCCTATCAAAGACAGAAATTGTCATTTTAGCAACAATTATTCTGTCTGCAAATGCTTTCAATTTGGACAAGTCTACATTTTTGTTGTGTGGTAAAACGTTAAAATGTGAACCCCTACTGTGACACAAGTCACACAATGACCTCAATAAGAAAAAGTCCAGGAAAAATCCTGTATGATTATATGGTTCAGTAGCAGTATGATGAAAGAGAACAAAGGTAACAAGTCCTGCACATCAGTTTCACATGTAAAGAAACATGAGCCTGTATTCTGAAGTAAAGCAAGGGAGAAAAGTGTGCCTGACATGGGACTCGAGCCCATGACCCCCTGCATTCTAGTACCGCAGCTCTACCAACTGAGTTAGCAGGGTATCTGGTCGTGAGTACATGTATACCCAGAGTCATATATCGCAACAATTCATTAACTCGTAATGACATGTCTCATTAAATTACACAATAAATGTCGCAAAATTCCTCCCTCTCCTGATTGTTTTCAAAACTTTTGGAGTAACCAACTCCCCCTTCAGTCCCCATGATGGACTGCTGGTGCCAAATCCTGTGTTCACTAATGTACCTCGTCGCCAGTGAAGTAAATCAAGGGAGAAAAGTGTGCCCAACGTTGGACTCTAACCCTTGACCCCCGGAACTCGAGTACCGCAACTCTTCCAACTGAGCTAGATGGGCATCTGGTTGTGAGTCTAGCCAACGTCATATATCGCAACAATTCAATAAATCGTAATGACATGTCTCATTGAATTACACAATAAATGTCAGATGGTATTTCTCCTCCAATACCCATGTTATGAGTACTCATTAGAATCGTCTCGCTGAGATGATTCTAATGAGTAACCTCAACACGTTGTTTAGCGAAGTATGGCCTTTTCTCATTTCTCCGTTCATTCTCGCTTCTCAGTTCATGTACATGTACTTAAGCAGAAGGAATAACCGCTCGTGACGTTTTGTTCCACCCTGGTTCTATTCTACTCTGTCAGATATTATGCATAACATCCTTACCCAGCATCAATAGTATTTTTCTATTGAATAAGGCACATAAATGCAACAAAAGAGTGTGATTTTCACAGTTTGAAAGAAAATATTTCATTAGATAGAATAAAAAGCAAATTTTCAACATATTTCATCATTAAATCCGCCTAAATGGGTTTTATTTAACCTATAGTATGAATAAGCTAGTCCGTCTGAACCGGAGTGTAGAATATTCTTCAGTCTTTAGCGACCAGCCTTGACATTCAACCAAATGAATGGAAAAATGAGAAAGTGGCCATACAACCCAGGTTGGTGAGGTAGGTTTGAAAAAATCCTTGGATCGAACCTTTTGATGCAAGTTGTAGTGACTTTTTTCAGTTACAATTTTGATTCAGATTTTATATTTGATCATTACACGAAATTTTTTATTCCTTGACCGAAAATGTGAATTTTGTGCGCTTATTTATGCTTCTAAAGGTGAACGGAGAAAGGAGAACACAGTATATGTCATTATGAGTTATTGAATACAGGCTAATCACTTTTCCACAGAGCGCCCAGTAGCCCTACAGTTTACCTTTAGGGACATTTCCAAGGCCTCGACAAGTCGGACAGGGCACACTACCCCTCAACAACTCCGTGTAGCCCGATTCACTGTCACTATAGTGATGTTCTCTGTCGCCTGAAGTAACGCTGTCAGTAAAACCATTTGACCCGTAGGTCCCTGTATATTCAGTCATTAATCTGCTTCGGCTATCTGCTGGTGAAATCATTTGTGCAGTTCAGACGCCTCTGACCACTGTGCATTTATTTTAAGAAGCATGAAAATTCATTCCAAAGAAAGTTGTTTGTGATTTTTAGTCATCATAATCATTAAACACTTCGGCGTTGAAATGCCGGTACTCACCGGTATAGATGTATGTAGATTATACACCGGTATCTTTTAAAGGAATCGGGGTCAGAACGGCCCACTTCCAAAACGGCCCAAAACCGAAACGGCCCAATACCGAAACGGCCCACTTTTCTTTCTTGCCTTATTCTTGATGTAAATTGTACGCAATGTTTTTATTATGAATGCAAGTTTTCATTCATTCGTTCGAACATCTCACACAGATGTTTAGAAAATGAATCAATCTATCTATACAGTTTTCTATCCCTCTTTTTCAGTTCAGTTTTAAAAATGGAATACACTTGAGCGTAAGACGGTTGTAAAAAAAACCGCACAGGCTGAATTGAATCTACATCTTTTATTTACCTCTTTTCAAATGTATATGCAACAAACTCGTAAACTTGTGTAACTTATTAACCCATTACCAAACAACAATATTTTAGACTGGTCCAAATTGAAAGCACTTGCAGATGACAAAATAAAGGTGACTGAAAAATTTAAATTTGTTCTGGGAAGGGTAGAAAACACTGTGGGAAAAGGAGAAAATGCTGGTCACCAGCATTTTCTCCTTTTCCCACAGTGTTTTCAAAAGGCTTCTTTCTCAGGGGCGTCAAAAGTAGGGATTGAGTGGTAAAGGGTTAAGCAAACTGCTAAAGACTTTACATAGCAACACTAAACTCTTTTACCCTTTACCAAATCGTCAAAATTTTAGACTGGTCCAAATTGAAAGCGCTTGCAGACGAGAAAATAAACGTAACTCAGAAGTTGAAATTTGTTTCCAGCAGGGTAGAAAACATTGTAGGAATAGGAGAAAATAAATGATGGTCACCAGCGTTTTCTCCTTTTCCCATAATGATTTCAAAAGACTTTTATCTCAGGATCTTGATGCCCAGAGATTGGTTGGTGAAGGTTAATTCTTCAATTGACAAAACTTTACTTCATAAGCATTTGTAGACAACCAATGGACTGTAGGTCAAATAACATCTATGAAATCACCGCGGGAAAAGGAGAAAATAATATTCACTTGAAAACATATTGGGAAAACATTGTAGAAAACATTTCAGGAAAAGGAGAACGTGTTGATTACCAGCACATTCTTATTTTCCCACGATGTTTTCAAACCCTTATCTTCTATTTTGTTAAAAGCTGGTAAAATTGGTAAATTGTATCGGCACCAAAACTATTCATTAATTTCCACAACACATCGCAGTTATTCCAATTGAATTCATTATCAATAAACTACAAAATTTTAGACTCGTTCAAACTATATGCTAAGCAGATGTCAAAGAAAGTGAGGTTCGAATGATAATTTCTGTTTTGAATTCATAAAAAAAACATTGTGGGAAAAGGAGAAAAATATTGTTTGTTTTCGCCTTTACCCATACTGTTTTCAAAGGTCTTTTTTTGCGGTGTCGTTAAAATTTTGGAGCGTGTTTTATATTATAAAGCAAACATATTAATTCTACCCTTAGCTCCTTAGCCAACGACTAAACTTTAGACCGTTTCAAGTCGGTACCATTCGCAGACAACTACTTGATTGTAGCTCAAATAATAATTTCTTTCTTTTCTAGGTAGAAAGACATAATACGGTATGTGTCAGGTGCAATTCCGTATTCGGCAGACAAAGTAGGAATGCTTACTTTGTACAGAACACTTCCGGAATTGGACCGATTCTTACTTTCCGCCGAACATAGTTTTACTATATGTTTAATTAGCTGAGAAATTCAAAAAACTTTCAAGTTTTATCATTTTTTTTTAAACTATTTAGGTCAACATCGTATAGTATAAATGTCACCAACGCTCTGCAAGAATAGAGATGTCTTCCATTCACCGGAAGAGTATCGATCCCAGCAAACGTTTATTAATCTGTCCATTCTTTTTTATCTTGTTGAGGTCTCTCTTTCTAAATCATTAGAGTCAACCGTTATTTTCACTAGCTCTGCCTCTTGTCTCAAGAGAGGGACGAGTTTGTAGAAGGATAAACACGACGAACCGACTTTTTTGTTAAGCCTGTGATGCCAACTTGGAAAAAAAAAATGTCTGTGGTAATTTTCCTTTAACTATTGATATCCACAACAAGAGAGATTTACTATGTCAAAGGAAAACTAAAATATTGACCACACGATCGAAATTGTCTTTGCTTAATTTCAATTATTTATGTTATTTGTAGTTGTAGACAACGTAGATCAGGATAAGTACGCGTTTGGCGAACAGAGTCGATTCGGTTATGGTTGTGGAGTGTGTGCAGTGTGTTCTCCAAAATGCACGTTCGTATATCCGCTTGATTAGTGAAATTGTCTTGGCTTACGAAGGTGAATCAAACTATAGAGTTTGAAGGTCTGATCTTGAATCTACATATTCTAGTTATATCCTATTATCAAATTTCATTACTGCCTTCAATCCTTACAGTTAAGCCGATGATAATACAAAATGAAGACGTTGGCATGTAAACTGTTCCACGTTTCAAGACTTCTGGATATATAGATGGCTAGGTGTAAAAGTAACTTTTCAGAAATGTGCATATTTCATTTGGCTTTCTATGGATAAAAACATGTATAAATACCTTCTACATCATTATTCGTTCGAATGGACTGACGAAACACCGACCAGTCATCTACTCCGAAAGTTGGGTTGTTCATCCATTGTCGTCGCACATAATCTTTCAAAGTTGGCTCTTGTCTTTGCTCTTTCTGCCAGCATTTCAAAGGCTCTTTCAATGTGAAGTGATGGCAAGAATTGGAGTGCGAGCAGCATCCGGATGAAGGAGTGTAATCCAAGTCTTTGTCTGTATGTCTAGGCTAGCCCTAGTTGTTGCACATGACGCCAGATCGCTTGCGACCAGTGAAATGCACACCCCTTAATTTATACTGTTGGAAACACTTCACGTACAGCTTGCCATGCCCCTGTAATAATTTCTTTTAAGTTACAGATCTTCTCTTTTTCAATCAAAATACATATCAATAGGGAGCTTCGATATTCTGTCACAGCCAGAGAGACAGACAGACAGACAGACAGACGTGTACCTCTGCTCTAGTTTCTTGCGTGTACATGTCTTCTGTTAACCCATTACCAAACGACAATATTTTGAACTGGTCCAATTTGAAAGCACTTGCAGACCACAAAATAAAAGTGACTGAAAATTTGAAATTTGTTTTGTGAAGGGTAGAAAACATTGTGGAAAAAGGAGAAAATGCTGGTTACCAGCATTTTCTCCTTTTCCCACAATGTTTTCTAAAGGCTTCTTTCTCAGGGGCGTCAAAAGTAGGGATTGTGTGGTAATGGGTTAAGACCTCCACTGTTTCGCTCATGTACGCATCGGTAACAGGGACCAGAATATTCACGTTGATTGGCAAAGTCAATTACAAAACTTGAAGTCTAAGATTTGCCGTATAGTTTCGATACTAAACATTGACGAATTCGTCAAGGCCTGATTCCGTTCCCCTTTTTTGAACGAAGTAATTCGATGGACAGTTAACTCACCACCAAACGACAATATTTTAGGCTTTTCCAAATCGAAAGCATTTGCAGACGATAAAATAAAAGTCACAGAAAATTTGAAATTTGTTTTGTGAGGGGTAGAAAACATTCTCCTTTTCTCAGAATGTTTAATATTCTCCTTTTCCCATAATGTTTTCTAAAGGCTTCATTGTCAGGGTCGTGAAAAGTAGGGATTGTGTGGTAATGGTTTAATTAACATTAACATTTACAAAAAGACAAAATTTTATACCTGTAGAAATAGAAAGCATAAGCAGATAACAATTTCAACGCCGCTCAAAGAAAGGAAGTGTCAATTATAGTGTAGAAAACATCATGAGAAAAGGAGAAAATGCAGGTAACCAGCACGTTTCTCCTTTCCAAAAATAATGTTCGAAAGACTTCTTCAGCAGTTTCGTTAAAAGTCGTGCTCGTAAGGTATAGAGTTAAAGAACTACTTCATTATGCTATAATACTAACTGGAATTTTTTGTGCAATTTTCATCTTTCACATTGGACATTTTCAAATTTCAGTACAAGGGAAAGGATGTGTTACCTAACATGAATAACTTAGTTGATTAGGTTCAAAAGCTTACTTTTATCAATAAGGAAAATATTCACGCGTTTTCTGTGTTGGCCAAAAAGTTTTTCGGTTTGTTATGAATAAAGAAATATATCTTACACTCAGGTCAAGATCTGGGGGTTCTTCATACACGTCGATAATGCATTCTGAGTTCTGTGGTACCTAAAATTACAATAGTACAAATCAGTACAAAGTGATCATTGGGTTTGTCGTTTGAATGTCTACAATGTTTCTAGTCGGCTGCACTTTCCTCTTTACAAGTCCTCTTTAACATTAGCAACTTCGGGACTAGATATCTTCAGAACTCCAGTAACAATTCTATCAATTGAAAAATCCTAATGTATACCTACACACTTAATCCTAAGCCCAAAAAATTGCGCATTCAGAGTTTTTGGAACATCTCAAACGAAAGGAATGTGTGGACAAGACATGAGACTGTACATTTTTTGTGCTCTGATCTAATTTGAAACTTACATTATCAACACAAATTGGGTCATATCTAGTGATCACAGATATGGATATACAATTATGTAAGGTGTTGGAGAGGGAAACAAACATAACTTTATGATAATGGAAATGTAGATAAAACATACATGTATGTACACTAAGCCCCAAAACAGGCGGTTCGTCGTAAACTTCATGTGCAGGTATTGTCTCGTCCACTTGTGGTACCTGTAATTGTATTTGATCAGTATGTTATACATGGTATTTTCATTTAACCGTTTTCCAAATGACAGATTTTGAGACTGTCCCAAACTCAGTGTTTGCAGATTACAATTTTGAATTTGATCAGAATGGCAAAAAGTTTTCCGATATGCTAGAAAACACTCTAGGAAAAGGAGAAATTGCTCGTTACGAGCAATATCTCCTTTTCGCACAGTGTTTTCTAGAGACTTGTACTGCAGACACGTAAAAACCAGGGCTTGTTTGGGAATGTGTTAATCTTGTGTGCATATATATTATAAATTTCCATGCATATTTACTTTATTTGTACAAGTCCTTGTAAGGATTATAAACTGCAGCTATGTCAAATACAGATTCGATTATCAAACTTAATCTTGTACTTAATGGAAAAGATGGTTTTGTTACAGGAATATGACATTTTATTATCAAAATGTATGAGTCAGTATGAAAAAAACTGCCATTTATTTATATTTTTAGTATTTAATCATATATTTTGCATTATCTCCCGCTAGATGGCATTCTATAAATACTCATCTAACTAATATGGGCATCCTGGGTACAGGACCGATCACTTTCCTACGCGACAACCGTTACTTTGAATTTAAAACTAAAATAAAGGTTTACCCAATAAAATGCTACCTCGTGCAATTCACGCAGCTATGATCATCATTTCAGAGAAATCTGGAGCTAAAGCAGGTCTCATTTCTCCTCAAACGTATTGATAAAAGCTATTTTCAACATTGCTACTTTGTACTCAACTCAACTCAACTCAACTTTATTAGGCATTCGGCAAACAAATATGCCATTGGCCATTTACAAACAAAGAACATGGATATATGGCAATGACAGATATATAAAGTACACATACATATACATTTAACATTAATTACCAAAATGTTTATTCGTTATTAGTCAGCGCAATTAAAGATTTCCTTCTTTGTAAAGCTTCCTTTATATATTGCAGTATTCATTTGTATTCTCTTATTTTTTGATGATAAGATGCGGATAAATTTACTAATATTAGGCCTAGTACAGGAAAGGTACTTAGTTCTAAGATCACTAAATTTACCGCATATACAAAGAAAGTGATACTCAGATTCTACTACAGAACGATCGCAAAGTTTACATATTCTTTGGCTTCTGTCTATATTAAGAATTCTACCCATTTCAATTTCTAGTTTGTGAGATGCTAATCTGAATTGTGCCAGCTTTATTCTAAGTGATTCATTAAATACATTATTTAAATATGGTTCGTACTCGAAAGAGTCTTTGAACATGCAGTAATACTCCAATTTTGAACAATTATTTATACTATTGTGTGCCATTCTTGAATAAAATTATCTCTCAGGCGACGTTGTATTAGTAAAAAATCCACGTTACTCAAATTATTTTTCTCTAAAAGGTATGATAGACCTGTGTTATTCAACATTTGCCTGATCTTATTAACCCATAAAGTGTGCGTATAGAGCGTAATATTACAGTCAGTCCGGTTTCGGGGCTAGTGATGCGTCATATAAGACAGTCGAATTTTCGAAGAATATGACATGCGCAGACACCGTATATTTTTATCATAGGTAGATCTAGTCAAATTCCGGTGGTTTCTAAAGTCAATCAGAAGTTGATTTACTTTCCAAATTCTTCAGTAAAAGACTTACAATGTTCTTAAAAAAATAGTTGGTGAATCCGGACTGCTGGTGGAACGTTCACAGAATGTGTAGTCCGCTCTTAGATTTACACTGCATTTAACTCTTTTTTAGACTTGTCCAAAAACGCCTGCACTTTCTCCTTTTCCCACCCAGTTTTCAGAAGGTTTCTTTCCAAGGGTCGTTAAAACCCGGGATTGTGTGGCAAATAGTTAAAGGTGGGTATTTAGAATTTTCACATCACACCAAATTAAAAAATATATATGTCATTGAAATTTATATGAAAAAACAATACAAATCATCAGTTATTAAGAATCATAAAATTACAAAAAATTTTTTTTTGGTGGTATCCCCTTAAAAGGCTACGTAGCCTTTTAAGCTATTTTTAGATTTCCCGCCAAAATCAAACAAGCATTATGGGAACATAAAGTGACTTGCACGTGACTTATGACTTTTAGATTCCATAGCATAACAAACATGTAATTATTTTCCATAATGTCTAGACCTTCCGATGCTATGTTTGAAGCTTCGTCTGTATATTTCCGGTATGTAAATGAGCGAGTTGCTCATGTAAAAATAGACTGTGTTTCCCTTCAGTGTCTACCTGGGCTGTAGTAAATCCGTAATTTATCTATCTGTCGGATGTTTTCGACTACTGGGGTTTATCGAAAGAAAATCATAAGGCTTTGGGAGTAAAATGATGATTATTTTGTGTTGTTGTAAAATTTTCGTCCCAAAATATGAAGGGCCACCTTTAAGGCGCTATTTTCTCCGTAAATTTCCTTTTGAAACAGAAAAAGCTGACTTCTTTAACACTTTCCCAAACAATCCCTGGTTTTTACGACCCTGAGATAGGAGCCTTTTGAAAACATTGTGGGAAAAGGAGAAAATGCTGGTAACCAGCATTTTCTCCTTTTCCCACAATGTTTTCTACCCTGCTGGAAAGAAATTCCATTTTTTGAGGTACGTTAATCATGTCGTCTGCAAGTGCTTAATTTCAATTTGGACCAGTCCAAAATTTTGTTGTTTGGCAAAGGGTTAAATCAGATTGCTAGTTTCATTCTTCTCATTTAGCAGGCTTACCCACAGCTTGTTAGAAACCTTACCTTTATTCCAACATGAATACAGAATGTTGTAAAATATTTCAATATTAATATTTTTTGCAGTATATAGAGAAAACAACCTCTTTGCCGATGTTTGTGTTTACTTTTCTGTTCCACTATTGCAGCCAGACAACCATCTTGCATCTTGAGGAAAAGTGTTCACATATCTGAAACATGCTCTGGCAAAATGGGTTTACCTGCATATCCGTGGGACATTAATTACACCTACTAAGTCATTACAATTATCACTCGTCACAACTCGGCCGATCGTTGTCTGCGCATGTCATATTCTTCGAAGATTCGACAGTCTTATACGACGCATCACTAGCCCCGAAAGCGGGCTGACTGTAATATTACGCTCTATAAAGAAGCAATGTTGAGTAGCAGTGTTGAAAATAACTTTTATCAATACGTTTGAGGAGAAATGAGACCTGCTTTAGCTCCAGATTTCTCTAAACTGCTGATCATAGATGAGTGAAATGCATATGGTAGCGTTTTATTGAGTAAACCTTTATTTTAGTTTTAAATTCAAAGTAACCCTTATCGCGTAGGAAAGTGGTTCGGTGCCGTACACAGGATGCTCATATTAGATAGATGAGTATATAGAATGCCATCTAGCGGGAGATAAAGCTCGGCCGATTCCGTACCTACAGTAACGTGCAAAAAGTATTCGTTATCGGCTCCATCTTGGATTATTCGCGATTTTATTTCTTGCTTTCTTTAACATGTTTTTGACACTAAATAAACATAACGAATACTTTTTGCACGTTATTGTACTTCTAATGATGGCTCCCTTCATCCGAGGTATGCCGAATACATATTTATAAGTAGTAGTAGTATGTTACACTTTTTTCACACCCTTCTAACTAAGCCTGAGCCAACCACGTGACCGGAAATGACCACGTGACCGGAAATAGGCACCGCCATCTTGGATGACCTTGACCGTCGCCATTTTGGATGTCCTTCGCATGATGTTTTGACTAAAAATAGGGGTTAAAAGCGGGTCAAAGCGTGTTTTCATCGTGTCATTACTAAAAATAGGTCTAGTCAGAAACAGGTCGTTGCATGTTTTCCTTGATTCTTTAAATAGATGAGCTATTACCGCGTGATAAAATGGGGTCATACGTGATGATGGTTGACACGTGTCAGTGTTAAACGTCCTCTCATTTCAAATTTAGCGCTCATTTTGTAGCTTATGTAAGCCCATATCATGTGTACCATACCGTGACACCTACCTATCACCCCTTTACAAAACATTGTAGCAAAAGAAGAAAATGCTGGAGACATGATAAAAGATAATCAAACTCAGGAACGGTCAAAACGATGGGTTGTTCGAAAACATTTTAGTAAAAGTAAAAAAACAAAAAGTTACGGGTGGTGAACAAACGCCCATTTTCGCGAAAGAAAACATTGCGGCAAAACGACAAAAAAATAGACTTTTTTTTCCCCTTTCTAGGTATTCCACTTTCACTACCAAGCGAAAAACGTGGGCTATGCATATAGCGTTTGCAGATGTGTGTGCGTGGAAAAAATGATTGCAGACAAACATTATGGCAAAAGAGTTAAATTTTAGTCACACAGACGATCAAACTAACGAACGGTGAAGCGTTTCTTGAAAACATTGTGACAAAACGTCAGAATTTCACATCAATCCAAATTGAAAGCACTTGCAGACGACAAATGTAACTTAAAATTTTGAAAATCTATTTTCCAGCAGGGTAGAAACATTGTGGGAAAAGAACAAAAATGCTGATTCTTTACAAAACGACAAAATTTTAGGCCGGTCCAAATTCAAAGCACTTGCAGACGACAAAATAAATGTTACCCAACAATTGAAGTTTGTTTTTCAGCAGGGTACAAACATTGTGGGTGAAGGAGAAAAAAAAAATGCTGGCTCTTTACCTAATGTCAAAAGAGTCATACCTGATGGGCGTTGTTACGTGTCAGTGTTAAACGTCCTCTCATTTCAAATTTAGCGCACATTCTGTAGCTTATGTAAGTCCATATCGTGTGTACATAGCGTGATACCTACCTATCACCCCTTTACCCGATGTTAAACATTCCAAAGGCATGTAACGTTGCCAACAAAGATTTTTTATTTAAACATTGTAGCAAAAGAAGAAAATGCTGGTGACATGATAAAAGATGATCAAACTCAGGAACGGTCAAAACGATGGGTTGTTCGATAACATTTTAGTAAAGGGAAAAAAAAAGTTACGGGTGGATAACAAACGCCCATTTTCGCGAAAGAAAACATTGTGATAAAACGTCAGAATTTCACACCAATCCAAATTGAAAGCACTTGCAGACGACGAAATAAATGTAACTTAAAAATTTGAAGTTTCTTTTCCAGCAGGCTGCAAACATTGTGGGAAAAGAACAAAATTATGGTTATCAGCACATTTTCCCCATTTTCCACAAAATTTTCAAAAGGCTTCTATGCCACAGCCATACAACAAGGGATAGTTTAAGAAAGGGTTTAATCGTCCTACATCTCACTAATATTTCGGTTGCCATTGGAAGTACTTTTAAAAAGCGCGCGAATCAAAACTGGTGGACGTGACAAAGCGAAAATAAACGATGTCTGGCGTGCGCGCCAAAGTCTTGGCAGGTCTTTTACCAAAAGGATGGATACCCTAAAAGCATGCATGGAAATTGAATGTGTGTGTGTGGTGTGTGCTTATAAAATAGCTAGGCTCTGCTTGGAGATTTCTTTTAGCCCGGTATCTTGTGAGCCTGAGTGGTCCAGTAAATTTATACAAATAATCTTACCCTTATTTTGGAATTTTACGTTCACTTTTAGTCGATGTTTAGCAAACCTAACTTTTGAAAATAAACTCCCAAGTGTTTAATGTGGAGTTAGATGAAAGATGGAATTATACGCATGGTGAATTTTGGATCTTTATGAGTCGAGTTTCTCTGGATCTACAACGAAACTTATTTGGATTTATTGTGTTTGTGTTTGCATTATGTGACTTGCTAGATTTGTATGGAATGCAGAGATGGAATTATACGCATGGTGAATTTTGGATCGTTATCTGTCGAGTTCCTCTGAATCTGCAACGAAATTATTTTGGATTTTTAATGTGTTCGTGACTTTGTTATGCGACTTGCTGGATTTGTATGGAATGCAGAGATGGAATTATACGCATGGTGATTTTTGGAAGTCGATTACGTCAGTAATCGGTCTTCCTATAGCAACGCTCAGGCATTTGGGAAATCACCCAACATCACCAATATTCAACCAGCGAAAAAAAAAGTTCTATGAAATTCAAGCATTTAAACATATAAAACGATTGAATTTCAGATAAAAAATGAAATAAGCCAAACTATTGCACTAAACAGATATTTTCTTTGAACTGTTATGACATTTCAATGAATAATTATCAAATCTTAATATTTGTTAATGCACAGATCCTATATTTTTCTATATGAATGCGGACGAATCTAGCCATTCGGCATTACTCAGATGTTGAGAGCCATCAAATCGGCCGAGATGTTACGATTACCAATCGGGCACTATTTTATGAATGATATGTCACTCGGATTCATGTTCACATAAAAAATAGCTTTCGTTAAACACGCATCATTAATACTCTTACCAATAAAATTATTGGCTTGTTTATTTTACAAGGCATTTACATTTTCAACAAAAATTTGCTTGAATGTCTGAAGTGTTGAATAGCTAGTAACCTAATTTATTCATACTCGCAACGTGACTTTCATCCACACCACAGCTTAAACGGCGGCGAGTGAAACGCAAGGCAAGCAAGTCACAATTTGATCTGAACAAACCCAAGGCTGCAAAGGTAAAGTTCAATGTATTTTTTTCTTTTTTGAAATGTGTTTTTGTTTTAAACGTGAAGGACATTACGTCCTTACTTAAGTATTGTTTAGAAACGAAGTAGGTCTACAGTGGTTGTTTATGAAGATTACAGTCGCCATTTTGATTGATTGTAAGTTCGTAAAAGCTTTACGCCTGCGTTACAGAAGGCTACATTAGTATATAAATATGAATGATTTGTATTCCATTTGCTGCCATAACTAGTTGAATGTATTGCTCTTCGTCGAAGAAGAATATTTAACGAATCCCAAATGTCAACAGTCCTCACAGTGACTGGAAATTTCGACCGATAACAATTTCGTCCCATTACAATTTCGGCCCATTACAATTTCGGCCCTTTCTCCTAACGTGAGTTTACATGGTTTGCATTTGTGTAATAAATCTTACACCTTTATAATCTTTTAAACTTACCTTTCAGCACTAGGATTTTGCAGCCCTAAGGTGAAAGTATATTGAAATGTTGGAAAAATATAAAATGGTGATCTATAATTCTTCCCCTTTCATATAGTTAATTTTGACTTTAATGCTGTCAACCTGGATCTAACATATATATGCATTTAAATCTTTAAATTGGCTCAGTCAAAAGTATTGCAGCTTTTGTACTTTCACTTAAAGGTGGCCCTTCAGATTTTTGGACGAAATTTATACAAAAATATTAAAATTCATCCTGATACTCCCAGTACCTTTTAATTTTCATTCATAAACCCCAGTAGTCGAAAACCATCCGACAACAAGAGAAATTAGAGATCTAATACGGCCCAGGTCAACACCGACGGGAACCATGGTCTACTTTTAGATGAGCAACTTGCTCACTCACTTAACGGAAATACACAAATGATGCCTCAAACACAGCGACTGAAGAAGTTTATGGAAAATAACATGTTTGTTATGTTACAGAATTTAAGCGTCATTAGTCATGTGCCAGTCACTTTATATTCCCACAATGCTTCTTTTGATTTTTGGCGTGAAATTCAAAAATACCTTAAGAGGCTACGTAGCCTTTTAAGGGAATACCATAAAAAAATGTATACAAAAAGTGTCATGGTATTGAAGTTTTTGAAGTTAATTGACATAATATTTAGTAGATTCATTCAATTTAGCTGGCAAGTACATGTATCTCGCAAAATTGATACCTGCTTCTGTAGAGAAAAGGGTTAAACATTAATATTGAAAAAAAAAAACCTAAATGAATGTGCATGCAAAACCGAACAAAAGAAAGCTTTTGAAAACATTGTGGGAAAAGGAGAAAATGCTGGTAACCAATGTTTTCTTCTTTTCCCATAATGTGTTCTTATCCTTTACTGACAAATCTTATTACTTGTGCCACATTTACTATGTCTCTTGGAATTTCTTTCAATTTTGATCGGTCTGAATTTTGTTGTGTGGTAAAGACTCAAATCTGATATAAAAGGTTTTTTGAAAATTGTGTTTGCATAGGTAAAAAGGCTGTACAGTATGTGTGCTTAACCCATTACCACACAGTCCCTACTTTTGACGCCTCTGAGAAAGAAGCCTTTTGAAAACACTGTAGGAAAAGGAGAAAATGCTGGTAACCAGCGTTTCCTCCTTTTCCCACAGGGTTTTCTACCCTTCCAAGAACAAGTTTCAATTTTTCAGTCACCTTTATTTTGTCGTCTGCAAAATTTAATGCTTTAGATTTGAACAAGTCTAAAATTTTGTCATTTGGAAATGAGTTAACTCTTTCCCAAACAACAAAATTTAAGAATGGTCCAAATTGAAAGCCATGCTGATGTCATAATAAATGTGGCTCAAAAATTGAAATTTGTTTAGGGAAGAATAGAAAACATTGTGAGAAAAGGAGATAATGATGGTTACCCACACTTTCTACTTTTCCTACAATATTTTCAAAAGGTTTCTTTCTCAGGATCGTTAAAAGTCAGGATTGTTTGGTAGTCTTAAGAGTTTAAGGTAACCAGTGGCACTGTTGATTTGATGCAGAATGCAAACCATTTTAGATACATGTATGTCTGTTCGGACCACTTTAGCTTTTAACAATTGCCACAGTCAGGGAGATTTGTCTCAAATGATTATGATCCTTGATTGAACATTAAAACCAATATTTTATCATCTACAAAAGATGTGAAGCATTCTTTAACCTTTTACCACTCAGTGATGAGTTTTGAAAGAAGCCTCCTTTTCACACAATATTTTCTACTATGTCATAGGAACAATTGCAGCATTTGATTCAGATAATGAGATTGAAATTGTTGTCTGCAACTGCTTTCAATTTGGACAAGGCTAGAATGTTGTCAATGGGTAAAGGGGTTAGACCTGGTTTGTATGTGTTAGCATGATGCTTTCAAGTGGGATAAAGCAGTTAAGCTAAAGAAATGCGGGCTGAGCTTAACGGGAAGCCTTAACCCCTATCTTGCCTATTGCAACATTGGTCATATTTGCTAATAGTGTAGACCAATGATCAACCTGCATAGCCATTCAGTCTGATGTTGGTCTGCACTGTTGGCAAATTTTACAGTGACTGAAATTCGGAAGCAAATCTGGAATAGTCTATTCTGGGAAATCAGCAGCATAAGAGGTAAAATTGACCCTTCAAAAGATTTTTGAAAAACATTTTTGTTAAAGAAAAAATTGCTGAACAGTAAGGTGGGTAATTTTAGACAATCAAGGCCCTCTTCAATTCTTTGGACAATAACTTGATGTTGCATCAATCTACAATATGCATCTTTGATAAAAGAAGAATGTTAAGTTAAATACTGTTCAGATTTTTGTATGGCTATCATTTGGTTATATTTCTTTGTATCTGTTTTAGGAAGAGATTGTGAAGATTGTGCAGGTCAGAGGGACAGACGTCCAGGTCAAGACAGTTAAGATCTCAAGATGGCACAGATGACTTAAAGGTGTCACTCTGGAGGGAGTGGAGGGAGATGAGTTCAAAGAACCTAATGGGTCAATACATACAGCTAACAATTGTTGTTGTCAATACATACAGAGACGAGATGTCAGTGTCAACCAAAACAAAGACTGAAATTAAGGTATTAAATCAACTCTAGTCTTCCCAGGTTATCCCTAGTGCTCATGTTGAACAGTTGTGATGGGTTGGTATTTTGACTATTGTGTGTCTGTTCACCATTAGCACAAGCACATTTACATGTTGCTCCTGAAGTTCTATTTGACAAAGCCCAGAAAAGCAATGTCACAAACTGGCTTTCAGTATCTTTAACAGAATCACCAAGATGTAAAAGGATAATTAAACTTTCGACAGTATTGTCCTCAAGTTAACGCATTACCACGCAATCCCTACTTTTGACGACCTTTGGAAACAAGCCTTTTGAAAACATTGTGGGAAAAGGAGAAAATGCTGGTAAGTCACATTTTCTCCTTTTCCCACAATATTTTCTACCCCTCAAAAAACAAAGTTCAAAATTTCATTCACTTTTATCTTTGGTCTGCAAATGCTTTCAATTTGGACAAGCCTAAAATATTGTCATTTGGGTAATGAGTTAATCTCTTTCAGACCTTTGAAAAATTTCTTCTCTCATATATACTATTCATTTTGATTTCATTGTTGTATTGGAGGTTAGTTCCTATGCTGGTAAGTCTTTACCATACAGTCCTGACTTTTAACGACCCTAAAGAAGAAGTCTTTAGAAAACACTCTTGGAAAAGGAGAAAATGCTGGTAATCAGCATTTTCTCTTTTTACCTCAGTGTTTTCTACTCTATCAAGGAGAGAAATCATCATTTCATCAATGTTTAATTTGTTGTCTGCAAATGCTTTCAGTTTGGTCACATCCCAAATTTTGTTGTTTGGTAAAGAGTTAAAGATGGTTGCTTTACATAATCTATAATCCTTTTCATATAAAACAAGAGAACCTCTGCACTTTGATTAGTTCTGGTAAAGGTTTGTTGACCTACTGGTGACCTAGTACAAATAATTTGTACTGACAAAAATATATGATGACATTGAAAGTACAAAAAGCATCTGCAAAGGAGTGAAATTGACAACAAACAACAATTAAGAATGTAGTTTCAAAATAACTCAACAGATTATATTGAAAAACTAATTGATAATATCACTTCCAGATTTGATGAAAACTCCATAAAAAATCTCCAACTCTTGAACAAAGTCCTCAATCCAGCTGAAATACCAAAGAATATAAACAGCCTTGAAGAATATGGTGAAGAAGAACTCAGGCAGCTAACTTACCTGTATGGAGAAGAAAATGGAGTGTTGGATGCGAATAAAGCAAAAGAAGACTACTACCAACTTAAAAGTTATTTTGAAATCACTTAATTGTTCACTACCAGAAGCCTGCAGTATCATTATGAAAAACTACAATTGTGCTGACTTCACCACTCACTTCCATCGCATGTGAAAGAGGGTTTAGTGTTCACAACAAGATCAAAACAAAAGGAAGAGCTCGCCTTAAGCATGATACTGTCACTAAACTCATGGGAGTGAAAGAAGAGGGTCCCTCCTTAGAAGATTTTGGCCCACAACCAGCAGTCAGAAGATTCTTAGCAAAGAGAATAAGACGAAAGTGATAAAATGTGTATGAACAGTGAGAGTAAACAACTTAATGATTTTGCTTAACGTTCACCACAGTCTGTCAGTCCCTCAGCTTATAATACCTTATAATACTCTAAGAAATAAGGCATTTGAAAACATTGTGGGAAAAATGGTAAAATGCTGGCCACCAGTATTTTTTCCTTTTCCCACAATATTTTCTACCTTTCCCAAAATAAATTTTAATTTGCTGAGTTACATGTAATTTGTCATCTACGAATGTTTTAAATTTGGACAAGTCTAAAATTTTGTCAATTATTCCTGTTCATCAAATTGAAGTAAATAGCATTTATGATGAGCTTTTGTAGATTTGAAGCAAAGCCAGGGCACTTTTTATAAATGTAGATTTGTCATGAAAAGAAGGAGAGAGATTGAATTTTCATTTGATTTTCATTTCATTTGACTTTCATTGTGTACTTAATTACAAGTTGAGAACATTTTGAAAGCCAAAATGAATTGTTCAATCCATGATTATGTTATCTGCAAATTTATGCAAGCTTTAAATTTGGACAGGTCTAAAGTACTGTCAAGGAAAATGTAGACATCATAATCCATATTGACAAAAATTAAATTGGAATAAGAACTGAATTTACAAAATTTTGTCACGAAGGATCTACAACTATTGCCACATGTACTTGTTTTATTATCACAAATATTTGAAATATGCATTATCATGTTGAATTATTTACATAGTCTAAATTAAAGATAAGTGAAAAGTTATTAAACTTCTTTATTTCTTTGAGCTATTACAATAAAATCTTACATACTAAGTAATTTCCTTTGTAAATCTAGACTTGTGTATTACAGACATTATGTCTCCATGATGCACAAATCTAAAATTTACAGTTTTGAGATGTTGATAACTTGCATGTGAAAATTCTTCCGAACTGTTTTGGAATCCAACTTTTTCAGGCTGGAATCCAACTTTTCAGTTTGGAATCCAACTTTTTCTTGACTTGGATTCCTGGAATCCAACTTTTAAAATCCTAGTGAGAACACTGTGTAACAAAGAGGGACAGGGCTTTACTGTTGTGATAAGGCATTTTGTTATCCGATCAAACTGATCCCTGACGAAGAAGACTTCAGAAAACATTGTGGGAAAAGGAGAAAATGCTGGTAACCTTTTCCCACAATGTTATCTACCCTTCACAAAACAACTTTTAAATTTTCAGTCACTTATTTTTTCATCTACAAAATGCTTTCCATTTTGACAACCCTAAAATGTTGCCATTTGGTAATGAGTTAACTATAACCAGAAGACAAAATTTTTATAATTGGCCATAATTGAAAGATGTTGCAGACAACATAATAAATCTTCAAATTAGTAAAACTTGTATCAAAAAGGGTAGAAATGATTGTGTAAAACTAAGAAATTGCAGGTTACTTTTATTTTCTTCTTTTCTCACGTTTTCATAGCTTTTTTTCTTTTAAAGTGACCTAAAATGCAGGAATGAATGGTAATTGTTAAAAACTTCTCTTCACCGTTGCAGAAAAATCAGGCCTGTGGAGCGATACAGGCGCTCAAGCGCCTCTAGTTTATAGACTTGAGGTAGAATGCTTTTGGAAACATTTTGGGTATACGAGAAAGTGCTTGTAATGCGTATTTACTCCATCGGTCACCATGTTTTCTTTCTTCAAAAGGCTACTGCACACTTTGAGCAAAAGTTCATTTCTTGTTTGCAAATCTTTTCAAGACTAAATTTTTTTTTATGTACATAGAGTGATAGATTGATATTTTACATGCACATCGTCTGGCTAGTCAGGTTTTTGTGTATATATTTTCACTTGATTATTTTTGGTACATGTTCATAATATTTTTGCCACTACCTTTATGTTTACATGCTGTATCTTACTATATTTGCCTGTTCTTTAACCAACTAACCCTTTACCAAATCATCCCTGGTTTTCACTACCCTGAGATAGAAGGCTTTTGAGAACATTGTTGGAAAAGGAGAAAATGCTGGTTGCCAGTAATTTCTCCTTTTTCCACAGCGTTTTCCGCCTTGCCTTGAAGAAAACTTTAATTTTTGAGTTGACTTTATTTTGTTGTCTGCAAGTGCTTTCAATTTAGACCAGTCTAAAATTTTGTTTTTTAATAAATAGTTACTAGCAGACAAAAATTAAATTGTCCCAGATTTCAGCAGACAATTTCAAAAAACGGCCAAAAAAGTGGAAAAGGTACTGAAAGGATAAATATAAACATTATTGGAAAGAGACACTATTTGGATTATATGAAGAAAGCATTGTGTTGCAATGTACCAGTGTTTATCTGTAGATTCCTTTGACATAGCGTGCAAGTTGTTGGCTAAATACATGTACTCATGTTTTCTTTTTAAAAATCATCATCAATTATAAGATTTTGAGCTTTTTTTACTTTCATTTATTTGCAACTCAAAGCATCAGCAGAGATGAAAATGCTTGTCGCAAGCATTTTTACCTTTGGACACAGTGTTTTCAAAAATATACCGAACAACTTTAAAAATCGGGCTAGTTGGCTATGGGTTAAGTTTTGATTCAAGGGCCATTTATTTCTCTTTATACAAGTTGTATGGTCCCTAAATTTGTCTTAGAAGTATTCTCTGCATTAAACAAATTTAACAGTATGAGAATATACTCTAGCTGAAGTATTAAAATATACTTTCAATGTTCATCATACTACAAGGGCATACAATTAAAAAAATATCAGAAAGATCTTTACAAGCTATTATTACTTATTTTGATGTTTCGAAAATATAAGAAAAATATGAGATTTTTGTTTTGGTCCCTTGAAATATTATGCAATAAAAGCCACATTTTCTTTTTTATGCAGTTCAAAGTTAAACTTCCTAGTCTTTTTGCGAGCCTTTTTGACAGGTCTGAATTGAGACAAAGCACTGGGATAAGAATGTAACACTTAGTATTCAATTGTTTTTTACTTTTGCCACAATATTTTCAAGCTGCTTCTCTCCAAGAGTAGTCAAAAGTCGTCATTGTGTGCGAAAGGGTATTGACATGTCCTGCTTGAGATTGAGGTGTTTATTCACAAATATACTGCTTACTTGTTTCAACTACCTTTACATAATATTCATTTTGTTGTGGTACTCGATTCATGTTACTAGAAGATGATACTTCTTTCAAATTAAATTGAAAAAAAAAAGAAGCTTTGTTTCTGTTCTTCTTTTTGTTTAACTGTTTCACCTTAAATAGTATTGAGTTTTGTTGACTATTTCACTCTGCACATGATGAGAAACTTTTGGTCACATCCAAATTGAACGCATCTTCAGACCAGGGGGAACGATTTCTTCATTTACTCAATCTAATTCTAAAATCGACTTCCATGAGTACTTTCAGTACTTTGATTGGATCTTTATCAGTGAGTTCCTCTGGATCTATAACGAAATTATTTTAGATTTATCATGTGTGTTTTTTTTTTTTTTTTTGATAGTCTGTGACTCTAGCTGAATCTGTAGCTATATTTCAAAATATGTTTCATGTATTGTGTGGCCAGAATCACAGAAACATTTACTCGACTTTGGAGTATCATTTTTTCTAAAACGTGGTAGAAACACTTTTGAAAGAACCATTCTACTGACTCGAGACTCACAATTACAGGTTAGTTTAGCCAGCACAAGTTGATACCTCTGTCTGCCTGTCTGTCTACCTGTCTGTCTGTCTCTTTCTCTTCTTTTTCTCTATCTCTCTCTCTGTCTGTCTGTCTCTCTTTTTCTCTACCTCTCAGTTTCTCTGTCTATCTGACTTTCTCTCTTCTCCTTTTTTCTATCTGTCAGTCTGTCTGTCTGTCTCTCTTTGCTTGTCTGTCGGCCTGCCTGACTTTTTGTCTGTCTCTCTACCTGCATGCCTGCTTGCCTGTCTCTTTCTCTCTTTTTCTCTACCTCTCAGTTGCTGTCTGTCTGACTTTCTCTCTTTTGCCTGTCTGTCTGTGTATCTGCCCGTTTCTCACTGTGTCTCTCTACCTCTTAGTTTCGTGTCTCTCTGTTTGTCTGTCCGTCTCTCTCTCCCTGTCTGTCTGTTTCTTTCTCCGTCTGTCTGTCTCTCTCTTCGTTTTCTTTCCATCTGCCTCTCAAGAAGGACCTCACCATTAAAACATGTAAAGGTTTCCTACCTGAACGAAATGCTCACCTGAAGTATTCGATACTAAATCTGTGCAGCATGTTCTTGTCTTACCACGCATTTTCAAAACTGAATTTCTCGGTATTTAAACAGAATTCCAGCTTGAAAAAAAAAATTAATTAACATGGCAAGACACCGTAAATTTCTAATCTTTGTTAGGGAGGTCGGACCATTTTCAAAAATATAAAGAATTATATGTTGTAATATACCATTTTAAAGGGAATTTTATTTGAAATACAACGCTTTTATTTGGAAGAGCTATCTTTAAGGGTTCAAAAGTTATGGAGTTTAGAAATTTTGGAAAAATTGGAAATTTCGGAAATTTTCTGCCAAAATGTGTAGGTCAATGAAATTCAATGTTACAGGTGAAAACATGGTAGATTTAATTATTTTAATATTTATTATCACATCAAGAAAGATAAACAGATAGACTTTTTTCAGATTTATATAATATGTGACTTTTTTGATGTAGGTGTAATAAGTAGCATTGTGTAGATCAAGCCAGTAAATGTTGCACAACTGATCCATTCTTACATAGTGAAGGTCCCTGCTTCTTAAGTGTACATAGTCAATAGATTGAACATCAAACAAACAACTCACTTTATCAATCTTATATTTCATTTTCCTGTTTATACCAGTATTTCAAGATGACATGTCTCTATGTCCTCATCAAGCCTGTGATACATATAAACTGCTGGATTCCTGTCGTGAATAATGTTGAACCAAGATGGAAACCATGGAACCTAATTTTTAGGCCAGGGAATCCCTCTCAAGGGATTCCCTTGCATATAGCGATCGTAAGCTGCTTTTTCCGGACTACTTTCAGACAAAATGTTGAACGGTGTGTCCACTCGATATCGCTGAGTCCGCCAAAACAACTAGTTTTCCTCAAAGCTTTCATCTGCAAAATGCCATGGAATTGCAAGGGTATTACGACTCTTAAATAACTGACGAGTGTGTGTTTTTTATCCCGTTTTCGTCATTAACATTGACCTAATAAAGGGGTAACCTAATAAACTTAGCTTTATCCGACAGTTGTGTATTCCTACGCGCTATACGGTTAATATCTATAACGTTGTTGAACTGGCCACCGTTGTATACCGTGTATCAGGGGCGGTAACCAGTCTATAACGTTGTGTTGACATTTGAACTTATGTGTCATAAAACGCGTCTCCGCTAAAATGCGATTGTAAATAAAGCAAACTACATATAGAATATTGGCCCGTGTTACGTTTATCACTTTTACTTATGTATATCGACTAAATCTAGGGTACTTTGACTGTGGTGCTTTCTAGACCGACAAAAATCAACTATTTCCCACTAGCGTGTCCACTTCTCTGCATAAAACCCGCTGTTGTGATAGCAATTTCCGACTGCTGGAGAAATCGGCCCCTGGAAAAATCGTCCTCAAACTGCTTGGAGACGATTTCTCCGGAGAAATCTTGGGAAATCGTCCCCATATAAAATTTTAGAGAAATCGACCCCAACATCAAATTTCATCCATATCGTTATTCAAGTTGTCTATGAAAAATATTTTTGAAACTTAGTTTAAACTTAAGTACGTGTACATTATGTGTATTAGTTACCATTATCCAAGAATTATTTGGTAGTTTTGCCATTGTTTATAACTGTCTATATCACACTGATACGATGTATTTCACACCTTTTACACCTGTCACAAATAGATTACACCTGTGTGATTCTTAAAATATGTCTTTGATTGACTTTGATTTGAAACCAAATAAATGCTTATAATTTTTTTTCTGTAGTCGTTCGCTTGTCATTTAATGTATTTTTTATATTCATATATGCCCATTATTTTGATTTATTGTATGAATATCTTTTTTTTTTCATTCATTCTCTCTCTCTCTCTCTCTCTCTCTCTCTCTCTCTCTCTCTCGTATATTTTCCTGCCCTTTCCTACTTGTACATTTTCCATCACCCAATACGAGATTCATGTCCAGCCGTCGATCGTAAAGTTACTAGTTCGATCCCATAAAAGTGTGTTTTATTGAATCACATCTCTGGTTACTGTATATTGAAACCCTTTTCCACAAAAGCATTTCATCCTTTTCCAACAATATTTTCTAGCATTAACATTTGATTTGTCTTCTGCAACTGCTCTCATTTTTTTTTCAGAAAAAAAAAAAAAATGCTTTTGAAAAAAAAAACACACACACTCATTTACAGAGATTCAAAGGACTTAGATTTCAGAGACCTGCAAGATGAGAGAGAATTGTACCCTTTCACAATACCCATCATCAATCCTCAATAGGAAATTGGCCGAGCTTGTGGACTCTCAAAGTGGACTTTGCTACCAACTGAATTATATTCCACTGATAAAACCATGGTTTTAGCAACACTTCAGTTGCCTGTAAGATGCTTTCAATGTTAATAATTCTGAAAATCTGGGGATTGCAGGCATACTGACTAGTGCAAGCTACAAATTTCTTTCAAACGGCATATTTTCTCCCTCTCTCAAAATTACATTACACCAACCAGGCTGATTTAAATAGCGTGTTGTCCATACAGCATCCTGATTTTGAGACAAAACCACAATGTTTTTCATGGCTCTTTCGGCTAACACCATGTTAAATTTTGCTTCTGATGAAGCACCTTAATTTATCATCTGTAACAGTTGCTTATCTCAGTTTTTAATTGTCATTCTTATGTTGGTCCTATAATCTCTCATGAAGTGATTACTAATTTCATGTGGGTCATCAATGGAAATTAAATAGAAGTAGTTGATTTGGTAATTAAAATAGTAATAAAACATTTTAATACATGCATACAATCTACTGTGCGACGTAATTGACCATTCAAGAAACTTGTCATTTGATTAGGATAAATTTTGGGGAAACATATGCTACTGTTAATAGACGACTCATAAATGAGAAAAATAACGTCATTCAGGACTACAAGACATCACATGTTTCAGAAAATTTAGATAACCAAAGTTGTTATTGCACCGATTGAATATTTCAGTTTTGACTCGAGATTGTTTACAAGCACGACAAATTACTAAGTATTCTAAACCATAATCAAGCACCCTATAACTGTGAGCACATGCCTAGCTCTGCCTTAATTAAGTTTCTGGCTGGTGCTTTCGTGTATCAGTTCAAAATTTCCTGTTAAAACCAATGATTCCTGGGGCTTAGTGGAATCTGTTTGTATCTCTGTCCGTCTACCTGTTTGTATTAATTAAAATTGACCTCTTGTATTGTTTCGTATCCTCAATTTCCTGGCCTTCAGTACTATCAGTACTTTGATTTTTATAGCTTTGTAAGATTTACAATAAACTGTTTAATTGTACTATATATACTAAAGAAAGCCTTGACATTTCATTCTGATTGTTCTCACTGAAATGAGTGCCTTGTCTTTTTTAAAGAAGAAAATATTGCAAAATTTAAAATCCTGTCTCCGAATGTTAAAATTCAACAGTGTACAAGTTTTAAATTATTTACTAAAGAGTGAAAAAGTGCCTGTCTCAAGGAAATAAACTGATCAAAGTCTACCCTATTTTCTTATCAGATTATTGCTTTTGCATTTTGGAGGTCATAGACAGAAATCAAAATCTTAACTACATGTACATCCACTATACGCTGTACACTATTTTTTCTAGATTGTGGTTTAAATATCTCTTCATCTTGCATAGATTTATTTAGAAGTAGTCACCGAGAATAATGTGTGGCTTTGAAAGAGTTAACAGGAAGGAGATGCATTTACTATGTGACTACCATAGAAAAGATCAAGTTATTAAAAAGCAAAAGAAAAACACCTGTGCACACTTTAAAGAATTGTGAAATCAGTAATTCTGAAGTTTAAAAAGGCTAATTTGTCATCACTAACTACTTTTATGGAGCAAGACTGCATGTGGGGATTATCCCGGATAGATAATTTAGCCAGGTGAAAATTGTGTGCATTCAAACATGTGAATTAGATAAATATTTGTGAAAACCAGTGATATAGTCAAGGGGTATCATATTGAAGTTTTCGTGCAAAATTATCGCGTATACAAATTCAATAGTAGAAGAAATCTAAAAAAAAAAAAACGGATTTTTTTTTTATGTAGATTTAGGTCTCCGAAACTCAAACAGACCAGTTCAAGGCAGTAGATGATGTTGAAGTAATGAAAAAATAGCAATAAAGTGGTAGTTAAGTCAAAGTTGTATCAATTCAGTCTTTTCATAGAGTTATTTATCATTTGCAACATCGAAACCCAAAGGTATCGAGTAAAATAAAAAGTCGCGAAAACACATTGCAATTACGACTTGATCGCGGAAATGGCAACTTCCGGTTTATGTACTTATATTCAAGCCGCTTGCGGGCGATGTGCGCTAAGGTTGAATTTACGTTTAACATCATTTTCTGCTTCATAATACGTGATAGATCACGTCATTTCTTTTCCAGCTTTTTATCTCTCAGAAAAAATCAAAATCATATGCCTGGAAGTTACCCAATTTTCACACGAGAAAAATTCCTATTTTTAAGCTGCTAATCGTGGATTGCACCTTATATTCAGAAAGAGCGGACTTTCTTTTTGCGGACAAAAAAGCATGTCAAGAAGTACAAGAAAAGAAATGTAATAGCTTATGAAAATGAGGCATGTCATACGACGTTAAAAAATGGCGGCGCCTAAAAACTAGGTCACGCTCAATTTCGGGTATTTTCAAGGGCAACGTAAATGCTGAAATGTGCATAGATTATGTATTTTTTGCTTAATAAGGTAACTCTAATTCTTTTGCAGTCAGAAATACTCCTCATATTGGTCCAATCATTAATGGTATAGCCTTAAAAGACTAATTTAACAGAGTGGTGTTCCCATTATGTCAGAAGGGGAATCCCAATATGGCGTCATCGGCCGACCTCTCTATCTTTGTTTCTCAACAGAAAGCCATAATCCTTGCACATTAAACACAATCACTGGAAAAAATCCAGCAAGAAAGAAAACTTTGATTTATATCCAGGGTTTTTCAGTCCACATTATAACCACAAAGTACATGTATCTGCGTATAATTCACATAACGTTACACTTACCTGGTTTTGGGGGTTAAATATTTTCTACATGTAGTCCGTAGCCTTGACAACGGAGATAAAATTTAATTGTAACTTAGTGACGCGTTTAAAGGAACCGCGTCACATTAAAACATGGTAAAACGACTTTATTACTAATAGCACCGAACAAATCATTTTTTTTTCTTAAGTATGTCTGTTCGATATTCTATCGCACGTTACGTTGCGGGTAAGGATGAATATTTCAGACTTAAGAAAGTAGCGAGCTCATTAAAATTACATTACGTTTAATTAAGCGCTGAAAGTTCCGAATGTAATATGTTTACTGATAACTATAATGTCGTCAAATCAAAGCACTGACTGTACTGAATGTATCATGTTTATACAAAATTTGTGGCTGTTATAAAATCAAAGCACTGTAAGTACCGATGTTTCAAAATATAGCGAATGTTCAAATCAAAGCACTGAAGTACCGAAAGTAACATTGTGTCAATTCTCGCTGCCTGCTAAAGATACAGTGTGAAATTATAACTAAAAAATGAAGCTCAGTTTTGTTTTCATTTCAGAGAATGTCTGTCTGTCGATGGTGTGGGGCGTTCTTTAATGAACCCAATCAATTGAACGAGCACGAAGAAGTACACAAGTTGATAGATGGTTTGGAGAGAGATATGACTAGAATTTTTTCAGGAATTCATTTTAGCACAATATTTAAACAGTTAACTGCACCTCAGTTCTGTACCATTTTAAACGCCCCATATGACAACAGCCATTAAATATTATCATAACTTTCACTACTATTTGTGTTGATTAATCCAAAGCGCTCTAAACGATCTTTACTTAAAACTGAAAGTGCTCCAGTGGCTTCAATTTCAACCTTACTTATATTTCAACCTCTCTTGATAGTAAACCTACAGAATTGGGGCTCAACTTACGTCGCTTACAATGTTTTTTTTTTTTTTTGTTAAATCTTGATGTGGTCAGTGATTTTGATTTCTATCTCACTTAGTATTAGCCCTGGGGCTAATAATAGGGCTTGAGACCAACATATAATCACTAAGAGCGGACTTTTGAATTTTGAAATGATTTCATCTCCCTAAATGTTAGGAACACAGACTTAAGATCAAGCTAAGATCACTCGGAAAGGTCTAATCTGGAAGTGGACATTATCCAGTTATTTTGACTTATAACTGCGTTTTTCTCGGTTAATTACCTTCAATCATGAGTTGTGTTTTATTTGTTGTAAGAAGAAGCTAACGTGGACTTCAACCAAGAATGGGAGCTGAAAGATAGTAATGAAAGAAAGGAGTTTAACGATGTAAGTACAATTTTATTTTATAATATACAAGTTTGATATTGTTTCTTTATTCTTAATAATATATCATAGCACTCCCTTCTGTCAGTATGTAGACTGTGTTCCCTTTTATTATATGCTTCGACATAAGAAAAAGAAACGTAGAAACAACTTTAATTAAAGGTTCCTTAACTAAAGCTTTGTTGTTGAAAAAGAACTAAATATAACCTTTGTATCTTATTTAAGGTTGAGAAGTTATTGGAGAAGGATGGTACACAGCTAGAGGATGGTCCTGCAATGGTTAAACAGGTATGGAGTTTAAATTAATCGGCAGCGTTGTATAGTCTTCATTCTTATAAAACACATTTAAAAAAAAAAAAATTGGATTTGTTTGAAATGGAAATCTCAGACAAAGGGTTAAAAAAAAAAGGATTGAGACCTGCATTATTCTGTCATTGCAGATACCCAAAGTCTTTTACTGCAACATGTGTGGCAAAGCATACGGTGTGAAGAAAAATCTTAACAGACATATTCGGGCCCAACACAGCGGAGTGAAGAACACATGTTCGAAATGCCAAAGAGAATTTAGTTATCAGAGCGATGCTGTCCGCCACGAAAATAGTTGCAATGAACAGAAGGATTATGCATGTCCTAAATGCCCGAAGCGATGCTCTACGGCCCATGGGCTCCGTCGTCATCTTCAAGCCCATGACAAGGCAGCAGTGCCGAAAGCCAAAGTTCAGGCTCCAAATCCACAAACAACTGCACAGGGAAGCAAGTCAAGGATCGTGTCTAAACCCCGACCATCTCAGTTTAGGTGCCGACGCTGCAGCGAGGTGTTCAACAACCGACATGAGCTTTATCTTCATGGTCTGAGCCGACACTATCAGCAGTCCGGAGGTGCCTTACAGCCTCGGCCAAGAGGACTCGCAGAAGCTGCACCTTGGGATGATGAGCATTTGCGCGAGGTGTACGAAGCCAGTGCTCCACTAATCTTGGAGAACCACCAACAAGGTCCCATGCGCTCAGTATACAACTTCCCCGTCACAAATGAGGTCAACTTTAACCAGTTGATGGGGTTTGCTGGGAAAATCTTTCGACGTCAAGACAGAGCCTTTCGCCTGAACGTGGTTTTTGGGGTGATCCTTCAACATCGTGAGACGGGGCGTTACCGCTATTTCATACCCTACAATAACAACGGGATCTTTGAGCGGCCACTTTATGTCTGAAAAAGGGACGACCTTCAACGTTTACAACGTGAGCTGGAGCAAAAAGACATTCTTCAAGAGCTTTTGCGCCAGAGACCTGACACCAAGTGGATCCCAGTACTGGTGACCAATGTACACTTTGTGGTGTACGAAACCTTTTACCCCTTGGGTCAAGGAGACCTACCTGACTATCTTATGAAAAAGAAAAGTCTCTACACGTTGGTCAAAAATGCTCATAATGGTAAGCTGTACAGAGATAACCTTTGCGCCTTTCGATGCTTAGCTCTTCACCGCGGGCATGACATTAAATCTGTCGAAGGTCCAGCGCAGCAGTACTTTAAGCAGTGGACCGAGGAATCAATAGAAGACTTCAAAGGGCTGACATTTGAGGAGTTTCCTCAGTTTGAAACAAAGTTTGATATCAATCTGGAAGTATACTCCCTGCAGGAAGATGACTTCGCCCGGAGTGTCTATAAGTCTCGAGGTCAGCATGAGAGCTCGATGTACCTGAATCTGTACGAACACCATTTGTCATACATTCACGATTTTGCCGGCTTTGCCAAGAAGTACCAATGCAAAACCTGTGAGCGCCACTTTAAACAGGTTAATGATCTTCATCGCCATCAGCGAGTGTGCACCAACAAGACCAAGTTCGTGTACCCGGTTGGCTTCCATCAGTCTAAAGACAGCCTGTTTGAGAAGTTAGATCAGTACGAGATCCATGTCCCTGAAGAAGAGCGCACTTTTCCATGGTTCGTGTGCTATGATTTCGAGGCGCTTCTGCAAAAGGTTCAAGATTTTCCCACCGAGACACTGCAATGGACTGCTAAGCACCTTCCGGTCAGTGTGTCCATTTGCAGTAACGTTGAGGGTTATACGAAGCCAATATGCTTCGTGAATGACGATCAGGACCAATTAGTCGGGGCTATGCTGGCCTATATGGACGAAATTGCCGACAGGGTCTACGATTTGGCAGAAGAGAAGTGGGGATGGGTGCTGGAAGCCATCACCCAGAAAATAGACGAAGATGATATTTTTGAAGAGGAGATTGAATTGGCAGACGAAAGCGTTTTCAACATGGAGGATGAAGAGGCTCGAGAGGGAGTTGCAGAGAGAAGTCATCCGTTACAAAATATCTATGGTCAAGTGGTGGCCTATATGCTCCAGGTGCCTGTGCTGGGTTTTAATTCTGCCAAGTACGATCTTAATCTCATTAAGCGCTGTTTAGCCAAGCAACTCCATATGCATGAGGATTCTGGCGCGTTTGTGGTTTAATAAGAACAACGCATATACCTGTATCTCAAAAGACTCCTTAAAGTTCCTTGATATGACGCAGTTTCTTGCGCCTGGATTCAGTTACAGCGTGTTTCTTAAGGTTTTTGGCGTAATGGAACAGAAAGGTTACTTCCCCTATGAGTGGTTTGATGATGTCACCAAACTTCGAGACACATCACTTCATCCCCACAATGCTTTTAACAGTGAGCTAAAAGGTACCAACATTTCGGAGGAGGAGTATATGTTTTGCCGAAATATCTGGAAAGAGCAGGGAATGTCTACTTTCAACGATTTCCTTATCTGGTACAATAATTTGGATGTGGGCCCGTTTGTCGTCGCTGTTGAGAAGTTTCAACGGTTTTATTTCGAGAAGGGAATCGATGTCTACAAGACAGCGATCTCAGTGCCTGGCATAGCTCGTCAGTTACTCTTCAAAACCGCTCAAACGAACCAGGCAAATGTTGCCTTGTTTGATGAATACAATCAAGATCTCTACCAAACCGTGAAGCGGAACATCGTCGGAGGTCCAAGTATCATCTTTACCCGCCATCATTGTGCAGGAAAAACAAGGATCCGAGGCAGAAAACTATGCAGAGCTATTCTAGGATTCGACGCCAATGCACTCTACCTGCAGGCTATCGGTCAACCCATGCCTCAGGGTCCTTTCGTACGTCGTCTAGCTGATAACGACTTCAGACCAGAACTACGTGACAAGTACATGTCTGCTTATTATTGGATGGACTGGATTGGACATACCTACGGCATAACCATCCAGCATCGTCTTAACACTGGCAGAGAAGTCAGAGTTGGCAAGTATCCCGTGGACGGTTATGTGCTACCCACCCAACAGGGAGAGAAAGCGATCGTGATCCAATTCCACGGGTGTTACTAGCATGGGCATTTGTGTGACGTCACCGGAAGCATTCAAAACGAAAAATGGCGTGCCAGTCGGGCTCAGAAATATCGAAAAACGCAGGCTACGACAGCCTACCTAAAAAAGGAGCATCACGTCGTCGAGATATGGGAATGCGTTTCGTCAGCACTGCCGTAGAGATCCCCTGATATATGACTTCATTAACAACCAGCGTCCTGGCTTTTTTCGTGATCACAAAGGCAAAATTACAGCCGACACTATCCTGGATGCAGTAGATACTGGGACACTGTTTGGCATGGTGGAAGTAGACATCCAAGTACCTGAACAATGGCCACCTTATTTCCAGCATCCCACTCTCACACCCTACCAGTACTTTGAGGAGATGTCGCCGCTCTTTTGCACCACCGAGATTCCTTTTGATACCATCGGAGAACACATGCAAGCTCACATCAGGGAGAATAAATTGTCCGATCAACCCAGACGTCTGCTGATCGGGGATATGAAAGCACGTCAGATCTTGCTAGCCACGCCGCTTCTCAGATGGTATCTAGACCACGGCATGATCGTGACCAAGATTTATCAGGTGGTAGAGTTCCAATCACAACGCTGCTTTCGAGACTTTGTTCAGGAAGTCAGTAATGTGCGACGACAAGGAGACATGGATCCAGACACAGCCATAATCGCTGATACTATGAAAGTCATCGGAAATTCGGGTTACGGTTCCCATATAATGGATAAAACCAATCATCGAGAGGTCCAGTACGTTCAGGGGGAAAACGAGACCTGCCTCAAAGTTAATGAACCCCGCTTTCGCAGTCTTGACTGCTTGGATCTTGCTGAGCAATATTACGAAGTTCAAATGTCAAAAAGAAAGATTAATCTAGATTTACCAATTCAATTGGGATATTTTATTCTCCAGTACGCAAAGCTTCGGATGCTAGAATTCTGTTATGATTTTATGGATGTTTACATAGACCGCTCCGACTTTGAGTACTGTGAGATGGACACTGATAGCGCCTACATGGCTATCTCAGCTAGCTGTCTCAGAGACGTTATCCGTCCCGAGATGCGCGAAAAATATGAGAAAGGCTTGACTGGGTTTTGTACAGACCAGGAGATTGAAGCCGATGCTGAGCACCATTGGTTCCCACGGACATGCTGCCCCCGGCACGCTAAGTATGACAAGCGGACCCCTGGATTATTCAAGATGGAATATCAAGGGGATGAAGTGATCGGGTTGTGCAGTAAAACGTATATTGTGCGGAACACTAAAGTAATCAAGCCTTCAAGCACACGGCTGGCTGCCCTTCGAATCCTGAACAAGACTACAAGACGGACTAGCAAACACGTCAAGTCATGACGGCTATATGAGTACAAGTTTAGTTCAAAGGGGATCAGCAAACGTCACCTTCAAACCCCCATGGCCAAATTTCGCATTGTGTTGAAGACCCACAAGGCAGAGGGCGGACGCAACCGAGGATTTCGCGTGAGAAACAATGCTGTCTACACCTACATGCAAGAGCGGAGAGGTTTTTCTTATCTCTATTGTAAGAGAAAGGTGCTTTATGACGGGATACACACTGTGCCTCTTGACATCACGTTGTCTCCCCTTTCTCCGTCAGAAAGAGAAATCAGTGATCAGGAACTTGTTGATCTATTGAGTAGTAATTTCGAAGACTAGAGCGTTATTAAAGCCAAAGGTGTTGGCTAGTCAAGGTCATTGTCGAGATGTATCCCTTTCCGGAATGTACTTCCATCGCAGTGTCGGGGGCCACCATGAGTGGCAAATCGTTTTGGACTTTTCGCTTATTGAGGGAGAAAGATGATATGTTTATCTCACCACCAGAAAAGGTGTTGTATTGCTATGGCATCTACCAACCTTTATTTGAGAAGATGGAGAAGGAGTTGCCTTTCGTCACTTTCTATCAAGGCTTACCTAACGAGGACTTACTGCAAACTTTCGCTTCTACCAACAGTTGCGACTTGGTCATCCTTGACGATCTAATGAGCAATGTCACCTCATCCGTGGAAATGGAAAACCTATTTGTGAAGGGCGTGCATCATTTACATTTGAGCGTGCTGTATATTAATCAAAACGTGTTCTGCAAAGGAAAGCAAAGTCGAACGATCAACCTTAACACGCTCATTTTTGTTTTGATGAAAAATCCCAGGGACGTATCGCAACTGCAGCGTTTGGCTAGACAAGCCTTTTTGGGCAAAAGCAACTTTCTGATGGAAGCTTATAAAGACGCCACTTCGAAACCTTACGGTTATTTGGTATTGGACTTCTCCCAAGGCACCATAGACGATTATCGAGTGAGAACCAACGTGTTTCTATCGGAGGATACCGTAATATACCAGCCAGTATGAAGAAAATGATCTTACTACCTTACGATCGTTATCAACGTTTACTATCAGCCAGCGAGTCTCCGACTGAAGGCTTTAAAACACATTCTGTTCAACCCTTTTCAAAAAACTATGTTGAAGAAAAAGAAAACAACACAAAAAGAAGCGAGAGGAGTGAGCCTGAGGACCGAGGAAATACTTGAGCATCACTGCTGCCTTATTTTTCAAAATCTGTTCGAAATCAGGTGCAAAGCCTTCTTACTTACATTCAGCCACACGTCTCATGGAATTCGAAAGGAGAAGTGATTTTAAAAACTACCCTTATACCTGGTTCTAACATCGTCGATCTGATCAAGGTGCACATGAAGGACTATAAAGACTTTCGACCCGAGGGCAAAGATGCATTCGGTGAGCTCCTGATTGAGCTCAATGTTCCGACAAGTTTGCTAGCGGCGAGCGCGAGACCTCAGATAGGCAAAGGTACTTTACCACCTCCCCCGGGTATCCCCGTCAAAATAAAAGTACCAGAGAAAATTGTGTCTGGAAAAGTAAAATGGTTTCGACTGTAAACTACGACGATTATTTAGCGAGTATCTATTACGACCCTTCCCATGCTGGAGCTTATGGTGGGGTAGAGAAATTATATAGAGCTGTTAGAAAAGATGGTAAATTTGTTCTTGGCAGATCAAAAATTCGTAACTGACTGTTAAACCAAGAAGATTACGCCGTACATCGAGAAACCAGATCGAAATTTAAGCGACGGAGGGTAGTGGCTCCTTTTTTGGATTATCAGTGGGATTTGGACACCGCAAACATGGTTTTCTACATGAAAGAGAATGCAGGATATGCGTATTTCGTCTTAGCATCTTAGCAATCGATATTTTATCGAAATTTGTGTGGACGGTTCCTCTACGCAGCACTACAGGGCAAGAAATGGTGGAAGCTTTGAGACAAATGTTTGCTACTGGACGGAAACCGAGTCATATTAGGAGTGACCAAGGAACTGAATTTCTCAATAAAAAAATGTCAAGACTTTTCTCAAAAAAGAAAATGTTACATTTTTCGTGACTCATAACGTGGTCAAGGCCTCCTATGCCGAAAGAGCCATTAAAATGATCAAATCTCGATTGGTTCGTTATATGACGCACAAACAAACAAGACGATGGATTGACGTTCTTCCCCAAATCACAGAAAGCTACAATAAGACTTACCATCGTTCTATTAAAAAAACACCGATGAACGTTAAACCCAAAGACTCTGCGGACTTATGGAAATTACAGTATGAGCCTACTTCAAAACTTGACAACAGGAGGATGCCAGCGCCGATCAAATCAGTCGGTAAAAAGTACAAGATTCGAGACAAAGCCATTTATAAATATAAAGTAGGTGATCTCGTGCGAGTGTCTTTTATACGCAAAGCTTTTCAACGAGAATACGATGAACGATGGTCCCGAGAACTATTTGTTGTTAATGGTCGTTTCATGAGTGACGGTATTCCACAATATCGACTGAAAGATTATGCCGGAGAAATTGTCAGTGGCACTTTCTACCAGAACCAGTTAAAGAAAGCATATGAACAGGCGGGCTACTTCATCGAAAAAGTGATTCGTAATCGCGCTCGAGGTGGGCAAAAGCAAATGTTAGTACGCTGGAAAGGTTGCCCATCTAAATTTGACTCGTGGGTTAATGCAGAAGATATTGACGATTTAAAAGGAGCTGTAATTGATTGAATCTGAACATTAAATATGGCAATGTGGATTCGAAAACATATACCTTTACTTTCATTATTGGTTGACTCTCCAGACGATCAAAAAGTGGCGATTGTAAAGACTTTAACATCTACACAACTGAGGGCCGTACAAGAAGCCATTTACAACGTCCTTAAAGGGAACTGTCCTATTAACGACAAACTTAAAAGGAAGTTGGAGCACCACAAAATCAATATTCGTCGACTTGTGTCTAAAGATCTAACTCGTCAGCAGCAACGGCGACTTCTGGTAAAACACATAACAATTTTGCCTCTGATCCTGAAACCTGTGATCGAGTTTCTATCGACGACATAATAGCGATTACCTGGGCTCGCATGTGATTTCAGAACCCGGCTTTTCCTGCTGTGATGGAGCACTATATGTATGTGCAAAGTGACGAGAGCAATGTCTTTTTCGAGGATAATACAACAACGAAATTTAGAATTCAACTCAAGTTTCCTCTTTTCTTACCTGGTCTTTGGAAAGTTGCTCTGGTTGAATTTCATGCCACCGAAAACGCCAGAGTTTCAAAAATAACTGCCGACGAAGGACTCTACATTTATTCGGATTTATGTAAAGGAAGTATTGCCTATGGGGAAAAACGTGCCCTCTTAAGACGTCTTGAGAAGAATGCAAGAAAAAAATGGGATTACATATTGGACAACCCCCTTCTACCTCGACGTGACTAAGAACGAAATCAGAGACTTCGAAATCTATATAAAGCGTGAAACGAACGCAGATTCCACACATTTAATGAAACCCCTGCATTTAACACTTCATTTCAAGCGCTATCCATTTTGGTGAAAATGAAACTGTACGTGCCAAACCCTCAACTTTGGGTGGATTTCTTTGATCGCGTCAGTCGAGGTAAAGCCAGCTTACAACAGACTGGGAGAGGAAGATTTCCTTGTGTCATTGAGGTGAGTCCTTCGTCGCACCCAGAAGAAAGGAAAGTCGCTATTAATGCTGTATTACCTACGGAACAGGTCACTGCACAGGCCAAAGCGCAGCTGGAACGAGAACATATAAATCCAAAACAGGTGGAGAACGCCTTTCAAAGTCTCTCAAGACTTCGTAGGAGTAACAAGAAAAGGAAGGCTAGGGATCCTTCGAGTAGCCAAAATAAACGCAGGAAGACTCAAAAGGATAGAGGAAGGGTGTCACAGAAAAGGGTGAATAAAACCAAGACAAAGCTTTTAAAAAGGAACAAACAGACGGATATCTTCGAAATCAAGTAATGTCGGTGTTTAACGAAACTGAATTCAAAGAGGGCCTCGTGTCGGAGCTCTCTGTTTTTGACTTGCCAAGTACCCAAACAAGCGTAACAGACGTGTACTACGATGAAATTCGCCCACTATCGCAGGTTTCGGATGACAGTCCCTTCGAGTTTAAAATCAGCGGACAAAATTCGATGGATTATGTGGATCTCAAGAACTCTCAACTTTACGTTAGACTGAAAGTGGAAAAAGCAGATGGTACTGCTTTAACGAAAGGGGCAAAAGTCAGACCGGCTAACCTTTTTCTTCAAGCGCTTTTTTCGTCAACAGAAGTGATTCTTCAAAACAAAGCGACGATGAATTGTAACTATAACCCTTACAGGGCTTATATTCACACGATGTTAAACTACGGAATAGATGCAGTCAAAAATCAGTTGGATACTCAACTTTTTATACAAGATGATGCCGACAGCCCAGGAGTCACTGATCCCTCTGGATCCAACAATGCACTCTTCGAACGTGCTAGTACAATTGCCGGATCCAAACGCATCGATTTACAAGGGCCTATCTTCCACGATTTATTTTCCATGTCGAGATATTTGTTGAATCAGGTGGATGTCAAAATTAAATTGTAAAGGAGCCCGAACAACTTTTGCCTAGTGACCGGCGATGCCAACGACTATCGCATAAATATCGAAGATATCTATATTCTGGTGAAAAAAGTCAGAGTCAGCCCCGCCGTCATCTACGGACACTCAAAAATTCTTGAAAGGCAGAACGCGCTGTATCCCTACAATAAGGTCGAAGTGAGATCTGTGAGTATCCCGACGGGTTCAACCAACTACACCTGGGAAAATATGTTTCAGGGAAGACGACCAAATAAAATCGTCCTTGGATTTGTGAAAAGTAAAGCTGTAAGCGGGGATTACAAAACGAATCCCTTTAACTTTGAGAACTGCACCATACAACAAATTGCAGTCTATAACGATGGGTTACCCGTAGAAAGAAGTGCACTCAAGTTGGACTTTGATGCCGCCGGAGGAACTTCCATCATGCGAGGCTACACCAATTTCCTGGTTTCGAGTGGGAAATGGAGAGAAGACGGGGGCAACCTTCTGGACAGAGATCACTATATAAGCGGTTCCACGTTATTCGCTTTTCAGTTGGAACCCAACTTTCCTCAGCACGGAGAATATCTATCATTGGTGAAAATGGGCAATGTGAGGCTCGAAGTATCATTCAAGACAGCATTATCGGGTAATTTTACTGTTTTAATCTCAACTTGTCTGTATTCTGCATTTTTAACTTCAAATGTAAGCACCATTTTAAGTTTATGTCTGAGCTAGTTGCTTGCACATTTATGAAGACACTATCTCGAAGCGCTGCTAGCACTAATCGGACCCTGATGACATTGATTTGTAGAATTGAAAAGTAATCTATCTTAATGCTTTACCTGATAAACCTATGTTAGTCTCTTCCAATTTCAAAAGTATGGACAAACGGGGATAAAAGTAACTGAGTTACGAGCAATGTCTCCTTTCTCCCACAATGTTAAAAAAAAAAAAAGCTATTTGTTGTTGATGTGTCAAAATGCGTATGGATCGGGTAAAAGGTTAAAGTTACGCCGCCTGTTTAAAAGACATTTTTGTTTTAAATATATTTTCTTGTGTTTCAGAACCCATGAGTTGTATTGTGTACAGCGAAAGTCCTGGATACTTCGAAATAAACCAAGAGAGAGACGTCATTGTACAATTATGAACACTTCACAATTACAATGTATCATTTCCTGCGACCCAGTGTTACACAAACAAACTTTGGGTGTGTTTGCCGCTGATCAGTTACCATGCGTCCTACCCAACAAAGCATGTGGATTTATTGCCAATACCGATGTCAGAAGCAGGCCTGGACAACATTGGCTCGCGTTTTTCATTAGTGACAATACAGTAGAGTGTTTTGATAGTTATGGTCAGGATCCTGGTGTATATAACTCTCTGTTCAGTCTCTGGTTACGTCGGCATGCCAAGACCGTACGTGTAAACCGTCATCGCCTTCAAAGTGAATATTCTAATGTGTGTGGACTTTATTGCGTTTATTTCTTACGGCAAAGATTCTTAGGGAAATGTATGGAAACGATTGTTCAACCATTTATAGAAATTGCTCCTGTGGTAAATGACTTGTTTTGGCGTGTATATCCTCTTTGTGTAAGGAACGATTTTGTATATAATCAAAGTTGCAAACCACGCTGCGATGAATTTTCCAACTGAATAAAGTACATAACTATGTTGACTTTATCTGGATTGGAAATTTCATTGTATGTCGTAGACAAACCATGTGACTTCCCTTTGTATACTCTTAATCTGATAAAGCTGAAACATGTTTTCTATATTCAATTTCTTTATTCAATTATCTAAAAGTTGATACATAGATTTGATACTTTATCCTGTGTTCTATACATATATAAAACATCAAATCTATTCCAACATCCATAAATGTCTAAAGCTGGAATATGATTTTTACATATTATGAATTTAATACATATTATAAACTGAATACATAGACTTGATATTTTATTGTATGTTCTATAGATATATAAAATATCAAATCTATTCAAACGAAACAATAGAAAGCAGGGACATATTTTATATTTTTTTAAAGTAATAAAGTAGACTGGATCTTTTGTCCTATGTACAAAACATATTGAAAATACCCAGTTTGCGCAAACTAGCAGTGTGGTACATGGACTTGAAAACCTAAAAAGACGGGGTAAAAAATAATAAATTTTGTTAACTTGTAATATATATTTCTGTAACTTTATTTTTGAAAAAAAATATTATCTTGTTTATGTAATAAAACAACATGTATAATCCACTTGATTTATTCGTTTCGTTTCTTAACAATTTTGTCCCAGAATCAAAAGTCCGTTGTTTGGAAGTCTGTCTCAGAACAAAAAGTTAGGAAAAACGTCAGATTTATTATTCCTGTTCATCGACAAAGCAACGAAGGCAGTCTGATGTCACTCGTCTGGCTCGTCTTTCATCTTGTTTTTTGCCCATGGACCTTGAAGAGCGGCACACTCCCACAAATCATATGGTTTGGAAGACATGGCTGGTGTGCCACTATGACCTTTGAGTCTCACACCTCCAACCATCTTCATATAAAAAAAAATTCTTCCCGTGAATGAAATGTTCTAGCCAAGGATCATCATTGGATTTCCATCCCCACAGCGTAACTCCACAAGCAAAACAAGTCACTCTGTCACTCACGTTACTATAAAACAATCCGGCGTGAGCCAGACTATAATCAGATTGACTCAGTTGCGGCGGCCACAACGAATAACTCGCCAGTCGGTCCTTAAATAAACTGTATTCTGGATGTGCCAAGTTTTGTAAATCCATTTTCACTGTACAACCTCCTTATCCTATGTGAGCGCCTCTCACATGTTCAAAAGTATTTATCTAAATTTCTGAGCTGAGAAGTTAGCTGCATGATTCGTTTTTTCCAGCTTGGTGTTTTCATGGTTTGCCGCCAGTCAGGACAATTCAATTTTAACTCGTACATGGCAATATACTCCGGAGTCGCAATTTGAGATGCAGCTTCCCTCCACTTGATCAGAATGTCACACTCGTCAATCTCGGACAGTATGTTTTCAAAGTATAGAATTAACTGTTGTTGCTGGCTTAATAAAACACATGAATGATCCGTTTGCGATAGAGATTCGATCTGGCATCCTTCGCACAATCGGCGCACTACTTGGGGTTGACACCGTAAAATTTCTTTTGCGTAAAAAAAGTCCAGATATGAATTCAGTAAATTAGCCATGTTGAAATAAGCCGTCCATGTGTTGGCCACTATTTATATATTTTCAGTCTTCAAAAGTGTCCGTTTCACTCTCCTGAAACACAATTTGTGACGTGTATTTGGTCCTCATGACGAAGACATTCCATTTCTGTGGAAAAGCGAAGTCCGCAATAGCAACACATCCATCGACAGCAACAGTCACATTTTTCTAAAGACTCTTTCAAAAACGCAATACTAACTTGCGAGTTACAGATAGCGTTAAAGACCTCAAAAGGAATTTTAATGAATTTACTCCCACTTCGAAGTAATACATATGTCGATGATTTGCCTAGCTTCACTTCCAAAGAAAAACGGTCGTCAAAATGACAACTTACTCAATGTTCATCCCAGGTCACACTTTTAAACTCATCCATCTTGTAAAAATAACCCTCTACTTGCTTTTGGGTCATAGTCGCTACTGACTATAGTAGTTACTATAACTTACCTCATAATGGGACACTTAAAATATCAACCAACCAGCAGCGACAATAATGGCAAGTCATAACTTGTTTCCCTTTAGTCCCTTCACTTTATCTAACATTTTTTTTGCGACAGAATTATTAGTGTTTTTCTATGTCACCGAGTTATCGTAACTATTTCAGTGAAGAGTAGCACCGTGTAAAGGGGTGATAGGTAGGTGTCACGGTATGGTACACATGATATGGGCTTACATAAGCTACAAAATGAGCGCTAAATTTGAAATGAGAGGACATTTAACACTGACACGTGTCAACCATCATCACGTATGACCCCATTTTATCACGCGGTAATAGCTCATCTATTTAAAGAATCAAGGAAAACATGCAACGACCTGTTTCTGACTAGACCTATTTTTAGTAATGACACGATGAAAACACGCTTTGACCCGCTTTTAACCCCTATTTTAAGTCAAAACATCATGCGAAGGACATCCAAAATGGCGATGGTCAAGGTCATCCAAGATGGCGGTGCCCATTTCCGGTCACGTGGTCATTTCCTGTCACGTGGTTGGCTCAGGCTCAGCTAGAAGGGTGTGAAAAAAAGTGTTACATACTACTAGTAGTCCTCGGACATGTAGAAAACTGAGAGATCTTTACCAGAAGACAAACTTTTACACATGTCAAAACTGAAAGGATTTACAGACGAAGAATTGGATTGGATCTACTCTATCAATAAGCAGTTGCACAATTTGATCCGCATTGAAATTGTCGTCTGCAAATGCTTTCAATTTGGACGGGGCTAAAATTTTGTCGTCTGGTAAAGGGACCGTCCTTTCGTCCGTCCGTCCGTCTGTCTTTGTGTTTCTTTCCCTATCTTTCTGCCTCTCTCCGTCTATCTCTCTGTCCCTCTCTCTGTCTTTCTCTCCTCCCTCTTAACGTATTCATTTTTTTTCTCACATTATTTGTAAGAATACAATTTTTGTTTTTATAGTCTGTGTATCTGCCATTTCGCAGAAAAATAATTTTTAACAGTATAATACGTATTGGATAGTATTAAACAAATAACCCCTTTTGCATTATGGGTAATGGCCCTCGGAGTTTAAAAGGTGCGAATAGTAAGTTTAAATTAATAGACTGAATTGGCTTTCACAACGACCACTGTGGTCAAATGGTTATGATTACGGCCTTGTGCCTGGGATTTCCGGTTTCGATTCCGGACTTGTTTGTCAAAAGTAAAAGTTTGACTGGGGAGAGAGAGAGAGAGAGAGCATGAGAAAGAGTATAGAGCTTGTTCAAAGTGAAAAAAAAAAATGTGTGAGAGTAGAGAGAATTAGAAGAGAAAGATAGAAAGAGTAACTGGATGAGATAGATGGAAAGACAGATGAGTGTGTGAACAAAGAGAGAGATTGAGAGAAAGAGCGAGTGAGAGAATAAAGAAAGAGATGAAAAGTATGAATAAGTTAACAGAAATGGACAGTTACAAAGTGTGAACAAATACAGGCAGATAGATGGTCAATAAGTGAACAAAGGGAGTTTTAGATGGAAAAAGATAGACATGGAAAAGCAAAGCGGCGAGGGAGACAGCATGAAATAAGGGAGACGAAAGGTGGAGAAAGAGAGAAAGCAAGATATACAACCAGGACAGACAGTAATGGAGTGACTGTGTTTGTGAAAGGAGGACAGTGAAGTAGTGCATGAGGAAAAGGTTGAGAGGAGAAAGAGCAAGAAGTAGTGTCAGTCGAAACCATGAGATATTGGTAAATTTCTGAATGACCGTTTTATGTGAGAGAACCAGCGTCTTCTCATTTTTTTTCTCACATGTTTGTGTTCTTTCACTACCAAAATAGTAATATAATTCCAGGCACATTGAAATTGTCGTCTGCAAAATGCTTTCAATCTGGAAAAGTCTGAAACTCTTTCGTTTGATAAACAGTTAAACCTTTATCGTGCTACATAAAACTAATGAAACAATAAAATACGACAATAAGAATACTGATTTTCCTGTTTCAGAGATATTTTTATGGAAATAATATCTCCTTATCGGACAGTACAAGTTCTGTGCAGTCTGATTTTGATCTACGCTACCCGCTAGAGGTCAGTGGGTCAAGCTTAACAGTGAGAGAGTTAAGACGTTTTCCTGTTGCTGTGACATGGTCCAAAATTGCCAAGACGTGCTCCTAATTGCTAAGATATACTCCGAATACCTAAGACATGCTCGAATTTATTAACCCATTACCACACAATCCCTACTTTTGACCCCCACGAGAAAGAAACCTTTAGAAAACATTGTGGGGAAAAGGAGGAAATGCTGGTAACCAGCATTTTCTCCTTTTCCCACAATGTTTTTTACCCTTCACAAAACAAATTTCAAATTTTCAGTCACTTTTATTTTGTCGTCTGCAAATGCTTTCGATTTGGACCAGTCTAAAATATTGTCGTGTGGTAATGGGTTAAGACGTTCTCCTATTGCTGTGATATGGTCCAAAATTGCCAAGACGTGCTCCTAATTGCTAAGATATGCTCCGAATACCTAAGAAGTTCAAATTTTCAGTCACTTTTATTTTGTCGTCTGCAAATGCTTTCGATTTGGACCAGTCTAAAATATTGTCGTTTGGTAATGGGTTAAGACATGCTCCAGATTGCTAAGATATGCTCCAAATTGCTGACACATGCCTCTGATTGCTATGACATGATCCAGATTGCTATGACATGCTCCAAATTGCTAAGACATGCTCCAAATTGCAGGGACATGCTCCAAATTACTAAGACATGCTTAAAATGCTAAGACATGTTTCAAATTGCTAAGGTATGCTCCAAATTACTTAGACACGCTTAAAATTGCCAAGACATGCGCTAAATTGTTAAGTCATGCTCCAAAATTCTAAGACATTCTTTAAATTGCCCAGGCATGTTTGGAATTGCTTAGAATTGCTCCAAGTTTGTAAGACGAAATGTTAAGACTAGCTCAAAATGTCAAGAGAAGTATTCTTACTTTATAGCTAGTACAGACAATGTCGTAATTGAGGTAAACACGGCCTTACTGGCATGTCGATCTTGTCACCAATGTAGTTTGGCCCAATATTTCTGATGGCCCCTTATCAATGTGCTAGAGGTGAATACGAACTTACTGGCGTGCCAATCTTGCCAGTGGTCTAGTCTGGCCCCATATTTCTAATGACCCCTTATCAATGGCCTACATTTCTAGCGCTGAAGTGGGTTGACAATGACATCGGACTTTAAAATGGACATGTCACTACGTTAGAAAACGATTTGGAATGACACTGTATTCGAAATCAATTAAAAGTACGGTTCTATGGACAACGACCAATAGCATTACAAACAATAGATATGTTTCCCTAACGAGCAAACTCATTCCAGTTGTCAATATCTGTCAATTAACCCTTTTGGGCACTGATAGTAGTTTAAGTTGTTTATGCAGGCTGAATAGATAAAGATCAAACTGCTAAGAACGGACAGTCTGATCTTATTTCTACGTTGTCTGATGTTCCCCCCTATATATGTGGAGAAAATCACCTTTGTAACTCGGATTGGCTTTTTGTTTCTTTTATACTGAAAGCACCGTGTGCACTGATTCAGCGCACACAGCTATCTCCATGAAACTAATGGTAGTTATTCGATTTGAGCATTTCTATGTGAAAAGGAGACTTAATGTATTTGCAAAAAGCATCGACTAAGGTCAGCCTGCACAGTTCGCGCATGCTGACCTTGGTCGAAACTATTTGCCATTGATTAGTTTTCTGCTTGTCAAAGGACCATGCTTAAATTGATTGTTAGACAAACTGTATTCTATAGATCCATAGTCATATGATAACTTGCTTGCTTGGTACAATTCATCACGGAGGCTGCATTAAATCCCATTTTCCCTAGGCGCGGCTCATATTTATAGATTTTTACAAGAGATAATCAAATACCGTTGATTACTTGCCCGGGAAATTATGATATGAAATATATAAAAGAGCTTTGTTTTGTCGTGATATCACTAGGAGCCATCAGTATTTACTTCCCTTTTATTTAAAAAAAAAAAAACCACATTAATTGTGTATAAATTAGGACACGTTATTGACGCAGTGTTAGAATTTTCAGGCAAACTGTAATCGGTCAATACGGAACATACTGTGGAGTGGTTTTGGAACTAACACGGATTAACACATTTTCAAACGACAGAATTTTGTCCGAATTTGTCCAAATTTAAAGCACTGACAGACAACTTATTGAAACAGGTTAGAGAATATTTTGGGGAAAAGGGGATAATGCTGGTTACCAGCACTTTCTCCTCTCCTCATATCTATAAAACAAAAGCTTCCTTCCCAAGGTCGTTAAAACTGGGGATTGTGTGGTAAAAGGCTAACTCTTTACCAACAACAACAACAACAACAACAAAAAAACACGCACACAAACTTGTCCGAATTGAAAGCATTGGTAGGAAGCAATTTTAATGTGACTTAAAGGATGAAGCCTGTCTCTAAAAGTCTAGAAAATTTTGTGGAAAAGGGAGAAAATGCTGGTGTCCAGCATTTTCTCCGTTTCTCACAATGTTTTCAAAAGCTTTTCTTGTCAGGCTTCTTAAAATCGGGCTTTTGTGGTAAAGGGTTAAAATATTTCTGTAGTAGAAGTTTTTTCTTTTATAACGCGAACCCATTAGCTATTTTGATGTTAATTCTAACAAAAAACAAACAAACAAAAAAAAAAAAAAAACGGGCCTAAGATTCCGATTGGCTGAGATGTTTCGTCACAGCCAATCAGAATGCTAGTCGGTGAATTCATAATAATTACATTTAGTTTTGTTGGTGGATATGGACAAAGTCACATTTAGTTGAGGAGATATGAATGGGACAATGAAACCATTAATTATTGATCATTTCAATGAAGAAAAAGTAGCAAACTAGAGTGTGAGGTTTGACTGACAAACAATAAGATGGATCAGAGTGTATCCTGTCTACTGTTACTCATGATTACAACTCGGTTAGCAATGTGTGGCATGCTTACAGAGAGAGATGCTCTGTACACCCATATATTTACCAACTACAGTGCTAAAACGCTACCAGTTCTTGATCATAATACACAAGCAGAGGTATGGATAATGGCTTTTATTGTAAACATTATTAATTTCAATGAGATGTCGGGCGAATTAGCAATGACTGTTTCATTTTATTTGGAGTGGAGAGAAGAAAGAATATCGTGGGATCCTTCCTCATTTGACGGAATAGATTCTATATCTGTGTGGCCCGAGGATTTGTGGCGTCCAAAAATGTTCTTGATAGAATCGTCCGATGCCGTAAGGGATATTGTAAATACATCAGTGCAGCCAAGAGTGTATAGTAACGGCACCGTATTCCAGAGTGCAGGTAATGTGCTGAAGGTCGCATGTTCTGTGGATGTCACGTTTTTCCCTTATGACATACAAACCTGTGACCTGACTTTAGTTAACTGGGATTCATTTTCTTCAGATATTGCATATTTTCCAAGGTCAACAGCCGTCTTTCAAACGTTCTTTAAGACCAACAGCCAATGGGAATTCACTTCCGGTACTCTGAGCAACTGTTCAGATATACCTGGACCGTGTGTGTATCTAACCTTTGTTTTAACCCGTAGAAGTAATTTCTATATAATCTATATAATTGTACCGTTAATATTTCTTGCCCTAATAAACAACCTAGTGTTCCTCATGCCGCCAAGTTCCGGAGAGAGAACGTCTGTTGCAGTGACCACGTTTTTGTCGTTTGTTGTTTACATGGGTATCGTGAACGACGTGGTACCCCAAAGCTCTGACCCAATGGCGTACATATACTATTACATCATGGTGTTAATGATATACAGTTGTTGTATAATGTTTCTATGTATAATTGCTTTAAGAATTCATGAGCGCAAGACATGTGTGCCACAGAAACTCGCCACCGTAATATGGTATCTCCGACTACAGTTCCTTCGAACGAGTAAAACGTCTGCAGCTGATAAGGTGATTGCTTTGAAAACTGTTGAAAAAAGCATCGGTGCAATGACAGAGGACAAAGTAGAAGCAAAGAAAGAGGATCTTAAAACAGAGACTGGTGATTGTGATACCACTGCCTGTTTGACAAAGGACAACATAAAAACTGACAAACGTAGTGTTACATGGTACATTGTCGGGAAAACATTCGATACGTACTGTTGTTTACTGCTCTATGTGTGTTTTACAGCTTTCACTTTGCATACATTAATCAGTCTATCTGACCATGAAGTTCAGGATTTTTAGGTCGTTTCCAGACCATAAAATCTAAGAACGTTTCTTTTTGAAAGCTTTTGAAGTAGCCACCTCAAATATCGCGAAAATGAAGAGATTTGTCCTGAGGGGGAAAAAACCGCATTTTTTCATAGATTTGCAATTTGCTTGTATCAGTGTCAGTTTTAAAATTTACATCAAGAAGTAGCTGTTATGGCCATAAAATGTATATGATACTAGTAGATTGCAATTAAAGCCGAACTTGTCAACATTTACCACTTCACGACGACTAAAAATACTTTTCATCTGCCAGAAAAATAGAGGTACCCCTCTTTGAACATTCTTGTGCATTTATTGGTGAGAAAATGAAGAAGTCTCACGAGATAAAGCGATATTATCGGGTAATCTGGGTACATAAGCGGACTAATTTTTCAAAACGACAACCGTTACTTTGAATTTCAAAATAAAATACACTTTTACTCAGTAAAATGCTACCTGGTGCGATTTATTCAGTTATGATCGGTTAGCAGGTAACCTATGCACTGGCCATTTATTAAAACAGTCCCCAAGGGCATGGGTTTAGCTTCGTTATAGGTCCTACTTTTCCCAAGTATCGGGAAATGGCCAGGTGATGCATCATATAAGAAAGGTCGAATCTTCGAAGAATATGACATGCGCAGACAACGCACGGGTCCCATAACGTAGTAAGTTCGTTAACAAACCATTTCTGTGAAAAGAAAATGAAAAACGATTTCAAGCTTAATGATACATTATGCTTAAAAGAAACTGCATTGCGGTGGAATGTGCATCCGTTGGTACAGAGGCTGCGTTTGTTTGGTGTTTGATGATGCCGTTTTTTATTCATGCCTGTTCCTGATAGATCCTGATGGAAGTGAGAAGTATTGATAGCAAACTGAATCGGACAGGCTCCACTGCCCTAAGGCTATTGGTTATAATCCCCTGAAGAATTGCACTGTATAGATTTGATTTCATTTCGACGTCCTTTTCCGAAGAATTATCAGCTAAAATGTTCGGGGTGTGGGGTTCATGACCTATTAAACATTCATGAATCTATTCGACTGGTACTCTGTGAAAAGCGGGTTAATGCATCTGCAAAAAGCATCGATTCAGATCAGCCTGCACAGTCCGTGCAGGCTGACCTGAATCTATGCTTTTTGCCATCGGTCAATTTTCTACCTGTCAAAGGACCACACTAGCTCATTGTTCGGTTCGGTCGGTTGTCAAATAGAATGGATTTTATGGATTTGTCATTACGAGACCACTTGCTGTGTATAATAGATTACAGTGCTGAATTAAACCCCCTTTTTGCAGAGCATGTACGATGGATATATTTGTAGTATCTTACAAATTTTAATGAATCATAGCAATAAACGACTCTTTGAACTCCTAACCACGTGATCATAATACATGGCGGTGCCACTGTAAGTCGTTTAGCAACGACATAAACATACATGTACATAAATTAATTATCTCAAAACTTCAATCGAAATTGATAAACCACGTTAAAAGGTGAATGTACGACTTGTTTGTCAGCTGAAATAAAGTTAGAATGATTTCGAAAGAAAATTGAGACTCCGGTTTTCTTTTATAGGGGGAGGCTTACAATTTTCAGAACGGTAAACCGGCGTATTTCCGGCGAAGAAATGTACCGTGTAGGTGCATATTAAGCTACTTTATTCAGCCGAGGGATTGATGACTCCCATCACCCGAGGTATGCCGCATGCAGTGCAGCACGTTTTAAACCTTTACCATATAAAAACGAATGATAACCCTGGATATGAAGACTTGAAAACATCGTGGGAAAAAGGACAATGCTGGTTAGTGGTAACCACCATTTTCCTCTTTAACCGCAATTCTTTGCTTTCTTTTATATGCAATATCCTATTATTGGATCTACAATTAATTTTTTGTATGCAAAGCCTTTCAATTTGGAGCAGTCTAAAGTTTTGTCGTTTTGTTATGAGTAAAGCGTGCTTATTCAGATGAATATTTATGAAACAGTTTCAATCAAGGTAATTGATTCGATCCTTTGAAGTTATAATCAACCCTTGGCCAAATAATCCCTGGGTTTTACGACAATTGCTAGAAGCTTTTTGAAAACATAGTGGGAAAAGGAGGAAATGCTGGTAACCCAGCATTTTCTCCTTTTCCAACAATGTTTTCTACCCTGCTGGAAACAAATTTCAGTTTTTCAGTTACGTTTATTTCGTCGTCTACAAATGCTTTCAATTTGGACCAGTTTAAAATTTTGTCGTTTGGCTAAGAGTTAACCCATTACCAAACGACAATATTTTATACTGGTCCAAATTGATCGCATTTGCAGACTACAAAATAAAAGTGACTGAAAATTTGAAATTTGTTTTGTGAAGGGTAGAAAACATTGTGGGAAAAGGAGAAAATGCTGGTTACCAGCATTTTCTCCTTTTCCCACAATGTTTTCTAAAGGCTTCTTTCTCAGGGGCGTCAAAAGTAGGGATTGTGTGGTAATGGGTTAAAGACCTATGGAATTGATAGTCAAGGGTATACAATGTACTTTGAGGCATCTGAAATGTGATTAACATTTTGCCGATCAATCATGTTTGTCTTGGCCACCCGGTGATAAATTGATGAATTCATTGAAGATTGATGAATTGATTGATCTATGGATTGATTGATCTATAAATTGATAGACGGATTCATTGATTGATTAGTTGGATGATTGACTGATTGACTGATTTCACGTATGGTGCACATGCATATCGTCGTTTTGAACATTATTTCAGTTATATCGTGGCGACCAGACCACCTTTTCCAGCCTGTACCCTGGCTGTAAAGATCTTTTTAACTCCTGACCAAGCTACAAATTTATTGACTTAACCAAGTTGAAAGCATTTTGTAGGTAACAAATTAAATTTTACTAAAACTATTTGGACTAGTATTAATTTTGATAGGACAGAAAACATGGTGGAAAAAGAAAGAGAAAATAGGAATCTTTACTGACAATCATTCAAATGTTTTTCAAATGATCTATTGGTTCCTGAATAGGTAGAAAACAGTATGGGTAAAGGAGAAAATGCTGGTTACCAGCATTTTCTCCTTTTCCCACAATGTTTTCAAAAGGCTTAGAACTTCTCCAGGGTCGTTAAAATAGGTAATTGCATGGTAAAGAGTTAACCATGTACCAAACAATTCTTTAGGAAGAAAACTTGGAAACATTGCATCGATTAAAAAATGATCAATTATGGGATTCGTTTAAGAAAGGGCCAAAAACGCGATGGAAGAAGGAGAAAACAGTGCTTTAAGGGCTAATCAGTCCTTTTCGCGGTCCCCTTTCATGCTCCATACCCGCAGATCTGTGTCAAAACGGTTTATATTAAATGTATTACCCTCATTTCTGACAAAGTAACGTAGGATTATATAAAAGGGAGAAATGTGATCGGGCTCGAACCCAGTCTGTACCCATACATATACCTGAATCGATGCTTTCTGTAGTGTAGATGCATTAACTTCCTTTTCACAGAGCATTGCTCGAATAGATTCATGTGTAATAGATCACGATTCCCCCCCCCCCCCCCCCCTGAAGATTTTATCTGATAATTCTTTGGACAAAGATGTCTAAATTAACCCTTTACTCCATAGATACTCATTTATACGCATTGCTTGTCGGAGCCTTTGGAAAACATTGTGGCAAAAGGTGAAATTGCTCGTTACGAGCAATTTCACCTTTTGTCACAATGTTTTCTATGCTATCAAAGGGTGTCATATACACATAAGAAATGGTTTCATCCTAGCTGTTATTTAGGGTCAATTAGAGATACCATAGAAATGCCTTACGGGGTAAAGGGTTAAATCTACCGTGCAACTCTTCAGGGGATTATAACCAGTATCCGTTGGACAGTGGACCCTGTCCGATTCAGTTTTGCTACATGCTTTCCTTGACATTTACCAGTACTTTGCAGAATAATCTTTCCAAGCCACAGCTGCTTTCCCATATAACCATCGTGGAAACTATGATCCGCGATGAGAGAGAGGTAACTCTTGTCGGCCAAGCCGAGGATTCGAACTAGCAATCCCCTGGCCTCAAATCCACGCTACTGATTGCACCATCGGGGTCGGTGACCCAGATAAAGGAAGCATTGTAGACAACATTAGCTCTTGTTTTAATATTCATTGTCCTGCCAGCGAATAGAACCAACCATAGGCCTCTGTAACTCCCTTGGTCTATAACGGGATAAGCAATTTTTCATTATCGGACACCGTTACTATAAATAGCACATTGGTGTTTTAAATTCAAATACGTATAATACGTGCAATGTTTACTTTTGACAGCCACTGGGGCTTAAAAGGCTTTAAGGAAACACATAATTATACACAAATACCATAACATCATTATCAAAGTAGGCCTATATTCTGCAAAACCTTTCGCAGGTCTTGAATACATAAATACAACTCCAAATCATAAAATGTGGTCCGAGTGTTGTACGCTATGGACAGTCTTTATGAAACGGGTGGCCATCCTTGGTTTCTCTAAATCCGGTCCCATTTCGCAGACCTGAGCCTAAATAAAGTAGAATAAAGTAGAAACTGGCTAAAAGTAGATAAGTCATACCCTGGCAAAAAAGGGGCTGAAGGATAGGACACCCAATGGGACTCGTTTAACATCGCCTTACATCGTGCGAATTCGTCTAAGACTTGGGGAAATATGTAATCGATGCGGCCGATCGACTACGGAATACCCGAGTTTTAGCCGAATCCGTACGATTTTCGGCGATGAAAGGTTATACTATAGGAATCCACATTAGAGTGCCATGTCCTTAATGTATCTCCCTGATATGTTGTATAAGAACTTAAGTTTAGCCAATTAGAAGTTGTATTACTTTTAAATTTAGAAAATTTAAGGAAATAAGACTAAGAATGCTTTTAAGAATGGTCGAAACATACGGACGCTGTTGTGCATCCTGTTGTGCATCCAGACTGTCCGTAAACTTGTTTGTATGGTGTTTATCAGCGTTTTAACCCTTTCCCAAAAGACAAATTTTAGACTCTTCCAAACACAAAGAGTTTGCAGACGACAATTTCAAATTTGATAAAAATGGCAGAAAGCTCTCCAAATGGGGAGGAAAACACTGTGGAAAAAAGAGAAATTGCTCGTAACGAGCAATTTCTCCTTTTCCCACAGTGTTTTCAAAAGACTTGTACTGCAGACACGTAAAAACAAGGGCTTGTTTGGAAAAGGGTTAAAAATGGGTTATACTGATTGATTAATTGTATGGTGATTAACGCCGTTTTCAACATTATTTCAGTTATATCGTGGCGGCCTATTCACTTGTACATGTTTTCCTGGAGTCTTTTTACCAGTATTTCGCACAACTTTCTTTCCCAGCAGGTGCTTTCCAACTTAACCATCCTCGAGACAATTGACAGCGGTGGGATAGGAATGAATCCTGTCGCAATGACTATCATTTATCCTAAGTGAGAAATCGGCTTAGCCAGGGGTCGAACTTACGACCCTCTAACCTCAAGTCCTGCATGCTATCGACTGAGCTACCGGGGCACGGCATTTCAGTTATATCGCGGCGGCCAGTGAAGAGAGAGGAGAGAATCCTGTAGCAATGACTATCATTAATCCTCGGACATAAATTGGTCGAGTGGCGGACTCAAACCAGCGACCTCCTTTTCTCAAGTCCTGTACACTAACGACTGCGGTACCGAGGCTCGGCATTGATGAAATATATTCCAGCTGAAACACAAGGACGCTTGTCGTCTAAGCTTCCAAAATACTGTACCTTTACATAGCCAATTAAGTTGTGAGAGTAATGGGTGACTATTGGCCTGTTACACGCGAAAAGGGACATTCATGGACATAAGCGTAAAATGTCGTCTCGGATCAGCCTGCGCAGTCTGCGAAAGCCAATCCGAAACGACATTTTCCGGTTTTTAAGTAATTCACTGTTGTGTATTAATGTACCATAGTACAGTACCTTATGTAGTCGTAAAATGCCGTCTCGGATCACCCTGCGCGAACCGCGCAGGCTGATCCAAGGCGACAATTTACGCAAATGTCCGAGTCCCTTTTCGCGTGTTGCATGGAAGTCTTTGTTCAAGGTTGTACCTCAAAAGAAACTGTGAACTTTGAATCTCAGCTTAAAACAAGGAAGAAAAAAGGCCATGCTCTGTCAAAAGGGAGTTTAGTACATCTCCGATAAATCGTGAGGTTGACTGGTACTTTGACACGCAGAAAAACTGATCTGAACATCGAAGAGTTTAGAACCTATACATGTTAGTTAGCACGGACACTTTGCAACTTTCGATTTTTCTTCTTCTTTTTTGTGTGTGTTTGCATATGCATTAAACCTCCTTTTCTCAGAGAGCATGACCTAACTGCACATACCTTCTAGCAAATATCTCATACTGCAGTAATGCGCATCCGTCCGGTCTAAGTTAAAAAATTCTGATCCTTCCGAGTGACACTGAAACATAGATAATGTAAATCAATGCACTTAACGTAAGGAAGAGACACTGGGAGTGGGGTGGGGGAGCATTCTTGAAAGTCAAGTTATCTCCCCTGTCAGATAAAGCCTAAAGGCAATCAAACAATTCATATGTTTTTCTTAATCATGTCCGTACTGACAATTGTGAAAAATATTTTTATTGGGTAAGCTACACTAGCCAATCGGAGTGTATTTTATATGTCAAATCATGCCGTAGCAGACTGGTTACCCTCATTTATTCAGGTAATCGATCATCTTGCTTATAAAACGGGGGGCCAGGTCAAGTTTCACGCGGTGAAAGACGATGCGATTTGTATTCGTTTTCGTGCAAGTTAGGCAGCATGTTTTATGGTTCGTCACGGCTTGGATGGGTAAGCAAGTCGTTCGAAAAGACATTATAGAGTAAACAAATACATGTTTACGAGTTATTAATAGCTGCAAATGAGTTAAGGCAAAGCGTCCCTTCAGTAAACGTTTTGGTCTAACTATGGCACAATAAAAAAAGAGAATGGCCTCACCTGAATGTAAAGTAAACAAGACTGACCTCTTATTATTCTAAAAATGGACGGGCGAAATTCTGCCAGTTTTAGTAGCCTGTACCAATCACTATTTACGCTCGTACAATGATGTACAAGGGAACAAGACCAGCCTAGTGCCTTTTTATCTGTGTTCCTTGGTTTTTGTGGTATTTGTCGAAGACAATATCACTATGAGTTCAAAATAGTATTTTGCAGACCATGTGTCGTATTTTGTGCATAGCTGAACGAAATAAATCCAGTTAAACTAAATTTTTCTAAGGAAAATGAGTTTTTCGGTAGATATGTGATTGGAAATGGCATGTTAAACTACTTTGTTTGAGGCCATCGATCATGGAAATACTATTTCTGAATTGAAAATAGCTTCACTCGCTCATAACCTTCTATTTGCCCAGTGATATACATAATTTGTCTAACAATCCCTTGGTCCAGGGCTTTTTCGTTCCAAAACCAGTTCATCCCATAATTGCACGCTACTCCATTTGGTTGGGCATAAATATTCAAAAGATCGAAATAATCTATTGTAAAGTTGGAAATTAAATGTTAACGACAAAAGATATTTCAAAATTATAGATTTCAGGCCAAACTCAATTTCACTCGATATGTTCCCATAGTTTCTCTTTCTATCCATCATACATCCAACTGTCGAGGGACGTTACTCCTGACTTCTCCCAATGATCAAAGGGAGACCTTTGACCTTTGAATACTAAAACAATCCTAACTTTGTCATGAGTACTCTGCCTTCAAGCAAAAATAAAAAAAAAAAGGATTCATTTGCTTCGTAGGTTGCCAATATCTGAATACTATTTCTCTTTTTCTCTCAAACTATTAATTGGTTTCACAACGGTTTCCTTGACAAATACCACCACAGCGTTCTCATAGTATTGATTATCCTTGATTTTCTCGGGGAAGTCGTGATACGTATAAACTTATTTAGGTCCCAGTGTAAAATTCTGTCATGTGCAAAATATCTTCTCAATCACCAGAGACAAATATATATATACATCGATTTATAACAATTTACCAAATTATAATTGCACTCATTGTGTAAAATCGTTTTTTGATTGGTCAGAATCGGGTCATGTGATGAAAAAAACTGCATGTTATTTTTCGATGAACGTACGGAACCCCTAAAGTGACATACTCGACTTTTTTTTAATATGCAAATTTCTCAAGTTATTTCGTTTTTACGAAATAATATTTCGTAAAAACGAAATATTGTTTCGTATATATGAAATATTATTTCGTAAAAACGAAATATTATTTCGTAATTACGAAATAATTATTTCGTAAAAACGAAATAATTATTTCGTAAATACGAAATAATCTGATAAGTTGAAATACAGGCATCCTCGGTTCGACTCGGGGTCGATGCACTTGAACTGCCTTGCGATACTTCTCCATTTTAAGGTTCATTGACAGCCTCTCACATCATAGGTTATAGAATTAAGAGTTGAGCTGTCTTATTTCTGAATTGCCCACACCATGTTCGAATTTGGGTTCTGTTTCAAGGGAGCTATCATCTGGAGTCATTGACCTATGTTGTGCTTTTCCAGATCGATGCCAAATATATAATCTTAATATCAGTATATTAGACAAAAGGGGGCAAGCATAAATGATATGACTGGTAAACTCAAATCTATTCATTCAATCAGTCAGAGAGTCAGTCGGTCAGCCCCTCGTCTATCCGTCCGTCTGGTATTTCTTCTGTCTATGAATTGTGTACGCACAGTTTTCATTGATAATTAAAAGAAAGTTACAATATTCAGTTTGTTTAGAGCACGGCCCAGTCGAAAACTGGAGATTGAGGATCCGATTCCCAGCCTAGTCATTTTTTAAATCTAATACATGTATTTAGAATATAGGGTCTGTTTCTAATCACTCGGGTGCAGGAACCACAACAGGCTCTTAATTGTGAAGATGGGGGACTTGTAGAGTACGGAAGTGGTTGAATGATTGATGACAGGCTAAATAATTATCAATCATAATGACGAATAGCACTTATTCGTGTATTCTTATGTTTCACCAGTTGCCGGATGCGGCTCTGATCTGCATTGCCGAAGAACTGACGCTCAAACATCCCCACCAGTGGGATTCCAACCCAGAACCTCTTTGTTGTAAATACAGTGCCTTAACGTCCGTATATAAGAGGACTCGTAACGTTCAGGCATCTGCAAATGTGTCTTTAAGATGGACAAATCAGCGTCTATGTATTTTCGAGTAGATATACAGCTTGTTTACTTTCATTGCATTTGCATAGAATACAGTGCACACCAGAGCATTTCTATTTCGGGAGGTTATACCGCTTCTTTATGCAGGTGGATAGGCTGTCTTCTACTGGAGAATTGGAGGCAGCGGGGTCGATCCCCTGCAAATCCATTTTTTAAGACTTGCGTAACGGTAATAATAGCGCGTTCTTTATTCCTTTCCTTCTTTGCTCTTGGAAAGACGGGATAATATTACAACTGTGTCGCTTAAGTATCAGGGTATGAGATTTGTAGAATGATAATTAAGAAGGAAAGAGAGAATGAGAGAGAGGGCGGGGGGGGGGGGGGGGGAGGGGAGGGAGGGAGGGAGACAGAAACAGAGAGGCGGGCAGGCAGGCAGGCAGACAGACAGATAGACAGAGAGCTAAGGTAATATCACGGTGGTTGTCGTGAAAATATACTGAAATTTAAAAAAATAAAAACTGATGCGACGTTACACACGAATCAATCAGACCTGATTGAGCCTTGCTCTATGAAAAGGGGGCTTAATGCAACTGCGCGATCCATGGTACCAAGCGAGACATCACCTGATCATGCACCGGCAGATTAGCTGGGGGTCAGGTGGGCCCTCCTCTACAATTGTCAAAGTAGCCGCGGTCTGCCGGAAATTTTGACTAAGTATGAAAGTGACATACAAATTCTAGATCTATGCTAAGACTTAAGTCAAATGCGCAAAGAACTTCTTCTATCTAGATGAATTGCGTCAAGGAATGATCTTTAAGGCTGTACGCAGTAGCAAATTTGAAAATGAGCCAGCTCTGACAAAAGGAGGCTTATTGAATCTCTGTGATCCATGGCACCAAGCATACTGATGGATCCATAGTAGATCTATCCGTTTTTTTGTAACAGCCGACGGAATCTTACGGTAGTTCTAGTCCATTGACATACAGAAAATTTACTGATAGCGAACAGTTTAGGCCCAGGCCAGCCCAATCCGTGCAGGCTGGCCTGGGTTGATACTCATCATGCAGATAGTTGGAAGATCATATTGAAAAAGGATTGGCCCATGTCAGCCTGCACAGACTGCGCCGGCTGGTATGTGTCGATTTTTTCTCAAATGCAAAAAGTACCCTTTTCAATGAGCAGGGTTCATTATGTTTTCGCCTGGGTATAAAAAGAATAATGATGACAGTGGCGTTAACACCAGACAATAATGGAATTCAAATCTACGGGGCCTTATTGATTATACAGACTGGTAAAATTATTTCGTAATTACGAAATAATTATTTCGTTTTTACGAAATATTATTTCGTATTTACGAAATAATTATTTCGTATTTACGAAATAATTATTTCGTTTTTACGAAATATTATTTCGTAATTACGAAATAATTATTTCGTAAATACGAAATAATTTTACCATTCAAAAAGGCCATGTAGCCTAGAATTCCATTATTTTCTGGTATTAATGCCGCTGTCATCATTATGCTATCTTTATCTGGGCGAAATCATAATAAACCGTGCTCTGTGAAAAGGGTGCAATATGCATTTGAGAAAAGAATTGACCAATCTCGGCCAGCGTAGTCCACGCAGGCTGACATGGGCCGAAACTTTTCGAAATCTTTAAGTTTTCTGCATGTCAAAGGGCTACTCGAACTCATTTTTCTGTCGGACATAAGACAAAAAAGATTTTCTGGGTCCATAAGAAGGGCAGTTCAGGATATTTCTCGGGATGGAGTCCAGAATGGATCATTTTTTTTATAAGACATGCTCTGTGAAAAAGGCGCTTAATGCATATGCATTTGCAATATAATCAACGTAGGCTGTCTTGGGCCAAACTTTTCGCTATCAGTAAATTTTCAGTATGTCAAAGAACTAGAACTACCATAACATTCCGTCGGCTGTTACATATATGTACTATGGATCCATCAGTATGTGATCGCTTGCTTGGTGCCATGGATCACAGAGATTCAATAAGCCTCCTTTCGTCAGAGCATGGGTCAACTTTGCTACTGCGTACATCTTTAAAGGTTGTTCTTTTACGCATTTCAGCTACTTAGAAGAAGTTCTTTGTAGATTTGACTTATATTTGGCATAGATTTAGAATATGTTTGACACTTTCATACTTGGTCAAAATTTCCGGCAGACTGCGATTACTTTAAAAGTTCTAGAGGAGGTGGGGATTACCCTTACCCTTACTCCCCACCCCCAACCCCGTTGAGCCGCCGATGCATTATCAGGTGATGTCTTACTTGGTACCATGGATCACGTAGATGCATTAAGCCTCCTTTTCACAACTCACGGCTCAATCATTTTCACAAAACATTTTTCACCAGCTAACGCTTGAAAAGTCTCATAATCCAACAGTGGTGAGGCAATCGTTGTGCTGCACTAGATACCTTGAGTTCCAAGGAAGGAATTCCATTACTACCATTTTAGAATTTGTTTGTATGAGAACGAAACCACTAACGTTACCCCTCGCTGTTCTCAGCCTCCAAGGCGGTTTCTTCATAACCTGGTCTCCGTCTCTTAGCTTGAAAAAAGTTCTGTCAGTACTGGTGTGAGAAAGCTGGGAAACACATGGTTGCATCGCTAACCACCGTGACATTACCTTAGCTATCTGTCTGTCTGTCTGTCTGTCTGTCTGCCCTTTGTTCACAGAGCATATCTCGTATATAATTATCTATTATGGTCCCTTTCTCGAAAAAAATCCTGTATCCGCCCTTGAAATGGATCAATAAAGTCTTATTTGCCATCGAATGATGAGTTCGATAGCTTTTTGACATGCAGATAATTTGAAGAACGCGAAAGGTTTCGGCCCGTGTCAGCTGACGCAGTCCGCGCAGGCTAACATGGGCCGAATGTGTCGATTCTTTTCTGAAATGCTTTGAGCACCCTTTTCACAGAGCACGGTCCATTATGTTTTGGCCTAGATATAGATAGAATAATGATTACATCGGCGATAACACCGGTCAATAATGGAATTCAAGGCTACGAGGCCCTTTTGAATATACAAACAGGTAAAATTATTTCGTAAAAACGAAATAATTATTTCGTAAAAACGAAATAATTATTTCGTATATACGAAATAATTATTTCGTTTTTACGAAATAATATTTCGTAAAAACGAAATAATATTTCGTAAAAACGAAATATTATTTCGTAAAAACGAAATAACTTGAGAAATTTGCATATGAAAAAAAAGTCGAGCATGTCACTGTAGGGGTTCCGTATGAACGCAATAGCACTACTTTCGGTTTTTCCAAATTGTTGTAGGTATCTAATTTTAGATATCATGCAAACTGTTTATGGGCTATATTTAGAGTTCCATCGCTTAATCAGTCAAATTTATGCAAAAAGATCAATTTCTTTTTCTTTAAAAAACTTGCAAAAAGGAAACTAACGAATAATCCTTGACAAAATTATGCATATTTAACTTTATTTGCACCCTAAAAATAAATGCACTTTGCCAACAGTGAAGAGAGAGTCTGAATGATCGACGTCAACTTTACATCATTCAATACGTCAGCGATCGATTTCTATGAAGCCTAGGTCACTGAGTTAAATTTAGTACACTGTGTAAACGGAAAAATCACTATTGCATAAATGAACTTGACTTCTTGTTTCATGACGAAGTTAAACTTTTGTATTGCGGGGATTAGGTTAAAAAATGCTATTGCCCAGAAAAAAGTTATCGTGGATTTGATGGAATATATATAGTGAAAGAACTGTTGGAGAAAGGATCGAAAGAAGCGAATATACTGTGTTAAGAATTTTTTTAATGTTGCCGTGATAGGAACGATATTAGAAACAAGCCTAGAACTGGGAAACTAGAAATACATATTGAAAAATTAACAGCTGCGACCTGTTTTTTTGTGTTCTAATAAGTAGGTCACAAAACGTTGGCGTCATTCGATTCATATCTTACAAGAAACATAGGACTGACCAAGTCTTATATCGGCAATAGATCTATACTCATCGAGAACAGATCTGCCGACGGTACGTACGCATATTCTTTACAAATTATCTATGAAAAGGTCACTAGAAAGAACACAGCGTCCGCTAGCCCCAAGTTTAGATAGTTGATTGTATTGTTCATATAGATCTACATAATTATTTTATTCTTAAATTTTGTTGGATGAATCATCGAAAGTATGATTTCAAAGCCAGCAAAATGGCCGCCTCCGACTAAAAAAAATGTTGAAAAGCTAAAAGTAGATTGTGTATTTATGCCCGTTCTACCAAGTATCCGCGAAGGAAATTAACTCATATTTAATGTCGTATTTGTCCGTGATTTTTTTCTCTCTATCATTTTCGAAAAAAGAATTTAAGTGAACAGCGAGTGCAATTATAAGGGTTGAGTGCAGATTTTTGTGTTTTCATCGAGATATAAAATGCAATTGCCTTATTACATGGCTTAACATAACGCCCTTCGGGCGTTATTTGCCATGTAATAAGGCAATGCATTTTATATCTCGATGAAAACACAAAAATCTGCACTCAACCCTATAATGTGAATAATTTGTTCGTGTAATTCAGAAAAATCTACAATAAAACCAAGAAATACCTTAATCAGGACCAATACGTGTAATACTAGAGAAGGATCAAAGAAAATAATTGAAGATTGCCCCCGGCCCTCGCAAAAAAGAAACCGAAAATGATAGGTTCATGAAATAAATGGAGGATATTTGTTTTTTTCGGTGAAAGATCGAAATTTACATGTAGATCTATTTCATCGAGTGGACACCATCGGTAACATTTTCTCGAGTGGCGCAGCCACGAGTGAAAATATTACCGATGGTGTTCACGAGATGAAATAAATATCGATCTTTCACCGAAAAAAAAAAAAAAAACAAACAAATATTCTATTTATATTTCATGCTTTTAACCCTTTCTGGGAGGAGCTCTATCAAAATCCAGTACAATTCTTTTCCGTTATTCCCCATGGCGTACCCCTCCCGCATAGCAACGCATTACAGTATTACGTCACGCGCGAGAAATGTAAGGTAAATGACGTCATATTTCCCATCTGGTTGTCAGGCACACGCAATTAACCTAGGCGACAAGAACATGAAAATCGGTGTTTACACTGGTGGTTCCAGAGTAAGATCGAAAAATATTTTCACTGCTATTTCTCGATATCCTACCGGAAAGCATGAAATAAAAGATACTACAGATACTAGAAACTTCAATCACCATTAAAGCAAAGGTAGGTACAGAAAAATCTGTTCAGTACATTAACCTGAAAAGGAAATCTAAAGAGCAACCTGGAAACTTTCGACTTCGTTTAGAAATTCATTTTTCCTGCAAGTAACTAAAACTAATTCGAACGTACAATAACAAATTGCCACCTCTGCAATAATTTTCCATACTTCTAATTAAATGATAAGTTATTTAAATTCAGATGATCAGATGATGTTTTATCACGCTCATTTTTTAGTTATGAGCGCTATTGTGCCTTAATGTTATACCTGTTTTGATACAAAATGTACCTTAAAAATATAAATTAGCTGTGGATAATGAATAGTTCGTGTAACACAGTCTTTCATCGCCGAAAACCGTGATTCGTCTTAGACTCCGGTAATTGATGTGAGGAACCAGCGTCAATCGGATGAACCAGCATCAATCGGAGGAACCAGCTTCAATCGGAGGAACCAAGGCCAATCGGTCAATCGTTTACGGATTACCGAGGTCTTGGCCGAACATGTACGGTTTTCGGCGATGAAAGGCGATGTTACACGAATCCCATTAGAGTGCCCTATCCTTAACCCTTTCCCAAACAGCAAATTTTGGACAAGACCAAATTGAAAGTATTTTGCAAATTAACAGTTGCTAAAAAGATGATTTTTCTATATAGTAGGGAAGAAAACATTGTGGGAAAAGGAGAAAATGCTGGTTACCAGCATTTTCTCTTTTTCCCAAAATGTTTTCAAAAGGCTTCTATTCTTGACCCGTAAACACCAGGGATTGTTTGGGAAAGCGATAATGAGACTTTAAAAGTTTAACACAAATTCATTTGAGCCCTGGCACCGATTATGCCACTGCCGCTACTTCTTCAGGTTATAGAAATTGTTGAAAAAGGATAGACTCACCGAAACCTGGCAAATCTGACCGCTATTCTTGGACTGAAAGTTGAATGTAACCGTATCGTGATATGATAGGTCACGCCATTCGTGCTTCACGACTAACTCTGTGTCTGAATCTGAAATGTACTGAAAGAACTAGATAGATAAATAAACAAATAAATAAAATAAGAGAATTAATAAATAAGTGAATAAATAAAAAAGTGAATAAATAAATAAAGGGAATGAATAAATAAGTGAAAGAATAAATCAATAAGTGAATCAATAAGTGAATCAATAAATAAGTGAATGAATAAGTGAATAAATAAGTATGTAAATAAATAAATAAATAGATAAATCAATATATATATATCAACAAGTAGATAAATAAATAAATTCACTTCCAAAAGAAAAGTATGGACATAATGAAGGCCGTGCTTTAAAGGTAGCCATTCAGAATTTGGGACGAAAATTTTACAAAAATCTAAAAAAATTATCTTTATACTCTCAAAGCCTTATAATTGTCATTCATGAATCCCCAGTAGTCGAAAACCATCCGACAACAAGAGAAATTAGAGATTTACTACGGCCCAGGTCCCTTTCGGGAGCCCCGTGTACATGACTTCACCATGGACAAAACATCAAAAATGGCTCGTCGATTAAGATTAACATCAAGAGCATGCGTCAAGCTGCACGTTTTAGTATGTATTTCTAAGGTTTCAATGACGTCAGCTTCTTGTGACGTCAGTTTTGATTGAATTGGGGCACTCAGAAGGAAAACTCTACTACGTCAGTGTACTCAATTCTTTAAAAAAAAAAAAAAAAAAAAACAGGTAAAATTCGCGTAACAAACGGTAAAACTTTGCAGTATAATAAGTTCCTGAACGGTTAGGTGGTAGGGAACTTGGATACTTGTTCGCGTCTATGGTGAATCATGTCGCCACCTCGCCTGCGGCTCGGGGCGACATGGTTCACTTCAGCTGTGAACAAGTTTCTAAGTCCGCAGCCACCTGACCCTACAAGTTAAAAAGTCGATCACTTCGATCAAGAATAAGGTAATCGGTTTAAAAAAAAGGAGTGCTTTAATCTGCTCTAGATAGATAGCCATGTATTAATCAGGCGCTGTAATAATGACATATATATATATCAAAACATCTCAGTAATTAATCGGCTCGCTCCAGTGCAAGGTAGCAGGGTAAAAAGAAACAAGGAAAATTCTGCATGGCAAATTGCTCCAAAAATTTTCTGGCTTAACTCTTTACCAAACGACAACATTATAGACATGTCCGAACTAAAAGCATTTGTAGACGACAAAATAATGTGACTCAAAAATGAAACTTGACTTTAGTAGAGTATAATGCGTTATGAGAGAAAGGAGAAATGCTGGTTACCAGTGTTTTTCTCCCTTTTCCTCAATGTTTTTAGAGGGGTTTCTTCCTCTGGGTCGTAAAAATCACTGATTATTATTCAGTCAGATCCGAGACATTCCTTTGCAGTATAATAATACAGTATAATAAATTCTTTGTACGGTCAGGTGGCATTGGACTTGGAAACTTTTTCACGGTTATGGCGAATCATGCCTTCACCATAAAACTAATATTTTACCCAAGGATGTTAAATATTATCTTCTTATTTCATGCTTTCCGATAGGATATGGAGAAATATCGGTGAAAATACTTTTCAATATTCCACGGATACGACCAGTGAAAATACCGATTTTTATATTTTAGTAACCTAGGTAGAATGCGTGTGACTTCACAACTTGTTCCATGGGAATATGACGTCATTTACGTTACATTTCTCGCGCTTAACGTAATATTGTAATGTGTTGCTATGCGGGAGGGCTACGCTGCTTGGAATAACTGAAAAGAACTATACTATATTTTGATAAAGCTACTCCAAGAAAGAGTTAAAAGCATGAAATAAATAGAATATTTGTTTTATTCGGTGAAAAATCGAAATTTATTTCATCTCGTAAACACCATCAGCAATATTTTCACTCGTGAGAGCGCCACTTGTGAAAATATTACCGGTGATGTTCGCTCATGAAAATATTACTGATGATGTTCACTCGATGAAATAAATTTCGATCTTTCACCGAACACCCTACCCCCCCCCCCCCCAAATATGCTCTATGTATCGCCTGTAGTAATAAAACACGTACGTTATAGAGGCATCTACCTTGGGTGCCAGAGCGACAGTTATAGGCAGTGCTCCATTTATCGATCTGTGACATCAATCCGAGTTTCACTCTGTGACAGGGCAAGTCAAAAGTCCTGAAAAATCAAATTATAGATAGATAGATAGATAGATAGATAGATAGATGAGTAGGCGGGCTGAGAGACAGAATGACAAATAGATAGATGGATAGATAGATAGATAGATAGATAGATAGATAGATAGATTAAAACAACGACACAATGCCACGAGTGATTAAACTGCCGATTATGTTCACTTTTAAATTGAAATGAATTTCGATCTTTCTCCGTAAAAAAAAGAGTTTCTATTTTATTTGCTTTTAATACTTTCTGGGGGATCTTGCATTAAAAGCAAGTACAGTTCTTTTCTTTTATTCACCTCTCCGCATAGCAACGCATCACAATAGTACGTCAAGCGCGACATAAAGTAAATCACGTGATATTTCCATCCGGTTGAGAGGTACGCTGGGTAAATAGTGCGCGGGAACTACTGTTTCCGCCTTCAATTTAAGAGTTAGAATATATAGCGGATATTTGGGTTTTTTTTCGTGAAAGATCGAAATTTATCATGTACCTAGCAGTGAAATCCTGGAGTTTCCCAGTGTAATAAATTTTGATATCATCACTAGTGATGATATCAACTTTCACTTTCACTTCCTGCCGTAATTTAGGAACTACATTTTTATCATTAAGCACTTATAGATAGTGTTAATTGTAAGTTCTATATCTTCAACCAGACAATCCAACTACTTTTCTCATTCTCGTTTTGTTCTTTTAAATTATGTGTTTATCCGCACTATGTCCCTGATTTTTTCTCTTTATCCAAAGCATTGATTTCGACTTTCAAACGAAAAATTAAAAATAATAATGTTAATAAGATATATAATAAATAGAATAATCAATTGGTTATTTTTGATATGAAAAAATATCTCACTCGGATGCGTTGTAAGGCGTTAAAAAACTTCGTGCTGCGCACTCGTTTTTTCAACGCCTAACAACGCATCCTCGTGAGATATTTTTCATATCAAAAATAACCAGTTGATTATCCTCTATTTATTTCACTGAGTGAACATCATCGGTAATAGTTTCACGAATGGCTGTGCCACTGGTGAAAATATTACTATGTTCACTCAATGAAATAAATTTCGACCTTTCACCGAAAAAGAAATTCTATTAATTTCATGCTTTTAACCCTTTCTGGGAGGAGCGTTATCAAAATCCAGTACAGTCAATATCAGTATTCCCCGTGGCGTACCCCTCCGTATAGCAACGCATTACAAAATTACGTCAAGCGCGAGAAATGTAAGGAACATGACGTCATATTTCCATCTCAGTTGTGAGTTACGCCCATTTTACTTAGGTAACTAGAATTTATTATATAAAAATCGGCAGTTTCACTGGCTGTACCCGTGGAATATCGAAAAATATTTTCACCGCTATTTCTTGGTATCCTACAGGAAAACATGCAATAAAATCGGTATTTTTCACCACTGCCTCCCGCTAGATGGCATTCTACAAATACAAGAGAGAGAGAGAGAGAGAGAGAGAGAGAGAGAGAGAGAGAGAGAGAGAGAGACACTTACCATTCTACACTAATACGAGTTGCCTCATGAAAGAACCATATGACGCCTCCTCCCCGAACAACCGTTGTAAAACAAACTAACAAGATAAAGGTTCTCATTTTGATCAAATATCTTTTTTTTCTGCTTTCAAAATAGAAGTACAGGAAACCGTCACTAAACCTTCAAAAATGGTTTCTAACCTAGAAATATGTCTTGAAATATCAGTCGAAGTTTGTTGACTCCTCCCCCAAATACAAAACGCACTTTTAACTTTTCGGCCGCTTAGCGCGATTGTAGTACCTTTCTCGGACAATGTAGATCAAGATCAGACTGCACAGAACGTGCAGTCTGATCTTTATCTTCACTGTCCGACGAGGCGATAACACCCCCAATCAACACACACACAAAAGATATATAAGATATTCAAAATATGTGTTTTTATGCTATGAAACTATGAAAGTTTTGTCTCATTTTGCAGGCTAAGGCTCAATTCTTATCCTGCTAAACAAGTGGGGCTAAACTTTAACCCTTTACCTCATAAGGCATTTCTATGGTATTTCTAATTGACCCTGAATAACAGCAAGGATGATGCTGTTTTCTTATGTGTATATTACACCTTTTGATAGCATAGAAAACATTGTGGCGAAAGGTGAAATTGCTCGTCACGATGTTTTCCAAAAGCTCCTACAAGCAATGCGTAGAAATGAGTATCTATGGGGTAAAGGGCTGACGGCGATAGTGCAAACCTGAAAGAGGTAGTCTAATGTTTTTGTGGTACTTGTGGAAGACAATATCACTATGAGTTCAACATTGAATTTTGAAGATCATATCCTATTTTTGGGCAAAGCCGAAGGAAATAAACCCAAGTAAACCCAATTTTCCCAGACTAATAAAATTTTCGGTAGCACTCAGATATAATTGAAAATGGCATATATACATGTAAATGCATTAGGTGAGGCAATCGATCATGGAAATACTATTCTTTTTTTTTTTTAAATTGAAAATAGCTTCACTCGCTCATAGCCTTCTATTTTCGCAATGATACAAAATTTGTTTACAGATCGCTTAGTCGTGGGCTTTTTCGCCCTAAAACAATTCGTTAATCCTATGATTGTGCACTATTCCATTTGATTGGGCATGAATACTTATAGATCGAAATAATTCATAACAATATTTTGGGAATTACATGTTATTCTAACATAACACACGAATTCGGCTCTATAAACATAGTGCAAGGAAAGCGTGGTCAAATCTGCGACAATCCATGCAGAGTGACGTCATTCTATATCGAGTGACGTCATTCAATGAGTGGGTTATTAAATGGAACATAATCTTTATCCGCGTGTTTACTCCAAGTTTGGACTTACTTTCCTTTCATTAAGAATTGGCCATGTTAGAATCGAAATAATCTTCTTCCTATCGTGGTTCATCATTCAATAAACCACGTTGTGAGTTATGAGGCGCAATAAATAAACCACTCGGGCTATCGCCCTCGTGGATTTATTACTTGTAGCCTCATAACTCACAACTGTGGTTTATTGAACGATAAACCACGATAGGAAGAAGATTATTTCTTAAACGTCCAAAGATATTTCAGACTGGTACAGACTTAAATTTATTCGATATATTCACATGGTTACTGTCTCTATCCGTAATGCATCACACTGCCAAGTAACCTTACTCCCGACTTCTCCTTCCGTCATGAGTGCTCTCCCTTTAACCAAAAAATATTCATTTGCTTAGTAGGTTGACTTCCAAGTCAATATTTGAATAACATTTCTTTTTTTCTTTCAAATTATTAATTCCACACAATAGCTTCGATGAAAAATATCACTTCAGCGTTCTCAACGCTTTGATTGTACGTTGTAGTAGGTATTATGAAGTAAAGAATCGATAACCACAGGGTATTAATCTTCCGGCTGCTACGCCCAACTCACTTACCTTTTGCGGACAGAACGTGCAGTCTGATCTTGGATCTACATTGCCCGATATGGAAATGTTGTCCAAAAACAAGTTTTAAACGACACTATTACGTTTTTTTTATCATTGGCCTAAAAGGTCATGGTAAGGATTATAAGAGGAAATCTTTGCAGTGTAGGATTCGAACTTAGATCCCTATTGAACTTTTTTGCGTCGTATTGTCTGTTTTGAGGTTGGTTTGTACGGTATTTCACGCCTCTTAATAGAGTTTTTCAGTCATACTATGGCGAGACCAATTAGCCCATGGCCCAGACTCAAATGTTTTTTGCCAAAGGACATTCACATGCAACGGATGTGTAGGGCAAGGGTCAAAGCGAAAACCATTCGTTGACAGCAGAACGTTATCTGTTCCACTGAAGCTTAACCCTTTCCCTGGTTTTTACGTGCCTGTAGTAAAAGTCTTTTTAAAACACTGCGGGAAAAGGAGAAATTGCTCGTAACGAGCAATTTCTCCTTTTCCAACAGTGTTTTCTACCCTTTTTGAGAACTTTCTGCCATTTTCTCAAAATCTAAAATTGTCGTCTGCAAACTCTTTCAGTTTGGAAGAGTCCAAAATTTGTCGTTTGGGAAAGGGCTAAGAGGACAATCACCTGAAGGACAAGGACATCAGTGAATAGAGGATTTCCTTTACAGTGAAAGATCGAAACTTATTTTACCCAGTTAACACCATCAGTAATATTTTTCGAGTGGCACAGTCACTCGAAAAATATTACCGATGGTGTTCACTCTTTGGGACTTCTGCCCCCAGACTTTTGCCCCCTTAGGACACCTGCCACCTGAACGTTTGCTCCCCCCGGACATCTGCCAACCTAGGACATCTGCCCCCCCCCCCCGACATGTACCCCCTTAGGACATCTGCCCCCTAGGACATGTGCCCCCAGACATGTGCCCCCCGGACATGTGCCCCCTTAGGACATGTGCCCCCTGGACATCTGCCCCCTCAGTTTGTTTACAACTTGGACGTCTAGCTCCTTTAAAGGTGGCCCTTCAGATTTTGGGTCGAAGATTGTACAGAAATGCAAAATAATCATCCTCATACTCCCAAAGTCTTTTAATTTTCATTCATAAAACTCCAGTAGTCGAAAATCCATCCAACAACACGAGAAATTAGAAATTTACTACGGCCCAGGTTGACACATACGGGAGACACGTTCTATTTTTAGATGAACAATTCGCTCTTTCACATACAGGAATACACAGACGAAGATTCAAACATAGCGTCCGAAGAAGATATTTTGGAAAATAATTATTACATGTTTGTTATGTAATGAAATTTAAGCATTATGAGTCACGTGCCAGTCATTTGACATTCCCACAATGCTTTATTGATTTTTGGCGGGAAATCTAAAAATACCTTAAGAGGCTACTTAGCCTTTTAAGGGAATAACATCAAAAAAAAAAATTTTTTTTTCTAAATCTTACTTACTGATGATTTGTATTATTTTTTTCATATGAATTTCAGGGATATATATATTTTATAATTTGGTGAGATGTAAAAATTCTAAATACCCACCTTTAAGGGACAATCTCAAAAAAGCAACTTTGAGACATACATGTATGTAATGTCTTGCTTCGTATGGCAGATCCTGGCAAGAGACACATTAACCCTTTACCCCATAAGGCATTTGTATGGTATCTCTAATTGACCCTGAATAACAGCAAGGATGAAACCGTTTCTTATGTGTATATGACACCTTTTGATAGCATAGAAAACATTGTGACAAAAGGTGAAATTGCTCGTCACGAGCAATTTCACCTTTTGTCATAATGTTTTCCAAAGGCTCCCACAAACAATGCGTAGAAATGAGTAGCTGTGGAGTAAAGGGTTAAGCCCCCCTTTTCAATATGGCTTGCAACACGCGAAAAGGGGCATTCGGACATTTGCGTAAAGTGTCGTCTCGGATCAGGCTACGCAATCCGCGCAGGCTGATCCGAAAGGACACTTTCCGTTTCCATGTAATTTTCTGTTTTTCGCAAATATACTGAAGCACAAAATCTAATGTAGTCGTAAAGTGCCGTCTCGGATTAGCCTACGCGGATTGCGCAGGCTGATCCGAGACGACACTTTACGCAAATGTCCGAATGCCCTTTTTCGTGTGTTTCAAGCAATATGACAGCGACTTTCGACTTGCCTAAATTGAGGGCATTTTCAAACAACTTATTCCAAGTGGCCAAAATGATAGACCTATCCCAGAACAGGTAGAAACATTGTGGAAAAAGAAGAATATACTGGTTTCCAGTATTGTTCCTTTTCCCACAATGTTTTCAAAAGGTTTCTTCGGTTTCGATTAAAACTCGGGATTGTTTGGTACAACATAGACTATCTATCATTCCAGAACAAGAATTTCCCCTTGATTTTGAGCCCTCTTCAAAAACTTATGGTGTCATTGACCGGATTATTTTTATCTCTAGGTATTGCGTAACTTCTTTAAAAGTTACAAAATTGTATTTTGGACAAAAGTACATATGTCACAAAATGACAATTGTACGGATGTCAGTTTGGTCGATTTTCCGTTTATCTATCGTCGCCACCAGTTGCCCAAATGGGAGACGTCCTCCTGAAGAATGTCTAGGTACGCTACTTATGTTACGGGGGATAGTGCAAATTTATACAGGACGAAAGTCAACTGAGTTTGTCCTTACCTGCTTTGTGCACAGGACCGTCAAAAGACGTTGACGAGATCCCGGTTTGATGCCTAATCTGAAAGACTTCAACTGGTCCTTTCCCACAAATGATTTGGAATAACATGATGGTCATGATCCGGTAAAAAAGCTTTTTTAATTATACTGTAGAGAAATTTCTCGTGATCTGATTGGATAATATGCCCCGTACAAATATATCATATACACTGGCAAAACCAACATAACAGTTGTTTTCTTTTCGGGAGCCTCGTATACATGACCATACTATCAATACAACATAAAAAATGGCGGGGTCAATCAAGATTAACATCAAGATTATGCGCCAAGCTCCACGTTTTAGCACTTACAGTTTGCCCTACTTTCTAAACTAATGAAAATGACGGGTTTCGTTCAAAACTGCTTGATTTAATTCCATACAGACTCAATATGTTGCAATATGTGACCACTTAACCCATTATCACACAATCCCTACTTTTGACGCCCCTGAGAAAGAAGCCTTTTGAAAAACACTGTGGGAAAAGGAGAAAATGCTGGTAACCAGCATTGTCTCCTTTTCCCAGTGTTTTCTACCCGTCCCAGAACAAATTTCAAATTTTCAGTCCCATTGAATTTGTCGTCTGCAAATGCTTTCAATTTGGACCAGTCTAAAATTTTGTCGTGTGGTATAGAGTTAATCATTAAATGGTCCACCTATATACAGTTGTATCCCGGTTAACGAGAAGCTCCGCCCACAGTATTTTAGCTGGTCTTTGTAGAGTAAATACCAATCTAATGCATACACTGGAGTAAAAGGGGCGAGGACTATTCTAACTAATTGCATCATCGCCAAAAAAGTAACGTAATTTCCACGTGAATATCTGGGCTAAACAACTCGTACCTCTTGACCACGCGGTATTTAACCCTTTACCAAATAACCTCTGGTTTTAACGACTCTAACCAGTAAGGAAGTCTTTACCAGGCTGGGTTTTTGGCTTGGGTCCAATTGAAACCGTTTGCAGACAACAACTTGGTGCTTGCTCAAATTATATGATTTGTCTGTGGAAAGAAAAAAAGAAACATAGCAGTGTAAGAAAGGAGAAAATGCTCCTTAAAAGCAATTTGTCCTCTACCCGCAATGTTTTCAAGCGTCTTCTGCCTCAGGGCAGTAAAAAAAGAGGGCTTATCTGGTATGGGTTAAAAATGAAACAGATCATGGACAGTAAGCCACTTTAGAGGGACATGGGTGTTTATTACGGAATACCGTTAGGGCCATCGCCTTTGAATGTGTTAAATTGAAACACGATACTCGATAGTACGATGACGATAATGCGAAACAACGAAACCACGATGGTGAAAACGCGATAGTACGATGACGATAACACGATACTACGATGGTGAAACCACGACAATACGATAGTACGATGATGATAGTGCGATATAGTATAGTGTTTTCACCATCGTACTGTCGTAATTTCACCATCGTAGTATCGTATTTTCGTGTTTTCACCATCGTACTATCGTATTATCGTCATCGTACTATTGTGTTTTCGTCATCGTACTATCGTGGTATCATCATCGTACTATCGTGTTTTCGCCATCGCACTATCGTAGTTTCACCATCGCACTATCGTATTATCGTCATCGTACTATCGTATTATCGTCATCGTACTATCGTAGTTTCATCATCGTACTATCGTGTTATCGTCATCGTACTATCGCGTTTTCACCATCGTACTGTCGCCTTCCGGTGGGCATGCGCATCCTCCAATATTCAAGACCTACAGGACAACAGTACACATGGAAGAGTTTATTCAAAGTCATTTTGAGAGAGGCTATGCCTGTAAATTGGGTTATCTACCCTCTTAGACAATTGCGGAGTCAATGGCCTTATGGATAAAGCACCTGCTAAATGTGAAGTAGACCAAGGTTCAAATCTGGCATAGAACTCTGTTTTTTTTTTCAACTAGATTTTCTCCACTATCTTAACTTTTTTTAAACATTGATATAGTCAGAAATTTAATTTGGATCAAGAACTTTTGCCTTTGACTTCAACAAATTTGTATCAGTGACTTTAGAAAGGGGTATTTAGGGGGGAAAATGGCTTCTTTTGTTTTTCCCATAATTGGGTACGACTAATTGTCTAGAGCATAATCTTCCAAGCCCTGGCATCTCAGTCGGTAGTGTACAAGACTTGAGAACAGCGGTCACTGGTTTGATCCGCACCTCGGCCAATTTCTTTCCGAGGATTGATAATAGTCATTGTGACAGGATTCATTCCTCTCTCTCTGCTGATCATTGTTCTGATGATAGTTATGTGGGAAAGCAGCCAGTAGCTCGAAAAAAATATGTGGGGAGTACCGGAAACAAAATTTATGGGAAAGCATGGATAGGTGGACTGGTTGCAAAGATAAAACTAAAATAATACTGATAATGATGTAAAACACCATACAACCAAACAAATACAGGATGTGTATATTCCTTTCATAAACTTCTGTATTTCTTCCGCAAACAAATCAAACCTATATTTAACCTGCTATTTTTTTAGATTTACCTATCCCATTTCACCTTTGTTTAGGATATATACTTATAGAATAGGAAAATGTTTTTCTAATAAATCTACATGTATGTGTTGTTCCACAATCTAGTTGGGTTAATGTATCCTGTAATTTTTTTGCCACCAAAAAGAAAAATAATGATTAAATTCAGGGTATTTCAAAGCTTGAAATTAGATTACTCTTGTACTGTAAGATGGTTTTGCTAAAAAAAAAAAAGCGTCAGGTAGCAGACTGCACTTTCTAATCCACAGTCTCAGCTCTCCAAAAGCGATTTCAATCCCCACGGGCAGTGGAAGAGTTAAAGAACTTCGGTACTGGAAAAATATCGGATATCTATGGACTAGTATAGCCTCTCTCAAAATGACTTTTTTATAAACTCGTCCATGTGTACTGTTGTCCTGTAGGCATTGAATATTTGAGGATACGCATGCGCACCGGAAGGCGATAGTACGATGGTGAAAACACGATACTACGATGACGATAATACGATAGTACGATGACGAAACTATGATAGTACGATGACGATAATAAGATAGTTCGATGACGAAAACACGATAGTACGATGACGATAATACGATAGTGCGATGGTGAAACTACGATAGTGCGATGGTGAAAACACGATAGTACGATGATGATACCACGATAGCACGATGACGATAACACGATAGTACGATGACGATAATACGATAGCACGATGATGATAATGCGATACTACGATAGCACGATGGTGAAAACACGAAAATACGATACTACGATGGTGAAATTGCGACAGTACGATGGTGAAAACACGATACTATATCGCACTATCATCATCGTACTATCGTATTGTCGTGGTTTCACCATCGTAGTATCGTGTTATCGTCATCGTACTATCGCGTTTTCACCATCGTGGTTTCGTTGTTTCGCGTTATCGTCATCGTACTATCGAGTATCGTGTTTCAAATTAGCACATTCAAAGGCGATGGTCCTAACGGTATTCCGTAGTTTATTGTACACAGTAGTGTTAGCGAGACGTCGCCTGTGTTGGGGAAAATTGATTCTTTATAAAATTCCACGTCGTCAACCGGCTGAAAGCACGCATCCATTGCTGAATCTATCGCTTCAAAGAGCATAAAATTCAGCCGATTCCGTACCTACATGTACATCTTGCCTCGTCCGTATAGCTACATTTGAACTGCGAGTCACGTCATCTCATACATGGCGGGTCAATGTGATTCGTTCAGCAACGACATAAACGACCTCGGTGAAGTTATTCACACCTATCTATCTGTCGGTTAAAACTTCAATCGGAATTGATAAAAAATCAATTTACGAACAGTTTGTCATCTGAAATATGGTTCAAAAGATTTCGATAGAAAATTAAGAAGTTTTCTTTTGTAAGAGGAGCCTGGCAATTTTCAGAACGGTATACCGGCGTATTTCCGGGCGATGAATGTACCTATCTGCTGCATATCTATCCACTAGATACAGACGAGGGATATGATGGCTACCATCACCCTTGATATGCTGAATGAGCCTGACTGCAGACAATTGTCCTGAAACTAGCTCAAGGACAATATAAATAATAGTTATCGCCGTACGACTCAAAACGCACGTTCGTACAACCGTCAATCAAAAGAGGCGTGGCGAACCGAGCTTGAATCTGTCGTTCTTGTATGGCACTTTCCACCCATCTGTAGCTGTCAGTCAAATAGAAAGTAGGTCTAACTGTAAGTTAGTTATTGATCAATATATTTCATTTACGAAACTAAGTCGTCGGTCGGCTTCGCCTCCCTCCGATTTACTTTCATACAAATGAAATATTTGATCAATAACTTATACATATAACCTAGGTTTCAGTGACGTCAGTTCCTCATGACGTCAGTTTTCATTAAATTGAGGCACTCAGAGGGGAAATTCTACTCCGTAAACGTACCCATTTTTTAAAACCAAAAACAGGTAAAATTTGCTTAACAAATGTTGGAAGGGTAAGACTTTGTTGTAAAATACATTTATTATACGGTCAGGTGGTAGGGGACTTGGAAACTCGTTCATGACTTTGGCGAATCATGTCGACACCTCGTCTTCGGCTCGGGGTGACATGATTCACCACAGCCTTGAACAAGCTTCCAAGTCCCATGCCACCTGACCTTACAACTAATAATGTAGGCCGTATCTCCGTGATGTATTACAGCGAGCAAACCGTGTATTTATAATCACGAATACATAAACCCCTCTTTGTCTAAAAATCATAACTAACGAGGTAGAAAATTTACATGTGGCAAAATGCATCTGTTCCAGCATGCACGGGCTGCGCAGGCTGACCTATTATTGCAGATGCATTAACACCCCTGCCCTTTTCCAAATCTATATTTCGCGTACATCAAGTACCAAGTCAACTTTTTGATCGATTTATTTCTTTTCAATAAGAGACAGCGCTGTTTCTCTACCTAAATCTATATCCTGTGCCGTTTTCACCTTCAGCACAATTCGAACAAGAAGTCGAAGAACTACAAAATGTAACAAACAGTAAGTCATGGCAATCAGTAAAATATAGACAAACCACATCGGACCATAATATTCCATCATATTTCCCATCATAACAGGAAATGCCATGCCGACAGTGACTAAACATGTAAATATCACGGAGGAAATTCTACCTTTAATAGGTATAATGTTTTTTGATGTCCAGGTAAAGAATGCCGGAAATATGATGGACATGGACGCACCAAGAAGAACTGTAAAAATCCAGATTACCGGTACAACAAAGAAATTGACCCCTATATAAAACCCAACTAAACCTATAGCCATAAGAACTAGATAGGCGCTCAACATAAATGTTTGTTTACAGCATCGAGTGAGGAAAATTCCAAGGAAGCGACCAATAGCAAACGCTATCCAGAAGGCCGCCGTGGCAAAGGAACCTTGGCTTTTACTCCAGTTTAGATGGGCGAGACAAAAGGTCATTAGAAACCCAGCGAAAGTGTCCTCAATCACACAATAGGATGATATCTGCAAACAAATCATGACTAAAAAGAATATATTCTGCGAAACTGTCAACTTCTTCCTTTTAATCTGTTTCCTGTTGGTATTATTGTCCTCATTATTATCTTGCATTTCCGGTGTTTTTGTGTAAACAGCTCCAGGCATAAATAATACGCAGAAAAACCCAACTGACGAAGAGAAGCACAGCACGCCGGACAATATAAATGCCGGGTGTACACCCGACGTCTCGTATGTTTCCTCACAATGGTTTATAAACTTACTGGTGTTGTTGCTGTTTGTCGTATTCAAATGTATATTCTGATCCATCTGCTGGTCTGTTGTTAATATGAGAGACTCCGTTGACATTTCAAGGGACAGGTTTGCACAGGTTAGTATTTTATTTGCTAGGAAAGGTTCCGTGGCCAAGGGGGCAAGAAGTGCTCCCACACTGAATCCGAAATGAAGGGCTTGCATGAAAGATCCGCCATTTTTACCCCAAACATAATAGATATCTGCGTTGCCACCTGAAAAAAAGAACCAAACTTCCTATTCTATGTGTAGGCTTAGCTAAGAGAGCTTAAAATGGGGTTTGGGTGTGTGTGGTTGGGGGGGAGGGAAGGGTGGTAGTATTCTAAATCCATTATTTCTCCATCAAACCTTAAGTTTTCGATACTCATTAAAATCAACGACGATTCTTATGAGTACTAAAAACATAGGTCTTAGTGCAGAAAAGTCAATATTTAAGGAATAATCTTTTTTCTATTGTGGTTTATCGTTCAATAAACCACAGTTGTGAGTTATCAGGCACAATAAATAATCCACGAGGGCGATAGCCTGCGTGGTTTATTCATTTCGCCTCATAACTCACTACGTGGTTTATTGAACGATGAACCACGATAGAACGAAGATTATTTCGATTCAACAGGTAGACAAAATTGATGTTATGGATTCATCATTCTGTGGTGAATTACTTGGTATATTATATTTCATGTGTCTATTTTTAGAAATGTTATGGGTAAAGAAATGACTTCATTTAAGCTTGGGGGAATTATTTCCCCGTCACAGTGAATATTTTCCTCCTGCCGAAAATCTGATTAATTAAGTTGAGACCACTAGTTTTAAAAGTGGCATTCGTTGACAAAATAATCAGAGGAAATATAGAGTTTATTTCATCAACTCTATATAATGCATTGCAGAGATGCGCGAAACCCCCTTTTCCCGAAGAGCATGGCTGATATTAGTTACATAGTTATACCATCCCTAATATCGAAGATATAGACGGATATTTTTATATTTTGGTGAAAGATCGAAATTTATTTCATTTCGTGAACACCATCGGCAATATTTTCACTCGTGGCGCGCCCTGCCATGAGTGAAAATATTGCCGATGGTGTTCACGAGATGAAATAAATTTCGATCTTTTACCGAAACCCCCCCCCCCCCCCCCCCCAGATATTCTATTATTCTATTTATTTCATGCTGTTAACCCTTTCTGGGAGGAGCTGTATCAAAATCCAGTACAGTTCTTTTCAGTTATTCCCCTTGTCATACCTCTCCTGCATAGCAACGCATTACAATATTACATCAAGCGCGAGAAATGTAAGGTATATGACGTCATATTTTCCATCATTCTTGTGAGGCACGTGCAATTTACTTAGGCAACAAGAACGTGAAAATCGGTGTTTTCACTGCTGTTACCAGTGTAAGATCGAAAAATATTTTCACTGCTATTTCTCGATATTCTACCGGAAGGCATGAAATAAATTATGAATAGGACTTGCAATATTTTACCTGATTCTCACAGAATAACAGAAGAGCGACAAATCATTCAATATTATACTTCTTCATTGTTAAATACACAGCTTTTAAAAGCGATTTGACTATTTCTGTTTATTTTCCGGATGTTATCAAAATCTTCTTTTTTAGGTCATCCTAATTGAATACTAAATATCATGAAAAACACAGCTGAATATGTGGAAATATTTGTCTAAATCAATGCTAAGGAAATGCTTAATGAATTGCAGAGCAAATAGAACTAAAAAGCAGCTGTAACTAAACAATGTACGTAGATATTAGCCGTCCTATGCCCCTTCGTTTTGCATTGAGCCAAACAAACTTTCACACCATAACGGATCCATAAAATCCATTTTTTCTAACAACAAGCTGAACTTTGAGGTAGAATGGTCCTTGAATATTCAGAAAACTGACCGATAGCAAAAGGTTTCGACTCAGGTCAGCCTGCGCGGATTGCGCAGGCTGACCTGAGTCGATACCTTTTGCATATGCTTCAACTCCCCTCCCTCCTTTCACAGGGAGGGGGAGGTTCATATTCTTGACCCTTGGTAAACTTTGAGTGGTATACATAACGTTACGGTACCTGTATCTACAACTCCACAGAAAATACCAACAAAGAACCGCGCCACTAAAAGTGTTGAGAGTGAGTTACAGTAAGGTGTGACACCCTGTGAGACTGCCATTCCAAACTGCGACATAGCTAGAAGGCCCTCTTTGTTAAATTTATCGAACAAGTAACCTCCGCCCAAAGAGCCGACCATAAACCTGCAAGTCGTCATAAACATATTGTAAAGCAGCACTCAGATGGAGAAACTATAACATACATGTTATAAAGTAAAGAGGTTGAATTACTGTTGAATTACAGGTATAAATAAATTACGGATTGATTCAAGCTTAATGCTGTAATTCCAATTCGATTTGATTTAAGTTTTGGAAGTATCGTACATGTAGGTTAGTTGCTTTATTGAACGAATAAATCAGAGTTGATATAATCATAGGCCTCTGAAACTCAATTGGTCTGTCAAGGGATCACAGAATTTTCATTATCGGACACTGTTACTGTAAATAGCACTTTGGGGGAATCCGTCTGTATTGTATGTAGAAAGTCTTACTATATACTGTATAAAGGGAGTCACCAATGTGCCGGTTTTCTTTTTTATAAAAACAGTCTTAATGAAAATTTTACCATATACTAGTATCTCTTGATATACAGGCGATGTACTAATTTGCTATATCGTCGGTTTGCTTCCAAAACTTCGTAACTACAGCTTGTTACAAGATGTAGTTACGAGGTTTTGGAAGCAAACCGACGATATGTGTTCGATGATCGACAAAGGACACTTTTGGTGTTCCGTGATAGACCAAAAGAGCATCAAAGGCCTGTGCTATAATTCACGTACGTATCTATGGATGCCCTCTCATTCTACCATTCTTGCGCACATATAGTTGAAGAACTGAAGAAAATACTTTGTTTTGGTCATGATATCAATATAAAGCAGACGGATTCAAAACTGTCCACCTTGGGCAAAGTACATTTGTGATAGATACATAAGAAAATGTATCTTGAAACTTATATGCAGAAAACTGTTTTTGAAAAAAAGTTGATAATAAAGTAATTAAATCAAGATTACCAGATTTATTTAACTCTTTACCAAACGACATAATTTTAGACTAGTCTAAATTGCGATCATACGCAAACGACACAATAAATGTGACTCAAAAAAATTGAAATTTGTTTAGGGAAGGGTTGAAAACATTGTGGTAAAAGGAGAAAATGCTAATAACCAACATTTTCTCTTTTTCTTACAATGTTTTCAGAGGGCTTCTTTCCCAGGGACGTGAAAACCTGAGATTGTTTGCCTAGGAAAAAAATCAGTTTCGTACCCAAAAGACCCGACAGTAAACATCCAGGTTGATGTTGCCAAGTCTTCTCCTACAATCTGTCGCAAATCCGGAAATGTTGGACCAGTCATTCCGGCTATCCACCCCTGCAATATAATAAAGCGATACCATTAGGTTTTTGGACATGCCAAAATTCATGAAAATCTTTGCACACCCACTTCTGGCGATTTTTCTCACCTCTGATGCATGTGAGAAAGTAGCCACTGACTTGGAAAGAAAATTGTGTCAGTATTGGTGTAAGAAAGCTAAGAAACACATGACCGTCATAACCATGTAAGTTGTTTAGGTTGTGGACCAGTAATAGAAAACAGCTATGTCCACCTTAATATTATCCTACAATATTTGCTATTATTAAAAATGAGTATTATTATACTACTTTAACTGAGCCACTTTCCCTTTTGGGTTCTTAGAATCATCATTTACAAATCTAAAATCAGTGTTCTCATTACAAAGAGAGATAATAATTATCTCCCTTTTCTAGAAACTAAAAAATTGAATTAAAAAAAAAGTCAAGATAGACATCAAGAAAATTTCTGGCTGATTAAAAGGTGCATAAGTTTTATACCGTTATAAATTCTTATTTATCAACATATCAACAAACTTTATTCCATGTTACATAGAAGATTTAGGGGTCTACTACCTTAAGTCAAGCTACAATTCATTCAATCGACCTGCCCACAAAGCTAAAAGGTAGACCATAGGACTCGTGACATGATGTTTCGAGTCACTTGAGGGTGTTGCTTCGATCCCTACCTATGTATACGGCTGGCCATCTAAAATTACTAGTCTTTTCGGATTAAACGTTTAACCGAAGTTCCGTGTGACGATGCTATACACCGAGCAGATTAAAGAACCAGGCGAAACTTCAGATGGATTTCGGTCTGTATCTGTACTGTATGGGCAACCGGTGTAAGTAAACGAAAATTCAATCAAATAAATTCATTCAATCAATCTTTACACACTCACAGTGCAATATTATACTGCCATGCCCAAATCAGCAATTTTTGTGGACGGCAAAGGTCAAGATCAGAACGTACTGTCTAATCTTTGATCTAACCTGCTTGCTTTCGTAATCTAAAGAATTACCAAATGATTAAGCCAATCAGAAATTGTGTTCCTTTCCACGATGAAATTTTCACTGAGAATTCTACTTGGAATTTTATCAAGAATAATGGGTGAATATGTGCCCAGCTAGGTCCGTATTCACCAATCATTCTTAAGAATATTCATATGCTTAATCCGACAATCTTTTAAAGTTTGAAAGTTACACAACTTATGATTGGCTAAACAAAATGGTTTAGCCAGTCAGAAGTCTTGTTACTATCACATTTAGAAAATATTGGAGAACAACACTGATGTTCTTAAGAATGGTTGCTGCATACGAACCAAGGATTACAGCTGATACCAATTAAATACAGCTGAAATAGTTTTAGCATGGAATTAAACATGACAAAAAAGTCAAACTGTCCATCAGGCACACTGTGCTACTTACATAACCCACAAAGGACCAGCACAATACCATTGTATGTATAAACTTCCGCCTAAAATCTCTGTCCTGAGATACACGTTGACAGAAAGATGGCGCCTGTTTTGACAGCTCCTCTGTTTCGACCTCAGCACCATTTTCTGTCTGAAGGACATGAGGAAAAGTGCATTTGTTTAATTCCAATGATTGATTAATTGATTGGTCGATTGGTTTATGGTGTTCAATGTCTTTTTCAATATTATTTGATTTATATTGCTACGGCAAGTGCACTTATCCATTCTTTCCTAGAGTTTCTGTTACCAGTATGTTCTGTTACAACATTGTTCTTCCAGAGCCACCGACTGCTTTTTATCACGACCATCGTCGAAACAATTATCAGCGATAAGAGAGGAATGAATCATTCCTCTCTTATCGCTGATAATTGTTTTGATTTTTATCAATCATTGGAAAGACATTGGCCAAGCTTGGGGTGGATTCGAACCAGTCCCCACCCCCACCCCCGGTCTCAACTTTTGTACACTCTCGGTTGCGCTTCATGGACTCGTCTAATGCTTTTAACTCTTTACCACACGAGAAAATTTTAGACTGGTCCAAATTGAAAGCATTTGCAGACGACAAAATAAAGATGACTGAAGAATTGAAATTTGTTCTGGGAAGGGTAGAAAACACTGTGGGAAAAGGAGAAAATGCTGGTTACCAGCATTTTCTCCTTTCCCCACAGTGTTTTCAAAAGGCTTCTTTCTCAGGGGCGTCAAAAGTAGGGATTGTGTGGTAATGGGTTAATAAAACTGCTAAACGTTCAGTGATTCAAAGGTCGTGGTCATACATGTACTTTGGGGCGCGTTAAGTTCTTCCAAGCGTGTGGAATTATTCTCCCATTCTTACCCTACTCTCCTTTTTTTTTTTTCACTGCCATACATTTTTTCCATTTTTTCAAAATCTAGGAAAACAGGTAATCAGCATTTTCTCCTTTTCCAACAATATTATGGACATTCGCCATACATCTGAATGTCAAAGGACCATTCTACCTCATGATTCAATTTGTTTTCAGAAAATGAGATGAATTTTATGGATTCATAATTTCGTGATTATATTTTGCTTGGTGTGGTGCATCACAGAAATGCACTGATTCTTAACCACATGAGCAGATAACAGACTAGTCCAAATTGAAAGCACTTGCAGACGACAAAATAAAAATTACACAAAAATTGAAACCTGTTTCCAGCAGGCTAGAAAACACTGTGGTAACCAGCTTTTTCTCCTTATCCCACAATGTTTTCAAAAGGCTTCAATCTCAGCGTCGTAAAAACCAGGGATTGTTTGGTAAAGGGTCAAGCCCCTTTTTGTCAGAGCATGGCTTATTTGTTTAACCCTTTACCAAACAATCTCTGGTTTTAACGACCCTGAGATAAAAGCCCTTTGAAAACATTGTGTGAAAAGAAGAAAATGCTGGTAACCAGCATTTTCTCCTTTTCCCACAATGTTTTCTACCCTGCTGGAAACAAAGTCCATTTTTGAGGTATATTTACTATGATTTGTTGTCTGCATTTTTGAGGTATATTTAATTTGTTGTGCTTTCACTTTTGAGCAGCCTTAAGTTTGTTGTTTGGTAAGAGTTAACCCATTACCACACAATCCCTACTTTTAACGCCCCTGAGAAAGAAGCCTTTTGAAAACACTATGGGAAAAGGAGAAAATGCTGGTAATCAGCATTTTCTCCTTTTCCCACAGTGTTTTCTACCCTTCCCAGAAAAAATTTCTATTTTCTATTCACCTTTATTTTGTCGTCTGCAAATGCTTTCAATTTGGACCAGTCTAAAATTTTCTCGTGTGGTAAAGAGTTAAGTAATAACAGAGCTCCAGACAGAGGGAGAGATTTTGATTTCAGAATTGAAAATGTTAATTATTATCCGCTAAACCCTATATAATGGTCTTTTCAAGACGATTTTAATGAGTACCCACAACATAGGGTTTGGAAGAGAAATAATGGATTAAGAATGCCATCACTCCCTCTAATCTGGAGCTCTGCAATAAGAAAACCTTTAATTCTGTTTTCACTGGTTCGTGGTTCTTGAAACTCTCATCTGCTCTTGGTTTTAGGGTCTCTTCTATGTCTGTCATATTGTTCAAGACTGCGGATGAAAAACATTACGATTGTCATAGATATTTCAATAGTGTCTGGCTTTAACTCGTTTTTTAAAAGTACAAGGACCTCTAACATCATCAAGCAGAGTATAGACTAAGAACAGCCTGCATGCTGTACTGTACTTATCTAAAATACTGGTTTAAACTCTGAACTCTTTACCAAACGACAAAATTTTAAACTTGTCCGAAATGAAAGCAATTGCAGACAACAAAAAAATATGTGACTAAAAAAATTAAACTTGACATTAGAATAGCAGAAAATACTGTGGAAAAAAAGGTTGGTTACCAGCATTTTCTCCTTTTTCTCACATTTTTTTTTTTTTTCAGAAAGCTTCTTTCTCTGGGTCGTAGAACCAGGAATTGTATGGGAAATGGCAAAATACCCATCTAAGAAGTTAAATACAAGAGTTAATCCGCATTTGAGTCAAGCTTAACTCTTTACCACACGAGAAAAATTTAGACTGGTCCAAATTGAAAGCATTTGCAGACGACAAAATAAAGCCAACTAAAAAATAGATATTTGTTCTGGGAAGGGTAGAAAACACTGTGGGAAAAGGAGAAAATGCTGGTTACCAGCATTTTCTCCTTTTCCCACAGTGTTTTCAAAAGGCTTCTTTCTCAGGGGCGTCAAAAGTAGGGATTGTGTGGTAATGGGTTAAAGCCCCGGTCACATATTCACAGATGACCGCCACGGACGAACTACGGTCTAATCGCTCACGGATGACTATGGGAATGTCAAATTCCGTAGTCCGCTACGGTTCCAATACATTATCTCCCCCTAGATGGCATTCTATAAATACTCATCTACCCAATTTGGGCATCCTGGGTACAGAACAGAACCACTTTCCTATGCGAAAACCGTTGCTTTGAATTTCAAACTAAAATAAACCTTTACTCAATAAAACTCTATCTCTTGCAATTCACTCAGCTATGATCAGCAGTATCGAGAAATCTGGAACTAAAGCAGGTCTCATTTCTCCTCAAAGGTATTGATAAAAGCTTTTTCATTTCCTTGTCAGAAGAAAAAATACATTTAAATCATACAAGATTTGATGGCAGAATAAAGTATTGTAAAATAGTCTTACTTGACTGTCCTTTAACAACTTGTATGTAAATCTATATGTCATCTATACGTGTAGAATCTCATAAACACAAACATACATTACAGCACATCTATAGCAAGGTTATAAAGACTCTAGCGTTATCTCTCAGTTAATTTGTAGCCTCATAAAAGGGACCTAACGTTTGGTTTGGTTTATACTTGAGTTTAATACGATTTTAATAGCATATCTTATATCACGGCGGTCAGTGACGCGCCCATGTGTTTCCTTAGTTTTTCACACCAGCACTGACACAACTACCTTTCCAAGTCACTGACTACTTTTCTCACATGAATCAGAGGTGACAGGTAAAAATCGCCACAAAAAAAAGTTCGTCGCAACCTGCCATCGAACCCGCAACCTCCAGGTCTCGAGCTACCCGGTCGGACAGGGTAGTACTATCGTCATCTTTGCGAGCCAAGGTTACGATCACTTACCTTGGCTGATTGTGCCCTCTATTGGATGCTAGTTATTAGCCCCTTTACATCATATTTCTAAAAGCCAATGAAATACCGTTTTACAAACCACTTACGAATACAAATGAAGCATTAAGCAGACATCCACGTGGGTTTCCATGTTTACCTTCTATTCGAAAGGTAGCGACCTTGCTCTATTTTTGTCAAAGGTGAAATGCTATGAGCGATTTCATTCGTTGCAGTTAGAGCTGGCTGCATCCAATGAAAAAGCGTATCGGGGGAATGTAAACCCAAGTTCGATCCGCCAAAGGTAGAGTAGCGTAGTGGATCGTCAGCCTTGGCTTGCGAAGATGAACTATCGTAGGGCTACAGCGGACGAATTGAAAAAATTAAGAATAAAGGCTATATTTAAACAAAGCGGGTGTTTAAATACTTTTGAATCTCTTTCATACCATTTAGATATTTACCATACAATCCCAACTTGTCACGACCCAAAGAAAGAAAGATTTGGAAAACATTGTTGGAAAAAAAAGAAATTGCTAGTAACCGGAATTTTCTTCTTTTCCCACAGTGTTTGCTTTCCGTCTCAAAGCTAGTTTCAATTTTCAAGTCACATTTATTTTGTCGTCTGCAAATGCTTTCAATTCAGGCCTGGCCAAAATTTTGTCTTTTGGCAAAGAGTTAAAAGTATGGTAAGTAATGTAAAGATGAAATTCTGTCATTGCACGGTTGGTCCAAGTGTTAGTCACCGACAGAGAAATTAATTTCAAAACTTGGCTCAAAGCTGCCAGGAAACTGTCTTTTGTTTACTCTTTTTGCAAAGGAAAATCAAACTGAACAAATGCTTACAAAAAGAAGGGAATAATTAGATGTAGATCTAGTAGATATTACCTCTGCTCTCTGAAAAGAGGGCTTAACACGTCTGCAAAAACTATCGACTCATGTCAGCCTGCGCGGTTCGCGCATGCTGACATAGGTCGATAGTTTTTGCTATAGGTGAGTTTTCTACATGTCATAGGATCAGTCTATCTCATGATTCAGTAGATTACTCAACGAAAAGAGTTTTATGGATAAATGAATGAATGAATGAATGAATGATTGATTGATTGGTTGATTGATTGATTGAATGAACGAATGAATGAATGAATGAATGAATGAATGACATGTTTGGCGAAACATTCTGTTCTAAAAGGAAAAGAAATGAAATAATGAGAAAAGAAAATATAAGAATGAAGGATAGATTAAGCATGCATATCCATTCAGCTATTGTGTTTCTGGTGAATACAGTAAGGACCCCTGGGCTATATATAAAAAAAACCTCATAGAGATGGGTACTAATAGCTGAACGTTTCTATTCTATTTATAGTCGTGGATTGAAATACTTTGTAAGTTGCATTATTTAAAACAGAATTTGAATAAAAGTTCTGTTTTAGAGACGGAGGAGAGAATGTAACTTATTCTAATTGACCCATTTTCTCTTATCTTTTTGTTTCAAAGAACCGTGCAAGCCTGTCATAAAGAGATATTTTTATTATTTATAAAAATCTGATGACATGTCGATGAGCCTATGTCTGATATCAGTATCAACAAAACCGTTAGGGAGTTTTATTAATTGTGAATAAAAGCTGTATATTTCACGTTCAAATAAGCCATAAACAAGGCAAAGAGTTGAGCTCCGATGGGGATGCTCCTGCAGTTTATTTCCCGCCCCCCCCTCCCTCACGGCCCTCTTCTTCCTCCTTTTCCCCTCCCCCAACCCCTCTCTTCCCCCTCCCCCTCCTTCTTCCACCCTCCTCCTTTCCCCACGAGAGAGAGAGAGAGGCCGGCCTAATGATTATCATAAATTCTCGAAAGGAAATTGACCGAGCCGAAGATCGAATTACCAACCCCTGTTCACGAGTCCTGTACGCAACCGACTGCGCTATCGGTGCTCGGCGATAGAGACGACATAGTTGTGTAAGCGGTAAGTTGAACTTGCATTATGTCACATGCCACCGTTTCTATCGGGTATACAATATTCAAATTTTACGCAGCACATCAACACAGAAATTTTCATTTGGTGAACCCTTTACCACACAATGCCGACTTTTGACGCTCCTGGAAAAGAAGCCCTTAAAAAACATTGTGGGAAAAGAAGAAAATGCTGGTAACCAGCATTTTCTCCTTTCCCCACAATGTTTCTTCTCTACTAAAGAAAATTTACACTATTTCAGCCTCACTGAAAATGTCGTCTGCAAATGCTTTCAAGCTGAACAAGGCTAAAATTTGTCGTCTGGTTAAGGGTTAAACAGAGATAGGCTTTCAAACACGTACTAATCATGAAAATACATGTTTACTACACGTTGTAAATCTACAATATGACTGAGTTATGCTCTGGCAAAAGAGGGCTAAATGCAAACTTCTGATGCAAGATGCTAAGCAAGTCATCACGTGATCATGGATCAGTAAAGACTGTTTCGTCGAACAACTGATTTAATCATGAGTTATCCTGGTCCTTGGACAAGCTGGAAAGTAACAAATATCAAAAAGTTGCGACGCAGCTGATCTCAATCAAAACTTTATTGCAGTTTCATTAACCCTTTACTCCATAGAGACTCATTTCTACGCTTTGCTTGTAAAAGACTTTGGAAAACATTGTGGCAAAAGGTGAAATTGCTCGTGACGAGCAATTTCACCTTTTGTCACAATGTTTTCTATGCTATCAAAAGATTTCATATACACATATGCTTCATCCTTGCTGTTATTTAGAGTCAATTAGAGATACCATAGAAATGTCTTATGGGGTAGAGGGTTAAGCACCTTTTTCATAGAGCTAAGCTCATAAAGTTTTCTAACGCATCCAAAACCAAACAGGTGCCGTTCGTTGTCTGCTCATGTCATATTCTTCGAAGATTCGACCTGTCTTATATGACGCATCACTAGCCCCAAAAGCGGACAGGCTGTAATATTACGCTCTATAAAGTAGCAATGTAGAAAATAGCTTACATTTATCAATACGTTTGAGGAGAAATGAGACCTGCTTTAGCTCCAGATTTCTCTAAACTGCTGATCATAGCTGAGTGAATTGCACGAGGCAGCGTTTATTGAGTAAACGTTTATTTCAGTTTGAAATTCAAAGTAATAGTTGTCGCGTAGGACAGTGGTTCGGTTCTGTACCCAGGATGCCCAAAAGATAGATGGGTATTTATAGAATGCCATCTAGCGGGAGATAATGGGTACCGTTAGATAAATATACTATACTTTTTTTTTTAGGTGAAAGATCGAAATTTATTTCATCGGGTGAACAGTGCTCCATTAATTAGTGAAAATATTACTGATGCAATCGAGCAGAGTTGTCGTTCGTTACTCTCACCATACATCTCTGCAATTGACTAAATGACAAGAATCTTGTCGATTGACCGAGGAAAACATGTTTTGTTACTCTTTAAGTGTTTCATGTGAAACATTATAAAGTAGACAAAGCAGATATGATTCTGGATACACCATAGATCTAGGTGCAGTCAAACTAATGAATTCACCTGTATACAATGGAACTATTTTTTTAGCTTCTTTACTGATGAGAATCTTACGCAAGTTTTAACAAAAATGGCTGCGCCCATGAAAGATAACAACAGGCTTGACACACCAATAGATCTAAGTTTGTAAAATTGAAAAACAAGTTATCGTCGTTTAAAAGACATTTAAGCTTTTCAGGAAATCCCTCTTTTTCGCATTTCCTACCATTAAGTCTGATTGCCCGTATGCTGTTTAAACAGCACACAAAACAATCGATATTGATCTTTCTTTCACAGGCGTTCGTGTGGCCATTTTGAGTTATGGTCATGTGACGAAAACATCACGTGATGACGGACTACTTTCTGAGCCAACTACAGAGGTGAATGTGAATGATCCGGAGTGCAAGAGAGTGTTACCGATGGTGTTCACTCAATAAAATATATAGAGGATATTTGTTTTTTTCGGTGAAAGATCGAAATTTAATTCATCGAGTGGACACCATCGGTAATATTTTCACGAGTGGCGCAATTTACCTGGGCAACAAGAACGTGAAAATCGGTATTTTCATTGGTGGTACCAGTGTAAGATCGAAAAATATTTTCACTGCTATTTCTCGATATCCTACCGTAAAGCATGAAATAAATTTCGATCTTTCACCGAAAAAACCCCAAATATTCTATCTATTTCATGTTTTAGTCCATTCTGTAAGGAGCTTTTTAAATAACAAAATCCGGTACAGTTCCTTTCAGTTATTCCACGTGGCGTACCCCTCCCGTATAGCAACGCATTAGAATATTACGTCAAGCTCGAGAAATGTAAGGTAAATTACGTAATTTCCATCCAGTTGTGAGTCACGCGCAATTGACCTCGGTTACAAGAATATTAAAATTGGTATTTTCACTAGTCGTACCCTTGGAATATTAAAAGATATTTTCACAGCTATTTCTACCAGAAAGCATGAAGTAATCAGTCATTTTTTCTGATCATGTTATATTTAACTTTTTTTTTTTTACAGATCTAACCTTTTCGGCACCTGGGACGAAAGGAAGGGCTTTTACCGACACCATAGATCTATCACAATCTTACCTCAGAGTCTTGTTTTTGGCTCTAAGCCATGATAACCTTTCACCTAACAAACCCAGTTTTTACGAACCTTAGGAAGATAGGTTAGAAAAGGACTGAAAGAAAAAGGAGAAAATATTCGTAATCAGCATTTCCTCCCTTTCCCACAACAATTAGACGGTCTCTATGGTGCATGGTAGATCTACTATAGTGTAGTTCAGCTTGGCAGTGAGCGTAGTGCATTGTAGTGTGGTGAAGTGTCGTGTCGTGTCGTGTCTACAGTGCAGTGTAGTGATAATTTTCGTTTTAACCCTTTCCAAACAATTCCTGGTTTTTACGATCCTGAAAAAGAAGCCTTTTGGAATTATTGTGGGAAAAGGAGAAATGCTGAATTGCTTTTATTTTTTGTCTGCAAGTGCTTTCAATTATGGACTACTCTAAATTGTTTTCTTTTTGGTAAATACATGTATGTTATACATGTTCCTTTTATTTCCTTCGAAATCCAATTTCTTTGAATGGTGTTAGAAAATCATGTCCAGCTAATTTAGAACAACTCGTAAAAAAATGGTATTACTGTACTTATTTCGGTTAGAATTTTGGACAAGAAAAACGGGCGAACAAGCCTGTGGACGAAAAAAAAAACTCAATTTCCTTCCCTCCCTCCCCATTTGAATATTGTTCAAACTGAAAAGAAGAAATTTGATGTATGTAAACTCCAATGATCTTGAAATAATTGATAAAATCTACTAATATGACGATTTGAATAAATTAAAATGAGCATTTAACTATAAATCTTTTTTATTAACCCCCCCCCCTTAAATGATCGCATAAAACGAAACAATATTCACACAAAAATTTAGCGTACTTACAGTATAAAATCGAGCGACACCAATTTGTTGTAGCAACAAACATGGCGGTCCTATTACGGGATCCGACGGGTGGCGAATATGGACAAGTGGAATTAGAACTGCAGGACAAAATTTTGAGTGTATACGGAAACAGAGAGGATGGTGGGCAGTTGTTCAGGTACAGATCTGTTCAAAAAATCTTTTTTTCATCCGTAAAGAAAAATTAAACAGTCGAATGAACGAATATTTTGCCGGAAGTAGACAAACTGAATTGTCTTACGTTTGTTCAGGAAAATGCACGTTCTAGGAAAGATGACGTTGATGTCTTCATTTAATACGTCATAAAAGCATCTTGACTCGTGACTTTTCACTTTGAAGCACACGGAGAAACATCAGTAATGCCTACTTTTTATGAAATTCTTGGATCATCACCAAGATACCACTCAAAAGCATGCGGGTACAATTTTGACACTTAATTTAAAATTTTAAGATAGTTTTCATAAACATAGTAAACATAATGAGACAAAACCTCAAAGACTGTTGTGGTTGATATTGGGTAGACTCATAACCAGTTACTCGGCTAGCTCAGATGGTGCGATGGTCTGCGGTATTAGCATCCAATGTATTTGGGTTTGACTCCCATGTCAGGCATACTTTTCTTGCTTGATTTACTTAACTCTTTACCACTCACTCCTGAAGTTTAACGACCCTGAGAAAGACGACATTTGATAACATTGTGGAAAAAGGGTAAAATGCTGGTAACCAGCATTTTCTCCTTTTCCCACAATGTTTTCTACCCTTCACAAAACAAATTTCAAATTTTCAGTCACTTTTATTTTGTTGTCTGCAAATGCTTTCGATTTGGTCAAGCCTAAAATATTGACATTTCGTAACATGTTAATTCATTACCATATGACAAAATTTTTGAATTGGTAAAATTGAAAACATTTGCAAACTACAAAATAAATGTTCCTCAAGAGATGATTTCTGTCATTGATAGAGTAGAAAATATTGTCGTAAAAGGAGAAAATACTGTTTACCAGTTTTTTCTCCTTTTTCCACAGTGTTTTCAAAAGCTTTCTCTGGTGTTTTTTAAACATGGAATTTATGACCTTTTATATTTCCTTTCAAACAGGCCTGATCTTGCAGACCAACATAAAGTTGGTTTCTTTGGTCTTGATCGCACATCACAGACTAATGTCACTGAAATTGTTGACCTGAAGGAGATGACAGAGGTCCTCCAAATATTGTTACAGGTAAGTTGATCCAGAACACATAGATCTACTGTAGGGGATCCTTGGAAACAGAATGCTAGTGAACAAGTTTCCTTTATTCTTCTTTATCATACGCCCGAAGAGTCGTATTATGCTGTGTCCCTGGTCGTCTATCCATAGGGCTGTCTGTCCGTACGTTAGTCCGTCTCTTAGCATTTTTTTTTGTTCAGAACTCCTTCTTCAGTTTTCATTGGAATGAATTCAAACTTACAGCAATGTATCTCTATGATGTGTATTTTTGCTGGTGACTTAAAATTAGGTTGTCTGCAAGCGTTCTGGATTTTTACCTATTTCACTGACAAGCCCCTTCGGGCATATATGTGCCGCTTTGGGAAGCTCCTATTTATTTTTGCATTGTTAATTCATTAACCCATTACCACACAATCCCTACTCTTGACAACCCTGAAAAAGAAGCCTTTAGAAAACATTGTGGGAAAAGGACCCTTTCCCAAACAATCCCTGCTGCTGGTAATGAGCATTTTCTCCTTTTCCAACAATGTTTTCTACCCTGTCATATAGAAGAATCATCTTTTTAGCAACTGTCAATTTGTCACAGGTCTGCAAATTGCTTTCAATTTGGTCTGGTCCAAAATTTGCCATTTGGGAAAGGGTTAATCTGATCTTATTCTACATGGTATGCCTAAACCATAGGACCCAAGTTCTGTGCTACAAGAGTAAAGCATTATCCTGCTGAAAAAGTTAAATAAGGCTTCCAGCAAATAGTAAGGAAACAGATAATCTTTAACCCTTTCCCAAACGACAAATTTTGGACTCTTCCAAGCAGAAAGAGTTTGCAGACGACAATTATTTTTATTTGGAGAAAATGGCAGAAAGTTCTAAGAAGGGTAGAAAACACTGTGGGAAAAGGAGAAATTGCTCATTATGGGCAACTTCTCCTTTTCCCACAGTGTTTTCAAAAGGCTTTTACTACAGACACGTAAAAACCGGGGCTTGTTTGGGAAAGGGTTAATATTGTAATTTCAAAGTTATTTCTTGGGGAAAAATATCTCTTTAACCCTTCCCAAACAATCCCTGGTTTTTACGGGTCAGGAATAGAAGCCTTTTGAAAACATTGTGGGAAAAGGAGAAAATGCTGGTGACCAGCATTTTCTCCTTTTCCCGCAATGTTTTCTACCCTATCATACAGAAAAATCATATTTTTAGCAACTGTTAATTTGTCATAGATCTGCAAAATGCTTTCAATTTGGTCTGGTCCAAAATTTGCCGTTTGGGAAAGGGTTAACAGACTGACGGTGTAGATTCAGAGCTCCAGATAAGAGAGAGTGATGTAATTTTAAATATGTCTTCCAAACTGTATTGTCATAATTGTGGGTACTCATTTGAATTGTCTCGATAAGATGATTCAAATGAGTACCCACAACATAGGGTTTAGTAGAGAATGATTAACATTTTCGATTCTGAAAGCAAAATAACTCGCTTTGTCTGGAGCTCTGTAGCTCCAAGATCAGACTGCATATTCTGTGTGGTCTGATCTTGATATACACTGGCTGCAAAAGCCCCTATAGCATCCTAAGCTTCAAGAGCATGGTTACCAGCTGTACGGTATTTTTCAGGATGTAGCCACTTTGAAGAGAGACATCAATTTTGCTAAACATGTGATGCAAGCGGATTATGAATCCAAACTTCAGGAGAAATCTCTAGAACTGTAAGTAGTTACTGAGATCTAGGATCTTATATTTTTTCCTTCTCTTACAATATTTTTTCCCTGGCCAAAATAGCTCAGTGGTTAAAGTAACTGATTCATGACCTGGGCCTCACTTCACTAAGGTAGAACTTTACAAACAAAAATTCGGAAGTTACCAGCATTTTTTCCTTTTCTCACAGTCTATTTTTACGTGAGCAACTCACTTTTTTACATTCCATAATTACCCGGTACACAGAAGAAGCTTCAAACATGGTATCCGAAGAAGACATTATGGAAAATAATTAAAGTTTTCTATGTTATGGAATTTAAACGTCATTAGTCACATGCCAGTCACTTGACATTCCCACAATGCTTTTTTAAATTTTTGGCGCGAAATCAAAAAATAGCTTAAGAGGTAACATAGCCTTTTAAGGGAATACCGTCCAATTTTTTTGTGTGTGTAATTTTATAGATTCTTAATAATTGATTATTTGTATTGTTTTTTCATATAAATTTCAGTGGTATAAATATTTTTTGATTTGGTGAGACATGAAAAATCTAGATACCCACCTTTAAGGATTTAACAATAATTTTTAGTCAATGACAGGGAAGAAAACGTTGTGGGAAAAGGAGGAAATTCTGGTTACCGGCATTTTCGCCTTTTCTCATACTTATTTGAAAAATCGTCCTGTTCAGGATTGTTTAAACTCAGGACTGTGTAGTAAAGGGTTGAAAAACTGTCTGAAGTTTACTTTTGTTTTTATATTTTGACAGGTATTGTAGGATCAATGAGAGAGTGACAGAGCTAGAAAAAATGCATGAGGAGGTATGTTCTTAACCCTTTACCCCATAAGGCATTTCTATCATATTTCTAATTGATTCAAAATAACAGCAAGGATGAAGCTGTTTCGTATGTGTATATGACACCTTTTGATAGCATAGAAAACATTGTGACAAAAGGTGAAATTGCTCGTCACAAGCTATTGTACCTTTTGCCACATTGTTTTCCAAAGGCTCCTACAAGCAATGCATAGAAATGAGTATCTATGGAGTAAAGGGTTAACTGTTTGAATCATGCACTGGCAAAAAAGGGTTAAAGAAGCACCTTTACTTGTATTCAAGCAGTTTTGTAATCAAATTTATCCATATTTTATTCAAGAAATAATCTTCTTTCTATCATGGTTTATCGTTCAATAAACCACAGTTATGAGTTACGAGGCACAATGATGGTGAGTAGTTTATTCATTGCATCTCATCACTCACCACATGGTTTATTGACCTATAAACCACAGTAGAAAGAAGATTTTTTCTATTCTAAAATGACCAACTCTTCATGAAAGGAAAACAAATTCATACTTTGAGTAAATCGCAGATGCAGATTATATTCCACTGAATAGCCTACTTACTTATTTTATACAGGACGGTGACTCTCTATGTAAGATGATGTCACTTTACATAAAATAATGTAGATGTTACCACGCTTTTGTTGACCCGTGTTTATAGAGCTGAATTCAAGTGTCGTCTTAGAATAAGTTATAATCAATCTTGGGCCTTTGTGCCAAATGTTGCACTTGACAGTTGCAAGGTTGCACAGCCTTCGACAGATGGAAATGCAATTCATTCTTTGGGGGGCTATCCCTAGACATTACAATCACAGTTTTACGGTTTAAATCAAAGATAATTCCCCAACGTCTCTTTATCCCATACTCCCTATATTTATTCTTTATTCTACCGGACTATTTAGATTCTACACACTGTAAAGTTGTAACAGCATTTTGTTTACCCTCTGGCTGTAAGGGCGCATCTTTCAATGCATCCCTGTAATGCATTGTTTTAACCCATTACCACACAATCCCTACTTTTGAAGCCCCTGAAAAAGAAGCCTTTAGAAAACATTGTGGGAAAAGGAGAAAACGCTGATAACCAGCAATGTTTTCTACCCTTCACAAAACAAATTTCAAAATATGAAGCAAGATATAGAGGATAATCAACTGGTTATTTTTGATATGAAAAATATCTCAAGAGGATGCGTTGTTGGGCATTGAAAAAACGAGTGCGCAGCAAGAGTGGGTTTTAACGCCTTAAGACGCGTCTGAGTGAGATATTTTTCATATCAAAAATAACCAAGTGATTATTTATTATATACCTTATTAACAATACTACCATTATTTTTAATTTTTCGTTTGAAAGTCAAAATCAATACTTTGGAAAGAGAGAAGAAGTCAGGGACATGGTGCGGATGAAAGCATAATTTAAAAGAACAAAACGAGACTGAGAAAAGTAGTTGGGTTGTCCGGTTGAAAATATAGAACTTACAATTAACACTATAAGTACTTAATGAAAAAAAAGTAGTTCCTAAATTATGGCAGGAAGTGAAAGTGAGAGTTGATATCGTCACTAGTGATGATATCAAAATTTATTACACTTGAAAATTCCAAGATTTCACTGCTAGATATATAATAAATCACATTATTACCCATTCATAAAATCCATTTTGTCATACAACTTTCAGAATTAACCCTTTACCAAACAACAAAATCTTTAGACTTGTCCAAATTGAAAGCATTTGCAACAACAAAGTAAAAGTTACTGAAAATTTGAAATTAGTTTTGGGAAGGGTAGAAAACATTGCTAGAAAAGGAGAAAACATGCTTGGAATATGGACCAATTCAAAATTTTGTCAACTGGTAAAAAGTAAATATATGTAATTCTAAACTTTCAGCGTGTTGGTACGGTAAGAAGAGCCTTTCGTCAGCAGCTGTCAGATTCCATAGCTAGAACAGCAGTCTTGTATAATGTAAGTAACTCATGAACATAGTTTCTTAACATCGCATTTTGATCTTAACATGTGGACAAATAAACCCTCTGATTTTATAAAGAAATTTTAGATTTCTCCCTCCTTTGCTCCTGAAAGAAATTGCAGGATGTGGCTTTTTTGTTCAGCTAGTTTTAAACCCTTTCCCTAACAATCCCTGGTTTTTACTGGTCTGGAATAGTAGCCTTTAGAAAATATGGTGGGAAAAGGAGAAAATGATGGTAACCAGCATTTTCTTCTTTTCCCACCATGTTTTCTACCCTATCATAGACAGAAATCATCTTTTCAGCAAGAGTTGAATTGTCGTCTGCAAAGGCTTTCAATTTGGTGTAGTCCAAAAGTTTGTCATTTGGGAAAAGGATTTATTTTATCAAACTATAATCATTCTTGTATATTCATGCTAAATGTTGCCCTTGACAATTATTGCTGAAATTATGACCCATATAAAAAGCCCTTCATTTTCTGGGGGCCATAAAAGAAATCACGTCTGTGACATTTTCTGTTCTAAATCAGAGATTTCAAATATATGTATTCATCCTTTACACCATTTATATTAAAGAAATAATCTTCTTTCTATTGTGGTTTATTGTTCAATAAATCACAGTTGTGATTTGTGAAGCACAATAAATAATCCGTGAGGGCGATAGCTCGAGTAGTTGGGCCTCATAGCTCAAATTTTTGGTTTATTGAATGATAAACCACTATAGAAATAAGATTATTTTGATTCTAACTTGATAAATTCTTTATGAAAGGAAAACAAGTTCATCCTTAGAGTAAAAAGTTACACAGGTGACTAAGTTCTGAACCATTTAATGGTCAGCCAAATTTTAAAAGATTCTTTTTTTCTTCTTTCTAGCAGTAAGACTATATTTTTAATAATAATTTACAAAATCCTTTATACATTTTATCCAAACAGAAAAATCTGCAGAGGAAAGTGAGACAAGAGAAATCTAGGCATGAAGGGGATGCGGGTAAGATGGAGGAAAAGTACAGAGAGATGCAGGCCACGCTACAGAGGAATGAGTCTGTGATTCACATGCTGAAGATGCAGATACAGCAGTTACAGAACAAGGAACCGAGTGTTGCGGAGAGTGTGAGTAAACCCTTAGCGCTATACCTCTAAATCTGTATGGAACAGTCTAAAACAATCCCAAGTTTTAACAGTCATGTTACAGGAGACCACTCCTCCATGCACAGCTTTGTCCAGATTTAGATACAATACCTGACAACTTCATCAGAGAGATATCTCTTTGGCTCAGGGGTTATGGTATTTGTCTTTTAATCCTTGAAAAACGAGGAAATTGATCCCTTCAAGGGTTTGAACCCCGCCTGATGCAGTTTATATTTGAGCAATGCATTTATTTGTTTCTTTATTACGGACTTTGTTTGTAAGAGTCATGATAGAAACAGCTTTTGAAAAAAATGTAGGAATAGGTGAAAATGCTGGTAACCAGCATTTTCTCCTTTTCCTACAATTTTTTCTGACCTTTTTAAGCCAGAAAACATATTTTTCCGGCCATATTAAAATTGTCGTCTGCAATTGCTTTTAATTTGGGCTACTCCAAATTTTTGTCACTTGGTATTGGCTTTCATGCAGCAGTTTTAACCGTTTTTCTATCATTTTTGTTTTGTAACTGGGAAAATAAACATTACAAATAACCGTTTAGAAATGAATAATCTCAGGGTTTCAATTAATCCATAACCACACAATCTGGATTTTTCATGACCTTATAAAAAAAGGTTTTGTCACCTGCAAATTCTATTTGGAAAAGAGTGAAAGTTTGTTGTTTGGTAAAGTGTTACAACAAAATTGTCAAAAGATATGAAAAATTGGCAGCAACATAAAGCCAGTTTGGCATGGAACTCAATGATTCAGTTTGTTACAATACAATTCCAGCTTTTGATAACCCTGGGAAAGAAAGCTTTTGAAAAAATTGTAGGAAAATGAGAAAATGCTGTTAACCAGCATTTTTTCATTTGCCCACAATATTTTCTACCCTACCAAAAAAACAAATTTTACTTTCTGAGGCATTTTGTAGGACTAAGTGCTTTCAACCTTGACTAGTTTAAAATTTTATTGTTTGGTAAAAAGTTTAATGTACATGTAGTTTCAATAAAAAACTGCCAAATACAAGGAGTCTTGGGTGCTCTTCTTTCACTGCTTGATTATTTCTTTAAATTCTTTAATTGTTTTTCGATGATATTTGCGATATTCCAGCCTTCATTGGGTTCTGAACGCCCATCAGCAGTTACGCCACAGACGCCGGTAAAATATTGTGTTAGAGGACTGAACTACTTAAAATTTAACTCTTTACCACAAAATCCCAACTTTTAATGACCCTGAGAAAGAAGCCTTTTGAAAACATTGTGGGAAAAGGAACCAGCATTTTCTTCTTTTCCCAAAATGTTTTCTACATTGTCAAGGACACACTTTCATCATTTGAGCCACACTTAATTGGTCATCTGCAAAAGCTTCAATTTGGATGAGTCTTAGATTTGTCGTTTGGTAAAAGGTTAATAATTGTGTTATTATTAATTACTTAATAATTAAACCTTTAACAACATGTTATATACTTAACCAAGTCTTGTATGTATTAATAAGAATATACTCACATGTAATTGAGCATATATGTATGTTTAGACACATTTAACATGCTAACAAACAGTGGGCATATAAGGAGATGTATATGTCCATTCGCTACACTGTATGTCTTATTACACTGTACTCTTCACCTCTATGTTGATAAATATGTATATGTTTGTAAGAGCTAAAATAAATGAATAGATCTTTAACCTCTGAGTATTTATTATTTTCTAAATTTCTAACTAACTTGATTTCTGATTGGCTTTTCAATTTTGTTTAGGCAATCAGAGATTGAGTTGCTTCCTAAATTTAGAAGTTGACTGAGGATGCTGTTAACAATGATTGATAAATATCAGCTCAGGAAAATTAATTGAGATATTGTTATTTTAAACTTGTTTTGGCCAGGATAGTAACTGACATTGCATATCTAAGATCAGACATACTGTGCACAGGGTGCAGTATGACCTTGGCCTATACTTTTTTAGTACTTTTGGGGTTAAGAACTACAGCAATGGATGATCTTTTTAAGGTTCACTTGATCTTAGATTATAACCATTTTAGATTATAACTAATTGCAACTAATGACCCTGATATAGAAGTCTTCAAAAATATTGTGGGAAAATGCCAGAAACTAGCTTTTTCTCTGGTGCATGATTTTGGGCACACTTAACTCATTTGTGTTAATTTGCAAATGCTTTCCATAAGGATGAGTGTAAATTTTTCAAGTGGTAGGGCTTAACCTTTTATGACACAATCCCCAGTTTTAAGGACATGATCTCCTTTTCCCATATTACTTTATATTCTGTCAGAGAAAATTTTATTGTTCAAGCCATGTTTTAATATGTTGTCAGCAAAATTAATGCTTTCAATTTCAACAAGTGTTACATGTACATTTTCTCATACTGTAAAGACTTAAATACTTTAACATATGTTTGAACATTTTGGGTACTGCAGAATAAGAAGAATGATACTAAATTCATGACATACTACGGATAATTTTCAAGTGTATTGTGTTCAGTGTAATATAACCATATACCATATAGTTATACCCCCTACAATGAAGCGGAGAAGGGTATACTGGAATCGCCATGGCTGTCCGTCCATCTGTTCGCCAAATGGGTCCGTCTGTCTGTCTGTAGGCATAATTTTGTCCGGTGTTTTTTTTTCCTACAGTTTTTCAAGTACTGCAATGAAATTTACACATAATGTTTGGGTACATATGAAATTGTGCATGTGCAATTTTCATGAACTTGCTGCCATTGGTTGCCAAATTATCTACCTTTAAGTTTGTAAGGTTTCCTGCATTGTTGTTGTCCAGAGCATTACTCATAGAGTTTTGCATATACTGAACCCAATTTTATACATAATGTTTCTGTACATGTTATGATGGGATAGATTACTTTCATGCCTCTGCTATAAATTTGTTGCTGAATTATCTCCCCTTGAACTTGTAATTTTTACTTAATTACATTTGTTGTTGTCTGCAGCAATTATTGTTGTCTGCAGCAATACTCCTACAGTATTGCATGTACTGAATTCAAATTTACACATAATTTTCCTGTTAATATGAAGCTGTATATGTGCAATTTTCATGTACCTGGTACAATTTGCTTTTGAATTATTGCCCCAGAAAATTTTAAGGTTTATGTTGCAACTCTGTGCAGTGTTTTTTTCAAAGCCTTTCTTTTGTACTAAACCATTCTGTATTCTGTTACAAAGAGCAGTTTTTTTACAAGTAGCTGGTGGGGGTATGACAACGTTTAGTGATAGCTCTAGTTCTACTTGTATTTCAAAAATCCTAAAAAACTTGGCTAAAAGGGTAGAAAGCATGGTGAGAAAGGAGAAATTGCTCTGTACTAGCAATTTCTCTTTCTCCCACAATGTTTTCATACAGTAATTTTTTATTAGAAATAGAAATGAATGATTATGGAACAATTGTAGGTTGATTTGAAAGACTTGAAGTATGTCAGCAAACTACCACAGATTTTTACTCACTTGTCAATACCTTTGAAAATGGTATAGAAAAAGAAGAAATTGCCTTTTACATCAAGTGCTCTCTTTTTAAAAAAGAGCAATAATTATTCTTGGTGAATTGTAATTTTAATTGCTTTCTTGACAATAAATTTGTTCTGTAACTTTCAGGACTTTTATTTTCTCTGTTAAGAATTGTAGGACTATTGGTTCCTTGTTAAGTACTTGCTTGGACATAGTTTTTTATAACTTAAGTTCGTAAACCTAAAATAACACAGAGGACAATATACACTTTTTGTTTCGATGCTTTGCATGGGGAAAATGCCAGAATTTGTAAAAGATGCTTTTGTAGTTTAAAGCCTTTTCTTTATTTTATTCTTAAGATATTGATATGATCTATATGTCATATTCTAGCAAACTTTTGTATCGGATGAAAGATACAACATAATGGTGTCAAAAAAAGATTGCAAAAAGATTACTTTTATGCACCGTATGAAATATCAAGCAATGAATATCAAAATTTTGTTTTAGACACTAAACGATTTAAAAAATTTAATTACTACATTGTAAGTATTTACAAAGTTTGCACTTTTATGGCACCATTATTTAATTACCAAATACAAAGTTTGCTGGAATATGATAAACAGATCAATAAATGAAATCAAGCATGGAAGGTAGAAAAAACAGTTTGACTTGATAGTTATCACATTTCCATAATTTTTCTGTGCAGTTTATTGTATAAATAAAGACAGGTAACTGCTGACAGTCATATAAAGTAAAATAGGAGATAATTCAGGTGATTCTGTTATGACAATGATAATATATTTGTCTCCCATTGGATTTCAGAGTTCAGCTGGTCTTGGTAAAGCATTGGTGAGATTGTAATTTATGTTTAACATGTTATGTCCTAAAACAATCTTTGCAGCAAACATCTTTAACAAGCATTGATGGACAACAAACTTGATATGGCTTGCAACATGTGGAAACGGAGATTCAGACATTTGCATAAAGTGCTGTCTCGGATAAGTCTGCGCATTCCACGCAGTCTAATCCAAGATAGTCATTTTTGACATTAGACTTTTTCCAACAAAAGACTTCTTCGAAACATGAAAATACATAAGAATGATGTGTGTCAGTTTGGATTAGCCTGCACTGCGCAGACTGATCCAAGACATCACTGTACAAAAATGTCTGAATGCCCTTTTTCACGTGTAGCAGGCCGTATATGGATTGATATGTCAAAACATGTAAAAACATTTGTACAACTGGAGATGTAGCTCATTTTGAGCCATTTCTTCTTTTGCTACAATGGTTTCAATATTGTTGTATGCTGCAAGACACAGATGTGAATGCAAGACTATTTGAGCTCATTATTAACATAATTGTTTGCTAGATAATGATTTGCTGGATGTTTTGTATACATGTACGTTTTTCATTAGTGAAAAATATGTAGTTAATAGTAGAATTTTGATTCTCTCTTCACCAGACTTCAAAAAATAGCGTTGTTCAGTTTGAGGGCATTTGCAGATGACTCAAAACATGAAATTTGTAGTTCATATTATGGTAGAAACGTGGAAAGAAGAGAAAATGCTGGCACCATTTTCTCATTTTCCTACAATTTTAGAGACCTCTGTCTGTCTTTCAAATGCAGGGTTACTTGCTTAAGGGTTTGTTTGGTAAAAGGTTAAAATTCCACTATAAGAAATACTGCCTATATGATTATGAAAACAATGCAACTTACAAAACTGTCAGACTGATCACTGCCTGCCTGAGTATCAGGGACTGTCTGAATGCTTATACTTATTTTGAAGTTTGACTCAAAAGGATGAACTGTACGTTTTCAAGCTACTGAATGTTATGCATGACCTTGTAAACCATAGTGGTGGTTGGATGACTTACTTTCAGAACAGTTTATTTACTTTTCATTACTTTTCATAGAAGTTACCGATTTACTCTTAAATTTTTGAAATGGCATGCAATACCAATATGATTATGTTATGTGCATTTTCAAATTTATGTAATACTTAATATTTAAACATTACTGACTACAGCTATCATAGAAAAAGGCAAAATGAATAAGAAAGGTGTATCAAATGTTTAATGGGAGACATTTAGCTTTTTGAGGCTGTTCATACCGTCCATTTTGTTTTTATATATTGGATTTTTATATTTTTAATGAATGCAGGTTGCTGAAAGAAATAACTGATCGCAGTGTTTACCATGAGGCTGACAAAGATACACATGTATAATGTCCAATTGACACTTTTTGCCTCAAGACTTAATACAAAACTTTCAAATCACATTGTTTGGGTATTTTAAGAATTAGATCAAGTTTTAGATCACTTGAAGGTGATTTCAAGAACTTTGTAACTATATAGACTTCTAGAACTCAAAAAGATGATGCCTCCTGACCAAAATGTTGCAAATCAACACTAAAAAACAACCCGTATAGTAAATTAGCCTTGGGAGAGACAATGTCTTCTGAAAATATTTTTGGAATCGAGGAAATGCTGGTTACTAGTACTTTCTCCTTATCTGAGTCTTTTGAATTGTGCTCCCTTCCTTCCGTAGGAAAAGTGTCACTTTTATTTTGGCATCTGAAGATGCTTTCATTTTGAACATGTCTAAAATTTGTCATTGTTTGGTTGAGATGTTTGGTATTTTTTGCCAGTATACCTCTCATTAAATCTCTTTAGTTCCATGATGAGATTGCATATTTTTTGCGAACTACTCTTTGTTAAAGTTTCTTAAGAACTTTTTATACTCACTGTTTTGAAGAAATGACCTGATTATTTTGTGATTTATTTTTTCTTCCAACGTGTAAGATTTGTTGCAGCATTTACATGTACCTAATTTTATACAGTAACTGTTGTTTGAACATGTACTTTATTTTATATAGTAACAGTTGAACAGTTGTTGAAGCATGTGCTTTATCATACATATAACATTTGTTGGAGCATGTATTTTCATCTTATACAGTAACGTTCTTTTTGTTAATCATATATGTATGATTTTTATGGATGCCATATTACACCGAAATGCAAACGCTCTTTGTAAAGTTTCCTTTCAGCTATCCTGAGCTCAACAGGCTCAAGATAATATGCATTTGTGTTACCCTTGTCAACATTTTCTTTGGCTGTTAGAGCCTCAATGACCTGGAAGATGTCTGCAAGAAAACCTTATGATTGGAATTAGTACTTTCTAAAAAGCTTAATACCAATCACATTAGTTTTAGCCCTGCAACATGGAAAACAGATGGTAAGAATTCATAGCCAAAGAAACTGAGATATTTCTTTGGATTTGAATCTGTATTAAACTAGATTTGTGAAAAAAGAAGAAAATAAGTCACTTTCTTTTTTTTTTTTTTTTTTTCAGTTCAATGATTTAATTTTTTAGGTAATAACTTCTTACTTTTATTAGGGATACACAAATCATAATAGTTGTGATTCAAGTCATGAGCATACATCTAAGAGGATGGGGCTTCTAATGATTTAATTTAAATAATTATTGAGGGTTTTAAAATCAAAATCAACTATTGAAGTAGTTGGCTGAGGGTGATTACATTAATACTGACAAGTTAAATTTATGTCACAGAAAAATAAGTCATTTATAATAGTAATATTCAAATTCTTAAAACAGATTAGATTGAAAAAAAGAGAAAACAGTTGTATTTTCAGCATGCATGTTTGGATAGTATCTTAGTTTTAGAGCCTTTTTTTAAAGGAAGATATGGACTAAATTTTCATTCCCTTTTAATAAATCAAGCTTCAGAAGCATTGTATGAATAAAGGTATTTGCTCACCAGAAGTGGCTAGTCATCGGAAGCAAATGCTAATGAGCTTTTGCAACTTTTTCAACGTTTTTTTTTTCAAAGTTTTCTGTGGAGAAGCATTATTTTTGAAGATTACCGATTGGTCATGCTTTGTGCAAAGTCCTTTTTGTTCAGATTTCTTGTAATCCAAAGGTTTCGGGCTCAAATTTGTGGGTAAATGTAACTTATTCTTTTCCAGAAATGATTACAGTTATTGAGCCAGTTTGTTTTATAAAATGGCTGAGCAACCCTTTGACTTTGTTTCTTATGAGAAGGTAGCCAGTTGCTTTGAAAGAGTAGTTTTAGTAGTAGTAAGAAATCACCAGTGCCTGTAACCGCCAATCATTCTAAATAAGATTCTCAATTCATTCTCAAGAAGTTTCTAAACTTTAAGGTAGCAAAGCTTCACAATGGGTTTAGCCTATTAGTAAGGAGCTGTGAAAAAATGAAGAATTAGTTAACACATATCTATTAGAAAGGTTGGTGAATATGAGCCCTGGAAAATACATGAATGAATGCACTGGTTGATGGGAAAAAACTAAAGAACTATATACCGGTAAAAAGTATAAAGCTCTGATGAATAACCACTTAAGGCAATACTTGCACCAAATTTTTGCAATTTTTTTTTGTCAACGAAAATTAAAAAAAGAAATTGAACAATGCACAATTTTATCCCCTCCCATATCTATGGAAAATTGAAAAATGTATAGAAAAAATGCTTTACATGAAAATATTGAGATGGATTTTATCGCATAAGTATTTAGTTTGTGTTTGAATTGCTCAATATTCTGAATTACACAGAGCCTTGAGAGCGCACCTACAACTGCAGTGGCATCTACCAGACCCCCGGTAAGTTCAGCTAGCAACAAAGCTATCACAATATGAAATAACATAGATGATTTTTTTTTCTTCCAGTGAAAGATCAAAATTTATTCACTCATGAAAATATTACCGATGGTGTTCACGAGATGAAATAAATTTCGATCTTTTACTGAACAAAACAAATATTCTATTTATTTCATGCTTTTAACCCTTTCTGGGAGGAGCTTTTTCAAAATCCATTACAGTTCTTTCCCATTATTCCCCATGGAGAACCCCTTCCGCATAGCAACGCATTACAATATTACATCAAGTGCGAGAATTGTAAGGTAAATGACGTCATACTTCCATCTGGTTGTGAGGCACGCGCAATTTACCTAGGCAACAAGAACATGAAAATCGGTACTTTCACTGATCGTACCCGTGTAATATTGAAAAATATTTTCATCACTATTTCTCGATATCAGACTGGAAAGCATGAAATAAAATTTGATATTTAGAGAAAAAGCCTGTAATCATTTTCTTATTTCTGTTGTAATTTTTTTTAAAATAGTTGTTGACATATTATATTATGGTATAACCAAAACTTTTTTAAGGAGCCTATACATTTAGCTTCGTTTTTACAAAGCTAACATACATGTACTTGTCCTGACGGAAGTTTGAGATATAATGAGCAATTCGATTGAGACCTGGCGTAAATTTCCTGAATTTTTTTTCAAGTCTTGCTTGTTATAGTTCAATTTACTTCATATTTTATAACTTTCTGAATATTCAGAGTGTTCGTGATAGGGTAAGACTGTGTATATATCATGACTAAACATACTTGCATGAAGATTTGCAGTGAATAGTAGATCTAATATATAAAGCATGAGCTTAACTTGTAACTCTTTGGATGATTGGCAAATGAAATGTGTGTCTCGATCATAACAGATGGCAAAAAGACAAACATTTTCTTGATGAGAATATATCTATATCTGTCAAATATGTAGACCAAGATCAAACTCCATATTCATGTACTTAAGTCTTACCTCAGTCTACATTTTTTGCCAGAACACTTTTCTTAACCCAATTATGCAAAAAGTTGATGTTGCTCTAGACTTGTATTTTCAAACCTCAGTAAGTGACAAATTGACAACCAATTATAAATGATGTGTCATAATTGATGATGAAGTGGAAAGAGCACCATGAAAAGTAGCTATTGAACAATGGTTTCAGAAGCAGTCCATTACGGAGTAAAGGGCTTTGTTTATAAGGATGGCTTAAATCTTTTTATGTATGTAAAGAGTAAAGCGTAGTTTAATACTTGTTGTAAGTGTCAATGTGGATATGACGTGTTCTAACTTTTCAATATAATTTTTGAAATGTATGTGCATGTATGTACTTCACTGTTTTCTTATATTTTGTTCTATGGATTATGGAAAACGTTAATGGATCAAAGCCTTATAGCATCACTACTGTAACTTTACTGCTCATGCAGTTTTATATACTTGTATTTTTAATGTGTTTTTTTTTTTTTTTTTTCATTATTTCAATGCTGGCATTAATATAATGATTACATGACATAAACATTTTCATGACTATGATGTTTTCTGAGACTTTTCTGATACAGTACTTAAATGCTGAGATGACCATTTTGTCAGTTTTCAGCATATAAGAAAATAAGAAGTGATTTGTTCTATGTAAATTAAAGATATGGTATTGAAGATGTGATATTTCATTAAATATCATTTGTAGATATATTTTTCTTAAGCTTGCATTGTAAACATGAACTTGGATACGTACATATTTATACCTTTTTTCTATTTTCATGTGACTGTTTATCTTATTTACCGATTTGTTTTTTAAAACTGGTGGTCAAGTGTCCAGTATTTTATTCATAGGAAATAGGGTTAGCAATTGTTAGCTAAATTTGTAATTGTACACATCAAATTTTGATATGATATACAAAAACAAATTTTGGTAGCCTGGATACTGGATACATTCGGGGTCATCGATACATGAATCATTGAGTCATAATGCAATTTTGTTTTTATACCTTTATGCATATTAATCTAAAATTCTGCATTTTATTCTGTTAACTTATAGTCTACCCAAGCTGCCATCAAAGCTGTGGTGAGCATCATTTCTTTAAACATAGATGTGAATTTTGATAATCTAAACCATTGCCAAACGATCAATCTTTAGCGTCCTTGAAATAAAAAGCTTTTGAAAACATCATGAAAGAAGATTTTGTAACCATAAATTTCTAGTTTTCTCACAATTGGAATACATCAAAGACAAATCTTATTGTTAGAGCCGCAGGTAGGCTGTCTTCGACAAATGCTTTCAATATTAATGAGTCTAAGATTTCAGTTTTTGGTACAAAGTTAGCTCCTTGTATGTTAATGATGACTTTATATCCATTTTATGAAAATACAGATTCAGATTTGACCATGTTGACCATACAATATAATCTTTAAAATACCCTCTGTATATTGTGTCTTTTACTATCAAATTTGCATGAACTAGTTAGAATTTTATTGAATAAAAATGACAGTTTCATTTATCTTGCATTCAATGGTTAAAACATTTCTTTCTTCAAACATTTTTTTTTGGTTTGTTTGTGTGTCAAAAAAGGCCAATTTTCTTCTTTACTAGGAGAATAATGTTAAGTCAAATGGACCAGTCAAACTTTTTACCAAATATGAATTCTTCCACTTTATTTTTGTAAGGGTGTAATGAGTGTATCTTAATGAATGTATGTTTCTCTTAGCATTATTTCATTGAAATTTATCATTTGAGAATTTTGTTTTGTTGATATTTTCTAAACATAATTAATGGGTCTTTTCATTATATTTCTTTCATTGTGTACATTTTAGACCAAAAATAAAGAGACCCAGGTAAAGTAAAAGTTTGATATGGTATAGTAAAACTAAATGTGCATGTTATACATCAGTACACTTAGTGTAATGGTGTAATTTGATTTGAGTAACTCTTTACATCTTTTACTTTGTCTTTATTTGTCCAAATTAGAGTGTTTGTGTTTTTTGTACTCTTACATTTCCTTATAAATCTGTTAAAAATAGCTCTAAGTCATAAAAAAAATGCTCTGACTTTAACCCTTTACCATATGACAAAATTTTACAGCTGTCCAAATCCAAAGTACATGTAGACACAACACTCAATGTTGCTAAAATTGTAGAAGATGAAGAAAAAAGGTAGAAAACATGGTGGGAAAAGGAAAAAATGCTGGGAACCAGCATTTTCTCCTTTTACCACCATATTTTCAAAAGTCCTGTTTCTCAAGGTCGTCAAAAGTCGGCATTGTGTTTGGGAAAGGGTTAAATGCAATGGTTAGTAAGGAAGTGCAATAAAGCAATATCTTATGTCAATAATTTCCTTAGGGGTTTAAGCTTTTGAATTTCATGCTCTGGCATTCGAAAGGCTTTTAACTTCTTTTTTAAAGAGTTGTAATTCTCTTTGTTATTGGTGGATATCAATATTAGGACATGCATGTACAGTAATGAACTAATACTTTGCTGTTTATTTTATTCAGAGTGGTAACCTACTTTAAACATTTCATTTGTGGCATAGAAATGCAATGCTGTTTTGACATGGAAGTTTGAATGATACATGTTACTAATTTTTTACTTAAATTGTGGCATATCTACACTTTTATATACTTGTTTTGTGTATGTTTAATGTGTGACATCTTTGAACATATAGATATATTTAATTCATGAATTCATCTTCATGCTCTATCCTACAAAACGTTATATGGATGGATGTTCATGAAAGTGTTCAGATGTGAAAGTGTGATAATGTGAAAGTGTGATGTGAACATGTCTGTATACGGTACTTGGTGTGAAGGTATGTGTATTTTATATCAAATAGCAGTATTGAATGTTTTATGTAGCATGTGTATATTTTATTACTAATCTGGATTGACACACTTTCTAGTTACTGTTTGGTAAATCATGAGCATATTACACCAAGTGAAATTGTTTCTCCTAGTCTAGAAAATGGACATCAACATCTAATAAAAGTGAAACAATATTTATTAAGAGTATTCTATATTTGCAAATATAAATGAAATTATGGTAGGCACTACCTAGCCTTTGTCAACCCTCGTAATATTTTACAAAGTAAGTAGATTTTCATGCTCAAACTATTTTATTCTGCTGATTCACTAGGACATCAACAAAAGAATTTTACAAGATACTCAGCTCTTTAACCCTTTCTCAAACGACAAATTTTAGACTCTTCTAAACTGAAAGTGTTTGGAGACCACAATTCTAAATCTGATGAAAATGGTAGAAAGTTCTACTGAAGGGTAGTAAACACTGTGGGAAACGGAGAAATTGCTCGTTACGAGCAATTTCTCCTTTTCCCACAGTGTTTTCAAAAGACTTGTACTGCACACACGTAAAAACCAGGGATTGTTTGGGAAGGGTTAAGTGATAATTCTGTAGGCTTTTCTCTTTGTCTGATTGTGAGCATTAGATGAAAAGTAAATGTAAATTTGTAGAATAGCTTGAGATAGCTGCATTAGAATAGAATCAAATCATTAGTTAACATTTTGTAATGTCAACATAACCAGTCTGACCAAACACGTTCAAAACGTGAGCCATTATTATAACCTTATTGACATGCTGAATTTAAGACGATGCAATTTTTACATTTTTTGGTTAACTGCTCATAACAACCGTTTCAAAGAGGCTATTGTTATGGCATTTCAGTATCAGTAAAAAGTCCCTTGAAGTATTTAGTATTTGATCCCTCTAGTAAAGCTGTATTCATTTTTGTAAATTTGGCACAAGCCATTTTATTTTCGTGTTGAGTATTACCAATTATGTACCCAGATATCTTTAGAAGCAAAAACGTGTTTTTCAGAATGGCTGAGTTATTACATTTCTGTTTTTAAAGATTACTGCTAACATTCAGAAATTGGAAACTTATTCAAATTATTCTTTCAGGTAGAGGAATCTTTACATTCAAAGTCACCTTCTATCAATCATGAACTTGAAGAAATGCGTGAGGAACTGGCAGCTGTTTCCAAAAAACTGGAATATGCTGAAGAAAGTCTTCAACTTAAAGATGATGAAAACACAGAGCTGAGTGAGCGTCCTTTTTTTCATATAAACTGGTTCATTGTTCAAATGCTTGAACTTTTCATAACCCAGCACTATCAGTTTTTAGCTCACGTGAGCACAACGTGCTCAAGGGGAGCTTTTAGGATCACCTGGTGTTCATTGTCTGTCGTGCGTCGTGGTATGTCAACAATTCTTTAAACATCAGCTCTTCCTAAACCGCTGGGCCAATTTGGACCAAACTTGGGAGGAAGGTTCCTTGGGAGGTTTTCTATAAAAATTGTTCACAGAATTTGATTACTCTGGATGCCATGGCAACCAAATGGAATTTTCTAAGAAATTCTTTAAAAATCTTCTTTTCTGAAACTGCTGGCCAGATTTTAAAATAATTTCACAGACATGTTCCAATGGTGACCCTTTTCAAAAAGGTTCGCGAATTTTTTGATCCGTCAAGAAACATGGCTCTGGTGAATGGGGGCTTCTTGCACTATACAGAATAGAAGAAATTCTTAAAAATTTATCTTCTCTGAAACCGCTTGTCAGATTTTCAAATAATTTCACAGAGATGTTCCTTTAATGACCCTTTTCAAGAATTGTTCGTGAAATTTTGATTCGTCGAGAAACATGGCTCTGTTGATTGGGGGGCTACCTGCGCTATAGGGAAATGAAGAAATTCTTAAAAATTCTTCTTCTCTCAAACGGCTGGTCAGATTTTGAAATAATTTCACAAAGATGTTCCTTGGGTGACCCTATTTAAAAATTGTTCGTGAAATTTTGATTCTTTAAGAAAAATGGCCCTGGTGAACGGGGCTACTTGCACTATATGGAAATGAAGGAATTCTTTAAAATTCTTTTTCTCTGAACCCTGTGGTCAGATTTTAAAATAATTTCACAGCAATGTTCCTTTGGTGACCCTTATCAAAATTTGTTTGCAAAATTTGGATCCGTCAAGAAAATGGCTCTGGTGAATGGGGGCTACTTGCACTAAACGGACATGAAGAAATTCTTGAAAACTCTTCTTCTCTGAAACAACTGATCAGATTTTAAAATGATTTTACAGAAATGTTCCTTGAATGACCCTTTTCAAAATTTGTTTGCAAAATTTTGATAGGTCAAGAAACATGGCTGTTTTGAATGGGGGCTACTTGCACTGTACGGATAAACTCCTAAAAATTCTTCTTTTCTGAAACTGCTGGTCAGATTTTGAAAGGACTTTTATAGGTGACCTTTTGAAATTTGCTTGGCAAATGATGATTTGTTTCCAGTGTTTAAATAACTCATAAAAAAATTTGGCTTTGGGCCTCTCAAAAATTCAGGTGAGCGAACCAGGGCCAGCCTGGCCCTCTTGTTAAGGTGTTGTTGGAGTATTGTCAGTTGTGCAGATATCAAATTTTGCTAGAGGTAGTTTTAACTATTCTTTTACAGTATTTATTTGAATCCTACAAGGCTGAATGAATAAAATGGACGATTACAGTTAATAGGAAGGGATATTGGAGATGTTACTGATTTTCATTTTTTACAGGACATCTTAACCCATTACAACACAATCCCTACTTTTGACGACCCTGAGAAAGAAGCCTTTAGAAAACATTGTGGGAAAAGGAGAAAATGCTGGTAACCAGCATTTTCTCCTTTTCCCACAATGTTTTCTACTCTTCACTAAACAAATTTCAAATTTTCAGTCACTTTTATTTTGCTGTCTGTAAATGCTTTCAATTTGGACAAACCTAAAATTTGTTGTTTGATTATGAGTTAACATATATAATGTTTGTGCAGGTTGAATTGTTCTATAATGTCATCAGAAATGCTTAAATTGAACCAAGATATTGGCTTACTGACATTTGAGGCACATCCAACTTATCAATTAACTTATTAATAATTTTAGGACCGTAAGTCCTATTGTCTGAGCTTTTACATGCAGACAAGATTGTTGAACATTACACTTGGCCATAAGTACTCTTCAAGGAAGGGAAACCATGAAAATTAAGACAATTTAAGGGTGTCATTTAAAAGGTTTACTTGACATGGATTAATTTTGATAAATGCCCAATTCAGCATTGTGTCCTCTAATCATATTGGTTAAAAAATCTTTTACTTCATTTTGTAGCAACACAAATTGAGAAACTAAATGAAGAACTGACCTCAGAAAAAATGGAAAAACAACAGGTAGGTACCCTTCAACATTGTTTCCTTTTTGTTTGCATGATGTTTAACCTGTATATGGCATTTGAAAAATTTTAATAAAATATGCTTTTTTAATAAGAATAATTAATCTCTCTGAATCTAGTTTTTCTGCCTTAAAATTATCTGGACAATACCTACATTTTTACTGTTAGATATTCAATGTTAGATTGTTTTTTTCATAGTATTTTCTGCATGACCTCGAATGAATTAACTAATGGGAATGTCAGTCTCATCATCTTGCTATTATCAACATTTTACATGATTTTTCTTTACAGCTTGCCATGGAAATTGAAACTCACAAGAATGCAATGGAACAAGACAAAGCTGCCTCACAGAAAATGGTAAGTAACATACATGAAAGACACACATCTTCTTTATGATTATCATAGATTGCATATAACAATTTTCCATCTTTTACTTAAAAGGTAGATTGAAGATAAAAGTGCATTAACCCTTTACTGCACAATGGCAACTTTTAACACCCCTGAGGAAGAAGCCTTTTGAAAGTGTTGTGGGAAAAAGAGAAAATGCTTGTAACCAGCATTTTCTCCTTTTCCCACAACATTTTCTACCCTATCAAAGCAAATTTGCACCATTTGAGCCACTTTGAAATTGCCATCTGCAAATGCTTTCAATTTGGATATGTCTAAAATTGTGCTGTGTGGTAACGGGTTAATATTTGATATGATTTTATTAGATCTGCAATACTGATTAATAGCCTTTTTTAACATGTTGAAAATTGTGTAATTTTGTAATATTGAAGACACTTTTTTAATTTGCAATGACTTTTTTTGTACCAAAATTTTTTAAACATGCCTTGGGCTTTAGCCTTTATTTTCATCGCACACATATAGATCAATGTACATGTGTTGACAACTTACTGTTTTGTTTCAACATGGGCCACATTACAGCTAGTTATAGTTACACATTTGGAATCAAAAGCCTTGGTCTTATATATAGATGAAACACCCTTAACATTACAATTTCAAGACTGGTTTGGTAAGAGTGTCTCACACCAACTTGGAGAGTGTAGATCCAAGATTAGCCAGCACAGTATGTAGAGGGTTTTCTTGTCCACAAATTTAAAGCAGCTATATGGTTGGCAGTCTTAGATATGATAGACATTTTGGTGTTATTACAAATTTCTGATTGAATAAAGGAAAATGGTGAATCAAAAGAAAATTCTATGTAGTTTTTTGGGTGTAGGTGAAGGTAAATGTGCGTGTGGTAAGCTTTTTTTATGCTCAAGCTTTTGCAAGCAAATGTTTTATGTGTATACTTTATGAATGTGTAGGCATTTAATTCTTTACGTCTATGAAGAGGTTACACAATTCAGAAAAAATACTTTTCACTGTCATATAGGTTTGTGTTTTAATTGGTGAAGGGTTTCATAGTCATTTGAGCTATTTTCTTATTTTGAAAAAAAAAAACCTACAAGGTTATGAATAGAATTTCTAAACCACAATTTCTTCAAAGTGAAAAGTGTTTGTTCTGTTTATTTCTTTTTTTACAAAAGAGAATTTTTCTACTACTGTAAACAACTAGAACTTTGATCTGTTCATGGGTATTTTATTAAAATTATGACCAGTTTTTGCATTACCCTTTAACCCATTACCACACAATCCCTACTTTTGACAACCCTGAGAAAGAATCCTTTAGAAAACATTGTGGAAAAAGGAGAAAATGCTGGTAACCAGCATTTTCTCCTTTTCCCACAATGTTTTCTACCCTTCCCAAACCAAATTTCAATTTTTTGGTCACATCTATTTTGTGATCTGTAAATGCTTTCAATTTGGACCAATCTAAAATGTTCTCGTGTGATAAAGAGTTAAGGTTAAATAATGGTTGCATTTCGCACTGTGGCCTTCTAAGTTGTTGTTTAGCAGTACCTGAAATATATGCAATTTCAAATTTGTATAATATTTTACAGCAAGATGAAATGGTAAATGTTGATATTAACACTTGTGTCTTGTAACATATGTTATACCTCTAACTTTCTAATATACTGAAATACTTTGAAACTTGTGGCAGTTTAAAACAAAACAAAAGTTTGTGTTAAATTTTGAAAACAAGCTACTTTGATAGTTTCACTTTCCCTCAAAGATTTAGGGGTGAGAAAGAAACAAGAGACATTAAGATACACACAACCATAAAGTGTGAGAACTTATACCCATAGCCTGCCAAATTCATCAAATCTAGAAATTATTACATGTGTTAGTTCATTTGACTGACTGTCTCAAAAATGAAGTTGCAGGCTGACACGGATGTTTTTTCTTCCCTCAGTGTACCCGTGGTCTCATATGCCTTGCAACATGCAAAAAAGTGCATAAGGAAATTTTGTAAAGTGTTGCCTTGGATCAGCCTGTGCGGATTGTGCAGGCTGATCCACAACGACACTTTACAGAAATGTCCAAATGCTCCTTTTTGCATGTTGCAAGCCATATGGCAGGACTAGGGTTGACTCGAGCCTTGTTTTTAATACTAACTTAATTATGTTCTTTGTATCTTATTCTATTATCACTTCAATTTGCTTGAAACTGTTCACTCACTACTAAAAAGACTTTATGTGCGGCGCGTGCCAATGATTCAAAAGTATTTAAAGGCATAAAGACTTTTCATGACTCTTATTTCAAATACTGAAAAAAAAATGGATATTGAATGACTCATTATCTTTGAAATGAGCTATGTTCTATGATAAATAGGGTTTGATGCAGCTGTAAAAACTGTCGGCCCAAGTCGGCCTGTGTAGTTCATGCAGGCTGACCCGAGTAGAATGCCTTTGCTTTTAGTAAAATTTTTACAGGTACATTTTACCTCAGGATTTAGTTGTATGTAAAATAAAATGTAATTCATTCATCCATAATTATGTGACGACATCGCAGCTCCAGATAAGAGGGAGTGATGGTATTCTAAAATCATTATTTCTCTTTGAAACCCTATGTTGTGGGCACTCATTAGAATAATGTCGATCAGACATTTCTAATGAGTACCTACAACATAGGTTTTAACGGGGAATTATTAATAGTTTCAATTTTGAAATCAGTCACTCCCTCTATCTTGAGCGCTGATGACATGCTTGGTTCAATGCAGCGTGGAAAAAACATTATGTAATCCTCTGTTGCCGGAGCATGACTGATATGTTTAGCGTTAAAAGTAAATGTGACAGACAATGGATTTATGGGGGGAAAGCATACGACGGACAATCCAGAATTAGCGGTACTCAGCCTCTAAATAAAATACTTGTTTGAATTTTGTTTAAAAAGGTTGGCTCAATTCAAGTTTCAAATGTATTTGATATGATGTAGAAAAAACATTGCCATCTTTCAATCAAGTCAGATGCACGGTTAGGCAGGGCACGTATAAATCTATTTGGCATTTTTATATCCAGTACACGTTTTCTAACCTATCTAATGCCCCATATTTGCAGCAACATTGTGGATGTCAATCTTGACATCATATCAACCAACAGTTGAAATTTCAATGTCATTTTCGGTTTTATGTAAACACAACGGGCCAATTTACTTCCCTAGTGAATGTCAGCCATGATGTCAATTGAAAGTATTGAAACTCGCGCAGCGCCAATATTCACCAACCAAAACTTACAAGATCCCACAAGACACCCACAAAACATTATACATCAGAAACCGTATGTTTGTTTGGAGTTGTATCTTCAAAGAACGCGGAACATCATTGGAAGATGATAATGAACAGCCTGAGGAGCAGTCTTGAGTCGACGTCAACTGAAGCTGTTAGGGACGTTGTTACTGGAGATCGCTATATCACTTTTTGCGAAACTGGCATAAATTATGGTACTGTTCAGCAGATATTTACAGATAATTTGAATTTGAGGAAGATCAGCAGTCGGTGGGTCCTTGTTCATTAACCTAGGATGATAAGAAACAACGAGTTTTGGCATCCCAGAGGTAACGTCATTATTTGCGGTTGTGACGTTGATACCTACCCTGCATAAGTGTAACATGTAGACTTTGTTTTATTGTATATTGCTAGTTTTATGTCTGAATTTGATGAAATTTTATGGGTTGGTTGATAATAAATCATTTGCCATGCTTGCAAAATTTAGTTGATATTTATGGATTAACATGGAAGTTATAAGACCAGTACCGCTAATTCTGGATTGCCCCTCGTATATCTCTCAGTCTCAACCCATATTGTATGTGCCAATATGACCTAGGAAAACAAAATGGGTAGAGTAATACAAAATTGAAATTAAATGATGAACATGAAAATGATTTCCTTAAATTCTACTGAAAACGTTAAATGAAAAGGGGGAAATTGCATATTACAATAAAATTCTGCCCTTTCTTTTGTCGTTTTAGAAAGCTCTCTACTTTAGAAATGTAAAAATCAAATGTGTGTTGTCAATCATTTTCTTGAGTAGCTCTATATAGAAAAATGAGATTTTTTGTTAGAGCTGAATTGGCTTACTTTTTGGCACTGATATCAAATGAATAAGTACAAATTTGTGATTGGTAAATAATGTAGACATTTTTATTTTATGGCCCCCTGTCTATTTGTGGCGGGCAAATTTATGCCACATATCTTTTTAAAAGATATTTCTTGTTTCAGTTAGGGAAAGGAAATCAAGTGTAGAAGTTTTACAGCTCTGTAGGCCAAAATATTATTTCACCCTTTACCTCATATGCCAATTTTGGACTCTTCCGATTTAGCAGCAATTAAACATATGATGTCAAAAACATGGACAAATGTGGAAACGATTATCTGATTGAGTGAAAAACATTGTGGGAAAAGGAGAAATTGCTCATTACAAGCAATTTTTCCTTTTCCCACAATATTTTCAAAAGCTGTCTGTTGTTGATGCGTCAAAATGAGTATCTATGGAGTAAAGGGTTAAAAATGATTCGACAAAGTTTTCTATTCTGTCTGATCTTACGTTAATCTGATTGCAGATGGGCTTCTTAATAGGCAACATGCTGCATACTTGTTAGTTTAGTCCTTCTTCTATCATTATGGTAATGAAACTAGTTGATGTATGACTCATTATACATGAAGCATCTTTTTTTCATTCTAATACAAATAATGATTAGATGTTTGGAATTCAGGACTAGATGAGCAGATGAAATTGATGTTGTCAGGATGATTGTAGAACCCCATAGACTGCTACCAAAGCCTTTACATCACACTCTTGAGTTTTAAAGACCCTGAGGAAGAAGGAATTTGAAAATATTGTTGGAAAAGGAAAAATACAAAAATATTTTGTCCCTTTTTTACAATGTTTTTAAAAGCCTCTGTAAGGCGTCCAGAAACCAATCTTGTTACATACTTTCTAGCTAACTTTGAACACTACGGTTGTAGAATTTTTCTTTAACTAACTGAGAATGTATGAAACTATCTTATGAAAGGTACAAAAAATGTCAATCAGTAAAACCAGCATAATTATATTCACCTTCTTTACACACCCAGGTTAGATTAGAATCTGTAAGTTGTTTACATATGATGGATATGTTATTAGATTGTAATTTGAGCAGCTTCTGACCTTCTGTTAGATTAAATGATCAAATAATTTAGCTATCCAAAGCATTTTCTTGTGAAATTTAGTTTGAAAACAAAGTTGGTCAGAGCCCGAAGACTCATGGTATCATTAGGTTTAGTTTTAGCTTCAAACAAAACACCATGAATTAGATTGAAAAAAAGATTCTTGTTTATTAATTCAAATTTAATACAGTCAACATCATGATATTTTGACTCTAATTAATATTGGTAACTGACAGAACTGAAGGGAAATACTTTTGAAAACATTGATGGAAAAGAGGAAAATGCTGATTTCCAACATTTTCTGTTTTGCAAATGATGTTTCCAACACTTTGTTAATTAAATCTTTTGATTTATGCATTTATGTAATTACTCTATAAAATCTGTAATATGAAATGTATTGTCTGCTATGTATTTCATATAATTAACGTACATGTTTATGACTAAATGTGAAAGATTATGACAAAAATAAAAATTCTGCTTACAGTCAATGTCTCATTTTGATACAATGTTTTCAATGTCAAGATGACAAAGACATCTGCAAACAGTACACTAATTGTTTCTGCCTTGAATAATCAAATGCACATGAAAGAGAATTTGTTATACTTTTTTTCTCACTGTTTACAGAATGCTGGTGTAAGTTGAACCGCACAAAATTGCCTATAATTCCTCTTTTCAGCACAAAACTGACCTTTTCTAACCCAAAGGGTGCCAATTTAATACATTTTTTTTATGGTGGCAGCAGATAACATGCAGTCAGATCTTCAATCGATGGTATCCGATATTTTGTGTGATGTAGGCCTACTGCTGATACAAGCTTAGGCCTAAAAGTTCCTTTCACATGTACAGTTTCTTTTACAGACAATGTAGATCAGTATCTGAGGACACAGAACCTTCATTTTTAGCTCACCTTAGCACAAAGAGCTAAAGGTGAGCTATTGTGATCGCCCTATGTCCGTCGTCAGTCGTCCGTTGTCCATCAACAATTTCTTTAAACATCTTCTCCTCCTAAACCACTGGGCCAATCTTCATGAAACTTGGCAGGAATGTTTCCTGGGTAAAGCTCTACTAAAATTGTTCAAAGAATTTTATTCCACCTATAACTCTGGTTGCCATGGCAACCAAAAAAACCAACCGAAATCTTTGAAAATCTTCTTCTCTAAAACTAGAAGGCGTAGGGCTTTGATATTTGGAATGTAGCATCTCCTAATGGACCTTTACCAAGTTTGTTCAAATTATGCCCGTAGGGTCAAAACTGGCCCCACCCCGGGAGATAACGAGTTTGAGCATAGAAACATGAAGGCATAGAGCTTTGATATTTGGTATGTAGCATCTCCTAGTGGACCTCTACCAAGTTTGTTCAAATTATATCCCTGGGATCAAAACTGGCCCTACCCCAGGGGTCACAAGTTTGAGCATAGGAACAAAGAAGGAAAACTTTAAGAATCTTCTCCTCTGAAACTTGAAGGCGTAGAGCTTTGATATTCAGTATGTGGCATCTCCTACTGGACTTCTACCAAGTTTGTTCAAATTATGCCCCTGCGGTCAAAACTGGCCCCACTCCGGGGGTCACAAATTTGAGCATAGGAACAAAGAAGGAAAAATTTAAAATTCTTTTCCTCTGAAACTAGAAGGTGTAGAGCTTTGAAATTTGGTATGTGGCATCTCCTAATGGACCTCTACCAAGTTTGTTCAAATTATGCCCCTAGGGTCAAAACTGGTCCCACCCCGGGGGATAACAAGTATGAGCACAAAGAAGGAAAACTTTAAAAATCTTCTCCTCAGAAACTTGAAGGCGTAGAGCTTTGATATTTGGTATGTAGCATCTCCTAGTGGACCTTTACCAAGTTTGTTCAAAATATATCCCTGGGATCAAAACTGGTCCCACCCCAGGGCTCACAAGTTTGAGCATAGGAACAAAGAAGGAAAACTTTAAAAATCTTTTCCTCTAAAACTTGAAGGCATAGAGCTTTGATATTTAGTATGTGGCATCTCCTAGTGGACCTCTACCAAGTTTGTTCAAATTATGCCCCTGGGGTCAAAATGGCCCCACTCCGGGGACACAAATTTGAGCATGGGAAAAAAGAAGGAAAACTTTAAAATTCTTTTCCTCAGAAACTGGAAAGCGTAAAGCTTTGATATTTGGTCTATTACATCTCCTAGTGGACTTCTACCAAGTATATTCAAATGATGTCCCTGGGCTCAAAACTGGCCCCAACTCGGGGGTCACTAGTTTGAGCATAGGAACAAAGAAGGAAGACTTTAAAATTCTTCTCCTGTGAAAGTAGATGGCGTAGAGCTTTGATATTTGGTATATGACATCTCCTAGTGCACCTCTACCGAGTTTGTTCAGATTATGCCCCTGGGGTCAAAACTGGCCCCACCCCTCGGACACAAATTTGAGCATAGGAAAAAAAGAAGGAAAACTTTAAAATTCTTTTCCTCAGAAACTAGGAAGCGTAGAGCTTTGATATTTGGTCCCTTGCATGTCCTAGTGGACCTCTACCAAGTTTATTTAAATGATGTCCCTGGGCCCATAACTGGCCCCACCCCGGGGGTCACTAGTTTGAGCATAGGAACAAAGAAGGAAAACTTTAAAATTCTTCTCCTCTGAAAGTAGATGGCGTAGAGCTTTGATATTTGGTATATGGCATCTCCTAGTGGACCTCTACCAAGTTTGTAAATCATGCCCGTGGGGTCAAAACTGGCCCCGCCCCGGGGGTCATCAGTTCGAACATAGGAACAAAGAAAGAACATTTTTAAATTCTTCTTCTCTAAAACTTGAAGGCATAGAGCTATGATATTTGGCATGTAGCAATTCCTACTGGACCTCTACCAAGTTTTTTATATTATGCCCTTGGGTTCAAAACTGGCCCATCGCCGGGGGGCCACAGGTTCGAATAGCAACAAAGAAGGAAAACTTTAGAAATCTTCTCTGAAACTTGAAGGTGCAGAGCTTTGATATTTGGTATGCAGAATCTTCTAGTGGACCTCTACCAAGTTTGGTCATATGATGTCCCTGGCGTCAAAACTGGCCATGCCCCGGAGATCACAGGTTGGAACATAGGAACAAAGAAGGAAAATTTTAAATTTCGTTTTCTCTTAAACGGGAAGGTGTAGAGCTTTGATATTTAGTATGTAGCATCTTTGAGTGGACCTCTACCAAGTTTGTTCCAAGGATGCTGCTTTGGTTAAAACTGACCCAGCCCTGGGGAAACTGGAAGGTGTAGAGCTTTGATATTTGATTGCCCTATGTCCGGCGTGTGTCACCCGTCAACAATTTCTTTAAACATCTTCTTCTCCTAACCCACTGGGCCAATCTTGATGAAACTTGGCAGGGATGTTCCTTGGGTTAAACTTTACCAAAGTTGGTCAAAGAATTGAATTTCACTCATAAGCCATAGTCTAAGGTGAGCGTTCCAGGGCCAATGGCCCTCTTGTTATAATTGATCTACACTGTCAACTTTGCTGAAGCACCTTAAATTAAATGCAGCATATTAATGTTACAATTATTTGGGCAACATTTTAATTATACACTAAAAATGTCTAAAGGGTATATTTGGCACTCAAAGGGTTAAAATTGGAGTAATTTGATATTTTAAACTAACTAGAAGTGTTTTTTCTTCTTCATTATATAGCACTTTCTGTGTTCGATCTAATCTCTACAATATTTGATACTTTTGTGTGGTGGTTTCGCTCTTTGTTGCTCTTTTTTTTCTTCCTGAAATTGGCTTAAGATTAAAAACTATGGATATGGAAACCTATGCATTAATAATACATTTAGCATTTAATTATTGGTTTTAAAAAGTCCTATTCCAGTTGATCTCAATGAATGTGACTGAAAATTTGTCTTTCGTTAATTCTACAACAAATTTTGGGCGTGTGTTCGCATATTTCTTTGTGATAAACATTTCGATAACAATGTTATAAAAGATCTTCATGTATATTTATATTGCCCCTGCTTTTAATACATGTATGTGTGTTTTGCATAATTCTGGTTAATGAACCTCTAAGAATGCACTGAAACATACACTTGCTATTATGATATAACCATAATTCTGTTCCAAAACAAAAGACAATAAAGCAATTTTTGATACAAAAATGTTCAAAAGTGTGCATTCAGTTGAAGAACCTCATTGTGACAGACAATTTGTTTTCAGTGAATGATGAACCTCATTGTGACAGACAATTTGTTTTCAGTGAATGATACAACATTTACAATTTCAAGAATATTAAGGACCTGTGTAATGGAAAACAACTATTTCCACTAAAATATCATCCTGCAAAATTAGCTATAATTGAAAATGAGTATTATTGAACTGCCTTCACCAATTCAATTTTTCCATTTTTTCCTTCTTTGAATTATCATTTATAAATCTAAAACCACTATATTCTCACTTAAAAAGAGATAATAATTACCTCCCTTTTTAGAAAACTAACGAAAGTATCAAAAAATAATTTCAAGATAGACATAAGCGGAATTTCTGATCCGTTAGAAACGTGCAAAAATATTATTTCTGTATAAATCCTTATTTGTCCTTATTTATCAAACAATTAGAATTTTCACCGGACGTGTATTACATAGGTCTTAACTTAAGGGGATTGCTTCTTCTTTCTCCTCCTTACTGTTTATCTCTGACTGAAAAGTCTGCTAACACATGTGATATTTTGCTGTAAATTCTGAGATTATATAGGACCCTGCAGTCTACCTAGGGCCAAAACTTTTTGCTATTTGTAAATTTTCTGCATGTCCAAAGACCTATCTACATCATGATTCAGTCAGTTGTTAGACAAAATGGGTTTATGGATCAGTAATTATCTGATCACTTGCGTGGTATCATCCATAGCAGAGACACATCAAACCTCCTTTTGCCTTTTGGCCTTACAGTTGTTATTATTATTTTGTTGACCGTAGTACCTCTCAAAGTGGATGAGACTTTTTTTATGTAGAAAACCATCTGCAGGAGGGAGAGGACAATTCTTTCCTGCACTTTTTTAGAGACAAATTTATTTTCCTGATAACCAGTCACTGTCAATAGAAATCTTTTCTAGCTCTACTTGGCAAAAGCCAGAAGAACTCATGTTATGGTGTGATTTTCTTCTTGACTTTGCCTCTATTCAGCCCCTGCAATATGTAGAGTTTTTTTTTTTTTTTTTTTGAAAAAGGGCTTTAATGACTTAACTTACATTTATGTAAGGATTTTGCTTTCTTTCATAAGATACTTTGTTCTCTTACTTGAAAGACTGTGTCTAAATAATTGACTTTCCATCATCCTACAGATATAGCTAAACACAAAAGGGAGCTTATTTGAGGGATGTTATTGAGATTTTGACCATCCATCCATATGTTATGTACATATAAATTATTTCAGAAGAAAAGATTTTATCTCTGCGCAAGTACCTGCGCCAAAGTATATGAAATATGGAAATAACATTTATTGTTACATGATCTTGAATGAATTTTAGGATTTAGTCACAAGTTGTTAGAATTATCGTTAAGTTTTCTCTCTAGGTAAAACATTCTCTGGGAGTTAAGGAACCTTTTCCAATTTGATTTAATTTTTAAGATGTGCGAAATCTTATCCAAAGTATAGATATACACAAAAATTACAGGCCCTTAAGATTTGATGTACATGTTTTTTTTGGATTGGAAGGAAACATTGTGAAAGGAAAATTGCTGGTTACTTATGTTCTCCTTTTCCCCCCCTTTTTTTTAGCTCTACTGGTTGAAAGCCAGCAGAGCTTATGTCATGGTGGAGTTTCAGTCTTCCGTCCGTCCGTCTGTACGTCCGTCCGTCCGTCTGTTATTCTTTTTGTTTACGCGATAAAGTCTACATTTGTCGTCAGATATTCATGAAACTTGCACAGATTGTTTATCTTATCAATAGCTTCAACCCTATTGATTTTGAGAAAAATCCAACAAACAGTATAGGAAAAGTAGCCATTTCAAGTTGAAAATTTCAAATTCTTGTTTACACGATAAAGTCTGCATTTCATGTCCGATTTTCATGAAAATCTCACGGTTTGTTTATCACTTCAGTAGCTTCAACCCTATTGATTTCGAAAAAAAAAATCCAATAAACAATATGGGAAAAGTAGCCATCTCAAATTGAAAATTTCAAATTCTTGTTTACGCGATAAAATGTGCATTTGTAATCAGATTTTTGTGAATCTTGCACAGTTTGTTTATCTCGTCAATAGCTTCAACCCTATGGATTTTGAAAAAAAAATCCAACAAACAGTATGGGAAAAGTAGCCATTTCAAGTTGACTGCCAGTAGAGCATATTCAGGCCCTTCAAGGCTTTCTAGTTTTATTCTTGTCGGGATGGCGTGGTAAAGTGTTATATGGTATATGTATTTCGTTACAATCCTAGATAAGTTGTGTGGCTTTTTTTAACCTTTCTCTCAAAGATTTATATACTAGTTTTAGTTTAGTCAATATTTAAACTGTGCAGTGATGGATTTACATGTATTAACCAATACTAACCCAGATTTAACATGTCTTATCGTTGATATTATTGCTATTATCATTGCATGGATTGATTCTTAATTTTGATGCCACTTCATCATATTAGTATTGAAAGCCCAATAGTGGCCAAATGTAATTCTTTGTATAAGATAATGTTACCTTACATACTGGACATATCTTAAAACTTTATTCATTGACTTATGAAGTTGTATGAATTCTATTGTAGCAACTTTATAAATAATATACCTTTGGTACATTTGAAATTATACCATATGTCATGAAACACCCTGTATGTATGAAATTTACTTAACCTTACAGATAGAGAAACAGAGACAGGAAATGATGAGAATGATGGAAGACAAGCTTAAACAAGCTCAGCTAGCAGTAAGTTTAGTTTTCTTTCAAATATAGTATAACATGAAATAGAGAATTTGTCTTACATAGGATAGAAACTATCTTTGAAAAAGGAAAAAATGCTAGTTAACGGCATTTTGTCCTTTTCCCACAATGTTTACAAAAGCCTTTTTTTCCTCAAGGTCCGAAAAATTTGAAATCCTGTGGTAACTCATTAGGTCTTCATTCTGAAAGGAATTTGCAGTAAACTGCCTTTATACATTGCTGTAAAGCCTGATTATCAAATTTACAGGATTCATACATGTGTCAAAGCTGATTTTGTTATGATAATGTTCATGTTGGAAATATGCTAGTGTCTTTGGAACAGTATTTCCTTGTAAAAATCATGTGAATAAATGCACTCAGCACAGTCACTGTGATAGAATTATAATAATGATAGCATTATTAACCACCAAACGATTAAGCAAACAAATGATTGTATTTTTATCTACATAGCATGCTGAAGAGGTAAGCCATATTGTTGTACCCCAAAAACCTACAACCCCAAGCTTTACTATTAGATAAACCCCTATATTTGCCTAATCATCATACAAACTCAGAGCTGAAATATTGGAGGGCGCAGACATGGAACAGTCACATGTGACTTACTATGTACATAATGACATCATTCTGAATAGAATAACATAGATTTTACCTAGCTTTTGTTGCACTGTGTTTGTAGAGCCAATTTCATGTGTCATTTCAGAATTTTAGAATTTGAGATGACATTAAATTGCATTATCAAAAGCTCTTGAAAATGATAACATTACACCCTACTAAACTGTTGGTTTTATTTAAAGGACACTTGGTATTTAGATTTTGCTATTTAACTGTAGCAAATTATCATTCTATTTTTTGAAAGACTTTTTAGTGACCTAACCATATAAAATATTACACATTATTTAAAAAACGACACATGACATAAAGGAAATACATATGACCCATGCTTTGTGAAAAAGAGGCATCATACATTTGCATGAAGTATCAGCCCAGATCAGCTCAGCTGTCAGAACAGGCTCATAGGCTGACTTGGGTCGAAACTATTTGACATAGGTCACTTTTCTGATGTCAAATGTTCCTCGTGATTCGATGGCATCAAATATATACATTTGACCCCTTTTACCAGAGCATTGTTAACTTCTTTACAGGTTGGAAAACATTGTGTGTAAAGAAGAAATTTCCTTTTGCTAGCAATTGCTTCTTTTCATATTGTGTGTTTCACACTGGATTGGCATAAATAGTAATTTTGTACAGCCATAAATTGGAATTGTGTAGCAAACTCTAATGTTTTTACTGTATTGTGTACCTATAGTATATGGCCTGCAACACACCAAAAGGAATGTTGGGACATTTGCGTAAAGTGTCGTCTCAGATCAGCCTGCGCAGTCCGCGCAGGCTGGTTTGAGACGACATTTCTGACACTGTGTGATTTTCTGTTTCACGCAAATCTACTGTAGTATGAAATCTAATGATGATGTAAAGTGCCGTCTCAGATTAGCCTGTGCAGTGTAATCCGAGTCGACATTTTACGCAATTGTCTGAAAGCCCCTTTTCGCATGTTGTAGACTATATAGAATAAATTATACTCTATATTTCATAGTACCTGTAGTAATTAAAATGAAAGTCTAAGAGCATTACCTAAGTGCTTTTACTCTTTGGTGCAAAGAAATCTCTGATTTGCTGGAAAATAAAGAAAATACAAGATTTATGTCAGAATAGTTTGTAGAGTTTGAAGTGGTGAATGGGTTTTAGCTTTTAAAATTAGTAAAGATCTGTGTTGTCAAGAGAAAGCATGGAACTGAGAGATTTTAACCCTTATCCTGCTAAATAACTAAAATGGAATTTTCAATTCGATAGTAGTAAGTCCATAAATTGTTATTTTAACTCTTTACCACACAATCCCGACTTTTAACACCCCTGTAAAAGAAGCCTTTTGAAAACATTGTAGGAAAAGGAGAAAATGCTGGTAACCAGCATTTTCTCCTTTTCCCACAATGTTTTCTTCCCTTCCTAAAACAAATTTCAATTCTTTAATCACATTTACTTTGTCGTCTGCAAACGCTTTCGGTTTCGACCAGTGAAAAATTTTGTCGTTTGGTAAAGAGTTAAAGGTATCTTTTAGGGAATAAAATCTCCAGATCGGACAGCGTAGATCCAAGATCAGACTGCACGTTCTCTGCAGTCTGATCTTTATCTATGCTGTCCACAAAACGTCTGGGAGTCGCGATAAGCAGTCAAAGGGTTAATACAAGTATTTTTGAATTTAGCACTTTTTTAAAATTATTATTAGAACATTGATAGATTGTTTAAAGATTTAATGATCAGTATATTCCAAAGGAAGACTCAGAATTAGAAGGATTGTTGACAAGAATTAAGACCAAATGTTCAAAAGTGTTGATAGATCTTGGGTTCTGTATAGGTTGAGTTTGATCTACACTGTTAAAAAAAGTACCTACAAGTCACACTTATCATTGACAGGTTGAATTAAAAGAAGAAAGAGTAATATAAAGAAGTACTGTTTAGAATTTTTATAACCGCTTAAAAATAATTTCAAAATTAAAAGAAGAAAGAGTAATATAAATAAGTACTGTTTAGAATTTTTATACCTGTTTAAAAGTAATTTAAAAAAATTGAATTATAGATTTAGAAAGAATAGATCTAGGATGCAAAGAAGATGATTCTTAGGAGTTGTGTTAGTTTTAGCAAACAGAGTAAATTGATATCAGAATATATCAGTACATGTATAGTAATCATCCACATCAGAATTTTATGTTGTTTGTTCTTTTTCTAGGAATTACATAAATCTACTTTAGAATTATCCTTTCTTTGAAATCAAAGCAAGAAAGATCACAGGTACTTGTTAGGTGATTCGTATCAATCACCGAACAATATACATATGTAATAATCACAAGCGATGGTAGGTATTGAACTATATTTCAAGAATAGTTTTCTCATAGTTTTAATGTGATGTGTTAATTTGAAACGGGTATAGCCTTTTAGTAAAATCCAGGTTTCAGGTATGCTTACTAAACCTGCTTATACATACATGTATTTCCATGTTTAACAGAGCAGCCAAGCAGCTGAAGCAGAAGCTAAAGCGAAGCAACAAGCAGAGAAAGAAAAACTGGCACTATTACATGAGCAAGAGAGGCGTCTGAAAGAGGAGCTAGCCAGGGTGAGTTGTGTTCTGTCTTTATTCTTTATTTAGTCACTTATAGGCTACTGTTAGACATACAGAAAACCACAAGGGGTGAAACGATTGATAAAGCATCTGGGGGATAGAAAAAAATCTGTTTCAGTGCTTTATCAAAGATATGAGTTTGTGCTCACTAAGATTCTGGTCAAGCTTTAAAGCCTCAATCAGGCTTAACAAGTTTTGGAAATTTGAAATGCTGACAGTGATTTCACAGGCAGAAACAAAGGAAACCTCTAAAGTTAAGAGGTGAATCCATATGGTTTACCAAATTACATTTATATAACTTATAAGCATTGTGGTGTCCGTGGTCGTGAGATAGAGCGTCGGCCTCATAACCTAAGGGTCCTGAGTTCGATACCTGGGAGCGGATGTCAACTTTGGGATTTTTCATTGGCCCACACATTCGGCGTGAGTACTGGTTTAGTTCCCAGGAAGCAGAATCGAGAGAGATTAGTATAAGTTGTAAGAACTTGTTTCTCAATCAATGTAAAATAAATATGTTTAAACTAAAACTAAACTATGTTTAAACTAAACTAAACATTGACCCAATCATTTTTACCTCGAAAGAAGTTTAAGTGATATCAGGTTGTCCGTCTATCTCCATCCGTTTGTCCATTAATTATTCTGCTAATACGGTTTTGTAGCCGCTCTTCTCTCCAAATAAAAAGCTGCTATTTAGGCTTTGAAGTTTACAATTTGTATTATGATTGGTTGACTACTTCATTGGTAATGGCTTGTAAACATGTTTCCACATTATTCAGAGTTTTTTATTGACCCTTTTGAGGAAGGCAAATGAAAACATTTTTTGAAAAGAAGAAAATGCTAATAACAAGCATATTCTTCTTTGCCCGCAATGTTTTTTTTTAAAGAGAAATAAAGTTATGACTTGCTCCACATTTGTTGTCTGCAATAGCCTTCAAGTTGGACAAGCCAAGAGATTTGTCGTTTTGTGAAAAGTTACACCTTTTTGCTGTCTTTCATAGGATATGGTACATGTAGGTCTGTCATTGATGCCCGTCTTTGATAGGGTAGAAAATATTGCTGGGAAAGGAGAGAATACTGGATACCAGCATTTCTCTTTTTCTGATTATGTTTTTTAAAAGCTGTCTTCTTAATGATCATGAAAATTCAGCATTGTATTGTAAAGGAAGAGCTTCATTATTATTTACCATACAAGAAAAGTTAAGCCATTTTCAAATTGGAACAATTTGCAGACAACAAATTAAATGTTACTAAAAATATGAAATTTCTTTTCAAAGGGTCAAAAAGATTTTTGCCAATTTTTTTTAAAATCAACTGCTATCTAATTAAAAAAGGCTAGAATTTTGTCACTATTATCTGCAGTATGTCATAGAGTACCGATAGTAGTAAAGTCTAGAAATTTAGTGGTGTCCGTGGTAGTGAGGTAGAGCGTCGGCCTCATAACCTAAAGGTCCTGAGTTCAATACACGGGAGCAGGTGTCAACTTCGGGATTTTTCACTGGCCCACGCATTCGGCGCGAGTACTGGTTTAGTTCCCAGGAAGCAGAATCGGGCGAGATTACTATAAGTTGTAAGAACTTGTTTCTCAATCGATGTAAAATAAATATGTTTAAACTAAAGTCTAGATTAATTTACTTCAAATGTTAGGGAGATATAATTTTCTGTTTTTCTTTTTGACAATTTTGATTTTAGTGAAACATATTATTAACAGGAATATGCTGACATGATGGAGGAGGTGAGAATAAAATGCACAAGAAAATTAAGTTGCACTGCATAAGGAAATATAAGATATTATTGAACTTGGATCTGACTTGCAAAGTTCTAGTATTCTGAATTGATGTTTGGTGCTAAATTTGGAGACTGGCCATTTTAGTAAAATAATTTGACTATTCTAATTCTATGGCAAGTCTTTGATATTGGAATAAAAAAAAACAGATTTGAAAAGTTGATTAACATTTACTTGAGTCACATATAGGAGGTTTACTTTATTCATTGATTCAGTAATCTTAAAATTCGTTTGTACATTCCTGCAGTAAAAAAACTTTGGAAAACAAAAACAATTATGAGCTATAGCTCATTCTCCCATAAGGTGTGCATAAATGTATACATATGACTCGGTATGGCTTTTAAGTCTATACCAGACTTTACTAGATCACAAAACTATACAATTGTCCAATTTGAGACCATTTGCATCTGACGTAAATGTAGCTCTTATGCTGGGATTTGCCTTAAAATGGGAAGAAAACATTGTGGGTAATTGTTTTATAGGGTTCCTGAAACGCCAGATCTTGTTGGTAAAGGGTAAGTTTATCAGAAACTGTAAATTGATGTTTTCCTTTGCCAGAACATGCACCTGTAATATCAATACAGCTACAAAACATCTTTTTATAGTTATTTCTTTTATATAAATGACAAATTTTAAAATCTTGATTTAGGAATTTTATTGGGTATATGTTTCTATCCTGTTAACCTGCCCTGAACAGGCAGTATAGGTATGGATGTTTTATGAGTGTTTTATTGCTCAGGATACAAAATGCAGTAGATGGATCTGTACATTTTGTCAAAAAAACCTTTGTATTACTATCTCAAGTTTAAAACCACAACAAAAACAGCTTAAATTGTCTTCAGTATTTTAACGTCTTATATTATAAAGATCTATCACAGTTTTCTCTAAACATACAAATATTGCTCATGTTAAGCAATTTTTGCACTTATCACCATGTGATTGTTGCTATAAGATTCAGTTTTGAAAAGAAGAAAGTTTTTAAGAAAAAATAAGGTCTTGTTAGAGCCAATCTGTTTCTTATGGTAAATGCTTTTTTGTTTAAAATCAAACATACAACATTATATTTACCTCTGTTGTCATGGTGTACACTTAGCCGCACATGGCTAGAATGATGAAAAGAAACTGTTTGTACATCTATATGTCTTGCATGAGCCGAAAATGTTTGTTATGAAGTACTTCATTCTCATATGAGGAACTTGCAAAAAGTTCTGTCTGCAATGCTCTTCTAATTTTTTGTCCATTTTTGAAGAACTGTTTACTGCTTTGGTACCCAAAAGGTGATAACATATGTTTATTCTGTGAAATTCCTGCGGAAACATTGACGTTATTTCAAATTGAACTGCATGCATTAATGTAAACTGAAACGTCCAAACAAAGAATGGTTAATAGTGCATCTTTTTACAATACCTCCATCCACAAGTGAGAGGTTTTAATTGTTTGCTTGTGAAAAATGTCAGTTTTAAGCCATGTACTTTATTCACCTGGCATGAGTCTACGTGACTTCTCTTTGTTTCAAAGGCTGAAGAAAATACATTTTCGGAAGGAATATTAGTCCTGAAGTCCGGTTGGTATTATCAGTAACTTCAACATTATAACAAATAAAAACTGGCTACATGCTTTTCTGGATTGGGTAAAAACGGGTTACAGAACTGTTTAGTGAAGGGCGAATATTTTGAAGGGCTGTAATAAAAGCAATGATGATGAAACATACTGTCTAAGAAGTCCAATCCCCATGACAGAACTTTTTACAGGACCCATGTATATTGTTAGCTCACCTTAGCACAAAGTGCTGCAGGTGAGCTATTGTGATCGGCGTCCGGCGTCTGTCAACAATTTCTTTAAACATCTTCTTCTCCTAAACCACATGGCCAATCTTAATGAAACTTGGCAGGAATGTGCCTTTGGTAAATCTCTACCAAAATTTTTAAAGAATTGAATTCCACCCATAACTCTGGTTTCCATGGCAACAAAAAGGAGAAACAAACAAAATCTTTGAAAATCTTGTTCTCTGAAACTAGAAGGCGTAGAGCTTTGATAGTTGGTATGTGGCATCTCCTAATGGACCTCTACCAAATTTATTCAAATTATGCCCATAGGATCAAAACTGGCCCTGGCCCGGGGGTCACAAGTTTGAGCATAGGAACAAAGAAGGAAAACTTTAAAAATCTTCTCCTCTGATACTTGAAGGCCTAGAGCTTTGATATTTGGTATGTGGCATCTCCTAGTGGACCTCTACCAAGTTTGTTCAAATTATTATGCTCCTGGGGTCAAATTTGCCCTGGCCAGGGGGTCACAAGTTTGAGCATAGGAACAAAGAAGTAAAACTTTAAAAATCTTCCCTGAAACTAGATGGCGTAGAGCTTTGATATTTTGTATGTGGCATCTCCTAGTGGACCCCTACCAAGTTTGTTCATATGATGTCCTTGGGGTCAAAACTGGCCCAGCCCCGGGGTCATAATTTCGAACACAGGACCAAAGAAAGAAAACTTTAAAAATTTTCTTCTCTGAAATTTGATGGTGTAGAGCTTTGATATTTGGTATACAGCATGTTCTAGTGGACCTCTACCAAGTTTGTTCATTTGATGCCCTTTGGGTCAAAACTGGCCCTGCCCTAGGGGGTTACAAGTTCGAATATAGGAACAAAGAAAGAAAATTTTCAAATTCTTCTTCTCTAAAACTGGAAGGCATAGCGCTATGATATTTGTCATGTAGCAATTCCTAGTGGACCTCTACCATTGTTCATATTATGTCCTTGGGGTCAAAACTGGCCCTGCCCTGGGGGGTCACAGGTTCGAACATAGTAACCAAGAAAGAAAACTTTAGAAATATTCTTCTCTGAAACTTGAAGGTGCAGAGCTTTGATATTTGGTATGCAGAATCTTCCAGTGGACCTCTACCAAGTTTGGTCATATGATGTCCCTGGCGTCAAAACTGGCCCTGCCCCGGAGGTCACAGGTTGGAACATAGGAACAAAGAAGGAAAACTTTAAATTTCTTTTTCTCTTAAACGGGAAGGTATAGAGCTTTGATATTTGGTATGTAGCATCTTTGATTGGACCTCTACCAAGTTTGTTCCAAGGATGCTGCTTTGGTCAATACTGGCCCAGCCCCGGGGACCACAAGTTCGAACATAGGACAAAGAAGGAAAATTTAAAATTCTTCTTTGAAACTGGAAGGTGTAGAGCTTTGATATTTAATTGCCATATGTCCGGCGTCTGTCGTCCAGCGTCCTTCCTCAGTCAACTATTTCTTTAAAAACATCTTTTTCTCCGAAACCACAGGGCTAATCTTGATGAAACTTGGCAGGGATGTTCCTTATGTGAAGCTTTAACAAAGTTGTTCAAAATATTGAATTTCACTTATAAACTATAGTCTAAGGTGAGCGTTCCAGGGCCATTGACCCTCTTGGTTTTTATCTTATTCTTGATCCATATTGCACTGGTATGGTTCATTAGAATATGGAAATGAAAGTGTGATTTCACACACATACCAAAAAAAAAACATGCAACTTGGAGAATCACACATTATAGGCAATCACTTTTTTTTTCATTTCTGCAAAATAAGCTTGCTTTTCATGTTGATGTAAAAATATGTTGGTTGCTGTAAAACATGTTGTAGATTTAAACTGTTAAATATATTTACACATGGATTTTTTTCCACACAGACTTGCCTGCATTACTTCATAGTTTTTGTGGTATTTGAAAATATGACTTGTGCACCTTATGGTAATTAAATGTAAGTTATCACTATGGGTTTTGAGATCAGGAGGTCAAACTCTAAGGTTAAGGTGATCTTGGACATACTCATATAACATGCTTTATCCAGGTAATTGGTTTTAAATGACAAGGTCTTTGATCTGGCTTCTTCACTGTGGCACAGATATTGACATTGAAATGTAAATGATATTGTCACTTTACTGTAAGGCCAACGGCCCAATATAGGCTACTACTTATTATAATAGTATTTAATTTCTAATTTCCAGGACCAACCATCTTATCGGCATAAAATATCAGGATGTCAGTTCAATAACAGTTTTATTTTTGGAACTTGTAAGTGTTAAAACAGTCTATAGCTTACCACTAAAGCTGAAACCTGAACAATAAAAAAAGTATCATTTTGACAGTATTAAGATGTCACATGACATGTATTTTTTCTGACAGGAGAAGGCTAAACTAGCAGAAGCTTTGAAAGGGGACACAGATATCAACAAACTCAGAAGAACAGAGCAGATGCTTAGGGAAGAGGTTGTTAGGTAATGAAAAAATACAACACATACTTCGTCAAAAGCATTCAACGCATATTCTGCTGACGGCATTAAATTAAAAATATATATCTTTTCCAGATGAAAAATCTTAGACTTGTCTAGTTTGAAAGTATTTGCAGAAGACAAACTGAATATCAGTAAAATGAAAGAGTAAGTCTTAACCCATTACCACACAATCCCTACGTTTGAAGACCCTGAAAAAGAAGCCTTTAGAAAACTTTGTGGGAAAAGGAGAAAATGCTGGTAACCAGCATTTTCTCCTTTTCCCACTCTGTTTTGTACTCTTCACAAAACAAATTTCAAGTTTTCAGTCACTTTTATTTTGTCGTCTGAAATTGCTTTGGAAAAGCCTAAAGTACTGTGGTTTGGTAATGGGTTAAAGAGGGTTCAAAAAGATTGTGTGGAAATACTGGTTACTTCATGTATTGTTCCAATATTGTTTTCAGCGGGTGAAACTAGCCATTATGTTTATGAAAAGTTTAAAAGTTACAGATGGTGTTTCATGTAAGTGAAAAAAAAAGACCAAAGCTCCCAGCTGATAGAGACTCACTGTTTGTTGTGCACAATTTTAGTTATTGTTTTCTCAGGTGAACAAAATAGCAAAATACCTGTCCCTTTTTCATTGCAGGCTGAAGAAAGAAATTGAAAAGATACACAGAACATGGGAGAAAAAGTTTGCTATTTTACAGCAAAGGTAAGACAAACAGTTTGTTAATTCACAGAATGTCCAGCACGCCATAATTTGCTTTGATGTATTAAACTTACAATCCATTTAATATTATTTGGTCATGTATCAATATTAAGCTTATCTTAGGTGAGTAAGAGCTTACATGTATTTATGTGTATTTCTTCAGTTTACATGCTTTGAAAGATGAAAGTTACATAAGACAGACGTTGCAGAGACAAGCTGCTGCTCTACATCATGCTGCTGTCAGCTATTCTGTAAGTAGACATTATTGGTTTGGTGACATACTTGTTCAAAATTCTAGAGAATGTGCTTTTGTAGTAATTTTGTATGTCATTTACATCGACATCTGCTTCAAACTAGAACCTTAAATTTTTCCTGCATAAATGAGACAAAATCCACTATCAATGTAATATTCCTTTTGAGGAAATGGATATTAACAGTTTGATATTGTGACATAAATCATATCATGGAAATGACAGACATCGAGTAGATTTTAAACCTGTTTCTTTGGTGTTAATTCAGTAAAAAGGGATATTATTTAAGTTTTCTTAACCACTTAAGAACACATAAGGTAAAGTTAGAGCTTTGAGTGGAAATGAAAACAGTTCTTTAGGGCATGCATTCTGTAATGGTTATTCTTTCATTTATGCTTTAGGTGGATACGCCGTTAGGTATACATCCTTCAAAACACGGAAGTCCTACAAAACGACCATTGGTAAGTCATATGTATTTCAAGGTCTCAATGTTTCAGTAAGATAATCGATCAAACTTAATCATGAATCATGCTTAAGGCATGCAATTATATGCAGTCTGAATTTAAGACAATATTATTAGATATAAGTACCATTGCTAAAAAACTTAAGTCCATGTTAAGTGAGTTTTTCTCAACTTTTAGTCTTGTTTCTGTTTTAAGATAGTATGAAAATCTGAACTGAAGAATTCGATTTAAAAGGCAGAGAGAAAGAAAAGCACTAAAATTCAGATGTTGTTCCATAACATTTATTAAATTTTCATTTTGAACTTTGAAATTTCACGTTAAGCAGAGCTGGGTATGAAATTTCATGCTAAGCCGAGTTGGGTATGAAAACAGTTTTATTAACTTTTAACCAGATCATTGTTGTAGATGGAAGTTGAAGGAAGAATAGACGAGTAACAATCGAAAATGTCTGTAAATTTGTGTTTTTCCCATCATACTTATTCCCTGTTTGTAATGGACAAACTGGTGGTTGCTATCAGTCACAATGAACATTGACCAATTTCTTTTAACACTTTTGTGGAAACTTAGGCAATTTATCTGTTACAATAGTTTAAATAACAAAATGATATGGGAATGGGGTCATGCATTGTTTGAGAGAAAAGAAAAGAAAAAAAGATAACTTGGTAGTTTTTAATTATAGCCAGACATTCCCAAATACAGTAAAGGTATGCCAGCAACCATTACTCCAGGAGGCGGAATGGGAGGAGGAGAGAAGGACTATATTTCGTATACCGTATCTGCTCCTAGTGGTCGTGGAACGGCTCTCTTTTCAACAGATGGTTAATATCTTTTGTGCTCTTATCTTTGTAAAGCTTTGTATTTCATTTGTAGAGTAAATTTTGATAACATCAGTGTTTAAAAACTTCATATCGATTAAAGCTGTAGGGATTTCATAAAAGAACTATTTTACATCAGACTTTTTTAGGATATTGATGGTGAACTTGATAACTGCTGTAACACCTGAACCAAATTTCAGTCACAGTGATGTAAAAATATTCTATGCAAAGTATGGTTTACGAAATTTAACCAAGGTTTCAAACAAAGATTAAAGGGAAGACACTGTTTCAGAAGACAAAAATGTGTATGTCTTATTCTGCTGTTTTTCAATATTGATCTAAGCGATGTTAATAAGCGAGTTGCCCATGTCAAAATAGACCGTGTTTCCCGTCGGTGTCGGGCTGGGCCATGGTAAATCTCTAATTTCTCTTGTTATCGGACGGTTTTCGACTGCTGGGGTTTTATGAATGACAATTATAAGGCTTTGGGAGTATAAGGGTGATTTTTTTGTATTTTTGTAAAATGTTCGTCCCAAATTCTGAAGGGCCACCTTTAGAAATGTTTCCTGCAGGTGGTAGATATGTAATGATTCAGCTGATACCAAACCATCCCATGTTTTTTATGTAGATGTTGAGAAATGTTATTGGAAAAGAAGAAAATGGTTGTAACCACCATTTTATCTTTTCTCCAGAACGTTTTCGTCCCTTTCAAATTCTGTATGGTGGTCACATTTCATTTGCAATCGCGTTCACTTTGAACGCCGTTTATTTCGATCATTTAATAAACGATTTAGGCAAATATAAAACTAAAATTAAAACGACCAGAAATACGTGTATCAGTCAAAGATATGCTTTGTGCGTTGTATTGTTTCCAGAGAACCAGATAATGTCAGAGACAGACAGAGATGATATACCAGCTGACGTTGTACCACTACCAGAGAGACCTACAAGGTAAGTTGCAACAGTAAATGGTATCTTGGCACAACCTTGGCATATACTATATGGTGTCATGAGTGTAGATAGAAGAACCTAACGTGATTCAGTCAGTTTTCTGTAATTTTGTGTTGCTTAACCAGTGTTGTGGAAGTCCCAATGCATCCATGCGATATATGTTGTTCTGTATTTTGTAGCCAATCATTCATACAGTTACACCGTATCGAAATGAAAAATGATTATTCCATTATTATAGAGGTACGACTTTATTACCCTTGCAGTAAAAAAGTTGTGACGAGCAATATTATCTTTTCCCACGGATGTTTGATCTTGGAGTCATTAATTTTTTGCTTTCAAATATAGCGTCTGTGTACCATTTTATCACCATGGATAACTTTTATCAGGCCTATTTCCATAATTGCATCTTCTGATTAGTTTGTGATACCGTACTAAGGTAAGTGCCTCTTCAAGCAAACCTGTAACACAAAACATTGTGAGACTCAATAAATAATCAAATTTAATTGAGTTTTCAATAAGAAAAAAATGCATATGGCAAGAGAGAAACTGTTTTGTACATTTACAGTATTGCATAAGGATAATGTTAAAAATAAATCGTAGAAAGCATACACGAATTTATCTATGCGTTGCAATTTCATCTGAGCTGGTTTGTCCATATCTGGTCATACTTAGATACGTAACTATGTGTGTTGAAGCTTATCAAAGATCTTCAACAAAAGGGCAATAAACACCGACTGCTCACAATTCAGTTTTAGTTTTGTAGTTCTAGATTAGCCATCTGATTGATTCAACAAAATTTCCTGTCCCCAGTCATTTATCAGTTCTTGGAATATTTACACAAAAGCAGGATTTAGAACGATTTTTTACGGACCCCGGTTATTACGCACCGGGGGTAAATGTATGGTCAGTAAAATGTGAGTGTGAACATTTCCTGCACCCTAAGGGCTATATGAATATAAATTAGTTATCATCTGTTTAGTATGCAGGAGAAACCAAACTTTTGCATTTTTACCGAAATAGCTTACGAGAGTTTGGAGTGTATGTATAAGATACGGCTGCATTCCTTATGCAGACCGCTAAAAGAGGAAAGTTTCTTTTTTGTTCCTGTGATTAACCCATTACCACACAATCTTTACCTTTTACGTCCCTGAGAAAGAAGCCTTTAGAAAACAATGTGAGAAAAGGAGAACATGCTGGTAACCAGCATTTTCCCCTTTTCCTACAATGTTTTCTACCCTTTACAAAACAAATTTTGAATTTTCTGTCACTTTTATTTTGTCGTCTGCAAATGCTTTCGATTTGGACAAGCCTAAAATTGTGTCATTTGGTAAGGAGTTAAGATTAATTTATAGGAACTCTGAAAGAAAACAAGAACAAAAAAAAAACTGGTACAACAAATATTAAGTCGTCTGTTTGACTAGAGTGTTAAATGTTTGTGGAATAACGTTAGTTGCATGTGGTATTGTAAATAAAAGTTAGTTAAGATTTGTATAAACAAATTAAAATCCTGTTATTTTAGTAACTTTAACACCTCTCCAAAATATCATTTTAGGATCTTATTTCATTACCATGTTCCCATTTTAGATATTCTAGAGTAACAAATATGACCCAAGTCACGTGGTAAGAGGTCCTTGTAGAAGTTCTGTTTTTTTCCTTTATATCTGTGATTGATTTCCTTAGTCATTTACCACATATCTTCAGTTTCTTTTCATATTACCACAAAGAAATACGAACAATTAATCTTATTTATACAGTTTCTGGAATGCTTTTGCTAGAAAAACTCCCTAAACTATGGAACAACAGAATTTTAAGAGTTTACTGTTTATTTCGTTTTGTTCATTCATATTTTTTGCGGAATAAACTTCCACTGTCTCTAGCATCTTAAAGTGAAGTATAAGACCTAAATCGTCTTTTGTTTATTAGTTATTTAATTTGTCAAAGTTGCTAGAAAGTTGCATTATTTGATTCCGTTGAACGAAATTCCTCTTGAATATCTAGTCACCATTAAAAGAAACTTGATGTGGTAATTGATGAATATGGAGTATATTTTTCTCGGTTTTTTACTATGTTTAGTCAGCACATACCTTTTGCTGTTTTCCTGTTGTTTTATCAACCTCTTAATCTCTTGTTTTACATTTTGGCTGCATTTTCCCGTCTTAGTTATTCATTGTCAATTAACATTCCAAGTAAATAGTTTCATCCATAAGTTGAGTACTTTTTACTATTGTTAGAGTACAGTAGCATTTTAGATTTAAGGTTACACTTTCATTGATTCGCCTGCAATCTTTAATACTAAATTGAAACTACATGTATGTGAAATTGATCATTCGACATGTTTTATCAGAAACTTTCATATTTTCTTTGCTTTTATATTCAGTGCGATGATTCTTTAGTAACTAAAAAGAGTGCCTTTACTGAAACCATTTGCTTTAAATTTGCTTCTTTACTAATACTAGTGCTTACAGTCCTTTTGAATGACATAATTCTGTTACTTATATTCACTCCTAGGTGATACATATACATGCTTATATACCACAAGAATAGAATGCTTATAATATATGTTTTTTATTATACCCCCACAACGTAGTGAAGGGGGTATACTGGAATCACCATAGCTGTCTATCCGTCCGTAGACACAAATTTGTCCGGAGACTCCTACAGTTTTTCACACACTGAACTCAAATGTACACATAGGGTACCTATATATATGAAGTTGTGCATGTGCAATTTTCACGACCCTGCTGCGATTTGTTACAGAATAAACTCCCCTTGAACTGTTTTCAATTCTTTCTGTTGTACTAAACCGTTCTGCATTCTGTAACAAAGATCTGGTGGGGGTATAATCACGTTTATTCATAACTCTAGTTGTAATCAGTTTCTATAATTTTCAACGATTTGGTTGATTCTATGATTTATCTAAACATACTTTTAGGCAGTATATTTTTCCACTTTAGCGATAAGTCAAGGGATCAACCATGAAATTAAATTGAAGACGATGTGTTATATTATGGACCAAACGTAAATAATATGGCCTGCACAATGCAAAGAAGGGCATTTTGATATTTGCATGAAGATTCTTCTCTGATAAGCTTACACAGTTCACACAGGCTAATCCGAGATGATACTCTCTGTTTATAAGTAATTTTCTGTTTTCTGTAGAACAGAATCTAATGTAGTCGTAAAGTGCCGTCTTGGATTAGACTGCGCAGGCTGATCAGCGATGATAAATTTATGCAAATGTCCGAACGCCCGTTTTGGCTTGTTGCAACCCGTATGTGCATATAGAACTGAGGTTTGTCTAAATTATCGTTTTTTTTATTTAATATTCTTACAGCTTTATCTAACATAAATTCAAATAACATTTCCATTGGCTCTAGATAAATTTTGGTTCTTTTAAGCTTACATCAGTATGAGGAAAGATGTTGTGATCTTTGATTGTCTGTTGGCATTTGTTATCATTCTCTGCCATTTATTGTCGGCAATTACTAATAATAATATAATCAAGTTATGTGTGTCATGGTAGCCAACACATATATTCTTATAAGAAAAATATTTGGTGGAACTAGCAGTCTGTAAGCATCACTTGATTAAAATCATGAACAAACAGTGTCAAATGTACTCCATACTTTGTTCAGATAATGGTTATTGATTCTTGTTTACTATTTAAGCTGCTGTATTTAAGAGGTAAAATTAGGGCACCTAGAATTTGTCTAGAACAAAAGGCGAAGAGCTCAGACGCAGATAATTCAGTCAAAACTGTAATAAATAGAGGATAATCAACTGGTTATTTTTCATTGGCTCACCAGAGCACAACGTGCTCAAGGGAGCTTTTAGGATCACCCGGTGTCCGTCGTCCGTCGTCCGTCGTGCGTCGTCCGTCGTGCGTCGTCAACAATTCTTTAAACATCAACTCCTCTTAAACCGCTGGGCCAATTTGGACCAAACTTGGATGGAATGTTTCTTGGGAGGTCCTCTTTAAAAATTGTTCACAGAATTTGATTCCGTCAAAAACTCCGGTTGCCATGGCAACTAAATGGAATTTTCTAGGCAATTCTTTAAAAATCTCCTCTGGAACCGCTGGTCAGATTTTGAAATAATTTCACAGAGATGTTCCTTGGGTGACCCTTTTCAAAACTTGTTCGTGAAATTTTGATCCGTCAAGAAACATGGCTCTGGTGATTGGGGGCTACTTGCACTATACAGAAATGAAGTAATTCTTAAGAATTCTTCTTCTCTGAAACTGCTGGTCAGAATTTGAAATAATTTCACAGAGATGTTCCTTAGATGACCCTTTTCAAAAATTGTTCGCGAAATTTTGATCCGTCAAGAATCATGGCTCTAGTGAAAGGGGGCTTCTTGCACTATATAGAAATAAAGGAATTCTTAAAAATTCTTCTTCTCTGAAACCGCTGGTCAGATTTTGAAATAATTTCACAGAGATATTCATTGGATGACCCTTTTCAAAAATTGTTCACGAAATTTTGATCCGTCAATAAACATGGCTCTGGTGAATGGGGGCTACTTGCACTATACATAAATGAAGAATTTCTTATAAACTTTTCTTCTCTGAAACTGCTGGTCAGATTTTTTTGAAATTATTTCACAAAGATGTTCATTGGATGTCCCTTTTCAAAAATTGTTCGCGAAATTTTGATCCGTCAATATACATGGCTCTGGTGAATGGGGGCTACTTGCAATATATGGCCATGAAGAAATTCGCTGGTCAGATTTTGATATAATTTTAAAGAACTGTTTTTTAGCTGACCCATTTCAAAATTTATTCGAGAAATTTTGATCAATGAAGAAACATGGCTCTGATGGCTGTGGGCTATTTACACTTCGCAGACATGAAAAAATTCTTAAAAATTATTTTTCTCTGAAATGGCTGACTAGATTTTGAAAACAGTTGGCTATGGTCCTCTCAAAAATTCAGGTGAGCGATCCAGGGCCATCTTGGCCCTCTTGTATAAAAATATCTCACGAGGATGCGTTGTTAGGCGTTGAAAAAACGAGTGCGTTGAAAAACGTTGAAAAATTTTCGTTTGAAAAACAACAAAAACTATAAGAGCTTAATGAAAGAAAAGTAGTTCCTAAATTACGGCAGGAAGTGAAACTGAAAGTTGATATCGTCACTAGTGATGATATCAAAATTTATTACTCTGGGAAATTCCAGGATTTCACTGCTAGGTATATAATAAAAGTCATTTCCCTTTCTTCAAAGTTTGCTCACTTTTGTTTAGTCGCTGAGCCTCAGGCATGATCTTAATTTCATGTCACATGTTTCACATGAAGTTTTGGTATTTACGAAAAATGTATTATTGGTGTGCAACACGCGAAAAGGGACATTAGGACATCTGCGTAAAGTGTCGTCTCGGATCAGCCTGCGCAGTCTGCGCAGGCTGATCCGAGACGGCACTTTACGACTACATTAGATTTTGTGCTAGAGTAGACATGCGCAAAACAGAAAATTTCAATAAAACGGAAAGTGCTGTCTCGGATTAGCCTGCGCAGTCCGCGCAGGCTGATCCGAGACGACACTTTACGCAGATGTCCGAATGTCCCTTTTCACGTGTTGCAGGCCAGTTGTAGTATCATCTAAAAGGGGCAAATTTTAAATCGGAGCATGAGGCGAAAATGGCCGTATCGACAGGGTCACTTGTTTCATGCTACTTACAGAAACACATCCTGTCAGAAGTGGTAAGGCCTCTTGCTTTTTATATTTGGTATGTTGTGTCATGAAATAAAACTGTATCAAGATTGATGAAATTGTAACTGGTGGTGCAAATTGCTATATCCAGGGGATTGGATACATTACAGAGATTGATTTGGTAAAACATTTTCATTGACTGGTATATTTTTTACTGTTGACAACTGTGTGCTTCCATATGTAACTTTCATGCCAAATAATTGTTCACATAATGTTTAAAAATGCTTTGATCATATGCGTGATTTATTGCAGAGTGTTCGCTGGTCAAAAAGTCAGGAGAATAAACCTAGATTCCATGGCCACGAGGTTAAAGTACTTGGCTAGATGTTTGAAAACATCTTGTTAATCACTGCATGCTTCTTATCCATTAGACCGCTTTGAGCAGCTTTTGTGGAATCTGAAGCAAGAATACGAGCATTTTGCGGCCTTTTCACAAAAATACTTGATTCTGTTCTGATTTACAATTATTGAATGCAATAATGTAGATCTAGTTAGTCTATAAATTAACCAGTAATTCAACGAATAAACAGGTCAAATTAGTGAACGTTATCTCATATGGCTGTAAAACTGTGGATATTTTCAGAAATTGTCCTAGGTTATTATTTTTTTATATAGGAATTTCATAAACTGCATTATGAACTTAAAAAATACCAGTATTGTCATTCGTGCTTCATTGATTGCCTCGTTAAACAATATTGCAGCAAACGTTTCAGAAAACTTCATTGTGAAACTGAAAAAAAAAAACCCATAATATATTCAGATTTGAAGCATGCATACAGGGGAGAAAAAATATGGCAAAAGACAAAAGTAAGAAGCACTTTCATTACAATTTTTCAAAAGTTGTGATTATTAAAAAGTAAACGATTTTCCTATCCGGGCATTGGCTTAACTGCTGCTCTTAGGCTTTTACACGGAGCTCATATACTTTATAAATGCATGTAATGAGCTGTTTATTTCTATCCTTAATCTCCAAAATTATCACTAATTTTCTGGTTTAGCACTTTTTTTCTGTCATCATTGCGTGTGTTTACTTTGTATGATGATGTGTGTTGCCTTGATAGAGGTTTATATGAATGAAGTATGGAAAACTTACTTGACGTAGAATTAAATAATGGAAAGCAAAACGGATTTTGAAATATGTAGATTATTTTTGCGGTAGAATCATGACTTAAGAAAAATTGTGCATCATCGTAGGAGACCATGTTGTTTTTGTTTTGAGACACTGCACAGAAATGGCGAAACCTCGTCGAAATGCCAAGAAAATGGCTTTTTAGCTCACCGTAGCACAAAGTGCTAATGGTGAGCTATTGTGATCGCCCTATGTCCGGCGTCCGTCGTCCGTCAACAATTTCTTAAAACATCTTCTTCCCCTAAACCACTGGGCCAATCTTCATAAAATTTGGCAGGAATGTTCCTTTGGTGAAGCTCTACAAAAATTGTTCAAAGAATTAAATTCCACCCATAACTCTGGTTGCCATGGCAACAAAAAGAAAAAAACGAAATCTTTGAAAATCTTCTTCTCTGAAACTAGAAGGCGTAGATCTTTGATATTTGGTATGTAGCATCTCCTAATGGACTTCTACCAAGTTTGTTCAAATTATGCCCATAGGGTCAAAACTGGCCCCACCCCGGGGGATAACGAGTTCGAACATAGGAACAAAGAAGGAAAACTTTAAAAATCTTCTTCTCTGAAATTTGAAGGCGTAGAGCTTTGATATTTGGTATATAGCATCTCCTAGTGGGCCTCTACCAAGTTCGTTCACATTATATCCCTGGGGTCAAAACTGGCCCCACCCAAGGGGTCACAAGTTTGAGCCTAGGAACAAAGAAGGAAAACTTTAAAAATCTTCTCCTCTGAAACTTGAAGGTGTAGAGCTTTGATATTTAGTATGTGGCATCTCTAGTGGACCTCTACCAAGTTTGTTCAAATTTTGCCCCTGGGGTAAGAACTGGCCCTACCCCGGGGGTCACAAGTTTGAGCATAGGAACAGAGAAGAAAAACTTTAAAAATCTTCTCCACTGAAATTTGAAGGCGTAGAGGTTTGATATTTGGTATGTGGCATCTCCTAGTGGACCTCTACCAAGTTTGTTCAAATTATGTCCCTGGGGTCAAAACTGGCCCCACCCCGGGGGTCAAAAATTTGAAAATGGGAACAAAGAAGGAAAACTTCGAAATTCTTTTCCTCAGAAACTAGAAAGCGTAGAGCTTTGATGTTTGGTATGTTGCATCTCCTAGTGGACCTCTACAAAGTTTATTCAAATGATGTCCCTGCGGTCAAAAGTGGCCCCACCCCGGGGGTCACTAAATTGAGCATAGGAACAAAGAAGGAAAATTTTAAAATTCTTCTCCTCTGAAACTAGATGGCGTAGAGCTTTGATATTTGGTATATGGCACCTCCTAGTGGACCTCTACCAAGTTTATTCAAATGATGTCCCTGGGGTCAAAACTTGCCCCGCCTTCGGGGTCACAAGTTCGAACATAGGAACAAAGAAAGAACATTTTAACATTCTTCTTCTCTAAAGCTAGAAGGCATACAGCTATGATATTTGGCATGTAGCAATTCCTAGTGGATCTTTACCAAGTTTGTTCATATTATGCCCTTGGATCAAAACTGGCCCTGCCTCGGTTGGTCACAGGTTTGAACATAGCGACAGAGCAGGAAAACTTTAGAAATCTTCTCTGAAACTTGAAGGTGCAGAGCTTTGATATATGGTATGCAGAATCTTCTAGTGGACCTCTACCAAGTTTGGTCATATGATGTCCCTGGCGTCAAAACTGGCCATGCCCCGGAGGTCACAGGTTGGAACATAAGAACAAAGAAGGAAAATTTTAAATTTGTTTTTCTCTTAAACGGGAAGGTGTAGAGCTTTGATATTTGGTTTGTAGCATGTCTGAGTGGACCTCTACCAAGTTTGTCTCAAGGATGTTGCTTTGGTTAAAACTGACCGAGCCCCGGGGACCACAAGTTCGAACATAGGACAAAGAAGGGAAATTTAAAATTTTTCTTTGAAACTGGAAGATGTAGAGCTATGTCCGGCGTCTGTCGCCCGTCAACAATTTCTTTAAACATCTTCTTCTCCAAACCCACTGGGCCAATCTTGATGAAACTTGGCAGGGATGTTCCTAGGGTGAAGCTTTACCAAAGTTGCTCAAAGAATTGAATTTCACTCATAAAGTATAGTCTAAGGTGAGCGTTCCAGGGCCAATGGCCCTCTTGTTTAATTTCTTTTGTGCTTCGTTAGTCTTTGCAAACCTCTTGTCTTGCTTTTTAGTTTTGAAACACCTTGCGTACAATCTTGTGACAAGTTTCTTGCTAAGAGTGCAAATTGTTTGGTATCATTTGTGTTATCATGAAATGCGTAAGTAAGTTTGTTGACATGATTCATAGACCAATTGATAGAATTAAGCACAGAAGATGGAAAAAAAGTCATTTACAATAGCATTTTGTCAATTTTTGCAGTGCGGTGTTTCAAAATGAAAACCACGTGTTTCCAAAACTACGGATACGTGATACGTAAACAAAGGAACTTTGTATGCCATCAAGTATTATTACAAGTACTTATTGATGGTAAATTTGAAGATTTTTCTTCTAACTGAAAAAAATATTGACATTGTGAGTTTTAAAAACTGTAAGTTTCCTTTTTTCTCGTGCAAAACCAATGAGGAACAAGTAAAATTGAATATTTCATAGAGGTAAAGCAGACCTTTTCTGACATACCTGAGAACTCGGTTGCATCCACGAGGCTGTCTGATCCTGATTTAACTAATTTTAAAGACCGATCGAGTCTTGTGCGTAGGTGTCGCGAGAGACAATTATCTCAGACAAATGAAATTAAAGAAACTTTTTCAAGTAATTTTGCGACTTATGACTGAACTCATTCTGTATGGTTAGTAGTTTGCTAGAATTAGTAACTCAGCAAAATTGTTTTCTTGTCGTTATGTTTTTTACAGCATGTACAATATGCTTGAATTCTGGAGCGGTTCCCCTTAATAGTTACCTTTATTGTAGACAGTCTCGCACACAGCATCCTGGTGAGAAAAAAAAGTGATTGCACGATAGGAAAACGGCCGTTACGTAGCAACACTTTTTAATGCTGAAGTTTTGTATATCTTCATCTATCTCTGAAAATGGTACATTTGTGTATTGTCTATCAAACTATGCAGTAAGCGTAATGTTTTGACATGGGTAAGGTTGACAGAAACAAGATATGTCTGATGAAAGCAACCTACATGTATGTGTGAGAAAGGAAGTCTAAATTCTGGTAAAAGACACAGAGATTGTCTCATAAAAAAATAAATGAGTATAGTTGACAAAATTAAATGTTTCTCAGGGTGTATGATTTGTTTCGCACAGTTTCTGCGCTTGGTATGATGTTTGAATTTCTCACAGGCCATCTTAATACTATCATACATAAGATTTTTTAGAATAAGTACATGTATATACATGGAAGCATTTGTTTTAGTTGTAATTATGTCACATTCTAAAAGTTGTAGGAATAATTAACTAGCATAAACGTGAAACATGTATTATTTTGATTTTTATTGTTTTATCTATTTATAGATCCACCATGACAATAGAGGAAGAACCAGGTTTTCATTCCAAAGAAATGGGAAGAGTAATTGTTGTACCACATGTCCCTGTGTCTGGATCATGACCCTTGTTTTCCTTTTTTGTCAAAATACTATTATTTTACGCATGATGTTAAAATACTAAAGTGCTTTTGTGGACAGTATAGAATAAAGGAAGAACTACGTATTCAGTGTACTGCACAGTTTGACTTGGAATTTAAACAGCCTGCTGTATCATGTTCCTTTTTTACCATAAACTGTATTTGATATTCTAGATATACAGCTACCATTACTTGCGTTTATTGAATATGTAATTGCTGTTTTGATGAATTTGTTAATGTTTCGTCCATTTAGAATGCCACATATTAAAAGATTTCCAAGTATTTAAGAAATGCACAATAAGATTCAGATATTGTGATTTCAAGATATTCAGTATAATTTTACAAAAGTATAAGCACAGTACAGTCTGAAATCACTTACACTCGAACTGGATTATGCATTCTGGTCTTTACCTATACCGTTTGCAAAGGCATCTACATGTTCAGGCAACGTTTTTCGGGACAAATGTCTTAAACACTCACATAGTCTGCCAGTTCCATGCAGTCTGATCTTGATCTATACTATTTGCGAAATTGAAATACTGTGCAGCAAAACAGGCTGTTCACTGAATCTTTTAACATTGCTGAAAATTGTATGTTTTAACATTGTTGAAAAATGTATGTTGAAGATACATGTACATTTAATTGAGCAATAGTATACAGATACGAGATGTTTTATCAGAAATGTTTTTTTAGCATGTAAGCTCATAATGTGCTAGAGCAGACTAAATCTAGTTGATATTTTGATTTTTTTCCCCAATTTTTTTCTCGAAAACTGAAAGTATGTCTTTGGATATGTGTTAGATTACTTAAAGTAATACTATACATTATTTCACGTAAGCTACCCACAAATCAGTATTTCATTGAATCTCAAAACAATAAAACACATGTATATTGAATAGGATTCTTACTCTATTCATGATGTTTAATTTAATAATATCGTGATAAAAATAATGAGATAGATCTACGTAATGCTAGTTATTTGGTTAAAAGTTTAAGAAGAAAATTATTTATGGTAAGACTAGTGCAAATATTATTAGATATTACTGTGTATACAGATGATCATTTATCCTTTCCCTAGTGTGTTTTTCTTGTTTTACATTTTATGAAAGAGTAAATATAAGTTTGCCTTATCTTGCACTTTTTACAAGGGAATAAATTCTTTTATGTTTAAAATATAACTCATATGCGCCAAAAATATTTTAGATGAAACATTTTGTAAGTTGGAAACTTTTTGTAATATACATTTTTTTAACGTGAAGATGACTTGTTATGTACAGACTACAGTTTGTAAAAATTAAAGAAAGGCTGTTATTTTTTTTCTAATGAAGCAGAGGAAAAACAGTAAATAAAATTCCAGCTGCTGTTTTACCGTGTCTGAAACTAAAAGAATTGATATGCATGATTTTTTTAATGAAGTATAACAATAAAACTGTTTTTTTTTTTTGTAATACCAAATGATTGATATGCATGAACATCTTTTTGAATATTACGATAAAAGGCATTTTCAATTAAAATTCTAGGAATTCACTCACGATATTTGTAGGAGAGAAATACAAACATATATAAATTATAAGACTTTGCTTTGACAGTAAAGATTTTAAGTTCAGAACTGGAGAAAGACCATTACATTGCAAGTAGTGGACTAAAGCAAAATTGTTTTGAAATATTATTTTAGTATATCACTAGCCAGTGTATTGTTTGAAAAGTATGCAACTCCTGGCACATGTTACTATTATTTCGTGTGTGTATTTGTCGACTTGTTATTATTTTTATAAATGAGTAACTTAAGTAAATAAATGAAGACAAACATCCATTTTTTTGTCAAAGTTATTGTAAGCTATGAAAATCTCTGCTTTCATTCATGAATATTATTGACTGGATCTATGACAAGTAATATTACACGATAAGCAAATACTCATTCATTTTATTAATTCATTTATCCACATATTGCATTCTTAAGTTGTGTTGCTAAGAACATGAGCAAAATCAGAATAGATGGACCAAGAATCAGCATACGTCTCTTCAAGTATCTCCACCGAGAATGGATAAATAAACAAGTATATAAAAAGAAGTCTGTTGTTGCTTTTGTCAAGTCTAATGGTAGGCGTATGTTGATTGTAATGAATATTGCTTTTGTGCCTTTTTGCTTCTCGTAAATTGCACTCGGAAAGTCTTCAATTTCGGTAGACATGCTATTATCAACCCATCGACGGGGCACAATATAAAGGTAGAGAAGTTAGTTTTCTCGATGAACCGGGTATGTAAGATTACCTCCGTTTTGCGTGGAATGTGAAATACATTTACTGTAATTAGTATATTTAATCCCAAATTTGTCAAACCATATCCAGTAATATAGAAATGGTGTTGGTTTATAGATTTTGTCTCAAAACGGTTTCATTCTGGTCCAATGGATTGATTTTCAATAGCAATTGTCTGATAAAGAACCTTTGTCAAGTTTCAACTGTGCCTTTATCAGAGGACTACTCCGGGGCTTACCAAACACGAACCTTTTGAGAAAGTCACGAAACGTTTCGTTGAAGTAGCTGAACAAGAAAGTATTGATAGAGAAACGGTTATTTGGGACAATGACACAATGAATTCCACATGGAATGGATAAAATACAGGACTTGGATTTTATTTAAGTCTTATCTAGTTGAATATGCTTGATAAGTACAAAACAGTATTATTTATAATGATGTCTGCAGTTCATTGTGTACTTGACATCTTTCACGAAGTTTTGCTGGATGTAAACAAGATCCATTTGTGTTTCTTGTCATCTCGAAAAAACAAAAAATCAAGAGAGATTTGAAGAGTAAAATCTGTATTTAAAAGTACAAGTGTTGGCTTTTGTTCTTTTGAGATCTAAACAGATTTGACAGATCAGGGTTTCGTCGTTGATGATAAGGAAAAGATTATAAGAGAACATCAACTCAACGAGGACTTTTTTACATATCTGGATCATGAGTATCAGGAACACAACTAGATCTAGTTTACCGCAAAAAGACCTTCGAGAAATGTGTTAAGTACACAGTAAACTACAGACATCATCATAAAGAATACTGTTTTAGTACCAAATAAGCATACTCTACTTCATAACAGTAAACCAAAATCAAAGTCCAGTTTTCTACATTTCACAATACCACTATTCCTACAACTAAATATACTAGGAAGAAAAGAAATGCAGGGTGCCATACGAGATACTGAACAAGCTTTGAGTCTCCATATGCAGTCAGTCACTACTTTTTCACTGAGGAGGGGGTACTTTCATTAAGAAGCCATTTTCTCATTTCCTTTTGGCCACACTGAAATGAAATTTCGTGAAAATTTTCAAAACTGATCAGTGGTAAACATGAAATCATAATGTAGAATTCTCAAAATCAAGTTATACACCTCTAAACTACCTTTAAAGGTTACCATGCGTTTCTTTATCGTACTAGTATGAGTACCATCTAAACGAAAAACAGCTTTTTCCACCATAATAGTAGCCTGAAAAATTTGCTATCATTAAAAATTAGTATTATTGTAATAATTTAACCGAGTCACTTTTTCCTTTTATTGTCTCCTTAGAATTATCATTTATAAATCTAAAACCACTATATTCTCATTATAAAGGGAGATAATTACACCCCTTTTCAGTAAACTGACACAAGTATTAACAAATAAACATCAAAAGAATTTCTGATCGGTTAAAAATGTGCAAAAATATTCTATCAGTATGAATTCTTAGTAATCAAATACCAAAAAGGTAGGTCAATGAGTGAAATTCTAGAAAAAGAGGGTCATTGGCCCTGGAACGCTCACCTTAGACTATAGCATATGAGTGAAATTCAATTCTTTGAACAACTTTGGTAAAGCTTCACCCAAGGAACATCCTTGTCAAGTTTCATTAAGATTGGCACAATGGTTTAGGAGAAGAAGATGTTTAAAGAAATTGTTGACGGACGACGGACAGTGTACGACAGACGCCGAACATAGGGCAATCAAATATCAAAGCTCTATACCTTCCAGTTTGAAAGAAGAATTTTAAATTTTCCTTCTTTGTCGTATGTTCGAACTTATTGTCCCCGGGGGCTGGGCCAGTTTTGACCAAAGCAGCATCCTTGGAACAAACTTGGTAGATGTCCACTCAAATACGCTCCATACCAAATATCAAAGCTCTACACTTTCTCGTTCTTTATTCCTATGTTCCAACCTGTGACCGGGGCAGGGCCAGTTTTGACACCAGGGACATCATATGTCCGAATTTGGTAGAGGTCCACTAGAAGATTCTGCATACCAAATATCAAAGCTCTGCACCCTCAAGTTTCAGAGAAGAAGATTTAAAGTTTTCCTTCTTTGTTGCTATGTTCGAAAATGTGACGCCCGGGGCAGGGCCAGTTTTGACCCCAAGGACATAGTATGAACAAACATGGTAGAGGTCCACTAAGAATTGCTACATGCCAAATATCATAGCTCTATGCCTTCTAGTTTTAGAGAAGAAGAATTTTTTAAATTTCTTTCTTTGTTCCTATCTTCGAACTTGTGACCCACCCCACCGCCCGGGATAGGGCCAGTTTTGACCCCAAGGGCATAATATGAACAAACTTGGTAGAGGTCCACTAGAACATGCTATATACCAAATATCAAAGCTCTACTTTATTCCTGTGTTCGAACTTATGACCCCCAGAGCTGGGCAAGTTTCGACCCTAAGGACATCATATGAACAAACTTGGTAGGGGTCCACTAGGAGATGCCACATACCAAATATCAAAGCTCTACGCCATCTAGTTTCAGAGGAGAAGATTTTAAAAGTTTTCCTTCTTTGTTCCTATGCTCAAACTTATGACCCCTTGGGGCAGTTTTGACCCAAGGGACATAATTTGAACAAATTTGGTAGAGGTCTATTAGGAGATGCCACATACCAAATATCAAAGCTCTACGCCTTCAAATTTTAGAGCAGAAGATTTTTAAAGTTTTCCTTCTTTGTTCCTATGCTCAAACTTGTGACCTCCGGAATGGGGCCAGTTTTGACCCCAGGGGCATAATTTGAAAAAAACTTAGTAGAGGTCCACTAGATGACACATACCAAATACCAAAGCTCTACGCCTTCAAGTGTCAGTGGAGAAGATTTTGAAAGTTTTCCTTCTTTGCTCCTATGCTCAAACTTGTGACCCTCGGGGTGGGGCCAGTTTGGACTCTAGGGGCATAATTTGAACAATCTTAGTAGAGGTCCACGAGAACATGCTATATACCAAATATCAAACTTCTACACCCTAAAGTTTCAGAGAAGAAAATTTTTAAAGTTTTCCTTCTTTATTCCTGTGTTCGAACTTATGACCCCAAGAGCTGGGTCAGTTTTGACCGCAAGTACATCATATGAACACACTTGGTAGGGGTCCACTAGGAGATGTCACATACCAAATATCAAAGCTCTAGGCAATCTAGTTTCAGAGGAGAAGATTTTTAAAGTTTTCCTTCTTTGTTCCTATGCTCAAACTTGTGACCCCCGGGGCAGGGCCAGTTTTGACCTAAGGGGCACCATTTGAACAAATTTGGTAGAGGTCCATTAGTGGATGCCACTTATCGAATATCAAAGCTCTACGCCTTCAAAGTTCAGAGGAGACGGTTTTTAAAGTTTACCTTCTTTGTTCCTATCCTCAAATTTGTGACCCCGGGTAGGGGGTCGATTTTGACCCCAGGGGCATAACTTGAACAAACTTGGTAGAGGACCACTAGGAGATTCCACATACCAGATATCAAAGCTCTACGCCTTCAAATTTTAGAGGAGAAGATTTTTTAAAGTTTTCCTTCTTTGTTCCTATGCTCAAACTTATGACCCCCGGGGTGGGGCCAGTTTTGACCCTATGTGCATAATTTGAACGAACTTGGTAGAGTCTGTTAGAATAGATGCCACATACCAAATACCAAAGCTCTACGCCTTCAAGTTTCAGTGGAGAAGATTTTTAAAGTTTTCCTTCTTTGTTCCTATGCACAAACTTGTGACCTACGGGGTGGGGCTAGTTTGGAATCTAGGGGCATAATTTGAACAAACTTGGTAGCGGTCCATTAGGAGATGCCACATACCAAATATCAAAGCTCTACGCCTTCAAAGTTCAGAGGAGACGGTTTTTAAAGTTTACCTTCTTTGTTCCTATCCTCAAATTTGTGACCCCGGGTAGGGGGCCAGTTTTGACCCCAGGGGCATAATTTGAACAAACTTGGTAGAGGACCACTAGGAGATTCCACATACCAGATATCAAAGCTCTACGCCTTCAAATTTTAGAGGAGATGATTTTTAAAGTTTTCCTTCTTTGTTCCTATGCTCAAACTTGTGACCCCCGGGGCAGGGCCAGTTTTGACCTAAGGGGCACCATTTGAACAAATTTGGTAGAGGTCCATTAGTGGATTCCACTTACCGAATATCAAAGCTCTACGCCTTCAAAGTTCAGAGGAGACGGTTTTTAAAGTTTACCTTCTTTGTTCCTATCCTCAAATTTGTGACCCCGGGTAGGGGGCCGATTTTGACCCCAGGGGCATAACTTGAACAAACTTGGTAGAGGACCACTAGGAGATTCCACATACCAGATATCAAAGCTCTACGCCTTCAAATTTTAGAGGAGAAGATTTTTAAAGTTTTCCTTCTTTGTTCCTATGCTCAAACTTATGACCCCCGGGGTGGGGCCAGTTTTGACCCTATGTGCATAATTTGAACGAACTTGGTAGAGTCTGTTAGAATAGATGCCACATACCAAATACCAAAGCTCTACGCCTTCAAGTTTCAGTGGAGAAGATTTTTAAAGTTTTCCTTCTTTGTTCCTATGCACAAACTTGTGACCTACGGGGTGGGGCCAGTTTGGAATCTAGGGGCATAATTTGAACAAACTTGGTAGCGGTCCATTAGGAGATGCCACATACCAAATATCAAAGCTCTACGCCTTCAAAGTTCAGAGGAGACGGTTTTTAAAGTTTACCTTCTTTGTTCCTATCCTCAAATTTGTGACCCCGGGTAGGGGGCCAGTTTTGACCCCAGGGGCATAATTTGAACAAACTTGGTAGAGGACCACTAGGAGATTCCACATACCAAATATCAAAGCTCTACGCCTTCAAATTTTAGAGGAGAAGATTTTTAAAGTTTTCCTTCTTTGTTCCTATGCTCAAACTTATGACCCCCGGGGTGGGGCCAGTTTTGACCCTATGTGCATAATTTGAACGAACTTGGTAGAGTCTGTTAGAATAGATGCCACATACCAAATACCAAAGCTCTACGCCTTCAAGTTTCAGTGGAGAAGATTTTTAAAGTTTTCCTTCTTTGTTCCTATGCACAAACTTGTGACCTACGGGGTGGGGCCAGTTTGGAATCTAGGGGCATAATTTGAACAAACTTGGTAGCGGTCCATTAGGAGATGCCACATACCAAATATCAAAGCTCTACGCCTTCTTGTTTCAGAGGAACAAGATTTTCAAATATTTTTTTTTCCTTTTTGTTGCCATGGCAACCAGAGTTATGAGTTGAATTCAAATCTTTGAATAATTTTGGTAGTGCTTCACCCAAGGAACATTCCTGCCAAGTTTCATCAAGAGTGGCCCAGTGGTTTAGGAGAAGAAGATGTTTAAACAAAAATTGTTGACGGACGAGGGACGTCGGACATAGCGATATCACAATAGCTCACCTTTAGCACTTTGTGCTAAGGTGAGCTAAAAACCTTGTGTACAAGCTACAGGCCAAATTTTCGGTCAAATAATCATGATAACTTGGTAGAACGTTTGTCGTTATATCTTCAAAGAGTTTGAAAAGATGACATGTTTGGTCAGAAGACTCAGTTGTGCGACTTAAGAGCCATTATGGCCCTCTTGTTCTGTAGATGTTCTTAATACAGACATGTCTGAAAGTTACATTTTGGGCCGAATGTTGGATGAATTGTTAAATAAATAGAAAATATGAAGCAGTGAGTGAAGTTTAAAATATTGTAGATATCACCATGGGGCCCATTCTAAAAATTTTGAGTTCACGCTCAATTGAGTTTGTGCTCAAACTTCCAATTTTGCTGGTCCTTCAGTAAGTAGAATAGTAAGAAAAATAGACTCACGTGTCATAGGAAGTATTAAAGAGGAGTTAGTAAAGTTAAAGAGTTGCTCCTTCAGGTGAATTATATCTTTATATCTTTGTCATGCTCAGCCGAGTGGAGCCTGAAAAAAAAGCTTGAAAAACAGTGACCCAGTTTTTCTAGGTTTGCGTTGTAATGAATTGTTACATGTATGTATGTAAAATTCATTCTTCCATGGGCCGTAATTAAACATTTAACATTTTAAAAAATGAAATGAAACTTTCAAGCCATTTGTTAAAATTCGAATGTTGCTATTGAAAAAGTATTTGGAGGAAAATATCTCATTCTCGGACGATGCAGATCCAAGGTGAGAGTGCACGTTCTGTGCAGTCTGATCTTGATCTGCATTGTCCACAAAATGCCCATGAATCGCACTTAGCAGTCTAAGGGTTTAAAGCTTATTCATACAACACGTCAATTCAACTACGCTTAACTCATTACCACACAATCCCTACTTTTGACGCCCCTGAGAAAGAAGCCTTTTGAAAACACTGTGGGAAAAGGAGAAAATGCTGGTAACCAGCATTTTCTCCTTTTCCCACAGTGTTTTCTACCCTTCCCAGAACAAATTCCAAATTTTCAGTCACTTTTATTTTGTCGTCTGCAAATGCTTTCAATTTGGACCGGTCTAAATTTTTCTCGTGTGGTAATGGGTTAACTCATTCCCAAACGACAATATTTAGGCTTGTCCAAATTGAAAGCATTTGCAGACGACAAAAAAAGTGACTAAAAATTTGAAATTTGTTTTGTGAAGGGTAGAAAACACTGGGGGAAAAGGAGAAAATGCTGGTTACCAGCATTTTCTCCTTTTCCCACTATGTTTTCTAAAGGCTTCTGTCCCAGGGTCGTCAAAAGTAGGGATTGTGTAGTAATGGGTTAAGACACGTAACATCAGCTATGTTTGTGTGATTTTTTCCCACTTTGTAAATTGACGAATGACGTTACAAGGTGTGCGTAAGAGGACTGTTGCATATCCGGGTTTGAATATATTTATTATTGAGTGTAAATGTAAATGTTTTTTTTTTTTAATTCAGCTGGATAAAGCTTTGTACGCCATGGCTGCTGAAAAAGGTTTGTAACGATTCTTGTTTGAGATTTGGGAGTTATTGACTGTTAATCTTTCTTACTTTAATATTGTTCAAGCCACAACTTGAAAACTACATGAGATATAAAATGAAACTTAACAGATCGATAGATGTCAATGAGAAGTGCAGTGTACAAGAACCATAATCTTCAAAATTCCAATGGTGCAGGATTCATTGCCCTTGGTTGTTTTTCATACTTAAACTATTGACCAAGCATAACACGAAAATTATAAAACACCGATGTGCAGAGGTGGGCAGGTTTCATTGTATAGTGCCATGACTTTGGAATATGTCCCTTTGTTAATTTTTTAGGTCTCGGGGATTCTTTGGAGCATAACTCGTGCTGTAGAAACTTCACAGCTGGATAGTTATCTCTGAGCAGTACACAAGAATGATGATTCTACTTTCCATGTTTTTTTTTTTTGCTCTTTTGGTTTTTCAGATTTCTATCTTTTTTTTCTGTAAGATTTCATATGTGTTTACTCTTGATAGATATATAAAAATGAAACTTGTTTAATTGGCCATGGGAGAAATTGATTGTTACGAGCAACTTTTGCTTTTTCTATAATATTTTGAAACTTTGCAAGAAGTCGTCTGCATTCGATGTGTTACAACACTGAGTCATAACCAATATATCAGAAGTTCTGCTCGACTGATTATTTTCTGTTCATAAACCCTGTACCACACGACATCATTTCAGCTTTTCCTAAATTGAGAGCGTTTGAAGACAAAAATAAAACAAGACTGACTCATAAATGAAATTTGTCTCTAGAAAATACAGAAAACATCAGTGGAAAAGGAGAAAATGCTGGTAACCAGCATTTTCTCCTTTTCCTCCAATGTTTTCAAAATGTCTTCTTTAGGATCGTGAAAACATGCGATTATTTGGTAAAGGGGCAACCTTTTTTATATTCAATATCCAGTTTTAACGACGCTTAGTAAAGGGCCTTTTGGAAGCTTTGTTGGAAAAGGAGAAAGTTACGATAACAATCATTTCTCCTTTTTTCCCGCAGTGTTTTCCGCTTTTTTAAATATGTTTATTTTACATCAATTAAGAACCGAGATCTTACAACATACAGGCTGATTCATAGTATTTGGTACAGTTTCAATCTTAAACACTCTTTTTCTGCCAACACATACCTTATTATAATTAATATTTGAATACGATCCAGCACATACCTTGTTATTATTAATATCTGAATACTTTGAAACAAAATTTAGTTTGTTTTTTTTTATATACCATGTTAAGTACCGTTCAATACTTACATGTCGAAAAGAGTAAGTGAAACCTTTTCACAACACTTACAATGATATGCTATACCGTAGTTTTACTTCCAAAACCTCGTAACTACAGCTTGTTACAAGCTATAGTTACGAGATTATGAAAGTAAACCGACGATATAGTGTCCATTCTGAGCTATTTTGACGTGAAGCCTCTTGCAAAAGTTTGCTATCACCGAAAAACACATTTCTGACGTTATTTTTCCTCATCTTTCGTCATCGAGCTTGTAGCAATTCTCCAACAGTGTTTGGATAGGTTAATATACATTTTCTTTCAAGTGTTCCAACGAGAAAAGGCCCACGGGAGTAAAGTCCAGGGAGGCGGGTTGGGGGGCGGGGGGGGGGGGGGCAAACATGGTCAGTCCTGAATCAATTTTTTCCGACAGTTTCATGGAGCCAAGACAACATTGAACGTGCTTTATGTGGTACTACTTCACCTCTGTGGTGAAAATCCTCTCCATGGTGAAAAAGTTGCTACATGTATATTGGCAGCTTTAAGTTACGGTGGACAGAGTATTCTAGAAACATGAAAAAAAAAATACTGGTTTTTCCATTGTGGTTATTTTTAGAAACAGGTTGTTAGTAAACAAGCTGTTTACTCCATGACCTTGTCTTTCTAGAAAAGACTAATCTAGCATTTTCCAAGCTGATATAAATAGGAGTGACTTACTTAGTGAATTTGGACTTGAACTTAGACTTGTGGCCTTGGATCTAATTTGGTATATAGGCCTACATCTGTAAGTTGGAATTTTATTTAACCCATTACCACACAATCCCTACTTTTGACACCCCTGAGAAAGAAGCCTTTAGAAAACATTGTGGGAAAAGGAGAAAATGCTGGTAACCAATTTTCAATCACTTTTATTTTGTCGTCTGCAAATGCTTTCAATTTGGACCAGTCTAAAATTTGGTCGTTTGGTAATGGGTTAAACAGGTTACTCATATCTACTTGCAAGTTAAACTATTGTTTATTTAGGTTTTAGGAATCAGAAATTTCATTCTTTTTGTAGTCTAAACATTTGTCTTAATTCTGGGGAACTTATTCTATTTCTTGTTCTAACATTTAGAATTTTAACTACAATCATTCAAACTTAACAATTATTGCAGTCTTTTTTCTTTGTTCATTAATAAATATTGTTAATTGTTAAAGGCTTGTTGCTGGTTTTCTATCTCGTTACGTTTGGCTTGTAACACAGTATTGTCGTGGCCTCATAAAACTTTTGGGAAAAGTTCATCTTTTGTAGGACTGATAGTGTTTGCTTTCTCCTTCCCCCCTCTTCTCTCTCTCTCTCTCTCTCTCTGTCCTTTGGACGCCTTTTCCATGGGAAATCTTGAAGGAAAATGCTCATCGACCGTAAATCAAAAACTGGTGGAGAGTTATGTACAACAAGCTATTCGTTGACAGCTGAGAAAAATAACACCAGAAATGTGTTTATCTGTGATAGTAATTTTTCAAAAGAGGCTTGACGGCTTGACGTCGTAAGTATCCAAAATGGCCGTCAAATGGAGCATATCATGTAAATAATGTGAAAAGGTGACCTATTTTACTCAACATATAAGAATAAATGTACTTAAATCATATAACCAACAAAACTGCAATGATTATGGAGTATTGTGATATAAATCATAACAAGGTATGTGCTGGCGAAAAGAAAATATTGGGGATCGAAACTTTATCAGATATTATGAATCACCCTGTATACTCAACTCTCTCGTTTCTGCTTCCTTGGAACTGCACCATTGATTAGGCCGAATTTGTGGGCTAACGAACTATTTACACAAGCTCCCAGATATCGAACTCGGGACCTTTTGGTTCTACTTTTTCTGAGACAAAAACCCTTCGTCTCGGCGGCTTTCATAATTATAGTCTGAAAATATTCTTAATTTGGACTTGACAACAATTTCATCATGTGGTAAAGATACTGACATTTAGCAATCCATTTTCCTTGATGTCGTCATATAGTTATGCGTCCATTAAACTCATTTTGTCCAACAATCAACAAATTAATGAGGTAAACTGATCCTTTGACATGCATAGAATTTCCAAATAGCTTAAACTTTCGACCAATATTAGCCTACACAGTGCGCACAGGCTAACATGGCCGTCATATGGATACTTTTTGCAGATACCCCCTTTCCAGAGCATGATTCATTTTCTTAATTCAGTAGCGTCTTACTTTTAAATTTGTCATGTAAGTCCTAAGTTGACTTGTCGGTGATTTGTGTCATGGTATTTCACAGGAGACGCGCTGTTTGTAAGCAAGCTAGATGACAAGAGCAAAGAAAAGGCACGAAAGGAGCTACATGAATTGAACGATAAAGACCGAATGCTCGCAGTTCAAACTTTAAGGCGGTGGGTTCTGGACCAAGATTGGCTGAAATGTCCAACAGGTAGGTTCGTTCCCTTTTTCAGGTCTCGGACTAATCTGACAAACTTCGTTTGATTCCTGACCAAGTCCCTCAGCTGCACTATGATTGGTGATATTCACTGCCTACACGTTGCATTTCTCAGCCGGAAATACAAAGAGGATATTTGTTTTTTTTCGGTGAAAGATCGAAATTTATTTCATCGAGTGGACACCATCGGTAATATTTTCACGAGTGGCGCAGCCACGAGTGAAAATATTACCGAGAGTGTTCACGAGATGAAATAAATTTCGATCTTTCACCGAAAAAAACAAATATTCTATTTATTTTATGCTTTTATCCCTTTCTGGGAGGAGCTTTGTCAAAATTCAGTACAGTTTTTTTCCATTATTCCCCGTGGCGTACCCCTCCCGCATAGCAACGTTACGTCAAGCGCGAGAAATGTAAGGTTTATGACGTCATATTCCCATCTGGTTGTTAGGCACGCACAATTTACCTAGGCAACAAGAACGTGAAAATCGTTATTTTCACTGGTGGTACCAGTGTAAGATCGAAAAATATTTTCACTGCTATTTCTCGTTATCCTACCGGAAAGCATGAAATAAAGCGTTTTACCGTTCTTAAAATTGTGAAGCTCCACTTAAGAAAAGAAAATACGAGCCACAATTTTCTGTTGAAATCTATTTACTTTGAAGAAAAACAATTTTAAAATTCAATTTATTACGTCTATCGTCTGCAAATGCTTTCGATTTACACAAGTCTAAAATTTTGTCGTTTGGTAAAAAAAATATAAGATACACCTTTTCTCGTTTTTATTCAGTTTTTAGATTACAATGGATAGAAAATACATTTCATTCTCTTGAAGTTATCCTTTTACAACCACAATTTCCGGTTTTAAATGGAAGACAAATCCTTTGTGTTTCTATACACCTTATATTGATCTTTTATCTATGTTTACACAGCTAACTAGATTCTGCACACTGTAAAGTTTTAAGATAGTCGATCCGTAATAGAAAACAGCTATTTCCACTTTAATATTATTCTACAAAAATTGCTGAATGTAAATGAGTATTATTTTACTACTTTTAGCGAGCCACGTTTTCCTTTTTGTCTTTCTTAGAATTTCAATTTATAAATCTAAAACGCCATTCTAAGGGAGATAATAATTACCTCCCTTTTCTGGAAACTAACAAAAGTATCAACAAATACTTTCAAGATAGACACCAAAGGAATTTCTGGTCGGTTAAAATGTGCAAAAGTATTTGTTCTGTATAAATTCATAATTATCAACTATCAAGAAATTCTGTGCCATGCTGTACTAGAAGTATTACAGGTCTACTACCTTAACAGTGTATATTCACTTTCTGGCTGTAAATTGCTATCATCTTTACTGCTTTACAGATTTCGAATTTCTACTGAGATTTCTACGGGTGCGAAAGTTTAGCCAGCTTGGTGCAAGACAGACAATCGAAAATTACTGGACGTGTAAAGAGAACATGCCGGCATTTTACAGAAATATTGACCCAGCGGATTCTACTCTCAGAGATGTTTTCAAATCCAGGTAAAGTTACAGTGGAACAATGTTACGATTTGTGGACTGCAAAGTCGCAAAATCGTGTTCGTCAACTATTGTATAGTGGATATTTTTTTTCAGGTGAAATTTCAAAAATTATTTCATTGAGTGAACATCATTGGTACTATTTTAATGAGTGGCTCAGCCACTTGTAGAAATATCACCGGTGGTGTTCACATGATGAAATAAATGTCGATCTTTCACCAAAATAAAACCCAAATATTCTATTTATTTCATGCTTTTCACCCTTTCTGGGGAAAACTTAATCAAAATCCAGTACAGTTCTATTTGTTTTTTTGCCTGTGGTGTACCCCCTTCGCAGGCGAATCACGTTATATTTCAGTCTGGTTGAGAGGCACGAGCATTTTACCTAGGAACAACTGTTTCCTCCTTCAATTGAAGAGTGACAAGAGTCAGCATATAAAGATCGGTATTTTCACTGGTCGTAATCTTGAAATATCGAAAAATATTTCACAAGTACATGTATTTCTCGATAATCTACCAGAAAGCACGAACTAAGCATTGATATCTTTGCTTTAGATAATTTAATCAAGGTAGGATTGAAAAACATTTAAAATACATCTACACACGTATTCAGGCAGTTTTCAGCCAGTTTTTTTTTTAAAACCCATTCCATCCTTATTTCATGACAATGTAATCATTCTATATCTTCATGCCAAATGTTGCTCACGATGGCTGCACGATTGCAGAGATAATGACCGATAGAAAATATATCTAAGACAATCAAAGTAATACCTGTTGTTGTTTCCAGTTTTGAATGAGGATAAAATTCCTTGAATACTTTCTGACCTTTATACCTTGTACATTGGACATTTATCTATGTTTACACAGCCGAGCCATTGAACACACTTTCAATTTGAAAAAAAAAGGTTTCCCACTCTAGTTGTGAAGATGTATCTGTATTATTTTAATCTGATACACAGAGAGTGCCCTGTTATACCAGTAGATCTTATTTCCGCACTTGTCCGTATTTATCTTTCAGCTAACTGAACATCCATTCAATAACACCCATGCGATATTTTTTTATTTCTCTGAAAATGAACACCAGTGACCATACATATAATACCTTAATCACTCTAAACGTTAAATTTAATTGATTACCCAGTATAACGAGATAAGCGTAACGAGAAAGAAAACCAGCAACAAGCTTTTAGCAATAAAATTACACATAAATGAATGAAGACAAAGAGTACAATAAGAGTTCACTTTGAATGAAACTTTGACAATTTTATATCTGAGAACAAGAAATAGAATAAGTCCCTCAAGATTAAGAATTATGTTTAGGAAACAAAAAGTATGAACTTCCTGGTTCTTAAATCCTAAAAATTAACAACAGTTTTAACTTGCAAATAGATATGAGCAACCTGTATAAAAAATGAACAATTCCAACTTACAGATCTATATTTCAGTTTAAATCGAACACTTTTTCACTAATCTAATTCTGTATCCTCCAAGCCACAAGTCTTAGTTTAAGTCCTAAAATCCCCGAATAAGTCACTCCTGCTTATATCAGCTTAGAAAATGCTACATTAATCTTTTCTAGAAAGATGACATCATCCATTGATAACAGCTTATTTACTAGCAACATGTTTCTAAAATAACCACAGTGGAAAACCAATAAATGTTCTTCATGTTTCTAGAATATTCAGAAAACAGGTCCCCGTATATCCTATCTACATAACACTTTCCCTCCTAAATGAAAATACTTTTTTAAGAATGAAAACTTTCTTTTATAAGAATATAAAACAAATTATTACAATTGAAAAAAACATTATACAATAAGACAAATGTTAACTATTTACAAGTTAGACTCTAGACAAAATCCACTTTTTATAAGAATAATTGTTAATTTTGAGTCAATTTGTCAAAAAAAGTTCTCTGATAGTCTTTAGATGTTCATCCCAAATGATCGCTGTGAATAATTATATCATCAATGTAGGCCCTACTATCATCCAGTCCAGATATAAGTATTATCATGTAGATAAGATTAGTTTTGATCCCGTAGCGGCATGACTTTGATCTGATAAACTCCATGGAGTTACAAATCATAGATCTATTCAGCTGTTTCAGTGGGAGGAATTTGCCAAAAGCCTTATGGAAGATCACATTTGTTATATATTTTGACGAAGTGCAGTCATCTATTCTTGGCACTGGAAATGGATCAGTTTTGGTCACAGTGTTAAGTTTTCTACAGTCAGAGTACATATGAAAAGTTCATCTGGCCTTGCTACAAGAATACACGGAGAACTCCATTCACTTTGACTACTTTCAGTAAAGTCATTCTCCAACAGATACTTTATTTCATCTGTAAAATGCTCCAATTTCTTGGGATTCATTCGATATAGATGTTGTTTCACTGGTTTTTAAATTCAAATGTCCACATCATGATATATTGTATCTGTCTGTGTTGGAATATCAGGGAACAGGTGCTCATACTCAGTAATTAACCTTCTTAATTCATCTTTTTTAGTATTATCTAAATGTGAAAGTTTTTTATCTAAATTCCTTAAAATGTCAGAATTTTGAAGTTTTGAACAAATAGGGTTAGACTTGTCAAAGCTCATTTCCTTACAGTTTACGTCTTCATGTTTAATGTGAGGAAACTACTTTTATTTGCGAAATGGTTGAATCATCCCTATCAACATATTCTTTTAACATATTTATATGACATAATTGCTTTTGTTTTTACCTGTCAGGAGTTTTTATCACGTCATTAAGTCACTGACCTTTTACTTTATTAAGGTCTGAAATTTCTCTATTATGTGTTTTTCTTCAACTTTACATTGAGTTTTCTCTGAATAATGAAGAACTTTGAGACAGGTGTTACAGATATCTAAATGACCAGACATAGGTGTTTCATAAGCTAAGCTTAATATTTATGACCTACAAGATTTAGGACTAATACCTAAACGAGTTGACATAGGTGTTTTATGAGCTGCTATTTCTGATCTGAACGATTTTGGAACAACAACTTGATGATTGACAGCCCACTCATCATCAGCAGAAACTTAGGAGGGTGCCACTTTCTCATTAATATTCCATTTTTTATATTAAAACAGAGAGGTTCCTGTGAAAAATCAGTTTCACTAACAGCTTTTTGAAATAAAAGTGCTATTTCTGGATCATTGTGTTTGTCATCATTTAGTTTTGACCTTGACCTTGTATCATAGCCTTCATTAACTAAAGGTAAAATGTGTAGTCCACTTCTGATGAATTATGTTTAGAACTTGTCTGACTTTCAGACGGGTTTTATGAAATAGAGCTCTTATTTCTATTTTTGAATGAATGACCCAACAAGAATCAGATAAGACAATATCAGGTTGATTTTTCTGTCAAAATGGCTTTCTTTGCCACAGTTCTAGTAACTGCATATGACGGGTAAAGGTTTCTTCCTCAATTGGATCAAGTACTGATCCATGCAAGGTGTGTCAGTTACTAGTGGATTAACAATTACCGTATCTCCGGCTAAATCGTTGCCTAACAGCAAATGAACACCTTTAAAGGGTTTTTTTTAAATACCAATAGTCACTGGACCATTAATTAAATGTGAAGACAAATAAATATTATGAAGCGGAAAATTAACTAATCAACATTCTGCACCCGGAATAAGGACACTTGTCCCAGAAAAATTCTTCTCAGAAAAAAAAGCAAGACATTGCTAAAACAAGAGATTGAGAAGCTCCGATATCACGAAAGATTTTAATAGGGGTAGACTGGGCAAAATCACTTTTTAGTGACACAAAACCATCTGATAAGAAGGGTTCATAAATCTCCATAACAGTGTCAGTCTCAGATACGTTGGCCTGGATAAAGGCTTGGTCTTATAAACATGACTGAGGTGTGAACTGCAATGAAGTAAAGCCTGTATGCTTTGCACTTTTTTGTTTTCCCGTTTTCATTTTAAAACGGGACATTAAGAAATAGTATGACCTGATTCTTTGCAGTAATCACAATTGGGTCGAGATAAGGGATTTTGACCTTTGGCTTCTCAAGGAGACTTGGGTTTGGGAATATTGTGTTTGGAATTGTCATACAATTGATTAAAATTTGGTTTAGGACCGCAAGATGATTAAAAAGGTTTTCCAGGGTTTGATTTACTCATGAACTCATGAAAGAGACCTTATGCCTCAAGCCAAAGTTTTCTGCTAAGCAAGCAGCATCTTCTAAAGTTTTAACTTCTTTCTCGTCTAAGAAAATCTTTACATCTAAATTAATGCATCTTTTAAATTCTTCAACTGACAGAAGTTGTCTAAGTTTTCCATGATCTGAACCTATTTTCTTTGAATGGCACCACCTATCAAATGCCAGCAAATTCAACATGGGTTTGACAGTTTTCCTTTCTGCAATTCCTAAATTTCTGTCTATAAGCTACAGGTACCAACTCATAAGCCTTCAGAATCAATTTTTCAACATAATCATAATTAGAAATTGTTCATTACTTTGTTGAGATAAAATATCACGAGCCTTTCCAGTTACAACGCTTTGCAAAAATAAGGTATAGTGTTATTTTGGCCATTTCAAGTTTCAACATATCTTTCAAAACGTGAAAAGTATTTATCAACTTCCTGTTGTTGAAATGGCGGAACAAGCCTCGGATGTTTTATTATGTCAAAGTCATTAACAACATGCAAATACAGGTTTTCTTTATTTTCTATTTCTAATTCTTTCATTCTAATCTGAAATTGCCTATCCTTTTTTTTTCAACATACCGGTACATTTTTTTCTTTTTCTCCAATTCTTTTTCTTTGCTTCTTTCTTATTGCTCTAATTTTAATTCTTTTTCTTCTTTTCCAACCTGCAGTTTTAATTTTTCCAACTCAATATTAGTTTTAACATCTGTCTGAGACACAAGAATAAGAGCCTCAGCAGAAGAGTCAAGTATTTCTTCATCAACGAAAAATTGACCAATATAATTTTTAATTTCATGTTTTAATATAGTACCTCTAATGGCAGTCAGTTTATGATGAGTAGCAAGATCTAACAAATCAAACCTTTATGCCAAATTTAATAAATCCTGTGACTGCTCAGCAATAAATTTTTCAAAATCAAAAGACATTATTGCTTTTTACTGGTTCGATAGAATGAAAATCAAATTCTTTTTTTATTTTTATTTTTTATCTAAGAAAATTTTATACTGTTACAAGTTCAAAATAATTTCAAAGTATATCCAAAAATACTAGATGATCAATCCCGAACGAGCCCCCAATTTCTGTTTCGAACCAAGCGTAATTAAAAATAAAACCAGCAACAAGCCTTTAACAATTAACAATATATATATATATAAATGAACAAAGACAAAAGAGTACAATAAGAGTTCAGCTTGAATGAAATTTTGTCAATTTCTAATCAGAGAACAAGAAATAGAATAAGTCCCACAAAATTAAGAATTATGTTTAGAAAGGAAAAAATATGAACTTCCTGGTTCCTAAATCCTAAATTAATAATAGTTTCAACTTGGAAATAGATCTGAACTTCCTATGATAAAAAAATGAACAATTCCAACTTACAGATCTATATTCCAGTTTAAATCCAACACTTTTCTCTAATTCTATATCCTCCGAGCCGCAAGCCTAAGTTCAAGTCCAATAATCACCAATTGAGTCACCCTTATTTATATCAGCTTGGAAATTCTACATTAGTGACTGTCTTTTCTGGAAGGCTGACACCATCGATTAATAATAGCTTATTTACTAGCAACCTGGGTTTTTTTTTAAATAACCACAGCTGAAAACCAATAAGTGTTCTTCATATTTCTAGAATATTCAGAAAACAGGTCACTGTATATCCTATCTACATAACAAGAAAATTTCTACTTTTGTGTCGAAGTTAAATGCTGTTTTAGCAGCTTAGGTCATTTCATGATCAACTGATCTTTACGTTTCCAGAGACTTGGATTATGGAAATATCATTAGCATGTATATGGTTTCCTTTTTTTCTTTTCCAGATTTTTCTTAAGTCATAAGAAATTAGACAAGGAGGGACATAGATACATCTTTATTCGACCAGGTTTGTACAGACATAACGTTAAATTAAAAATGCCTTCTTCAGTCGAGTAATCATCTTTGCGAGCCAACAGTGACGATCCACTACGCTACTCTAAGATCCACGTAGTGATGGTTACCTTGGCTCGCGAAGATATCAGCTGACTTCTTCAACCGTCAAAGTTTGGGATCTGTGTTTCTTTCTTTTTCTTTTCATTGGTATCTTAAGGGTTTTTTTTATTCATTCTAATTAACTGTTTTGTTTGTTTTTTCAGAATTGTGCACCTGTATTCACCAACCATTCTTATGAAGATCTTCCATAGTCCTACTCTCACGTGTTTTTTCTTTTTTAATTTGAAAGTAGCTCAACTACTGATTGGTTAAACCATTTGGTTCTGCAGAGTAAAGATAAAAAACATAAAGCTTAAAACAGTGACCTGTTTGGTTTAGCCGATCAGAAGTGGTGTTACTTTCTGAATCTACTTTATCAAAGACTGTCTTTCGAGCTTCATAAGAATAGGACTAAAAATAGTTGATATATACAAACCTTGGGTCCGAATTCTCCAAGATTTTCAAAATTTGAAAGTAACACAACTTCCGATTGGCAAAACCGAATGGTTTATCCAATCAGAAGTTGCCTTACTTTCAATATTCATAATTCTAAGAAGATTCTTTGGTTGTTAAATACGAAATCAGGCCCAGATTACAAGCAATTTTAGATCACAAATTGGACACCTTGATGTGACTTGTCTTTCATAGGGTAGGAAACATTAAAGAAAATATCTCTATCTCGTTCTGTTAATTTCTTTCTTGATATGTTTTCAGGAGCGTGGTCACTAGATCAAGTAAAGGAAATAGGGCTTACCAACATGTATAGGGCGTTTATTACGGTGCTGGAATGGGCAATGTTTGATGAAAACACCCAGGTCAACGGAGTCAAAATGGTGTGTGACTATACCAACATGGGCTTCCAGTTATATTTAGCATATGCAAACTTCGAGGATCAGAAAAACTTGATGAAATTCCTTCAGGTACTTGATTCTTTTTCTCTCTATTTTTAAGGCTTACGATCCCCTAACTAATTGGAACGTTTTGTGTGATCTGGGTCTGTATTCACCAACCATTCTTAAGAACATTCTGGGTCTTATTCTTCAAGATTTCATGACTGCGAAAATAACAGGACTTCTGATTGGCTAAACCATTTGGTTTAGCCAATCAGAAGTCCTGTTACTTTCACACTGACAAAATTCTGGTCTTGATCTTCATTGTCTGCAAAGACAATCATATTTGTGACCCATCATGCAAAAAGGAACTTTCTGCGAAAAGTGTCAACCCTGGTCAGACTGCGCGAATGGTGCAGGTTGACCAGGTTTGACAGTTTTCGCTGTAATAACATTTTCTGTATGAAAAGTGGTCATTGTACCATGTTATACAATCATTTTTGAATTATCAACTTAAACTGACCTGCACTATCGTTGATCAGTTTTCATTTTATTGATATATAGAATTCCCAGATAGTGTCTTTTTGCGTGATGGGTCACATTTCTTAAAGGCGGTTGAAGGATAAGTCGATGTGCATCATGTGTCTTTGGCCTGAATTGTTGACCATAAATAGTTACATTTGGGAGGTAGGAGCGTGAAGGTGGCCATTTCCATGCTGGGAAGCCCTCCCCGTTTTGTTTTCCCGTTTTCAGCTCCTGTGATCGAAGGTCAGCGGGTTTACGTCATGATCCGGCTTGTTTCAAGCTGTAGTTACGATGTTTTTAAAGTAAACCAACGATTTAAGCTTGTTCACTTTCACTTTTTTTTCCAGAAATCACTACCAGTACGCTTGAAGAAAATGTACTACTACAACGAGCCAGCATTTATTGACGTCTTACTGGCATTCCTCGGTCCGGTCTTAACCCCGAAATTCCGACAAAGGGTAAGTCTACAGGTACTGAAACATTTGATTGTATGGTATTTACACCGTTGTCAACATTTTTTCAGTTATGTCAGTGTGGCTAGTGCACCTATCCATGCTTTCCTGGAAGTTCTTTTATAGTTACTCCGCACAATATTCTTTCCAGTGCACCAGCTGATTTCCCACAGAACCATCGTCCAAACAATGATCAGCGCTGAGAGGGGAATTAATCCTGTAATGACTATCATCAGTCTCTGTCCAGAAATTAGCCGAGCCGGGCAGCGAACCAGAAACCAATTGGTCTCAAGTCTTGCACACTACCAACTTAGGTTGGGTGGCTCCGCTGAAACAAGCAGAATTTCAACGACATTCCCCACTCCTTCAACCCCCGTTTTACTCCATTCCATAGAGTTGCAGTATTGAATGCTGAAAACTTGGTTTCCTAAAAATAATATAAATTAGCTATAAAATGGGTGTTACACAATCAAATTACTAGTATTAGATTGCCTGAATATTGTGACTTTAAAAGTTTTTTATTGAATAAAAAAGAATCAAACGGTATGGAAATAGCTATATGGACGTATTGGTGCCGTAGAAAATTCATAAATGCATGAGATGTGTTAAACCGGGCACTGGTTTTTTGTTTTATTTAAGCTGAAAATCGTGCGTTGTCTTAAATTAAAAAGACAACTGAAACATAACTATTTTCTCATTTTTTTTTTTCATAAAAATACAGTATCAAGTTGAACTGATTTGTTTGATCATCATTGGCAGAACTATTTTATTAGTGTACGAAACTGGTTTTGTTTACACTCGTATCCAGGCAAAACCTACGGGAAGCAAAGATCTGACCTAGATAAAGATAGTAAGCTTCAAAATCAGTATACGAATGCATGTAATGTGGAAACTATGACAGCGGGATAAACCTGCTGCCAAAAATTACATTTAGCTTACTCTTCGATGCACCTTTCGATGAACTTTAAAATTCAAATAGATTCTCGTGTTGGCCAACCAACTCGATTCTTTTAATAGAAGACAATCAAAGCGCCAAAAAAACCCTTCTAATTTCAGTTGGAACTCCTTGGAAGCAATCTTGTGGCTTTGTACAAAGTGATCGATAAATCCTATCTACCTGATGAATATTTACCTGACGATTACACAGGGCCGAGCGCTGGTCCCATTGACAATATTATTGGTAAGCTAAAAGTAATACGGGTACCATTTTGGAAATCAACTCAAGAATAGTGTTGAGTTGATTACCGTGGCTCTAAAATCACAGGCTTCTGTGATATTCCCTTACCTATTTTAAGCCTTTTAACCTTTTACCCCAGAAGGCATTTCTATGGTATCTCTTATTGACTCTAAATAACAGCAAGGATGAAGCTGTTTCCTATGTGTATATGACACCTTTTGATAGCATAGAAAACATTGTGGCAAAAGGTGAAATTGCTCGTCACGAGCAATTTCACCTATTGCCACAATGTTTTCCAAAGGCTCCTACAAGCAATGCGTAGAAATGAATATCTATGGAGTAAAGGGTTAAAGATATATCTTGAACATCATGGGTAATATTTTCACAAGTGGCTCAGCCATGAGTGAAAAAACTACTTCATTATTCTAAAAACAAAAACAAATACTCTATATATTTCATGCTTAAATATAGGCCTACATAGTGATTATAATATCTTGCACTTAAGTTTAGACACGGATCATTTGGCAAAATGACAGTGAAAAATATGATATTCATTTTCATCTATTCATTTTTAGATGAGATGCTGGATGATATGGCGAACTCGAAATTTCGAGAGTACATTCGTGACGTCAGTTCTACAAAATATGGCGTAGACCTGAAGAAAAGGGCTGATGAGGAACAAGTACCTACTGCTTCGTTTAGAAAACTGAATGTAGATTGACTTTTGATATATTTGTATATGTGATTTCATTATCATATGTAATATGAGATTTGTCTCATTTTTTTCTTTTTTGGCACAAGAAACATTTTATATTATTATTTATTCGATAATTTTACACCAATTTTTGATTCATAACCTCAAAGGCACGGCGACTTTTTTGTTATATTTTCATTCTATTTTACTTTATCTGTTTGCGAAAAACTGTTTTATGTTCTAAATCTGGAATAAAATATGAATGAAATAAAGTATAGTGGGCGAATTCGATCCCTAGAGGTCAGGATATTGCTGGTTTTAAACGAGAAGGAAACATTTTGATGGAAAGAAGTAATAGCTGTTTTACTAGCTTTTTACCTGTGATGTTTTGACGATCTGTTTTGGAGCGAAGGAAGCTGAAGCCCTAAGCTATATGGTTATTTACCACACACGAGGATAAAAAGGGTACCGGTATTTGGTTCCTTTTACCACACGAGAGGAAAAAATGGCAAAGGTATTAGGTTTTACCACACGAGAAGAGAAAATGGTATTTGGTTATTCATCACAACAGAGGAAAGGGGATATTTGGGTATTTACCGCACGAGGAATAAAAAACAAAAAGTATTTGGCTATGTACCACACTTGAGCAAAAAAAAAAAAGTATTTGGTTATTTACCACACGAGAGGGAAAAGGGGTATATGGTTATTTACAAAACGAGAGAAAAATGGTATTTCGTTATTTACCACACAAGAACTATAAAAGGTATTTGGTTATTTACCACATGAGTGAAAAATGGTATTTGATTATTTACTAGAGCTCTACACGAGAGGAAAAAATATTCATTTTTGGCCACCATTTTTTTTTCTCACAATGCTTTCTAAAACCTTCTTCCTCAGGATCATTTAAAAGCGGGATTTTGTGGTAAAGGCTTAAGTATTAGAAATAACTATTGTGTGTATGATTAAAAATACACGTTGATATAAACCTAGTTTGTACTAAAACATGGTATATGGAGGAAGATATAGAGGATATTTGGGTTTTTTTTCGGTTAAAGATCGAAATTTATTTCATCGAGTGGACACCATCGGTAATATTTTCACAAGTGGCGCAGCCACGAGTGAAAATATTACCGATGGTCTTCACGAGATGAAATAAATTTCGATCTTTCACCGAAAAAACAAATATTCTATTTATTTCATGCCTTTTACCCTTTGTGGGAGGAGCTTTATCAAAATTCAGTACAGTTCTTTTCCCATATTCCCCGTGGCGTACCCCTCCCGCATAGCAACGTTACGTCAAGCGCGAGAAATGTAAGGTATATGACGTCATATTTCCCATCTGGTTGTTAGGCACGCACAATTTACCTAGGCAACAAGAACGTGTAAGATCGAAAAATATTTTCACTGCTATTTCTTGAAATCCTGCCGGAAAGCATGAAATAAACACTGTTTTTAATTTATTTTACCTCTACTACTAAACTTTTGCTTGAATTCTTTCAAAACGGTATCAAATAGCTGCTTTATTTTTTAGGCAATACAAGTTCAAGAAATACAAGTTCTTCTTTGTGATATACATTAGGAAAATGGGCTCAATGCAACTTTGAAAAGCATTGTACCAAGCTATTTACGTTATAAGTACAGTAAGCTGTATCGAAATCCTCGGTCTAAAAACAGAAAAAATACTAGTCAGAATTCATAGCTATTCGTAAACTTTCAAATTCACCAATAGCGTTCTTCCAGCGATTTTTAAACATGCATTAAACTATCTTTTCACAGAGGGTGACACATTTATATCAATGACGCCCTGGTAAAAAGGGATTAAATGCATCTGTGTAATGCCCATAACAAGCAAGTCTTCGCACGATTACAGTTTATTTTGTCTAAAACCGGCTGAAATATAAGTTAAAGTGGTTCAGATGCAAAAAATTAGCAATGACAATGGTACTATTGCTGTAGCAGTAGCAAAATGTTAGACTACGTGCACTGCGCAGGCTGACTAGGTAGATTCCCTTTCAGCATATGGATCAATTCTTTCCTGATGTTGCACTGAGTACTACATTCTTCCTGATGTTACACTGAGTACCATATTTCTTCCTAATGTTGCACTGAGTACCAGAGTTCTTTCTGATACTGCACTCAGTTCTTCGTGGTGTTGCTCTGAATACCAGAGTTCTTCCTGATGTTGCACTGAGTACCAGATTTCTTCCAAATGTTGCCCTCAGTACCAGAGTTCTTCCTGATGTTGCACCGAGTACCAGAGTTCTTTCTGATGTTGCACTGAGTACGAGTATTCTTCCTGATGTTGCAGCGAGCACGAGAGTCCTTCCTGATGTTGCACCGAGTACCAGAGTTCTTTCTGATGTTGTACTGAGTACGAGTATTCTTCCTGATGTTGCAGCGAGCACGAGAGTCCTTCCTCGTGCTGCAATAAGTACCAGATTTGTTCCGCCATATCTCAAACCGACTCTAACATACCACAAATAAAAAGGAAAATCCAAACCATAGTAATGTTTTTTTAACAATTCTTATGATCCGGAAAAAAAACGTAAATGATAAATTCGGAACAATGATTTACATAAGAGCCATGCTCTTGGCAAAAGGGGTTCAACCTATAGCCATTGAGCATCATGTCAAGCAATGGACCTATAAAATCGATTTTATTCAACAACTGACTGAATCCTGATATAAAGTTGCCCTTTGGTATGCATAAAATCTATCAAGAATAAATAATTTCGACCCAGATCAGGCTGGGCAGACTGCACAGACTGACCAGGATCGATAGTTTTTGCAGATGCATAAAGCATAATTCATTTTTATTTCTTCATTATCAGTCTACATTTAATTTCCTGAAAGAAGCCACGTTTCCTTGTGCTACGCTACAAGCATCTCTTTTTTCTTTATCTATTCCATATTTTGTAGAACTCATATCTCGGATGTAATCGTGAAACCTTGGCTGCATCATATCTTGTAACATTTCATCTGGAATATAAAAACAAAATGTCAAAGCACTGTGGGCACCAGACCTGGGTTCAATTTATTCTAAGAAGTAATTTATTAATTACAATTGAAATAGAAATGTTTCGATTAAATTGTGATTATAATTACATACTTTCTGTAAAAGTAATGACTTGAATACATTCGTTTTCAGGAAAATAATTATTATCATTATTATTTTTTTAATAATATGGCATTATATTTATAGATAGAGTATGAAACTTTACTTATCCCAAGTTTTAATGATTCTGATTCTAAAGCCTTGGAAAACATTGTGATAAAAATAGAAATGCTGGTTGCAAGCATTTTCTCCTTTTCCCCCATTGTTTTCTACTTTATCAAAGATTTGATTTATCATTCGAGCTTCCTTATAGCTTTTCATTCTGCAAATACTTTCAGTTTGTTAGATTCCAAAGCTATGATGAATGTGCAACTGATTTCTTCTTTACCATAGAATCCTTTCCTATACTGACTTTCAACGACCCTGAAATACAAAGCTTTTAAAAAACATTATGAGGAAGGGGAAAATGTTTTAAAAAAGTTACCAAATACTTTCGAATAACAGCAAAACTACCATTAAATTACCATTGATTAAATTATAATTGTAAGTGGACTCAGGTCAGGTGGATACATTGGGACTGCTTTTTGTTCAAGCTCGTACTGATCATTTAAATATAGCCTAAGCTGTGCGTGCTGCCTGACCCTAAATTTCAAACATGATTTTTCTTCTTTTAAGTCTGAAGAAAATAATGTAATGATACATTAAATAAGACCGACAATAAAAGTGAAAAGTCGGATACAGAAATTGGTTGGTTGATCTAGTCACGTGATATTGACATCTAAATATAGATAAAAACGAGTGTTTAATCTGAACTTAAAACATTCGCCAAGACTTTCTACATTTGAAAGTAAAACCGAATCCTCCGATTGGCCGTTTGGATAGACAAGTATACTACACATTTATACCAAGCATGTCATCACAATAATTTGGATCCATACAATCCATTTTGTAGAAGAACCAACTGAAGCATGAAATATCCTGGTCCATTGACATGCAGAGAATTGACCAATAGCAAAAGGTTTCGACCCAGGTCAGCCTGTGCGGACTACGCAGGCTGACCTGGGTCGATATTTTTTGTGGACGAATTAAACTTTCCTTTAACAGAGCATGGCCAATGTATGTACCAATGATTTTGGAGATTGGACCAGCACTTGGTCCTCTGTGATCGTCCGGTAAATAATCATCAGGTAGAATGGATGTGTCCATCACCTTGTAAAGATCGGCCAAATTGCTGCCAACTACCTTCATCTGAAACAAGAAGTACCAACTGATTGATAATTTGACTGTAGAGTGTTTAACGCCGTTTTCAACATTAATTAATCATTAATTAAAACTGGTGTAGTTCCCAAGAAGCAGAGTCGTGAGAGATTAGTATAAGTTGTTAGAACTTGTTTTTCAATCGATGTAAAATGAATATCTTTAAACCAACATTAATTCAATTATATCGCGGAGGCCAGTGCACTTATCCATGCTTTCCGAGAGTTTCTTTTTACCAGTACTCTGCACAATATCCTTTCCAAACTACTGGCTGCTTTCCTAAATAACCGATCGTCGAAACAAGGATCAGCGGTGAGAGAGTGATAAATCCTGTCGCAATGACTATCAATCTTCGGAAAGAAATTGTTGGAGGCGGTGGTTGAACCAGTGACTCCCTGCTGTTGTTCAATATTTCGGTTATTGCCTTTTTCAAAAGTTAAATATCCTTTATGCACTAGATCATTTTTAAAGTGTATCACTGAAGCCGTATTGTTTCACTCAATTTCATAATAAGTAAACCTATATGGCGGCATTGATACACGTTAAAAATGTTATAGTGGATAAAGACTTTCTAACTCTTGAAAAAGGCAGTGGCCGAAATATTGAACACTATAGAGTGTTATTATATACTGCAAAGTTCATCAAAAGGGCATTTGATTTACGAAACATCTTTTTAAATAACGTTTGACATTATTGATCCTTATCTTGCTGATTATATTAAAATAAATGTAAGTTTCAAGCCATATTACAAACCCTAATGATACTATCTCTTTATATTATTATTTTCTTTCTTAAGACAAATACCTTATAGTCGGATAATGTAGATCCCAGATCAGACTACACGATCTGTGCCGTCTGATCTTGATCTACAATGTCCACGACAAGGTCAAACATGCGTAGTTTCTTAAGAGTTAATCCTACTATAGTTGTGATTATTTTATTTCTTCAGATTTTTATATATTGTATTTGTAAATATCTATTCCATATTTCATGTTATATTTCTGTAAATGGTCAATGGCAAAATTCTATTTGCCGAATACCAAATAAAGTCATTTCGAGTTGAGTTGAGTTGAGTTATTTTTAATAATATATCGTCACTAATGGTGATGCAATATTTATCGCAATTAGCCATGTTTTTCACTTTGGAAACCCAGTAACTGATAAGAATATAATAAATACTTATTTCTATTTATACTTGGAGTATTTATAAATATGGGCGGATAGTTTCATACACGAATAAACGTAAACAAATGTCCGCACGTAAATTTGGCCTTTTAAAATAGTACAGATAGTTTGATGTCTTTTTGTGTTCGTGAGTGTATCTGGTCTTACCCTTTCCTTAAATTTTGAAGTCAGAAACGGAGAGACGAAGGCCAGCAAAACGTCCAAAAACGTTGGTTCATTGTAAAGAAACATGCCCTTTAGGCGAACTGGTAAAGATTTCTGTTAGAGAGAGAAAAAAAAGGGAAGATAGATACATATAAATCATGGTAAATAAATAAGCTATCAACTGTGAAAATGGGGTATGACGAATTGGTAAAAGTATCAATCTAGGTGAACCTACACAGTGGAATCTGGCTGACTTAATGTTACGGATAAAGAATTATTTGACGACTTGCTTGGTACTGAAATAAATTGTGGAGATGCATTTGAAACCCTATTTTGCCAGACACTAGAGATCTACTCAAGTAATTTTTATTTTAATACATTTTGTTGATGTACAATAACATCCGATCAAATATGATAAAACGGAGTGATCCTATACACCATTCTTTAAAAAAAAACTTCTATACTACTTTAAAGACTAACTTTACCAGATATTGCAGACAGTGAGGACAAAGGCCAGACTACATGAATTGTGTAGTCCGATCCCGGTATTCTGACGGTGCTCGTCCATTGTAGCTGTTCAAAGAACATCACGTGCTTCTTTTAGCTGTCGAGTGGTGATCATGTAGAACTTTCATTGTCCTGGCATCAATATCTATTAACAATTAGACTGCGCAAAACATGCAGACTGATCTTGTGTCATTATAGTTTTAGAAAAATTATCCAATCAATATCAGGTTAAGACCTGATTCATCTTGAAAGCTTTTTCGTCTAACAGAATAAAGTTACCTGTAAAAATTTCAGCAAGGTTTTCATTTCTTCCACTTCAGCGTAAGCAAGGTACAAATGAAAGCCCATGTTCGTATAATCTGCAAGAATTCTTACACCATTCACCTGTGCGTTTTCGTCCATCATGATCCATTCCAAAACCATAACCATTGATTTGTGAAGGTTGTGAACGCCTATTTCTTTAACTCTATCTAAAGATACACATCCTGAATCGATAAGTAATTAACTGTTGTGAATGCCTATTTCTTTTGTGAACGCCTGTTTCTTTTACTCTCTTTAAAGATACACAGCCTAAAGCGATAAATGATTAACTGTTGCAAACGCCTGTTTCTTTTACTCTCTCTCTATAAATAGACAGCCTAAAACAATAATTAATTATTGTGGACGCCTGGTTCTCTTATACTCTCTATCAATACACAGCCTAAAGCTAAAAATGATTAACTGTTGTGAATGCCTGTTTCTTTTACTCTCTCTATAGATACAAAGCCTGAAGCGATAAGTGATTAAATATTGTGAACGCCAGCATAAAGCGATATATGATTAACACTTGTGAATGCCTGTTTCTTTTACTCTCTCTATAGATACACAGCCTGAAGCGATAAATGACTAACTGTTGTGAACGCCTGTTTCTTTTACTCTCTATAGATACACAACCTAAAGCGATAAATGATTAACACTTGTGAATGCCTGTTTCTCCTACTCTCTATAGATGCACAACCTAATGCGATAAATGATTAACTGTTGTGAATGACTGGTTCATCAACTCTCTCTATAGAGACAGCCTGAAGCGATAAGTGATTGACTGTTGTGAACGCCTATGTCTTTTACCCTCTCTCTACAGATACACAGCCTGAAGCAATAAGTGATGGACTGTTGTGTACGCCTGTTTCCTCTACTCTTTGAATAGATACACAGCCTTAAGTGATAAATGATTAACTAATGTGAATATCTGTTTCTTTTACTCTCTCTACAGATACACAGCCTGAAGCGATAAGTGATTGATTGTTGTAATTGCCCGTTTCTTTTTACTCTCTCAATAGATACACATCCTGAAGCGATAGGTGATAAACTGTTGTGAATGTCTGTTTATCTTACTCTCTCTATAGATACACAGCCTAACGCAGTAAATGATTTACTGCTGTGAACGCCTGTTTCTCTTACTTTCTATAGATACATAGCCTAAATCAATAAATGATTAACTGTTGTGAACGTCTGTATCTCCTACTCTTTATAGATGCACAACCTAATGCGATAACTGATTAACTGTTGTGAATGACTGGTTCATCAGCTCTCTCTATAGATACACAGCCTGAAGCGATAAGTGATTGACTGTTGCGAACGCCTGTTTCTCTTACTTTCTATAGATACACAGCCTAAATCAATACATGATTAACTGTTGTGAACGTCTGTTTCTTTTACTCTCGCTATAGATACACAGCCTAAAGTGATAAATGATTAACACTTGTCAATGCCTATTTCTTTTACTCTCTCTATAGATACACAGCCTAAAGTGATAAATGATTAACTGTTGTGAACGTCTGTATCTCCCACTCTTTATAGATGCACAACCTAATGCGATAAATGATTAACTGTTGTGAATGACTGGGTCATCAACTCTCTCTGTAGATACACAGCCTGAAGCGATAAGTGATTGACTGTTGTGAACGCCTGTTTCTTTTACTCTCTATAGATACACAGCCTCAAGTGATAAATAATTAACTTTTGTGAATATCTGTTTCTTTTACTCTCTCTACAGATACACAGCCTGAAGCGATAAGTGATTAATTGTTGTGAATGCCCGTTTCTTTTACTCTCTACAGATACACAGCCTCAAGTGATAAATAATTAACTTTTGTGAATATCTGTTTCTTTTACTCTCTCTACAGATACACAGCCTGAAGCGATAAGTGATTAATTGTTGTGAATGCCTGTTTCTTTTACTCTCTATATAGATACGCAGCCTAAAGCGATAAGTGATTTACAGTTGTGAACGCTTGTTTCTTTTACTCTGTCGATATATACACAGCTTAAAGCGATAAATTATTAAATATTGTGAAAGTCTGATCATTTTCACTCTGTCTACAGGTACACAGCCTGATAATTCTTTAACTCCTTCCCAAACGACAAAGTTTAGACTTGTCCAAATCGGAAGCATTTGCATACGACAATTTAGTGGTGGCTGAATGGAGTAGACTTTTCTTTGTAAGGGAAAGAAAGCAATGTCAGAAAAGGAGAAAATCCTGGACACCAGTGGACGATTAATTCTATAACCATGTCCACAGATACACAACCTAAACTGATAAATAATTAACTGTTGTGAACGCCCATTCCTCTTATTCCATCTGCAGATATACAGCCTAAAGCAATGAATAATCAACTGTTGTGACAGCCTGATTCTCTTACTCTCTTGATAGATACACAGCCTTAACCGATAAATAATCAACTTTTGTGAACGCTCAATTCTCTTACTCCGTCTATACATACACAGCCTGAATCGATAAATGATAACTTGTTGTGGACGCCAAACTTGGGAACAAGGGGTACTTACCCGGCTGACAGAAAATGATCCGGCATCCTTCACTGTCTGTCTTATTGTGACTAAATGCAAACCTGTTAAAGGTTTCATAATAAAATCATTTTAGAAAATAGACTTATGCTTTTAAAATTCTTCGCTGTCTCTCTTCTTGTGACAAAATGCAAACTTGTTAAAGATTCCATAATAAAGTCTTATTAGGAAATACACTTATGCTTTTGAAATTGAAAGAAATCATCATCGTCATCGTTCTTCGTAGTCCTTATCATCAGTATCGTCGTCGTCGTCATCATTATAAACAACAACAAAAACAACACCTTTTTGATGCTTGTGTTCCTCATAAGTATTTTTTCAGTCCTTAAAAAATGGTTAGAATGTAGAATGAGAGAAAATAAATCATGTTCATTTTTAAACAAGATCTCTTGTAGATGAGGTTTACATCATATTGCATGGACTACCTCTGGTAATACGGTGACAGAGGTTAAAATGCACAAGATCATGAATTTGTGATCTGTTACATATTGATGAAAATGTCTCAATAGATAGTATCCTTTTGCCCCCTGTTAATTCTATCTTCATCATTAATAAAGCTTATACCAACTAACTTTTCTATCATGTCTTTCCGCTTCAAATGCTTCAAGTGTTTTTCAATGTTTCAGGAGAACACTCCTTTGTGCATGGGATTCATCACGGTTTAAATACACTACGAGGTCTGATCAAAAAGTGCTCGGCCCCAAGTGCTTCTGATTACCAGGGAATGAAAATCTGGTCATTACTTTTCAACATAATCTCCCTTCAAGGCAATGCACTTAGTCCATTCTGTTCGAGCTTGCTTATCCCTTCCAAGTAGAAGTCTTTTTTCTGGTCCCCCAAGTACTCGTTCACTGCCTCTATGACGCCTTCATTGCTTCCACGAAAGTTGGATTTCAATTTTGGGAACAGATAGAAGTCAGACTGGGCATATCAGGAGAATATGGGGGGGGGGGGGGGGGGTGAGGAAGGACTTCGAATCCGCATTCAGTCGCAGCAGTCATGGCAACTTGCGACGTGTGAATAGGCGCATTGTCCTGCAAGAGCAGAACACCTCGCGTCAATTTTGCAAGTTTGACGCACTGTCCTCTCTAAATACTGTCATACAAAAGCAAGCAAGCGTGACCAAATGATTTTATTTTTGTCCAATGAAATGCCTCGAAGCGTATCAGGTCGAGAACATTCTGATCACACTTTGTACATGTACATGTACCTAACAGCTGCATTCGGGTAAATTCTCTTTAGCTCATGTGTTATGGCGTTGGCCTTTTGTCCGGGCGTTCTAGGTTCGAAACCTGCCCGATCCCTGTATTTTCTGCTATGAATTTGTTCATTTGTTTCTTTGTTACGGGCTTTGTTCTTAAAATCATGCAATAGCAAGACCTGTTAATTCTTTACCAAACGACAAAATTTTAGTCTGGACGAAAATTGAGAGCATCTGCGAACGACTTACTGAGACTCGGTACAAATTGGTACAAGATATTCTATGGTGTAGAAAACTTTGTGAGAAAAGGAGAAAATGCTGGCTTCCAGCATTTTCTCCTTTTCAAACAATATTTTCAAAAGTTTTCCTTTTTAGGTTGGTTAAGGCCAAAAATTGTGTAGTAAAGGTTTAATCTAGCAATATTTCTATGGCACTGATATATCGTCGGTTTGCTTAAAAAACCTCGTAACTACAGCGTGTAATAAGCTGTAGTTACGAGGTTTTGGAAGTAAACCGACGATATAGGTGCTGGATGTAAAAAGTGCAATAAAGGTAACCACAAACATACCCAGTTTTGACGACATCTTGAAGAAAAGTATCACCGGGATCAATATCTCTGTAAATTCGTGGAATTCTCTCCTTGCATGCCCAGTAGTTCTCAATCGTCTGCCTGGCACCAAGCTGACTGAACTTTCGCACTCGTAGAAATCGTAGGAGAAAAGCAAAATCTGCCAGTAGGTCAGAAAGCACAGGCTTTATTAAAAGGGGTTTATTGCATATGCAAAACGTTTCGACCCAGGTCAGCCTGCGCAGGCTGACCTGGGTCGAAACGTTTTGCTATTGGTCAAATTCCTGTAGGTACAAGTATCATTGTATCTCAGGATCTAGCCAGTTGCTATAATTATACAAATGAGCTTCGTGGATCCAATGTTATTTGATGCTTAGCTTGGTACACTGCATCACGTAGGGGTGCATTTAACCTCCTTTTGCCAAAGCATGGCTGACATGTTGTAACTGTAGGGAAAATGGTTGTCTTCGCGAATGTTTACTAGTATTACTACTATCTCGACTTGAAACAAATCACAATTTTACGATGAAAACTTGATGTGTTGTGTGAAAGTGCTGAATGTATAAAAACTTGTAAAAGCAGCAGGTATCTTGCAAATCATGCAAAGAAGACTCTGTGACAGGATGACAGCCAGTTAAATTCGAACTATTTACAATTTGTGGCTTAATTGGTAAATTTTGACAACGCTTGAAATGAACAGAAGTCTGTTAATCACACAAGACGATTCGAATGCCTCTTACGAACAACTTTAAGCCAAAAGGAGAATTAATAAAGATGAAGACGAAGATGTTCCGAAACCGTATCTAATTATAGATGCCGTTATTGTTAGGTGAGGGTATGAAAGCAAAATTATATGATAACAGTAAGGATTACCGCAATATTTTTATAGTGGACATTTTCATCATACAGGTAATATTTCCAGAAAAGTTGGTTTTATCGCGATAGTTCTCGAATCCTGCAAGATGCGATTTGTATTTCAACTATGCATTCTATGTTGCGAACTTTCTTGTTCGTAAGAACCATATTTACTAGTCGTTTTATATTGTTTTGCAAGTCCAATCCTCGAGAGTTGTCTGAATTTCAAAGAAACACAATTTCTGTTTGGCTTAACCATCTGAGCCATGCTCTGTAAAAAAAGGTTTAATAGATCTGCAAATATTTTCGACCCAGGTCACCGTGCACAGGCTGACCGTTTTGGAAAGTTTCTTGCTACTGATCGCTTTTTTTTATCTCAACACACCTGTATAACTCGCGTTTTTCATTTGGCTTTTCAACAAAAGGGATTTTGTGGACACGTAATGGCATGAGAACCTGCTTGACACGATGCATCATGGAGATGTACTTTCTATTTACCGTACGATTCTGAGTTTTAACGACCGTGGGGAAGATCCATTTCGAAAACTTTGTGGGAAAGGAGAAAATGCTGGTAACCAGAATTCTCTCCTTTTCCAACAATGTTTTCCACTCTTTTTTAAGTTAAGTTTCATGAGTTATCAATTTATGTCACAATTAATTTGTCGTCTGAAACAGCTTTGAATTTACTCGAGTGAACAAAAATTGTCGTTTGGTACACAGTTACAACCCAATTTGCAAGAACGCAGCTCATTTGGTTTAGACAACCAGAACTTTTGTTTCTTTCTAAATTCAAAATCAGAGAGGAAATGGAATTTGGAGTGGCTTTCATGTACAGACCCAGATCAGAACCTTTGAAAAAGTGGTATCTAACCCCTAGTTGATAGTAAACAAAAAAAAGTATCAGTAAAGAAATTTAGAAAAAACCTGTGGGACATTCTAACCAATCCTGTTGCAGGACCCATTGTCTCAACGTTTGAACTGCGAGTTCTCGGTCTTTATCGTTCAGTTCATGTAGCTCCTTTTTCGCTTTTTCTTTACTATTGCCGTCCAGCTGACTAGTGAACAAAACGTCTCCTGGTAAAATTTTAAGATGTTTGAATGTAAGAAAGACTTTGAAAAAAATAGGGGAAAAAACAAAGATCACTACGTTTATCTGAATGTTTCGCGTAAAAAGAGAATAACAAGAGGTAAAAATGTACACAAAATTTAGATCTTACGAGAATAATGTACAAACTATGACTATAAACTACGGAAAAAAAACACTGTAATGTTCAATATTTGTCTTTTTCTCGAGTTAGAAACACTTGCTCCACTAGAACATTTTGACGTTTATCAATGCAACCATATTGTTTTACTAATCACGATAACCATATAGCCACACATAAGTAATGATTCTTTGGGAATAGCATACACAACAGAATCGTAAAACCATCAGTTGAAGAAATTTAGAATAAAGAAAAACAAGCATTTTGATTTCTTGCTAGAAGATTGTTAATTTTTTATCTTTATGTAGATTTTATATAAAATTTTTGCCCAACATACATGTATATGATCCCTGGACAAGGGCCATTATGCAGTCAAAGCCTGCTTTATAAAAATCACTGTAAGACGTCTACTTTCCAAGAGCGATGACATCTTTTATATGCTTTTGGCATAAAACCTTCTCGTTTTTCCACATTGTTCCCAAAGACTCTCTCTGTAGACTAATTGAAACCAGGAATTATCCTTTTTCAAACACGTTAATAACACAATAGGCAATAAAGCTTTATGGCAAGACAGCACAGAATGTTGATAGAGACTTCCAGATAAACACCTGGAAATAAGTATAAGCATGCTAAGGGGCCTGTTAAAATTTTGGCATGCCCAGCGAAAAGTAGATTTAGTGCAAATGCAAAAAGTATTGACTGAGTGGACTGCACAGGCTGACCGGAGCCGAAACTTGTTTTCTAAGGAATTATTATTATTATCACAAAAGTATGAATAGCCCCTTTTAACTTGTTGACTTGTTTCTTGATCAAATTTCCATTTGTATGCATGTTGTTTCCGTTCATGACCGGAAAGACCCTGTCTTCTCTACATACTAGCCCGAAATTTATTTATTGTATGTTTTTTTCTTTCTTTCTTTTAATATTTCTGGTATTATTGAAGAACTTATTCTGTGTACGTTAAACAAAAGGGAATGGCCGAAGCTAAGTTGCAAGAACTTGTGGCCAGATCCTTTTGCCTTATTTGGATGAATACTGTCTTTGTTATATAGTAAACTATGGATACAATTGACTATACATATGTTTAAACTGTAGCACATTTTAACATTTATTGGTTCTAAAAACAAAAAGGCCGAAAATTCATCTATATAGACCATAGGGGTCTCTGTGATACATTATAACAAATAAGTCATCACAATGTGAAGAGTAAGTGCAAGACTATTGTAAGTGCTTATACACTGTATATGCTCTTACAATAGTTTGCACTAACCCCTTGACAAGGATTCAAATAATATATTGGGTCTGGATGTTGAAGGGTCCTTTGACGTACAGAAAATTTACAAATAGCAAAAAGTTTTGACCCATTTCCGCCTGTGCGGACTGCACAGGCTGATACGTGTCGATACTTTTTACAAATGCATTAAGCCCCCTTTTTCACAGAGCTTTGCTCTCCATATATTAAAATCATTTTATGCATGAGTTCAGCTGATAAAATTCACTCCAACTGTATCATTTTCATCATTATTACATTCGACTGTGGCCCGCGGGCGTATCACAAAACTCTTCTGAATACAAGATGTTCATTAGAATGTGACTGTACACAGTTTCTGGTCGTGTGTGATCAATATTGCTTGATGTTTTATAAGCCCACACGGTAACACCTTTCAACGGTGTAGTTTATCAGCGAAAGTATGCCACTTGATAAGAATTTGACGATATATTTTCTTGCTAGAATTTTTATAAAATAAACCTTAAATACATTGCAGATATTTTAAATAATAAAATACATACCTGAATATATACGTAAAAAGTAATTTCGAAAAATCACAATGCCTGTTCTGTGTTGTTTTTGTTCTTTTTTATATGCACAGAGGTGAGGCATGACCGGCTTTTAAGTGTACAGTTCTGCACATAATTCTGGGAAAATTTGCGGTCTGACACCGTGCTGCAGGAACAGCTGGTGTATGTCTTCTCGGTCGAAATTAATTATGCTATTCTATGGAGCATTTTTTTTATCTAAAATCCTAATCCTGCTGATATTACTGAAAGACCAGCAGTGCAGTTTGATCTTGCTAAGAGCTCTCCGAAAAATATCGTAAATACTTCTAAGGTCGGGAACTATAGGATAAGAAAAATAACCAGCACTATTTTGTTCTCTTTGAAAGACATGTATAATATGCTATGAGTAGCGTTTAATTTGTCGTTTACAAGTGCTTTTAATCTAGTCAAGGCAAGGCTTTCCTGGTAAAATTTATTAGATAAACTTTATTTCCAGGTAAAGTGCTAAACAGGCAAGACTGTATACAGTTATGAAATTAAGACCACATACCGTCTTCCGCCGCCATTGGAAAAACAGCTGGTAATCCACAAATATATTTTGATTATCCAGATATAATGTAATGTCTAACATCAGAGTAATGATTTATGAATTTACATGTATGTTCTCTCACAAAAGTAACTATTGTTCGAATGGTGTAAGTAAAGATCAGATTTTACAGAATGTTTCTATCGTCTGCCATTTGATCTGCTTCCTCTTTTATTTGATTACAGACAGTATACAACGTTGAACTATACTGAAACTCGGTTACGTCCTAACACATAATTTCGATCTCCTCGATGGCTGAAAATACATCCCACTGAAACTATATAAGAATTTTATTGTATAGGTTTGACATAATAAGAGGACGGTATAGGTCCAAGATAACATTGCACGTTTCATAAAGTCTGATCTCAATCTACGCAGTCCGCAAAAGCTTCTGTATTCGCGGAAAGGGTTTTTGTAGATAGTCGATTTAACAGTAAAAGAGTATAATTATGATTATACACACTTTAATTATGACGCGCATAAAGTAGGTGTCGCACCGCTGCAAGACTGCTTCCGGATTGTAGTAGTAAAAAGTAGTCCAATGTGAAATTTGTAGGACTTTTGTTGCATTGTTTCATGGGGCTTAGAAGGCTTAGTGGTATGTATTTTTAGGTGGTGGTGGTGGTGGGGGGGGGGGGGGTTTGAGGGGGGACCACTTAGATGTGTTTTTATTGTATATTGAGCGTAATATTTTGAGTCACTGGAGGAACAAAACAGGGGGTCATGGCGGTGAACAGGAGTTTATGAGAGGGAAAATTCTGGGGTGGCCGTGTTTGCCAGGATTTAGCACAAAAAAAAGCAGTCGGTTGACATGCTGTTTTTAATGCATTTTTGAAGGAATAAGGACATACTTTAGACAGCAAAAATTTGCCGGTAAGCGATCTGTGAAGATTTAATGATGGTCGCTTTCATGCTTTTTTCAATATGGCCAATAAACAAGTGGTGTGACACCATTGACTGTGTTATTCAGAGTGAGTAATGGTGCGGTATTTAGTAGCTAATTAGTATCTTTCACGCTTAACTGTAAAACCTAGGTTTGACCCAGTTCTTGGTTTCGATAATTTTTAATGAACAACAGTAATTCTCATTTGACAGAAAACAAATGTGTACAGGTTTAATCTGGGGGTATCCGTAAGCCTGTTTTGACGACAACAACATGCAAAGTACTGTAACCGCTTATCGATACCCAAGAGCGTTCGGCATATTGATATGAGTCATGCTATGACAAAAGGGAGTTTAATGCATCTGCACAATTCGTTTTACCCTTCAAGAAATCACATCATTAGGATCCATAAAACACACTGTGTCTAACAAATCTACTCAATTATGCGGTAGATTTGTTCTTTGACATGCAGAAATCGACCAATAGCAAAGAGTATCGACCGAGGCCAGCCTAAGCAGACCGCACAGGCTGGCCTGGGTCGATACCCTTTGCAGATACATTGAGGCCCCTTTTCAGTGAGTATGGCCTCTATATAAAAGGGGAGTCATCTTTTCCTTGTACCTAATTATTATCAAAATTTAGAATTTTTAAGCTCTGCCCTTTATAGCATTATCTAAAGTCCACATGTACTTTTAAAAACACCATTTCTAGCAGCAAAAGCTCTTTCTCCAACCATAATTGGATTAATATCTACCCTTAGACATTATATTTCATTAAAAAAAATTATGAACAATGCGTAAACAAGCAATAAAAAAGAAGCATTTTTTGCAAGGTTAGTGTTCATTATTTCTCTTCGCATCCATTAACAAAAAGATTCACTCTTCATATTCCAGTATCCCCTTTAACGTCTTCCCTTTTCAGGATCTTTCCCGTTAACATGCATCAGTATTTACTCACCGTCTAAAATTGCATTCTGGGTCTACTTTACAAAAATTGTGTAGATTTCAAAATATAGCAGGTGTCTGATTGGCTTGACCATTTAATTAGCCAATCAGACACTGTCTTACTTTCTAAATGTAAAGTGAAACCAAGAAAACAATTTAAGCATAGATAGAATCAATCACTTCTCATGATAGAATGTTAGAACTCTAATTCGTATCTGCAACAGGAGTTTAACTTTTACGATAAAATTGCACAAAGGTTCAAATTAAAATGTTTTTTAAACTACAAATTACACGTAAGTCAAACCATGAAATTAATATACCATAGACTAGAAAACAATGTGGGAAAAAGCAGCATTTTCTACTCCCCCACACCACAATGTTTTTTTAAAAACTTTCTTCCTTAGGATCGTTAAAAGTCGGGAATGTGTAGGGTTATGAATTACATCACAGCCCCCACTCCATGTAGCAGAATCTTTTCAAACCGTAAATTAGAAAACCGCGCATAATTATGCCAGCATGATGAACATGGATAATTAGCTTGTGTCTGTTAAACATCGTAAACTTGCTGTTAATGCAAAGCAGTATAACTAGGAAAGTATTCGTCTTTTCCTGGCAAACTATCGTTAATTCCAGAGTGTTTTATGCCGCTTTCAATGGAATGTCAGTCATATCATGACAGAAGCTCTCTTTATCGTGCTTATCCTGTGTTTCATCTACACTTCGATGGGACTATACTTACAAAAGGGTACTGCCACATGACCAACACCGCAAATGAATCACAGTCAAATGTATGTCAACACTCTGCAACCATTTCAAACAACGGTCTTAGTCTTACATAAAACAAGAAAGGTCATGGTGTCACGAACATCACGCAGTCTTCATTTGTATCGTGACGTATCTTAGGTCCTTGCTCATGAGATCTACATCCTGTTAGTGATTTGCTTTATAGCTTCTTTTGCCCGTACAAAGTAAGGTTTGAGATATATTAACAAACACTAGATATTCGACATTTTTAAGTCCATAATCACTCAGCCGGTTTTTATTGATGACATAACATTTCGCAAAGTTCTCCAGGAATCGTACGATACTTGTCTCGCTGATAAATATTGCTAATAAAAATCGGTTCATTAAACAGGGAACATTTGTTGCCCATATCAGGTCAGTTTCCACCTCAGAAATCTTTTCTTCCAATCCAGCTAACAAAGAATCTCACCCTCCTGGTAAACACTCTAGAGTGTTTGATAAGGTTGAGGCTCCAATCGAGTGCATCTCACTGACAAAAAAGTCGTTAGATAGAAATATTGATTTGTTTGCAAAAATAGGTTGTGAGCTATGTCACACTGATACATTTTTATATGATGATAGATATTAGTAGCAATTCTTCAGTAAAATGAACATGAAAACACAGCATACCCAACTGAATAACAGGAAGATGATTTGTTTAGCATGTAATGTCATTTTAGAGGTAAATATAATTGACAAATTGACAGAATAACCTCAGCGTAGTTGCCCCTTGTGATTATTTGAGATAATAAGGTTGCTCTTAACCTCTTCCAACAGATGATGACATTCAAAGCCCAACACTTCAGATCGTTGCTTTAAAGTCTTGATATTGGAAGATATTGATTAATGAGTCTGATAACGCGAATCAGCATATACCTGTCACCTAGGTCTATTCCACTTCAATATCATGTCTTTTGGCTTCACTTATGCACCGAGACTCTCCGCAGAATTGATGCATTGTGTCTTTGAATGCCCCATTGACTTTTCTGTAGATTATCTAATGATATTCTTTTCTTTTCTGAACACTCGACTGATCATTTGCGTCATATTCTATTTGTGTTAGACCATTTACGTAAATGCAATCCTCGACTTAGAAAATTGTAGGTTTCATTTATTTTTTCTCGACAATTTCAGAATTCATAACCATGGTTTTGTGTTGAGTTTAATAGCGAATGATTGCAAATGCCTCATCTAACAGCAAAGGCTGACCGACTGACATTTTGTAGGGTACTGCGTCCATAATAACAATACAAAATATATTGATTCCTTTAAAAATAAAATAGATTGAGAAAGACGTCTTCACAATTTGCAAGCTGATGTATTTTGAATAGAAGGTGGTTCTGTGACAAACAGCCTTTATTTGAAGAAAAAAAGTAAATCGTTTATATGACACGATACACTTGCAATCAATAACAAAATGCTCTCAAAAATGTCAAACAAATGCAGTTATTCACTTTTCTCAGATTAAGCATTTTGCCACTTAATAAGTAATAGCAGTGAACTATCTATTCAACAGGCAACTAAAGTTCTAATCCACGTTTAAACGTCTAAACGAAGCAACTTCATCAATATCAGTAGACTTCTGGCTGAAATCTATACCATATTTTGGTGATGTAATCTCTTGAATGTGCTTTCGGAACTTCTCAGACTGCATGTCGGTTATCATGTCCGCTGTAAAAAAAGACATACATTTCAACATTTCATCTTGAAGAATTCAAAATTTTTAGTGTCTGACAGTGTAATTCAAGATCAGACTGCATAAGAGTATACAGTCTGAGCTTGATCTACAATGTCCGCACAAGCAAAATTAGTTTCGCTTGTAAGACAATAGGGTACATTCTCATGAATGTTTGAAATAGAAAAAAAAAATCTAAGTAAAAAATTTAATCCAGTGACAAGGAGGAAAGGAAAGAAAATAAGAATTCAGAATTTACGCTATTTGAGCATGCAAGAAGTTAATAAGCACAACTTTCTTACCAAGAACCTGTAAGTTATATAAGCACAACTTTCTTACCAAGAACCTGTTTGACTGGTCCTGCACTCGGTCCGTTAAACTCGTCCGGTAGGTATTCATCTGGTAATACGTTCTTGTCTATGTACTCGTACAACTTAGTTAGATTTTTACCCGTCGTCACTATCTGTTAATTGAAATGATCATATGATTAACCCTTTGGCTGCTAAGCGCGACTTACTGACCTTTTGCGGGCAGTGTAGATCAAGACCAGCCTGCACAGAACATGCAGTCTGATCGTGAATCTGCACTGTTCCACAAGGAGATATAATTAAAAAAAAAACGCGCTTAGCAGGCAAAGGGTTAAGCCCTTTTTTACGAAAGATGGTTTATATCTGATTTATTTAACGAGTTTTTTTTTTTAAGAGTAAGCTAAATATCTAGGAGTCTTACGTCAGTAGGCTAGTACCGCGCCTTAAGTCACGTTATAAATGAAATACAGTCCACGTACGATTATTCAAAATTTGAATCATATGACCCAGAATTTGGTGTGTGGTTGGCGTTGGCCTCGCAATCCTATGGTCCCGGACCAATACCTGAGAGGGGACTGTTCATTGACTTACGCATTTGGCTCCCTAGATCCAGGAAGCAGAAGTGAAGGAAATTTGTTAAGTTGCACCAACTTATTTTTCAATTCATGTAGTGGATATGTTTACATAAAAAATCCTAGACCAAACGTGGCATACTGGGTGCAAAAATTATTGGAAAAGATGTTGAAGTTGTTCTTTTTTCTACCAAACTCGGAGAGACGGACATAATTTACTTACCCTGTCTCGCAGTTTCTTCGATAAAAATGGAGCAAACATCGAAAGAATGACGTCAAGGAAAGGTGGATCATTATATGTGTAGATTCCTTTAACCCGTGCTGGCATACATTTCTGGAATAATAGAGTTTTTTATTTCATGCTTTCCAGTAGGATATCGAGAAAGAGCAGTGAAAATATTTTTCGATCTTACACTGGTACCACCAGTGAAAATACCGATTTTCACGTTCTTGTTGCCTAGGTAAATTGCGCGTGCCTCACAACCAGATGGGAAATATGACGTCATATACCTGACATTTCTCGCGCTTGACGTAATATTGTAATGCGTTGCTATACGGGAGGGGTATGCCACGGGGCATAACGGAAAAGAACTGAACTTGATTTTGATAAAGCTCCTCCCAGAAAGGGTTAAAAGCATGAAATAAATAGAATTGTTTTTTTCGGTGAAAGATCGAAATTTACTTCATCTCATGAACACCATCGGAAATATTTTCACTCGTGGCTGCGCCAGTCGTGAAAATATTACTGATGGTGTCCACTTGATGAAATAAATTTCGATCTTTCACCGAATGAAAAAAACAATTATCCTCTATTTAATAAAATTGACGTGAATGTGATCAAATTAATACTGATGATAAATAGTCATGTATGATAATTTCAACTATTTTCATTTATGTACGACATTTTACGGGGGTCCCAGTGCTTTCAACTGCTTGCCTTTCGTGTAATTTTTGATGTAATCTGTTTCCTCGAGACACAAGTTAATAAAAAAGTCTACTCAGGTATTTCGAACATTCGATTTGTCATATCGCAGACTTAAAAAAACAAAACGGTATGTATTGAAATACAGATAAAAACGACTTTGCTAGATCTATGCCACACGTAAAAATGAATATAACTTTAGACGAGCATAAACGAGTGATATGTGAAACAAAAGACCTACAGATACACATAAAGGAAATAGAAAGACAACAGAAGTGGACAAGCAGACAAAATATTGAAAGAAAACTGTTAATGAAAGAAAACTGTTGTTGGAATGCATAAACAAAACTATGGGAAAGAATGCAATCATGGGTACACAAAAACAAACTACAGGGGGATGAAAACAATTATGGGTATACATCAATACAATTAAAACTTAGAAAGAGAAAAAAGAATCATGGCTATGTGACTCATCACGCAAAAAGGGACCTTCTGGGAACTGCAAAAAGTCTGGCATGGTCAGACTGCACGAATTGTGCAGGCTGACCAGGGTTGACATTTTTCGCTTTAAATGACATTTTCTGTGTGGAAAGTGGACATTGTACCTTGTTATACAATATCTTTTTTATTTATCAACTTAAACTGACCTGCACTATCGTTGATCTGTTTCCATCTTATTAATGTACGGAATTGCCAGATGGTCCCTTATTGCGTGATGGAACACATATGAATAAGAAAACCAATGAAAACAAGAGCACCGGATGCTGGTCGAAAAAGGAGCAAAAGCGTGTCAAAAATATTTGGATAGTTACCTGTCCTTGTCGTTAAGGCTCTCCTTTGATAGTTAACTAATCTGCGTTTGAAGTAAATATCTTTTGATGTTCTAGAGATATTACAAAATGTCACAGTTTTCGAACGACGCCGTCAGCCCAGATGACAAAGACGCCAAAGCTACAACAGTACTTCATTGTTTTCTTCGGAAACAGCCGAGCTAAATAGGGATATTTCAGAGCTCCAGACAAGGGGGGGGTTAAAATTGAAAATATTAATAAGTCTCCACTAAACCCTATGTTATGGGCACTCATTAGAATCGTCTTTATGAAAGATTTTTAATGAGTACCCACATCGTAGATTTTGGAAGACAAATAATGGATTTAGAATACCATTACTACCTCTTATCCGGAGCTCTGAATTTTTTTTCTTTTTTTTTTTTAAAGATCGAAATTTATTTCATCAAGTGAACATTATCGGCAATATTTTCAGAAAAAATTACAGATAATGTTCACGATATGAAATGAATTTGGATCTTTCACACAAAAAGCCATTCTATTGATTTCATCCTTTAACCCCTTTTAGCACGGAACATAATCAAAATCTAGTACATTTCTTTTCTGTTGTTCCACGTGGCGTACCTCCTCCAGATAGCAACGCAAATACAATATTACGTCAGGCGCGTGTAATATAAAGTTAATTACGCCATCTAGTTGTGAGGCACACACATTTACCAAGGTAACTAGTGCATCTGTTTCCGCCTTAAAGTGAAGAGTTACAATCTAAGAATCGGTATTTTCACTGGTCATAATCATGAAATGCAGAAAAGTATTTCATTGATATTCCCGACAAAGTACCGGAAAACATGGAATACAAATGGGTACACATAACAAAGACCGGTGAGGAAAAAAAAGTGCTACATACACTCATAAATTTCATAACGTGCATATTGTTCTCCGTCGTGATGAAGTGTTTCACTGTTTGAAAATTGAGATCTGTATATTCCCAGACTTGTTTCATTCCATTTACTTGCGTGTTCTCATCGTAGATTAACCACTCGCAGGCAAGAATAAATGCTTTGTAGAGACTGGCCCGGCCCCATTCGGTTTTTACCTTCTCAAGGGGTATTCGACCTGTAAAAAAAACACTTGCAACCCTTGTTTCAAACCACAGTTACCTTACTTTCATGATTGTTGCGCTGCATGAGCGGAGGCACTATATTTTGTGCGGTTTTAAAAAGTACCTATGGAGGCAGCCACATTGTTTACCCTGCTTCCAGTCATTTCGTAATTAAGTCATTTTGTACCTAAGCCACCTTTACTTTTTATTTTGGATTAAAAATGGGGGGAAAAGTACTGAACAAAAATGTCGCCTCTCAACTTGTTTATCACACACCTGAAACGCCTGATATCCCCTGTATGCACGTATTTATCTAGTCTTTGTATGTGATCCATCACGCAAAAAGGGACCTTCCGGGAACTGCGAAAAGTGTCAGTACTGTTATTGCTTCTGTCATTGCCTGGCCCTCAGAGTTGGAAAAAAAAAAACGCAGAGTAATCAGGTATTAACCACATGACAAAAATTTCGACTTGTCTAAACTCAGGGAATAAATGCTGCTAACCATTTTCTCCTTTTCCCACAATGTTTTTTACCTTTTCTAAAACGATTTTCCCGTTTAAGTCACGTTTATTTTTCCGGCTGCAAATGCATTCAATTTGAACAAGTCCATGATTTTGTCGTTTGGTATAGAGTTAAATAGGTGGCATACGTACCTAAGTTACAAATGAGAAGCCTGCAGCCATCTTTATCCAGATTTTTGGAGCCAATATAGATTCTAAATATAAAAAATTATGACGGAAATAACTAGTAATACTTTGATCCGTGGTAATGAGATAAAGCGATTTCCTTGGTTACTGTTGCCAAGGGCTCCCAAGCAACGACATTAAATACACATACAGTATAGCAGATGGGCTACTGTGAACTTTGTCAAAACTTGTTACTACTTAGCCATTTTTTTTCTTACATGCAAAAATCCAGTCCACGTCATGACCTAGTCGACTGGCCGAAGAAGAGCCCAAAAATGGCTGTAAATTGCACGGCTTTGCAAGTTGTCTGTATTTCCACAGGCCTTTGAAGCGCGATTGGTCTATGACTAAAACATCGAAATTTTCATTGCTGGATCAAGGGACACCGTTACTTAAAATAGCACAGTTGCGCATCCCCTCTATATCGATGGTAACAATTTAGTGTGGTACTTAAAATAGCACAGTTGCGCATCCCCTCTATATCGATGGTAACAATAAAGTGTAAGCGTTAGAGGCAATACACCAATGGGCTATTTTTAGTAACGGTGCCCGATGATCGAGCAATGACACTTACGGTGTTCTAAGGTAGACCAGTGTAACTAAAATGGCCTACGGTACATGTATTCCCCAAAAAGATGTCGGGCATTATAAATTTATGACCATACTGTCCGTTCCATTTAGTCTGATCTTGATCTGCACTCTTTGCCACAACTTCACATGTGGTTTTGAAATATTTAGATGAACGAATGAACGAATGAACGAACGAACCAACGAACCAACGAACAAATGAATTAATTAATTGATTAGGGATTAATCAATTAATCAATGAGTGAGTGAGTGAGTGAGTGAGTGAGTGAGTGAGTGAGTGAGTGAGTGAAAGGAGGGAGGGAGGAAGGGATGAAGGGAGGAAGGGATGAAGGAGGAAGAAGAAATAAGAAATACAGGACGCATACCGGAGGATTATGTCCCTTACCCGTGACTAAACAATTCATGCAATACGGGATCAGAAATGTCCATTTCTCGACCTATGTTCGGGTGTTTAGTTTTTAACGTCCAGTAGTTCTCGATTGTCTTCCTTGCTTCAAGCTGACTAAATTTACGGACACGTAAAAAGCGAAGTAAAAACTCGTAATCTGAAATATGATGTTTAAAAACGCTAAGTGGTTTAAATCTATACTACTCAAACTTTGATAGGGATCACTTAGATATTTCTGTATGGGTTTATAAGTTATAACAGTCTTACATAAACTCTTTACCATAATGTAAAACTCTAGATTTGTCTGAAATAGGGTAGAAAACATTGTTGAAAAAGGAGAAAATGCTGGTATCCAGCATTTTCTCCTTTTTCAATAATGTTTTCCAAAGGCTTGTTCCTCAGTGTCTTTAACACTCGGCATTGTGAGGTAAAGGCTTAAGGATCGATTTCCACGGGTCATTTTAGTGTTCAGTGTGGCAATTTAACTTATAGTAAAATCTTACATGATACATGCCACGTATATATTTAGAGTGAATCTTTTAGGGTGATCCCTAGCAAATTTTGGGTAATATATAATTCGAATAAATGACTTTTAGTCATAACATTCGTTTTAAAAAAAAATGAGAAAAAATTGGTGTTTAACATTATGAATTACAATGTACCTAGTTTTTTTACGAATTTATTTCTCAGCGAAATTACGTCTATTTACCGCACTGTCACAAATCAGTACTTTTTACACTCAAAATGCGTCAACAAATCAAATAAACATAAAAAATTTATGACCTGTTACAGTTTACTGCATTATGCATCTTTGAAATTCAGTTCAACTCTTTCCAACAAACCAACTTTTTAGACTTATCAAAATTGAAAGTAACCACAGATGAGATATTGGTTTGGGTTCAAATTATAGGTTTTATCTTTGGGTAGAAAACATTGTGGGAAAAGGAGAAAATGCTGGTTACCAGCATTTTCTCCTTTTCCCACAATGTTTTCGATAGGTTCCTTCTTCAGTGTCTTAAAAAAAATCGGGATTTTGTAGTAAAGAGTTAATCGCTCTTTTGAAGGTCGCTCCAATTATAATCATGCATAATTCAGAACATCAAATGTTTAACCCATTACCACTCAATCCCTACTTTTGACGCCCCTGAGAAAGAACCGCCTTTTGAAAACACTGTTGGAAAAGGAGAAAATGCTGGTAACCAGCATTTTCTCCTTTTCCAACAGTGTTTTCTACCCTTCCCAGAAAAAGATTCTATTTTTCAGTCACCTTTATTTTGTCGTCTGCAAATGCTTTCAATTTGGACCAGTCCAAAATTTTCTCGTGTGGTAATGAGTTAACTCTTTCCCAAACGGTGAAAATTTAGACCAGTCCAAATTGAAAGCAAACACAGATAACATATATTGAGTATAGCTGAAATCATATTAATCCTTTCCAAAACTGAAAGCAATTTGCAGATGACAACTTAACAGTTACTAACTTGATGTTTCTATCTGATAGGGTAGAAAACATTGTGGGAAAAGGAGAAAATGCTGGTTACCAGCATTTTCTCCTTTTCCCACAATGTTTTCAAAAGGCTTCTCTTCCTGACCGTAAAAATCAGGGATTGTTTGGGAAAGGGTTGATTGCCTATGAAAGTGTAGAAAACATTGTGGGATAAGAGGAAAAAATACTGGTAACCAGCATATTCTCCTTTTCCCACAACGTCCTTTGAAAAAGCTATTTCTTCAAGGTCTTCAAAAACTCGAGATCAAACCTTTAAGAAACAATCCTGTATTTAAACGACCTTGGATGGGGGAACGCCTATTGGGTAATGGAGAAAATACTAGTAATCAGCATTTTCTCCCTTTTCCACAATGTTTTCAACCCTAGCGAAGACAGAAGTCACTATATAAACTAAAATCTAACATGTCAGCTGCATATGAACCATGCTCTGTGAGGTTTAGTGCATTTGCGAAAAGTATCTATTTGTGTCAGCCTGCGCAGTCCGCGCAGGCTGATACGAACCGAAACTTTACGTTATCTTTAAAGGTGGCCCTTCAGATTTTGGGATGAAAATTTTACAAGAATACAAAAAAATCATCTTTATACTCCAAAAGCCTTATAATTTTCATTCATAAAACCCTAGTAGTCGAAATTAGAGATTTACTACAGCCCAGGTCGACACCGATGGGAAAAATGATCTATTTTTACATGATCAACTCGCACATTTACACACCGGAAATATACACACGAAGCTTCAAACATAGCGTGTGAAGAAGACATTATGGAAAATAATTACATGTTTGTTATATTATGGAATTTCAGAGTAATTAGCACATGCCAGTCACTTAACATTCCCACAATGCTTTTTTGTTATTTTTGGCGGGAAATCTAAAATTAACTTAAGAGCTACGTAGCCTTTTAAGAGAATACCATCAAAAAAAATTTCTTTGTAATTTTATGATTCTCAATTATTGATGATTTGTTTTGTTTTTTTCATATATATTTCAGTGATATATATATATTTTTTCAATTTGGTGGGATGTGAAATTTCTAGATACCCACCTTTAAGGAAGTGGACCCGTAATACAAAACAGCTATTTCCACTATAATATTAGCCTACAAAATTTGATATAACTAAAACTGAGTATTACTGTAGTACTTTTACCGAGCCACATTTTTTTTCCATTTTGTCCTTCTATATTCTCATTACAAAGGGAGACAAAGTTTACCTCCCTTTTCTGGAAACTAACATGAGTATCAACAGATGATTTCAAGACAGACATCAAAGGAATTTCTGGTCAGCTAAAATGTGCAAAAGTTTTATATCTGTATAAGTCCGTATTTGGTCTAATGCCTTAAATTTTATGCATGTCTGAGGACATTTCTATCCCATGATTCTGTCGCCAGTTTGACGAATTGGATTTGGCGGATCCGTATATTATGTAAAAACTTGCTTGGTATATTGTATAGGAAAGATGCATGAAGCTCCCTTTTGCCAGAGCATGGCTCAGTTATAAAGTATACTGTACTTTTAATTCGGAAGAGTACATAGAAATTGTCGTCTGGTAGAGTTAATGAAGCATTGGTGTGCAAAAGACCGTGTTGTTTTTTTAATCCTTTACCAAACCAACCCGAGTTTTAACGACCCTGAAAAAGAGGCCTTTTGAAAACATTGTGGGGAAAAAGGAGAAAATGCTGGAAACAGCAATTAACCCATTACCACACAATCCCTACTTTTGACGCCCCTGAAAAAGAAGCCTTTTGAAAACACTGTAGGAAAAGGAGAAAATGCTGGTAACCAGCATTTTCTCCTTTTCGCACAGTGTTTTCTACCCTTCCCAGAACAAATTTCAATTTTTCAGTCACATTTATTTTGTCGTCTGCAAATGCTTTCAATTTAAACCAGTCTTACATTTTGTCGTTTGGTAAAGAGTTAAAGGGGTGAGCTGTGGTTCTATCCCGGTATCCTTCGTATACAGATGATTTGATTCCGGTACCTGTCGGGGACTTTAGCCATTCTTTCTGATTGAGGATCCATTCTCTCAGGGTTTGTACCGCAAGATCCCGGTCTTTATCATTCCGCTCATTCAGCTCCTTTCTTGCCCTTTTCTGGCTCGCTTCATCCAATTGACATTTGTATTCTGAATCTGAAAGTGAACAGTATTGGTTAAAGTCCTCTTGAAACAAAGGGTGCTTTAACATTGTCTGCACATGTCATATTCTTCGAAGATTCGACCTTCTTGCTATGACGCATCACTCTCCCCATTTTGGGGGGTATTGTAGTAATACGCGCTACAAAGTAGCAATGGAAAAAATGCTTGTATCAATACGTTTGAGGAGAAATCAGGCCTGTCTTAGATCAAAATTTCTCTAAACTGCAGATAATAGCTGAATGAATCGCTCCGGGAAGTGTTTTATTGAGTATACGTTTATTTCAGTTTAAAATTCAAAGTAGCGATTGTCGCGTAGAAAAGTAGTCCGGTTCTGTACCCAGAATGCCCAAATTAGATAGATGTGTATTTGTAGAATGACATCTAGCGGGAAATAATGATGTAACCTTCACCCTGCTAAATAACTTAAGTGAAGTCTTCAATTCGATACTAAAAACCCAATCATTTCTCTTTCAATGGATATCGCCTTAACGGACAGTGTAGATCCTAGATCAGACTGCATGATCTGTGCAGTCTGATCTTGATCTTCGCTGTCCGCAGTGTATCAGGACAATTGCCCCCTGAGGACCATTACCCCCCCCCCCCCTCCGTCCGGGGGAATTGTCCTGGGGGTAATTGTCCTAGAATCGTTCGCAGAAGGTCAGTGATTCGCGCTTAGCAGTCCAAGTATTCATGCATCTCTATGGTTCAGTATACAATTATTGTTTGATTGTCACGATGATGGAGTTTAACGCCATTTTCAACATCATTTCGGTCATATCGCAGCGTCCAGTGCACCTATCCATGCTTTCCTGGAGTTTCTCTTACCACCACTCCGTATTTTTTTTTTCCAAGCAACTGGCTGTTTTTCCACATAACCATCGTGAATCCTGTCGCAATGACTATCATCAATCCTCGGAAAAGAAAATGGCCGAGCCAGGGAAAAGACCAACGGCCCCCTGTTCTAAAGTCCTGCACGCTAGGTACCGTGACCGGGGGCTGGGCATATCACATAATTGAAGATCCCTAAAATACATTGTGTCAAACAACCGGCAAAATCCTGCGCTAAAATGGTACTTTGACAGGCAGATAGTTAACTAAAAGCAAAAATATCAAAACAGGTCAGCCTGCGCAGTCCGCGCAGGCTGATCTGTTTCGATATTTTTCAGATACGACTATAAGCAACCATACCACAATCTTCAGGACGTGTTTTAAAGACACTTGGGACAAGGGCTTTTGGAAACATTGTTGGAAATTATGAAAGTGCTATCATTGCTTTATTTTGACAAAGTTTTAAAACCTGATAGAGTAGCGAAGAGTAAGTAAGTTTTTGCGCCCCAGTTTTATCCCTTTCGAGCCGTATGACAAATTTCAAGCGCGACAAAACACGAAACATTAAGCACAATCGCCTACAGTCAAGCAGCTCCGATAACTGTCAATACTGAACTAGTTTCGATGCGCGACCTAGCGTGTCAAATAATGAGGGAGAGAGAAGAAAAAATGAGTCTTGACTGACATTATCAAAAACAAATCAAATAATAAAAAGTTTATAATTCTCAAATCTGGGAAACAGATGATCTGGATGCGTGACCCAGCGTGTCAAATAAATAGATTTGGGTCAATATTGGTCGCAAAAGTACATAATGCGTGCCCAGTTTACAAAGGTAAAATATACTTGAGTTTATGATATTCTTGTTTATTTGTCTGTAGGTCTGGTCTTTTATACGCAGTTCTCAACTCTACTTCAATTATATTACGATGGCCAGTGCACCTATCGATGCTTTCCTTTTTTCTGACACCATTGCTTTTTGTGGCATTTGTCGAAGACAATGCCTCTATGAGATCAATAATAAATGTTCAATATTGAATTCTGAAGAGCATGTATGGTATTTTGTGCAAAACCGAAGGAAATAAACCAAATTAAACTCGTTCTTTTTTCTATACAAATGAGATTTTTAATAGCACTCAGATACAGAATTGGACATAGCGTATTAAAATAAACTGCAAAAGGCTATCGATCGTGGAAATACTCCTTTTTGATAGAAAATAGCTTCACCTCATCAGAGCCTTCTATTGGCGTAATGATATGCGTAAGATGTGTCGACCGGTTTGATCCCGGGGTTGTTCGTTCCAGAACCAGTTCGTCCCTGAGCTCGTTCGACCCATGAATGGACGCTACTCATTTGAATGTGCATGAATATTCATAGGTAGGGAACGTTATTGTAATGTTGGAAATTAGATCGTGACGGCCAAAGACATCTCAAAATCATAGTATTCAGGTACAAACTTAATTGAACTTAATATATTTACATGACTTCTCTCTCTATCCATCATGCATCCTTCCGTCAAGGGATGTTATTCCTGACTCCTCTTGAAAGATCAGAAGGAGACGATCAATGCAGGAATGATGCAAACTTAGGCTCCAGTAATCTCCCTTTAACCAAAAGAAAAATATTAATTTGCTCAGGGGGTAGATTCTCAAGTTAATATTTAAATAATATTTCTCTTTTTTTTTTTTAGCTCACCTTAGCACGAAGTGCTTAGGTGACGTCTTATGATCGGTCATCGTCCGGCGTCCATCTGTCCACAATTCCTTAAAACATCTCCTCCTCCTCCTAAACAGCCGGGCCAATCTTGATGAAACTTTGCAGGGATGTTCTTTGGGTGAGGCTCTACCAAACTTGTTCAAGAGATTGAATTCCACTCGTAACTCTGGTCGTCATGGCAACAGAAAGAACAGAAATAGCAAATTGATATTTAGTATGTAGCATTGCCTAGTGGACCTCTACCGAGTTTGCTCATATGATGCCCCTGGGGTCAAAATTGGCAAATTCTGAATTCTTCATCTCTGAAACATGAAGGCGTGAAGGCGTAGAGCTTTGATATTTGGCATCTAGCTATTTCCAGAGGACCTCTACAAGTCTCAAGTTCGAACATAGAAACAAAGAAGGAAATCTTTAAAATTCTCCTTTTCTAAAGCCGGAAAGCATAGAGCTTTGTTATTTGGTCTGTAGTGAATCTGTTCTATGTTTGTAAGCCCACCTGAGCATAACGTGTTCAATCAGTTAAAATGTGGTCACCTGGGGTCATAAACTAGGTCTCAAGGTCAAATTAAATTAGTAATTTGTGGGCACACTAGAGGCCACATTTTTTGCTCAATTTACTTGAAAATTAGCCAGAAAGTTTGTCTTCATAAAATCTAGGATGAGTTCAACATTGGGTCACCTGGGGTTATAATCTAGATCACTAGGTCAGATGAAAGAAATTCTGTGTGGTTACTCTAGTGGCTACATTTCTTGCTCAATTGACTGAAAAGAAAATGGTCATAATGTTTTTTCTTTAATGAAATATTTGGTGAGTTTGGAATTGGGTCACCTGGGGTCATGAACATGGTCACTTGGTCGAATTTAAGAAACCCTATTGACTCAGGTGAGCATTCCAGGGCCATCGTGAACCTCTTGCTTTCTAATTATTAATTCCACACAGTGGCTTCCTTGACAAATGCCACATCAGCGTTCTCAACGCTTTAATTTTTTTCATCATTTCCAAGCAACTTACCGTTTTCCAGCTTAACCATCGTCGAGACAATTGTCAACGGTTACAAAAAAAAATGAATCTTGTCGCAATGACTAGACTCTAATATCGGTCTTCAAAAAGAAAATCTTTCAAGCGGGAGGATTCCGTCATTCAAAATGGTTGCTGATTACGGGCCCAGAACTCATTCACCGTGACGTTCAATATCGCATGTCCTTGGTTAGACATCTTTCAGCTTGGCGTGATAGATTCTCCATTGTATTTTTGTTTTGAAAACCACGCTCGCATCGAAGATGTAACTTGAATACCTGATTACAGAGGGGGCTTTATTGTTGTGTCACAGAAGAAGCCGGCGGACCCCTTTCGTTCTATCATGCTTGTCATCCTTTGAAATACATTCTTTTGTGTACTGTTTTACTGTTTTCTCAATCGTCACAACTCAGTCGATTCCACATTTACATATAACCTTGTATGTATCAAGAATATTTATAATATGAATACTATCCGTCACGTGATTTTAAACAAGGCCGCCTCGATCATCAACCATAGTATTTATCAACCACAGTGAAGCTTTTCACATCGATCTGTCTGTGCAAACTGCCAAAGGAAGGTTGAACCAGGATAAAAATGAACGGAAATGTATTTTGAAAAAAATATTGTGACTCGTGTTTTGTTATTCTGAGTGGAGCTGTCCGATATTTAAAAGGGTCTTTTCAGACCAACAGATATACCTTATTTCATGTTTACCGGTAGATTATCGAGACATTTCGGTGAAATCTTTTCGATATTTCATTGTTACGACCGATTTTTTTTTTATATTCAGACTCACAACCAGATGGAAATATGACGTCATTTACCTTACATTTCTCGCGCTTGACGTTATATTGTAATGCGTTGCTATGCAGAGAGGCTACGCCATAGGAAATAAATGAAAAGTATTGTACTAGATTTTGATAAAGTTCCTCCAGAAAGGTTTAAAATCATGAAATAAATAGATTTTTTTTCCGGTTAAAGATCGAAATTTATTTCATCTCGTGAGCGCCATCGCAGCTACTTGTGAAAATATTATCGATGACGTTCACTCGATGAAATAAATTTCGATCTTCTAACCGAAAAACACAAATATCCTCTGTATATTTAGTCGCATATGACCCTCCGTGATACAGCCGAGAGCATTGATCGAATGATAAACAGCAGTTTACCGACTGTTGTTGTTTTTGGCAGAGTTATTGTTATTATCACTGGTCACTATAGCTGCCACCAAAAAAGTATTTTCTTTGGCAAATATGGTATTATACATAACAAGTGAGCTGGAATGATACATTGAAAAGATATTAAAACTATTGGTGCTCAGCTTTCGTCCTACAGACCACTTTTGAAAACATTGTGGCAAAATTAATTAATTAATTAATTAATTTTAAAATTAATTAATTTTTACAATTAATTAATTAATTAATTAATTAATTAATTAATTAATAATTAGTTAATTAATTAATTAATTAATTAATGTTTTATGGCGCATCGACAGCTTTGGTCATCTAGCGCGCATATCTGTGTTAAAAAATGATAAAAGTGGAGTTGTTTAAACCGAATAAAGTTTGAATACATTAATGATAATAAAAGAATTGAATTAAGAAGTATTGTGTGTGATCTTCATATGCATAAAGGGTATTATTTAGTCACAGGGCAATCCCTATCAACTCAAAAGCTTTAACTGAGGTAAGAGTTAAGAATGTGATAAAAAGGTATGAAGTAAAATGTTGGATTAATAATGACAAGTCTTTAAATTAAAGAAGAAATATGTGTCATTTATAATGTGCATAAAAATATGCATATGATATTGAGTTGCTGGGCATTCCCTGCCCGTACTCATGTGGCAAAAAGAAAGAAATTACTCTTAACGAGCAATTTCTCCCTTACCATACACGTTTTTAAGAAGTACATCTTAGAACATAAGAGGATTGTTTCTTTTAACCCTTTACCAGCCGATAAAATATTTTTTAGCCTTATCCAAATAGAAAGCATTTGCAGACGACAATTTTAAGTGCATTGTTTCTTAGTCTGGGTAGAAAACATTGTGGGAAAAGGAGAAAATGCTGGTTACCAGCATTTTCTCCTTTTCCCACAATGTTTTCAAAAAGCCTTTCCAGGCTTTGTGCGGGAAAGGTTAGACTCTCCTAGTTGTTATTTTTCTTACATAAAGGTATCCAGGGCAAATAAATTGCGGTTTATCTTTATGAATGATATAACCTTTTTTCTATACAAGTGTGTCAACAAATGGAGGGATTTGGCGCGAAAAAATTAATAGATGTCTTTAAAAAAAGATTAATTCTTGTACAAAATGTTTTCGTCGGTTTACTTCGAAAACCTTGTAACTACAGCTTATTACAAGCTGTAGTTGAGAGATTTTTGAAGTAAACCGACGTAATGTTGAATATAAAGATTTGTTTTTACAAAAACTTTATCTCTAAAAAAAATTATGCTGCTTTTGCATTGCTATTGTTTGATTGTATTGGAGTTTAACCCTTCACCAAACAATTCATGGTTTTTACGACCCTGAGATAGATCATGAAGCCTTTTGAAAACATCGTGGGAAAAGGAGAAAATGCTGGTAACCAGCATTTTCTCCTTTTCCCACAATGTTTTCTACCATGCAGGAAACAAATTTCATTTTTGAGCAATGTTTATTTTATCGTCTGCACGTGCTTTCAATTTGAACCAGTCTAAAATTGTGTTGTTTGGTAAAGGGTTAACGCCGTTGTAACAACTTAAATAATATCACGGCAGATAGTGCACCTAGTCATGTATTTTTTGGCTTTCTCACATTAGTACTCACACGACCTCTTTTTCAAAAGCCACGGACTACTTTTCCCACATGCGTCATAGGTGAGTGGCAGAAAATAGTCGAATAAAAAAGCTTGCAGCAACCAGATATTGACCCAAAAGAGCCACGGACTACTTTTCCCACGTGCGTCATAGGTGAGTGGCAGAAAATAGTCGAATAAAAAAGCTTGCAGCAACCAGATATTGACCCAAAAAAGCCACGGACTACTTTTCCCACATGCGTCATAGGTGAGTGGCAGAAAATAGTCGAATAAAAAAGCTTGCAGCAACCAGATATTGACCCAAAAGCCACTAAGTCACAAGTCAGATATGCTACCCGGCGGGACCGCTGCTTTTGCAGGCGGCATGGATAGAGATCACACTGAAGGGCGGCATAGATCGAAATCAAACTACAGAGAACGCTTACAACAGCGAATCTGGTTTCGACGACAGTGGGGATCAAACTCAGACTGCACAGAATATGCAGTCTGACCTTGGATCTTCAGAATCCGATACAGCGGGGCTTTTCTCTACTAGACAAGACTTTAGAAATTGCAAGCTTTGGATCCTTAACTATCAATTATAGTTCGACATTTACTGGTTTAAATACAAATTTATTTGTGTATGCACACAATAAAAGAAAACTAAAACATTCTAGCCCAAATAGAGTTAACCCTTTACCACACGGCAAAATTTTAGAGCTACTCAAATTTAAAGCATTTGTAGATGACCATTTCATAACGGCTCAAACGACACAAGTTTTCTTTGATGGGTAGAAAACTTTGTGGGGAAAAGGAGAAAATGCTGTTTACCAGCATTTTCTCCTTTTTCAACAATGTTTTAAATAGGTTTTTTCTTCAGGGTAGTTTAAAAAACGTCAATGTAGAAAAGGGTTAGCCCATTCTCCATTTTCAGTAAAATAAGTTGCTGTACCCATTATCAAACGGCACAAATTTACCTTCCCGAATTCAAAGCATTTTGCAAAAGACAAATCACATCTAGCTCAGATGACAGACTTCGTATTTTATATGTTAGAAAACATTGTGGAAAAAAAAACATGCATCACAGATGCGTAAGAGGTGAGAGGCTAAAATTCCAGTATCTCCCGCAATATCGCATTCTACAGTAAATATACATCTATCTAATGTGAGCATTCTAGCTGCAGAACCGGACTACTTTTCTACGCGACAATCGTTACTTTCAAGTTTTGAACTAAACAAAACGTTTACTCTACAAAACGCTACCTGCTGTGATTCACTCATCTATGATCAGCAGTTCAGAGAAATCTGGATCTAAAACAGGCTTGATTTCTCCTCAAACGTATTGATAAAAGCAATTTTCTCCATGGGCACTTTATAACGCGTATTACTACAATACCCCCATTGACGTATGATGCGACATGGCAGGTCGATTCTTCGAACACTATGACATGTCTTGAAAAGCGTTCCCCTGCACGTTCTGTGCAATCTGATCTTGATCTACTCTGTCTGAAGAAGGACAGTGTGTGGCACTTAGCAGCAAAAGGGTTTAAAAAACGTGATCGTATGGTAATTGCTTGTGACATTTGTAACGCTATTTCCATTATCACTTAAGCCATATCGCGGCGGCAAATTCACCACTCCGTCTTTTCAGGGGGTTCATTTCACCAGCCCCTCGCACCAAACTGTTCCCAAGACACTTGCTGCTTTCCCACATAACTATCGTCGAAATGATAATAAGCGGTGAGAGAGGAATGAATCCAGTCGCATGAATATCATCAATCCTCGGGAAGAAATTCGCTCAGCTGGTAACTCGAACCAGCGACTTCCTATTCTCAAGTCCAATGCGCTGTCGATAGATTGATTGATTGATTGATTGATTGATTGATTGATTTAATTAATTAATTAATTAATTAATTAATTAATTAATTAATTAATTGATTGATTAATAATTGATTGATTGATTGATGAGGCTTTAGATTATAAACTTTATGATGAAAATATAAATTTGAGACTATTTACCTCTTTTTTCCGACATATTCTGCTAAACCTGTCGTGCTAATTTAAGAATATATCCCTTCCGAATAAAAAATTTTGTCAAACTGGAATCAGCGGTAAACCATGGGTAATATTGATATTACGTTGCAGTAGATGACGTTACGTTTTGAATGGGTCGAGTGAACCGAAATAACTAGTACACTCTTTACCAGACGACAAAATTTTCGAGGAGTCCAAATTCAAAGGATTTGCAGACGATAGATAAAATGTGGTTGGGCTCGTGAATGGGTAGAAAACATTGTGGGAAAAGGAGAAAATGCTGGTAACCAGCATTTTCTCCTTTTCTCTCAATGTTTTGAAAATCCTTTTGTCTGAAGATTGCAAAAAAAAAAACAACAAGAAATTGTATGAAGGGTGAAAAGTTTTTACTTCGTGGCGATTTTTGAGAATTCGTCAACCGTGACTGTCACATCTTTTTCTCTATTCCCGTCTTACAGTTTCGTTCGTTCATTCGTTCTATGCGTGTTTAACCTTTTCCCAAACGACAACCTTTTGGACTAGACCAAATTGAAAGCATTTGCATACAACAGTTCAACTCTTGTTGAAAATATTATTTCTGTCTATGATAGGGTAGAAAACATTGTGAGAAAAGGAGAAAATGCTGGTTACCAGCATTTTCTCCTTTTCCCACGATGTTTTCAGAAGGCTACTATTCCGGACCTGTAAAAACCAGGGATTGTTTGGGAAAGGTTTAACAGAGTTTAAGTTAATATGTCATGGCTGTCAGTCCACCTGTTATGCATTCAGATAGTTTCTTTCACTATTAACCGACCGACCGACTGACCAATAGATTTATTGATTGATTGATTGATTGATTGAGCGAGCGAATGAGTGAACGAGCGAGCGAGCGAATGTGTGAACGAGCGAACGGATGGGTGAGCGAGTGAGCCATTCACGTTTTACTCCACTTTCAACATGACCCGTATTTCAGTCATTTAAGCTCTTATATTCGAGTACATCTCAGGTTTCACTAGTGCAAGGTTAGGGCTCTGTGGTGTCTTACCCAAGGACACTCGAAAGAAAACCCCTGTGCTATATACCATTGAAGCTCTCAGTTTTACCATTCTAAGTAAGTTGAATGTTCAAACCTAACATTGTTTCATAATGATGAAAAATATGGATCCCGTCTCTATGATATTAACAATTTACCACACGACAGATTTCGGGCCCGTTTAAATCCAAAATATTTGCAGACAAAGATTTAAAACTGGTCCCATACTACAAGAATTTGCAGACGAGATGGGCGTTGCCTTTGAAAAGGTGGAAAACTAGTCAAAGGACCTAAAGTCCTGTAAAGCAGATTTGTGGAACAGTATTAAGTTATGATAAGGTATAACGAAAAATAAAATTTCCATTAATTGTTTAACATGTGCATGTACCTATTATGTAATTGATTGACAAGCGTTTTTCCCCCACACTGTTTTGGCCTACCCTATCAAAGACAAATTTTGTCATTTGAGCTACATTAAAATTTCCGTCTGCAAATTCTTTGAATTTGGACAAGACTAAATATTTACCGTATGGTAAAATTTAAATGGAGTGCAACACGCGAAAAGGCGCATTCGAACATTTGCGTAAAGTGTCGTCCCGGATTAGCCTGCGCAGTCCGCGCATGCTAATCCGAGACGGCACTTTACGACTACATTAGATTTTGTGCTACAGTAGACTTGCGTAAAACAGAAAATCACGTGAAATCGGAAAGTGTCGTTTCGGATTAGCCTGTGCGGACTGCACACGCTGATCAGAGACGACACTTTACGTAAATGTCCGAATGACCCTTTTCGTGTATTGCACTCCACTTATTATTATTATATGAGTGTTAGGTGCCAGGAAAAAATTATATAATTCTGCCTTTTGAAACAAATCAGCAACGAACGAGTTTGAATCAGACTGGTCACCGTTGTACATACTGTCATATACGGCACCAATATTGTCACACCATTGTGAGACTGCTTCCGGGTCAGAGTAAAAAAAGTAGTCCCATGAGAAATTTTGAAGTACCACTTTCGTTGCAATGTTTCGTGTCGCTAAGAGGGCTTAATGATACCGGTATATACTTTAGATTCGCTTCAGATTTAAGCAGTGGGGCAGCACTTTAATGTGCTGAAATTATTGTATACTGATTGGACTTTTTAATGTCACCGGAAGAACAAAAACTTGGGGTCATGGCGGTGAACAGGTGTGTGCTCTTTTGAGAGGACAAATTTTGGGGTTTGTATGTTTGTTGGGATTTAGCGAAAAAAACGCATTTGATTGGCTTATGTTTTCAATTCAATTTCTTGGGGACTAAGGACGTACTTAAGAAAGCAAGAGACGGAAAAGCAGATGTCGGGATTGTGTGGAAAATGGTTACATAGACTTATGGTCCCAGTTATATAGAAAATCAGTATGAGTAACCGTTTTATGAATAAGGACACATATAAACATTGTGGCGAATGGAGAAATTGTTTTGAAAAGTGTTACACTACAAGAGTACAAAATATGTATGCAATAATATTTTAATCCGCTTATTTAGCATATTTTCTTTTCATAATGACGTAGTTTTACGTAAGTACGAAGGTTAATTAGCCAATAACAGTACATCATATAATCAATTGTTGTGATATTGCACAAAGTCAACTCATAAATTACCTGCTAACTGATGGCATTGTTGGTCGATTTTATCGTGTTTATTAATACCGTTTGCACCATGATTTCACTCATATCGTCGTGGCCAGGGCACCTATCCGTGCTTTTCCTGGAGTTTCTGGTATTTCGTTAATACTTTGTACAATGTTCTTCCTAAGCTTTCCCACATATCCATCGTCGAGGCAATGAACATGCTGCAGAAGAGCAATGCATCCTTTCGAAATGAGTATCATAAATGGCTTGCAACGCACGAAAAGGGACATTCGGACATTTGCGTAATGTGTGGTCTCGGATCAGCCTGCGCAGTCCGCGCAGGCTAATCCGAGACGGCACTTTACGTCTACATTAGATTTTCTCCCTTAATAGACTTCCGCAAAACATAAAAGATCATAAAAACGGAAAGTGTTGATCCGAGACGACACTTTACGCAGATGTCCGAATGTCCCTTTTCGTGTGTTGCAAGCCAAATGATCGGATAGAAATTGGCTATGCAAAGAATTTGAACCAGCAACTCCATGCTCTCAAGTCGTGGAAGCTCAGTCCGTACCGTACTGGGGATCTTCGGTCCTGTTTCCGACTGCAGTATCGGGGCACCGCGAGTACCAAATGAATAAGATCGTCTATGAGTCATGCTTTGTCAGAAGGGGTCTTAATGGATCTGAAAAAAAGTATCGGCCCATGTCGGCCTGCGCAGTCCAGGCCGAACCTTTTCGCTATCTTCAATTTTTCTGCGTGTCAAAGAATACTTCTACCCCATGATTCAGGCAGTTGTTTGACAAAAAAAGGTTTTATAGGTGGTGTCTTGCTTGGTATAACGCAGTACCGAAAGGTATTAAGCCCCCTTTTGTCAGACTAAGGTTGATACCATACGTCCCTTCCTTTCAACTTCTCCACTGTCATTTTTTGACCTTACGGAAACCAACAGTTGACCATCGTAAAAGAAGATTCGCACGTGCATGTCGTCAATTTACCTCAAAAACCTCCTAACTATACCGCTTGTTTTAGTACGAGATATTTGAAGTAAACCAAAGATATACCAGTTTGATAAAAGAGAGGATTAATCCTTTACTCCATTGATACTCGTTTCTATGTATTGCTTGTAGGAGCCTTTGGAAAACATTGTGACAAAAGGTGAAATTGCTCGTGACGAGCAATTTTACTTTTTGTCACAATGTTTTCTTTGCTATCAAAAGGTATTATATACACATAGGAAACGGCTACATCCTTGCTGTTATTTATGGCCAATTAGAGATACCATAGATATGCCTTATGGAGTAAAGGATTAATATGAACCGCGCTCTGACAAAAGAGGGCTTTTAAAATGCATCTCCGTGATACCAGCCCAAGTCATCACATAATTATTATGAATCCATAAGAACCGCCTTTCTGATTAATCGACGTAATCATGAGGTAGACCGGTCCTTTGACAAACAGAAAATTGACCAATGGTGAAAAGTTTCGGCCCAGGTCAGCCTGCGCGGATTGCGCAGGCTGATCTGGGCCGATACTTTTCGAAGATGCATTAAGTTCCCTCTTCAGAGAGCATGTCCCATATATTGATGAATATTATAGTGTTACTACAAACGACATAAGGGCTACTTGCTGCTTTTCTTTTCGATACGTTTTCTTGTCAAAACGTGAAGTTTCTAGTAGTTTTCAATATGTCCCCGTTTCTTTCTGATCATATGCAGAACAGGAGGTTTACAGTCAGAAAGATATTCGAAAGAGAATTTAATTATTGCATTTGCATAACGCATTAATCAATTAAATCCTTCGTGTTGGGTTTTGTCTCGAGTTCAACAGAGAGAGTCCACCACGACGTGGAGTTGTGGCACAGACTTAAGAAGGATAACTCGCATAACTCAAATTTTTATCACACGAGTAATTTCCCTTGATAAAAAAAACGGAAGTGACTTTTTTCCGTTCATTACGCAAGCGCTACCGTACTTTTAAATGGTTTCCGGTATATCGTGTCAACAACATTCGTGAGAAAAAAATATCTGTCATTCACTTTGGAATTCCCAAAACGGGTAATCGCCATGAGATATTTTGGGTAACTGATTGAATATGGGTTTAACCTAAATTACAGTTTCGATTGATAAAGTATCAGGACGAGAAGTAATCTTCATTACAGATTTTGAGCGATCTATTTTTCTCAGCCGAGACAAAAGATGGGTCTTCTTTTCTCTAAACTGTGGAGTCTTTTTACGAATGAAGGTAATTTTATTCATAGCTTTGTAACACTCGTTTGAGGAGAAAAAAATCTGCCTTGGCTTAACACTGCTTGTGAGTTGAGTAAAAATAATGCCATAAAAATTATTTCTTGTTTATGTTATACAACTTAAGGCGTTTAAATCGTGTATCGAGATATTTAAATTTGAAGCATACGAGATGTGTGATCCATGCTAGAGACTGGGAGATTTACTGGTGTGTCTTATATGCAGACAAGGTTAATACTTTGCCACGCAATCTCAAAATTTAACTACACTGAGAGAAAAGCCTTTTGAAAACATTGTGGGACCTGGAGAAAATGCTGGAAACCAGCATTTTCTCTTTTTCTCATAATATTTTCCACCATTCCCAAAACATTCCCAGGTGACCAGCATTTTCTCCTTCTCCCATAATATTTTCTGCCATTCCCAATACAATTTTAAAATTTCAGTCCCATTTATAAAGACGTCTGCAAATGCTGTCAATTTCGACCACTCTCTAGTGATCATTCTAGATGAGACAATAGGGCAGGGAGACGCGTCTAGTACAGATAACTGTCCCTAAAGTCAATATACTTTTCGACTGGTCGCCATTGGTTACAGAGACAATGCGGACAAAATCAGTTGAAAGTTCCGCACAGATTTTGTGCGTAAGTTTGAACTCTTATAATTTCCTAAATAGAGCACAAAACTAGGATTTAAACATACCTGTGGCTTGCGTATTCAATATTCTTTCATTTGAAATACAAATATTTTCAATTCAAATGCTGATCGTGAGAAAATACCGTGCATTTCATCAGTGACTCAAGCTGTTTACGTTCCCAAAAACAGCCAAAATGGCCGCCACACACGATAAATTTCGTCCGTGATTTTTCTGAGATAAACATGTTGTAAACGACTTCTACAAGCTTTTTATGTAAGGAATGGTTGAACAATTTGTTTTTGGTCGTGATTAGTACTAAAATTTAATTGCATTTCACTGCAATACAGATAAAACCGACGAAACCGAAAGTCGGTATAGCACTCTATATGGAAAATTTACAATGGACTTGAGATGATACGGTGTACAGTAAATGTCCAAATATGAAAAAGATCACCGGGGCGTCTCATTATTGAGACTAGGAGGGGCGCCCTGCTATTCCGCTCTAGAAGAAACACTAAGTCTCTATTCTCGTTGTTTGGTAAAGATTAATTAGTTGATAAGAGGTTTGAGTGACTTGGTACATACTTATTTAAGTGTTATTTGCTCCTAGCCGCTACAGAGGCTTGCTCAGATGCTATTTTTTTTAAAGTGGAGAAACAATAAAAAAAAAATCACATTGGGGGTCCCCTTGGGATCGAAGTTAATTTGCCCCATGATGTTTTTTCACTCTAGTACCCAATTTCTTCCTTGTTTGTCATTTATGCCTTGATTTAGACTATTGATAGCGTCGGACATCCGGGCATTTTCGTTGATCACGTGATAGCAAAAAAGGGCGGAGGTGAAAGCATACGCCAACTTGAATATACCCGTATAGTAAATTCGTGACATTTTAGAAATGAAATTCACCGTAAAAACGATAAAAATGCCAGAAATCGGTCGTGTCGGTAGTTGTATCCATTATCACTTTCGAAGAGGCAAAAACTGTCAAGTTATCAATTTTCCGGTATCTTACAGAAAAAAAGAGTTATAGCTCAAGCGCTATCTCCTTTTGGTTTTCATAGAAACTTTCGTGTGTAGACTACATTATTAACAGCGAGAAAGAAATAATTATTTCTAGCAAACTGCCTTTGACTTATAAGACAAGAATTTAAAAAAGAAAATGAAAAGCAAACTGTAGTTAAATCGGGAAGCAATAAAAATGCATTTGAAAACAAAAAAAGTTTTCGGAACTCAAAAATGAGAATGAACTTACCCTATGTTTAAAAAAAGTTGATTATTCCGAATCCTGTTTACCGTATTTACGAATGATCAAGTGAAAATTAAACAGGGCAGACACATTTTTATGACACGTGTGTGTAAGTGTTTAGCAAAGACTATGTGTCACCCATTACTGCAGTGACATACCGAGATCAAAGGAACACCCGGCTAACCCTTTACCAGCTTTAGCACATACATGTATTTCTCGCTAAAAATGAAACATACACCACAATTTTTAGATGGAAAGAGAGGTTTAAAATTTGAATAGACCTTCGTCGTTACGATAGTCATCGATTAAGAGTGATGGAAAATAAAAATGCAACTAAGAAGAAACGATATCTTCTTCGGCAAGAATTTGATCAAGAAACTCAAACTTTATCGTGTTTCAACTTTCAAACTTTGCACACAATAAAACTCTTTTTTTCTTATTACAGAAATTTATCACCACCCTAATCCTTTTCAAAGATAAAAAAAAAAGACTTTTCCAAATTATAAATATTGACACCCTTCAATTTTATATGGCTTAACTAATGAAACTGAATAGAAGATATCGTAGGAAAAGGCGAAAATGCTGGTCACGAGCACTTTCTACCCTTCCTACAATGATTTCTTTCTTTTTTTTTAACTGGGGATTGTGTGGTAAAAGGTTAATAGTTAAAATATATCGAACCAATTATCCCTGGGTTGCAAGCCCTGTACTTTTCCAACTTAGCAATGTCTGACATGTGCTGAACAATCAGACTATGGCAATTTTTATAAAATAAATTTATCCTTTACAGAACGACAAAATTTTGACTTGCCCAAGTTAAAAGCATGTGAAGATAACAAAAATGAGTGTGGCTCAAAACTGGAATTTCGTTTAAAAAAAAGGTAGAAGACGTTGTAACAGGAGACAGTGTTTGTAACTAGAATGTTCTCCTTTTCTCACGACGTTTTCTAAAGGATTTTTTCTCGGGGTCTCTAAAAGTCGGGTTTGAACAATGAGAGTAATGGCTTATTTGACTAAAAATCTTAGTAAACTGCAAAACTTGGGACCTATCAAAATCCATAGCATTTGAAGGCGACAGTTTAGACGTGGGTCAAATTGTTGAAATGGCTTTTGAAAAAGTAGAAAATATCATGGGAAAAGGAGAAAATGCTGATTCAAAGCATTTCACATTGTTTTATTCAAGCACCCTACGTTTCCAGGGTTGTTAAAACTCGGTATCGTTTGGTAGAGGGTTAAGAATCTTTCCGGTGTCTTGAAATAAATAGGGACAGTCCATTTACTAAAATTGCAGCACTAAAAGCATACTTTTGAATATTAAGAAAATTACGATCCTTAACCCCCCCCCCCCCCAAAAAAAAAAAAAACGAACTTTTTATGTTGTGCATAACTTAGTCATGTTCCAAAACATCTAGCTTCAGTTCAAATTTTTAATTTTCCATCCTCATCCACAAAATATTTAAAATCCAGTTCTCAAAAGTCTTTAAGAAATACTTTGTACGTGTCATATGAATTTTCACAAAAGGGGTGAAGGGTGTTCCGTGTGCCTTTGATCTCGGTATCGCACTGCAGGGTGGACGACCCAAGAGCTGTAACGTAATTGTTTGGTGGAAATAAAAAAAATAACGCACACGTGTCACATTACACTGACTGTTTATGTCTGCTACTGATCTTCATTCACCCTTATGGTGACCATATGTGTTTAAAATTTGGAATTTTTCGCAGGTTACAGAGGGTAAGTTCATTCTTCAATCTAACATATCTATATCAAAATTAGAATTTTGGAACGAAAGCGATATAATTTGTCTTTGAAAGAACAGCAATATTGTGGGGAAAAAAAAGGATGCTGATTGGTATTTTCCTTTCACTGCAATATTTTCAGATTCTCTCTCTTCATGGTCGGAAAAACATTGGATTTTTTTTTTGTAATGGGTTAGATCTTAAAGTCTGTCTCGGGGCAACGTTTTAAAAACAGTTTTATCAGACTATTTTTTTTTTTTTCGCTCAAATATTAGAAAATTAAAATAATCACCATCAAATACCAAGATATTTTACAAGAATGGTCATTTTTCATGACGATACTTGAAAGGTTTATTAGCTTATCAGCCTCTGAAAATTCAGGAAATATAGCTCTGGTCAGAGAGAGAGAGAGAGAGAGGGAGAGAGAGGGAGAATCCTTGGGAACCATGGAATTCTCCGACCTTTCTTTAAATCTGATGAACAACATAATGTGTTTACATTTATTTTGAGGCTCGGACATGAAGCAGACTACAAAAAAATGAACATTTATTTCTATGTTTGAAGGCTCTAGATCCACTACTGGCTAGTATATTTTTAAATGATCTATAGGTCTATTTGTGTAGGCGCATTTAATGAAAATCGTCTCAAAGAAAAATTGACAACTAGCCATACGTTTTCTAAAGTATATTCCTAATAGTTATCGTAACTGTTAAAAGCTTTGATTAGTGAAAAACGTAGTTTTTCTCAACAAAAAAAATTGCAAATAGTACTAAAATATATGGTTGCTATGTTATCGATTCACCTCCGAAAATGGCGACCGCTCGTTGCTAGGGAATGTGACGTCACGCCGTTGTACCCTATTAATCAAAATAGCATGAGTAAAAGTGGTATCTTATTTATTAGTAAAAGGTGATGGACTTAGTTTTATTCATAAGAAACACATTGAGGCCAGGTAACTGGGTGTGAAAATCGTCATAGTACATAAGATCGAGGAAGCATTGAGCGTGTTTGTTTACCCTGTGTAATAGGTCTTTTTTTACCCAACTTGATATTGCAGAAAAATCTTTCATTTCTCTAAGAATGATAAACCTCTTGAACAGCCAATGGAACTTTCTTTTACACTTTTTCTCAAGGGTTACATTAAAAAAATTCATTTACATGTCAACTTGAAATTGTAAAAATCATTCATTTTTAGAACAAAGGTGAGCCAAATTGATTGAACTGGTCGAGTTCCATTTTGATTTAGGATTTAACTTTTTACCAAACGACAAAATTTTAGACTCTCCAAATTGAAAGCACTTGCAGACCACAAAATCAAAAGAAGTCAAAAATTAAAAATTGTTTCCAGCAGGATTGAAAACATGGTGGAAAAAGGAGAAAACGCTGGTTAATTTAGACAGTCCTAAAATTTTGTCATGTGGTAAAGGGTAAACAAGTCTTCACACATTAACTATTTACCAAACAATAATAATTGTAGACTAGTCCATATTGGAAGCATTTGCAGACAACAAAGAAAAAGTGGCTCAAGAAATGATAATTATTTTGGAAAGGGTAGAAAACATTGTATGAAAAGGAGAAAATGCTGGTAACTGGCATTTTCTTATTTTTCTACATTGTTTTCAAAAGGCTTCTATTCAGGGTCATTAAAAGTCGGGATTTGTGTGGTAGGTAAAGAGTTAATATCTTGTGTAAATTTGGTTCATTGAAAAAGTATGGATAGTTTGGAAGACAGTTTCAAAGTGACTGTTTTCAATGAAAATAAAGATGTATTGCTAAGGTCCTCAGTGTACGATAGAGTAAGTACAGACATAGTTGTTTTCATGATCATGCATTGTTTCCTTTCATAAGCCTAGGTAAAATTCAGGCTTGAAATAAATTCTAAATTTGCTAACAAAATGAGAAGGGTCAGTGCACTTTTAAGATTATTGAAGACAGCTTTATATCAATCCTTTAGTACACAAAGAAATTTGAACTACAGATTGTGCAGAAAAAAAAACCAGTTTAAATTGAATTATAGTTCAATTTATAGGATGTACTGGTACTTTAGAAGTGTTGAACAGGTTACCAGCATTTTCTGCTTTTCCTAGTACATGTACAGATCTACAAGCATTCTTCCCAAGGGTCATTAAAAGTAGAGGTGGTTTGGTAAAGAGAAAATGAGGTCAAACTGGACACTAAGTACAAGAATGCACTAAGTTCACATAAATATCACCTTTTATAGCCTTGGGTGATGGATGGGTCAATTATATCATTAGGCCGTCCAGTATAAACCCTTTGACCTTTTTATATACAAGCTATGCTCTGCGAAAAGTATCGAAGCAGGTCAGCCTGTGCTGTCCGAGCAGGCTGGCCTGTGCCAGCCCAAAACTTTTCTCTATAGGTCAATTTTCTGTTTTTCAAAGGATCAGTCTACCATATGATTAAGTCAGTTATTGGAAAAAGTGGCTCCTGTTGATTCATAATTATGTGATGACATGGGCTAGTATCTTGTTTGATGGAGGTGCATTAACCCATTACCACACAATCCATACTTTTGATGTCTCTGAGACAGAAGCCTCTAGAAAACATTGTGGGAAAAAGAGAAAATACTGGTAACCAGCATTTTCTTCTTTTCCCACAATGTTTTCTACCCTTCATAAAACAAATTTCAAATTTTCAGTCACTTTTATTTTGTCATCTGCAAATGCTTTCGATATGGACAAACCCAAAATTTTGTCGTTTGGTAATGAATTAACTCTTTGCCAAGTGACAAGGTTTAAGACTGGTCCAAATTGAAAGCATTTGCAGATGACAAAATAGAAGTGAGTGAAAATTGGAAATTTGTTTTGGGACAGGTAGAAATTTTGAAAACATTGTGAGAAAAGGAGAAAATGTTGATTACCAGCATTTTCTCCTTTTCCCACAATGTTGTCCAAAGGCCTCTTTCTCCGGGTTGTTAACCCATTACCACACAATCCCTACTTTTGACGACCCTGAGACAGAAGCCTTTAGAAAACATTGTAGGAAAAGGAGAAAATGCTGGTTGCCAGCATTTCCTCCTTTTCCCACAATGTTTTCTACCCTTCACAGAACAAATTTCAAATTTTCAGTCACTTTTATTTTGTCGTCTGCGAATGCTTTCAATTTGGACTAGCCCAAAATTTTGTCGTGTGGTAATGAGTTAAGTTGGGACCATGTGGTAAAGAGTAAAGCCCCTTTTTACCAGAGCATGGCTCATATATGGTAGGCAACACGCAAAAAGGGTATTTGGACATTTACGTAAAATGTGGTCTCGGATCAGCCTGCGCAGACTGAGTAGGCTGATCCGAGATAACATTTTACGCAAATATCGGAATGCTCCTTTTCGCGTGTTGCAAGCCATATATTATACATACATGTATGTGTCAAAAAGAAGAGATATGAGCTATGCAAAAGAAAAGGAGAGTTATAATGTATTTCAGTGCTCCATTGTACCAAGCAAGATTTTACATGATAATAGATTCATAACCCTTTACCATACAATGTCTACTTACACGCACCCCTCAGAAAAAAGCCCATTAAAAATGTTGTGGGAAAAGGAGAAAATGCTGGTAACCAGCATTTTCTCCTTTTACCACAAAATTTTACATCCAATCAAGGAAAGTTGCACTATCAGAGCCACTTTGAAATTGTCATCTGCAAATGCTTTCAATTTGGGCATGGCTTAAAATTTTGTCTTCAAGTGAATTCATGTTGTCCAGCAACCAACCAAACCTTGAGGTAGACTGGTCCTTTGCACACAAGAAGAATCATGCAAATGCCAAAAGTTTCACCCAGTGGTAGCTTGCGCAAACTTCACAGGCTTGCCAGTGTTGGCACTTTTTGAAGATGTATTACATCCTCATGTAACCCATTACCAAACGACAATATTTTAGGCTTGTCCAAATTGAAAGCATTTGCAGATGACAAAATAAAAGTGACTGAAAATTTGAAATTTGTTTTGTGAAGGGTAGAAAACATTGTGGGAAAAGGAGAAAATGCTGGTTACCAGCATTTTCTCCTTTTCCAACAATGTTTTCTAAAGGCTTCTTTCTAAGGGTGTCAAAAGTAGGGATTGTGTGGTAATGGGTTAACATAGCATGACCTATGTATCGTAGGTTTTAACCCATTACCACACAATTCCTACTTTTGACGACCCTGAGAAAGAAGCCTTTAGAAAACATTATGGCAAAAGGATGAAAAGCAGGGATCTCCTTTGACCCGGGACCTCGGGTTTTGACGCTTGAAAATCGTTAGTGACCCCGATTTGACGCTCGAAAAAAATACCATAAACGTCAAATTGACGCACACGAATTCTGGCCTAAGCGTCAACCATATAAGCCGTAGGCGTGATTAAACGTAATCAGATAATATGGCCGACCGTCAGTTTCTTATCAGTGTTGCATATTGAACACTGCCGAAACTGTGAAATCGGCCTACGCCAACTTGATTGTGATATATCGGGTATCCTAAGCTGTTAACCCTTGCATCTCCCTTAAGGTAAGACCTGTGTAATGCACTTCCGGTGAACATTTGGCAAAAATTCTAATTGGTTGTTAGATAAGGACAAATAAGGATTTATGCGGAAATAATATTTTTGTACATTTCTAACGGATCAGAAATTCCGTTTATGTCTATCTTGAAACTATTTTTTGATACTTTTGTTTGTTTTCTAAAAGGGGAGGTAATGACTATCTCTTTTTCAATTGAGAATATAGCGGTTTTAGATTAATGAATGATAATTCAAAGAAGGAAAAAGTGGAAAAAATGAAAAGGTGAAAGTAGTTTAATAATACTCATTTTTAATTATAGCTAATTTTGCATGATGATATTTTAGTGGAAATAGCTGCTTTCCATTACACAGGTCTTACCTTAACTATCCGATAGACGAAGATCCGATAACGGTGGCGCATTGGCCAGTTACCGGGTATGCCTGTTCTATTAATAGAATACATTCATGAACAATCGCAATTTTTTGGACACTGTGGTGCAGAACGAATTACATGTTTACAAGCGAAGTTTTACTTTCGTTTATCAAGTAAATTTGACAGCGTCAAACGCGATTTCTTTTTTTGAAATAGCTCTACTTGACCTTTTAAGTTTAAGTGGCCTTACAGAATTCTTTTCTCATAAATTTCTTTTTCTTATGAAGAATACTAAGGTCTATATTTCGCCAATTTTTTTATGGGAGCTAGACAAAGTTATTGCCTGATAATTTTCGGAAATCGGCATCTTCAAGAAAGGTTAAGTGTGAAACGATATTTCTTAGATCATTTGAAAGACAAAACAGATATTTTGCGATGAATTTAATAAAAATCGTGTCACAAATATCTCTAATGCATGAATTAATGACTGGTATACAGAAATTGAAATAGCTGTTGAGCAGACGGCACCTTTTCAGATTTGAGTAGATTGAAAGAATTTGCAGACAATTTAATTGTTGCCTATGAGAAGGTGTTTAGCCTTTTCAAAGGTAGAAAACACTGTTAGAAAAAGAAAAAAAATGCTGGTTTCCACTATTTTCACCTCGTTCGCTGCTAATAATGGCCTTTTTTCTCAGGATTGTTCAAACTGGGGATAGTGTGGTCCGAGATCTTACATAAGATCCCTGGTGTTGTGAAAGGTTAAGCCTGATTAATTTTTTTTTTTTATTGAACCTTTAGATCATTCACTAGCCTGCAAGCACAGGAATTTGAAGCTGACTTTCAATACTTGGCTCTCTAATGGATGTAATGAAACCATCAAAAACTTACAAATTATATCAGTGATGCAAAGCTGTAGATCTAGATCTATATTGATCATACAGGACTCACAGTCATGAAATACTTAGAAAATGACACCAAGACCAAGTGACAGTGACTGGGCTCATTGACTGATCCTGGGTTTTGACGGATCAACCTTTTGGCTACTAAAACTCTTTGCCTGGCACCAACCTAGCTCTTGAATTGAAAATTTTGACTCTTGAAAATTTCAATTTGACTCTTGGATTTTGTGGCCCAAGAGTCAATGACTCTTGAGTTTCAGATGCTAGGGAGATCCCTGGAAAAGTACAAATTCATTTGAACCCTGACTACCATCACCTGAAGCCTTAACTCTTTACCACACGAGAAAATTTTAGACTGGTCCAAATTGAAAGCATTTGCAGACGACAAAATAAAGGTGACTGAAAAATTGAAATTTGTTCTGGGAAGGGTAGAAAACACTGTGGGAAAAGGAGAAAATGCTGGTAACCAGCATTTTCTCCTTTTCCAACAGTGTTTTCAAAAGGCTTCCTTCTCAGGGGCGTCAAAAGTAGGGATTGTGTGGTAATGGGTTAACTTGGGCTAGGAATTATACTCAAGCCAAAACATAGTGGAGGAGGTATACTGGAATCACTATGGCTGTCTGTCCTTCTATCCATAGACACATATTTGTCCTCAGCAATACTCCAACAGTTTTTCATGTACTGATCTCATATTTACACCACAATGTTCCTATAATGTGAAGTTGTGCATGTGCAATTGTCATGACCCTGCTGCGATTCGTTACGGAATTATTTCCCCTTGACCTTTTTTCAACTTTTACTTTTATCCTAAACCATTCTGCATTCTGTAGCAAAGATCTATTTTGTGAGAAGGAGCTGGTGGGGGTTATAATCATGTCTAGTGATACATGTAGCTGTAGTTTAACGAGAACAGACTAGATAAGGTCAAAGGTTCAGATCAAGATCAGACAGTTTCAGACTTTGTATGATCAGATCTAAAATCTACAGTGTGTAGTTTCTTTGAAATAACCTTCATTTGCAATTTCAGATTTGTCAACATTGAAAAAAGTTAGGCCTTGTGCATTTAATTAAGCCTTTACCACACAAACAGGAGTTTGAATGACCCTGAAAAAAAAGCCTTTTGAAAACAATGAGGGAAAAAGAGAAAATGCAGGTAACCAGCATTTTCTCCTTTTCCCACAATAGTTTTACCCTAACAAACACAAATTCCATTATTTGAGCCGCTGTTTGATTACCAAATAAGTGATCTTTCACTTTTTAATGACATCAGCCACAGTTCTACTGCGAGGTGTTGCATTTATTTTGTGCAATCTGATCTTGATCTACACTGTCTACAACAGCTCCCTGTGCTGTCAACTCTAAGGTGAAAAGAGTTGAAATGTTATCTCCAAATACTTTGAAATTGTACAAGTCTGCATTTTTGTAGTTTGGTAAAGTGATGTTAATTGCCGTAATGCATCATTAAGTCATTGATAAAGACCCTGTCATATCAAACTAGAGCTTAGAACATCTTACCCCGTCTTGACATTATTGGAAAATGACCCCTCATCCAAGCTTTAGTGAAGGATGAGGAGCATTATTTGAGTAAAGCCTGAGGCTGAGCATGTATACACTAGCATATCGTTCCGATTATGTTCTACTACCCGCGCTTGAAAGAAAAACAAGTATACCCCTTACGTCATTACCGGAAGTTGAGAGCACATGTCTCATAATTTAAAGGTGTGAATGTTTTGTTGCCACAATGGCATGAGCATGTGGGTGGGAATAGCAGCAAGAAGAACCCACTGAGGGAGGGTGTATACATGCTCAGCCTCAGGCTTTACTCAAATAATGCTCCTCATCCTTCACTAAAGCTTGGATGAGGGGTCATTATTTTCCATAAAGCCTTCGGCCTCTCATGTATACACTAGCATCTTTAAAGAGCAATCAAAACATGAACACAGTAATAACCAACACCAAGTATTACTCCCTCTATATACACAATACAAATCAACTTGGCTAAACAGCTGAACAAGTGAATTGAGAAACAGTTTGTACACTAGTCTGTAGTAAACACATTATGGCTGAAAGAAGAGGAATTATCTACAGTATGTCTTAGATAGAATTTCCTGAAATTTTTATCAGTCGACCAATCTGCAGTGGTGAGAATCAAGTCTATAGAGCAACCTTTATCGAAAGCAGCCGACGTAGATGCCCCTCTGAATGAATGGGCCTTGAACTCGTTTGTATCAATACCAGATGAATTCAGAACTACCTTCAGCCATCTTGCTATTGTACTGGTTGTGACAGCTTTATAAGTCACATAAGACACCAAAACATTTTGATCTTGACGCAAGGGTTTTATCTTCTCAAGATAGAAAAGAAGAGTGTGCATAGCACATAGTTTTTCATCACTGAAATGTTCAATCCGTAATGAATACTGATGTCCAATCCTCGAAGTCTTCACTCCGAATGGAAACGAAAACATTATGCAATCTTTCTGAACATGCATGTAGTCTAAAGACATTGATTGTAAAGCCTGAGCTCTTGGTGCAGAACCTAAAGCAATAAGAGCGGTAACTTTCAAAGTAAGTAACTTCAGAGTGAGATTTTCTAAAGGATACAAATCTCGGAGAAATTTCAGGACAATAGAAACATCCCAAGTAAAACGGTATCTTGGTCTTGGTGGTGATTTAAAGTATACTCCTTTCATAAATCTGCCTATCAATACACACTGTGTGCACCACTTATTACCAAGAATTGGAAGGGTTTGTAAGAGCATAGCTTTGTGAGTATTTATAACTGAGTAAGATTTACCTTGACTGAACAGATAAAAAAGGAACTGGATCACAACTGTCTCAGACGTACGAAATGGATTTCCAAACCTGAGATAGTTCCAAACAAGCCATCGTTTCCAAGCATAGGAATACTGCTTTCTTGTGCCTGGTTTCCAAGATGAGCTGATGACATCTGTAATTTCTCTCTGAAGGCCTTTACCACTGAGGACTGCCCTGAGACTTCTGCTGCGAAGATCTTCAAAGTTCGAATTAATGGATGATATTTTCCATTGTGAGGAAGTACCAACAAGTCTTTGTGACGTGGTAACCTAACAGGATAAGAACATAAATTTTCTAATAGAACGGGAAACCATGGCTGAGAAGTCCATAATGGAAAGATGAGAATAGCTCTTTCAACATTATCTTGTACAATCTTATTGATGACCTTACCAACCAAGCTGAAAGGTGGAAAAACATAAGGTTGAAATTTGCACCAACTGATAGCAAATGCATCATACTGAAATGCATCAGGGTCTGGGAACCATGACACGTAAGTTTTCAATCTAGCATTCAACCTGGATGCAAATAAATCTATGTCAGGTGTAAAGAGTTGTTTACAAACTCTCATAAATATCTCATTTTTTAACATCCATTCTGTGGAATCAGAGAAATTTCTTGAGAAATAGTCTGCATTGTTCTCTGCAGTAGGAACGTATGATGCCGAAACATGAAGCTGTCTTTCAAGACACCAAATCCAAATATTTTTGGCCAAATTATCTAATTCCACAGAGTGCATACCACCCATGTCATTAATGTAAGACATTGCACAAACATTATCGCTTTGAATTCCAATGTGAATAAGTGAGCACTTTTTGTAAATAGACCTTAAGGCATGAAAAACTGCTAACAGTTCTAGATAATTGATACTGTGTTCTTTCTCAAAAAGAGACCATCTACCTTGGGCTATAACACCCGAGTCCACATCTACAGCACCCCAGCCTTCTTTACTGGCATCAGTCATGCAAACCTTCCTTATTTTCTGAGGTTTAATGGGCTTACCATTCTTTTGCTTTAGATTTTTCAACCACCACTGAATTTCTACCTTAGCCGATGGCCAAAGCTCTACTGAATTATCAAAACACATATTAGGACCCAAACCAGCAATTTTATTCCTCTCCATGTCTCTGTAATGTAATGGAGCTTCTAACACTGCATCAAAAGCATTTACTACTGATCCAATGAAAGATGCAAGCTCTCTAACAGTGACTGTTTGACAAGTAAGAAGATGATGAGCCTTGGACATAATTTTATTTATTTTCTCATCTGTTAGAAACACCTTAAATAGGAAGGAATCCAGAATGAAACCAAAAAACACGATCCTTTGAGAAGGCACTAGAGAGGACTTTTTCTCATTGACCAAAAACCCTAGGTTTTGGAGAGTATGAACAATAAACATAGTATTGTCATTGCAAATTGACCAAGACTGGTTCATATTTAAAGAATCATCTATGTAGTATGAGCACCTAATACCCTTCTGTCGAAATGAAGAGAAAACAGGTTTTAACAATTTTGTGAACACATAAGGTGCTGATTTCAGACCAAAAGGTAAGCAAACAAACTGATACAACATTTTGTTCCAACAGAACTTCAAGTACTTTTGACATGCTGTGTGGATTGGTATGGAGAAATAAGCATCACAAAGATCAACAGATGTGAAATAATCTCCTGGTTGAATTAAATCTAACACAACTTTAAAAGTTTCTTGCTTGAAATGGTCATAATGAACAAATTCATTGAGGTATCTAAGATTAATAACTGGCCTAAATTTTCCATTTGGTTTGGGTACAATAAAAAGTGTAGAAATGAATTCATCATTTTCATGTAAGGACTGCACAATAGCTCCTTTCTGATACAACATCTCTACTTCCATGTTAACAATTTCCCACTGTTCATTATTAAACGGAATTTCTTTTGGGACAAATCTCTGAAAAGGTTTCTGATCGAAATGAATTTCATAGCCCAACACAGTGTTAAGTATCCAGGGATCTTGAGTCAATTTTTGCCACTCATCAAAATAGTTTTGAATGTTACAAACAGAGCTTACCTGTTTTACTGAGGCTGATCGTTTGGGGATGTGGCTGTCGCAGTTGCTGACTTTTTTGGAATTCTGTAATTTCTATTCCATGGCCTCTGTTGACCCCTACTTGGGTATGGCTGAAATCTATTAGTATTTTGGTTGCTATAACCACTGCCATAAGACCCTCTTTTATAGGTACCTCTTCCTCTTTGTTGGGTATTTCCTCTCTGATATTGTTCCTTACCCAAGGAAATCAACGAGTCACAGGACTTAATGTCTTTTGATACATCATCTCCAAAAAGCTTTGAAGTTATTGGCATAGAAATATTACACAATGTGTGATATTTTTTCTTTAATACAGGCCTGATCATGTAGCGCCTACGCACAGAAAGATTGAATTGTACTTGTCCAATGAGAGTCAGAGCATCTGACAACAGTGTCTTGGCTGTACTGTTCGACGTAATGTGCGACTTGAGATTTTCTGCCAACTTAATGATGGGTATCATAGAAGCTGCTATCAAATTCTGGGTTTCAACAATTCCCCGATCTTGGGATTGAACTCTTCTATCCATAATTTTCCAAATCTCGGAATTAACTAGGGGTGGCGTAGCCATGTCACAGTTTATTGGAATTTTATACTTTGACACCAAGGACTCTGTTTCGCACTGAGTAGTGCAGGCAGTATTAATCATATTAGCCAAAGATTTGGCAACTGCTTCACCCTTTTCTGGTACTTTCAATTTTGGGAGATCCCAGTCATCCGACTCTGCAGTGTCATCCTCAAACAAGGCATGTGTCATGTCATTAGAAATATTTTTGCTCCATATAGGAGATTCACCCCCAGACAAATCACTTGGGTTAAATTCCACCCTCATATTTGGTAAATTTTCCAACGGAGCTCCAAAAAGGGACTGAATATCTGAATGTTCTTCAGACTGGTCAATAACAGTATTACTCTGCGGGTTGATACCCAATAATGTTCGTAGCTTGACAATGTCAGCTGTACTTAATGAATTTAAGTCGAAACTCGACGGACTAGACCGAACTTCGTTCTTGTCTGTAGATTTAGAGGTTGACGGTTGTACATTTTCTTTATTTGTACACTTCGACTTTTTCCCTTTAGAATTGACAGTCTTCGACTTCTTCTTGGGAAGTTTCGGGGGATTCTCGACCTCCGACTCAGGGCTAAAACCGGAGAATTCGCCACTAGAGTGGTCTGACACGGCTAAGACATCGTCTTGCTGTGAAGTCATTGTAAGTTTAACAAATAATTGTTGGGACTTCGTCCACAATCAAGTTAGGACTTAAAGAATACGTCCTTACCTGTAGAACGCCAGAACGATTATGAGACATGTGCTCTCAACTTCCGGTAATGACGTAAGGGGTATACTTGTTTTTCTTTCAAGCGCGGGTAGTAGAACATAATCGGAACGATATGCTAGTGTATACATGAGAGGCCGAAGGCTTTATGGAAAATTATGGGTTACAGTTGGGGTAGAAGTTAGAACATGTAATTTTGGCCTGATAATGCCTGAAACCCATGTCTCACCAAACCTATTCTTTGAAAGTCTTACCCCGGTCAACAAAGTTGTGAAACGAGCTGTGGTTGGGAGGATAGGAGTTAGGACGTGAAATCGGTTGGTAACAGGCAAACACAGTGCCAATTGATGCCAGGCTGTTCCACGTCTTTATTAGGATTAAAGTATAGCAGTTACGTTTGTAGTACTTACATGTCATTTTAAGTTCATTGTCACTCCGTCTAATTACAGGACGGGATTGACAGCAAGAAATTTTCAGCAGGTTCAAAGTTCTGGAGCAACTTCCTGTCCTAACCTGCTCACTAAGTCCTAAGTCTGTAAACAGATTGTAAAAGGTTGCTAATACATCCACTCCCTCTGAACACAGTTTCAGTCCATTCGGCAAAAATTTTCAAAACGGAGTGAGAACGAGTTTGGTGTGACCTGGGTGGAAGGGATTCACTGCACTTGTAAGGTTATACAATAAAACATTCAAAGTTCAGAGATGAATCAAAAGTGGGACAGTGTTACAGAGTACAGACAAAACAGCGTAGATCAGCTGAGGTTAAAAGATAAAATATATTGTTCAGCCCATCATTATCGTCAATATCTGAACTGTGCTCCTTGAAAAGCGGGCTTAATGCAAACTGAAAAGTATCAACACAGGTTAGCCTGTGATGTCAGTGCACTGCAGGCTGACCAGGGAAAAAATTTGTTGCTATTGGTTAGTTTTCTGTACATACATTGACTATACCACCTTATGATTAGATCAGTTGTTAAAAAAGATGGCTGTTTAACCCTTTACTCCATAGATACTCATTTCTACGCATTGCTTGTAGGAGCCTTTAGAAAACATTGTGGCAAAAGGTGAAATTGCTCGTGACGAGCAATTTCACCTTTTGCCACAGTGTTTTCTACACTATCAAAAGGTGTCATATACACATAACAAACAGCTTCATCCATGCTGTTATTTAGGGTCAGTTAGAAATACCACAGAAATACCTTATGGGGTAAAGGGTTAATGGTCCATGGTACAAACAAGCCATCACATACTTATGGATCCCAAACTGTTGTGGATCCATATGTATGTACCAGGGATCACAGAAATGCATTTAGCCCCTTTTTGCCAGAACATGGCTCTAATGTATTGTTGAGCTTTTCACTATCATCAATATGTATGGCAAATTTCTCTGTTATCTTTGTATAATATGTTTTACTACGACATAACATTCTGTCTCTCTTGTTCTGTTATGAGCCATTTACGTATTTATCCCTTTACAGAACGACAAAATTTTAGCCTTGTCCAAATTGAAAGCATTTGCAGACGACAATATTAGTGTAGCTCAAATGGTGCCAATTTTCTTTGATAGGGTAGAAAACATTGTGGGAAAAAAATGCTGGTTACCAGCATTTTCTCCTTTTCCCACAATATTTTCAAAAGGTTTCTTTCTCAGGGTCTGAAGGTCGTAAAAACCATGGATTGTCTGGTAAAGGGTTAAGCCCCCTTTTGCTGGAACATGGCTTGAATGTATTGTTGAGCTTTTTACTATCTATGTATGGCAAATTTCTATGTTATCTTTGTATGATATGTTTTACTACAATATAACATTCTGTCTCTCTTGTTCTGTCATAAGAGTTTATGCACTTATCCTTTTACCAAACGACAAAATTTTAGCCTTGTCCAAATTGAAAGCATTTGCAAATGACAATATTAGTGCAACTCAAATGGTGCAAACTTTCCTTGGGGTAGAAAACATTGGTTACTAGCATTTTCTCCTTTTCCCGCAATATTTTCAAACCGTTTTTTTTTCACAGGGTCTGAAGGTCATAAAAACCATGGATTGTCTGGTAAAGGGTTAACCCTTTACTCCATAGATACTCATTTCTATGCATTGCTTGTTGGAGCCTTTGGAAAACATTGTGGCAAAAGGTGAAATTGCTCGTCACGAGCAATTTCACCTTTTGCCACAATGTTTTCTACACTATCAAAAGGTGTCATAAACACATTAGAAATGGTTTCATCCATGCTGTTATTTAGGGTCATTTAGAGATACCATAGAAATGCCTTATGGCGTAAAGGGTTAAGACCCCCTTTTGCTGGAACATGGCTTTAGTGTATTGTTCAGCTTTTTACTATCATAAATATATGTGGCAAATTTCTATGTTATTTTTGTATGATATGTTTTACTACAACATAACATTTTGTATCGATTGTTCTGTTATTAGCCATTTATGTACTAAAGCTGGCTATTACCTTTTTCCAGCAATGATTTCAAAGGCTGTTTACTTTAGAGGCCATTCTGCTACAAACACCTGGCAACAGCAGATATACATGTAAATGTTTGTTAACCCTTTACCAAACAATCCTTGGTTTTTATGACCTGAGTTAGAAGCCTTTTGAAAACATTGGGGGGAAAGAAGAAAATGCTGGTATTATGGGATCACCCGTGGCGGGCGGGCGTCCGGGCGGGCGGGCGGCGTCCAGTTCTTTGTCCGGAGCATATCTCCAAAACTATACAAGCTAGGGTTATGAAATTTCATGGGTGGATAGATCTCATCGAGGCGGAGTGCAGTGCACAGGAATCATAACTCTTGCTCGCTTAATTTTTGAGTTATTGCCCTTTGTTGTTTTTCATACTTGAATTTTGTCCGGAGCATATCTCCAAAACTATACTAGCTAGGGTTATGAAATTTCATGGGTGGATAGATCTCATCGAGGGGGAGTGCAGTGCACAAGAATCACAACTCTTGCTTGCTTAATTTTTGGGTTATTGCCCTTTGTTGTTTTTCATACTTGAATTTTGTCCGGAGCATATCTCCAAAACTATACTAGCTAGGGTTATGAAATTTCATGGGTGGATAGATCTCATTCAGGGGGAGTGCAGTGCACAAGAATCATAACTCTTGCTTGCTTAATTTTTGAGTTATTGCCCTTTGTTGTTTTACATACTTGAATTTTGTCCGGAGCATATCTCCAAAACTATAGTAGCTAGGGTTATGAAATTTCATGGGTGGATAGATCTCACTGAGGGGGAGTGCAGTGCACAAGAATCATAACTCTTGCTTGCTTAATTTTTGAGTTATTGCCCTTTGTCGTTTTTTATACTTGAATTTTGTCCGGTGAATATCTCCAAAACTATACTAGCTAGGGTTATGAAATTTCATGGGTGGATAGATCTCACCGATGCAGAGTGCAGTACACAGGAATCATAACTCTTGCTTCCTTAATTTTTGAGTTATTGCCCTTTGTCGTTTTTCATACTTGATTTTTGTCCGAAGCATATCACCAATACTATACTACCTAGGGTTATGAAATTTCATGGGTGGATAGATCTGATGGATGGGGGGTGCAGTGCACACAAATCACAACTCTTGCTTGCTTAATTTTTGAGTTATTGCCCTTTGTTGTTTTTCATACTTGAATTTTGTCCGGAGCATATCTCCAAAACTATAGTAGCTAGGGTTATGAAATTTCATGGGTGGATAGATCTCACTGAGGGGGGGTGCAGTGCACAAGAATCATAACTCTTGCTTTCTTAATTTTTCAGTTATTGCCCTTTGTCATTTTTTATACTTGAATTTTGTCCGGTGAATATCTCCAAAACTATACTAGCTAGGGTTATGAAATTTCATGGGTGGATAGATCTCACTGAGGCGGAGTGCAGTGCACAGGAATCATAACTCTTGCTTGCTTAATTTTTGAGTTATTGCCCTTTGTCGTTTTTCACACTTGATTTTTGTCCAAAGCATATCTCTAAAACTATACTAGCTAGGGTTATGAAATTTCATTGGTGGATAGATCTCATCAAGGGGGAGTGCAGTGCACCGAAATCACAACTCTTGCTTGCTTAATTTTTGAGTTATTGCCCTTTGTTGTTTTTCATACTTGAATTTTGTCTGGTGCATGCCCCAGCTTTACAAGTTGGGGTAAGACGGGCGTATCTTGCGACAATTTGCCGATCTTGTTCAACAATGTTTTCTACCCATCCCAAAACAAATTTCAATTTTTGAGTCACTTTAATTTTGTTGTCTGCTAATGCTTTCAATTTGGACCAGTCAAAAATTTTGTGGTCTGGTAAAAAGTTAAATGTGTGATACATTTAACCATTTAATCCTTTACTACAGAATCAATGTTGAAAAAAAATGCTGGGAGCCAGCAGTTTCTCCTGTTCCCACCATATTTTCCACCTATTCAGTCGCAAATGCTATCTTTTGAAAAACGTTTATCTTGTCATCTATAAATACCTTCAAAACGTCTTAAACTAATTACAAACAAACTAGAACTTTCATCTATCACTGTTTGCCATTTTGTCAATAACAGTTACTGTTGTCAGATGGTATTTTTGATTCATTTCTAATATCATGCTTTATTTCATGCTTTCCTGGAGGATATCGAGAAATGGCAATGAAAATATTTTTCGATCTTACACTGGTACCACCAGTGAAAATACCGATTTTCACGTTCTTGTTGCCTAGGTTAATTGCGCGTGCCTGACAACCAGATGGAAAATATGACGTCATATACCTTACATTTCACACACTTGACGTAACATTGCTATGCGGGAGGGGTACACCACGGGGAATAAGGGAAAAGAACTGTACTGAATTTTGATAAAGTTCCTCCCAGAAAGGGTTAAAAGCATAAAATAAATAGAATTTTTTTTTTTTCGCTGCGCCACTTGTGAAAATATTACCGATGGTGTCCACTCGATGAAATAAATTTCGATCTTACACCGAAAAAAACAAATATCCTCTATATATAAGAATTCCATTATATCCTTTTCAGTGAATTACTAGGATTATAATTTTACCCCACAATTTCTACTTTTAACGACCATTGGAAAGAATCCTTCTCAAAACATTGTAGGACAAGGAGAAAATACTGGTAACCAGCATTTTCTCCTTTTCCTACAATGTTTTCTACACTTCTATAGTCAAGTTTCAGTTTTTGTGTCATGTTTATTTTGTCGTCTGCAATTGCTTTCAATTTGGAAAAGTCTAAAATTTTATCATTTGGTAAAGATTTAATTAACACCACTAGTGATGATGGATATGGTATCACCACTAGTGATGATACAGTTTTAACATCTTTGCCGGAACTACATTTTTTCCCTATAGGGCTCATTGTACCTTTCTTGATACATGTAATTATTACTAAAAAAACGGATGAATTAGGGAAGTAATAAAAAAATAAGATGATGAACTGGTCGTGTGTTTGAAATTAACCCTTTACCAAAAGACAAAATTTGGGATGTGACCAAATTGAAAGCATTTGCAGACAACAAATTAATCTTTGATAAAATGATGACTTCTCTCTTTGATAGAGTAGAAAACACTTAGGGACAAGGAGGGAATGCTGATTATCAGCATTTTCTCCTTTTCCACAGTGTTTTCCAAAGACTTGTTCTTTTGGGTTGTTAAAAGTCAGAATTGTGTGGTAGAGACTTAAAAATCTGTCACTAGAATGGGATGTGATGTGGTCGAAAAAAAAAAGGAGTCTGAAGGACAAGTTTTTTTTAACCCTTTACCACACAGTCCCTGGTTTTTATGGCCCTGAGATAGAAGCCTTTAGAAAACATTATGAGAAAAGGAGAAAATGCTGGTAACCAGCATTTTCTCCTTTTCCCACAATGTTTTCTACCATGCTGGAAACAAATTTCAAATTTTGGGTTACATTTATTTTGTCTACTGCAAGTGCAGTCAATTTGGACTGGTTCAAAATTTTGTCGTTTGGTAAAGAGTTAAATGTATCAAACCCTATTGCAGTGACACTTTTTTAATACATGTACATGTATCAGAATCTATAGTTGATTATCCTCTATATATTGATCTTGAATACAGAGACATTAACCCATTACCACACAATCCCTACTTTTGACGCCCCTGGAAAAGAAGCCTTATGAAAACATTATGGGAAATGGAGAAAATTTTCTCCTTTTCCCACAATGTTTTCTACCCTTCACAAAACTAATTTCAAATTTTCAGTCACTTTGATTTTGTCGTCTGCAAATGATTTCGATTTGGACCAGTCTAATATAGTGTTGTTTGGTAATGGGTTAATTATAATCACCTCTACTAGTTGATTATCCTCTATATACATATCGATTTTGAATACAGAGACATTAAAAAGCATACATGTAGGAATGAGTAATTAGCATAATTATACATGTATGTCATACTGATGATACCAATTAAGTTTTTCCCTGAGGCTTCTGATGTTATTAACCCTTTCCCAAATGACAAATTTTAGACTCTTCCAAACTGAAAGAGGTTGCAGATGACAATTTTAACTTTCATAACAATGGCAGAAAATTATCCGAACGGGCAGGAAACAGTGTTGGAAAAGGAGAAATTGCTCGTTACGAGCAATTTCTCCTTTTCCCTCAGTGTTATCAAAAGTCTTGTACTGCAGACACGTAAAAACAAGGGCTTATATGGGAAAGGGTTAAATGACTCGATTTATAGCTCATTTAACCCTGTATCATAAAAACTCAAGTTTTACAACCACAGTTTGGAAAAGTTATTTTGAAAGCATTGTTGGAACAGGAGAATGTACTGATTACCACAACATTTTCTATCCTCCCAAAGATTGATTTATTAGTTTGTGCAGCTTTTAACCCTTTGCCAAACATAATTATGGATCTTAGGCTGGTCTAAATTGAAAGCATTTGTAGACAACAAAATTAAAGTTACTCAGAAATTTAAAATTTGTTCTGAGAGTGTAGAAAACATTGTGAGAAAAGGAGAAAATGCTGGTTTCCAGCATTTTCTCCTTTTCTTACAATGTTTTCAAAAGGCTTCTGTTTCATGGTTGTGAAAACCAGGGATTGTTTGGGAAAGGGTTAATTTGTAATATGCAGGTGCTTTCATTTGGGATCATTCTTTTATTTAGAAAACTGTTGTGAAGTTAACCCTTTTCTGTATTCAAATGTTGATTGATTGATTGTATGTTGTTTAACGTCATCTCCGATATTATTTCATTTATATCGTGGTGGCCAGTGCAGCTATCCATGCTTTCATGAAGTTTCTTTTACCAGTACTCTGCACAGGTCTCTTTCCAAGCCACTGGCTGTTTTCCCACGTAATCTTCTTCAAAACAGTGGCCAGCGGTGGGAGAGGAATGGATCCTGTCGCAGTGATGGTCATCAATCCTGGGAAAGACATTGGTCGATCCAAGGGTCGTAGCCAGGGATCCAACCCAGGACACCCTGTTCTGATGTCCTGCGCACTGACAACTGAGCTATTGAGGCTCTTTACTGTATTCAAAGCGTACGTTCGGTTTAACGGTATTACACCATGGTATAAATGGCTCATCTGGTAATTATTTATGCCTTGAGAAGTTAATAAAGGCTGTCTAAATGACAGTTTGTAGACAGGTCAGGACATAACCTGATTAGTTGCTGTATTGACCAAAATTAATGACAATGTGACAGGACTGTCCTTGGGCAAGACAGTTTAGAGCCCCAGCTAGAACTTGTGAAACCATTGGACACTAATTAATTATGAAAAAGGTAGGCTGTTGCCGCATTGTAAGAATTAACTCTTTACCAAACGACAAAATGTTGGACTAGTCTAAATTGAAAGCATTTGAAGAGGACAAAATTAATATGGATCAAAAATTGATTTTTGATTTTGGAAGGGTAGAAAACATTGTGGGAAAAGGAGAAAATGCTGGTAACCAGCATTTTCTCCTTTTCCCACAATGTTTTCTACACTTTACAAAACAAATTTCATGTTTTCAATCACTTATTTTGTCATCCGCAGATGCTTTCGATTTTGACTTGTGCAAAAAATTGTCTTTTGACAATGAGTTAAAGTGAACAATGTCTAAGATATGATGGAAAACATCTTGGGAAAAGGAGAAATAGCTTGTATGATGACTTGCTTGTTATCGTGAAACATGGAGATGTGTTAACCCATTACCACACAATCCCTACTTTTGACGCCCCTGAGAAAGAAGCCTTTTGAAAACACTGTAGGAAAAGGAGAAAATGCTGGTAACCAGCATTTTCTCCTTTTCCCACAGTGTTTTCTACTCTTCCCAGAACAAATTTCAAATTTTCAGTCACCTTAATTTTGTCATCTGCAAACGCTTTCAATTTGGACCAGTCCAGACTTTTCTCGTTTGGTAATGGGTTAAGCCCTCTTTTTGTTAACCCATTACCACACAATCCCTACTTTTGATGCCCCTGAGAAAGAAGCCTTTACAAAACATTGTGGGAAAAGGAGAAAATGCTGGTAACCAGCATTTTCTCCTTTTCCCACAATGTTTTTTTTTTTCAGTCACTTTTATTTTGTCATCTGCAAATGCATTCAATCTGGACCAGTCTAAATTATTGTCATTTGGTAATGGGTTAAGCATCGGCTCACCTTTTATGTGTAGTTTGCCGAAGTTTTCAACTTGGACAGTTGTAGGCCTTTTCCACACAATCTCGAGTTTTAACTACCATGTTGGAGAAAGCTTTTGAAAACATTGTGAGAAAAGAAGAAAATGCTGGTAACCAGCATTTTCTCCTTTTCCCACAACATTTTCTTCCCCCATCCAAAACAAAAATCATCATTTCGATTACATTATATTGTCATCTGCAAATCTATCAATTTGGACTGGTCCAAATTTTTGTCATTTAGTAAAGAGATAGTGTGATAGCAGTATAGAATAATATTTTGACATGTAAATAAAAGCTTTGTCTCTCTCTTGTAGAGCATAAAGTGATCATCGTTGGCCTAGATAATGCTGGAAAAACCACCATTTTATATCAGTTGTAAGTAGGACAGTTTTTATCGTACATTGTAATTTTAGGTTGAATATCTGTACATAGCCTTTGATTATCTTTTTAGCCATTGTTTTGAAATCCTTCGCTATAAAAACTCAAAATGTAATGTTTTTCCATTTCTGAAAAATAGTACTGATGCTTGTTCTGTATGACGTGGAGTTTTTAGCTTGGCTTTTTTTCAAAGAAAATGTACTGTAGGGGTATAATACCATACTATCATTATCTGCATTGTCCATGTGCTAAAACACTGTCACTTGTAAAGATATAGAGTAACTTAAATGAGTATTTATGTTTTATCATTTTTATCAAACAAGTTGACTAGAATTGTATGACACGAGCGTTATCGAGGGTCAAATGCAGTTTAGTCAATGAGTCTGATAAAAATGATAACACATAAACACTCATGTGAGATTCTATTTATTCATAAAACAAATGACAGGCAAAAAATATCCTGCCTCATCACCTTTTGCCTATATACCGTTTACAGTTTCATGTTTACAATTGTATTTTGGTTTCAAATGTGTACATAACAACGTAAATAGCTCAATGACAGATACACAGAAAGTACCGTATAACAAAACTGTCTCTAGAGGGGCAAGTACAAGTAATGCAGTAGTTTTGGTGTAGTTTTGTTGTTTTTAAAAACCTTTCCCAAACAATCCCTGGTTTTTACAACCCTGAGATAGATGCCTTTTGAAAACATTGTGGGAAAAGAGGAAGGTGCTGGTTACCAGCATTTCTTCTTTTCTTACATTGTTTTCTGCCCTGTTCGAATCAAATTTCAATTTTTGAGTTACGTTTATTTTGTCGTCTGCAGATGTTTTCGATTTGGACCAGTATAAAATTTTGTTGTGTGGTAAAGACTTAATTAAAAATATGAAAATCAAAAACTATTCACTCATTCTATTTGCAACAATGGCATTTTTTCTTTAAAATGGCAAACAGTTATGATTTCCGGCGGTTGGTTTCTCAAGCTTATGACAAAAAATTGAACAGAACCAGGACCCAATCGTGGGTAACCAGCATTTTCTCCTTTTCCCACAATGTTTTGAAAAGCCTTTTCCAAATCGCTAAAACTCAATATTGTGTGGAAAGAGGGTTAAATAGTGTGTCTCTGTAAAAGATTAGGTCTCCAAGCTACATATAGGTCAAGCAACAGTTGCCTGTGGTTTTGTTATCACAATGAACTGAAGCTGACCTATTTCTGAAATGTAACAATACAGTGATTGTGACCTATTTTTTCAAATGTAACTAAAAAATGAAATACTTTTCAACAAATAGTAAAATTTTGGACTTGTCCAAATAGACAGCTTTAATTTTGTAGACGAGAAATTGACAGTCATGCTCAAAAAATGGAATTTGCTTTTGTAAGGGTGAAAACAGTGTTAGAAAAACAAAAAGATGCTGATTGCCAGCATATTCTCCTTTGTCTACAGTGTTTTCAAAACCTGTCATCATGAGGTCATTAAAAGTAGGAATTGTGTGATAAAGGGTTAACCCATTACCACACAATCCCTACTTTTGACGACCCTGAGAATGAAGCATTTTGAAAACATTGTGGGAAAAGGAGAAAATGCTGGTAACCAGCATTTTCTCCTTTTCCCACAATGTTTTCTACCCTTCACAACACAAATTTCAAATTTTCAGTCACTTTTATTTTGTCGTCTTCAAATGCTGTCAATTTGGACAACCCAAAACTTTGGTCGTTTGGTAATGAGTTAAAACTCTTTACCAATCAACAAAACTTAGAGAAAACATTAGTTTAACATATTTATTTTACGTCAATTGAAAAATAAGTTCTTAAAACTTGTACTTAATATCTCGATTCTGCTTTACTTGATCACCTACAAATGGTGTGAACTTGGACAAGTTAAAAGTTTAGCTGTTTGGTAAATGGTAAATAGTATAAGTTATTCTTGTTGTTTTTCCTCAAACAGTTTAATGAATGAGGTTGTACATACGTCACCAACCATAGGAAGCAATGTGGAAGAAGTTGTGTGGAAAAACATCCACTTTTTGATGTGGGACATTGGGGGACAGGAGTCATTGAGGGCAGCCTGGAATACTTACTATACCAATGCACAGGTCAGTTGGCAATTTTCTGTTAAGCATTATACCCCAAAGATTGATTAATCCTTGGGTTTATTTTCATATTTCATCAATCTGTCCATCTGTCTGTCTATTTTTCCATCCATTCATCCACCTCTCCATCCACCAACCCATCCATGCAGCCATCCTCCAACTCTTCCATCCATCCAACCACCCAATCACCCATCCATCCATCCATTCACCAACCCACTCATCCATCCATCCATCCATCCATCCACCCAGGGCTTCCCCTGCAAGTTTTAATTTTTGCGCCATCAAATTCGCCACTTCATAAAAATTGGGGCCAGTAGGAGCCAACTGAAGTAGCCACATAGTGCTTTAGATACTTCAGTTTATTGGCCAATGCTAAAGCTTCTAAATACATTGCTTAATAGTGCTGTACAAGCTTACTTATGTTTTTTTTTCCCCAATGGTTTCAAGGCTTTGAGCTGCAGGGACATAGAATTTTAAAATTAATACAGCTCCTTAATTCTATGACTGCCAATCTGTTAGAATTCCATCAGTGTTTAAGAAATTCAGGATGAAATTTGGGATTGTGTGGTGAAGGGTTACCACATCATTTCTTTTATCCTGAAAATACATATGTTTAATTTTTTAAAAGGTCCTTTTATTCTGGTCTTTTCTCTCAGTATGAGTGTCCTATATAGTAACTTGTTCCTGTGCTGTCACTAAGACAAAGTGGTCTATAAAATGTAATCCCCCCCCCCCCCCACAATCATTCAGCATTTTCACATCATAAAATCATCCGTGTTTTTCCTCATTATAAGACATATTTTAGCACCTACTTTAGAGTTTTATACATATATTTGTGTAAACTTGCTGTTTTAAGTCATCATCAAAGCTAAAGACAGTCTGAAATGCTTTTGATCGGACAATGACAAACTGACATGTTGTTGTGTCATGGGTTTTCACGCTTTTTCGACGATCCATTTTTTCATATCAGTTAATTTTCAGAAATTGTTTTCAGCATTATTGTGCATAAAATTTTCGGTATATGTAGCAATTTGATCCAAAATCTGTCATTTTTACGCTAGATAAGCAGATCAATACCATTATCATGTTTTTCATTAACAACATCGATAAATACACGCGATAAATTTCTAGCCAGTGAAAGGATGTAGACCAGGTAACCAGGTAAGGCATACTGAAGGCGTGGCTTTACAAATTATGGGCTGCGACTAAATCTTGTATCTGATAACTGATTGGTTTGATATAGAGTGCTCAAAGGGGTGTGACGAAATATTGATATTTGATTGTTTAGCAGTGGTGTGTATGCAATTATGGTGTACAATTTAGACAAGACCGTTAAGGTGTGATAAACAGTTATGCAGGCTTCCTTTATACTTGATACATACTGTGTATGTCAGAGGATAGTTTACAGACATTTACTTGTCGCCAATACATTCGCCAGTGCTTCATTTTTGGTGCCATTTTCTCTAAATTTTCGCATTTGGCGCCACTGGCGATCGACAGCGGGAGCCCTGATCCACCTGTCCATTCGTCCATCATCCATCCATCCACTTATCCATCCATCCATCCAGTCCATTCATCCAGTCCATCTAGTCCATTTAGTATTTTCTTGGAGTTCGATTCAGAAACAATCTTCTGTCATGGTTTATTATCAACAAACCACAGTAACTGATGTGATTTATGAGGCACAATTGATAATCCACAAGGGTAATAGCTCTTCACTCTTCACCAAACAACAAAATTTAAGAGTGATTCATTTGGAATGCATTTGTAGACAACAAATCAAAAATTGCACAAATTATAAAATTGCCTTTTGTAAGGGAAGAAAACATTATGGGAAAAGGAGAAAATGCTGGATACCAGTGGCAGCATTTTCTCCTTTTTCCACAATGTTTTCAAAAGTCATTCTTTCAGGGGTGGTTAAAACTCATAACTGTATATTAAAGAGTTAAGCCCTTTGCCAAAGAACACATTTTAGACTCTTCCAAACTGAAAGAGTTTTGCAGACAACAATTTTAAATTTGATTAAAATGGTAGAAAGTTCTCCTAAAGGATAGAAAACACTGTGGGAAAAGGAGAATTTGCTCGTTACGAGCAATTTCTCCTTTTCCCACACTGTTTTCAAAAGACTTGTACTGCAGTCCCATAAAAACCAGGGCTTGTTTGGGAATACCATTCATTCAGTCAATATAATACTTTACCTGCCCACATAGCTCAGACTGTAAAGATTATGACTTGTAAAAATCAAGTCTTTGGTCACTGGAGGCTGTGGGTTGGAACCCCAGGGCTGACCACCCAAAATTATCAAATAGCCTTTTGAGTGAGATGTTAAACTGAAGTCTTGTGTGATGGTACTTTACTCTGAGAATGTTAAAGAATTAAATGTAACCAAGTGTACTTAAGGATCGGCAATGTCACGTATCAATCTTGCACTATCCCCTGTTACAAAACTATTATACTACAAAGAAATTTCTCATGATCTGATTGGATAATATGCCCTGAACATATACATGTACATCATATTCCCTTGCAAAACTGATGTAAAAGCAGTTTCCCTTTTGGGAGCCACGTATATATAATTACACTATCAAAACAACATCCAAAATGGTGGCATCGATCAAGATTATGCACCAAGTTGCACGTTTTAGCATGTACATATTACCAAGGTTTCAGTGACGTCAATTCCCAGTGATGTCAGTTTTCATTCAATTGGGGTACTCAGAAGGGAAATTCTACTTCATCAGCGTACTTAATTTTTTTAAAACAAAACAATGTAAGTAAAATTCACATAGCAAACATTGAAATGGTAAAACTTTGCAGTATAATAGATTTGTCATTAGGTTAGGTGTAAGGGGACTTGGAAACTTGTTCATGGCCTTCGGGCCGGTGGCGACATAATTCAACTATGAATAAGCTTCCAGTCCCCTGCCACTTGAACATGAAATTAATACTGTCCTTAAAAGGTGTCGTCTAAATGGGCAACCAGTTGCTATGGTAAATAAATGCAAATTTAATCAGTAGTATATGTGCCTCTATACAGGTTCTACTGTGTAATGCTACATGTTTTGTTCACAGTTTGTAATACTTGTGATCGACAGTACAGACAGGGAGCGTTTATCTGTTACCAAAGAAGAGTTATATAAAATGCTAGCCAATGAGGTAAGTTGCAGCCCTTTGTGGCGTCTTTTTACCCTATACAACGCAATGACGACCTTTGACGACTCTGAGGTAGAAGCCTTTTGAAACATTGTGGGAAAAGAAGGAAATGCTGGTAAGCTGGTAACCAGTATTTTCTTCTCTTCCCAGAATGGTTTCTACCCTTCACAAAACAAATTGCAGACTCTCAAGCACTTTTATTTTGTTGTCTGCAAATGCTTTCAATTTGGACAAGCCTAAAATATTGTTGTTTGGTAATGAGTTAACTCTTTACCTACAAAACAATGGAATTTTTGGACCCAACCAAATTGAAGGCATTTGCAGACGACAAATTCACTGTGTATTATAAAATGACAATTTCTCATACTGATAGGGTAGAAAACATTGTGGAAAAGGGAGAAAATGCTACCAGCATTTTCTCCTTTTCCCACAATGTTTTCGAAAGTCTCATATACCAGGGTTGTTGAAAGTCAGGATTTTGTCATAAAGGAATAACCTTTTTCTTTAGAGAAAGGGGACCAATGAGGGGAGTATATTTTGGTTTAACCCATTACCACACAACCCCGAGTTTTAACGACCCTTTAGGAGAAGGCTTTTGAAAACATTGTGGGAAAAGGAGAAAATGCTGGTAACCAGCATTTTCTCCTTTTCCCGCAGTGTTTTCTACCCTTCCAAAACCAAATTTCAATTTTTCAGTCACCTTTATTTTGTGGCCTGCAAATGCTTTCAATTTGAACCAGTCTAAAATTTTGTCATGTGGTAAAGAGTTAACCCTTTACCAGATGACAAAATTTTAACACTGTCCAAACTGAAAGCATATGCAGACAGCAAATTTTGGATTTGTACAAATGAGGTGATGTTCTCTGATTGGGTAGAAAACATTGTGCAAAAAGGAGAAATTGCTTGTTACAAGCAATTTCCCCTGTTTCTACAATAGGTTTCCTTTCCCAGGGTCATTAAAACCTGTGATTATTGAAAAAAGGGTTAAATAATTAACCCCTTACCTAACAATCCTGATAATAAACAACCCTTAGGAATAAAGACTTTGAAAACATTGTTGGAAAAGAAGAGAATACCAATCACCAATATCTCTCACAAAGTTTTTGAAGCCATCATCCATTTGGGTCATATATACGAGATGAAAAGGTCGCAAATGAAAAAATATCAATCTAGTAAGTATCCTTTTTGTATTTAGAGTACCACATTATTACTAGAGTACCAAAATTTTAAAGGATAGAATAATATGCTAAATGAATATTGATAGGGACAAAGTCCCCAAAATAACTTTAGTAATTAAGGAACACAACAAAGTAGTAAAAGCTATTTACAGTATAATTAGACAGATTATTATTTTCTTCGCTGTGTGACTGTATTTCGTATAATCACATAAATGAAATCCTGGATTGGAAACTTTATTATATTATGATGAATTTTCCATCGAAGCTTTTTATATCTGCTCTATGAAAAGGGGACTTAATGCATCTGCAATCATGGTATCAACCCAATTCAGTCCATGGAAGTCGTGGTTACCAGCATTTTCTCCTTTTCCCACAGTATTTGCAGAAGTTTTGTTTTCCAGGGTCTTACTGAAGAAGGCTCTTTAGAATGTAGTGGGAATGCAAGAAATTGCTGGTAACCAGCATTTTCTCCTTTTCCCACAATAATTTGTACGCTTTCAGAAACAAATTCCATCATCTCTGCAACAAAGCTAGTGCTTTAAACCTTTACCAATCAACAAAATTTTAGCCTTGTCCATATTGAAAGCATTTGCAGAGGACAATTTCTCTGTGTTTCAAATTTTGTAATATTTTTTAGACAGGCTATAAAACATGGTGGGAAAAGGAGAAAATGCTGGTTACCAGCATTTTCTCCTTTTCCAACAATGTTTTCAAAAGCGTTCTTTTTCAGGGTTGCTAAAAGTCGGCATCGTGTGGTAAACAGTTAAATTTGAACAAGTCAAAAATTTTGCTGTTTGGTAAACAATGAAGATGTGGCCAATGTGATAATAATGCACTTATACCTACACTATGTATTCACTTGTCATGATGTTTCTTTCTTTCTCACAGGATTTGAAGAGGTCTTCAGTGCTAATTTTCGCCAACAAACAAGACATCAAAGGTTCCATGTCTGCTGCTGAGATATCTCAACATTTAAATCTAACGACTATAAAAGACCACCCGTGGCATATACAGGCTTGCTGTGCTTTAACTGGGGAGGGGTACGCTTGTATTTCCTTCTTTCCTTCATCTCACCATTGATGTTTTGACGGTAATGTGGGAAAGCAGCCAGTGGCTTGGAAAGAATAAGTATTGGTAAAAGAAATTCAGGGAAAGCATAGTTATGTGTACATTTGTATTGGTTGGCATAGTTTAAATAATGTTGAAAACAGTGTGAAATATTATTTTATTAAGAATCAGTCCTTTTCCCACAATGTTTTCAAAAGCCTTTTTTCTCTGGATCATTTAAACTCTGGATCACGCGGTAAATGGTAAGAGACTCTGGGTATGTGCTTGCTTAACTCATTATCCCACAAGGAAATTTTAGACAGTCCATATTCAAAGCATTTGTAGATAACAAATTAAAAATCCAATATTTCAGTTTGGTTCTGAAAAGATAGAAAACATTGTTGGAAAAGGAGAAAATGCTGGTATTCAGTATTTTTTCCTTTTCCAACAATGTTTTCCACCCTATTCTTCCTGAGGGTTGTTAAAAGTCGTCATTGTGTGGTTAAGGGCTAAGACAGGTGCTTGGTGTACACAGCTCATTTAAATATGAGCCATGCTGTATGAAAAGGTGGCTAAATGCATCTTCGAAAAGTATCGACCTGGGTCAGCTTGCTCAGTCCATGCAGGCTGACCTGGGCCGAAACTTGTCACTGCTGATCAATTTTCTGTATGTCAGATGACCAGTCTAGTTCATTATTCAGTCAATTATTAGACAAATTTTTTTTTTTTTTAGTGGATCCTGTTATGTGATGCCTTGCATGGTATTATGCATCAATAAGCCCCCTTTTGCCAGAGCATCGCTCTATTAGTTGTGCAGTCAGGTGGCAGGGGGCTTGGAAACTTGTTCATGGCTGTGGTGAATCATCTCGCTTCGAGCCGAAAGCTTGGGGGCGACATGATTCACCACAGCCATGAACAAGTTTCCAAGTCCCCTGCCACCTGACAGTACAACTTATATTGGATAGCTGAATGGTATAGTGTAAGGCTTGTAACCTAAAGGCCATGGATTTGAGCCCTACTGGAAGTGCTGGGTTTTTTATTGGATTGTCCATGGGTGAAACACATCAGAGCCATAGCCTAGTGCTGATGAAACACAGGACACACACATAAATATATGCAAATTGTCACATATATATATGGCTAAAATAATTTTGAAATGGGATTTAAAACACCAATCTATCAATTCTGCAAACAACTCTAGCAGCAATAAAACACTTCATTAACTCATTAGCAAACAACAGAATTTTAGGTTTGTCCAAATCGAAAGCAATTACAGACGCTAAGATAAAAGTGACTGAAAATTTGAAATTTGTTTTGTGAAGGGTAGAAAGTATTGTGGGAAAAGGAGAAAATGCTTGTTACCAGCATTTTCTCCTTTTCCCACAATGTTTTCTGAAGGCTTCTTTCTCAGGGGCGTCAAAAGTAGGGCTTGTGTGGTAATGTGTTAATTATGCATGGGGGGACTAGATTCTGTCAGCCAAATATTCAGAGTAACATACAAGTATACCGTAATCAAATTACAATCAGTAAGCAAATACAGTTATAATGATTAACCAATCGGTTTGGCTTTTTTTTTTTTCAGACTCTATCAAGGTTTAGAATGGTTGACCAACAATTTAAAGAGACGATGACGCTAGGCAGAGATTTAGACTGGTTATTCAATGATGTATTAATTACTCAATAATGAAGTGCTGACATGGGCTGGCCCAGACTGGTTTACAGGCAGTGTTCTTTAACAGGATTCATGTGTTCAGATTGTAATGGAAGAGTCCATTTTGATGGAAGAATGCAGGGATGAACTGTGACAAGATTATAAAGCTACAATCAACTGATTTTGTTTGTGAATGAAATGAAAGCTTTGCAGGGTAAATTCTAGGATTGATGACTGTCAGTACATGTAAACTTGTAAAGGAAATAATTGATTGCTTTGTTGAACATTAAAAAAAAAATTATTTGTATGTGTAGATGCCAAAAAATATTTAAAGATGTGAGTAATTTGTTTGTACCTATTACTGTTGAGCTAAATTCGGACAATTTTGCTAAATTTAGACATTTTTTTAAATCAGTACAGTTGAAAAAATTCATGAAAACGAGTGTCATTATTTAATGTACTCTGTTCTAAACAGCCAAATGTTAGACTGGTACCAATTGAAAACATGGCAAACAATAAATTTCATGGTTACTTACATGAATACCATGTGGAAAAAGGAGAAAATGCTGGTTTTCTCCTTTTCCCACAAGGTTTTCAAAATGCTGCTTTCTCAGAGTCCAGAAAACTCGGAATTGTATGGTAAAGATTTAAACGTGAAAATTGGCTTTTAATTGTATGGATAGATGCCAAAAGACATTTACTTACACACTAGTGTATCATTGTTTTTTGGGTCCTGGTTCTGATCAGTTTTCAGTCACAAGCGTGTGAAGCCAGAGAAACCAACCATAGTTTGTGCGGAAATTTGTACTGTCATGCTGATTCATGGAAAATGACGTCACTGTTGCTAAGATGTATAAGTGGAACGTTTATGATTTCCATGTTTCATAAAACTAAGAAATGCAGCAAAAGTCTCTTAAAATCAATAGTACTGCGCCAATAGCTGGTCTTAAAACACAAAAACTTTCATTTTTCTTTCGATGTAAATGTCACAGAACATTTTAGGCGTGCATGACATGCACTCATTTGAAACCAAACTAAATCATAAACATGGACCCAGGAGCAGTATTGAGGCTGAAGGTGATAATGCAGGATATTTTTCTGTCTGTCATTCATTTTATGTGATAAATAGAATCTCACATATGTGTTTATGTTCTATCATTTATATCAAACTCGTTGACTAAAATGTATTTGATGCTCACCAAGGCTCACTTCATACAATTTTAGTCAATTCTTTTGATAAAAATGACAGTACATCTGCACTCATGTAAGAGTCTCTATGTATAGTATCTTTGTCTTTGAAAACTTCTGTGTAAAATGTAGATATTGGAATAGAGATTCAACTCATGACGTCAATGTGATGCTGTAGTTATTTCAATACCTTGGTCAATTCAGTCATGAAATAAAAATGCAGATATTGCCAGCTTGCCAGCACATTTTAACTCTGTAATGAAGGACAAAATATTATTCTCAGAATGTTGACAGAATTTTTTATATGATTCAAGTGATGTAGAGATGGAATTTTCTTCGAATGGGTTGAAAACATTGTGGGAAAAGGAGAAAATGCTGGTTACCAGCATTTTCTCTTTTTTCCACAATGTTTTCAAAAGGCTTCATTCTCAGGGTCATTAAAACTCGGGATTATGTGGTAAAAGGTTAAAGAAATAATTCTTATGAGTACCAAAATCGCAGGTTTAAGGGAAGACATACAATTTTATCTAGACCCATATAACATTTATTCATGACTATATTTTCATTTCTACTTCTCATAATGGTACATGTAATAGAATGTATAGAGTATTTCCCCCCCCCCCCCCACCCTCCCCCTCACTCCTTTTGTCTGTAATTCTATGTAAATTTGTAATAATTTGGCTGTGTTAGGGTGTGTAAGGAATCAACAGAAGAACAAATTAAACTTGGACATCTATTTGTTTAAGCCATTACCACACAATGACGACTTTTGACGACCCTGAGAAAAAAGCCTTAAGGAAACATTGTGAGAAAAGGAGAAAATGCTGGTAACCAGCATTTTCTCCGTTTCCCACAATGTTTTCTCTCCTCTTCGATACAAATTTCAAATTTTCAGTTACTTTTATTTTGACGTCTGCAAATGCTTTCAATTTGGATTAGTCTAAAATTTTGTCATTTTGAGTTAACTCATTACACGTACCTAATCACATACGGTATTTTTAGATTGGTTCAATTCAAGCGCATTTGAGGCCAACAAATTGAATGTGGTTTGAACAATTGCATTTGTCAGTGACAGGGTAAAAAAATATTATGGAAAAAGGAGAAAAGGCTGGTTATCAGCAGTTTTTCCTTTTCTCTAGATGTTTTCAAAAGAAACTCCATTTGAGGTTGTTAAAACTTGGGACTGTATGTCAACCCAGTACCACACAATCCCTACTTTTGATGCCCCTGAGAAAGAAGCCTTCAGAAAACATAGTGGGAATAGGAGAAATGCTGGTAAACAGCATTATCTTCTTTTCCCACACAGTTTCCTACCCTTTCACAAAACAAATTTATAATTTTCAGTCGCTTTTAAATTGTGGTCTGCAAATGCTGTCGATTTGGACAAACTTAACATTTTGTCATTTGGTAAGGAGTTAAAGATTAATAGAGAAGAATGCTTGTTACTACAGTATTTTTATTTTCTTGGGGTTCAGTTTGGCCCAGTGGTAATGTTTAGGACTTATAACCTGAAGGCCTAGGGTTCGGGACTCACTGGTGGAGGCACTGAGGCTTTCATGGGGATGTCCTTTGGCAAGACACTTCATGGCCCTTGCCTAGAAATGACATGAATATGTTCACTGTTGCAGTGACATGACTGGAATTCTACCAGTATTGACAGAGCCCCAGATAAGGGGGACTGATGGTATTCTAAATCCATTATTTCTCTTTCAAATCCTATGTTGTGGGTACTCATAAGAATCGTCTCTTTCAGACGATTCTAATGAGTACCCATAACATAGGGTTTGGTGCAGAATAATTGATATCTTTAATTTCAAAATTAAAATCACTCCCTCTATCTGGAGCTCTGCCGAGCCCCGATAGCCCAATCAATAGCATGCAGGACTTGAGAACACGGGGTCCAGGGTTAGATCCCTGGCTACAACTTCTGACTTTCCCAATTTCTGTCCGAGGATTGATGATAGTCACTGCCGGGCATGATTAATTCCTCTCCCACCCCTGACCATTGTTTCGACGATGATCATGTGGGAAAGCAGCCAGTGGCTTGGAAAGAAAATTGTGTGAAGTACTGGTAAAAGAAACTCCAGGAATGCATGGATAGGTGCACTGACTGCTCCGATATACCTGAAATAATGTTGAAAACTGCATTAAACACCATATAATCAATCAGTCAAATATCTGGAGCTCTCAGCGACTCATGCAATCACTCAACATGTGTATACATGTAATTGCCACTATGATATAACTGAGGTAATGTAGCTATGATATTGCTGAGATAATGTAGCTATGATATAACTGAGATAATGTAGCTATTATATTACTGAGATAATGTAGCGATGATATAACTGAGATAATGTAGCAAAACTGTGCTGATTATATTCAAAACCTGTATTTTTATCAATCTTAGAGGAGAGCTGAAAACAATACGGGAAAATGGATAAAAGTGCTGGTAGCCAGCACATTCTCCTTTCCTCCATGATGTTTTCTAACTTTCGTCGGACAAATCCTGTCGTTTGGCTACATCTAAATTTTGTTGTCTGCGAAATACTTCGAAATTTTGGTAGTTTAAAAATTTAGTTGTCTGGTAAAGGCTCTAAACAGAGCTCCAGATAGAGGGAGTGTTTTTGATTTCAAAATTGAAAATATTAATTATTCCCCATGAAGCCCTATATTGTGGGTACTCATTAGAATCGTCTCATCGAGACGATTCTAATGAATACCCACAACATAGGGTTTCGAAGAGGAATAATTACTCTAGAATACCGTCACTCCCTCTTATCTGGAGTTCTGTCTAAAGTAGGGTATTTGTTACGCTTGAGCTCTATTATTACTTTGTGGTTTTGTCAGCGTGTTTCCCATTTTGCTGGATATATTAACCCTTTACCACACAACAAGATTAATCCATTACCAAACAATGCCTACTTTTGAAGACCCTGAGAAAGAATCCTTTAGAAAACATTTTGGGAAAAGAAGAAAATGCTGGTAACCAGCATTTTCTCCTTTTCCCAGAATGTTTTCTTTCCTTCACAAAAAAAAAAATAAAATTTCCAGTCACTTTTATTTTGTTGTCAGCAATTGGTTTCAATTTGGACAAACCTGAAATTTTGTTGTTTGGTAATAAGTTAACCTTTTACCAAACAACAAAATTTTACGCCTTGTGCAAATACAATCCATTTGCAGACGACAAAATAAATGCGACTTAAAAATTGAAACTTAACAGTAGAAGAGCAGAAAACATTGTGGGAAAAGGAGAAAATGCTGGTGACCAGCATTTTCTCCTTTTCCCATAATGTTTTCAGAAATCTTCCTTGGGGTCGTAAAAACCAGGGCTTTTTTGGTAAAGGGTTAAGGAAGTATCTCTATTGATAGCATTTGCAAATGACAAATGAAGCGTGGCTCTGATGGATTAAATCATCTATAATAAAATGGAAAACATTGTCGGAAGAAGAACAAAAAGCTGCTTAGCAGCATTTTCTCCTTGTCCCCGCAATGTATTTCAAAAATATTATTTCATAATTAATGATGTTAGATCATATGGAAAAGGGATAAAATGGTGTCAGTAAATTTTGCCTTGTCTGTAAGTGTATGTGGCTTGGTTATTTCTGTCAAAATGAGGTCAGACTATTGTCTTTTGATGATATTGATGAAATTAAAAATGTATATTTATAATTCGGTGTATTGGTGTCTTTTATTATTCTCTTTTAACTCTTTACCAAACTCTTTACCAAACAACAAAACTTAAGATTTGCCCAAATTGTAAGTTATTTGCAGACAAAAAAAAAAAAGACATGTTACTGAAAACATGAAATTTGTTTTGGGAAGTGTAGTAAACATCGTTGAAAAAGGAGAAAATGCTTCCAGCCTTTTCTTCTTTTTCAACAAAGTTTTATAAAGGCTTCTTTCGTTGAGTTTTTAAAGGTGGGATTTGGTAATGGGTAAATTGTCGAGCCTGATTATGTCGTCTGTAGCTTGCAGGACTTCAAACCAGGTGGGGGGGGGGGTGTCACTGGTTTAAATCCCCAGCTCAGTTCACCTCTTTCGAAGGTTTGATGATAGTCATTTGGAGAGGGTCTAACAAACATGAAAATTCACAACAAATGCATAGCTGAAATACAAATCACATCTGGTGGGATTCGATCTCTTGCGGACAAATATCCTGGTTTTTCTAGATTTAACCCTTTACCACACAATGACGACCTCTAATGCCTCTGAAAGAAAAAAGCTTTTGAAAACATTGTGGGAAAAGGAGAAAATGCTGCTTTTACCAGCATTTTCTCCTTTTTTCTACAATGTTTTCTACTCTATCAACGAAAAAATCATTTAATATGAGCCAATTTGAAACTGTCGTCTGCAAGTGCATTCAATTCAGACTGGTCTGAAATTTTGTTGTGTGGTAAAGTGTTAAAAGACCAATACCATAACCACAGAGCCAAGGAAATATTTCCCAAACACAGTTGTTAGGTATTGTAACTAAATCGGAACAAAGCCATGCTTGAAGGAGCAGTCTCCTGTAACAGAAGGTTCATTCCTATTTCACTGCTAGTCATTGCTTTGATTATGATTGTGAGGGAAAGCAGCCAGTGGCTTGGGAAGCATACTTTTGCAAAGAACTGGGAAAAAGAAACTTTAATGTTCATGAATCTGTCTTAGGAGCTTCTTTGTCTGATACATGTGCTACACTAAGAAAAAGTAAAAGAACTTCTGATTCGTTAAAGAACCTAATTTGGCTTACCACTTGGTTTAACCAATCAAAAGTTGTGTTACCATTCTTCCAAAGTTAAAAGAATTCTAAATAATAGACCAAGAACGGTCTTAACCCTTTACCACACGACAAAATTTTGGACCAGACAAACCTAAAAGCATCTAAGTCAACAGTTTGAATGTACCACAAATAATGATTTCTGTCCTTGATAGGATTGAAAACATTGTGGGAAAAGGAGAAAATGCTGGTTACCAGCATTTTCTCCTTTTCCCAAAGTGTTTTCAAAAGCCCTCAGGACTACCCAGAGTCATTAAAACCAGGGACTGTTTTGTAAAGGGTAAAAACTGGCTGGTAAATGCAGACCAGGATAGTATGGATAGGTGTACTTGCCAATTCAAAAAGGATACAAATCATGGGGTTTGTTTAACCCTTTACTCCACAGATACTCATTTCTACGCATTGCTTGTAGGAGCCTTTGGAAAACATTGTGGCAAAAGGTGAAATTGCTCGTGACGAGCAATTTCACCTTTTGCCACAATGTTTTCTACACTATCAAAAGATGTCATGTACAAATAAGAAACAGCTTCATCCTTGCTGTTATTTAGGGTCAATTAGAGATACCATAGAAATGCCTTATGGGGTAAAGGGTTAAATAAAGGAAGAAAACTCTGGTTACCACTATTCTCTCTTTTTCCCACAATGCTTTTAGAAAGTTTTATATGATTTATCATGTGTAAATTCGACATGCCACCTTTAACCCTTTCTCAGTCCCCAATCCCGAGTTTAAACGAAGCTGAGGAAAAAACTTCTGAAAACATTGCAGGAAAAGGAGACAATGCTGGTGACCAGTATTTTCTCCTTTTCCCAAAATATTTACTAGTAGGCTACTGTACAAGTTTAATGAAAAACCGGCCCCAAATGCAGATTTCCTCGCATTTACAAGAAATGGAAATTTTGAACATTAAATGGCTACTTTTCTCGTACTATTTGTCAGATATTTTTTTTAATCAATAAGATTTAAGCTATTGATAAGACAAAGCAAGTGTGTAAGTTTCATGAAAATCCTATCCCAAGTTCTGACTTCATCGCATAAACTGAAGAAATGGAAATTTTCAACAGCAAAAGGCTACTTTGCCAATACTGTTTGTTTGATTTTTTTTTTTTTTCAAATTTAATAGGGTTCAAACTATTTATGAGATTAACAAACTGTGTAAGTCTTACAAAAATCTGATGACAAATGCAGACTTTGTCGCATTAACAAGAAACGGAAATTTTCAACTTGAAATGGCTACTTTTCCCATATTGTTGGTTGGGGTTCTTTTCAAAATCAATAGGGCTGAAGCTGTTGATAAGGTAAAGAAACTGTAAGTTTAACTGAAATCTGACCACAAATGTAGACTTGGCATAAACAAGAAATGGAATTTTCAAACTTGAAATGGCTAGATCTACTTTTCCCATACTATTTGTTGGATTTTTTTTTTTTTCAAAATCGATAGGTTTCAAGCTATTGATGAGATAAACAAACTGTGTAAGTTTCTCGAAAATATGATGAGAAATTCAGACTTTATCGCGTAAACAAGAAAAAAATTAACAGACAGACGGATAGACAGACAGACAGACGGACGGACGGGCGGATGGTCAGCCAGCAGGAACCCCGCCATGACATAGACATTAGAGTTTAAAACAATAGAAAGCTCCTAAATATCCCTGTGGATCGGTCTCGGTTCTGTCCTTGGTACGTTCATCGTCAGATTCTATTATGATTTTATGGTCAAAGGGAAAAAACTCGAAGAATCTGGTATCCATTACTTATGAAGAGTAATCTCCCTTATTGATACCCCCCCCACCCCCCGCTTTTTCGGAATAGTCTTTTTTTCATCTATTACAGTCACGCCGGAACTTTAAGCACCGGTGCAGGGTTAAATTCATACCCACACGGTCTATCGAAAAACCCGGACCCTCTGTCAATACTTATTCTGTTAAATAAGTAAAATGAGACTTTCAAGTCGAATTTGAAACCCAATCTTTGCTATTTCAAAAGCCTTTTCTTTAGGAAAAAATGTAAGAATAGACCGTGTAGATTCAAGACCAGCCTACACGTTCATTTATAAGTACACCCGAGTTAAGTCTGCGCTGATGGGTTCCACGCTGGTATTTTTCGGTTGAACTAAAACTCTAATGAGTTTGTGTACGCTCTCTCAGTACAGATTCGGTTAGACTCTAAAAGGTTTGGGTATGCTATAACAAAATGGATATGCGGGAATATGCAGAAATATGTATCATATAGAAGATCTGCAAACCAAAATTGAAACTTGACCTTCGTCTTAGATAGATGCAAGTTATGAATAAAATGGCAATATTCATGTTATTATATCGAACTACTTTATGCCAATGTTTATATTCTTGCGCTAAATCCCGGGATCTTTCGGAGGTAGATTAATTTATTAGTGTCATCGACTGCCAACTTCTTTTGAAAAGAGCTGACTTATTACACTTGAAATTTTGTTTCTCAGCCCGTCTGGCTTTTTTTTGTGATAAAAGAGCATGTAATCATAGCTTTGTCTGTTTGTATGTAGTTAGGAGATAGATCGTAGTACTTAATGCTATAATCCAACGTTTTAAGGTATCTAGAAAGCAGTGTGATCTCTAAAGCGTTTAGGTACATAAATAAAAGCAGGATTAAAGGTGGCCCTTCAGATTTAGGGACAAAATTTTACAAAATATACCAAAAAATCATCCTTGTACTCCCAAAGCCTTATAATTTTCATTTATTAAAACCCAGTAGTCGAAAACCATCCAACCACTAGATAAATTAGAGATTTACTACAGCCCAGGTCGACACTGAAGGGAAACGCGGTCTATTTTTACATTAGCTACTCGCTCATTTACATAGCGGAAATATACAGAGGAAGCTTCAAACATAGCATCCGAAGTTCTAGACATTATGGAAAATAATCAAATGTTTGTTATGTTATGGAATTTGATAGTTACAAGTCACGTGCAAGTCACTTAACATTCCCACAATGCTTTTTTTATTTTGGCGGGAAATCTAAAAATAGCTTAAGAGGCTACGTAGCCTTTTACGGGAATACCACCAAAAATTTTTTTTTGTAATTTTATGATTCTTAATTACTGATGATTCGTTCTGTTTTTTCATATAAATTTCAGTAACATATATATTTTTTAATTTGGTGTGATGTGAAAATTCTAAAGACCCACCTTTAAAGTTCAAAAATGCATGTTTCCATTTTTACAGCAACAACATATAACGGCAAAAGCTTAGTTGATAATAACTGCGGTTGAGAGGTAAAGCATTGGCCATGTAACCGAAGGGACCCGAGTTCAAGACCCAGGAGCGGGTTTCAACTTTGGGATCTTTCATTGAACAATACATCCGGCTCGAGTACTGGTGTGGTTCCCAGGAAGCAGAATCAAGAGAGATTTGTATAATTTGTAAAAACATGTTTTTTCAATCTATGTTAGATAAATATGTTTGAACTTAACTGATATTGAGATGTTTTTAATCAAAATATATTGAACAGGCGCTTTAACCCATTCCCACACAATTCCTACTTCTGATGACCCTGACAAAGAAGCCTTCACAAAACATTGTGGGAAAAGGAAAAAATGCTGGTAACCAACAGTTTCTCCTTTTCTTTAACGTTTACTACACTTCCAAAGACAATCCTGTCATTTGATATACATCTATCATAATTTGTCATCTGCAAATGCTTTCAGTATAGACAACGATATGATCACCAGGTAAAGAGGTAGTTCTCAACAAAACGACATGTCGACATTGAAAGCATTTGCAGATGACATTTGAAATGTTATTCAAAACATTAAAATGGTCTTTCAAAAGGTAGAAAACATTGTGGGAAAAGAAAAAAATGCTGGTTACCAGCATTTTATTCTTTTCTCACACTTTTTTCAAAAGCCTTCTAAGGGTCGGAATTGTTTGAAAAAAAAAGTTAAAAGAGTTTGTTGGCAATGACTTTATATCTATGGTCATTTCCTTTTTCTGCCCAGGGATCATTCAGGGATTCTATATAACATAACATGTTATATATGATCCCTGTTCTGCCCATATAGTCAAAAATAATCTTGAACACCTTTTTAAAAAAGGGTATCAGGAGAACTCGTACCCTGGAGAACTCGTACCCTGGAGAACTCGTACCCCAATCTCAAGGGTACGAGTTCTCCCTACAAATAAATACAATGTCAACTTTTATTTCTATGCCGTTATTGTGATGTAGATTTGATGATTTTTCTTTTGCTTGTACATGTGTTGAAAAGACAAATAAAGTTAAGATACCCGTGTGTTTTCTCATGCAGTGTATGTTGTATTCGATGTAAAAATCGTAAGGAAATCATTTATGAATCATCAATAAATTGTATTCAACTAAAAAATCATTAGTAGGGTTAATTTTTGCTCTCTGTAATTCTTTGGGTAGCCTTCACTTGCATTCAACTTTTGAGTTGATGTTTGATGTTGTTTTGTGTAAGAACGGTCTATGAATCAGTATTTGATTGGATTAGATATTTGTTAAATGGAAGGAGTTGATAAAATGAACACAGTCCAAATGATCAAATTTTCACACCTGATGAAAAGGCAAATTTCCTGAACAAAGAGAGATAGAAGGGTGTGATTTTCACTATGATAAAATTACTATACCGTAATTGCAATATTCAATATTGAACCCTTAATTCATTTAACGCTAGAATCGAAACGGATGGTAAAGATCTAGATCAATATGCAAAAAATGCAGTCTGAGCTTGGATTTACACGATCAAGGTTCCCAGCCAAACCTTTCAGAAAAAAATATATTTTGAGAATTTTAGTGAGTGGTCGATGAAGTCCCCTGTATACTTTTGGCGCCAAAAGAGTTAATAACGTAGGGTAATGATTGGAGTAGTCAGTGATATCATTTGTCCACAATGTTTCAGCAAAACAAAGATGCCTCCGTAGAATCGCTTGTCAGTCGAAAATTTGACATAAACCATCTGAAGAAACTTTCAAAATTCTTTGAAAAGGTGATAAAACACGTGGAAAAAGAAGACCAAATTGTTTATTTGATTTTGCACCTTTTCCCACAATGGTTACTTCTTCTTAGTGGTTGAAGCTCGAGATCGTGAAGTAAACGTCTCAGAAAACATAGAAGAAGACTGTGCAATGAAAATGAGAGAAAGAGAGAGCGAGAGAAAATGCAAATATTGCTATATGTGAACTCATAGTCTCTTCAAAATTGTATATATCTGAATACACCAAGTTCATATTTGGTGCAGACGTATTTATTTATTGGACTGAAAGGGTGGGAAAAAATGTGGAAAAATGAGAAAAAACTAGTTATATAAGCACCCTCCCCCTTTTTTCCAACAACATTTTCAAAAGCTATCTCCAACAGGGTGGTACAATTTGGATCCATCAAGTTCAAAGAGTTAGATTTCTTCTTTTAATGTTACATAATAAAGCACCGGTTATAATCATTTAGACCTTTTCCAACAATGTTTATATAAGTCTCATTACTCGTAAAACCATGCGATTGATTGGTAACCTAAAGGGTTAAAGTGTCCTTTTGAAGAACTATACAGGTTTAATTGCTAGTAAATGGCAAGTGTGCATAATCATGTTTATCACACCTGGTATGTGACTTCATTGTACCCGACACCTTTGACTCCATTAAAAAATATTGGCATACTCCATAAACGAACCTAAAAATATCTAAACAAGCTTTAAAAAATGAATCCAGATTATGTTGATCTTACTGATAATTTCATCTTTCTTGAATTTACCTGACCATTTACCTTACTTCCTTATCATTTTAATCCATGAAACATCCGGTAACAAAACTGATATTTTACTACAAATACCGCTACCAATGCTTGATTATTGTATAACTTACTCGGTCATTTCATAAAATATAAAATGAAAATCATCAATTCACCAAAATCTGAATGATATATAGAGATACAAATTTATTCCCAAAAATATCTGCAGGGTACGAGTTCTCTGGAGAATTCGTACCCAGGGTACGAGTTCTCCGGAGAACTCGTACCCTTCAGATTGGGGTACGAGTTCTCCAGAGTACGAGTTCTCCAGGGTACGAGTTCTCTAGCAACCTAAAAAAGCATACATATAGAGATCTATACTGATTATGAAATCCAAAAACTTAAAAAAAAAATTACAAATGACACTTGCCATATTTCGAATTTTTACTATTTTTGTATCAGAGCAACGTCGGGTATTGTCGACCGTCGGCAGTTATCGTCAATTCTTTATTGTGTCCTTTAATTCCATCTAACTCTTTATCAGACATTTTCGAGTTTTAATTAGATCTAGTCTAATTTGGCAAACTGGGGAAAAAGTCTGTTTGAAAAAAAAAATATGGAAAAAGGAAAGCAATGAAAGTAAACAGCATTGTCTCGTTTTCTCACTATGTTTTCTATCCTATAATACAAATTCTGCCATTTTGATCTTAATCAAATTGTTGTCTGCGAGTTGGACAAATCCAGCGTTTTTCGTGTTAGTTGAACTAAAATTCCAAAGCGTTTGAGTCATTTTCAAGCTACAAACATCCGGGGTATTCCGGCGAAATTTTTAAAGCCGGAACTACTTGAACTCATCTCTTTCTACTGCTTTGTACCTAAACGCAATGGAGTATTAATAGATTCACGGTATTTTTCAGTCAACGGCAGGAAGCTGTTGCGTTATTTTAATTAAATCAATTTATTGTCTCAGGGATTAAGTGCTCAAATTAATAGAGGGTGACCTCCCCTCTTACAACCCCTTCCACTGAAAATAAAAAGGGGGCGGATGGTCTAAACTGGAATCAACATAATAAAATCGGTAAAAAGCATGTCTTTCATCTCCATAGAGTAGCTTGGAAGATTCACCCTATGCTTTCACTATCTGTTCCCTGTTCCTTACGGTAAGTGATCAAAGAAATGATTGGCAGGTGAGACCCTGGATTGACAATTCAACCCACATTAACGATATTTGTTACTAACCTCGAAAACTTAATTGAACGAAAACTTGTCGTTGGTTCATAAGTTTAAATATTGTAACATAATAAAGCTTATTTATCGTATACATTCGTCAGTTGATAAATTCAATTGTACATATTACACTTAGATTCTGCGTGAGTTCTTACTTTGATAATCAAATGGTTAATTCCAAGTTTAAATTTCAGCGGTCGCCTTCTTTACAAATGTGACGAAATTCAAGGGAGACTACCACCTGTTTACAAACTAGTAACCATGCACGTACGTGTCTGCAATTGGTTTCTCTTTCTTTTGTCTTTTCAAAAGTAGGAGTATCTTCAAGGCTGTCTTAAACTTTACCAGAAATAATGCCAGCTCTACGAACATTTTTTTGTATGTTTAGTTTTGTTTTGTTTTTCTGGATAGTACAGATCGTCTTCACAAGCTGCAATGATGTTTATTCGTCTTCGGTTTTAGGCTGTCTCCAAATGTAAGGGAAGTAACTCTGCCATGAAAAAGCGATGTAAGTAAATACGAGTTTTCTCCCTTTGACCATAAAATTATTCCTAATTTCCGCCGGTTTTGGTTCGTGCCACACACAAAATCCTATTCACGTAAATCAGTGTAAACATGGTGGAGAGAAAGTAAAAGTGTTCACGAAATATAAAAACTGCTAAAAGTCGCACAAATTAATATGAAAACAGGCAAAGCCTTGAAACGGGCGAAAAAGACCGAGAGTCTATACAAACATAATCCGTGCAACAACGACTCTGTACAGATATGTTTATATGACACTGCCCAGCAAAATTTTTGATGGCAGTAGATATGTATACTGCTTTAACTACCAAACGACAAATTCTATACTCTACTAAACTGAAAACTTCTGCAAAAAAACGTTCGAAGGTTAGACCCTGAGAAAGAAGCCTTTAGAAAATATTGTGGGAAAAGGAGAAAATGCTTCCCACAAAACGAATTTCAAATTTTCAGTCACTTCTATTTTGTCGTCTGCAAATGCTTTCGATTTGGACAAACCTAAAATGTTGTTTGGTATAGAGTTAATGGTTAACCCTTAGCCTACGAAATAACTAAAATTAAATTTTTAGTTCGATGTTAGTAACCCAAGTATTGCTGTTTCAAAGTTTGTGATTATGTATTGTGGAATAATATCTCCTCCTCGGACAGTGTAGATCCAAGATCAGACTGCATGTTCTGCGCAGTCTGATCTTGATTTACACTCTCTGCAAAAAGTCAGCCAGTTGCGCTTAACAACCAAAGGGTTAAAGGCAAAACTTTCAAAACCTTTGAAAATCGTTTCCGAGCTCTAACTCTAAAGCTGTCTGACCCAGGACCCCAAAACTTTATACTAGTACTAGTTTACCCATGTCAATGGGTCAAAGGTTAAGGTCACAACCCATGTCAATGAGTCAAAGGTTAAGGTCACAAATTATGTCAATGGGTCAAAGGTTATGGTTACAACTCATGTTAATGGGTCAAAGGTTAACTCATGACCAAACGACAATATTTAAGTTTGTCAAAATCGACAGCATTTGCAGATGACAAAATAAAAGTGACTGAAAATTTGAAATTTGTTTTGTGAAGGGTAGAAAACATTGTGGGAAAAGGGGAAAATGCTGGTTATCAGCATTTTCTCCTTTTCCCACAATGTTTTCTAGAGGCACAGACAAGAAATGAAAATTGAATAGCATAAATTAGATACTGGATTGATTGTTGATCGATTGTATGTGTTTAACGCTGTTTTCAACCGTAATTCAGTTATATCGCGGTAGCTAGTGCACCTATCCATGCTTTCCTGGAGGTTGTTTTACCAGTGCTCTTTACAATATTCTTTCCAAGCCAGTGGCTGCTTTCCCACATAAGCATCATCGAAATAATGGTCAGCGGGGAGAGAGGAGAGAATCCTGTCACAGGAATCGTATAAACACATCCCTGCCTGTTGCAAAGACTATCATCAATCCTCGGAAAGAAATTGGCCGAGCCTGGGATCGAACCAGCGATCTCTTCTCTTTCACCTACAAGTTTATCCGTAATAACTTTATGCCACCTAAAAATGTTCTCTGGTTGAAAGAGTACAATTCATTGCTGGTCAAATAACTTTTGAACACATGCACCTGCTCATAATCCTATTAGGCAAGCTTGTAATTACGTAATATTTCTATGTCATTTCGACCATGCTATTGTTATGTTGTATGCCTGATTAAGCCGACCAGCCGATATAGCTCAGTCGCTAGAGCGTAGGACTCGTGAACACAATGTTTCGGGTCACTACATGCAGATTGTGGGTTCGAATCTCCGGCTGGCCAATTAGTGGTTTCGACCTGTATCCACCGTAACAACTAACCGTCATCTGGGGGCGTTGCTTAGACGGGCTGCCGGTAGCGACGATTAATAGACGGAAATAACCAACCAACCTGATTAACTCTTTACCAAACAACAAGATTTTAGACTGTTCCAAAATGAAAGCATTTGAAGACGACAAAATAGCTGCTACTCAAAAATTGAAGTTTGTTTCCAGCAAGAAAATGCTGGTTACCAGCATTGTCTCCTTTTCCCACAATGTTTTCAGAAGGCTTCTTTTTCAGGGTCGTAAAAACCAGGGATTGTTTGGTAAATGGTTAAACCAACCCTTTGAATATACATTCTACATACATTCTGCATCACCTTCATGTCCCCCCCCCCCCAATTCATTTCAATGTGGCTCAAATTGTGGTGCAATATTGTTTATTGATAGGGTAGAAAACATTGTGGGAAAAGGAGAACCAGCATTTTCTCCTTTTCCCACAATGCCACAATGTTTTCAAAGGCTTCTTTTTCATGGTCGTCAAAACTCGTCATTGTTGTGGTAAAGGGTTAAAGTTATTATTCTGGACAAAACCATGATGTCCGTTTTATATTTATAGAAAGTCATTATGCTTTCCAGCATTGTCGCCCTTTCCCACAAAGTTTTCTATCCTTTCCAAACCAAATTTCAGTTTTTGAATCACAATTATTTTGTCGTCTGCAAATGCTCTTGATTTGAAAAAGTAAAATAAATTGGTTGTTTGGTAAAGAATTATGACCTGTATTCAACATCAATAACCCAAATCTGTCCCCCAAGTACATATTATAAATGTATCACACTACTAAAATATATAGAACGACCCCCAATCCAAGGCTCGAATGCAGCCAGTCAAATTGTAGGATTTGCCTTAACCAGGGATTCTATATATATGATCCCTGCCTTAACAGAATAGAAATCATTGTGGAAAAAGTATAAAATTGTTTTACTGTGAATTGCATTTTTTTCTGATTTCAGGATGAAAATGCTTAGACCGTGCAGGGATGTGTATTTAAGATCTCTGGACCGTGCCTGCTGTACAGTCTGATTTCTATCAACCTTTTCAACATAAGCCCATGGCATAAGTTAACTGTTTCTAAGCAAAAGCTTTCAGGGGCTGAATTTGTGTAGTAAAATAATTAAATTTCATCTTGGGTCGATCATTTCAGACCTATTATTTTATTATTTCAATCGAAGTAAACATATTTATATACTTTTGGACAGTTAACCCTCTACCACACAGCAAAATTTTATTCACATGTAAATTGAAAGTATTTGTAGATGACAATTTCGACGTTGCTGTAATGATGGAAGTCGTCTATATAAGGGTTGAAAACATTGTGGGAAAAGGAGAAAATGCTGGTTACCAGCATTTTCTTCTTTCCCACAATGTTTTCAGAAGACTTCTTTATCAGGGTTGTTAAAAGTCGTCATTGTATGGTAAAGGGTTAAAACAACACACTTACATTTAGAAATAATTTCTGCGATGCTTTCTAAGAGACAATGTATTTAGAATATAGGCTGGATTTGTGTAAATCTAAAAATACCGGGAAGAAAATAACAAAATCTTTCCTAATTTGATCGATGACAATTCTGAGAGTTTTTTCGATGATCACATTTTATTTTATACCATACGGAAGGATGATATCTAGGCTTTCAATGGATACTAATTTCGGAAGAACGAAATAATAGGCGAGTAAAATATTTAGAAATGAGCGCCGTTGGGGCTGGGAAATAAAGCTTTTTTCGAGTGGAGCCGGGGAATACACTTTGCCCGGAAGCAGCCGAATTGTGACGAGTAGAAGACACGGTGTCACACTGCGTCCGGTTCCAATAGTAGTCCCGTTACAAATCTGCGCATGTCATATTTTTCGAAGATTCGACCTGTCTTTTATGACGCATCTTTAGCCCCGAAAGCTTAATATTACGCTCTATAAAGTAGCAATGTAGAAAATAGCTTTTATCAATACATTTGAGGAAAAATGAGACCTACTTTAGCACCAGATCTCTCTAAACTGCTGACCATAGCTGAGTGAATATGCACGAGGTACAGGTCTAGCGTTTTACTGAGTACTCAAATGTTTATTTTAGTTTGAAATTCAAAGTAAGTGTTGCTGCGCAGTAAAGTGGTTCGGTTCTGTACCCAGGGCCTGTATTCACCAACCATTCTTAAGAACGTTCTTGGTCTTATTCTCCAGAATTTTCTACATTTGTAAGTAACACAACTTCTGATTGGCTAAACCGAATGGTTTAGTAAATCAGAAGTTGTGTTACTTATAAATTTGGAAAACCTTGGAGAATAAGACTAAGAATATTCTCAAGAATGGTTGGTGAATACGAGCCCTGGATGCCCAAATTAGATGAGTATTTATCGAATGCCATCTAGCGGGAGATAATGAATGTAGGACTCCCATTTGAAAACTCGCAGCTAGTAGCACATTTGTTGCGCTGTTGTATGGAGCTAAGAGGATTTGGTGTATGTAATTTAGATTTGCTTCAATTTAAGGCATTGGGGAAAACTTAGGTGTGTTTTTATTGTATATTGAGTGGACAAATTTGTGTAACTGGAGGTACAAAAAATTGGGGTCATGGTGAACAGAGCTCTGGTGTTTTTTAGAGGGACAATTCTAGGGTGCCCGTTATTTTTTGGATTTAGCAAAAAATGCAATCCCTTGACATGTTGTTTTTAATGCCTTTTCTGAAGGACTATGGACATACTTTAGACAGCAAGAGACGGGAAATCAAAAGTTTTGCCATTAAGCGATCTGTGAGGCTTCAAAAACGGCCAATTTCACTCCATTTTCTCCATAGCCCAAATTCAGTGGTGTGACACCATGTACATGTAACAAAAGGCACGAAATGAGGAACGTGATTGGTTTTGTCAAGATAATTTGGTGAGTTTCAATTGAAATTTACTTGCCTCCGTTTTTTCTCCGTTTCTTATGATCACACATTAATTTTCTTCTTAAATTAAGTGAACTTTCCATTCAGAATTCATCGTTCATCTTCTTAACCCATACGGTCTCGTCCCCTGGAGAAATCGTACCCAGTTTTACCTTGACTGTTTGCGATGAAATGTGGACGTGATGTCATAGCCCCTTAGTTTGCTTCACCTCATTTGTTGTTTGAAAGAAGTTTGATCATTCACTTGTCTGTGGATGATTTATTGGTCATTACTAATTTCAAACTGGGGCAAGCCTATTTTCTGAAGGGAGCCAAATTACAACATGAACATAACTTAGTTCAAGGCAGAAGTTCAGTCTGAAGGTGTCTGCTCCGATGCTATTTTTGTGACTGGTCTTCATTCAATGCGAAGACCAGTCACAAAAATAGCATCAGAGCAGACACCTTCAGACTGAAGGTAGGCAGAAACTAGTCTCAATAATGAGACACTAGGGTGATTTTTTCATATTTAGACATTTATTGTGCACCGTATCATCTCAAGTAAAAAAAGTAACATCGCCTTTCGGGACAGTTATCTGTAAAACTTCAGGGGTAAAGCTGTTATCAAGATTTAAAACATTTGCTTAGGGCAAAGTTTATGTTACACAAAAACCGAAATTTGTCCTTTGATATAATAAAAACACATTTGGAAAAAGAGGCAGTGTTGGTTATCAACATTTTCTCCTTTTACCTCTGTGTTTTAAAAAGCCTTCTTTGTCAGAATCATAAGAACTTAGGCTTGTGTGGTCAAGGGCATATTATTTCTTGGGTTTTCAGTTATATCATATGAGCAACAATGCCACTGGTTTTACAAGTTCAGATATTATGTAACAACTCCTAACCCGTACCCCACAAGGCATTTCTATGGTATTTCTAACTGACCCTTAATAACAGCAAGGATGAAACCGTTTCTTATGTGTATATGATCCTTTTGATAGCATAGAATACATTGTGACAAAAGGTGAAATTGCTCGTCACGAGTGTAAATGTCGCAGAACTATCTAGTTGTGTATGTACACATTTGTAGCCAAACTTCAACATAAACATGGACCCAGGAACGTTATTGAGACTTAAGGCAAGGGATGTGCAATTTTGGAATTTTCCCACTTGCCCACAGATAAATTGGACTGAATTTCTTACTTGTCTGCATTTAAAGTTTACTTATCCTTTTTCCCCCCACAGCAACTGCATGTAGCGAGAGGCCCACAAGGTGGTCAATATATCTAGTTTGTACCTTAAAGGGCAAATCCTAAGATTTTTTGACCATACTGTTTTTTTGCTCCAATCAGCTGCAAATGATGTTAGTAAACACGTGTCCATCAGTTTTCATAAATACCACTCTGTAACATGTCATAAATCACGCTCGAATTGTCACGCTGATATACGGCCCCAAAAATGGTGCATGGCTTACTTCCCCTGATTCGCTTATCTTCCCTACCTGTGTGACGTCATAGTCGCGTAAGCCTGTGTTTACAGTCAGTAGAAATAAGTAGGAAAGCTGATGATTATACGCAGATATCTGAGTATTAACATAGAATTCAGCCGAAAAAATGGAAAATTGTGCAGCCTATGGCTTCAACGTCGAATCAGGAACACATAGAATTAGTATGTTAAAATTTCCGAAGGAATTAAAAAGGAGGAAACTATGGATTCAACGTTTAAACCGGGGCCGGACAGTAACGGAGGATTTTGTGCCATCAGTTCATTCCAAATTGTGTTTGAAACACTTCGAGGACAGTCAGTTCTTAATAAGTCCAAAACTCGTAAAAGAAGTTGGTTATAGGAATATTAGGCTGCGATTAAAACCTGATGCTGTGCCGACATTGTTCGAAACTCCGAGTCGAAATAAGATAGGCCATAAGACAGACATTCCGCAATGGCAATCTCCAAAAAGAAAAACAAACATAAGGTCGGTAATTCCTTTAATTGTTTTTCGTAATATTTTATCCTTTTCTAGATCTACATTCTGGACAAAGTAGAAATTGGTGCTGTTTTCTCCCTTTTTTTCCCCAAATTTTTTCAACATTTAACCCTTTACCAAAAGACAAAATTTTAGACTGGTCCAAATTAAAAGCACTTGCAAACAAAGTAAACCTAACTGAAATATTGAAATTTGTTTCCACCAGGATAGAAAACATTGTAGGATAAGAAGAAAATGTTGGTTACCAGCATTCTTTCCTTTTCCCACAATGTTTTAAAAAGGCTTCCATCTCAGGGTTGTAAAAACCAGGGATTGTTTGGTAAAGGGTTAATTTGCACATGACAAAAAATGGTAATCAAAAAGTTGAAATGAAATTTGATTTGGAAAGGATGGAAAACATTATGGGAAAAGGAGAAAATCTTAGCATTTTCTCTTTTCCTCACAATGTTTTCAAAGGCAACAACATAACATATTCATCCAAATTCATAACATAGATTTTGGAAGTACCAAAGTCTGGATTGTTCAAATGATGTTAACTTTCAAGTGTTTCAGCTTTTTCTTCCTTTTCCACAATGTTTCAAAAGGCTTCTGTCTCAGGGTTGTAAAAAACAAAGGGTCAAGTGACCATTCACCAAACACAAAAATTTTAGACTGGTTCAAATTGAAAGCATTTGCAGACAACAAAAGAATTGTGAACCAAAAATATTTGCAGCTGATTGGAGTAAAAAACAGTATGGTCAAAATGTTTGCCCTTACACAGTAAACATCTTTTTCTTCCCACACTGTTTTTCAAACACTCTTTCTTTGGGTATTGGAAACTAGACCTAGGGTTTGCATGGTAAAGGGTGAAGTCAGTATCTGGCTACCCCTAGTCATGGTCATAAATGTTAATCCATCACCAGCCAGTTGAAACAATACAGGAAATGGTTACATAACATTTGCATATCTCACCCCTTTACTCTGTAATGTTTGTTTGTGACAGTAAACCCATGTTACAGCTTTTATCCCGTACACTTCTTCTCTTCGACATTTCACTCTTAAAAATGATTTGACAACTTACTATCATTGTGAACAAATTTTGAATTGTATCTTTACATTTCTGATTTGTGGATATTTCCCTGTTCCTCTCCATACTATGTCTTCTAGACAGGCTACTGAGAGAAATCTTTTGTTTTTACGTCCCTTGTAAAGATCGAAAAAACTTTCGAAAACATTATAGGTAAAAGAGAAATGTTGCTGACCAGCATTTTCTCCTTTTTCTACAATGTTTTTTACCCATGAAAAACAAGTCCAAACATGCAAGTTAAATTTAATTTGTTGACTCTAATTGCTTTCAATTCGGTTGAGTCAATAAATTTGATGTTTGGTAACAATTTAACCCTTTCCCAGACGGCAAATTTTGGACCAGACCAAATTCAAAGCAAAATTCAAATTCGGATACTGCTCCCTGTGAACTTAACCAGAACTTGTGCCCAATGTGTGGGATTTATATTTAACCCTTTACCAATCAATCCATAATTTTTACGACCCCGAAGACAGCAGACTTTTAAAAACATTGTAAGAAAGTAACCAGCTACCTAGTAGAAAGTAACCTAGTAACCAGCACATTCTCCTGTTAACACAGTGTTTTACTCTGCTGGAAAAAAATTTCAATTTTTAAAATATATAACTTTATTTTGTCGTCTGCAAGCTATTTCAGTTTGGACCTGTTTAATATTTTGTCGTATGGTAAAGAGTTAAAAGTAGAAAATATTGTGGATAAAGGATAAATTGATACAAACGTGGTTACCCAGAATATAAAATAATTTTGATGATTGTCTTAATGATCTCGGAACATATTATTTTCTCAAATTTTACGCTCGTTAACAGCATTTCAAACTATTCTTATTCTCACGAAAATCGCGATTTATTGTGTAACCCTTCACCCATGAGAGAACAAATTTTGTACCTGTCAATGTTTACAGAATTCTTTACGAGGTACAAATATAGAATCCATCAACAAATAGTTAGAACTAACATCTCACGATTATCAATCGTAAAAGTCAAGAAATCGGTTATTTGACATGAAACTAAAGTGTAGGAGAAATGTCTTTAAAAGTGTCGGGGAACTGTGTAGTCGTGGAACTGTCTTGAAACCGTCTTTTTTTTATTATTATTATTAATTCCACTCGTAAATCTACTGAAAATACTTCAAGTGAAACAAAGCTTATGCCGTACACTTAATTTTATCATGTATCGAATAATATTTCTGTAAGCGACGTTCGCCCCGTAGCCTAATACATGTAGACGTGATACTCATCACGCTGTTCAAAAGTCCGCCATAACATCGTTATTTTCGCCATTGGTGGGCGAATTTTTACTTGTATCCTCATCATCAGAAACTATTCAGTTTCATTAAAAACTTGGTGGTACATGTACGGCCTTACCGGCCTAGAATCGTGTATTCCTTCGTCTTAAATATCGCTCATTTCACTATCTGAAACAAGGTCCATATTGAAACAAACGCTCCTATGACGTCACTAATCAAGGTGCGCTACAATAAGTAAGGGAGGTAAGCGATGCAAGAAAAACTAATAAGCAAAAATATAAATTGAAAAAAATTACTTTTACTAATTTTTTTTTCAAATTACAATATTACCAGGTTGCCATTTGATAGATGTAGATTTCAAAATTAATCATATCAGAAACTTGTTGATTTGCCCTTTAAAGGTGCTTATTTCAACACAGGCTATGCAAAACTTGGAATAAATAGAGTGTTTGAGGATCGTCATTGATGTAAATAATTATGACATTTCCTTATCTGGTTTGGGTAAAAAATTCACTTGTCTGTGGACAAGTGCTCTGGAAAGATTCACTTGTTCGCAGGCAAAAAGTTCCGAGTCAGGCATAGGAACTCCACACCCCTGCTAAAGGTGATGATGCAGGATATTTTTCTGTCTGTCATTCGTTTTGTGTGACAAATTGAACCGCAGATTTGTGTTTATGTATTATCATTTTATCAAACTTGCTGACTAAAATGTATTTAAGGTTCACCAAGGCTCGTACCATACAATTACAGTCAACTGGTGTGATACATATGATAATAAACACTCATGTAAGATGCTCTGTGTAGAGAAGCAGAAACCTGTAGAATTTCTAAGTTTCCACACCCCTTTAAAGGACAGGTTCCAAGCAATCGTGCAACCGTCAGGTGCAAAATTTGGCATGAAGATATTAAGAATGACTATATTTTAGGGATGGCAACGAGTAACCGGTTAACCGAGTACTCGATCGAACGTCCGAGTATCGATTACCGAATACCGAATTTGATATTCGAGTACTCGGTATTTTTTTCAAAAATGTACAATTTTGCTTCCCGGGGAAAAATTTCTTTGCAAAACAAAGACTGCAGCCGATTAAATGTAATCAAAACATCGTTGCAAAAGTGTGAAAGTTAGCGAAAGATAGCCAAACAATTCACAATTTGACACGTTTTCGTAATAAACAACAACTGTGTCAATTATAAAGTTAAGCCGTTCACGTTAATCGCTTATCATTAAAGTTTTTGTAATTTCAGTAAATCAGAGGCCGGCCAATATGGTCTAATCAGGGAGTACCTTCAGTCTGAAGGTGTCTGCTCCGATGCTATTTTTGTGACTGGTCTTCGCTAACACCTTCAGTCCAGCCATTCATTCAAGGCTTCTGGAAAAAATACGATGTTACCAGCATCTTTTCGAACGGCTCAATGCGACAAAATTTCCAATGACAGCTAATAAAATGGGTATGGATCGTTAGATAAATGATTAATCTTTAAGAGCACACAAAATATGCTGCAAAATACCAATTAAATCAATGGGAATTTACCTTTTTCCCAACGTAAATAAATCCAGCGTAATTTGTAAACAACTAACACGGCGACTTCCGTTAGTCAGGCATGCGCACTCAACGGAATTTGAAATTTGTACAGTCTGGTTCCCTATACAGCCAAGTTCGATCAAGGTGCGTTTGTTTACAGCAAAATTCGCAACTAAACCATCCTGTAGCTTGTCAGAGATACTGCGATTTCTGCCGAGACATGCGCCTTGAAAAGATCACCATGTTTTAATCTCTGGTGAAGTAGGTCAACGATTATTTACGTTGTAAAGTACAGATTTGCACAAAGGTAAGAGTTGGATATGAACCAACCCAGTTTTTTTGTAAAGATTAATCATTTATCTAACAATCCATGCCCATTTTATTAGTTGTCATTTGAAATTCTGTCGCATAGAGCCGTTCGAAAAGATGCGGGTAAAATCGTATTTTTTCCATACGGGTTCAATGAATGGCTGATATGAAGGGGAATGCGAAGACCAGTCACAAAAATAGCATCGGAGCAGACACCTTCAGACTGAAGGTAATCAGGGAGTAGAAAGTAATTATCCTTTATCTTCACAGTTTGACTGTGAAACTTATTTAGGGATCGTGTGTACCATGTGATCGCCAACGTGCCGTTGTATACCTACTTTTGGGATAGTAAAACAAAATTTTTTCGTGTTCCAATACTAAGGTCTATAAAAATAGTTATTTTATAAGCGGTCCCAAAACTTATGATCAGACAAGACACGCTCACAAACTCCAGGTCACTGACCGCTAACAGGTCGAACAATGCCGACATGAAAAAGCTACGCCATTGATTTCATAAACCTACACGTGTACGTTCATATGCAGACTGGTCTATTTTTAGACAGATTGGAATTCCAGCGGTCAATTTGTGCACTAAACAGTTCAAAACTTGGCTTTTCCCCATTGTTTTCGTTGATGATTAACTTGTAACTCATTATTGTCTATATCCTGGGACAACGATGAAGATTGTTACTTTGCGTTTTTTGGTAAAATCATAATATAATTTACCTGCTTACGTGGGGTGAATGACGTAAATTCCACTGACAAGGACCTTCTCGACTCGTTCTCAAATTTGATTGGTTCGTCGATCTTCGATCGATAAAACTCGGTTAGATTACTGAATGTTGATTTCTATTTATAAAGAACGAACCCGATTGACCGTGAAATACATGCCTGTCAACTCCATGGCAACCTCGGATGTATATGTATGTGTATCTTGGGATACAAGCTTTATCACACCCTTTATACACTTATATCCGAAATTTGATGAATTGGGGTTTAAATAGTTTGTCAGGTGATTGGATTTTTCTGTCTTGAATCGGGAAACCCCCATTGAAATCGTGGTGAGTTGGGAAGCATGCTTATGACGTTAAACATGTGTGTAGAACGTGAAATAAATGATTGTAAACAAAGGGTGTCAAACGGATCAAGATTTTTTGTTGAATAGATTTTCACTGTTTCCAATTCTTAGGACAAAAAAAAAAATACCGATCTTGTTCTGAAATTTTAGTATAAAATGTAGTAAAAATCGTCCGAGTAACCGAGTACTCGATCGGAAAAATGACCGAGTACTCGAGTATTAAAATCGATACTCGTTGCCATCCCTACTATATTTTGATAAAATAAAGACAAATTAAGTTAAACCTGGCTGAAAATGAGTATTAGGGCCTCAAAGTAATATTTTACACTTTTTTAAATTGAAAGCAGTTCCACAAGAAAAAATTTAATTTAACTGAATTTATAAGGATGTTGCAAAGATTTCTGTAGCAATTAATTTCAGGATGTAATTAAATCAACTCTTTACCAAATAACATGGTTTTGGATGACACCAATTTTGTAAATATTTTCAGATGCCAAAATAAATGCAATTCAAATGATCATTGCCGTCTTTGATAGGGTAGAAAACATCATGGGGAAAAAAAGGAGAAAATGCTGCTTACCAGCATTTTCTCCTTTTTTCCGCAATGTTTTCAAAAGCGTTCTTCTTCAGGGTTTCTAAAAGTTGGGATGGTTTGGTGAAGGGTTATGTAATCTTTACCATTCATGAAAAGCTTTGATGTCTATATCAAAAGCTTTTATTGGAAGACAAATTGATTGTGGCATAAACGATGAACTTAATTTTTAGAAGAGTATTGGCAGTGTGATGATGATATTAACCAACAGTTTCTTCTTCTTCCGCAATGTTTTTGAAATCTTATGTGTTTAGAGTCCATATATATGTACACCAATCATTGTTGATAGTGTCCTTAGTCAAGTTCTAGACTTGTAAAGTAACACAGCTTCTGATTGGATGAACTATTTGCTATGGCCAATCAAAAGTTGTGTTACTTTCAAGTTTAGAAAATTCTAGAGAACAAGACTAGGAATGTTCATACAAATGGTTGATAAACATACAGACTGTTAACCCTTTACCAACAATCTAGAGCTTTAACAATCCCAAGGAAGAAGTATTTCCTTCTAAATGGCATTCTACAAGTACAGATCTATGTAATTAGGGCATTCTGGGTACAGAACTGGACTACTTTTCTTTGTGGCAATCATTACTTTGAATTTCAAACTAAAATGAACATTTACTCAATAAAACACTACCTGATGCAATTCAATCAGCTATGGTCAACAGTTTAGAGAAAACTGGAGCTAAAACAGACCTGATTTCTCCATAAACGTATTAATAAAAGCCATTTTCTCCATTGCTACTTCATAGTGCGTATCACTACAATCCGGCCCCAATTTTTTCTCCTTTTGCCTACAAATTTGATACCTTTTCATGAATAGAAATCATCTCAGGGTTAAAAAACTTAAAGAGTTCTTACTTGTCCTCCTACCATTTTGCACTTGTCCTACAGTTAGACAAAGAAAGATAATCAACCTACCCTCACCAAATTTTTACTCGTAAATGACTAGCAGACAAGAGGATTTTTTGGACCCTCAGCCTGCATCTGTTAAGGACAGAACATCCTCATGCAGATTCCGGGAACATATCATATCATCATGAAAATCGTATGTAATCCTTGATCGATCAGCTGATCGGTACTGGATTCTTGTTATCGATTACTGATTACCCAAGTCTTAAATGGCCGAATCCAAACGCTGCAAGGCAGTGTTATACAAATTCCACTAGAGTACCCAATCCTTACCTTACTTAACCCTTTACCACACACTCCTAACTTTTAATTTGTCAAAGAAGCCTTTTGAAGACATTGTGAGAAAAGGAGGAAATGCCGGTAACCAGCATTTTCTCCTTTTCCCACAATGTTTTCTACCCTGCTTGAAACAAATTTCAATTTTTGAGTTACGTTTATGTTGTCGTCTGCAAGTGCTCTCAATTTGGACCAGTCTAAAATTTTGTCGTTTGGGAAAGGGTTAAGCATTTTATAGTCAGCAAAATGCTGGCAATTTGGTCAAAATTAAAAAATTTTGTTGATCAATAAATGACTGAATCTGAAGATTGTTATTTAACCCTTTACCCCATAAGGCATTTCTATGGCATCTCTAATTGACCCTAAATAACAGTAAGGATGAAGCCATTTCTTATGTGTATAGGACACCCTTTGATAGTGTAGAAAACATTGTGACAAAAGGTGAAATTGCTCGTGACGAGCAATTTCACCTTTTGCCACAATGTTTTCAAAAGGCTCCTACAAGCAATGCGTAGAAATGAGTATCTATGGAGTAAAGCGTTAAAGGGTTTAATTAATTCTTTACTAAACGGCAACATTTCAGACTGGTCCAATTGAAAATATTTGCAGACAGCAAAAAAAGAAAATGTTCAAAATGATTAATTTGTGTCTGAAAGAGCAGAAAACATAGTGGGAAAAGGAGAAAATGCTGGCCAGCATTTTCTCCCTTTCTCCAGATGGTTTTCTAAAGCCCTTTCTTTTCAGGATCGTAAATAGAAGTCGGGATTGTGTGAAAAATGATTAACTCTTTACCACACAACAAAATTTTAGACTGGTTCAAATTGAAAGCATTTGCAGACGACAAAATAAAGGTGACTGAAAAATTGAAATTTGTTCTGGGAAGGGTAGAAAGCAGCATGGGAAAAGGAGAAAATGCTGGTTACCAGGAGATGATGCTGGTTAGCAGCATTTTCTCCTTTTCCTACAGTGTTTTCAAACGGCTGCTTTCTCAGGGGCATCAAAAGTAGGGATTGTGTGGTAAATGGTTAATTGAATTATTATGTAGTAACATACATAACAATTAACAGAAACAGCAATTTTGCAATTAGCAGTAATTATTTCATACTTTCCGGTGGGATATCGAGAAATAGCAGTGAAAATATTTTTCGATCTTACACTGGTATCACCAGTGAAAATACCGATGGGGAAAAGAACTGTTCTGAATATTGATAAAGCTCCACCCAGAAAGGGTAAAAAGCATGAAATAAATAGAATATTTGTATTTTTCGGTTAAAGATCGAAATTTATTTCATCTCGTGAACACCATCGGTAATATTTTCACTCGTGGCTGCGCCACTTGTGAAAATATTACCGATGGTGTCCACTCGATGAAATAAATTTCGATCTTTCACCGAAAAATACAAATATCCTCTATATCTTGCAGATGATGCAGTTTACAAATTTTGACAACAGTAGTAAATCTTCCAATTTGTGCAATTTAAAAAACTTATGTCACCCCTTGTGTCAAAAAAACCAAACTTAAAAAACTTACATGTATGTTTAAAAAACATAATTATGTCACCCCTCTCCCCCTTTCTTTCTCAATATTCACCAACCACTTAAGTCTTTACCACACAATCCCTACTTTTAATGACCCTAAAGAAGAAGTCTTTAGGTAATCAGCATTTTTTCCTTTTCTGTCAGTGTTTTCTACTCTAAAAAGAGAGAAATCATTTTTTCATAAATGTTTAATTTGTCGTCTGCAAATGCTTTGGATTTGGTCACATCCTAAATTTTGTTGTTTGGCAAATCGTTTTGCCAAATCACTCACAAGTTTAAAAGACACTAACAAAAAATGGTTGGAACTCGAGAAAATGCTGGTTGACCAGTATTTTCTTCTTTTCCCAAAATGCTTCTGCTTTTCACACAATATAGTTCATCCTTATAAAATTATTCAGCTCGGGTCATCCAGCTAGGTACTTGTTGAAGGCTGATGGCTGATTTGACTTGATTCTTTTTTAGCGGATGCATGATTTAACTCTTTACCAAACGACAAAATTTTGGACTGGTTCAAATTGAATACATTTGCAGACGACAAAATGAATGTGACTAAAGAATTAAAATTTGTTCTGGGAAGGGAAGAAAACATTGTGGGAAAAGGAGAAAATGCTGGTTACCAGCATTTTTCTCCTTTTCCCAGAATGTTTTCAAAAGGCTTCTTTCACAGGGGTGTTAAAAGTCAGGATTGTGTGGTAAAGGGTTAAATCTGTGTTTTTTGGAGCATGAATTATTTGGACTGAAACAGCCTTGTAACTGTAATCATTTAACCCTTTACCACACAGCAGAATTTTAGACCTATCCAAATCGAAAGCATTTGTATGAGATAATTTCACAGTTTACTCAAGTGATGCATTTTTTTTTGATAGAGTAGAAAACTGTGTTAGTTAAAGGAGAAAATGCTGGTTACCAGCATTTTCTGCTTATCTCCCACAAAATTTTCAAAAGGCCTCTTTTTCAGGGTCGTTGAAAGTCGTCATTGTGTGGTAAAAGGTTAAGTATGGGAATTTTTTTTATATACTGTCTCGAAAAATGTTGAATAGGTTTTTTTTTGCACTTTTAAGGGTCAGGTTTTGTCATACATGTGACAAATGTTCAAATTACATTATTTGATGAATCTGTTTTACATCTTGGTACCTCTTCCAGATATAATTGTCTACATTGAAAGAAATTAATTTGAGTCACCAGTCATTTTTAGCTCACCTGAGCACGTAGTGCTCGGGGTGAGCTATTGTGATCGGTCGTTGTCCGTCTGTCTGCCCGTAAACAATTACTAAAAGATCTTCTCTGAAACCACCTATCAGATTTCAATGAAACTTCACAGAAACGATCCTTAGGTGATGCACTTTCAAAATACTTCAAAGATTTGAATTCCATGAAGAACTGTGGTTGCCATGGCCACCATAAGAAAAAACTTTAAAAATCTTGTTGTCCAAAACTATAAGGGCTAGAGCTTTCATATGTGGCATATAGCATAATCTAGTGGCCCTCTACCAACAGACTTCAAATTATGGCCCTGGTGTTGAAAATGGCCCTTTGTTGTGGGTTCTCGGATTTCACATAGAAATAGAGATGGAAATTTTTAAAGATCTTCTTGTCCCAAACCATAAGGGCTAGAGCTTTCATATTTGGCATGCAGCATCATCTAGTGGCCCTCTACTAAAATACTTCAAATTATGGCCCTGGTATGAAAATTAGCCCTTTGTTGTTTGTCTTGGATTTCACATAAGAGACAAAGAGAAAATCTTTAAAATCTTCTTGTCCCAAATAGTAATGGCCAGAGCTTTCATATTTGGCATGTATTTTCATCTAGTGGCCCTCTACCAAAATACTTCAAATTATGATCCTGATGTAAAAAATTGGCCCTATGTTGTGGGTCTCGGATTTCACATCGAGATATTTAAAGAACAGAATCTTTAGAAATCAATTTGCCCAAAATGGTAATGGCCAGAGCTTTCATATTTGGCGTGTAGCATCATCTAGTGGCCCTCTACCAAAATACCTCAAATTATTACTATTAAGTGTTGAAAATGGCCCTATGTTGTGGGTTCTCGAATTTCACATAGCGATAAAGAAGAAAATCTTCTTGTCCCAAACCATAAGGGCTAGAGCTTTCATACTTGGCATGTAGCATCATCTGGTGGCCCTCTAACAAAATAGTTCAAATTATGGCCCTGATGTGAAAGTTAGTTGGTCTCAGATATCACAGATAAAGAGGGAAATCTTTAAAAATCTTCTTGTGAGGATTCTAGGGACCACATTTCTTGCTAAGCTGAATTGAAAATTAGTTTTGTCTCGATAAAATCTCACATGAGTGCATTTAGTGCTTGTCGTGAATATAACTTTGTCCTCTCAGATCAGAACGACTTCAAAATGGGTATGCATGTTTGGTGCAATATTACGGAATACTGTGTGCAAGAACAATGATTTTACCCAGCCTGAATTTTGAATAATTTCCCTTTGATCTTCATTCTTACAGTGGTTTTTGCTCGTCCAGTGTGGAATTTTGAAGTCTCAAGTCAAATTGACTTAGACTTGGTAAACATGTTTGTTACATTGCCAGCTCTTTGCAAATATTATACTTCCTTGACAACTGGCGGTGGGATTGCATATCTTTCGACAATTTTCTGTTCTTGTTTCATTATCATTTGCCCTTGAACCTCAATATTTGATAATTATCTTCATTGTAGACCTTTAATGCTTAGTACTCATGTGAGCGATATAGAACCATCATGGTCCTCTTGTTAAGGCTGCTCTTTGTCCAATTATCCGTAATTACTAAATTTCAAAGTACCACCACTTCTGATTGGCTAAACGAAATGGTTTAGCCAATCAGAAGTTCTGTTACTTTCAAATTTTAAAAAGCCTTGGAGAATACGACAAAAAATTTTCTCAAGAATGTTTGGTGAATATGAAGCCTGTTTTTCAAGGCAGAAGTTGTCTTTGAAAGGATAGAATACATTGCGGAAAAAGAAAGAGTTGGTTGCAAAGGTGATTTTTCAAAGTGTATCGTTTCTCTTAGTAAGGGATGAACTATTTACATGACAACAAAATTGCAGACTTATCCAAGTTGAAAGCATTTGCAGATGACTTATTGAATGTTACTTGAAGCACAAAAATGTTCATTCAAAGGATAGACACATTGTGGGATCAGAGGTAAGAGGCAAAAATCTCTGGAGAGAAAGTTTGCCTTAACACTTTACCCCAAAAGGCATTTCTATGGTACCTCTAATTGAGCCTAAATAACAGCAAGGATGAAGCCGTTTCTTATGTGTATATGAACCTTTTTATAGTGCAGAAAAGATTGTGGCAAAAGGTGAAATTGCTCGTCACGAGCAATTTCACCTTTTGCCACAATGTTTTCCAAAGGCTCCAACAAGCAAATAATGCTGCAATGTATAGAAATGAGTATCTATGAAGTAAAGGGTTAACTGAGTATCAAACCTGTGACCACCAGGTCACAAGTTAGATGTGCTGACCACACAGCTGCTTACCAACATAATGCAAAAATCACCAACTTCAGGACTGTTAAAACTCAAGATTGTTTGATGTAGGGTTAACACTTTATCACACAAGTACGACTTTTGAAGATACTGGGGAAGAAGCCTTTTGAAAACATTGTTGGAAAAGGAGAAAATGCTGGTAACCAGCATTTTCTCCTTTTCCCACAATGTTTTCTATCCTTCCTGAATCGGATTGCAATTTTTCAGTCACATTTATTTCATTGCCTGCAAAATTAATGCTTTCAATTTGGACCACTCTACAGATTTGTCATTAGGTAATAAAGAGTTAACTCATTACCAAACGACAAAATTTTAGGTTTGTCTAAATTGAAAGCATTTGTCGACGACAAAATAAAAGTGACTGGAAATTTGAAATTTGTTTTGTGAAGGGTAGAAAACATTGTGGGAAAAGGAGAAAGTGCTGGTTACTAGCATTTTTTCCTTTTCTCACAATATTTTCAGAAAGGCTTATTTCTCAGGGGTGATAAAAGTCGGGATTGTGGGTAAAAGGTTAAGTGTTATTTTGATGGAGTATTGCACTTAAACTTTGTCTTGTTGAAGTATAATTAACAAAGGAAACAGCATTTTTATAGGATCTTTTTATCAGTTCTTAATGGATTTTACAAAGCTCAACATTACTGATTACATCTCGCCACATTACAAAATTTTAGACTAGTGAAAATTCAAAGCACTTGCAGACGACTAGAGCTGGGTATCGCCAAGAAAAATGTATCGCGATACTATCGCGATACCAGGCAGGCGATACGATACAATATCACGATACTTAAGTGATCCAGATATACTTAATGACAGCCTATTAAAAGAGAGACTGTTTTCATGCCATATGCGCAAACAAGATTTTATAGATAGATCTACATGTTCACACTTACATGTATATCAAGCTCTTCAGAAACTTTAGGAACTTTTCCTTAAACTGTGCAAACATTTTTGGCAAAATCAATCCAAATGTTTGCTAAAACAAGCAGGTAAGACAATTTGTCTACATGATATTAAGTTTTATGAGGATGTTGTGTTTTGTACTTTAAAAATCAACGGCAATGCAATACCATTTAGAGTTTTTGCTTTATTTAATATCATTCATTTTGGTCCTCTAATTTTAATTTCAAAGTCAGTTTAAAAAAAATATACCTATTTCAAGCATTCGAAGACCTAACCCCCCCCCCCCCCCCCCCCCCGGGTAGATTTATGTTTTCATTTTCCTAAAACAACAATTTTTTTCACTCATTTTTTTTTTTTGGTAAATTCACTGTTTAACTTCATTATTAAAAATGAGAAGATAGTTTGAAGTCCCTCTGATCGGCCGATGCCACGCTGATCATTGTAGTGTCATGGGTTTTCACGGCTTTTTGGCGATCTATTTTTTCGTGACAATTAACTTTTGGAGAAGTATTACTACATTATTTGACATCTGTTTGCCATTTCAAATAGCAGGTAACTTTAAAATCTGTCACTTTACTCTAGATAAGAGTATTAACACCTTTATTACGTTGTCATAAATGACTCGCCAGCTTCCTGATCATGCGCGTGTCCTTTGCATTTTATACTGATCGTGTTTAGCCCATATTTCTGCTGGATGTATGAAAGCTAGGTTATATGAAGCTCTAGATCATAACTTAATACGTCAGATTGACAATTAGGCAGATACTTTCAGCGTCAAAGACGTCATTTCAAATTTTCCAGCGTCAAAACTCGCGCTATTGTCAACTTCGGAAGACGGTTGCAGATCCGCACCTGATTCATCTGTTATTTAGAAAGAACAAAGACATTTCAAACCGAGCTATCTTTCGCTAGCAAGTAATCAAATTGCAACCTATATTCGTCCGGTAAATCAAATGACCTTGTTAATTAATGCTTTATTTTATCTTACAGTCCTTGTGACAAAAATGTTAAGGAGGCAAACCGATCAAAGCAGCCGCAACTTTTTGGGCACGAACAAAATATGATAACCTTAAACTGTTTCGAATTAGCATCTATATTTAAAACCGGGAAAACCCTAGGCAAGAGCGAGTGACTAAACATTTCGCTGCAAATTATTCCCCGAATTGCAAAGTTTTATGAATTTCTTTACATTTCTAGGGCGAGCTGTTTGTACGTTCTTGTATGTATAGCAGAGACAAATTGTGCGTATTTTTTTTTTCTATTTCATACACGAAACATGATCACACACTCTGCACACGACACGACGTAAATGTATCGCCAAGTATCGATACAATGAGTTAGTATCGCGATATACTATCGCCAGCAAAAATATCACGATGCACCGATGCATCGATGATATCACCCCAGCTCTACAGACGACAAAGGTGGCTCAATTGATGGAGGTTGCTTCTGATTGGGTAGAGAATATAATAAGAGAAGGAGAAAATTATAGTTACCAGCATTTTTCCCTTTTCTCACAATATTTTTAAAAGCTTTCTCAGGGTCATTAAAATCCAGGGTTATGTGGTAAAATGATTAACCATTTATTAAATAAATAGGTCTTTCTTTTTTTGTACTTTTGGGGAAGATATTTGCTCGTTGAAAACATCGTTGGAAGGAAAGAAAATACTAGTAACCAGCATTTTCTCCTGTTTGCACAACATTTTTCTGTTGATGAAGATAAACTCTGTGATTTTAGTTACATTTTCTTCCTTGATGCTGAGTGTGATTTTAGTGACATTTTCTTCCTTGATGCTGAACTTTAAAGGTGGCCATTCAGATTTTGGGGCAAAAATTTTACAATACAACAATTTTTATACTCCCAGGGCATTTAAATTTTCCCTCATAAAACCATCGAGAACAAGTAGTCGAAAACCATCCGAAAACAAGAGAAAGTAAAGATTTACTGCAGCCCAGGTCATCACACGGATGGGAGACATGGTCTATTTTTATATGAGCAACTCGCTCATTTACATACCAGAAATACACAGACTAAGCTTCAAACTTTTTGCTCGAATTGGACATTATGGAAAATAATTACATGTTTGTTATGTTATGGAATTTAGGCATCATTACAGTCATGTGCCAATCACTTGACATTCTTACTTTTCCCACAGTGTTTTCTAAAGGCTTCTTTCTGCGGGTCGTCAAAAGTACGGATTGTGTAGTTATGGGTTAATTAGTAAAGAGTAATATATCAGGTTGCATGTTCTTAATCTATGATGTCTGCAAGGCCTCTTTAGATGTCGGTTACAAATCTGAATTAGTTTTATCGATTAATGGGTTGAAAGTTCTATTGAAGAAATTGAACTTTGATAGAAAGTTTAGAGTGACCAATAGGCCATGACCCATATTGGTCAATAAACTGTGCATATATACATAGATGTCCTTGGGGTTAAAGTTTAGAATACCAGTATGTGACACATATAAAATTACATGCACTGTCAATTTATTATTTCCTTAATCAATCCTATGTTTTTACAACTTGAAGACAAAAAAATTCAATTTATTGTGAGAAATGAAGGTCATATTAACTCTACCAAACGACAAAATTTAAGACTGGTTCAAATTGAAAGCCCTTGCAGCCAACAATAATTGTAATTCGGAAACTGAAATTTGTTTCCATAAGGATAGAAAACATTGTGGGAAAAGGAGAAAATGCTTGTAACCAGCATTTTCTCCTTTTCCCACAATGTTTTCAAAATGTTTCTACTCAACATTAACCCATTACCACACAATCCCTACTTTTGACGCCCCTGAAAAAAAAAGCCTTTAGAAAACACTGTGGGAAAAGGAGAAAATGCTGGTAACCAGCATTTTCTTCTTTTCCCACAATGTTTTCTACCCTTTACAAAACAAGTTCCAAATTTTCAGTCACTTTTATTTTGTCGTCTGCAAATCGAGGGGTGAATGCGAAACTATTCTAAATGACATTTTGGTCAAAAGTGATTTTTTTTCATTAATGTACATTTCATACTGATCTTCATTAACTGGTAAAATTCTAGAATTCAGAACAGTCTGCTTTTGGTTGATTTTGAGATGTGTCCAAATATTCCATATGAAAATGTGTGACTTACCTTAGTGTGAAACTATTCTATTTACACTAATGTAGATGGAATAGTTTCACACTGAACATTTAGTGTATGTCTATGATAAATTACTATTCCAATTTCTTAAACTCTGCAGAAATGGGTTAATTTTGAAGAGATTCTAAATAATATATGGGTCTGATAGTTTCAGGCTGAAATCATGATTATAAAATGATAAATTCATTTTAAGTGTGAAAATGGAATAGTTTCGCACTGAAATAAATTTCCAATATTCGGTTTAAGTTAACTGGAAACTATTCCAAGTGCATGATGTCCTTGAATTTCTATAGTAACTGATAATGTCATTAGGAAAAAGACATCGAATATGATGTAAATGGAATTTTCATATAATGAACTTTGTTCATAACATGCTTTTTGACCAGCTTTAACCCTTTACCAAACAATCCCTGGTTTTTACGACCCTGAGATAGAAGCCTTTAGAAAACATTGTGGGAAAAGGAGAAAATGCTAGTAACCAGCATTTTCTCCTTTTCCCACAATGTTTTCAACACTGCTGGAAACAAATTTCAAGTTTTGATTTATGTTTATTTTCCCTTATGAAAATACTTCAATTTAGACCAGTCTAAAATACTACTGTTTTGACAAAATGGGTGACAAGCACAATTAAAGGTGAGTTTTATTGTTTCCTCATTTCTGTGCTTATGATAATAATAGTGTCAGTGATATTATTTTTTGTCCTAGATTCCAATCTGAGCGCTTTGAAAATTGTTGTTGTTTACAGCAGCAGCTGCTGCTGCAATGTTAAGTACCACTTGGACTGATTTCCCTTTTATTCATACCATGAGAAAAGAATAAATATGAAAAAAAAATCATGACCTAAGGCAAACAACCCCAGTGGTGTCTGGTGATGAGGCAGAGTGTCGGCCTTCTGACCAAAAGGTCACGAGTTCAATACCTGGGAGAGGGAGTCAACTTTTGGATTTTTCATTGGCCTAAACATTCGGCACAAGTATTGGTGTAGTTTCCAGGGAGAAGAATCGAAAGAGATTAGTACAAGTTGTAAAAACTTGTTTCTCAATCGATGTAAACAAAACAACCCTATTATCCACATTTTTTACTACCATGCATTATTATCTTGTACTTTGTTCTATTACTAAACATTTCTACCTTCTTGAAGTGCGCATATTATATATATATTATATATAATATAATTATGTTTCATTTAGTCATGCCCTCGTTCATTCATGATTACCTCTTTACCAAATGACAAAATCTTAGACTGGACCAAATTCAAAGTAATTGCAGACGACAAATCAAATGTTGTTAAAATGGTGATTTCTCTTTCTGATAGGAATGAAACATTGTTTTCCAGCATTTTCTCCTTTACCCAGATTGGTTTCAAAGCCTGTCTTTAGGAACATTAAAAGTTGGGATTTTGTGTTAAAGGGTTAACTTAGTGACACTTGTCCACAAAACATTTTTATAGTGAGGTCTAATTAGTTCTACCTATAGATATGATTTTTAGATATTTTTTAATTTGGTGTGATGTGAAAAACCTTAATACCCACCTTTAAGGTAGTGGCTGAAGTTTTGAGAAATTTTGATCTTGATGATCAAAGGAATAAAGTTTACACTAGTGGAATATGACAGATATTTTTGAATATTGATGAGCCAAATGACTTTTTTTTCAAATACAACTATGATGACCAAGAATATGGCAAAGTTAATTTTTTAACATGCGTACAGAGAAATAATGACAGTATACCTGAACCTTCTTCAATGATCTTAAAGCAACTACCGATGGAGCTGTTACCAATCAAAAAAGAAAAATATGATGACTTAATTTCCCTATGCAAGGCACACATTATCCCATACCCACATCATCTCTTATTTGCACTATTACCATATGAGAAATGAGTAGTGGACTTCAGAAAACTTACCAAAACTATCCTGAAAAATATCATGTTCACTTCAACCCTTTGCTAAACAGTCCTGACTTTAAATGACCCTGAGAAAAAAAAGCCTTCAAAAAAATTGTAAGGAAAGGAGAAAATGATTTTCTCCTCTTTTCACATTATCTTTTCTTCCTGTTCAAAAACAAATTTAATTTTTGAGTCGCATTTATCTTGTTGCCAGCAACAATTTCAATTTGGACAGGTCTAAAATTTTATCATTTGCTAAAGAGTTAAGTAGGAAAAAATATTTTTTTGTCAGGTAACTAATACAAACTTATGGGCCCCTTTGCCAGAATATGATACACTAGCATGTTCACCTTTAAATATACTTTACCTTCTAGCTTAACCTTTCTGCCATGCTAATTTTATAAAAAATGTAATCATTTACAAGAGAGAATGACTAGTTCAGTTACAAAGGCCATTCTCTCCCCTTAATAAAGTCTATTCATTTAATGAAGTCGGGAGAGAATGACCAGGTCAGTTACAAAGCTCATTCTCTCCTATAAAAGGTTCACTTTACTACTGTAGGGAGAGAATGACCGGGTCAGTAACGAAGGTCATTCTCTCCTGTTAGAGTATGACTTTGCTGTAGTCAGGAGAGAATGACATCAGTTAAGGTCATTCTCTCCTACTAAAAGCTCACTTTGCTGTTGTCAGGAGAAAATGACCCGGTCAGTAACGAAGGTCATTCTCTCCTGTTAGGGTATGACTGCTGTAGTCAGGAGAGAATGACATCAGTAAATGTCATTGTCTCCTAGTAAAGGCTCACTTTGCTGTTGTCAGGAGAGAATGACTGGGTCAGTAACGAAGGTCATTCTCTCCTGTTAGGGTATGACTGCTGTAGTCAGGAGAGAATGACATCAGTAAAGGTCATTGTCTCCTAGTAAAGGCTCACTTTGCTGTTGTCAGGAGAGAATGACCGGGTCAGTAACGAAGGTCATTCTCTCCTGTAAGAGTATGACTTTGCTGTAGTCAGGAGAGAATGACATCAGTTAAGGTCATTCTCTCCTAGTAAAAGCTCACTTTGCTGTTGTCAGGAGAGAATGACCCGGTCAGTAACGAAGGTCATTCTCTCCTGTTAGGGTATGACTGCTGTAGTCAGGAGAGAATGACATCAGTAAATGTCATTGTCTCCTAGTAAAGGCTCACTTTGCTGTTGTCAGGAGAGAATGACTGGGTCAGTAACGAAGGTCATTCTCTCCTGTTAGAGTATGACTTTGCTGTAGTCAGGAGAGAATGACATCAGTTAAGAAGGTCATTCTCTCCTAGTAAAGGCTCACTTTGCTGTTGTCTTAGAACCTTGTTGTTGTCTATGTGTTCATTGTGCAAAAGCTTTTGTCATCTCTGTAAATATTTCAAACTTGGGGATGAGTATAATACTGAAAAGGGAACTCATGACTGAAAGGCAGATTACTCATGACAGCCTTTTGACATTGTTATGCCCTATTTTCTACTTAGAATTTTCACCAAAAAAGAACCTGCAGGCAAGATTCAGCACCTGCCTGTAATGCTCATTTTGATATTTTCTTTATCTCCAGAAAAAGCACAAATTGCATGGGAGTGTCTTTGGGTAGTTCATTTCAGTGCACAAGCCTAGTATTTGTAAATATCTGTGAAAATTGAAAAATTTAAGCCTGCTGTCAATTATACCTCTGAAAACAGCAGCTGACACCATTCAAAACATTAAAACTTACGAAACAGCATAACTTTGGTTTGTTTGAATGGTTACTTAAGCTTACAAAGTGTGTTTTTCAGTCACATGCTAGAGCTTCCTTCTTGGTGTGATCTATAGGGAATACCTGCACGGCGGGGAATCACGTGACACAACAACAACAACAATGACCGTTATTTGAAAAAATTCCCCGACTTCAGGTAAGAAAATCTTCAATAATTCCCTTAATACATGACCGATTGGAATTTGGTTTGAAGCAGAGAAGGCGGAAGGACTCCAGGGATTTGCTAGATGTGTTAGATTTTTTAAACAACACCTGATAAAAAAGTTATTGACGAGCAAACAAATTTTTTACCCTGGATAATTTGTTTGCTCGTCAATAACTTTTTTGTCAGGTGTTGTTTAAAAAATCGAACACATCAAGCAAATCCCCGGAGTCCTTCCGCCTTCTCTGCTTCAAACCAAATTCCAATCGGTCATGTATTAACGGAATTATTGAAGATTTTCTTATCTGAAGTTGGGGAATTTTTTCAAATGACGGTCGTTGTTGTTGTTGTTGTGTCACGTGATTCCCCGCCGTGACCTGACTGTCTACTGTATCTAGTACTAGGCCTTTTACTTCATCCTGTATGCTTATTCTTACCAAGAACACTCCTGTGTTACCAGTGTTGCCTGTAGATATCAGACCTATAACCTCTGGAAAACACCTGGGCCTATGTTCTTAAAAATGTAATTCTTCTTTTTCTGTAAGATTTTCTAAATTTAAAAGTAACACAACTCAAGTGCTTAACCAAATGGTTAATCAATCAGAAGTTGTGTTATTTTCTAATTTAGAAACTTTAGGAAAATTGCAAAGAGTATAGATCTATAGATATTCTTCAGTTTGTTAGCCCTTGTCAAAATCTGAAATCACCTTTAATACACCCAAATCATGGACCAATGAGCTTCCTTTGCTTTGAACGATTTAAAAATTTGTTGGTGTTGACAACTAATGCAGGGATTGAATTCTAGAAAGATGTCTGTGCCAAATCAATCTTAACATTGTGTTGCTTATTTATGAGTATTTCAGTTTGCAAACAATGATAAATAATGTCCACTTTCTTAAATGGTTATTGTTAGTTAAATTCATTTGCAGTTTTTATGTAAAACCTTTGACATGGAGACTTACATGGGCTAGTAAAAGCAGTTTGAGAGATTCATTAGCAAATTCAGTGTGTAAGGGATGTGAAGATCAGTAACTTTGGTATGTTCCTGAAGGACATGATGCACTTTATGCAATAATACCACTGATCAGAGTATTGAGAGACCAAAGGTTCTAATTTACTTACTCCATGTTCCCTTATTAGCCACTGTACAGAATGAATTCATGTACTATTGACATTAATTTCATGAATGTTCACCAGATCTGTGATTTAAATGCCTTCCAGTTGGCTTGCAAGTGTAATGTTGAATTCAGAAATTATGTGGGTTCTAGTACACTCCGAGAGAAAGTTTTCATTTACAATGGCTATTTTATGTCTAATGTTGTTATATTAGTTATAGCTTACTGGATTCATCTTTAGATGCAGATCCCAATGTATGTCTTTATGTACTAAGTATCACTCTTGTGGATTTAGTTATGAGATACTGTGTGCTGCAACTTGTTATTAGCCTACTAAGGTTAGTAATCATGTTTAAGGTCTTTATTGTATTAAAATATATTGATGCCAATGCCTAATTACTTCTGGAAAAGTAACTATGTTGCAATTATGGAAAGCATTCAAAGAACAATGAAAGCTTGGTGATGACAATTCCAATATGTCTCATCAAAAACAAAGTTGTCCCTAGTGATAAAGACAAAAAAATACATCCTTAATAAAGTGTTTTAGTCTGTGTCAAAGTCTATGTTAACTGGAACTAGCCCACAGCAACATCAGCAGTATACAGGTTTAGTAAATAGAGTTATATTTTTTGACATTGTGTTGGAAAATAGCAAAATATAATTTTCTTGCTACAAAATTTAAATGAAGTGTTTTTAGAGCAAACAATACAACTTTTATCATCTTCAAAACCCCTGAATGTCAGCATTTTCTCCTTTTCCCACAACTTGTTCTACCTGCAATTAAATACTATTTTCATTATTTGTACAGTGTTTCATATAATTTGAATTTGGACTTGTTTAGTACTGTGTCATGTGGTAGAGTTTACCTTCTGACCCCCAGGCAAATTTTGAGACAGGGGGCTGAAATTTTAACACTTCTGGTAGATGTGTACCAGATGAAAATACTAAATATTGCAGCTCTCATGGTTAGGATTAAGAAGACTTATAAAGATGTAACTTTTCAAGGCCCTAATAAACCTTTGATACCAAGGGTTGGACCAATTATGACCCAAAGGTGTCCTATTTGAACAATTATGAAGGGAGTTTCACAAGATGAAACAACAGACCAAATTTTTGTATCTGTTGGGTTTACTGTAAGGAATTTGTAAGTCTTTGCTAGGATATGGTCAAGAAAGAATTATCTTTATAAAATGAGAATGTTTGATAATCTGTTCTGTTGAAATCATGACTATGCTGTCATCAGGAGAGAATTGCCAGGACACAGAAAAAAGTCTGATGATCCATTTATGTTAAAAAAATAGTTAAAATTTTAATAGATTACTGATTCCTGCCTATACTTTTGCTGACAAATCAAATCCTATGATTTCTTCTATCGTATAACAAACTTAATTGCGATCATGTGTTACTTCAAAATGAGCCAAATAGGCAAATCTATTTGTGTTTACCCATGGTACTGAAACCTTTTCTTTATGGAGAACTAAGAACTCAAAACTTTTAACATCTAATAGTATTCACCAAATTGATGCACTGGTTAGGATATATTTAAAACATGTATAGGAATTAGAAGGCCCTGAAGGGCCTGAATATGCTCTACTGGCAGAGATTTTGCTTTTAAATAAAGCATACATCAGGAATTCATTATGTAAAAAGACAAAAAAAATAACATTTTCAACTCAAAATGGCTACTTTTCTATTTCTGTTTGTTGAATTTTTTCAAACTCAACAGGGTTAAAAAGCTATTGATGGGATAAACAAGCTGAAAAATTCACAAAAATCTGATCACAAATAAATACTTTATCATGTAAACAAGCAATGAAATTGTTCAATTTGAAATGGCTACTTTTTCCATACTGTTTGTGGGATTTTTTCAAAATCGATAGGGTTAAAGCTATTGATGAGATAAACAAACTATGTAAGTTGCATGAAAATCTGACCAAAAATGAAGACTTTATTGCGTAAACATGAAATGACAGTTTTCAACCTGAAATGGCTACTTTTCCCATACTGTTTGTTGGAATTTTTTCAAAATCAATAGGGTTGAAGCTATTGATAAGATAAACAAACTCAGCAAGTTTCATGGACATCTGACCAAAAATAAGACTTTCTCATGTAAACAAGAAATGGAAATTTTAAACTGGAAATGGCTACTTTTCCCATACTGTTTGTTGGATTTTTTTCAAAATCAATAGGCTTAAAGCTATTGATGAGATAAGCAAACTGTGTAAATTTCAAGAAAATCTGACCAAAAATGAAGACTTTATCACGTAAACAAGAAGAAGACTAAAGGATGGATGGTCAGACAGACAGACAGACAGACAGATGGACGGATGACAGAAACCACTCCATGACATAAGCTCTGCTGGCTTTCAGCCAGTAGAGCTAAAAAAAGTTTATTTCAGCCTAGAAATAGAGTAAAAGCAATGCAATGGAATAGTTTCACACTCAAAACATTCATACAATTTCTTAAAAATTTAAGTGTGAAACTATTCCAACTGACATTTTCTTCAAAATCTTCTTTTCTTGGTTCTAATTCAAAACAATTTTTTTTGTTTAAGAAATGTTAATGCATTAAACACAACATATCTAAATAAGATGATCTAACAAGACTTTTTAAAGAAATGAGAACGTTTTTTCCTTCTCCTGTAAAATTTTCCAATATGCAGATGGAATAGTTTCGCTTTCAGCCCTCGAAATGCTTTCGATTTGGACAAACCTAAAATATTGTCGTCTGGTAATGAGTTAAATGCTTTCATTTTAGATGAGTAAAAAAAAATTGTTGTGTGGTAAAGGGTTAAAGATCAAAGCTTTTGACTTGGTTGTACCAGGATTTGCCTTTGGGAACACTAGAATTTTAACTCTTTACCTAACGACAAAATTTTTGACGTCAAAATTGAAAGCATTGATAATTTTGCAGACAAATTAAAAGTGACTGAAAATTTGAAATTTGTTTAGTGAGGGGTAGAAAAAATTGTGGGAAAAGAAGAAAAATGCTGGATACCAGCATTTTCTCCTTTTCCAGCAATGTTTTCTGAAGGCTTTCTTTCTCAGCAATGTTTTGTGAAGGCTTTCGTTCTCTCAAAAGTCAGGATTGTGTGGTAAAGAATTGACCCATTGCAATACAGTACTGAAAGTGACTTACTGACCCTTTGCATAGACTGTTGTTTGAAACATCATGGGAATTATAAGGAAGTATCATTCTTAATTGTTCTGTTTTTGTAAGTGATCATTGTTTATATCATGTTTTCTCTGGGACTTTATGAAAGTTTTTTTTTGTAAATATTTCTCATTGTTGGAGAAGTTCAACTAGCATTTTCTTCTTTTCCCACAATGTTTTATTCCCTTCCTAAAACAAATTTCAATTCTTTAGTCACATTTATTTTGTTGTCTGCAATGCTTTCAAATTGAAACAGTGTAAAATTTTGTTGCTTGGTAAATAGTTAAGATGTATACATGTACATGTATTTGCAGGGCTAAAATTTCATGATTGATGAAGCTTAGAAATGGAACAGTGGTGGATAATGTAGATTCTTGTTGATAGATAAATAATGTTGTTGAAGACATGTAAAATAAAATAAAACAAAAATAACCTTAAAAATTGAAAATTAATGGAATATAAATGTCATGAAATACTACATCAATTATTTGATGTATTGACACTAAAGCACCTGCTATGTCTGGCAGGCGACGACCATCAATAAAAGTTCTGCAGATGAACATTGTGATATAACATGTAAATGTAACTGCAAACATAGTGGCGAAAAGAGATACTGTTTAAGCAGGGCTTTGGGAAAAGGCTCCCCTCTCTCTCCCACACACATGTACACATCTGCTCATATATTGATGGAAACCTTATAAAAGTTTACTGGGTATTTATAAATTTTTTTGATGGCCAAACCTTTTTTCTTACTCCAAGAACTAAAATCGGAGAACAAAATCGAATCAAGGATAGGAATTAGTGAAAACTGCATCATTCTGCCAATGCAATAGTTTTGGTTAGCCTCAACCCCCTAGAGAAATGCAGTAGGTTTTTCAAAACAAACATGATTGGCCATTATAGATATTTCAAAAAAATCAGAATCCCCTTTGACTAGCATGTCAGTTTATAAGAAAATAAAATGCACTGCTTCTGATTATTCAGTGATATGGAAAACTCATAATACAGGTAGAAAAAGAGGTTTTCAGAGCTATTTGTCACATCAGATCTGCAACATTTCGTCCAAAACCACGTATATTGAAAATGGTCCCGTGTCCTGGCCCTTACCCTAACCTGGAGGAGTTACTGCCTTACTCTTTACCAAATGACAAAAGTTTAGACTGGTTCAAATTGAAAGCATTTGCAGACGACAAAATAAAGATGACTGAAAAATTGAAATTTGTTCTGGGAAGGGTAGAAAACACTGTGGGAAAAGGAGGAAATGCTGGTTACCAGCATTTCCTCCTTTTCCCTCAGTGTTTTCAAAAGGCTTCTTTCTCAGGGGCGTCAAAAGTAGGGATTGTGTGGTAATGGGTTAACTCTTTACCAAATGACAAAAGTTTAGACTGGTCCAAATTGAAAGCACTTGCAGACAACAAAAGCAACTCAAAAATTGAAATTTGTTTCTAGCATAGTAGAAATCATTGTGGGAAAAGGAGAAAATGCTGGTTACCAGCATTTTCGCCTTTTCCAACAATGCTTTCCAAAGCCTTCTATCTCAGGATTGTAAAAACCAGAAATTGTTTGGGAAAGAAATAAATCTTCCTCCCAGACAAAACCCATCATAAAATAAAACTGGGCAGTCAGCAATCCGTATTTTAACCCTTTACTCCACAGATACTCATTTCTACGCATTGTTTGTAGGACCCTTTTGAAAACATTGTGCCAAAAGGTGAAATTGCTCGTGACGAGCAATTTCACCTTTTGTCACAATGTTTTCTATGGTATCAAAAGGTGTCGTATACACGTAAGAAATAGCTCCATCCTTGGTGTTATTTAGGGTCAATTTGAGATACCGGTACCTTAGAAATGCCTTATGGGGTAAAGGGTTAAAACAAACATGGATTTCCTTGCGACACATTTTCAATGAAATGTCATGCATAGATTTACATTAAAATGCACTTCATGTCTGTTGCTTGATACGTAAGTTGTAACTCTCGGAAACATGGTGTTATTTTTCCGCTACATTTGGTGACATTGCCAATTGACGTCAATGTTAAAAAAATATTTTTTAGAAATATTGACCACTTTTGAAACAGCTGCATTTATACAATGTTACATGTTATTGCACTTGTATGGAAATACCAGTATATTGTGTTGAACAAGTTCATTCTTTTGGTAGTGTTGCCTGAGCTTGGGGGAGCAACTATGCCAAAAGGATGAGTTCAACACACTATATTCCTACGAAGAAGTGCAATAACCTTTTTATTATATACTTTACTATTGTTTACATAATTTCCTGTGATTGAACAGTTTTTTCAACAAATTCCTTGATTTATTTTGTTTATTTCAAAATTTCAAAAGCGATGAGAAATCTGTTTCATGGACCTATCATAGTTTTCTGGAATTTTCAACCATGACTTTTGGTTATGTCACCCTTGCGAAAGGTATGTAAATAAACAGGATAATGACAGAACCGTGTTTTATCTCTTAATGATTTAGTCAATAAATATATGTGATAGGCAAATTTTTCATAACTTTGTATTGACTATTATTCAGAAAACAAGCATTCTGTTTGTTTTTCATGTTTATAAGTATTATGCATTTAAAAAGGTTGTAAAACATGATGTCTGACGAAGAAATTTATAAAAGGCCTTAATGGCTGCCATTAATATTTTGTCTTTTACAAAAATGGCTATCAAAAAAATATTGCATTCATTCATCCAGTGCATATAGATTGGGACAATATCAAAGATTATAATAATATGAGGTTATTTAACATGCTGTTGTACAATACTGAATTCCATGAGATGAGTTCATTGCAGAACCAGTCTATATTTTGTACAAGGCAACAGACGAGTCCAAAATATACACTGGTTCTGCTGTGTACGAATCTAATTGTATTCAGTATTGTACCCAAGCATATTAAATGATCTCTGTATTTCAAACTTCCTTATTGACTTTAAAGTAAATGACAAGTATACGACCATTTCAATTCAAATGAAAAACAATTTAAACATATCAAAGCAAGGCTTTGAAACGGCTTTTTTGACATAGACTTTGCTAGACCACTCCTCTGGTCAAATATTCTGGCCTCTAGCCTTGTTTTGAAAAATCCATATTGGACTCTTGCCTGGTTCTGAAAATTCCATATAAGACTCTACAGAGTCCAATATGGACTAAGATATTCTGTAGTCGCATGGTAGTATGAAAGGGATTTCATGGATGATGAATTGTATACATACAGTATGTGAAATAACGCATTAATGTATAAAGTCTGAAAATATTTATATCTTAGTAATATTCATTTAGCTTTATTTTCAGATAGATTTTATTACTATAGCTTCAGTTTCTAAAGTAAAAGTTGGAAACAAGTTGGAAAAATTGGAAATAAAATTTGATGTACATAATTATATGTATGTATGTATGTATGTACGTAAAACTATGTCAAATGTAAAACTTTGCCAAATGGGATGCAGACTTCAATGAAATACCTATAGCCAACAACTGCATGATAAGCATGGCAAGCACATTACTTTTCTTAAAGATGCCCGTCTTCAGCCAGGGAGCAAAATTGCTGTTAAATTTCAAACACTTTAGAATGGTACAGAAATCAATCCTTTGTGTAAACATAGATAAATTACAGACATATATGCTGTAATTGAAAAAAAGAAACAAGGAGATTTGTATCAGAAACTGAACTTTGGTCAGAAGAAAACTGGCTGACGATCGAATCTGTAAACAGTGGCGATACGTCACGGAAATTTATCGTTGGTTTCTGCCGAGAGTGGGATACGGTGTAATTTGCATATAGATCGAGACCAGCGTCTGGAAATCGAGGGTTCAACAGAGAAGCATCTATTTTCCTTCATTTACCGCATCAGATGCAGGGCGAAGGTCAAGTATAGTCACGTGAAAGAATGCACGATCATCATACGAATCTACCAGAGTGTATAACGGTTATCGAAAATCTTTGATTCAAAAACCGGAAACGACAATCTGTTAAACATTGAAGGCCGCAACTCAGGGAAATGCATTTTCTATCGACCTTTATCTAAGCAATCTTGCAACCGACAGGCTGAATATTTGGCATGAAGATATAAGAATGACTATTTTTTGATAGAATAAAGACTAAATGAGTTAAAACGGGTTGAAAATGGGTATTAGGGCCTCACTTTAACTCTTTACCAAATGGCAAAATTTAAGGCCCATCCAAATTGAAAGCTTTTACACATGACAAAATAAATGTGACCAAAACTTGAACTCTTTTTTTTGCAAATAGTTGAAGACATTGTGGGAAAGGGAGAAAATGCTGGTTACCAGCATTTTCTCTTTTTCCTATAGTGTTAAATATAAAAGCTTTCTACCTCAGGGCTGTTAACCCATTACCAGACAAGAAAATTTTAGCCTTGTACAAATTGAAAGCATTTGCAAACGACAATTTTAATGTTGTTCAAATAGTGTCATGTTAATTGATAGGGTAGAAAACATTGTGGGAAAGGGAGAAAATGCTGGTTACCAGCATTTTCTCCTATTCCCACAATGTTTTTAAGAGGTTTCTTTCCCAGGTTTGTTAAAAGTTGTCATTGTGTGGTAAACGGTTCAAAAGCAGGATTGTGTGGTAAATGTTTAAGTCACTAAAATCTAAAAAAAAGTGCTTGCTGCCAATCATGAGCCATTTGTCAGTGTGTTTGTCAGGTTCACTTTTTGCTCTTGTTTTGGTGATGGTTATGTGGGAAAGTAGGAAAGTAGCCATTGGCTTTGAAAGAATACTGTGCGGAGTACTGGTAACAGAAACTCCAGGAAAGCATGGATAGGTGCACTGGCCACTGCGATAGAACTGAAATAATGTTGAAAATGGCGCTAAACAACGTACAATCAGTCAATCACTTTTTGCTCATTCATCACCAGTATTTTAAGGCATCCATGCTGATCTTGGTTGCCTAGCAGTAATGGGTACCATGCGCAGTTATTTCAAGTTTTCATCGCTAAGCTTAATTGCCTAGTGGTCACACCCCCGGGCATGTAATATTGGTTTGTTAGTTAAAAGCCTTGCACTGCAATATTTTTTCCTGTTGATTAATAAAATGTGGTTTGAACAGGATCTGTCTGTTACAGCCTGAATATTGCTTTGACTCGGTTTACCCTTTGCCAAGTAATTCAGTTTCCATGGTATCTCTAAATGACCCTAAATAACAGCAAGGATGAAGCCATTTCTTATGGGTATATGACACCTTTTGAAAGCATAGAAAACATGGTGACAAAAGGTGAAATTGCTCGTCATGAGCAATTTCACATTTTGTCACAATGTTTTCCAAAGACTCCTACAAGCAGTGCTCAGAAATGAGTATCTATGGAGTAAAGGGTTAATGATCTGACTCCAGGAAAGCTTTGACAGATGCACTCAGCCACTGACCACCATGATATACAAGTGACTGATAATAATTATGTTTGAAATTATAACACAATTTAAGATTTTGCTGTATGAGAATCGCTTAACTAAATGAGGCTTTTACGTCTGGATTGTTAACAAGTCCGAATTGCTTGGTAGAGGGTTAAATAAAGTTTGGACTAGTTGAAATTGAAAGCGTTTGCAGATGACAAAACGAATGACTCAAAACTTGAAATTTGATTTAGGAAGGGTAGAAACAGTGTGGGTAAAGGAAAAAAAGCTGGTTACTGGCATTTTCTCCTGTATCCAGAACGCTTTCAAAAGCTTTCTTTTTGAGAGTCGTTAAAAGTCAGGATTGTGTGGTTAACTCTTTACCACACAATCCCGACTTTGAAAGACCCCGAGAAAAAAAGCTTTTGAAAACATTGTAGGAAAAGGAGAAAAATTTTGGTAACCAGCATTTTCTCCTCTTTCCACAATGTTTTCTACCTTTCTAAATCACTTCTCAATTTTTAATTTACATTTATTTTGTTGTCTGCAAATGCTTTCCATTAGGACCAGTCTAAATTTTGTTGTTTGGTTAAGTGTTAATAGGGATCTCACGTTGCACTCCACATGGTTTTGACTGAATTCGTTATAAAATAGTCTGTTTACCCTACCCCTGAACTGAGTGACATTCAGTTTTTGTCTTGTCTTATTTGATAACTCGATATGGTCAATCAGACGACATGGTCATATGGTCAGTCAGACGACAAAATTTTTTTACTTGTCCAAGTTGAAAGCATATTAATGCAGATGACAGAAATTGACATTAATGATTGATTTTCTTTTTCTTTTTGAAATAGAGTAGAAAACATCATGGGAAAAGGAGACAATGCAGTTGACTAGCATGTTCCTTTTTTTCCCCCCCACATTGTGCTTTTACAAAATATTACGCAAAATTTTTGCTTCTTCAAATTGAAAGCATAATTATGCACATGACAGTTAGAAATTGGCTCCAATGATGGATTTTTTTTTATGAAATAGAGTAGAAAACATTGTTGGAAAAGGAGAAAATTCTGGTGACCAGCATTTTCTCCCTTGTACCACAATGTTTTCAAAAGGCTTCTACACTAAAACATGGGATTGTATGGTAAAGATTAACTCTGGCTTGTTAATTTTTACATAAGTTTTATTACAGTTGGTGTAGATCAATTTAGATCAGACTGCATGTTTTGAATCTGATCTTGGGATCTACATTGTCTACCTTCTTGTTTAAAATTATGGTTTAAGTACAAACTTTAACCCTTTACCAAATAATCCCTGGCTTTTATGACCTAGAGAAAAAAGGCTCCTGAAAGCATTGTGAGAAAAAGGAGAAAATGCTGGTAACCAGCATTTTCTCCTTTTCCCACAATGTTTTCTACTCTTCTAAAGTCAAGTTTCAATTTTTGAGTCTTGTTTATTTTGTTGTCTGTAAATGCTTTCAATTTGGACAAGTCTAAAACTTTGTCGATTGGTAAAGAGTTAAAATTGACACAGTTTATGAATCTATCTTTCTGTCGAATGAGATAACGCTCAACGCTCATCTCCTGCACTCTTCACTACACTGTGAAATTTCAGACTTGTCCAAATTCCAAGCTTTTGCAGACAGCAAATCAAAAGTGGCTCAGATTACGAAATTTGTCCGTTGGGTAGAAACATTGTGGGAAAAGGAGCAAATGTTGGTTACCAGCATTTTCTCCCTTTTCCATAAGGTTTTCAAAAACCTTGTGCAGGGTCAAGAAGTCAAGATTTTGTGGTAAAGAGTTAATCTATTACAGCCTGTCAAAATTAAAGAATTTTGCATACATTTTGAAACTGTTTTCTGTTTTAAATAAATTATGACTTTAATATATGCCAAGCACAGTAGCTCAGTCGTTAGCGTGCAGGACTTGAGAACACGGGGTCCAGCTGGGTTCAAATCCTGCCTACGACCCCTGGCTTGGCCAATTTCTTTCCGAGGATTGACAATAGTCACTGCGACAGAATTCATTCTTGTCTCACCGCTGATCATTGTTGCGACAATGATCATGTGGGAAAGCAACCAGTGTCTTGGAATGAAAATTAAGTGAAGTACTGGTAAAAAAAACCCCTCCAGGAACACATGGATAGGTGCACTGGCTGCTGCGATATAACTGAAATAGTTTTGAAAAATGGCGTTAAACATCATAAAATCAATCAATCAATCAATATGGCATGGATAATAAGAGCTGTGTCTAAAAAGGTGGAAAAACTTTGGGGGGGGGGGGGAAGAGAAAATTCTGGTAAAAAATTAACCCTGGTTACCACGCAGTCCATACTTTTGACGACCCTGAGAAAGAGGCCTGAATTAGAAAATATTGTTGGAAAAGGAGAAAATGCTGGTAACCAGCATTTTCTCCTTTTCCCGCAATCTTTTCTAGTTTTCATACAAATTTCAAATTTTCAGTCACTTTTATATTGAACTGTCATCTGCAAATGCTTTTGATTTGGACAAGCCTATATAGATAATATTGTCTTTGGTAGGGTTAAGTAATGATGTTTCTGTTTTTTTTTTACAATTTTATATAAGTTGATGAATGTCAACAAACATCATTAAAGACCATTATTTTATATAACAGGACATGTTGTTGCTTTGACATTAACTTTGTCGGAGGAAAAAACTGGACATTTTACGTAGGCAAGAAAAACAAAACATTCGTAGGATAAATTACGAGGAAATTGGAGACGGTGGTAACAGCTTTCTTGTGTTTAAGCATGGTCTTAAACCCTTTACTAGCCAGGAGTTACAGGCCCAATAACAGCCAAAACAGTAAGTGCATTTTAACTCTTTACCAAACAACAAAATTTCAGACTGGTCCATAATTAAAAGCATTTGCAGATGACTAAATAAATGAAACTTGAAATTTGTTTCCAGCAGGGTAGAGAACATTGTCGGAAAAGGAAAAAATGCTTCTTTCTGAGGGTCGTGAAACATAGGGAATGTGTGGTAATGGTTTAATTAAGCATGGTCATAAACCCTTTACCAGTAAAGAATTAAAGGCCCCATTACAGCCAAAGCAATAAGGCAGGTGCATTTTAACCCATTACCACACAATCCCTACTTTTGATGCCCCTGAGAAAGAAGCTTTAACTCATTACCACACGAGAAAATTTTGGACTGGTCCAAATTAAAAGCATTTGCAGACAACAAAATAAAGGTGACTGAAAAATAGAAATTTGTTCTGGGAAGGGTAGAAAACACTGTGGGAAAAGGAGAAAATGCTGGTTACCAGCATTTTCTCCTTTTCCCACATTGTTTTCAAAAGGCTTCTTTCTCAGGGGTGTCAAAAGTAGGGATTGAGTGGTAATGGGTTAAGAAAACATTGTGGGAAAAGGAGAAAATGCTGGTAACCAGCATTTTCTCCTTTTCCCACAATGTTTTGTATCCTTCACAAAACAAATTTCAAATTTTCAGTCTTTTATTTTGTTGTCTGCTATTTCTTTCAGTTTGGACAAGCCTAAAATTCTGTCGTTTGGTTAAATTTGAATCATACCTTTTGTCCCCTTCTACCAAACAGTCCCTGGTATTCAGGACTCAGAGAAGAAAGGCTTTTGAAAACACTGTGGGTGAAGGAGAAAATGCTTGTTTCCAGCATTTTATCCTTTTCCCACAATGTTTCATATCCTGTGGAAAAGAAATGTAATCAGTTTAGCTACATTTAAATTTTTGTAAATGCTTTGAATTTTGTGTAATCTAAAATTTTGTCGTTTGGTAAAGAGTTAAATAGATAAATTGATCAGCCATTGTACCTGAAATTTGATAAACTGTGTCACTGACCCATTGCCAAAAAATGATGAGTTTTAATTACCCTGCTGGATAAAGCTTCTGAAAACAGTGTGGGAGAAGGAGAAAATGCTAGTTTAATAGCAGTATGTTTTCTTTTTCCCCACTTTGTTTTCTATCATATCGGAGATTTTTTTTTATTTTAACTAATTTCTGATACATATTCTGCAGGTGCTATTAATTTACAAAAGTTAAAAAATTATTAACCTGGTAAATGATTAAAGATAGCAAAAACTTAAAAAAAAAAAAAACCACCAACATTATCTCCTTTTCCCACAATGTCTTCAACCCTATCAGAGATTTTAGCTTATTTCTACTTGTTTTTAACCCTTTCCCAAACAGCAAATTTTGGACCTGACCAAATTGAAAGCATTTTGCAGGTGAGAAATTAACAGTTGCTAAAAAGATGATTTTTCTATATGACAGGGTAGAAAACATTGTGGGAAAAGGAGAAAATGCTGGTTACCAGCATTTTCTCCTTTTCCCACAATGTTTTCAAAAAGGCTACTATTCCAGACCCGTAAAAACCAGGGATTGTTTGGGAAAGGGTTAATTTGTCTTCTGCAGGTGTTTTGAATTTTTAAAAGTCTAAGATTTGCTATCTCAGGTAAAGGATGGAAGTGACGTTAAAGGGTCATTGTTTTGTCTTTATCGGGCAAGACGTGGTGAATGTAATACGATTAATGAAATCTAGAAGTTACTGGTCTGTCACACTGAACCACATATAAAAGAAGTCAGGCTGTACGCAAGAAGTGCATGTGTGTGACGTGCATGCTTGTTTGTCAGTTGTGCAGTTTGAATAAATGTGTTTTAAATCATTTATGGTTACCACGCAAAAATTGTTAACGTCACGTGTAACTCTCTTATAAATTGGGACTGTCAGATCTGACGAAACAGAAATTGCAAACAACCTTGTGATAAAGATCACTTTATAAAATAAATTTTTGTGAAGGTACACTGTTCAATACTATGTAAGTTACTTTTTTTTTTCTCAGGAAATCAGTTTCAATTGACAAACTGTTAGACTTGACCTGAGATTTAAAGCCAGTGCAGACGACAAATTAGATGTGATTTAACCCATTACCACACAATCCCTACTTTTGATGACCCTGAGGTAGAAGCCTTTAGAACAGATTGTGGGAAAAGGAGAAAAATGCTGGTAACAAGCATTTTCTCCATTCCCCACAGTGTTTTCTACCCTTCAAAAACACATTTCAAATTTTCAGTCACTTTTATGTCGTCTGCAAATGTGTTCGATTTGGACAAGCCTAAAATTTTGTCATTTAGTAATGAGTTAAATAGTGAGATTTGTCATTTAACTCTTTACCACACAGTCCCGACTTTTAACGACTCTGGAGCAGAAAGATTTTGAAAACATTGTGGGAAAAGGAAAAATGCTGGTAACCAGCATTTTCTCCTTTTCCCACAATTTTGTCTGCCCTGTCCTGTCACTGACAAATTTCATCAATTGAGTCACTTTTAATTTTTCATTTGCAAAAGCTTTCAATTTGGACTAAAATTTTTGTCATTTAGTAAAGATGGGGTTAAAAACATTATGGGGAAATGCTTGTTACTTAGAATGTTTTAAAAAAGCCTTTTCATAGCAAGAGTCATGTAAATTTTTACAACACAATCCAGACTTTTAATGACCCTGGGAAAGAGGCCTTTTAAAAACACTGTGGGAAAAGGAGGAAATGTTGGTAACCAGCATTACTTCTGTTCCCACAATATTTTCTACCCTATCACAAGTCAGAAATCAATATATTGCGGAGGTTTGGTCCAGTCCAACCTTTGTCATTTGGTATCACTATATTCACTCTTTATCAATCGACAAAATGTTGGACTGATCCAAATTGAAGAAAGTAGCAGATGACAATTGTAATGTTGCTTTAATGTAGAAAATTGTATCGGAAAGGTTAGAAAACAATGCAGGAAAAGGAGAAAATGCTGATTACCAGCATTTTCTCCTATTCCCACTATGCTTTCCGAAGGCTTTTTTCTTAGGGTCTTTAAAACTCGGGATTGTGAGGTAAAGAGTTAAAGGTGGGTATTTAGGTTTGTCACATCACACCAAATTGAAAACTATATATATCACTGAAATTTATATGAAAAAAAAACAATACAAAACATCAATAATTAAGAAGAATAATATTACAAAAAATTTTTTTGGGGGTGGTATTCCCTTAAAAGGCTACTAGGCCCCTTAAGCTATTTTTAGATTTTGCGCCAAAAATAAAAAAAAAGCATTATGGGAATGTTAAGTGACTGGCACGTGACTTATGACACGTAAATTCCATAACATACAAACATGTAATTATTTTCCATAATGTCTTCTGTGGATGCTATATTTGAAGTTTCTTATAGACCGTGTTTCCCTTCAGTGTGGACCTGGGATAAAGTAAATCTATAATTTCTCTTGTTGTTGGTTTTCAACTCTTGGGGTTTTATGAATGAAAATTATAAGGCTTTGGGAGTATAAATATTATTTTTTTGTATTTTTGTAAAATTTTGGTCCCAAAATCTGAAGGGCCACCTTTAAACCAGTTACCACACAATCCCTACTTTTGACGCCCTTGAGAAAGAAGCCATTTGAAAACACTATGGGAAAAGGAGAAAATGCTGGTAACCAGCATTTTTTCCTTTTCCCACAATGTTTTCTACCCTTCCCAGAACAAATTTCTATTTTTTAGTCACCTTTATTTTGTGGTCTGCAAAATTAATGCTTTCAATTTGGACAAACCTAAAATTTTGTCGTTTGGTAATGAGTTAAATGATTTATTGAAATACATTTTGTTTTGCAGTAAATGCTGACCTACCACACTCTAAAGGATAGAATCTCACCAAATATAGATAAAATCTCATCAAATGTAATCATGATGGATGGAACGGCCGAATCCACTCACAACGTCCTGCCCTTGACAGATGCGGGTCATGTGAACATCTCACGAAATATAACAGAAACCACAACAGACAGTCTATCCATTGACAATTTATATCCCGCAATTTTTCAATGTTTTGCTATCATTCTGGCCGGATACATAGCTGGTCGTGCTGATCTCGTAAATGGACAACAGGCGAAAGGAATATCCGCGTTTGTGTCAAAGTTCTGTTTACCTGCTCTGTTGTTCCGAAGTATGGTGTCGTTAGATTTTCATAAAGTAAACTGGCATTTTGTGTTAGGCATCGCAATATCTAAAACAATTGTGTTTATGGCTGTGATGGTGGTGACGCTGCTAGTCAGACGGCCAGTGCATTTAGGATACGCAGGGCTGTTCGCCATTTTTGCCACACAGAGTAATGATTTTGCTGTGGGATATCCAGTCTGTAAGTTACTTATTTCATTTTTTACCAAATAACAATATCTTCGACTTGTCCAAATTGAAAGCAGTTGACAATATATTTAGAAATTGTACACAAATATTTGCAGGCTTTATTTCTTCACAGACATGTTATTTATAGCCTGTTTCTGCTTGCTACTTTTTAGCATTATCTGCGCATGTCATATTCCATATATTTAAGATTAGACATTCCTGCTGTGACACATCAAACCCCCCCCCCCCCCTTTCATTTTTGGGGAGATTCTAGTAATATGTGCTATAAAGTAGTAATGGAGAAAATGGCTTTTATTGATATGTTCGAAGAGAAACTAGGCCTGTTTTAGCTCCAGATTTCTCTTAACTGCTGATCATAGCTAAATCGCACCAGGTAGAATTTTATTGAGTAATTGTTTATTTTAGTTTGAAATTTAAAGTAACGGCTGTTGCATAGAAAAATGGTCAGGTTCAGTACCCAGAATACCCAAATTAGATAGATATATATTTGTAGAATGCCATCTAGTGGGAGACTAATGACTTTTAATTGGCAGAGTTTTGAGTTACCCACACTGCATACTGATATAGTAGACAGGTCAATCTTGGAAGAATATGACAGACCTTGACAAAGAATCCTTAACCCTTTGTGCCACAACAAAGTTTTAAACTTTTCCATAATGAAGGATTACAGATTAATTTTTTTTTTTTTGGTATATGTATTTAACCTTAAATAGCTAGGTAGAAAATATTGTTGGAAAAGGAGAAAATGCTGGCTACCAGCATTTTCTCCTCTTCCAACAATGTTTTCAAAATTCATCTTTCTCAGGGTATTTAAGACTCATGCAGAGCTCCAGATAGAGGGAGTGATTTTCATTTCAAAATTGAAAATATTCACTACTGGTATTTCTCTTCCAAACCCTTTGTTGTGGGTACTCATTAGAATCGTCTCAATGAGACAATTCTAATGAGTACCCACAACATAGGGTTTGGAAGAGAAATAATGGATTTAGAATGTCATCACTCCCTATTGTCTGGAGCTCTGTCATGGTTGTATGGTAAATAGCTAAAAGAACACTGTAGTTCATATTTTGGTATCTTTTTCAGTGGAAGCGCTGTATGGGGATACAAACAAAGAGTATTTACAATACATCTATCTAGTAGCGCCAATCTCGCTGGTCATGTTAAACCCAATTGGTTTCACATTGTTAGAAATCCACCGTCAAAAACAGGAGAGTATGACGTCACCTACGAAACGTGGCAACTGTATACTTGTTCTAAAAGTGACAAAAGAAGTTCTCACGAACCCGATTGTGTTTATGGTGATTATTGGGATTATTGGAAACTTTGTTTTTAAACAGAAAGTTCCTGGGATAATCGATGATGTTTTAGAGGTGCTTGGTAAGTGAAATTTATTCATATAGGATTACAGGCTGAATGAGTTAGATATAATTTTGTAACAATTTTTTCACAAGACTTCTTCTTCAGGGTTGTTGAAAGTAGTCATTGTGTGGTAAAGGGTTTTAAAATCATTATCTTCTTTACAGCCTTTGGTTTAACCTTTTGCCACACAATGCCGAAAGAAACCTTCCGAAAACATTGCCGGAAAAGGAGAAAATGCTGGTAAAGAGCATTTTTTCCTTTTACCACACTGTATTCTACCCTTTCCAAATCAACTCTTGTTCTCTCATAGTGTTAGATTTTATGAATTTTTTTTTTTCTTTTAGGAAATGCTTTTAGTGCTTCAGCTCTGTTCTATCTGGGTTTGAGTCTGGTCGGAAAAGTTAAAGGACAACTTGGCATTGGGCTTGTTGTTCCTCTACTGTTGATTGCTGCCAAAACGTAAGTTGCTTTTGAAATTTTGACCGAGTCCACTTAACTCTTTACCACACAATCCCGACTTATAACGACCCTATGCAAGAATCCGTTTGAAAGCATTATGGAAAAAGGAGAACATGCTGGTTACCAGTATTTTCTCCTTTTGGCCATAGTGTTTTCTGTTCTGCTTAAGGGCTTTAGTTTAATTGTACCGAAGTTGAATTTGTCTTCTGCAAATGCAGTGAAATTGGACTAGTCTAAAATTTTGTCTTGTGGTAAATAGTTAAAGAAAAGATTTGAGTCAAGCTCTGAAAATGAGGTTTAATGCTTAAATTCTTCTGCACCCAGTTTCCACCAGGTCAGTCTGCACAGTTTTGGGTCAAAGCTTTTTGCAGTTGGTCTATTTCTTCTTGTCAGAGGAGCAGTCTACTTACAGATTCATTGAGTTGGATTTTTATGTATGAAATGGAGAAAATGTTGGTGTCTGTTTTAACTCTCTACTGTACCAGACAACAAAAATTTAGACGAGACAATATTCAAAGCATTTGCAGATGACAGTTTTATTTTATTATATACCTAGCAGTGAAATCCTAGAATTTCCCAGTGTAATAAATTTTGATATCATCACTAGTGATGTTATCAACTTTCACTTCCTGACGTCATTTGGGAACTACCTTTTTTTTCGACTACATTTTTTTCGACTTTCAAACGCAAAATTACAAATAATGATGTTAATAAGGTATATAATAAATAGAATAATCAACTGGTTATTTTGGATCTGAAAAATATCTCACTCGGACGCGTCGTAAGGCGTTAAAAAAACTCGTGCTGCGCACTCGTTTTTTCAACGCCTAACAACGCATCCTCGTGAGATATTTTTCATATCAAAAACAACCAGTTGATTATCCTCTATTTATTCAAACAATTGTGCTTGCCTTTAGAAGGGTAGAAAACATTGTAGGAAAACGAGAAAATGCTGGTTTCCAGCATGGTTTCCAGCATGGTTTCCAGCACTTTCTCCTTTTTCCCACCATGTTTTTACATGGCTTCTTTCACAGTTTTGTTTAATCTCAGGATTGTGTGATTAATGGGATTGTATTTAATAATATAACCCATTGCTCCAGATAAGAAATAGTGATGGTCTTTTAAATCCATTATTTTTCTTTCAAACCCTATGTTGTGGGTACTCAATAGAACTGTCTCAATGAGACGATTCTAATGAGTACCCACAACATAGGATTTAGTGAACTGTTAGTAACATTTTCAGTTTTCAAAGAAAAATCACTCCCTCTCTCTGGAGCTCTGATAACCTTTATTTCTTGTAGACTACTATTGCCCTTAATCACATGGCAAGTGGTTGGTGCCCTGGAACCTTCAAGTCCCAATAGCTCCCACTCACTGAGCATGTACGGTTTCCTGTATGGTACCTTTCCTACCGCACCTTCAGTTTTTATCTACGCAAGTCAATTTGGTGTGGCACAAGATATCGTGAGTATCTGCGCATGTGACATTGATAAACACAATTGATTCTTTTTCAAACATTACTCTTTGTCCGATGAAAATTTCTTTGACTGGTGGTTGTGTGGTAGAGCATCTGCTCTGTAACCACAGGGTCCAGAGTTTGATACCCCGGTGTCAACCTTACTCTTTACCACACAGTCCCAGTCGGGAGAGTCCCAGTCGGGAGATTTAATGACCCTGAGAAAGAAGCCTGTTGAAAACATTGTTGGAAAAGGTAAAAATGCTGGTAACCAGCATTTGCTCCTTTTCCCAAAATGTGTTCTATACTATCCAAGACAAATTCTATTATTAAGGCCACATTTATATTGTCATCTGCAAATGCTTTCAAATAAGATGATTCAAAATTTGTTTCATGTGGTAAAGGGTTAATAGAGATTAGTATGAGTTGTTAGAACTTGCTTCTCAATCAAAGTAAAATAAATACTTTAAACTAGACTAATAGAATTTTCACTTGTTTAAAACTAAAAAAAATAATAGTCATAAGCCAAGCTTACAATATATAATAACATGTTTTTGTTTCGTTTCACAGATTGCCACTGGAATGGTGGTTTGTACGTTTTTGTCGGCACCTTTAATGTTTGTCTCGGCCAAGATGATGACGGTGGTTGTGTACAGCGAGATGGATTACAAATCTTTGCTCGTGGATACTTCTTTTGATATCAGTGTCATATCTCTTTGTTTAAATGTAAGTATATCAGTTCTGTATCTCGTACAATGCATTCAGAAAAAGTGTTTCAGACTGATAAATGCCTCATTTGATATCATTATCATGTCTCGCTGCTTAACCCTTTACCACACAATGACGACTTTAAACACTCCTGGGAATTAAGCCTTTTGAAAACATTGTGAGAAAAAGAGAAAATGCTGGTAACCAGCATTTTCTCCTTTTCCCACAATGTTTTTTACTCTGTAAAAGAAAAGTTGCACCTTTTGAGCCACACTGAAATTGTCATCTGGAAATGCTTTCATTTTACACAAGGCTGAAAATTTGTTATCTGGTAAAGGCTTAAATGTAAGCATGTTTGTTATTTATTTCATGATTTTCAGTAGTTTAATGAAAAATAAAGATGGATTATGACTTGATATTTAATGGTTACAACCAGTGAAAAATACTGATTTCATATTTTCTAACAATTGAATTGAAGGCAGAAAGAGTAGTTCCGGCACATTAGTAACCTATGTAAAGGCATGCAGAGATGGAAATATGATGTAATTTACTCACATTTACGCTTCTTTACTTATGCTTTATGTAATATTGTGATAAATTGTTCCATGGAAGGGGTATGCAACTGGGAATTACTGAAAAATAACTAAGTCGGATTTTAATGAAACTCCCAACAAAAAGAGGGGTTAGAAGTAAGAAATTAATAAAGTTAAACAATAAAGTATTATGATTGATGTTCACTCAATAAAATGAATTTTTATCTTTAACCAAAAACAACAGATATCATCTATTTATTTCATGCTTACAGGTAGGATATTGAATTGCGGTGGAAAAGTTTTTCAATATTCCAAGCCGACCAGTGAAAATAACGATTTTTATATTCTAGTTACCCAGGTAAAATGCATGTTACTCACAGCCAGATGGAAATATGATGTTATTGACCTTACATTTCTGGTGCTTGACGTAATATTGTAATTGTTGCTATGTGGAGGAGGGGTACGCCACAGGGAATGACTGAAAAGAACTGTACTGGATTTTGATGAAGTTTCTCTCAGAAAGGGTTAAAAGCATGAAATAAATAGAATAAATTTTTTTTTTCGGTGAAAGATTGAAATTTATTTCATCTCATGAACATCATTGGTAATGTTTTCACGAGTGGTTGCACCACTTGTGAAAATATTACTGATGATGTTCATGAGATGAAATGAATTTCGATCTTCCACCAAAAACAACAAAATTTAATATCCTCTATGTAGCTTGTAGTACATTGCACTTAAATCCATTCAAATGCAAATGTCATAATTTGGCCATATAAGAGTATTTGATGGGTTATCTAGAAGAGCTTTTTTGCATGGAAAATGCTAACTTTTGTCATCTATGAATTCTTTACTAAACAACAAGTATTAAGACCAAATCTAAACTATTTGCAGATAAAAAATGAATCATAGCCAAAATGCAGGATTTTGGCTAAGGAAAGATAGAAAAAAAATTGTAGGAAAAGGAGAAAATGTTGGTTACCAGTACTTTCAGTGTTTTCAAAAACTTCTTTTCCTTAGATTGTTAGAATGGAAATTGTTTTATAAAGATTTAAGCCTTTTCACTTGTTCACAAAATTAACCCATTACCACTCAATCCCTACTTTTGACGCCCCTGAGAAAGAAACCTTTTGAAAACACTGTGGGAAAAGGAGAAAATGCTGGTAACCAGCATTTTCTCCTTTTCCCAGTGTTTTCTACCCTTCCCAGAACAAATTTCAATTTTTCAGTCACCTTTATTTTGTCGTCTGCTAATGCTTTCAATTTGGACCAGTCTAAATTTTTCTCATATGGTAATGGGTTAATTGTGAGTGTTTTCTGTTTATCTAGGTATGGATACTTGCAGTGTTATTCTTGAGCAAAAAACACAAGAAGGTCCCACATCAGTTCCTTATTGTTCTGGTTCTTACACAGGTATGTGTGATTCAACTTACTTCATACAGTTTGAGTTTATTGAACAAAGGTACTTTTATGTCTGCACACACATTGCCCTGTTGCACTGACTATCATCAGTCCTTGGAAAGAAATTGGCCAAACCAGGTATTGAACCCACGACTCCCTTTTCTTAAGTCCTGTATGTTGCCAAGTGAGTACCCTGGCTGGGCTCTTCCAAATGGAAATATCAGCAGATGACAAATTTTAAATTGATAGAAGTGAAATGAAGTTCTTTAATAGGGCAGAATACATTGTGGGAAAAAACGGTTAATAACTTATTACATCGAATTTCTTCTTTTCGAATAATGTTATCAAAGACTTTCTATGTTTGGGTGGTTGGAAACTGTAATAGTGTGGTATGACTTTAAGCTGTACTAGCCTTTCATAAATTGTTTAAGTGTATAAAAAATTCTGGATACTTTCTTTTTCAGTCCATGGCATGTATAGGTATGATAATTTATGATGGACTGGACAAAAAGCTGGCCTGGAACCATTACATACAGTTTGTAACCAGTCTGGTGGGTGTGTTATCAACAAGATGTTTGACAGCAGTTCTGTCTGTCGTGCTTTATCTCGTACACTGTAGAAGTTTGTGTTTTGTATTAAGGATTAAAGCCTGGCTGTATTTCTTTGGAATAGGGTAAGTAGGCTTGTATTATATTAGGTAGGAAAAGATTTTGTTTAAATTTGATTTGTGAAAATTGGTTTTAATGCATTTGCAAAAAGTATCTATCCAGGCCAGCATGTGCATTACGTGCAGGCTGACCTTACATTACGCGAAGGCTGACCTGGGTTGAAACTTTTTGATTTAGATAAATTTTCTGCTTGTCCAAGGACCATTCTACTTTGATTCAGCCAATTGTTGGATAAAATGAAGTAAATGGATCCACAGTTATGTGAAGACTTGTTAGGCATAATGCATGATGGGGGTGCATGAAACTCACATATCATGAGCATGCCATGAAAATCAAAAACATATTGAAGATGTTTTAAAACCCTTTACCAAACAATCCCTGATTTTTATGTTCCTGAGATAAAAGGCTTTTGAAACAACTAGAGACTAACTTTTTCTTGCTGTGATTCCTCTCATTCCTTTCTCTTATACAGTTTTCCAGTGCTGGGAACCGGAGCCTTACTATTACTTGGTACCCATCATTTGCAGAATGAGATTGACCCATCCTTCCATTATGGTGTGGATCAGGTGAGTTTTAACTCTTTACCAAAAGACAAAAATGTTGGACTAGTCCAAATACAAAGCATCTGCAGATGACAAAGAAAATGTGAATCAAAAAATGAAATTTGAGTTGGAAAGCACAGAAAGCATTTGGCTTAATTCTTGCCAACTGTGCTGTCTGCTACATTTAATTTCATTTGCAAATGTTTTCAATTTTCACTCTACCAAATGACAAAGCTTTAGACTGGTCCAAATTGAGAGCACTTGAAGACAACAAAATATACTTAATTCAAAAATTGAAATTTGTTTCCAGCAGGGAAGAAAACATTGTAGGAAAAGGAGAAAATGCTGGTTACCAGCATTTTCACCTTTTCCCACAATGTTTTCAAAAGTCTTCTATCTCATGGTCGTAAAAACCAGGGATTGTTTGGTAAAGGGTTAACTAGTCTTAAATTTGTTGTTCGTAAAGAGTGACATTTCATTGTTTTCTGGTTCTCTATCCACATTCAGGCTGTGTTATCACTGATCATCCTGTCTGTTTGTACATCTGTCAACATCGTATTCCTTGTGCTACGCCAGCGAAATTCTAGATACAATAAAGATAGGAAAACTAAACCAAATCAGTCTAGGCTCCAAACAAACAAGAACGCATCAGCAAAGGTCATCATTGAAGAAGAAAAGGATGATGATGATGATGATGATGATTTGATCACTGAGAACTTGATTCAAGGTGAGTATAGGAATGAGCAACACCTTAGGTTGATTGTATGGTGTTGAATGCCTTTTTCAACATTATTTCAGTTACAGTCGAAACTGTCTTAAGCAGCCAACCAAAGGACAAGCCAAAAGTGGCTGCATACGACTGTTGGCTGCTTAACACAGATCAGATTAGCAAAAATATTTTCCATTCTTTCACAACAAATTTAAAATTTTCAATCACATTTACATTGTTGACAGCAAAAGATTTCAAATTGGAGAAGTCCAAATTTTTTTTAATTCCACTGCCGATGATAACTGTTGAAAACATTGTGGAATGAAAATAGAAATCATTCCTCATGAGCACTTTCACCTCTTCCGGTCTTTCTCTGCTATACAGTTTTATTGTAATCAGTATATTTCCTTTGTACAACTTCTATCCAAGACCCATAACGTGTATAAACGTGTATACATCCGAAGTTGACAGTTGCTGCGCTTGTATTTTAGGTCAATCGAGTTCATTGTTTATAAATAGAAATAAAGGTACACAGTTTTACCCAAGGTTAATCGATCGATTTGAGAACGGTCCGAGCAGGTAGGCCACTTGTCAGAGTGGAATTAATATCGTTCACCTCATGTACATGTAAGCAGTTAAATTATGTTGTGAATTTTATCTACAAACGCAAAATAACTCTTCATCGCGATCCCAAGGTGCAGACAATAATGAGCGAAAACTTAATAATCAAGAAAACGATGAGAAAAAGCGAAGTTTTAAACTCTTAGTGCTCAAACTGATCGGTGGAATTCCAATCAATCTAAAAATAGACAACCTGCAAACCTGACATCACTAACGTTCAATGTTGGCAATATTCGACGGGTTAGCCAGTGACTTTCAGTATGAGAGATTGTCTTGTTTGACCATAAGTTTTGGGACAGCTGACAAAAATAATTATTTTATGTAGACCAAAGTATTTGGACACGAAAAAGAATAATTATTTTTTATTGTACCAAAATTTAAGCAAATCCTACTCGACGCCATTTTGGAAATTATTGGTAACCTCGGTTGCAATAGTAATGTAAGGCATTGCGGGGAAGAAGCGTCTATCTGCCGATCGAATAGCAAAGAATGGCCCGCTTTAACACCGTTTATGCGAAGTGTACACCTACACTAAGAAGTTTAACTGTTTATCACACATGTTGATTGGTATAGCGTCGCGGTTTATGCACACGAAGCCAGGCATGTTATTTATTTTTTTCACACCACCTGCTAGCAATTAGTCGGGTCACGTGACCACTATATGGGATATGCTTTAAATGCAATTAAGATCTTCAAATGTGACCGCTGACCACATATCACAGTTTACTGTTAATTAAAGGACTTTAAAGAGTTAATTTGCATGGGCGGGCCTGAACTGACTGTTAATTACAGATTGGCCGCTATGCACGTATGACAGCTAACTCAGATTCAACTGTATATCGCGGCAGCCAGTGCACCTATCCGTGTGTACCTGGAGTTTCTTTTTACCAGTACTTTGCACAATTTTCTTTCCAAGCCACTGGCTGCTTTCCCACATGATCATCGTGGAAACAATGGCTAGTGGTGGGAGAGGAATGAATCCTGTCGCAGTGACTATCAGCAATCCTCAGAAAGGAATTGGCTGAGCCAGGGGTTGTAGCCAGGGGTCGAACCCTTGACCCAGTGTTCTCAAGTCCTGCACGCTACTGACTGAGCTATCGGAGCACCTTAGGAAAAGGGGGTGTAATGAATCTTGGACACACCAGTACAGAATTATGGATCCATTTTCTGCTTGTTAAAATCCAATTCTAGCTGTTAATTCAGTTGGTTGTGTAACTGAGTGGGTTTGTATGTATCCCAAATCGAATTTCAATACTTGATTAACATGTATTTTGTCGTCTACAAATTCTTTCAAATTGGACTAGTCCAAATTTTATCGTTTGGTAAAGAGTTCACTCTTTAGCACACAATCCTGACTTTTAAAGGCCCTGAGAAAGACAACATATAAAAACATTGTGGGAAAATGAGAAAATGCTGGTAACCAGCATTTTCTCCTTTTCCCACAATGTTTTCTGCCCTTCCCAAACCAAATTTTAATTTTTCAGTCACCTTTTTTTTGTCGTCTGCAAATACCTTCAATTTGGACAAGTTTAGAATTTTCTTATCTTGTTAAAAAATTAACCATCAGCCAAGCTTTCGTACTTGCAGTCATGTAGTGTTGTTATATTTCGCAGTGAAAATAGTTGTAAATTTTTAATATTTTCAAGTAGATGAGAAAGAAGCACGACCACGTACCTCAAGCACAACCAGCCTTCTCGGTAACATGGAGGAAGGTGCCGAGGACGAGACCCGCCATTATAAATCGACATCATGCCGAGATTGTACAGAGGATTGCGAAGTAAATCTGTACGATCACAAAGGTATGTATTTTTCAGAGCAATCTCCCATGCAATTTCCTGTGAATTTGCTTAGCACTCTGCTGTTTGGACTTTCATTTGGGAAAGAAGCTGATGATCCTGACAGAGTGGTCTGCAAATAATTGCTTAGGGAAGACAATGGACAGGTGCAATTGTTGTGATATTCTGAAATATTTTTGGAAAAATTATATTCAGGTTATCTGTTTCAGTTTAACCCATTCCCACATAAACCCTACTTCTGACGACCCTGAGAAAGAATCCTGTAGAAAACATTGTGGGAAAAGAAGAAAATGCTGGTTACCAGCATTTTCTCCTTTTCCCACAATGTTTTCTACCCTTCACAATACAATTTTCATATCTTCTGGCGCGTTTATCTTGTCATCTGCAAATGCTTTCGATTTTGACAAGCCTAAAATATTGTCGTTTGGTAATGAGTTAGCCCAGTACCAAAAGATCCAGAGTATGACTGAGATAGTAGGTTTTTAAAGAAAAAAGAATACCGTAGGAGAAAATGCTGGTAACCAGCATGCTGGCAACCATCTGACATTTTCTCCATTTCCTAAATATTTTCTACGTTTTTCAAGACAAATGATATTATTTGAGCCATGTGTGGTTGTCATCTGCAACTGTTTTCGATTTAGATGTCTCCAAAATTTTGTTGTTTTGTAAAGAGTTGAATGTATTCATGAATCATCATTGATACAAAATACAGAAAAAAGCATATGATCTATTAACAAATATAACTCTGAAGAAATGTATAGACTTCTTTTCCAGTTTCCAGGTAATAGTAATTGCATTTATGCTTTGAAATTTAATAGGACCTAAAAGAGCCTCAAGCATAGAAGATATTGTGCCATTCCCTCGTCGTAACATGAATCGCTCCCAGAGCAGTTTAAGTTCAAGCAGTACAGCGTCGCTAACAGATACACTGCAGGAACAGTCCTGTCGAAGTGGAAAATGCGACTATCAACAGCGACAGAAATGTGCAGGCTTACTGAGATGTTACCACTCCTTGACCACTAGGGTATTATGTCTTGTACATTTAACTTCTCATGAGACCTTGTTATAGCCTTGCTGTCTTCTATGGTATCTGTTTTAACCCTTTACTCCATAGATCCTCATTTCTACGCATTGCTTGTAGGAGCTTTTGGAAAAAATTGTGGCAAAAGGTGAAATTGCTCGTGACGAGCAATTTCACCTTTTGTCACAATGTTTTCTGTGCTATCAAAAGGTGTCATATACACATAAGTAATGGCTTCATCCTTGCTGTTATTTAGGCCCAATTAGAGATACGATAGAAATGCCTTATGGGGTAAAGGGTTAATACCCCTCAACAACGAAGTGGAGGGTGGTATACTGGAATCGTCATGGCTGTTCTTCCGCCCGTAGACACATATTTATCCGGAGCAATACTCCAACAATTTTTCACGTACTGAACTCAAATTAACACACAGTGTTCCTATATGTATAAGTTGTGCATGTGCAATTTTCACAACCCTGCTGCAGTTTGTTTTGGAATTATCTCTCCTTAAACTTTTTTCAACTCTTTCTTTTGCACTAAACCATTCTGCATTCTGTGACAAAGACCTATTTTTGTGACAAGGAACTGGTGGGGGGTATAATCATGTTCAGTGATAAATCGAGTTGTTTGATTGTTATCACTGTGCAAAACTTAAAATTTTGTTTACCGTAATTTGCGTATGTTTTGGGACACCCAAAAAATTGGGACACCATCAAAAATCGCGAAAATAATTATTTTTCATGACCCAAAGATTTGGGACATACTAAAAATTGCAAAGCGAGATTGGTATTTTTTTGTTCCAAAGAATTGGGACAGTGAATAGCTATTTAGACAGAAAAAGAAAATCTGTCAATCTATTTGAAAACGTTTGTTTGCAAATATTTATTTCGACTTGAAATCGCGTAGTTTTAATATTTCTCCACACGTAACGTCGTAAGCATGCTTCCCAACCCTCATGATTTCAATGGGAGTTACCTGATTCAAGACAAAAAAACGATCACCTGACAGTCTAATTTAAACCCTAAATCAAACAGAAATCCGACGTAAGTGTAAAAAGGGTGTGATAAACTTCTATCCAAGATCCATAACGTGTGTACATCCGAAGTTGACAGAATATGACACGCGTGTAATTCATGGTCAATCGAGTTAAATGTCTATAAATAGAATTTCAAGGTACACAGTTTTACCCAAGGTTTATCGATCGAAGATCGACAAACCAATCAAATTTGAGATCGGTCCGAGTAGGTACTTGTCAGAGTGGAATTAACGTCACCTCACGTACATGTAAGGAGGTAAGATATGTTGTGAATTTATCTACGCAACGCACAATAACATCTTCATCGCGATCCAAAGACGCAGACAATAATGAGTGACAAGTTAATAATCAACAAAAATAATGAGAAAAAGTGTAGTTTTAAACTCTTTGTGCTCAAATTTGATCGGTGGAATTCCAATCTGTCTAAAAATAGATCACCTGAAAACCTGACATCAGTGACGTTCCAATATTTCAACGTCGGCAATATTCGACGGGTTAGCGGCGAGTGACTTTCAGTATGATAGGTAGTCTTGTTTGACCATAAGTTTTGGGACAGCTTACAAAATAATTATTTTTTGTAGACCAAAGTTTTGGGACATGAAAAAAATTAATTATTTTTTACTGTCCCAAAATTTAAGCAAATTACGGTATATCTGTAATATTGATGAGGGCATTTTTTTTCAAATTTAGGCTAGTTGTAGTCTGTTAAAAGGGGAACTCATACCAAAAAGGGAGGTTACCCTAAAAATATTTCATTTTACACATTTATGCTTGTATTTTTCTTCAAATATTTGCCGAGAAAGATCTTGCATCTACTCTCACAGTTGCTTTTGTCTTCAGTGTTCTAGATCAGATGATGCTGTAGAGGACAGATCAGACTGCATGTTTTGATTTTGATCTACACTGGCCACATAGGTGCTATAGTTTTGAAAGATGCTTTAACTGTTTAACAAACGACAAAACTTTAGACTTTTCCAAAGTGAAAGCATTTTCAGACAACAAATAAATGTGAGTCAAAAATTGAAACTTGACTTTTGTAAACATCATGGGAAAAGTAGAAAATGTTGGTTATCAGCATTTTCTCCTTTTCCCACAATGTTTTCATCGGAGTGATAACCTCACCTGTCTCTGATTTTTTTTATGCAAGAGGGGGAGAGGTGTTGGCCTTTGGCAAAGCACTTCAGAGCCCAAGCATAGTATTTGTAAAACCCAGGAAACACATGGAGACAAGTCTATAATTTTGTTGTATGATCAAGGGTTAAAATGAAGGGTTAAACCTTTTATCGAACAATCCCTGATTTTTATGACCCAGAGATAGAAGCCTTTTGAAAACAATGCGGGAAAAGGAGAAAGTCCCACTGGAAACAAATTACAATTTTTTAGCTATGTTTATTTTGTCATCTGCAAGTGCTTTTAATTTGTACCAGGCTGAAATTTTGTCATTTGGTAAAGGTTCAATACACATGTTATGGTATATGTATCTAGGATCATGGTCAAGAAGACAGTGAAGTACAAATCAAAGTGCCAAAAGTGAAAGATGAATACCAAACTGAGAGATTTATTGTGTTATTGTTAGTATTACAGTTATCAATGTTTATGGTAAGTGCATTAATGGTACAGTAGAGAATATATATTTTGTAGTCTACATTTCTCTCAACGTACTTAAAGTTATTTTTCACACTGTTTATTTAACTCACAAGAAATTGGACTTAAAGGAAAATGTCAGTACTTGCAGGAAACAAGTCAACTCTTTTGCTCTCGGTGTTATCCTTGATGGAATATTGCATCCTTCAAGTACAGGGTTTCTTTTTAAAATTGTCTGCTATGGTAGAAGATCAAATGTGTGTATTATAGAAATACGGCTAAAAGCACACTTGAGGACAAAATGGTGTGGCTTACAGTTTGGCTCAAATCATTGAATTGTTAACCCTTTACTCCATAGATACTCATTTCTACGCATTGCTTGTAGGAACGTTTGGAAAACATTGTGGCAAAAGGTGAAATTGCTCGTGACGAGCAATTTCACATTTTGCCACAATGTTTTCTATGCTATCAAAAGGTGTCATATACACATAAGAAACAGCTTCATCCTTGCTGTTATTTAAGGTTAGTTAGAGATACCATAGAAATGCCTTACGGGGGAAAGGGTAAAGGAAGTGGTTGAAAACTATGCAGGAATGGAAGAAACCTGCATTTTTGTCCTTTCTCAGAATTTTTTCAAAAGTCCAAGTGTTGTTAAATTAGAGTAGTGTTTGGTAAAGGTTATGGTTCACTTCTTGAATACATATATATTGAAATATTTTTACCGAAGGAGAAACAGTTATACCTTTGCAAAACAAATGTTTTTGGGGGTATACTGGAATCAGATTGACCGTCTGTGTTTCTGTCTGTGTGTCGGTTTGTTTACAAAGTACTAGTAACTGCCTGTTTCTGTCAAAGTGCCGGCAAGGGTATCAAATCACATTCAGTGACAACTCTAGTTTGTAAACAGTCCAGAGCTAACACTGTAGACCTTTCACCCCGTAAGCAATGGAGATTCGACTGAAGTTACTGATAATCTTTCTGATGAGACAATGAGATCTTGATATACATTGCCAAAAAAGATTTAAAGGCAGGGCTTCAATAAACTGTAATAGATTTTTATAAAACTGTATATTTTCAGGGTTTATTCCTATGCACATGGAGATTATTCAACAATAAAACCACAGGGATATATGTGGAAATAGAGTTTTTAGACAGTGTCTTTAACTACGGACAGGTGGGTCATTTCTCTCTATCCTTCAGCTTAACTCTTTACCACACAATCCTAACTTTTAATGACCCTGAGATAGAAGCCTTTTGAAAACATTGTGGGAAAAGGAGAAAATGCTGGTAACCAGCATTTTATCCTTTTCCCACAATGTTTTCTACCCTGCTGGAAACAAATTTCAATTTTTGAGTTAAGTTTTATTTGTCATCTGCAACTGCTTTCAATTTGGACCAGTCTGAAATTTTGTCGTTTTAGTAAAGAGTTAATACTTTACCAAACATTTGTTTTCTTTTATGTAAAAGATATGCTTTCAAAATATCAAGTCTTTAAAAAAATTAACCCTTTACTTCATAGATACTCATTTCTATGCATTGCTTGCTTGGGAAAACATTGTGGCAAAAGGTGAAATTGCTCGTGATGAGCAATTTCACCATTTGCCACAATGTTTTCTATGCTATCAAAAGGTGTCGTATACACATAAGAAACAGCTTTGTCCTTGCTGTTATTTAGGGTCAATTAGAGATACCACAGAAATGCCTTATGGGGTAAAGGGTTAATGAACATAATTATGGAATAAATTGAGATAAGATAAAAGTGATTCAATTTAACTCTTTCCCACACAATCCTGACTTTTGACGACCCTGGCGGAGATGGATTTTGAAAACATTGTTGGAAAAGGAGAAAATGCTGGTAACCAGCATTTTCTCCTTTTCCCACAATGTTTTCTACCCTTTCACATACAAATTTCATTATTTGAGTCACATTCAATTCGTTGTCTGCAAAACCTTTCAATTTGGACAAGTCTAAATTTCTGGTAAAGATTTAAAGGAACTTCTGGTTTTGCATTTCATTTCAGTCACTGATAGTGTTTGCCCTGTTTGGTTTTGATACTCGACTGATGATCATACCCTGTATAAGAAGGTATGGGAAAATATTTATTTACAAAATAAGACATGCTCTGGTAAAAAGCGGTTTAACCCTTTACCATACTATGATGACTTTTGACGACTCTGAGGTAGGACCCTTTAGAAAATATTTTGGGAAAAGGAGATTTCACACAATGTTTTCTACCCTTCCCAAATCAAATTTTGATTTTTCTTCTGTCACATTTACTTTGTCATCTGCAAATGCTTTCGATTTAGACCAGTCAGTAACTTTGTCGTTTGGTAAAGAGATAAGGCATCTCTGTGACAGATTACACCAATCAAGTCAGCACATAATTATTGATCTTTAACTCTTTACCAAACAATCCCAACTTTTAACGACCCTAAGAAAGGAGGCCTTTGAAAACATTGTGGGAAAAGGAGAAAATGCCGGTAACCAGCATTTTCTCCTTTTCCCACCATGTTTTCTACCCTTTCCAAATCAATTTTCAATTTTTGATACACATTTATTTTGTCGTCTGCAAATGCTTTCAATTTGGACAAGTCCAACATTTTGTTGTGTGGTAAAGAGTTAACTCTTTACCAAACAACAAAATTTTAGGACTGGTCTAAATTGAGAGCACTTGCAGACTACAAAATAAACAAAACTAAAAAAATTGAAACTTGTTTCCGGCATGCTAGAAAACATTGTGGGAAAAGGAGAAAATGCTGGTCACCAGCATTTTCTCCTTTTCCCACAATGTTTTCAAAAGGCTTCTTAAGTTACTAACAGCAAACATGTTCAACCCAGATCAGCCTGCGCAGGCTGACCAGGGTTGATACTTGTTGCAGCTTTATGAAACCCTTTTTTGACAGAGCATGGCTCAAATGTAAGTTGTGTATTGAAAATAAAGTAGTAGCCATTTTAACCAATCCTTGTAGTTTTACTCTCTTACCTAAATGTACATTCATATACCTATTTTACTTAGGTCAACTTATCTCTTTCCCAAACAATCCCTGGTTTTTACGACCCTCAGATAGAAGCCATTTGAAAACATTGTGGGAAAAGGAGAAAATGCTGCTAACCATCATTTTCTCCTTTTCCCACAATGTTATCTACCCTTCTGGAAACAAATTTCAATTTTTGAGTTGCGTATATTTTGTGGTCTACAAGTGCTTTCAAATTGGACCAGTCTAAAATTTTGTTGTTTGGTAAAGAGTTAACCCATTACTGAATGACAAAATTTTAGACTTACTCCAATTTTTAAGTTTTTGAAAGGATGGAAAACATTGTGGAAAAACAGGCTTTCAGATGTATATCCCATCATTTGAGCAACTTCAAGTTGTGGCCTGCAAATGCTATCCATTTTGGTAAGTTTGAAATTTTGTCATCAGGTAAAGAGTTTGAAAACTAGATAAGATAGATCCAAGAATGGGGGCTTGGTGGAAAGATAAGTTGATTGTTTAATAAATAGGGCAAATTTAGGTCCTCTCTAGATTTGTTTAACTCTTTACCAAATAACAAAATATTGGACTGGTCCAAACAGAAAGCAGTGGCAGATGACAAAATTAAAGTGAATCAAAAACTGAAATTGTTTTGGGAAGAGTAGAAAACATTGTGGGAAAAGGAGAAAATGCTGGTTATCAGCATTTTCTCCTTTCCCCACTATGTTTCCAAAAGGCTTCTTTCACAGAGTCGCTAAACCAGGGATTTTTTGGTAAAGGGTTAAACTTAATTATTTATTTAACTTCAATTGAGAAACATGTTCTTATGATTTGTACTGATCTCCCTTCCTTCTGCTCACATCAGTACTTGCACACAATATGTAGACCAATGAACAATCCCAAAATCGACACATCTCTGGGTATCAAACTCAGGACCTTTTGCTTAGGAGGTCAATTCACTACCCCACAACCAGGATACCACACACAGACTAGAACAAAGAATGATGTCTCCTTTTGTTACTTTGATTTAGTCAATGTCTTGCATGTTTGAGATTGTGTTGTAGTTCTAATCCATCAATTTCATTTCCTAGATATTTTAGGTGTATTGTGTTTATGGGTGCATGTCTAGATAAAAGGTGAGATTTTCCTCGGAATCATTACCTCCGAAACTAAGTTTGGAGCAGATGGCTTTTAAGAACATCCTCGTTAGATAGGGATGATCATCTTGGATGAAGTTCGAACAGATGAAATCATATCAAAACATCATGGCAAAAGAATGATTTGCCTGTGAACATTTTTAGGTCTGCTGTTTTCACCAGAAAATGTTGAGGTTTTGTAGTAGCTTGGCCATTATCTGTGTTGTTTTGTGAACAGTTCCATTTTCTTTTATCTGTTAGACTTCAAACTGTGACAAGAACAACCCATAGCCATTGGGGAGATAATGCTCAACACCTTTTTTCACAAATGTATGCCCCTTTTTTGGCATAGAATTCTCATAAAAAGGGCACAAGCAGCAAAGCATTACAACAGCAGCGAAGGGTTTGCACCTGCATGCAGTGCTCTAGCACTCTTTTGCCAAAATGTTTTACATAAATGTTCGCAGCCATAAAACTGGTCCACAGGTAGTAATGTTTTAAATGCTAAAGGTGGACAGGCGGTGAAGTTTTATTTAGGCACCCCTTGTTGCTTTTTTGCTGTATGATAGTGCTGCAATATCCTCCCCAAAAACCAATACTCATATAACTCTATACCACAAAATCCTGATTTTTAACGTCCTTGAAAAGAAAAGCCTTTTGAAAACATTGTGGGAATAGGAGAAAATGCTGGTCTACCCCAAATCAATTTTTCAGTCACATTTATTTTGTAGTCTGCTTTCAGTTCTGACCAATCTATAAATTTGTTGTTTGGTAAAGAGTTAACCCATTACCACACAATCCCTACTTTTGACGCCCCTGAGAAAGAAGCCTTTAGAAAACATTGTGGGAAAAGAAGAAAATGCTGGTAACCAGCATTTTCTCCTTTTCCCACAATGTTTTCTACCCTTCACAAAACAAATTTCAAATTTTCTGTCACTTTTATTTTGTCATTGGCAAATGCTTTTGATTTAGATCAGCCTAAAATATTGTCATTTGGTAATGAGTTAAGGCAGTAACTCCTTACCATATCACAAATTTATAGATTTGTCCGAATTGAAATAATTCTGTTGATGAAAAATTGATTATAATTATCTCAAACCATTCAATACTGACTTTAATGGGATGGAGAATATTGTGGTTAAAGGGGAAAAAACTGATTACCAATATTTTCATCTTTTTTTTTTCAATGTTTTTGACATCTTTTCTCCTCTGGGTCACCTAAATACGAGATTCTGTGGTAGAGAGTTAAGTACCACAATCAGGGACATAGGGGTACTTTATTTCACATAAGGCAGTGGACATGCATGGATCAGGTGGAAATCATTATTCAACCTTCCCAGTTATTGCAGAGAATAATTTGAGCCATGCTCTGTGAAAAAAGAGCGTAATGTTTCTGCGAAAAAGTATCGACCCATGTCAGCCTGCGAAGTATTGGCACGCAGACTTGCCGAGTTGAAACTTTTTGTTATTTGTCAGTTTGCTGTATGCTGAAGGACAATTCTACCTCATGGTTTTGTTCATATTTAACCCTTTACCACATAAACCCGACTTTTAACGACCCTGAGATAGAAACCTTTTGAAAACATTGTGGGAAAAGGAGAAAATGCTGGTAACCAGTATTTTCTCCTTTTTATACGCCCGTCGAAGACGGGACGTATTATGGGATCACCCGTGGCGGGCGGGCGGGCGGGCGGGCGTCCGGGCGGGCGGGCGGCGTCCAGTTCTTTGTCCGGAGCATATCTCCAAAACTATACAACCTAGGGTTATGAAATTTCATGGGTGGATAGATCTCATCGAGGCGGAGTGCAGTGCACAGGAATCATAACTCTTGCTCGCTTAATTTTTGAGTTATTGCCCTTTGTTGTTTTTCATACTTGAATTTTGTCCGGAGCATATCTCCAAAACTATACTAGCTAGGGTTATGAAATTTCATGGGTGGATAGATCTCATCCAGGGGGAGTGCAGTGCACAAGAATCATAACTCTTGCTTGCTTAATTTTTGAGTTATTGCCCTTTGTTGTTTTTCATACTTGAATTTTGTCCGGAGCATATCTCCAAAACTATAGTAGCTAGGGTTATGAAATTTCATGGGTGGATAGATCTCATTCAGGGGGAGTGCAGTGCACAAGAATCATAACTCTTGCTTGCTTAATTTTTGAGTTATTGCCCTTTGTTGTTTTTCATACTTGAATTTTGTCCGGAGCATATCTCCAAAACTATAGTAGCTAGGGTTATGAAATTTCATGGGTGGATAGATCTCACTGAGGGGGAGTGCAGTGCACAAGAATCATAACTCTTGCTCGCTTAATTTTTGAGTTATTGCCCTTTGTCGTTTTTTATACTTGAATTTTGTCCGGTGAATATCTCCAAAACTATACTAGCTAGGGTTATGAAATTTCATGGGTGGATAGATCTCACCGAGGCAGAGTGCAGTGCACAGGAATCATAACTCTTGCTTGCTTAATTTTTGAGTTATTGCCCTTTGTCGTTTTTCATACTTGATTTTTGTCCGAAGCATATCACCAATACTATACTACCTAGGCTTATGAAATTTCATGGGTGGATAGATCTCATGGATTGGGGGTGCAGTGCACTTAAATCACAACTCTTGCTTACTTAATTTTTGAGTTATTGCCCTTTGTTGTTTTTCATACTTGAATTTTGTTCGGAGCATATCTCCAAAACTATAGTAGCTAGGGTTATGAAATTTCATGGGTGGATAGATCTCACTGAGGGGGAGTGCAGTGCACAAGAATCATAACTCTTGCTTTCTTAATTTTTCAGTTATTGCCCTTTGTCATTTTTTATACTTGAATTTTGTCCGGTGAATATCTCCAAAACTATACTAGCTAGGGTTATGAAATTTCATGGGTGGATAGATCTCACTGAGGCGGAGTGCAGTGCACAGGAATCATAACTCTTGCTTGCTTAATTTTTGAGTTATTGCCCTTTGTCGTTTTTCATACTTGACTTTTGTCAGAAGCATATCTCTAAAACTATACTAGCTAGGGTTATGAAATTTCATTGGTGGATAGATCTCATCAAGGGGGAGTGCAGTGCACCGAAATCACAACTCTTGCTTGCTTAATTTTTGAGTTATTGCCCTTTGTTGTTTTTCATACTTGAATTTTGTCTGGTGCATGCCCCAGCTTTACAACTTGGGGTAAGACGGGCGTATCTTGCGACAATTTGCCGCTCTTGTTCCACAATGCTTTCTACCCTGCTGGAAACAAATTTCAATTTTTGAGTTACATATAATTTGTCATCTGCAAGTGCTTTCAATTTGGACCAGTCTACAATTTTGTCGTTTGGTAAAGAGTTAACCCACAACCACACAATCCCTACTTTTGATGTCACTGAGACAGAAAACATTGTGGGAAAAGGAGAAAATGCTGGTAACCTTAAGAAAACATTGTGGGAAAAGGAGAAAATGCTGGTAACCAGCATTTTCTCCTTTTCCAGCAATGTTTTTTACCCTTCACAAAACAAATTTCAACTTTTCAGTCACTTATGTCATCTGGAAATGCTTTCGATTGAGACAAGTCTAAAATTTTGTTGTTTGGTAACGAGTTAAAATGAATTTTTTATGGATCAATAGCTATGTGATGACCTGTATGGTAAAATGAGCCCAGGATATGTGTGAACCCTTTACCCCATAAGGCATTTCTATGATATCACTATTTGATCCTAAATAATACCAAGGATGAAGCTGTTTCTTATGTGTATATGACACCTTTTGATAGCATAGAAAACATTGTGGCAAAAGGTGAAATTGCTCGTCACAAGCAATTTCACCTTTTGCCACAATGTTTTCCAAAGGCTCCTACAAGCAATGCATAGAAATGAGTATCTATGGAGTAAAGGGTTAAGCCCTCTTTTGGCATCGAAAACATTGTGGCAAAAGGTGAAATTGCTCGTGACGAGCAATTTCACCTTTTGCCACAATGTTTTCTAAAGGCTCCTACAAGCAATGCGTAGAAAGTACATGTAGTAATGAGTATCTATGGAATAAAGGGTTAAGCTCTGTTTTGCCAAAACATGGTTCATATGCTTTCATAGCTTAGTACAACTCAATGCACTTTTATGTCCAATTTAGATCGAGTTCAGGCTGCACATTCTGATCTTAGATCTACAGCATCCAATAAGGAGATATAATCCCTGTCTCCTGGCCCCCCCCCCCCCCCCCCCCCCCTCCAAAAAATACATGTATATATAAATGAATAAATAAGTTAGAAATTGAAGTATTTTGGATGTTTACTATTGGCTGCGAAGTTTCATGTGACTTACTTAACCCATTACCACACAATCCCTACTTTTGACGCCCCTGAGAAAGAAGCCTGTAGAAAACACTGTAGGAAAAGGAGAAAATGCTGGTAACCAGCATTTTCTCCTTTTCCCACAGTTTATTCTACCCTTCCCAGAACAAATTTCAATTTTTCAGTCGCCTTTATTTTGTCGTCTGCAAATGCTTTCAATTTGAACCAGTCTAAAATTTTGTCGTGTGGTAATGGGTTAACACATACAGGTTTTAAACCATTACCACATGATGAGATTTAAGACCAGTCCGAATTGAAAGCATTTGCAGATGACAGTTTCAGTGTGGCTCATATTAAATGATTTTTCTTTGACAGGGTAGGAAACATTGTGGGAAAAGGAGAAAATGCTGGTAATCAGCATTTTCTCCTTTTCCCACAGTGTTTTCAAAAGTTTTCTCTTTCAGGGGCATGAAAGTCGTTACTGTGCGGTAAAGGATTAAGGCACGCAGTAAGCATGACAGAAAATTTAAATCTAGGCAGAAATTGGCCTGCCATGGTCCTCTTTAGAATTTCTTGAAAGAATTTGATTCCTGATAAAATTCTGGTTGCCATGGCAACAAAACTGGAAAAAAAAAAAAACATTTTCAAAAATCTTCTCTGAAACCACAAGGCCCAAGGCTACTGAATTTTGCATGTAGCTTTATCTAATGGACCTTTAACAAGTTTCTTCATATTAGAGGCCTGGGGTTAAAATTGGCTCCATTCCAGGGATCACAAGTTTAACATAGGCTTCAAAATATAGTCACTTCAATTTAAACATCAATCAAGGGAAATAACACTTTATAACGGATAAAGTTTGTAACTCTTTACCTCCCTTGAATATCAAACCGAAGTGATACATGATTGGTGCTAGATATCAAGTTTTTTGATAGAAAATATTCTGTTTTCAGGGAGAGTGATTCATTTTTCATTTTGATGCAAATAGTTATGCTCACATGAGTGAAATAATAAATTCATGGTAAAGTTTTTATCATTCAGGTTTTTTTCCCTAGAACTTTACCTTTCATGCCAATGAATTAACCTGCTTGTATTGCCTTACAGTGTTCATTATTTTCGAAGGCCTTCTTTTCCAGGGTCATGAACACTTCAGTTTGTGTGGTAAAGGGTTAAAAAGCCAGTGGAACGAAACAGGGCCATCATGGCCCTCTTTTTGGTAACTCCCCGTGATGTACCCCTCTCAGCCCATTACAATATTATGTGATGCTTGAGAAATGTAGGGTAAATGTGCATAAATTATGTCATTTTCCCTCTGGTTGAATAGCACTGGTTACCTAGGTAACCAGTGCACTGGGAGTACTGTTTTGCCCCTTCAATTGAAGAGGTAGAAATTAACAAATCAATATTTAACTGGTTGTAATAATGAAATACCAAACCATAATCTACCAGTATTTCTTGATAAATTACAAAGCAGGAAAATTGATATACTTAATTTTTAAAACATTGTAATTATAGACTTGATGCAAGGTTCCATGAAAACCCTGTAAGGTCCACTCTCAAATGTCCTATATTCATGTAATGATTCAATGCTTTATGGATGATTGCTTCTGGTTATATAGGGAGATTTTGCTTCACCAATCCCTATGTGCTTTAAATTTTTACCAAATCACGAAATTTTAGACTTGTCCAAATTGAAAGCATTTGCAGATGACAAATGTGATTCAAAAATTGATACTCGAGTTTAGAATTGCAGATAACCTTATGGGAAAAGGGGAAAATGCTGGTTACCAGCATTTCTCCTTTTCCTACAATGTTTACAGAAGTCCTCTTCTTGTGGATTATAACAATCAGGGATTGTTTGATGAAGGGTTAATAAAGTTTTTATCATTATACTCCCTTTAATTATCACAAGGCTTCAAGTATAAAGGGTAACTTGTTATTATCCTATTAAGCCAAAGGTGGAGGGATATAGTTTTTAGTCAAGACTGTGTAATCAAAGCAGTCAGATTGACTGCTTGATTGAAGAGTGCTTAACTCTTTACCACACAACAAAATTTTAGCCTAGTCCAAATTGACAGCATTTGCAGACAAAAAAAAACTTATTATTTGACCATTTACCAGACAACAAAATTCTAGCATTGTCCACACTGAAAACATAATAGCAGACAATAATTTCAGTGTGGATCAATTGACAGAATTTTTCTTCGATTACCAGCATTTTCTCCTTTTGCCACAAATGTTTTCAAAAGCTTTCGTTGTCAAGGTTGGTAAGTTGTTAAAAGTCAGGATTGTGCGGTAATGAACTAAATTTCTTCCGAAATGACATTTTAGACAGTTTTAACCCTTAACCCCATAAGGCATTTCTATGGTATCTCTAATTGACCCTAAATAACACGCAAGGCTGAAACTGTTTCTTATGTGTATATGACACCTTTTGATAGCATAGAAAACATTGTGACAAAAGGTGAAATTGCTCATCACGAGCAATTTCACCTTTTGCCACAATCTTTTCCAAAGGCTCCTACAAGCAATGTATAGAAATGAGTATCTATGGAGTAAAGGGTTAAATTGAAAGCATTTGCAGAAAACAATCTTAAAATGGACATAAATGAGCTGGAGTTGTCTCATAATTATGGCAGAAAATATTATGTAAAATGTAGAAAATGCTAGTTACCAGCATTTTCTACATTTCTTACAATGCTTTCAAAAGTTCTCTACTTCAGAATTGTTAGAATTCTGGACTGTGTGGAAAAGGTGTATCACTACTGAACACAAAATTCCAGCCTTGTTCTAATTGAAAGTATTTTTAGACTGGAAATTCAGTGTGACTGTCATTAGGAATAAGAGATTTGTTCCTAAAGGGATATATAGAAATACATACGGAACAAGAGAAAATGCTGTTGTCAAGTGTTTTCTCCTTATCTAACAATATTTCCTAAAGTGTTTTTCTTCAGGGTCAATTGAATTGGAATTGATATAGGATTATAAAAAAAATTATTGCAGATACACCAATATATTACATGTATTGGTTGATTGAGAAATAATGTTCTATCATGGTTTATCATTCGATAAATCACAGTTGTGAGTTATGAGGTGCAATAAATGATCTATGAGGGCAATAGCCTAAGTGATTTATTGATTGTGCCTCATAACTCACAACATGGTTTATTGAATAATAAACCATGATAAAAAGAAGATTATATCAATTCTAACATGACCAATTCTTAATGAAAAGAAGTTCATACTTAGAGTAAAAAAGCGGATGAAGATTAAGTTCCACAGAATAACTCTCTCACTTACTTTATACAGAATGACGTCACTCAATATAGAATGATGCATAGAAAGTTGCAGATTTTACCACGCTTTCCTTGCACTGTGTGTATAGAGCCGAGTTTGTGTGTCATGTAGGCATTAGAGATAAAATTAATGACAAAATATTTTCTTTTTCTTTTTCAATGCCACAGATGGAGAAAGTGGGTATATGGTACAGAGACCGTCCATATTCCGCCTCATTCAGACTTGTCGGAGGATACTAAACATACCTGTGAACAGTTTGTGAAATATCATAAAGAGAACTGCTGTCAAGATATTGTTAAAGATAGAAAGTAAGTGCTTGTGTTCTTATTTTTTTATAAAGGAACTTTTAACCCATTACCAAACAATTCCGGGTTTTCACAAGCCTAGAAAAGAAAGTTTTTGAAAACATTGTGGAAAAAGGAGAAAATGCTAGTAACCAGCATTTTCTCCTTTTCCCAAAATGTTTTCTACCGTCTCGGATAGCTTCAGCTCATTTGTACCAAGTTACGGTGTGTTATCTTCAGATGTTTTGAACTTAAAAGAGTTTAAAACTTGCTGTTTGGGAAAGGCTTAAAAATATTTGGGCAATTCTCTAGGAGAGGGGGATTTAATGTATCTAATGTATTATGCCGAGCAAAGTTATCACATGTTCATAAAAAACATTTTAACGAACAACTGCTGAATTCAGTGGTAGAATGGTCCGAGTACATGCAACAAATTTACCAGAGCAAACATTGTCGACTTGGATCAGCTTGTGCATACTGCAAAGGCTGACCTGGGTTGATGCTTTTTGCAGATGCAATAAATCTTCTTTTCAAAGAACATTACCTTATTTCATAAGCGCAATAGTTTACCATCACAAAGTTGACTTTTCCTCGCCCCAAGAATATTAGTCATAGTATAAGGATGATCCCCATGGATTGAAAATATTGATTGATTTAATGGTGTTTGATACCGTTTTCAAGTTTAAACCCTTACTCCATAGATACTCATTTCTACACATTTTTTGTAGGAGCCTTTGGAAAACATTGTGGCAAAAGGTGAAATTGCTTGTGACGAGCAATTTCACCTTTTGCTACAATGTTTTCTATGCTATCAAAAGGTGTCATATAGGTACACATAAGAAACAACTTCATCATTGCTGTTATTTAGGGTCAATTAGAGATACCATAGAAATGCCTAATGGGGTAAAAGTTTATTTCATTTATATTGCGGTGGCCAATGCACCTATCCATGCCTTCCTAGGGTTTCTGTTACCAGGATTCTACACAATATTCTTTCCAAGCAGCTAGCTGCTTTCCCACATAACCAATGTTGAAACAATGATCAGAGGTGGGAGAGGAATGAATCCTGTCACAATGACTATCATCAATTCTCAGAAAGAAATGGCTGAGCAGGGTATTGAACCTTTGACCTCCTGTTCTCAAGTTCTGTACACTACCACATTTCAACTGTCACCTGCAAATGCTTTGAAATTTGTACTTCGGTGAAGACTAATCAAATATTTGCATTACAGATACAGATTTAGAAAATATAACAAAGTATTTTGTGGGACATCCCTCTGTGATTGGCTGATTGAAGTTGGACTTGCCAGAGACAGACAAGAAGCAGTGTCATATGGAAGGACTCTTCTGATTGGTCAAGTGATAGGTCATGTGACCATGGAACATGACTTCCATGACATGCCATATTTTTACAGGTTCCTGAATGATGAGGAAAAAGATTGAATTGTGAAAATTTGTTAACCCATTACCACACAATCCCTTCTTTTAATGACCCTGAGAAAGCAGCCTTTTGAAAACATCGTGAGAAAAGGAGAATATGCTGGTTACCAACATTTTCTCCTTTTCACTCAATGTTTTGAAATGGCTTCTTTCTCAGTCGTTTAATGTCAGAATTGTGTGGTAAAGGGTTAACATACTTAGCACTAGTGTATAAATGGAAAGCTTTATGATGTGGATATTTTTCCTATTTTAGGAATTTGAAAAAATTTCCAAACTTTTTTTAGTTGGCATATTTTACCACTAGTATGCCAACAGAAGTGTTAACCCATTACCACACAATCCCTACTTTTGACGCCCCTGTGAAAGAAGCCTTTTGAAAACACTGTGGGAAAAGAAGAAAATGCTGGTAACCAGCATTTTCTCCTTTTCCCACTGTGTTTTCTACGATTCCCAAACCAAATTTTAATTTTTCGGTCACCTTTATTTTGTTGTCTGCAAATGCCTTCAATTTGGACCAGTCTAAAATTTTGTCATTTGGTAATGAGTTAACAAGACTTTTTAGTGTCTTTCACTTTGCAAACTTTTAAGTATGCAAAACAGTCACAATTGTTACTTCACAAATTTTTTAACAACATATACTATACGTTAATTCACAAACATTTCTACATGCAAGATGCCCATAATCGATAGTTCTCAATTTTTTCAACACACATATATATTCACATATACAGTATGTTTATGGTATCTTTGTACACATGCATCTGTAAGGTTAATGCTATGCACTGAGCTAAAGAAGTGAATTTATGGAAAAAGTTAAACCATAAAGACACCGGATTAACTCTGTATCAAACAATAATATTTTAGGCTTGTCCAAATCGAAAGCAATTGTAGATGACAAAAGAAAAGTGACTGAAAATTTGAAATTTGTTTTGTAAGAGTAGAAAACCTTGTGGGATAAGGAGAAGATGCAGGTTACCAGCATTTTGTCCTTTTCCCACAATGTTTTTTAAAGACTTCTTTCTCGGAGTCATCAAAAGTAATGATTTTGTGGTAATGGGTTAATGATTTGGAACTTTTTTATCATGAAAAACAGCTGGAAATTATATTTATATTGCTTTTTTCATCAAGATGATTTACGTTAGAATATGTAACTCTGCAGTAGATAGTGTAGATAAAGGGTTAATGCTCACCTGGACAAAGTTCTGATAAAGCTACTGCACTACCGTTGTTGTGGCGTTTGTTTTGGAGTAAGCATTTATATTAAGTCTATCACAGAAATCCCAACTACCAACAATAGTGACAAAGAAGACTTTTGAAAACATTGTTGGAAGAGGAAAAAATGCTGATAACCAGCATTATTTTTTAGCTCACCTGAGCACAACGTGCTCAAGGGGAGCTGTTAGGGTCACTGGGTGTCCGTCGTCCGTCGTGCGTCGTCCGTCGTGCGTCATCAACAATTCTTTAAACATCAACTCCTCCTAAACCGCTGGGCCAATTTGGGCCAAACTTGGCAGGAATGTTCCTTGGGAGGTCCTCTTTAAAAAGTATTCAAAGAGTTTGATTCCGTCAAAAACTTTGGTTGCCATGGCAACCAAATGGAATTTTTTAGCAAATTCTTTAAAAATCTTCTCCTCTGAAACCGCTGGTCGGATTCTAAAATTATTTCACAGATATGTTCTTTGGGTGACCCTTTTCAAATAGTGTTTGTGAAATTTTGATCCGTCAAAAATTGTGGTTCTGGTGAATGGGGGCTACTTGCACTATACAGAAATCAAGGAATTCTTTAAAAATCTTCTCCTCTGAAACCACTGGTCAGATTTTGAAATAATTTCACAGATATGTTCCTTGGGTGACCCTTTTTAAAAATTGTTCGTGAAATTTTGATCCGTCAAAAAATGTGGCTCTGGTGAATGGCGGCTACTTACACTATAGGGAAATGAAGGAATTCTTAAAAAATCTTCTTCTCTGAAACCGCTGGTCAGATTTTGAAATAATTTCACAGAGTTGTTCCTTGGGTGACCCTTTTCAAAAATTGTTCGCGAAATTTTGATTGGTCAAGAAACATAGCTCTGGTGAATGGGGGCTACTTGCACTATAGGGAAATGAGGAAATTCTTCAAAATTTTTCTTCTCTGAAACCGCTGGTCAGATTTTGAAACTATTTCTCAGGGATGTTCTTTGGGTGACCCTTTTCAAAATTTGTTAGCGAAATTTTGATTGGTCAAGAAACATGGCTCTGATGAATGGGGGCTACTTGCACTATATGGAAATGAAGAAATTCTAGAAAATTCTTCTTCTCTGAAACGGCTGGACAGATTTTGAAATGATTTCACAGTGATAATCCATTGGTGACCCTTTTCAAAAATTGTTCACGAAATTTTGATCCGTCAAGAAACATGGCTCTGGTGAATGGGGGCTACTTGCACTATATGGAAATGAAGAAATTCTTAAAAATTCTTCTTCTCTGAAACCCCTAGTCTGATTTTAAAATAATTTGACAGAGATGTTCCTTGGGTGACCCTTTTCAAAAACTGTAGATATAATTTTGATCTGTCATGAAACATGGCTCTTGTGAATGGGGGCTACTTGCGCTATACGGACATGATGAAATTCTTGAAAATTCTCTTTCTCTGAAACCCCTGGTCAGATTTTAAAAGAAATTTTCCCAAATGTTCCTTGGGTGACCCTTTTCAAAACTTGTTCGTAAATTTTGATCCATCAAGAAACATGGCTCTTATGGATGGGGGCTACTTGCTGGTATACAGAAATGAAGAATTCTTAGAAATTCTTCTTTTTGAAACCAATTGTCAGATTTTGAAATGACTTTTACAGGTGACCTTTTGAAAATTGCTGGGCAAAATTATAAATTTGTTTCCAATGTTTCAATACCTCAAGAAAAAAATAGGCTATGGTCATCTCAAAAAATCAGGTGAGCGATCCAGGGCCATCTTGGCCCTCTTGTTATTTTTTTGTCTGTAAATGCTTTCAATTTGGACAAACCAAAAATTTTGTCGTTTGGTAAAGAGTTGAGATTACTGCACTGTATGACTGTGATAATGAACTTGTACAAAACTGTTATTGTAATGAATTTAAAACAAGCTTTCTGATTGGTCAAGATTACTTGATTCTGCCAATAAGAGGGCTTTTTGTAAACTTTGAATACAATGTGATTTATACTAGTTTTGCTCATTATTCTAAGTGAAGACTTGCAAAATATCAAAGGAATCTGAATTTTTCATTTTCATGATTTTTATATTTTGTTTTGGAAGTTAATAATAAGAAATATGACTTCCAAATTTTTCGGTAGATTTATTGTATGGTAGAACACTTTACCAAACCATCCCAAATTTGAATGATTGTTAAGAAAACTACTTTTGAGAACATTGTGGAAATGAGGGGAAATGCTGGTGACCAATATTTTCTCCTTGTCCTACAATGTTTTCTACCCTTCCAAAAACACATTTCAATTTTTTGAGTCTTATATACTCAATCATGTGCAAATGTTTTCAATTTGGACAAGTTTAAAATTTTGCTGTTTAGTTACAAGTTGAACTATTTTTCCTGAGTAAGACTAGTATCTTATTACAGGTTAAACCCCTTTTAGCCCCATTACCACACAATCCCTACTTTTGACGCCTCTAAGAAAGAAGCCTTTTGAAAACACTATGGGAAAAGGAGAAAATGCTGGTAACCAGCATTTTCTCCTTTTCCCACAGTGTTTTCTACCCCTCCCAGAATAAATTTCTGTTTTTTCAGTCACCTTTATTTTGTTGTCTGCAAATGCTTTCAATTTGGACCAGTCTAAAATTTTCTCGTGTGGTAAAGAGTTAAATGTAGCTTTCATTATTTAAGTTGTGTTTGCAGCCAGTGCTGATTGAGATCAGACACACAAAACATGTAGTTAGGACATTGATAAATTTTTTTCAGCTTTGTTTAGACAAGGCCAACTTCAAATGATGCTCTTATTACAGTCTTAGTTCTCGAATGAAGGTGTGGGGTTAAATTCTTCTAAAAATAGAGTAACTCTTTACCAAACGACAAAATTTTAGGCTGGTCCTAATTGAAAGCATTTGCAGACTACAAGATAAAAGTGACTGAAAATTTGAAATTGGTTTCGTGAAGAGTAGAAAACATTGTGGGAAAAAGAGAAAATGATGGTTACCAGCATTTTCTCCTTTTTTCCACAATATTTGCAAAAGGCTTCTTTCTCAGGGTTGTTAGAAGTCCGGATTGTGCGGTAAAGAGGTAACCTACATTTTTAGGTAAATAAGCTTTGTTGTAATGTTATGGAAATCACTCCTTCCTTACTGCCTAGCTTCATCCTATATTAGAAAAATAAATAAATACATGTACTTGGCAACTGCTTTGAGGAGAATTCTCTTTAGCTCAGCGGTTCTGGTGTTAGTCTACCTCAAAAATATAAGGATCTTTTCTACACAGGTTCGAATACTGCCAGGAAAGATTTGTATTTCAGCTATGCATTTTTTGAGAGCTTTCATGTTCATAAGACCAGGGCTCGTCCATGGAACCATTTTGTTGTCTAAATAATAGACTATTGCCTAGAAGGCTTTCTGTCATCAAGATGACGACATTTAACTCATTTTACCAATTAACTCATTTTACCAAACGACAAATTTATAGACTGGTCCAAATTGAAAGCATTTGCAGACGACAAAATAAATGTGACTGAAAAACCGAAATTTGATTTGGGAAGGATAGAAAACATTGTTGGATAAGGAGAAAATGCTGGTTGACCAGCATTTTCTCCTTTTCCCACATTGTTTTCAAAGCTTTTTTACTCAAGAGTCTTCAAAAGTGGTTATTGTCTGGTAAAGGGGTAAGAAGGGATATGTTACTGGAGATAACTCCTCGTTTACTGTACAGCTTCATCCGTTGGGGAGAATTCTCTTTCGCTTAGTGCTTATGGTGTAGGTCCTCTGAATCTTGAAAACAAGAGGATTTTTTCTGCATAGGTTCAAATCCCACCGGGTGCGGTTTGTAGGTCAGCCATGTAATCATAGCAAACTTTCATGTTCATAAAAGTAATCAGTAAATTATTCCACGAACATTACTTATAAAAGCAAATACCGGTATGTGTTTGTGCAATAATATTGTTGACTGACTGTTATACTGAGTCTATATACAGATTTTTTATGTCTACTTCACACAATACTTGAAAATCTTGTGAGAAAAGGAGCAATCACTATTAAATTGATGCTTTTTTCCCCCTTCATTTCATGCTTTTGATCATTCCATAATTTCCCATGTAATGTTTTATCTTTTCTGTCAATTTACTTTCATTGTGATGTTTACATTTCTTTCTAACTTGTCTCAAATTACCTTTTTTGACACTTAATCAAACTATTACTGTATAGATTTGAGCAGTGCTCTGTGAAAATGGAACTTAATGCATCTGCAAATAGTATCAATCAAGGTCAGCCTGTGCAGTATGCGCAAGCTGACCTATACAGAAACTTTTTGTTACAGGCCTATTGTCTGCAAGTCCCAGGACCTGTTTACCTCATGATTCAGGCAGTTGTCAGACAAATGAATGAATGAATGAATGAATGAATGTATTTTGTTTTATGGTGCATCAACTGCTTTTGTCATTTATTGCGCATATCTGTGTTCAAAGATAGTAAAAGTGGGATTATTAACTGAAAAAGTGAATCTATTTATGATAGTAAAAGAGTTGAATTAAGAAGGATTACATATATGTGTGATCTGAATATGTACAAGGGACATTATTGAGTGACAGGGCAATCCCCATCAACACAAAAGTTTTAAATGACAGAGTTAAGAATGTGATAAAAAGGTTTGCACTAAATTTTGGATTGATAGTAAGAAGTCTTGAACCTTTTCCCACACAATGACGACTGTTGATGACTCCTGGTAAAAAGACTTTTGAAAACATTGTGGGAAAAGGAGAAAATGCTGGTAACCAGCATTTTCTCCTTTTCCCACAATGTTTTCTACTCTACCAATAAACAAATGAACCATTTGAGCCACACTGAAACTGTCTTCTGCAAATGCTTTCAATTTGGATAGGGCTAAAATTTTTTTGTGTTGTAAAAGGTTAAATGAACAAGAAATATGTGTCATTTATAATGTGCATGAAATATGATATTGAGTGGCTGGACATTCCCTGCCTACTTAAGAAACTGAAGAGTAAATATCACAGTTTATTGTAAATGCCAATCTCCTTTATGAAAGAGGTAATATATTCAACGCTGACAAATGGCTTTCATTGATCTCAAAGTTACATGAAGACTTTACTGGGAAAATGCTTCTCAGAGATGATTTAATCTATTACCACGCAATCCCTTCTTTTGACGATCCTGAGAAAGAAGCCTTGAGAAAACATTGTGGGAAAAGAAGAAAATGCTGGTAGCCAGCATCTCCTTTTCCCAGTCATGTTTATTTTGTCATTTGCAAATGCTTTTGATTTGGATAAACCTAAAATATTGCTGCTTTTCAAATGATATTATGTACAGTTGAGCCGCGTTTATCCGGACACTTCTGTTCCCTATGGATGTTTCCCGACAAGCCGTATCTCCGGATCAACGAAGTAGGACCCAAAATGAGTCCATGTTGATAATGGACACCGTGCATCATAAAAATTACGATGGCGTATTATTTACACCGTGCATCGTAAGAATTTCGCTAGTCTATGTTTTACACAATTACTTGTATGCATGTACATATGTTTTGTTTCTATACGATTGTTCAGATACATAATAAAATAAATTGTCATAAAAAGACATGCATGTTTTTAATAATCTTTATAGTGTGTTTGGAGTAAAATTATTTTTAAGTATTAATTACTGATCAAGTAATAATTAAACAACAAAGGCATGAAATTGTCACGGAAGTCAGTACTGCGGGTATGGATAGTCTGTCAAACTGAAACTTAACGATGGCACGCGATAGTCATTTAACACTTTCGGAAAACACTTCTAATTAACACGTGTGTTTTCAAAACGTGTGAAAACTGTCTGCAACTATTGATACGAGACTGAAACTCGTGTTATTCACGCGTACTAACAACCAGTGCACAACCGCTCAAAGTAGCCTGTATCGATATTTATGAAACCAGTCTACTATGACACCGGAGAAAATAACAAGTCTAACTTGTGTAATACACAGTCAGGCCATGTCCGGTGTTTCGGATAAGATATGTATTAGTCTTTAACCCTTTGTTTCCGATTTTTTTCATTCCGGTTCCGGAACGCGGATTTCCGGAATAAAAAGTAAAATTTCTACAGAAAATATTCGTTCCCTGATGTTTCTTTCCGGATCTTGAGATTTCCGGAAATTTGGAGCCCGGATAAACGTGGCTCGACTGTAAATGGTTGAAGAAATAATGTTTCTATAATTTCTTCCAAGTTATTATGTCTTTGTGTAATTTATTTTACAGTGGTATATGTAACTCTTTCCCAAACAACATGCTTTAGACTGCTGCTAGGTGAAAGCATTTGTATATTCAGGTCAAACTAACATCAAATGCTGATATATGTATTGGAAAGGATAGAAAATATTATGGGAAAAGGAGAAAATGCTGGTTACCAGCATTTTCTCCTTTTCTTACAATATTTGAAAAGCATACTCTCTTCGATGTCATTAAAATACAAGATTGTGTGGTAAATGGTGGAAAAGTCATTGATATAGCAAATATGTGTGCTTTTACATGTTTTTTCGTTTTGTCATTATTTATATCGTCTTAACCCATTACCACACAATCCCTACTTTTGATGCCTCTGAAAAAGAAGCCTCTGAAAACACTGTAGGAAAAGGAGAAAATGCTGGTAACCAGCATTTTCTCCTTTTTCCCAGTGTTTTCTACCCTTCTCAGAACAAATTTCAATGTTTCAGTCACATTTATTTTGTCGTCTGCAAATGCTTTCAATTTGAACCAGTCTAAGATTTTGTCGTTTGGTAATGGGTTAAATTTTTTCAGAATAGTTTGCCAATGTCTTGTACCAATACCATGCTGGCTCTTCGCCCTTCACTACACAATCCCGAGTTTTAACAAATCTTTCAAAGAATCCTTTGGAAACCATCGTGGGAAAAGGAAGAAGTGATGGTAATAAACATTCTTTTCCTTCTCTCACAATGTTTTTCACTCTGCTTAAGACAAATCCAAAGGTTTTAGAAAGATAAAAATTGTCAACAGCAAACATTTTGAATTTGAACTAGTCCAAAATTTTGTTGTGTGGTAAGGGGTGCCATGAATTGGAAAAGATTGGGAGAACAGACACAGTCCCGAATGAATGTTGTTACAATGTACTTGCTTTTCACAAATATTTCAAAAACTGTCGGACATTTCTTTTTTGTATTTTTTCTTATTTAACAATTTCCCAAATGACAGAGTTTGGACTCTTCCAAACTGAAAGAGTTTGCAGACGACAATTTCAGATTGTGAGAAAATGGCAGAAAATTCTGAAAAAGGGTAGAAAACACTGTGGGAAAAGGAGAAATTGCTCGTTATGAGCAATTTCTCCTTTTCGCACAGTGTTTTCTAAGGACTTTGACTGCAGACACTTAAAAACCATGGCTTGTTTGGGAAAGGGTCAACTCTTTACCACACAACCCTGAGTTTTAACGAAACTGAAAGAGAAGGCTTTTTAAAACACTCTGTGAAAAGGAGAAAATGCTGGTAACCAGCATTTTCTCCTTTTCCCACATTGTTTTCTACCCTGTCAAAGAGAGCAGTCACCTTTTGAGCTACAATTATTTTGTCGTCTGCAAATGCTTTCAATTTGATCAAGTAAAAAAATTTGTCGTTTGGTAAAGAGATAAGGATGCATTGTAGTTTTTCTACAAATAAGCTCATTGTTATTGATATTGATGCTTGAATAAAGACCTTAATTGAACCAAGTCAGAGTTGTATGTGTAATATGATTTGTCATAGTCTGTGACCTTCTTTGTGAGAGTTGGTATTCCATGTCTAAAGAACAAAGTCTTTAATCAAGATACAAATGAACAAATGTATATCAGAAATACGGGGACTGACAAGGATTCGAACCTAGAGTGCTTGGATACTGAGCTGAAGAGAATTATTCTTAATGCAGTTGTTAGGTATTGTATTTAAACTGGGATGAACCCATGCATGAAGGAGTGGTCTCCAGTAACACACACCCTCTGAAAGTCATCATTTAACCCATTACCACTCAATCCCTACTTTTGACGACCTTGAGAAAGAAGCCTTTAGAAAACATTGTGGGAAAAGGAGAAGATGCTGGTAACCAGCATTTTCTCCTTTTCCCACATTGTTTTCTTCCCGTCATAAAACAAATTTTCAAATTTTCAGTCACTTATTATGTAGTCTGCCATATTTGATTTGGACACGCCAAATATTTTTTCGTTTGGTAATGAGTTCATGATAAAGCCTTATTTTGCAAAAGTCCATTTTTGAACAACAAATGGAAATAATGGCTCAATGGCCAATGTTGGATGAGCCCCCATCTTATGAACAAAGTTGGTAACAAAGACACAAATGAACAAATGCAGAAATACAGGGACCAGTTTTGATATGTACCTTGAATGCATGGACAAAAGACCAACACCATAACCACTGAGCTAAAGAGAATTCTCCTTTACCCAGTTGTTACACCCAGCTGTGTAATTTTCCACTAATGGTACTGAAATTATACCTTTCTGCACTCGATTGAATGGACGTTGTAACCAGTTTGGTTATCTCGTTTATACAAGTGTTTAACCAGTTTGGTTAAGTGGTCAAAATTTACCCCAGGGTTAGCCTTTATACAATCTGGTGCTGAAGGTCAAAAATGGTTTGGGTTAAAATTTCTGATAAATATAAATATTGGTTGAACCATCCATTGATGAAAGAAAATCTATCAACATAATTTTAACAATATTTTAATCCGTTAAAAGATACAGTGTCACATTATAACATTTTTGTATCACAGAAGACAGTTGGAAAACAAGAATGACATTTTTTAAACAAACATACTATGTGTTTTTTTCATGTACAAAAACAGTCAACGTCAAACACCATCAAAGCACTGACAGCACTGTATTTCTTATCAGTTTTAGAGATTCACTCTATCTTGGAAAAGCATTATTTATCAAACAAATGTAGAGCTTGCAGTTTATATATTCTTTCCCCATGATGATATCTATGATGTTTAAAAGTAGAAAAAAACAGAGTAACACATTGAGAACCTCCTCAGAACAGGGCATATTTCAGCTCAATGCTCTTAATTTTGGACATTTATTTTCACAACAGGCAATAGAATCTTTCCTTTCTATTTATGTTAGAGCCTATTGCTCAAATTTTATTAAGGATGCGTCTGTAAGCTAAAGAGAGAAAATGCAGTAATAACTTTAAAGTGTGTAAAATAGTTCTGATATCAGTGAGCTGCGTAAACATGGGTAAATAATCAATCAATCTGATGTTTGATGGGATAAAGAAACTCAAATCCCTTTTTTTCATCATTTAAATCCAGAAACAACAACATCTTCTTAATCCTGAACATCAACAGTAAAAGCTTGAAAGGCCTCCAAAGCATGAAATGCACTTTCTATCTGTCGTAATCCCTTAAGGGCAGCATTTGGCATGAAAATACAAGAACGATTATATTTTCTAAAATACGGATGAAACGGGTTAAAAAACTGGGTATAGATGTATCTTTTAGCCCTTTACCACACAATGATGACTTTTAATGACCCTGAGGAAGAGGCCTTTTGAAAACTTTGTGGGAAAAGGAGAAAATGCTGGTAACCAGCATTTTCTCCTTTTCCCACAAAGTTTTCTTCTATATCAAAGAAAAAATACATCATTTGAGCCACTTTGAAATTATTATCTGCAAATGGTTTCTAGTTTGATAGGTCTGAAATTCTGCTGTGTGGTAAAAGGTTTAAGATTAAAAATTACAACGATAATTGACAGTCCCTAAGGATGTAAATCCTTAACAATACCCTTAGCCATATTTCAATGACCCTGTGAGAAAAGGCTTTTGAAAACCTTGTAGAAAAAGGAGAAAATGCTGGTAACCAGCATTTTCTCCTTTACCACAATGTTTTCTATCCAATCAGGGGTCTTTTGCTAATTTTTCCTCAATAGATGCTCTTAATTTGAAAGATTAAGATATTTTTTTTTTTTGAGAGAGGGATAATTACTTTAGACACACACTGGAATTAAAGACAACTGAATTAACTCTTTACCAAATGACAAAATTTTAGACTGGTCCAAATTGAAAGCAGTTGCAGATGACAAATTAAACAGAACTGAAAAACTGAAATTTGTTTCCAGTGGGGTAGAAAACATTGTGGGAAAAGGAGAAAATGCTGGTGATCACCAGCATTTTCTCCTTTTCCCACAATGTTTTCGGAGGCCTTCCATCTCAGGTTCGTAAAAACCAGGGATTATTTGGTAAAGGGTTAAAGACACTTCAGTTGCATATAAGCACATGAAATAGAAACACAATGATAATATTCCTTTATAAAAATATAACCCATTTACTCCTCAGAGGTTTTATCTTTAATTTCATTCATTATCATTTGAAAGTACCACTTGTCACAAAATACAGATGGAAAAAATAAGGCAGCCTTAAATGAATAAAGCCTCGAAAAAATCATGATCTCAACAAGTAATAAAAAGAAGTTTTTTCTTAGACTACCATACGAAACCAAGTCTTTTCTTGGTTTGAACATCATATATATTCTGCTTAGTTTCTTCTGTAGAATCTCGCTGATAATGTGGCATCTGTTTACCAGATTTATCATTGACCATATAGCTGGGTCTAATCCCGCCTTTCCCATCAAAAACTGGTCCAGCTCCTCCCCCATGCCCAGACTTGGCAGCCTTCCGGAGTGGATAGACATTTCTGCCTCCCTTCTCACAGTGGTCAATGACTTTACTGGCATATTCCTGGAACTGTTGCTCTTCAACTGCCAGCAGATCCATGTTGGCTTTGTCAAGTGCATGACCCTGTTCTTTCTCATCTATTTCTTTATTCTTGCGCTGTTCCTGTTAAACGAAAGTTATCCATCAAATCTAGTAAAAATTGTATGAGTTTTCAAATGTGCTTTACAGGTTTCTTCTACCTTGTATAAGAAAAACTAGAGCTATCACTCAACGTGATCATACCACCCACCAGCTCCTTGCCACCAAACAGGTATTTGTCACAGAATGCAGAATGGTTGAGTACAAAAGTAAGAGTTGAACATGAGCGGCAAATTATCGCAAGATACGCCCGTCTTACCCCAAGTTGTTAAGCTGGGGCATACACCGGACCAAATTCAAGTATGAAAAACAACAGAGGGCAATAACTCAAAAATTAAGCGAGCAAGAGTTATGATTCCTGTGCACTGCACTCCCCCTTGATGAGATCTATCCATCCATGAAATTTCATACCCTAGCTAGTATAGTTTTGGAGATACGCTCCGGACAAAATTCAAGTATGAAAAACAACAAAGGGCAATAACTCAAAAATTAAAGGAGCAGGAGTTATAATTCCTGTGCACTGCACTCCTCCCTGGTGAGATCTATCCACCCATGAAATTTTATAACCCTAGCTAGTATAGTTTTGGAGCAAATTCAAGTATTAAAAACGACAAAGGGCAATAACTCAAAAATTAAGCAAGCAAGAGATATAATTCCTGTGCACTGCACTCCCCCTTGGTGAGATCTATATACCCATGAAATTTCATAACCCTAGCTAGTATAGTTTTGGAGAAACGCTCCGAACAAAATTCAAGTATAAAAAAACAAAGGGCAATAACTCAAAAATTAAGCTAGCAAGAGTTATGATTCCTTAGCACTGCACTCCCCCTTGGTGAGATCTATATACCAATGAAATTTCATAACCCTAGCTAGTATAGTTTTGGAGATACGCTCCCGACAAAATTCAAGTATAAAAAAACAACAAAGGGCAATAACTCAAAAATTAAGCTGGCAAGAGTTATGATTCCTGTGCACTGCACTCCCCCTCGATGAGATCTATATACCCATGAAATTTCATAACCCTAGCTAGTATAGTTTTGGAGATGCGCTCCGGACAAAATTCAAGTATGAAAAAGAAATTTGTCCAGAATCATCAAAGGGCCATAACTCCATGAAACCTAAATAAACCACAACCAAAATATGATATGCACATCTCTGCTTTATATTGAGTCTATTTGTGTAGTTTGAACCAAATCTGTCCAATAGTTGTTGAGAAAAAGAGCGGACAAGAAATTTCATGAAAGGGCCATAACTCAGTGAAAAATCAATCAACCATAACCAACATTTCATATGCACATCTCTGCTTGATACTGAGTTTACCTGTGAAGTTTGAATAAAATTCGTCCAGTAGTTTATGAGAAATGGAGCGGACAAATAGCTACAGACCGACCGACGGACAGACGGATGGACGGACCGACCGACAAGCTGACTCCTATATACCCCCCAAACAGAGTTTTGGGGGGTATAAATATCTTGTTGTTTAAAAAAATAGAAAATAATGGGAAACTTTATATTATACTACTCAACTTTTGCTTGGGATCAAAACAAAAAATGAAATTTCTTTCCCGAATTAAAATTCAAAGAAAAACAAGTTAATTTCATCTATGGTCATAGTAAAGGAAATCAATATCAAATAAACAGAATAAAGTTCTTTCAAACATTGTGGAAGGCGAAAAGAACAGATATGCCCATTCGAAAAAATAAACAATATTTTGGTTTTGATCCCAAGCAAAAGTTGAGTAGTATAGTCACCTGTCATATGGTATAATCAATATCAGTCTGTAAATTTAGCTTTTGAAATTTGACTATAGCTTTACCAAACAATGCTCACGAATTTGGCTCTATAAACACAATGCAAGGAAAGCGTGGTAAAATCTTCAACATTCCATGCAGGGTAATGTAATTTTATTATCGAGTGACTTCATTCTGTATAAAGTAAGTTAGCGAGTTATTCATTAGAGCATGATCTTCATCTGCGTTTTTACTTTAGGGATGACCTTGTTTTCCTTTCATAAAGAAATGGTCATATTAGAATCGAAATAATCTTCTTTCTATCGTGGTTAATTGTTAAATAAACCACATTGTAAGTTATGAGGCGCAATGAATAAACCACTCAAGCTATTGCCTTCGTGGATTATTTATTGTGCCCCATAACTCACAACTGTGGTTTATCGAATATTCTAACATGACACGCGACTTTGGCTCTATAAACACAGTGCAAGGAAAACGTGGTAAAATCTGCGACAATCCATGTAGAGTGACGTCATCCTATGTCGAGTGACGTCATTCAATGAATGAGTTATTCAATGGAACATTATCTTCATCCGCGTTTTTACTCTTAGGTTTGAACTTGTTTTCCTTTCACTGAGAATTGGCCATGTTAGAATCGAAATAATCTTCTTTCTGTCGTGGTATATCGTTCAATAAACTACGTTGTGAGTTATGAGGTGCAATGAATAACCCACTCGGGCTATCGCCCTCGTGGATTATTTATTGTGCCTCATAACTCACAACTGTGGTTTATTGAACGATATACCACGATAGAAAGAAGATTATTTCTTAAATAGACCACAATAGAAAGATTATTTCTTATATAATCCTATTATTTGTATTTTTACAGTTTATTTAGAGTTTAGACCTTCATTAACTTTACCAACAATTCACTTTACTGGTATTGTCTCCTTTTCCCACAATTTGCTTCTTTCACAGGTTCATTTAACCCATTACCACACAATCCCTACTTTTGATGCCCCTGAGAAAGAAGCCTTTTGAAAACACTGTGGGAAAAGGAGAAAATGCTGGTGACCAGCATTTTCTCCTTTTCCCACAGTGTTTTCTACCCTTCCCAGAACAAATTTCAATTTTTCAGTCACCTTTATTTTGTTGTCTGCAAATGCTTTCAATTTGGACGAGTCTAAAATTTTCTCGTGTGGTAAAGAGTTAAACTCGGGTTTTTGTGGTAAAGAGTTAACATTTAGATACTTATACTCACTGTCTGGGTGAGATGGAAACGAGCCAAATCTCTGTTGTTCTCAAACTTTCTGTTTCTTTTTTCTTCCTCATTACGTCGGAAGATTTCATCGGCAGCCTGGCGAATACGAATGGTCTCCAGCTCTTGACGCCTCTCTTCTTTGCGCTTTTGTTCCGACTCTAACATCTGTACAGAAAGACAATAAATAGAAGAATAGTTATATTTGAAATATGGGAAACGTATTCCTTAACCCTTTCCCAAACGACAAAATTTTAGACTGGTCCAAATTCAAAGCACCTGCAGACAACAAAACAAACATAAATCAAAAATTGAAATTTGTTTTCAGCAGGGAAGAAAACATTGTGGGAAAAGGAGAAAATGCTGGTTACCAGCATTTTCTCCTTTTTCCACAATGTTTTCAAAAGGCTTCTATCTCAAGGTCGTAAAAACCAGGGATTGTTTGGTAAAGGGTTAACCCTTTACCAAGCCATGTGACAAACATTTTAGATTATTTCGAACTGAAAGCATTTGCAGACGATGAAAGAAATGTGAGTCAAATGATAATCTTTGTCTTTGAAAGAAAGGAAAGCATTGAAACATGTGGGGAAATAAGAGAAAATGTTGGTTACCAGCATTTCTCCTTTTCCAACAATACTTGCTGAAGTCTACACTATCAGGTCATCAAAACTCAGGTTTGTGTAGTTAAGGGGTTAATTCTTTACCAGACTACTAACCTTAAGACTTGTCCAAATTGAAAGATTTGAAGAAAGCGAACTATGTCTTGCTCATGTTAAAGGTTTGTTTTGGAAAAGTTAAAAAGCCTTGTGGGACACTGAGAAAAAGCTGTTTGCCAGCTTGAAGCCATCATGAATCTTGAAATTTTGTTATACTTTGGATATTTTTTATGATAGCAAAAGAAGTGTTCAACTGCATGTAGACAATAGTTTGGTCATACTTTATTATCAGATAAAAGATGGTGTAAATCCAAGATTAGACAGAAACTTTTTAGCTTTCTTATTGATCTTTATCTAATGACTATACAGGTTGCCTTTGCCAGTGCAAGAATTAACAAGCAATTTCGTTGAAATGATATCCCCCGCCAAAAAAGACCTTTTTTGATACAAATGTATAAGAGGTATTGTGTTTTGCATGTACATGTGGCCTTTTTGTTATTTGCCCATGATGAAATTATACATTAAGCTCCCTTGTTCCATGGCACAGGATTTCATTACATAAAAAAATAAAAAAGAGGTCCATAACAGGATTATACATTAAGTACCCATTTCAGGATTTCATATATGTGGGGGAAAAAAAAATCTATCAACCGACTATCCAATGGAAAACATGCATGAAGTTTCATCAGTTTTTGTCAAGGACTTTAGAAGATACCGTATAACGGGTTTTGTTTACGTGCTGCCAATTTTTACTAATTTTTACACATCAAAAAGATTCGTAAAAATTCGACGTGTAAATAATTACTGCGTAAAACTGTAGTATTGTATCGATATGAAATAAAGGGTTATCAGTATGTAATACCTGTGCACTAAATACACGCAATATGAGAATTTTTTTCACTTGTGTTCTGATTTCGTGTGAAATGACTTCTCTCAATCAGTCATCTCTATTTGGATATTTTAAGCCATGGCTACCGTGCCCAAATGGAAAACTAACAGAGAATTCCAATCCATACTATACGTGAATTGAATATTCAGGTTAAAAATGCTTTGACACCATGTAAACCAAGCACCTTTATGATACTCGACACATTGATTATGGCGGTGATGAGAATTTGACTCACTCCAAAAATGTCACGAATCGGTCATGTGAAAAGACGTGACTGTGCAACAGCAAAACCCGAGGTTTTAAAATTTCGATGAGCTAAAGGAGGGCTTTCTAAACAGAGTGAAAAAAGTAATGACAGATGACAATGTGCCTCCACAGTTAGTTATCAATTATGACCATACAGGAATCTGTTAAAACTGTTATTCGCACGTCAAAACAATTACCGCTATTCGCACGCCAAACAAAGAGTGACACTTTTCTTTCAACCTGTATTTAAAACAAACAGTACACTTATAATCTTAAATGAAAGAGTGGACAATGCACTGATATTTTTAATGCTGTAATATTTTACGCATGTTTAGAATTAGTAAAAAATAAAATCGTAAAAATTTAAATCACATGTTTTTAGCTCAAATTCATAAACTTTTACAGCAGTAAAAAAAAACCGTTATATGGTATCCCTTTCACAATATAAGCCGCCTCACTGCTGCCATTTCAAGCAGGTAGCTAGAGACTAAAGTGATGAAATTTGTAGCACCTGCCTGGGTAGCTGAATGGGTATATGGTATTACTTGTGATCTAAAAGGTTTAAGAACAGACTGATGCAAGAAGAGAAGAATGTACAATTGACTCATTGGTAACTGGCTTTGATTAAGCAATAAAAATATGAAGTTCTATGAAAATATGTGCAAAAGTTGGAGATACAATGATAAAAAATTAAATTTGACATGAAGTCCCCTTTTTCCATGATATAGTGATAAATTGCAAAACCCTGACAACATGTGCTAGGTCGCATGATCTGTGAAAATCTCATCCAAATCTATTGAGATATGTCCAGTAATTTAAGAGATTCTGGTGAAAAGTGAAATTATAACATGAAACCCCCTTATTCCATGATACAGCTACAAATCCCAAAACCTTGACAATATGCCATAGGTCACATGATCATGTGAAAATTCCACCCAAATCTGCCAAGAAATGTGGGAGGCGTTGTGTTAGGTCACATGATAATGTGAAAATTCCATTCAGATCTACAAAGAAATGTGGGAGGAGTTGCCTTCACAAGAAATAGAATGAAATAAAACATGAAGCCCCCTTTTTTCATGACGCAGCTACAAATCGCAAAATCTTGAGAATATGCGTTAGGTCAGATGATGAGAAACATTCTGTGAATTTCTTTTTCAATTCTGTCAAGAAATATGGGACGAGTTGCATTCATAAGAAATAAAATGAAATAAAACATGAAGCCCCCTTTTTCATGACACCGCTACAAATCGCAAAATGTTGACAATATGGAAAAGGTCACATGACAAGAAATATTCTGTCAAAATCATATTCAATTCCGTCAAGAAATGTGGAAGGAGTTGCCTTCACCATAAATGGAATGAAATATAACATGAAACCCCCTTTTTCCATGACACCTTATTACAAAAACAAGGGCAAATAACTACGGTGTTGCACATTCAATGTAGGTGAAACTTTTTTCCCTGCATTTCCTAATGGAGGTTGACAGATGTGACAAGTTCAATGTAAAAACTTTGTATAGTTTTGAAGACAAGACTCCAAACATCAAAAGTGTACTTAAGTGTAACTTAAGTGAAACTTAAAATCACTCTCAGTCGGCCATTTTGCATCGAATCAAAAAAACAAAAAAATTGTCTCAGGGGAATGGGTCATTGTACATGTGTATAAAGTTTCACAAAATTCCGTCCAATGGTATTGGAGATATTTGCCTGGACTGACAGACGGACAGACAGACGGGCAGACAATGCTAAAACTATATCCCTCTGCCTACCGCCGGGGATAAAAACATGTGAGCAGTTCTCTGGGTATAGGGAGGTTGATGCATCTCCGTCATCATTTATACCAAGCAAGTCATCACATAATTATGGATCCATAAAGTCCATTTAGTTTAAAAATTGACAGGATCATCAGTTAGAATGATCCTTTGGTATGCATAAGATCATCTCGCAAGCCAAGGGTGACTATCCACTACACTACTCTACCCTTGGCGGATCAAGCTTGATTTCATAATTCCCCCCGATATGCATTTTCATTGGTTGCAGCTAGCTCTATCTGCACGAATCAAATCGCTTGTAACATTGCATCTTTGATAAAAATAGAACAGGGTTGTGACCTTTCGGATAAAAATAGAAGGTAAACATAAATACCTCTGTGGATGTGTGCTGGATCTGTATTGATTTATTAACGAAAAAACATAGATGAACAATATGTACAAAAAGTTTCAGTGTGACCAATCAATTATCAGAGGTTTTAGGCTATATACAAGCACCTGACCATGGAATGTCAAAGTATGTTTGTGGTTATTACTTCATGTTGAATTATTGTATTCGTAAGCAGTTTGTAAAACAATATTTCATTGGCTATAAGAAATATGATGTAAAGGGAGATTAAAAGCAGCATCCAATAGGGGGGCGTATCTCAGGAATCTCAAAATCGGGCTCAATCCGCCAAGGTGAGATCCATGTAGTGATCGTAACCTTGGCTCCCAAAGATGGCATAAGATTTACCAGAAACAAAATTTAACAACCCATGTCAGCCAGTGCAGTCCACGCAGGCTGACATGGTTCGATACTTTTTCCAGGGCCCGTATTCACCAACCATTCTTGAGAATATTCTTAGGCTTATTCTTCAGAATTTTGCCAATGTGAAAGTAACAGAACGTCTGATTGGCTAAACCGGATGGTTTAGCCAATCAGACGTTCTGTTACTTCCACAGTCAGGAAATCTTGAAGAATAAGACCAAGAACGTTCTTGAGAATGGTTGGTGAATACGGGCCCTGATGAATTAAAACCCTTTTTCATAAAACATGACTCTTGATCTAATTCTCCTAACCTGTTTATTCCTATGCTCAGCCTGTGATTGGATGACTTTCTTCATTTTCTCCTCCTTCTCAGACTCTTCTCTAGCCCGTTTGTCCTCGGCCTCCTGTACTGCCGCTCTGATCCTTTCGTCTTCATCATCCATTTTCTGCTTGAGTTGAGCGCCAAGTTTTTCACGGATCTGTTCAAGTTGTTGTTGTTTCTCGCTTTAAAAAGGTAAAATAAAAAGTCTGATAAGGTCTAGCTCCATTGAAACATGTGATAATTTGTAAAAAGTCTGATAAGGTCTAGCTCCATTGAAACATGTGATAATTTGTATGAGCTACACTCTGGTGAAAGGAGGTTCATTGTATCTCTATAACACATTATACAAATCAAGTCATCACATAATCATAGATCCATAAAATTCATTTTTTCCGATGTGAGTTTTCTTAAGAAGGGTAGACAATGCCCTGAGAAACTGAATTTGAGTTGTTGTCTGTAAATTCCTTCAAAATGGATGGATCTAAAATTTTGCAGCGTGGTAAAAGATTTAGGGTCCTTTTATGTTCCAACCAACTCTGGAAACATAGAAACTATACTTTTAACTCGCTATCAAACGACAATATTTTAGGCTTGTCCAAATCGAAAGCATTTGCAGACGACTAAATAGAAGCGACTGAAAATTTGGAATTTTGTTTCCAATGTTGGAAAAGGAGAAAATGTTGGTTACCAAAAATTTGAAATGGGGAAGACACAAGCATTTTGAAAGCCAAATTTCCTGCCAAAATTCCTTCACTAATTTTCTTGTTAGGTATCTTAAACCATCACTCAATAGACAACCACCATGACAGAATAACAAAACTTACTTATGGAGCTGCTTTTCCTTCTCTGCTCTTAGCTTCATCATCTTCCGTTTAGCCGCAGCAAATATCCTGCATTCTTCGTCCTCTTCCTACAAATACGGAATTATCTGATTCTCTTTACTGCTTGTGGACCATGTGGTCCATAGCTTTCAAAAAGGGGGCTTAATGCATATACAAAAAGTATCGACTCATGTCAGCCTGCGCAGTCCGCGCAGGCTGACATGAGTCAAAACTTTTTGCAGTTGCTCAACTTGCTGTTGGTCAATGTATCAAGCTGGTACCCTTTTTAAAGTTATAAACTAGTTCAAGTTTGAAGTAATAAACTTCAGAGACAGAGATATGGTGTAAGTGGAAATTTTTGCAGCTTCGTGAATTTGAGAAACTTTTCCTGATTGAGTATTTAACCACAAATATACCAACATATAATGAGTGCCTTGAGTTTGCAAATTTTTCCGTACACAAAATGTCTATAATCGATAATTTGAAAATTGTTTAACATGCTTATAATATCCATATTAAACATTACTATAAAATAACAAAGTTTTTGCATGAAGACCACACAGAAGCAGCCACCAGAGCTATGACAATACCTTGCAGTGTTTTTAGAAAACAGCTGAGCGGAAAATCTGGAAACTTTTCATTTGAACCTTTACCACACAATGACGACATTTAGCTCCCCTGAGGAAGAAGCCTTTTGAAAACATTGGGGGAAAAGGACAAAATGCTGGTAACCAGCATTTTCTCCTTTTCCCACAATGTTTTCTACCCTATTAAAGCAAAATCTGGAAATTTTTCATTTAAACCTTTACCACAAATGACGACTGTTAACACCCCTTAGGAAGAAGCCCTCTGAAAACATTGTGGGAAAAGGAGAAAATGCCGGTGACCAGCATTTTCTCCTTTTACAATAATGTTTTCTACCCTATTAAAACAAATTTGCATCATTTGAGCCACTTTGAAATTGTCGTCTACAAATGCTTTCAATTCAGAGAGGTCTAAAATTTTGCTGTGGGGTAACCGCTTAAGTGAGGTAGAGAACATATTGGGAACTTTTTCCCAAAATGATTTCAAAAGTCAATTTCTTGGAGGAAATTAAGACTCAGGTTTTACGTGGTGCAGCGTAAATTTTACTTACATCTTCCTGATTCTCCTGGAGTTTTTTCAGAGCAATCCTCTCTTCAATCTGTCTCTGATTGTCTTCCATCAATTGTCTCTTCTCGTCTTTAAGGATCCCCTCAAGACGTTCCTTCTCCATCTTGTTTTGCAACGCTAGTTTTTGTAATTCTTCCCCTTCCACCATATCCTCCATTTTATCTTTCTCCCGTATTTTGTGATGGTCCATGATTCTGAAAAATGTAAAACGTTATTCTTTTACCGCACTGTCCTGACTTCTTTTGACCCTGAGAAAGAAAGCTTGAGATAATATTATGTGAAAAGGAGAAAATGCTGATAACCAGCATTTTCTCCTTTTCCCCAAACTATTTTTCTATCCTTCAAAGAAAACTTTGATCATACTGGCTATTTTGTCATCTGCACATTCTTTCAATTTGAACGAGTCTAAAATCTGTCCTTTGGACAAGAGCTAAACAATATGGCCCTAAACATGTGAAAAGGGGTCATTAAGTAATTTGCGTAAAATGTCATGCTGGATTAGCCTGCGCAGTCTGCTTAGGCTAATCTGAGATGGCACTTTACAACTACATTAGATTTTGTCTTACAATGGACTTTTGCAGAGTAGAAAATTATATACTGACAGGAAGTGTCATCTTGGATTAGCCAGTGCGGATTGCGCAGACTGATCTGAGATGACTCTTTACGCAAATTTCCAGATGCCCTTTTGCAGGCCCTATTGTGGATTTATGACACTTAGAAAGGTGGCTTTGGAAAGCATTTTTTACATTTGCTAATTGAGTTTTCGGCTAATTCTATCGTCCTAGCAATATTTAACCTTTCACCGGTAATTACATTAGTTAACTAGCAGGGTAGGCAGCCAGAGAAAATTCTTTATTGAATACAGCTATGATACCCATGTTAACTCTTTACCAAAGCACAAAATTCTGGACAAGTCGAAATTGAAAGCATTTGCAGACGACAAATAAAATACTAATCAAAAATTGAAATTTGATTTAGGAAGGGTTGAAAACATTGTGGGAAAAGGAGAAAATGCTGGTTACCAGCATTTTCTCCTTTTCCCACAATGATTTCAAAAGCTTTCTTTCTGGTTCGTTAAAAGTCAGGATTTTGTGGTAAAGGGTTAAATGTTGATTTTGAATACGTCTGCTGCAAAAAAAATTGGATTGAATTCTTTATTAATCCTTTACCCCATAAGGCATTTCTATGGTATCTCTAATTGACCCTAAATAACAGCAAGGATGAAGCCATTTCTTATGTGTATATGACAGCTTTTGATAGTGTAGAAAACATTGTGGCAAAAGGTGAAATTGCTCATCACGAGCAATGTCACTTTTTGCCACAATGTTTTTCAAAGGCTCCTACAAGCAATGCGTAGAAATGAGTATCTATGGAGTAACTAAAGGGTTAAAGCACCCACAAATACAGCTATAGATATTACTTTCTTTGAATTCATATAACCTGTTGATTATACATTTCTCTTTTTCTCACAATGTTTTCTATCACATTTTTTTTAACCATCCTTCATCTATTATCCACATTTGATTTCTTTTAGGGCAAATCTAATTCTGTAAGTCTCGTAAAGAATTAACCCTTTACTCCATAGATACTCATTTCCACGCATTGCTTGTAGGAGCCTTTGGAAAACATTGTGGCAAAAGGTGAATTTGCTCGTGACGAGCAATTTCACCTTTTGTCACAATGTTTTCTATGCTATCAAAAGGTGTAATTTACAGATAAGAAACGGCTTCATCCAAGCCGTCATTTACGGTCAATTAGAGATGCCATGGAAATGCCTTATGGGGTAAAGGGTTAAACAAGGATTGATGAATTTTCACATAAGTGAAAATTTCATTAAAAACAAAACAATTCTATTGAACACATGTAAAAATTTTACACACACACAAAAAAGACCTACTGTGCTTTCAGGAAATGCTGATTCTGCTTTGCTGCCAATATTCTCTCAGCTGCTTTAGTCTGATCAGATCGAATTGCCTCCTCATATTCCCGCTGAGCATGTTCGAGGTATTCCTTATCCTGACCATGACCTGCCTGATCTTTAAGACGTTTTAACTCCAGCTGGGCTTCTCGCTCTTTCAAAACCTCTGTCAGCATCAAAGCACTCTAAAAGAAAGAGTATCAGCAGGTTAAACATTATTGTATTTTATCGGATAAAATCTCCTCCAGATGTGTATTAAACCCATAACTTTTTTTTAAAAAAATGTTCTAGTATATTGAAGAAATTATCTTCTTCCTATCGTGGTTTATCGTTCAATAAACCACAGTTGTGAGTTATGAGGCTAAATAAATAATCTACGAGGGTGATAGCAATAGAGGGTGATTATTTATGATAATACATAAACACTCATGTAAGATCCTCTATACACCAAGGTTCTTCATGGAATCATCATGCTTAATTTTAAGGCTATAGCAATCTAACTGCCAAGAGAAAATGTCTCACCTAATCAGATTTAAAAAAAAAAAGTTTTAATTTGGACAAGCCCATATTTTCATTGTCTTCTTTAAGGGTTATAAGACTAGAACTCCAGTAAACAGGGAGTGAAGGTATTCTAAAGTCATTATTTTTCTTTAAAACCCTTTGTTGTGGGTACTCATTAGAATTGTCTGGCTGAGACGATTCTAATGAGTACCCATACCGTAGGGTCTAGTGGAAAATAATAACTATTTTCAATTTTGAAATCAAAATCACTCCCTCTATCAGGAGTTCGAATCTGCTTAACTCATTACCAAAGGACAAAATTTAGACTGGTCCAAATTGAAAGCATCTGCAGACGACAAAATCAGTCTGACTGAAAAATGGATATTTGTTTTCAGAAGGGTAGAAAACACTGTGGGAAAAGGAGAAAATGCTGGTTACCAGCATTTTCTCCTTTTCCCACAATGTTTTCAGACGGCTTCTCTCTCAGGGTGGTTAAAAGTTGGGATTGTGTGGTAAAGATTTAAGATTAGTCTTTACTCACATGGAAGCCCTTCACTCTATCTGTCTGATAATACTGTTGTGTTTTAGCCTTGTCAATGGCTTCTTTTCTCTGCTGTGCAAGATACTTGGCTTCCTCAATGTCCATCTGTTTCTTCTCTTCTTCATCCTTCTTCTCTCTCAGTTTTCTGGCTTCAAGCTTTCTCTGTCTTTGGCCCTATTTTCGTAGACATAAGAAAGAAAATATGAGCCATATATTGATTTTCTTTATAATGTATTTGTTGTAGCCACCAGTTGCTCCATAATAATGGAAGATTCCCCCTCAAGGCTCTTAATTTTGTTACTTGGGATCGTGAAAGATCCAGGACAAACCTAATTGTAATTTACAACCAGACTTGTATTCACCAACCAGTATTAAGAATATTATTTCTATTTCTATACATGTAGAAAGTAACTTTTGACTTGATTTGGCAAAAACATTTGGTTTAGCCAATCAGATGTTATGTTACTTTCAAATATAGAAATTTCTAGAGAATAAGACCAAGAGTGTTGATAAAATGGCTGGGTAATTCTTTACTCCATAGATACTCATTTGACGTATCAACAACAGACATCTTTTCAAAAAAAAATTGTGGGAAAAGGAGAAATTGCTCGTAAAGAGCAATTTCTCCTTTTCCCACAATGTTTTCCACTCAATCAGATATTTGTATCCTCATTTGTTCATATTTTTGACATCATAGATTAGTATAAGTTGTAAGAACTTGTTTCTTAATCGATGTAAAATAAATATGTTTATGAAAATGAGAGAGACGAATGAATCCTATCGCAACAACTTCCATCAATTCTTGGAAAGAAACTGGCCAGACAGGATTCCAACCAGTTACCCCTGGGTTTATTCACAAGTTCCTGGATATCATATGGAATGAAATGAAGCATTTTTATATCGTTTTTGACCATTATATCAACAAAATATTGATCAAAGAAAATCAAAGATCAGACTACATGTTCTGAGCTGTCTGATTCTGCTTTATATTATCCACCACTGCATTAGGTAAGTCATTACCAGACGACAAAATTTTAGGTTTGTCCAAATTGAAATGAATTGCAGATGACAAAATAAAAGTGACTGAAAATTTGAAATTTGTTTTGTGAAGGGTAGAAAACATTGTGGGAAAAGGAGAAAATGCTGGTTACCAGCATTTTCTCCTTTTCCCACAATGTTTTCTAAAGGCTTCTTTCTCAGGGGCGTCAAAAGTTAGGGATTGCTTGGTAATAGGTTAAGCTTTAAATAATTCACCAAACAATGCCACCTTTTTATATAACCCTGAGTAGAATTTTAAGCCTTAGGATATATTGCGGGAAAAGAAGAAAATGATGACAACCACCATTTCCTTTTTTTCCCACAATATTTTCTAACCTTTCAGGGACCAATATCACCATTTTATCCTTTACCACACATTCCCAAGTTTTTACATCCCTGAAGAAGAAAGCCTTTGAAAACATTATGGGAAAAGAAGAAAAATTAAGTTGGTAACCAGCAATTCCTCTTTTCTCACAATGTTTTCGAATCTTCTGAATACAAATTAATCCCTTTGTTTGAAATACAATGTAGAACTAGTTTATAATCCCCAAATCCCTTTCATTTTGGACAAAATCACGTTGACATTTGGTATAACTCTTTACCAAACCACAAAATTTTAGACGGGTCCAAATTCAAAGCATTTGCAGACGACAAAATAAAAGTGACTGAAAATTTGAAAGTTGCTGTGGGAAGGGTAGAAAACATTGTGGGAAAAGGAGAAAATGCTGTTACCAGCATTTTCTCCTTTTCCCTCAATGTTTTCAGTAGGCTTTTTTCTAAGGGTCATTTAAAGTCGGGACTGTGCGGTAATGAGTTAAAGAGATATGCAACAGTTAATTTGCTACCTTTAAATTAATGCTCTAGATTTGGACATGTCAGATTTCTCTTTAAATGGTAAAGAATTAACTCTTTACCAACTGACAACATTTTAGACTTGTCTGAATTGAAAGCACTTGCAGATGACAAAATAAATGTGACTCAAAAATTAAACCTTGACTTTAGAAGAATAGAAAACGTGGGAGAAGGAGAAAATGCTGGTTATCAGCATTTTCTCCTTTTCCCACAATGTTTTTTTTTTTTCAATTCTTCTTCCTCAAGGTCATAAAAACCAGGGATTGTATGGTAAAAGGTTAAATGAGAAGCTTTTTTTACTCACAGCAATAGTATTTCCCCAATCTTTGACAATCTCTTTCGACTTGTTTCGTCTCTCCTCTTTCTCCTCCCTTATCTTTCTTAGCCTCTCCTCTTCAATCTGTTTCCTGTGTAACTGTTGTTGAATTCTCTCCCAATCAGATTTAGATAAAATAGTAACTTGTCTCAAATCTGTGGGAGATAGCCCTTCCTGGGGGACAGGCAACTCAGGAGTCACTAGAAAAGAAACAAAGTTATAACTTATTATATTATATCTAGAGGAATGATGCAAGGTATGTGACCAGTTACCAGCAGCCAATATGACATGGTACATTTTTAAGTCATTACCACACAATCCCGACTTTTAACGACCCCGAGATAGAAGCCTTTTGAAAACATTGTGGGAAAAGGAGAAAATGCTGGCAACCAGCATTTTCTCCTTTTCCCAGAATGTTTTCTACCCTCCTAAAATTGAAAATCAATTTTTGATTCACATTTCTGTTGTTGACTGCAAATGCTTTCAGTTTGGACTAGTTGTTGTTTGGTAAAGATCAAGTTAACTATTTGAGAATTCCTTGCCGGCGAAAGGAATTGTATGTCACCAAAATATTTCATGTCTTATCCTCTCTGATTAGTATACAAGTTAAAAGAAGTATCACAAATAGCAGGTTGAGAGCATTAAATGGTTCTGCATCCTTTTCCGATTTAAATAAATCAGTTCTAAATAAAATTAGGGTTCTTTTTGCAGCAAGTTATAACTGAACAGTGGGCGATGTAATACTCTTGAAAACATTCACTTCTAAAGTGTTTGTGTTTTTATATAGTCAACTTGTATTATAATCAACTATCAATATACCATCAAAACAACAATTTTAGCAGGTTCTAGGTGCAAAACACCTTGTAAATTTGGAGAGAGTAGTGGACACACTTTTATATTTTGTCAATAATGTGCATTACTTGTTCTGGATTCAATTTGACACAGGACTTTTAACCTGCAAAAAAGCAGGGGTGTGGGACCAACAGCACCCAATTAATAATCAGCTTCTTATAAATAAAGTATCAGGGTTGGAGGATTTAAAATTCCCATATATTTCCTCGCAAAATGTGAGCCAGAATTGGAAAATGCAAGAAGAAAAGAATGACATCAAAAGACAATCATTCATTTCTCTATTATAACTTAAAAAAACGGAAGTTAAGGTTAATGTCAAAACATTCAAATTTCCACAATTGGGATGTCAAGTTGCTTCTAAATTGCTGTAATTTCTTTCTCTCATAGGTGGTTGACCAGCCTGCATAGCTCAGTTGGTAGAGCATTCGTACAGATAACTGTCTCCAAAGGCAATGTTACTTTTTGACTGGTCGCCTCTGAGTACCGAGACAATCAAGACAAAACCAGGTTGAAAGCTCCGCAGAGATTTTGTGCACAAGTTTGAACTCTCATAATATTGCAGATAGAGCACAGAACTAGGATTTAATCCTACCTGTTGCTTGTGTATTTAATAACTCTTCATTTGAAATACAAATACATGTTTATATTTTCAATGTAAACGCTAAAACATAAGAGATTATTTATATTCCCGAAAACACTCAAAATGGCCTCCACACACAAAAGATTTTGACAGTGTTTTTCCGAGATTTACATGTTATAAACAACTTCTACAAGCATTTTAGGTAAGGAAATGTTTAATAATTTGTCTTTGGTCATGTTAGTTACTTACATTTGATTAAATTTCGCTGTAATACAGATGAAACCTAAGACACAGAAAGGCAGTATAGCCCTCTATCTTTGCTACTAGAAGATCTAGGATGGAATTGAGATGGTATGGTGCACAACAAATGTCCAAACATGAAAAAAAATCACCGTAGTGTCTCATTATTGAGAGTAATAGAGCATTGAACTTGTGATCATGATGATGTGGGTTCAATCCCCACGGCTGGCCATCTAAAATTACTAATAGTCTTTCAGATGAGACCTTATACCGAGGTCCTGTGTGACAGGACTATACACCAAGCCTGTTAAAATCCAGGCAAATCCTGTATCTGAACTATCCTCCATAACAATACTAATAGCCTTCAGGGGGCATCGCCCAAAATGGAAAACCTGTGGCGACAATAAATAAATGGAAATTCAATCAATCTCTCACTGGTTTTCAAAACTTTAACAATACCAGTAGAGTAGCTTCAAAAACAAATTGTGCTGCTTTAAATGCTTCTAGAAAGTGCCAGTCATTATTAAATTTTCAGGTGGAAACAAGGCCATTTAAAACTTAAATGTGCCTGCCAGTGGAATTTGTCAGCCAAAATGCTGGGACAACTGCAGTTAACGGACATATACGGAGACACATAATTTCAATGGGACAGACTTGGGGAAGAAAATTTCAAGAGCTAAAAACGATTACATTTAATCAAATTAAAAGAAAAAATGAGTCATCCTAAATGGCTTACTTCTAGTTTGTCCCTTCCTTCTGCCATGCATTACAGTCGCCATTTTTACGTATTTTTTCTTGACAAAAACAGGCAGGGAAAAAGATGTTATGGCTGCCTGTTGTCAAGCAAAACAAGATCTAGCAACAAAATAGAACGTCATTTCCGTTTTGTAGTTCTCACAACTTTTCACAAAAAACGTCACCGATTTGATGACCTTGGCCGATTTGTAAATAAATCCGCAGCTCTACTATATCACACGCTCTAAAATTTATAAAAGGTAGTAAAATGATCATTTTCTGTCAAATTTCCAATTGTTTATTTTTTAGTTTGCCTCTTTTGATTTAGGCTTATATTAAAAAAAAAAAAAAATCATTGACATGTTGGTGTAATAGTTTAATTTGCTTAAAGTTGTCTACTGTAGTTGTGATCATTAGGGTAACAGGACGTTTCGCCCCCAAGACGTTTCCCCCCTGGTCATTTCCCCCCTGATCGTTTCGCCTCTATTTTTCACCCCTAGTCGTTTCGCCCCCGGACCGTAGTCGTTTCGACCCCAGACCATTTCCTCCCCTAGTCGTTTCGCCCCCAAGATAATTTAAAGAGAGAAAGAAGCAGAGAGACAATGAGCACCTTAACCATTTACTCCACAGATACTCATTTTGACCAATCAACAACAGACAGCTTTTGAAAACATTGTGGGAAAAGGAGAAATTGCTCGTAACAAGCAATTTCTCCTTTTCCCACAATGTTTTCCACTCAATCAGACATTTGTATCCTCATTTGTCCATATTTTTGACATCATATCTTTATTTGCTGCTTAAATGGAAGAGTCTCAAATTGGCATATCAGGTAAAGGGTAAAGAGAATAATTGTTCAAAGATTCTTATATGATAGTGTATATTAAGAATTATAACATTAATTCAAATCATAATTTTCTGAAAAGAAGAAGAAAGAAAATATATATACATGTTTACCGATGTAAGTGTCCTTGATAGTCTTTTGATACAATAAACTGAAGTATTAAGGTTTTTCATCGATACCGTTGATCACCTTGTTTATTTGATTGAGTTACTAATCACGCAATGTTTTTCGCACAATGAATGCGACTAACGCTGAGGTGTGAAAACGCATGCTTTGTGCAAAATTAAACTTCTTTAGTTATATCAGTTACCCAAAAAGTAAAATGAAAAATCATGACAAGAAAAAAATAGACTGAATTACATACTACATGTAGTTCATATACTGATTTTACTACCGTTGTATAGTTATGTAATAGAATCATCATATCCAAAGGAAACGTGAATGTCCCTCAATAGTTTAATATATACATGTATATATAAAAAAATAATCCTAGATTAAGGTTCAAATTCAGAACAAACAAAAAAAAAGAATAGGGAAAAGAATCATTTAGAACTGTATCTCCTTTTGTCACGATGTTGATCACCTACGTGTAGCAGACAAAGATGATGCACCACATGAGGTCGACCTGATCTCGGTCTTTACCTCTCCTTCACCTTCTAGATTATCTTTTAAAAGATTAATGACACCCAAATTTGTTTTCTGCTTGAAAGAGTTCGTCGTGTTGCTGGTCAAAAGGCTACCACGTGCCGTCATAATCCTATCTGGCCCAATTATAAACTTGTTAATTACGTATTACGCAATATCTGTCATTTTGACTTTGCAACTGTGAAGTAGCTTAATTGATTACGTAATCCTTTGTCACATCATACATTACTTTCAATATTGTCTGCACCATTTTTTTTTTCAATCAAAAGGTATAAATGCATTTATATATCGTTATGCAGAAATACAAATGTGTAAAGAGATTTCACTGTCTTGATTTATCATTTATACTTCTGAGGTTTTTCGGAAAAAAGGTTGATATTATACAGAAAAGTTGTGAACTTCAATCCAGATTGCGTCCTTCTGTCTGTCTCTCCGTTCGTCCGAAGCCTTTTCTCCACAATCCCTGGACTAAATTGGATGAAACTTCACATATGAAGGATATTGCGCTGATGTATTTTTCTCGGTTTTCCAATTTGACGCTGTGTCATGGAAAAAGGGGGTTTCTTGTAAAAAAACAACCAATTTCTACTAATAACTCCGTCAGTTTTCGTCAAAATTTCATGAATCTTCGCATTCATATTGTTTATGAAAAGTTTCAACATGTGCCCCCTTTTTTTAATCTATGCCAAACCATGTTACGGAAAAAGGGTGCTTAATGTCTGATAAGTCGTTGCTTTTATTGGGCTTAGTAAATTGAAAATTGGCAAATTTATGCTGTTTGGCAGACGGGACCAAACACAAGTAGTCTTTTTCACCCCCACCCTTTTCTCCTATGACCAACTATTCAACGACAGCCTTCACTTTCCTAAACAGAGACCTGTTCGGGGAGTACAATCCGTCTACGATGGCTCTTGTTTTACTCTTTATTATTTCCATGTACAAATAACACAAAAAAGGGAGGTGTTTCGGTAAAATGCAATAACCGTTGATAGTCCGGTACTTGAAAGAAAGCAATTTAAAACAGTGTGGAAAAAAAGTAAATGCTGGTTACCAGTATTTACTCCTCTTTTCATTGGATTACACCATTCAGACACTAACATCACAATTTGAGCAACCTTTGATACTGCCTTTTTTTTCTGTCAATAACCGAAAAATTGGCAGCTGTAAAGCTAGCGTGATAAGTTTCTTTCAATAGTAGAAGCTTTTTGCTTTCTTTTTAATGTAACAATGTTTACCCTTTTTCAACACAAATAAGAATCAAATTTTTGATAAGGGTCTCATTGTCTAAATTATGCAAATGCCAAACATTATCATATTGTGTTTCTAAACATTGTCCTGCTATTAAAATTCATAAAAGTTCTAAGGTGCAATTCAGCTTTTCTTGAACAGGGGGCGAAACGACTTGGGGGGAAACAACCAGGGGGGGCGAAACGACTAGTGGGGGCGAAACGACCAGGTGGGAAACGACCTGCGGGGAAACGTCTTGGGGGCGAAACGACTAGGGGAGGAAATGGTTTTGGGGCGAAACGTCCCGGAACCATCATTAGCCCCTTACAGTAAACTTTTCGTCCCCAAGACAGCTTGCCAAAATGGTAACCGAATGCCTGTCTGCCTAATGTCTCACAGTTTTGACTAATCGAAAATTTGTCAGTATATTTTTATTGATTTTTTTTTCTTTTCTTTTTTCATTAATCTGAATTTGAACTCACTTTTCTTTTTTTTTTTTTCATTATTCCTCCTATAGGATGCAGAACGGTAAGAAAACCAAGGTGTTGGTTGCATTTGATTTTGATCATACCATTATAGATGACAACAGTGATATTCATGTAACGACACTTTGCCCAGAGGGGGATGTTCCGCAAGATATCAAGGACCTCTATAGTGTCAAGTGTTGGACGTTTTACATGCGTGCAATATTTGAACATCTTTTCCAACATGGAATATCCGAAGAACAGATAAAGGAGAGCATTGAAAAGCTTCCTTTTACGGATGGGATGATGGACTTATTTCAACATTTAGATAAGGAGGAATATGATGTGATTATTATATCAGATTCAAATTCTCAATTCATTCAGTATGCCCTCGAGCATGCGAAAATTGATCATATCGTCAGTGATGTATATACTAACCCGGCACATTTCAATGATAAAGGTTGTCTGCAGATTGAATTCTATCATACACAAGATTGGTGCGATCTGAGCACCCAAAACCTCTGTAAAGGTAGTATACTTGAGGACCATATAAAAAAGAATGATAATACAACAACCTACAAACAGATTGTTTACGTTGGGGATGGAACCAATGATCTTTGTCCTGCATTAAAACTCCGTGAAAAAGACTATGTTTGCCCAAGGAAAGGCTTTTCGTTGTGGAAGAAGCTAAAAAAGCTTGGATGTTTGGATGGGAATACAACAAATCTTGACCTCAAAGCCAACATTATGGTCTGGTCATCAGGAAATGAAATAATCGATCTATTAAAAAACTTATGATGGCTACAGCTCTTCCGCGTAACTCTTTACCAAACGACAAAATTTTACACTGGTCCAAATTGAAGGCATTTGTGGACAACAAAATTAACATAACTCAAAAACTGAAAATTGTTTCTAGCAGGGTAGAAAAAACTTTGTGGGAAAAGGAGAAAATGCTTGTTACCAGCATTTTGTCCTTTTCACACAATGTTTTCAAAAATTTTTTCTAAGGGTCATTAAAAGGCAGGATCGTGTGGTATTTGGTTAATCCTTTACCAGACAATGAAATTTTAGCCTTGTCCAAACTGAAAGCATTTGCAGACCTCATTATTAAGGCCTACTCAAATGATAAAATGTTTTCTTGATAGAGTAGAAAACATGATAGGAAAAGGGGAAAATGCTGGTTCCGGGCATTTTCTACTTTTCCCTACGTTTTCAAAAGGCTTCTTCCTCAGGGATGTCAAAAAGTTTTCATCACAAGGTAAAATTTAAAAGGGTTAATTTTTTATTACAGAATCATTGGATTTACAACTTTTGGATGGCATGATATTCTGAAAACATTGTTGGAAAGGGAGGAAATGCTGGTATCCAGTGATCTCTTCTATTCCAACTGTTTTCTACTTTCTCATCTTATGAGCCACTTTCTATTTGCTGTTTGTAAATTATTTTTAATATGGGCAAAATGGAAAATTTTCTTGCCCAGTAGAGTGTTAAATTGTCCATACAGGGTGGCAGACATATCATTATTTTACTCAGAACCCCACCTTCCCCTCTCTATCTCATACCAAAACAATTCTACATTTTTTATGACCGTGATATATATGGCCCTTTTTTTCAATATTTTGGACAAACAGGAAACCTCAGACAAGTTTGAAATTAGGCCGCAACAGGTAAAATAGTAGGTCACTTGGCCAAATCTTTGTAAAAACTTGTTTGCAGTTCAGAGGCTAAAATTAATTTTCTGTCCAATACTTAGGAAACATTACCAGAATGTTTTGCCCCATAATATCTCTGACAAGTTAAAAAGTAGGTCATGTTGGTCTAAATGCACATGCATGCATTTTAATTTTTATACCAGTAGAGCCAAGGTCTCTGCAACTTTATCAACCATAGATGTTTTTATTCAGGTGATTACTCTAGATCCAATAATTGCCCTGTTGTTAATGGTTAATGTTCATGGCTATTGTCTATATGCACTGAAAAAACCCCTTGTATTGTATATGGCATTCTAATTGTTACCTAAAAGGCATTACTGAAACAAATCCAATACAGAAATACTCTCTATCTAGATACATGTATATGTCATGAGTTAAAGTTTGAGAAGTATTTTTCAGGCATTTAGTTATTGAAAAGTGAACATTAGTACCTTTTTTTGTTATTTCATAAACTTTTTTTTTTATTTTTGAATCTGTGAGGAAGAAACCATTAGATAGAATAATTCAGTTCCTGCTTTCTCCACATTCTTTGGTCTCTTTCAAAGACATATACAGAGGATATCAGAGCTCCAGATGGAGTGATTTTGGTTATTAAAACATAAAAATATTAATTTTCTCTACTAAACCCTATGTTATGGGTACTCATTAGAATCGTCTCATTGAGACGATTCTAATGAGTACTCACAACATAGGGTTTGAAAGAGAAATTACGGACTTAGAATACCATTCTTCTGTCTTATCTGGAGCTCTGGGGTGTTTGTTTTCTCCAATGAAAAATAGAAATTTATTTCATCTAGTGAACATCATAGGTAATATTTTCGCAAGTGGTATAGCCACTTTTTAAAATGTTACCAATTTGTTCACAAGATGAAAAAAATTTCGATTTTTCACAAAAACATCCGTAAACATCTTATTTATTTCATGCTTCACATCCCTTTTTGCAGGTGACCTATATCAAAATCTAGGTTTGGTACTTTCCTGTGGCATTTTCCCTCTGCATAACAACATTACTTAAACCTTAAAGTGCTGGAACCAACTTAACTTGTTTTTGTGGACAGTGTAGATCAAGATCAGACTGGACAGAACATGCAGTCTGATCTTGGATCTACACTGTCCACTATTTTGTTACATATTCTGGCCAAAAAAAACCTTGGGGCAGCAATATTTTAGATGTTTTTCCTTTTTGAAAATGTCTCTTGTTTTAATTCAGCACTGTAAGGGTTAACTCTTTACTAAGACTAAGTGCCCAGGAACTAATGTTCCTGCCTTAAATAGAGTGGGAAAATAAAATAAATATTTTTCACTGGTGTTCAGCGTGAAATATTAATCAGTATCAAAGCTACAGATAGAGGGAGTGTTTTTGATTTCAAAATTGAAAATATTAATTATTCTCCACAAAACCCTGTCTTGTGGTCACTCATTAGAATCAGCTCTTTGAGACGATTCTAATGAGCACCCACAACATAGGGTTTTAAAGAGAAATAATGGATTTCAATTACTATTACCCGTCTTTGTCTGGAGTTCTGAGTATTTCACCATTATTTCTCAATAAACTACTGAAAAAGATGAAGTAAAGCACTCTGCTTTGAGGTCTTTGGCTTTTTACTTTATAAATTTCAATCTGAATAAAATATTAAGTCTAATTTTGGCTTTGTACCAACAAATTAGACATACGGATAACCAGATTAGGCATATCTAGCCTTTTTCTTTTGATTTCATCTTCAGCCCAAATAAAAAAAGTAAAAAAAAAAACGCTTATTTTACAGAAAGTTGGCAATAGTTTCAGGCATTGTTATTAATTCATTTCAAGTTTTCACATTACCTCAGTTTATTGATTAAAGCTTACATAATAACGTCATTATTTATACTTGCTGTGTTTTAGCTCCACTGGCTGAAGATCACTGAGCTTATTTAATGGCCCTGTTCTGTTGTGTGTCATTTTTTTCCAAGCCCACTTCGATAGGTGAGTGCAACACTATTCTAAGTGCCTGTACAATGTACAGGCACTTAGAATAGTGTTGCACTCACCTATTGACTTGTGTTGAGCAGGACATAGCCGTCGCAGTATCTCTTCATGTGCGTCTGTACATTATGTGTGGTAGTGTCTTGTAACAAGAAATTTCTCCTTTTCCAGCCAAGTTTTCTACCCATCCCAGAACAAATTTTAATTTTTCAGTCACATTTTTATCTTCCAAATGTTTCGAACCTGGACTAATCTTGTCTTTTGATAAAGAGGTAAACAACAGCAATTTGTCTTCATTTAACCTTTTACTATGTGACAAAATTGGAAGCGTTTCCATATGACATAAAAGAAAACTGGGAACAGAAGATGCCAGTGCACCCATCTTTGCTTTAAAACCCTTTACCACACAATGCCAACTTTTGACATCTCGGAGAAAGAATCCATTTGAAAACATTGTGGGAAAAGGAGAAAATGCTGGTTACCAGCATTTTCTCCTGGTAACCAGCATTTTCTCCTTTTCCCACAATGTTTTCTCTCTTTGATGCAGATTTCAAGTTTTCAGTCACTTTTATTTCGTCGTCTGCATAAAATTTTGTCGTTTGGTTAAAAAGTTAATTTCTTGAAGATTGTTATTGGCATTTCTGACACTACTCCTTCTGAGGCAGTTGCTTCTTTCCCACATAACCGCTATAGATACCATGACAATTATCAGTCCTTGGAAAGAAATTGTCCGAGATGGGGATTCCAACCACAGACCAAGTTCTTGTGCCATGTACACCGCCGACTGCCCTAGTGTGGCTGGCATTTGATTTCATTCAGGATTCAAAATTCTTTTCAAGTGGAGACCAGCATATATATATATATATCCGTGTTTGAATTCCTGGGTCTGTATTCACCAACCATTCTTGGTCTTATTCTTCGAAATTGTGTCAGTGTGAAAGTAACAGAACTTCCGAATGGCTAAACCAAATGGAAATCTTGAAGAACAGGGCAAAGAATGTTAACCCTTTCCCAAACAAGCCCTGGTTTTCAAGTGACTGCAGTACAAGTCTTTTGAAAACACAGTGGGAAAAGGAGAAATTGCTCGTATGAGCAATTTCTCCTTTTCCCACAGTGTTTTCTATCCTTTAGGAGAACCTTCTACCATTTTCATCAAATTTAAAACTGTCTGCAAACTCTTCCAGGTTGGAAGTCTAAAACTTGTTGTTTCGGAAAGGGTTAACAATGGTTGGTGAATATGGACCCTGGAGTTTCCTTTACTTTCAAATAAAATGGGATTATCAACAGGTCAACCAGCTTCATCACGAACAAAATATGGTGCCAAAGAGAGATTTTCTTTCACTACAATGTTTCATTAGAAGCCATTTTCAGAGTCGACATAACTGGATTGTGCGGTTAGACTTAAAATTCTAATCATACCATTTAAAGTATGGATATTACTAATAATATGACAATCAATGGCTCAATATTGTATGGTCGGACTAATTATTAGTCGGACAGATTAACGAGAACTTTCTATATTCAGATCAAAAGTAAACAAAAGATACAGCGACATGGCAACTTTTTACCTACCGGTAGTTTTAAAATTCCTTTCTCTGCCAGCTCCTAACACTTGGGACAGCCTATGCAAAAACCGATTGCCATCTTAACAATACTCTACATACTTTAAATGCTGCAATTTAATCAAATGCCTTTTTACACCCAAGTTATTTACTTTTTTCTGCCACTGGTCCTTTAACTCTTTACCACACAATCCAGACTTTTAATGACCCCGAAAAAAAGGGACATTTGAAAACCGGGGAAAAGGAGGAAATGCTGGTAACCAGCATTTTCTCCTTTTCCCACAATGTTTTCTTCCCTTCTCAAATCAAATTACAATTTGTTATGACATTTATTTAGTCGTCTGCAAAATAATGCTTTCAATTTGGACCCGTCTATAAATTTGTTGTTTGGAAGATTTAACCCTTAACCACTTGACTTTAAATGACCCTGAACTCTTTACCAAATGACAAAATTGTAGACAAGTCCAAATTGAAAGCTAATATGGCTCAAAAATTGGTTTTTAGAAGGGTAGGAAACAGGATGGGTAAAGGAGAAAATGCTGGTAACCAGCATTTACTTCTTTTCCTCCTGTTTTCAAAAGGCTCCTTTCTCACGGTTGTTAAATTTGGGATTATGTGGTAAAGAGTTAACTCTTTACCACACAATCCCTACTTTTAACGACCCTGAGAAAGAGGCCTTCTGAAAACATTGAAGGAAAAGGTGAAAATGCTGGTAACCAGCATTTTCTCCTTTTTCCACAATGTTTTCTATCCTTTCCAAAGCAATCTTAAATTTTTGATTCACATTTATTTTGTTGTCTGCAAATGCTTTGAATTTGGACCAGTCTATTAATTTGTCGTTTTGTAATGAGTTAAGGAATTTTTTGAAAACATTGTTGAAAAAGGAGAAAATGCTGGTTACTGGCTTTTCTCCTTTTCTAAATGTTTTCTAACCAAGGAAAAACAAATTTATTTTTTACGAGCCACATTTTGCCTGCAAATGTGTAATATCTGGATATGGCTAGGATTTTGTCATGTGATAAGATGGTAAGTATTGAGCGATTTCTCATTTTGCAAGAATTATTTTCGGAGACATTCTGCTACTAGACAGTAAAAGCCAACATTGAAAAACATTGTCGAAAAAGGAGAAAATGCTGGTAACAAGCATTTTCTCCTTTTCCAATGATGTTTTACCACAGAAAGACTTCTTTTTTTTTTTAGCCACATCTTGGTGTGTGCAAATGCTTTCAATTTGGACAAGGCTAGAAGTACATGTATGTAGTGTGATAAAAGTTGGTAAGGAGGAAATTGCTATATCCTTTTCCAGCATTCTGCTACCAGACAATGTCAGAGTTGTCTAATGGCTGTATGTGTAAGTCAAAAACAAAACAGAAATACTATCTATTGCAACACATTTTTAATTATGGTCCGACAATTTTTTTTTTTGTATGAAAACAAATGTAAATAATCTGGTTTGATTCAAAAGAAACCTTGCAACTCAATACATGTACAAAAAAAGCAGTACAACATTGCACCAGATGGAAAAACAAAACATGAAAAAAATACTTGAAAAGATCAAAATTTGAAGACAAGATCCAATAACCTACAATGGCTAATGAGGATCAAAACTAAGCTAGTATAAATCAAACAATCGTACATAATGACACCAAGACAGAAGACCTTTGAAAATACTACTAGAAAAGGAGATAAGACTGGTTACCATCAATTTCTCCTTTTACTGGAATGTCGTAACCCTTGAAAGACATTTTGATGATCTAAGCTACATTAAACTGTCTTGGGCAACATCTCGTAAATATACTGATTAAAAACAGCAGTTCAAATTAGCCACGTAAAGTTCAAAATTAACATACTTTGATATTTGTAAAAGTTATCCTGGTGTTGCAACTTTAAAGTGAAGCCCTGTTAATACTCATCTTCACCTTCCTCTCCCTCACCTTCCACGGAGTCCACACCAACCTCTTCGTAATCTTTCTCCAGAGCTGCCAAATCTTCACGAGCCTCCGAGAACTCTCCTTCCTCCATACCCTCTCCCACATACCAGTGGACAAAAGCTCTCTTGGCGTACATCAAGTCAAACTTGTGGTCCAGACGAGCCCAAGCTTCAGCAATAGCTGTGGTGTTACTCAACATGCACACTGCTCTTTGGACCTTGGCCAGATCCCCTCCAGGTACAACAGTGGGTGGCTGATAGTTGATTCCCACTTTAAAGCCAGTTGGGCACCAGTCTACAAACTGGATGGTTCTCTTTGTCTTGATGGTAGCAATGGCGGCGTTGACATCCTTGGGTACCACATCACCTCTGTACAACATACAACAGGCCATGTACTTACCATGCCGTGGGTCACATTTTACCATCTGGTTGGCTGGCTCAAAACAGGCATTAGTGATCTCAGCAACAGACAGTTGTTCATGATAAGCCTTTTCGGCAGAGATGACTGGAGCATAGGTAGCAAGAGGGAAGTGGATGCGAGGGTAGGGTACCAAGTTGGTCTGGAACTCTGTCAGGTCCACATTGAGGGCGCCATCAAACCTGAGTGAGGCAGTAATTGAGGAGACAATCTGACCAATCAGTCTGTTCAGGTTGGTGTAGGTGGGTCTCTCAATGTCCAAGTTACGTCTACAGATATCGTAGATAGCTTCATTGTCTACCATGAAGGCGCAGTCAGAATGTTCCAGGGTCGTGTGGGTGGTCAAAATAGAGTTGTAGGGCTCGACAACAGCTGTGGCAACCTGTGGGGCTGGGTAGATAGAAAACTCCAGTTTGGATTTCTTTCCATAATCTACACTCAAACGTTCCATGAGGAGTGAAGTGAAGCCAGATCCAGTACCACCACCAAAGGAGTGGAAAATGAGGAAACCTTGCAGACCGGTACATTGGTCGGCTAACTTCCGAATTCTGTCCAGGACCAGGTCAACAATCTCCTTTCCAATGGTGTAATGACCTCGGGCGTAGTTGTTGGCTGCATCTTCTTTACCAGTGATCAGCTGTTCTGGGTGGAACAGTTGTCTGTAGGTGCCTGTGCGCACTTCATCTGTTGTAAGAAAATAATATTGGTGTTACCAAAAATCACAATTTTAGACATGTTAATGCTCATCCTGTTAACTCTTTACATCACGAGAAAATTTTAGACTGGTCCAGATAGAAAGTATTTAAAGACAACAAAACAAAGGTGACTGAAAAATTAAAATTTGGTTTGGGAAGGGTAGAAAACACTGTGGGAAAAGGAGAAAATGCTGTCTACCAGCATTTTCTCCTTTTCCCACAGTGTTTTCAAAAGGCTTCTTTCTCATGGTCGTTAAAAGTCGGGAGTGTGTGGTAAAGGGTTAAATAACTAAAATGAATTTTTCAATTTGATACGAAAAACTTAAAATTCACTTTTTTTCAGGATGACATAAAACTCTGGTATTAAATTCACATTGTTCAACCCAATTCCAACGAGAAAGTTGGTCTTGTCAAAATCAATAGAATTTTGCAAATGAAAGGTGCTCCTGATTTCATGAAATCTGTCTCTCAAAAGCTTTTTTTGTTTATTAAGGTCAGCAACTCTTTACCAAACGGCAAAATTTTGGACTAGTCCAAATTGAAAACATTTGCAGACTACAAAATCAACGTCAATGAAAATTTGAAATTTGATTTGGAATGGGTAGAAAACATTGCCAGAAAAGGAGAAAATGCTGGTTACCAGCAGTTTTCTTCTTTTCCTATACTGTTTTCAAAGACTTTCTTTCTCAGGGTCATTAACAGTCGGGACTGTCGGTATGTGTTAAAGAGTTAAAAGACCAAATTGTTCAATGTGATGTTGAGACTTATGGGTTATAATAGTAACTCATGAGTAACTTTGGTTGATTCTCTATTTGGTTGTAATGTTTTTCACATTATTTTCGACACTGCTTTGAAACAGACATGATTATGGCAGTTAATGGCTCACTTAAATTAATGCATGCTGGTATTGAGCTGGTGATCTGAGGTGTCTTGCTCAACAGCACTCCCAACAAAATAAATCGGCCTTTGTTGAGGATCAAACCTGTAACTGTAAGATTGCCAAAAAGGGCCCCTAAACATTTCAACCCTCTACCACATTATTCCCAATTTTAACAACCTTCTTGAAGAAGTCTTTTAAAACTCTTTACCAAACGACAAAATTTTGACTAGTCCAAATTAAAAGCATTTGCAGACGACAAAATAAATATCACTCAAAAATAGAAATTTGATTTAGAAAGGGTAGAAAACATTGTGGGAAAAGAAGAAAATGCTGGTTTCCAGCATTTTCTTCTTTTCCTACAATGTTTTCAAAAGCTTTCTTTCTCAGGGTCGTTAAAAGTCGGCATTGTGTGGTAAGGAGTTAAAAACCTTGGAAGAAAAGCTCCCTTTCCCACAATGTTTAACACTCCTCAAAAATCAAATTTGAATTGCCAAGTAACATTTTTTATTTTGATATCTGCAAACTTGTGCTTTCAATGTTAACAAATCTAAAACTTTCTTGTTTGATAAAGAACATCTTTGTTCTTTGCCAGACAATTTTTATGCCTTGTCCAAACTGAAAGCATTTGCAAACAACAATATCAATGTGGTTCAAATAGTGCAATCATTTTTTGATGGTAGTAGAAAACATTTTGGGAAAAGGAGAAAATGCTGGTTACCAGCATTTTCTCCTTTTCCCAAAATGTTTTCAAAAGGCTTCTTTCCCAGGGGTGTTTATTGTGTCATTGTGTGGTAAAGGGTTAGACCTCAACACCTACCAACAACAGTGGGCTCCAGGTCCACAAACACAGCCCTGGGGACATGTTTCCCTGCCCCGGTCTCACTAAAAAAGGTGTTAAAGGAATCGTCTCCACCCCCTATGGTTTTGTCACTGGGCATCTGACCATCAGGCTGGATCCCATGTTCAAGACAGTAAAGTTCCCAGCATGCATTGCCAATTTGGACACCAGCCTGTCCGACGTGGATGGAGATACACTCACGCTGAAATACAAAAAGAAATCATGAATAGGTACTACATTGAACCAAACTATCACATCTATTTAACTCTTTACCACACAACAAAATTTTAGACTGGTTCAAATTCAAAGCATTTGCAGATGCCAGACAAAATAAAGGTGACTGAAAAATTGAAATTTGTTCTGGGAAGGGTAGAAAACACTGTTGGAAAAGGTGAAAATGCTGGTTACCAGCATTTTCTCCTTTTCCCACAGTGTTTTCAAAAGGCTCCTTTCTCAGGGGCGTCAAAAGTAGGGATTGTGTGGTAATGGGTTAAACAATCCTGAAAGTGGAGGTTTTATAAAACATTGTCGGGAAAGGAGACATTGCTGGTTTTACCAACATTTTCTCCTTTTTCCACAAAGTTTTCTAACCTTTGAAGCGCGAATCCCACTATACGAGCCATAGTAAATTTAAAGATAACAAACTCAACTCAAAAATTGACATTACAAGAGTATAAAACACGGTAGGAAAAGGAGAAAATACTGGTTCTCCTTTTTGTCACAATGCCTGCTATGAGAGTACCTTTTGTATCCTAGTGTTGTGGCTGCTGTGGATAAAGATCATACTGCACAAACTGCAGCCTGATCTTCAGAACTACACAATGTTTAATCCTTTACCACATAATGCCGACTTTTGACACCTATGGGGAAAAAAGCCCTTTGAAAACATTGTGGGAAAAGAAAATGCTGATAAATAGCATTTTCTCCTTTTCCCACCATGTTTTCTACCCTATAAAGAAAAACTACACCATTTGAGACACACTGAAATTGTCCTCTGCGAATGTTTTCAATTTGGACAAAACTAAAATTTTGTTGTTTGGTAATGAGTTAACTCAATGGTGTTTTACCCAGCCTTCATTATTTCAGTCACGTCCAAGGTTCACATTTTCATCTATTTCCTGCACTTTACCATGACTAGGCTTGGGCTCTGCAGTGTCTTGCTAAAGGATATTCCCAGGAAAAACCTAGTGGATGCAGTGTGGCTCAAACCAGGAGCCTCCAGGGTATGAGTCACACATTTAACTTTACCACACAATCCTGACTTAACACTCCTGTGAAAGAAGCTTTTTGAAAACACTGTGGGAAAAGAAGAAAATGCTGGTAACCAGCATTTTCTCCTTTCCCCACAATTTTTTCTTCCCTTCCTAAAAGTTTTAGTAAATCAAATTCAACTCTTTAGTCACATTTATTTTGTCGTCTGCAAGTGCTTTCAATTTGAACCAGTCTAAAATTTTGTCGTCTGGTAACCAGAGTTAACCCTTTACCACTCAGTGACGAATATTAAAACCCCTGAAAGAGAAAGCTTTATAAAACATTGTGGAAAAAGGAGAAAATGCTTGTAACCAACATTTTCTTCTTTTCCCATGTTTTTTCCTGTTCTTAAAATAAATGCAATTCTATAGTCGCATCTAATTTGTCGTCTGCAAGTGGCTATCAATTTGACACAGCCTAAAATTTTGTTGTTGGTAAAGATTTAAACCAATGAGCCATGAAGAATCTCTTAAACCTACACAACACCTCTGAACTAAAAGCTTAACACTTTACCACACAATCTCAAGTTTTAATGGCCCTGAAAAAAGCAGCCTTTTCAAGACATTGTGAGAAAAGGACACCCCCTGAAACTACACAGAACTTGTGAACTAAACCTTAGCACTGCAACCAAACCCACAATCCCATGTTTAAAAATCCCATGTTGAAAAAACCTATAGAAAACATTGTGAGAAAAGGAGGAACTCCTGGTAACCAGCATTTTCTCCCTTTCCCACCATGTTTTCTAATCTGTCAGAGAATGTCAGCTCGTTTCACTTTTAATAGCTTTCAAATCAAATTTGCAGACAACAAACGCAATGTGTCAAAAAATGGCGCGAAGTGATGGTGACAAGGAAGAAAATATTGAGGGAAAATGATAAAATGCTGGTTACCAGCATTTCCCCCACAATTTTTAAAGGACTTCTACCCCACATTCGTTAAAATACGATGAAAGGTGTAGGAAGGATCTACTTTTTTTCGCGGCTGAAAACATTAGATTTTGAGTCTGCACGCAGAAGGGTTAGAAAATCAATAATTTCCTTGTTGATGCTAGTGGATGAGTCATGGAGTAGATTCTAGATATTTGACGGAATCTCGTTACAACTTTGGCATCTTGAAAAAGGTTTGAACTATATTAATCTATAAGAAAATAAGATTTTTTTTACCAAAGTAAGCGTTATGGACAGTTTACATGTGTTCCGTAAAATGAGCACGCTTACAAACAAATTCAGTGAAGTGTGCATGAATAATTATGGGAGCCATGTTCGACAGCGACATGATATCAACACTGGCTAATAACCATAGAACCAAAAGTAATATTAAGGGAAAAATCACAATGACATTGTAGGAGAAACATTTCAACAGTCAAGTAATTACTTACCATTCTGGCAGTTTTCTTCCACTTTCAAAAAAGCAACAGGGCTCACTACAGACACAAGCAGTCACTATGAGCGGCGCGCTTTTCCTGCTGTCGGTGTGATTTTTATACCCGGCCCGGGAGCATCTGATCGGATAATTGAAATTAAACGAATTTGATTGGTCGTTTGAAGCATGTGATATGTAAATATAGATCCTAAATGCATTTTGATTGGCTACTGGTGATTCAATACCAAGCCCGCGAACGGATTGAGGAAAATTCCGATGCCGATTCACGACAAAACGTACCCTTGGTCGCGTTACTTTTGTTGCTCGTTTTTCATAATTTATGTCCTGTTGCTAGTAAACAAACAGATGTCATAAACAAGTGCTTGTAATAAACATGTATTCTTTTTCTTCTTCTTTAATTGGAAACTTACCCTTTTACCCCTAGGGGAGTAAACACTTACCAATGTGATTTCAAAACCAAACACATGTACAAGTGAAAAACAAGCTAGCGAGCACACAAGATTAAGTAATTTCAACCCTTTTCTCGTTTTTTTTAGCCAATCCCAATCGTAACCCAAATTCTGCTATTTTAAAGGTATATTTTGGGGACAATAGGTCCTCATCGGACAGTGTTGATTCAAGATCAGACTGCACGTTCTGTAAGCCGCGCGTAACAGCCAAAGTGTTAATAAAGGTTGGCTGTGTTTTAAAGTCTTATTTCAAACAACCTGGATTCGGCATGTAAATGCAAATAATTTTGACTTATCTTGACCTCTCTTGGCTTTCCCTAAAAAAAAAACATAACATAATGTTATGTTATGTTATCTTGGCTTTCCCTTTATTATAATATAGACAACCGTTAGAGTGTCGAGATAGAGGTCATGAGTTCGAATTCCAGGTAGACTGAGATCTTCTTTAACCCTTTATCTAACAATTACTGGTTTTTACGACCCTGAGATAGAAGTCTTTTGAAAACACTGTGGGAAAAGGAGAAAATGCTGGTAACCAGCATTTTCTCCTTTTCCCACAATGTTTTCTATCCTGCTAGAAACAAATTTCGAATTTTGAGTTACCTTTATTTTGTCGTCTGCACATGCTTCCGATTTGGACCAGTCTTAAATTTTGTCGTTTGGTAAAGGGTTAAACCTCCTTTTTATAAAGCATGTCTCGTGTAAAATGCCTGATCAACTTGCACTTTCTAAAGATGCAATGTCATGTCTGCCTTATACAGAAAAAAGTCAGAGGGAAGAAAAGGGTTATGTACCAAGCTCTGACAAAAGGGGGCTTAAAGGAAGATATTTAGATTTTTCACATCACACCAAATTAGAAAATATATGTATTACTGAAATTTATATGAAAAAACAGTACCAATCATCAATAATTTAGAATCACAAATTTACCAAAAAAATTTTTTTTGATGGTATTCCCTTAAAAGGCTACGTAGCCTCTTAAGCTATTTTTAGATTTCGCGCCAAAAAAAAAAAAAAAGCATTATGGGAATGTTAAGTGACTGGCACGGGACAAATTACGCTTAAACTTCATAACATAACAAACATGTAATTATATTCCATAATGTCATCTTCGGACGCCATGTTTGAAGCTTCGTATGAGTATTTCCAGTACATAAATGAGCGAGCTCCTCATGTAAAAATAGATCGTCTTTCCCGTCGATATCGACCTGAGCTGTAGTGAATCTCTAATTTCTCTTGTTGTCGGATGGTTTTCGACTACCGGGGTTTATGAAAGAAAATTATAAGGCTTTGGGAGTATAAGGATGATTTCTTTGTACTTTTGTAAAATTTTCGTCCAAGAATCTAAAGGGCCACCTTTAACCCTCTCCCGAACGACATACTTTAGGACTGGACCAAATTGAAAGCATTTGCAGACGACAATTCAACTCTTGCTGAAAAGATGATTTCTGTCTATGATAGGGTAGAAAACATTGTGGGAAAAGGAGAAAATGCTGGTTACCAGTATTTTCTCTTTTTCCCACAATGTTTTCAAAGGCTACTATTCCAGACCCGTAAAAACCAGGGATTGTTTTGGAAAGGGTTAATTCATTTCCATGATGTACATTAACCAAGCAAGTCATAAGATCACATCAGGAAACCATTTTGTCTAAAAATCCACCATATCATGTGGTAGAATGGTACCTGGGCATGCATAAGAACTTAAAACAGCAAAAATTTTCGACTCATGTCAGCCTATGCTGAGTGCGCAGGCTGACTTGAATCTATACTTTTTCCCTCAGATGCATTAAGCCCCCTTTCCACAAGGGATGTCCCATTATTGAGAGTGTCGGAATAAAAAAGGCGATGGACTGGTCGATTTCACTCATGTATAATTCACAAATACCATATGTGAAAAGGTGAATCTACCCTTATCCGGCGCCACAGTCTCAAACTAGGGACTTCTGTGGACAGTATAGATCAAGATCAGACTGCACAGAACGTGCAGTCTGATCTTGGATCTATACTGTCCGCTTATAGAGAAAAAAAATAGAAAAAAAAACGCTTTTAGTTTTAAGTAGATACTAGGCTATACGTTCAGCCGTCAAAATGAGAGAGTTTCTATTTTTAGCGGTGTCAAAAGGGTCTACCTTTTACCACACAATCCCTTGTTTCAACGATCCTAACGAAGAGGCCTTCTGAAAACATCGTGGGAACGGGAGAAAACGCTGGTAAGTAGCATTTTCACACCCCCCCCCCACCCCCCACCCACCCCAAATGCTTTCACTTACCAATCAAAAGCTATATTAAATTTGTTGTCTGCTAATTCATAGAATTTAGAAAAGTCTAAAATGTTGAACATTGTCTGGTTGGTATTAACGTGAAACTGGTGAATTTGACCGAGTTTCTGCATTGTGTTTAATTAATCTTACTGACGAATAATAAGACCTGCCTGTTTCTTTGACTGTTTGCGTAAGTTTAAAACGTTTTTCTACAATACTTTGTCAACAATACTTTGAATAGTTTTGTCAGGGTGGACAGTGCGCCTACCTATTCAGCCCCTGAGGATTTCGTAATCAGCTCTGCACACAACACCCTTTAAAGATACATGAACATATACTCGTTTTTAGATAGTTTCTTTGATTGTTTGGGTTTAAGACCGTTTTCAACAATATTTCAGTTATGTCAGGGTGGATAGTGCACCTATCTATCGGGCACTTGAGATTTCGTAATCAGCTCTGTACACATCATCCTCTAAAGATACATGAACATATGTACTCGCTTTGACCCATTACCACACAATCCCTACTTTTGACGACTCTGAGAAAGAAGCCTTTTGAAAACATTGTAGGAAAAGGAGAAAATGCTGGTTTCCAGCATTTTCTCCTTTTCCTACAATGTTTTCCACCCTTCACAAAACAAATTTCAAATTTTCAGTCACTTTTATTTTGTCGTCTGCGAATGCTGTCGATTTGGACAGACCTAAATTTTGTCGTTTGGTAATGAGTGAAGTCAGTTTTTCACCTTTTTTCTTTTCATTTAATCAAACGAAAACCATTCTTGTATCTTCATACCAAATGTTGCCCCTGGCCGTTGCAAGTTTGCACAGATTACATCGGATAGAAATGGAGTTTCGTTTTCCAGTGACTTTCAAGGATACCACTTTGTCGTTTCCGTTTTTTTTTTCTTTTATCCCTTTACTTCATAGATACTCATTTCTACACATTTCTTGTAGGAGCCTTTGGAAAACATTGTGGCAAAAGGTGAAATTGCTCGTGACGAGCAATTTCACCTTTTGTCAAAATGTTTACTATGTTATCAAAAGGTGTCATTTACACATAAGAAACGGCTTCATCCTTGCTGTTATTCAGGGTCAATTAGAGATGCCATAGGAGTACGTTATGGGGTAAAGGGTTAAATCAGGAGAAATCCCTTAAGTTTCTGTATCCTTTACTCTATATGCATGTATGAGCCATGCTCTGTGAAAAGGGGGCTTAATGCATTTGCGAAAAGCATCGGACCAGGTCAGCCTGCGCGGTCCACGCAGGCTGACCTGAGTCGATGCTTTTCGCTAATGGTCAATTTTCTGTATGTCCAAGGGCCAGTGTACTTCATGATTTAAAGTCGGTTGTTGGAAATGTGGCTTATACGAATCAATAATCATGTGATCGCATGCCTGGTATCATGCATCACGGAGATGCATTAAGTCCCCTTTTTCCAGAGCATTGCACATATATGGAATTGACCTACATGTATGTTCACACATCTTCGCAAGCCAAGGTTAACGATTCACTACGCTACTCTACCCTTGGCGGATCAAGCCTGATTTTTACATTCCCCCCGATACGCTTTTTCATTGGATGCAGCCAGCTCTAACTGCAACGAATGAAATAACTCGTAGAATTTCATCTTTGATAAAAATAGAACAGGGTCGCTACCTGAAAAATAGAAGGTAAACATGGAAACGCACGTGGATGTCTGCTTATCGCTTCATGTGTATTTATAAGTGGTTTGTAAAACGATATTTCATTGGCTTTTAGAAATATGATGTAAAGGCGGGTAATAACCAGCATCCAATAGAGGGCGCATCGAAGGAATCTCGAAATCGGGCTCAATCAGCCAAGGTAAGATCCACGTAGTGATCGTAACCTTGGCTCGCGAAGATGATGTTCACATAGCCGAGCCATTCTCCACTTTCACGTTTAACCCTTTCCCACACAATGCCGACTATTGACGACCTCTTGGAAAGAAGGCTTTTAAAAACATTGTGGGAAAAGGAGAAAATGCTGGTAACCAGCATATTCTCCTTTTCCCACAATGTGTTCTACCATATTAATTAACAAATTGCAGCATTTGAGCCACATTGAAATTGTCGTCTGCAAATGCTTTCAATTTTGACAAGGCTAGAATTTTGTCGTCTGGTTAACTCTTTCCCAAACGACATACTTTTGAACTAGACCAAATTGAAAGCATTTGCAGACGACAATTCAACTCTTGCTGAAAAGATGATTTCTGTCTATGATAGGCTTGAAAACATTGTGGGAAAAGGAGACAATGCTGGTTACCAGCATTTTCTCCTTTTCCTACAATGTTTTCAAAAGCCTACTATTCTAGACCCGTAAAAACCAGGGATTGTTTGGGAAAGGGTTAAGGCTTGAAAGCGTTTTTTTTTTGTCTAACTCTAAGGTTTTGTCACTTAACTCTTTACCAAACAACACAATATTAGCCTGTTACAAATATTGAAAGCATTTTACAGACGACAAAATTATCGTGACTGAAAAATTGGAACTTGGCTGTGGGGGGAAAAAAAGTAGAAAACTGTGGGAAATGGAGAAAGTACTGGTTACCAGCATTAATTTTTCTCCTTCTCTCGCAATGTTTTCAAAAGGCTTCTCTTTCAGGGCCGTGAAAACCAGGAATTAATTGGGAAAGGGTTAATACATATAAAATGCAAGATATTGGGACTGTTATTTTTTTTCTTTTTAAGGAGGGGATGGCTGGGATTGAGAATTATAGTCTGTGCAACACACACACAGCTCCACGAAAGGGCCAAAGGGACACAGAATAGCTGTGAGTACTAAAGGATATTGATTTCTACGTACTGTTAATTTTTTTTCATTACCATTTCCGCAGACTTCAAAGGCAACTTACATTGATTGTAGATCTGTACAGCTGTGGGCTTTGACTCGGCATAAGCTTGTTACTTCATGGAAAAGCAGACAACTAGTTGATTGGTTGGTCGATTTATTGATTGATTAATTGATCGATTGATTGATTGATTGATGACTACTTTATTGATTGATCGACTGGTCGTTTGATTGATTGGTCGATTTATAGATTGATTGACTGGCTGTTTGATTAACTAACCTTTTGTTTGATTGATTAATTGATGGATTGACTGCTAGATTGATCGATAGATAGATAGATAGATAGATAGATAGATATGTAGGTAGGTAGATAGATAGATAGAAAGATAGGTAGGTAGGTAGGTAGATAGATAGATAGATTGGTTGATTGAGTGATTGATTAATTGATTGATCGATCAATTAATTGATTGTTTGGTTCGTCGATCGATTGTTCATTTGGTTTTGATTGTTTGATTGATCTATTCAATCGAATTGTTTGAATGAATGATTAATAAAGTGGGTTAGATTTATTGACTAAATGGTGTTTGAAGCCACTTTCAACATTATTTCTGTTATAATCGCGACAGCACTCATACTCAAATGTATCTTAGGTTGCACAAGTGCAAGGCTAGGGCTCTGAAGTATCTTGCCAAAGGACACTCCCAAAAAAATCCAGTGCTCCAAGTGAGGCTTGAATCTATGACCTCCAGTTTACGAATTTTACAATTTACTACGTAGCCGGACAGGACCAGCCTTTTCTTCTTACCCAAAGTGACTCAAAAGTTGAAACTTGACTTTAAAAGAGTAGAAAACATTGTGGAAAAAGGAGAAAATGCTGGTTATCAGCATTTTCTCTTTTACCAGAATGATTTCAGAAGGCTAACCGGGGATTGTTATGACTATACAGGGAAAATTGACATCATTAATCACATATAAGGGAGATAACAAGAGAGATATTTCATGATGGTCCACTCGAGTTACTTTCCTTTATGCATCTTTATCATGAACAGTAATGTACATGCTGATGATGAATACGATGAATATGATGATGACGATGATGATGATGATGATGATGAAGACAATAAATTCAATATAAACGAAAAAAGAAACCTGAATTGATTGTCTACTGAAACTTTGATTAATGATCTCGACAGATAAAAATCGAAACAGTAATTTCACATTTCCGGACCTGTATAAGGCCAAAGTTTAGAACACATTGTGGGAAAAGGACAAAATGCTGGTTACCAGCATTTTCTCTAATTCCCACAATGTTTTCAAAAGCTTTCTTTACCAGCTTCGTCAAAACTCGGGATCGAGTTGTTAACAACCAGGAGCTGTCAACGGTTCCCGAATGCTTGAAATGTACTGAAGGTGTTTTATTTGGCGGTTTGTTACTAGCATTTGATAGATAGATAGATAGATAGATAGATAGATAGATAGGTAGGATCCTTTTCCCGAAATGTTTTCAAAGTCGACAAAACTCGGAACTGTTTGATAAAGGATTCACCAGCGCTTTCCGGAAAGAAAATAAAAAAGATACAAAGCTGTCGAAGGCATCCTCATGTTTGAAACGTTCAATAGCTCGACCGAAGAAGTTTGTTTGGCACATCGATATGTCCTTAATACTCGTCCTCATTATCGTCCTGTTCGAGATCGTAATTGCTGTTATCTTTTCCAACCTCCTCGTAGTCTTTTTCCAGAACTGCAAGATCTTCTCTTGCTTCGGCAAACTCTCCTTCCTCCATACCCTCTCCCACATACCAGTGGACAAAAGCTCTCTTGGCGTACATCAAGTCAAACTTGTGGTCCAGACGAGCCCAAGCTTCAGCAATAGCTGTGGTGTTACTCAACATGCACACGGCTCTTTGGACCTTGGCCAGATCCCCTCCGGGTACAACAGTAGGTGGCTGATAGTTGATACCCACTTTAAAGCCAGTTGGGCACCAGTCTACAAACTGGATGTTTCTCTTGGTTTTGATGTTCGCTATAGCATGATTGACATCTTTCGGTACCACATCACCTCTGTACAGCATACAGCATGCCATGTACTTACCAAGGCGTGGATCACATTTCACCATCTGATTGGCTGGCTCAAAACACTCGTTGGCTATTTGAGCCACGGACAGCTGTTCATTATAGGCCTTCTCAGCGGATATAATTGGGGCATATGTTGTTAACGGGAAGTGAATTCTTGGAAAAGGTACCAGGTTTGTTTGAAACTCTGTAAGGTCAACATTCAAGGCTCCGTCAAACCTGAGTGAGGCTGTAATAGAGCTCACAGCCTGACCTATCAGCCTATTTAGATTGGTATAGGAGGGCCTTTCGACGTCCAGACGTTTTCGACAAATATCAAAAGTAGCTTCGTTGTCCACCATAAAGGCACAGTCTGTGTGCTCTAGGGTTGTATGGGTTGTTAGCACGGCATTGTACGGTTCAACGACAGCTGTGGCAACCTGCGGGGCCGGATAGATGGCGAACTCTAGTTTACATTTTTTACCGTAGTCAACACTTAGACGCTCTAGCAACAGGGATGCAAACCCAGATCCAGTACCGCCTCCAAAACTGTGGAAAACAAGGAAACCCTGTAGACCTTTACATTGGTCGGCCATTTTTCGAAGCCTTTCAATGACTTCGTCAATCAACTCCTTGCCGACAGTAAAATGTCCGCGGGCGTAGTTGTTGGCGGCATCTTCCTTTCCGGTGATAAGTTGTTCCGGATGGTAGAGCTGACGATATGGACCTACACGCACTTCATCTAGAATGAAACAAGTTCAAATTGGTATATGATTTGTAAGGTATCATAATTGGTTCGCAAAACGCGAAAAGGGGCATTCCGCGCAGGCTAATCCAAGACGGCACTTTACGACTATATTAGATTTTGTGCTATAGTAGACTTGCGCAAAACAGTAAATTACATAAAAACGAGAAGTGTCTTTGCTCATTAGCCTTAGCGGACTACGCAGGCTGATCCGAGACGATTCTTTACGCAAATATCCGAATGCCTTTTTTTGCGTGTTGCTAGCCATATAATTATGTTAGTAGTAATCAGAGCACAGTTGGACTTCTGTATGTCTCTCAACGCCTATCCAACCAAACTTACAAAGTCAACTTTTACAAAAACAGCTTTCAGTAAACCTTTTCGTTGTCATCCAGTGTGCCTTTACTTAAAGAGAAGTGAGGATTGTAGATCGAATAAAAAACACGTATGTGCAAGCCAATCTTGGTCTACATTCTCATAATAAGATAAAGTTAATAAATGAAGATTTAACAACCTTCTCCATTGCTTTGAGTATGAATTTTACCAATAGTCGGAGGGCAAAAAAACATATCTTCAATCACATAACCTCCCATGTACGTATAGTTATACACCTATATTTTACACACGTTAGAGAAGGGTGTTATATGATGTCACATGCGACGTCATATGTGACCGCTTTATGAAACATTCATTCCGTTTCAAACCAGTTTTAATGAATAAACGCAAATTCATACCGACAACTGTTGGCTCCAAATCTATGAACAGCGATCTTGGGACGTATTTACCGGTGCCAGTCTCATTAAAGAACGTGTTAAAAGAGTCATCTCTCTTGCCAGGACTACTGCCGCCAGAGGTCAGTCTACCGTCTTGCTGGATCCCATGCTCTAAACAATACAATTCCCAGCACGCATTGCCCATCTGGACACCGGCTTGGCCAACATGGATACTGATAACTTCACGCTGAAGAGAAAACAATGTTTGTATTTTCAATTTCAACTGCTGTTTGTGAATGAAATAGCGAAATGGACGTATCTAACCTGATATTTATTTTCTGGTTACCTTATACATACATAGACGGTAAGTAGAATATATCACTTTGGCCTAAAAATAAATATCTGTGTTTAGGGTTTCCCTACCCTACCTAGAAAATGCTGCCATTTTTTTTCGCCATGATTGGAAAAAAAAATCCGTCGGTGTGATTTCACTATATGTTCCATGTAAAAAGATGGGGGAAAAAAAAAAAAAACCCTACCTATGGTATCTCGGATTGAAACCCTAAACACAGATATCTTTTGTTAGGCCTAATGTAAGTCTCGCACTAATGTTCATTTATATGTTTAGCATATCTCAAAAATACTTTTAGTGTGCTATATATCAACATTGTTTCTCCAGAAAGCACATTGGCTATGGAATCTTTACAATTAAGCTGCATAAGCAGAAATCAAACATGAATTTTCCGAGTCAACACGTAGATCTATTTCATGGTTGTATTGACCGAATGACAAACGGTAATAATGAGTGATTAGGCATAATGCTGCGAGGCCAACGAGGGGCTAGCAATGCAGTCCTGAGTAATGAATTATCATGGCTAAAACTTTTTTTCTTATTCATTTATTTGTGGCAAGCATTTTGTCAATTACCAGAACTCTGTACAAAAGGCAAATTATACTTAAAATGTTTTTTTGAAATGTGAAACAATCATTTGTATAACTGAATACCGTTTTACGCCGCTTTCAACGCTATTTTAGTCATACCACCGCTGGTTTTCACATATTCGTTTACGTCCTGATTTTCAGTAGTACTTGACTAGTCTAGGCTTCTGAAGTATCTTGCCTAAGGACATTCCCGCAAAATCGCAGCGATTCCAGTAAGGCTCGAGTCCGTGGCTTCCAGGTAACGAGTTCAATACTTTGTCACTGAGCCACGTAGATATTACCCTCATAATCTTTTGTGGTTTCACATGTCAGATCGAGATTTAAACTGTAATTCCTAGAAAACTAAGCTCTACTTACCATTTTCTTTAAATTCTCACGACTGCCTTTTTTATGACTATGAAAAATAGCAAAAGATATATATTGCTAAGTAACTGTGCAATTCTCACTCCTGACACGATGCGTCCACAGTGAGTTGTACTATGACTGATACGCCCCCGTCTTTATCATACATATATATAGGAACATCATATGTGTATGCATACATATAGTCACCTGTTATCTATAGATAATGTAGCCGTGCTCTGGAAAAACGTGGTTGTCATACATCTACAAACTGTATCGACCCATGTCGCAGGCTGACATGGGGCGAAACTTTTTGCTATCGGTAACTTTTTTCTGCATGCCATAAGACCATTCTACCTTGTGGGTCAGCCGGTTTGTATACAAAAAGACCTATGTAATGCAATGACTTAATTGACATAAAGCATTATTGGGTTGCATTTAAACCTCCTTTTTTCACACAGCGCTACTTATATCTATGCTGACTAGTAATTGTTAAAAACTTTTCTTCCTTGTCAAAAACTCCATTCTGCCTCATGTTTGAGCCAGGTTTATATACAAAAAAGGGTTCATAAAATGCGATGAGTTGCTTAGTGTAAAGCATCACGTGGATGCAGATTTAGACCCCCTTTCCGTGGAGCGCCACTCTTTTCTGTACTGACATAGTTATGGTCAAGACTAATTTAAAGGTACACTATCACTTTTACCAAATAGTACGGAGTTTTAACGACCCTGGGAAAGATGCATTTTATCGTGCCAACTGAGCCTTGGAATTGAAGTCGTTAGCAGACAGGACTTGGGAATTTGAGAATAGAGGGTCGCTGGTTGGATTCTCAAGCTCGGCCGAATTCTTTCCAATGAATGATGACAGTCATTGCGACAGGATTCGTTTGTCCTCTCAAAGTGATTAGGCCTAAGCATTACTTTATAGCTGATCATTGTTATGTGAAAAAACTGCCAGTGGCTGCATGTTACGGGAGACCACTCCTTCATGCATGGCTTCATCCCGAATTAAACACAACACCTAACAAATGCGTCAGGAAGAATTCTCTTTAGCTCAATGGTTATGGTGTTGGTCTTTCATCCAGGTGTTCTAGATTGGAATCCTGCTCGGTCCTTGTGCTTTTGCCATGCATTTGTTCATTTGTTTCTTTGTTACAGACTTTGTTCGTAAGAATGTCAAGCTACCAATTACACTCGAGGGACTTGATCACATGATCATCCGAGGTATGCCGAATGGGAAGGAGCTAGGTACTCACGGAATCTAACGAGTTGTGACGAGTGACAATGCACTATTATTTCACTGTAAAAATACGAAGGTGATACTTTAATACCTGACAGCAGGATAACGCTTTGTTTTAACCCCCATCCTGTTATACTCGAATATAGATGTGCAATTTCCAGTGAGTACGTACTAAGATAAGCCTATTTATACGTGTGATCTGATCCTGGTCTATATTGTAAGCCTCTCTATCAGTAGTTTTAGTACTAGGAACTAGGCCAACATGATAGGACAATTATCCAAGTAAATGCTATCTTTAGATGGCAAGCAAATAGATTGGATGGAAGATAGCGGTGACTAATATAGATACTACTATGTCCGTGGCATCTGATAAACATCTGTCTTTATTCTAACTGGTTTTGGTCGAGCTACGTTAGCTCGGCCGGTAGGGTGCAGCACTTGAGAATAAGGGGCCATTATTTCGATTCCTGACCGGGCCAATTCTTTCCGAGGATATATTTTAGTCATTGCGACAGGAATCATTCGTCTCCCACCGCTAACCATTGTTTCAACGATAATTATCTGAGAAAGCAGCCAGTGGTTTGGAAAAATTATTGTACAGAATACTGGTAACCAAAACTCCAGGAAAGCATGGATAGGTACACTGGCCACCGCAGTATAACTAAAATAATGTTGAAAACGGCGTTAAGTACCCTAGAATCATCAATCAGTCTCAGAGGATTCTGAGGTCAAACTTGATCCCTTTAAGAAACGGTCCCGAGTTTTGAAAGCCGACCTAGAGGAACAACGTTGTTATGAGAAAAGGAGAAAATACCCTTGACTAACGTGTACCCTTTTTTCCGAGAATGCGTTGTAATGTTTCCCTGAAATTCCCTACTGTTAACCAATTGCCACACAATCCCTATTTTTGACGACGCTGAGGAAGAAGACTTTAGAAAACATCGTGGGAAAAGGAGAAAATGCTGGTAACCAGCATTTTCTCCTTTTCCAACAGTGTTTTTCTACCTTTTTCCAAAACAATTTTCAAATGTTCAGTCACTTTTATTTTGTCGTCTGCAAATGCTTTGAACTTGGAAAAGTCTAAAATTTTCTCGTTTGGTAATGAGTTAATATGTTTTTCTGCCAAGACTTCAAATAGATCTACTGAAGAGTCTGAAACCTTATTGTCTGGTAGAGAGTCAAACGACAAGGTTTTAGACTGGTCCAATTTCAAAGCATTTGCGGACGACAAATAAGATGATACTCAAATGATGAAATTTGTATCTAAAAAGGGTAGAAAACATTGAGGGAAAAGGAGAAAATGCTGGTTACAAGCATTTTCTCTTTTTCCGCCTCAATGCTTTCAAAATCATCTCTATTAGGGTAGTTAAAAGTCGGGATTGTTTGGTAAAGGATTAAAGCATATTTCGGAAGCGAAAAGAGTGATCCTTTTCGTATTTGTGAAAATTTAGAGGCTTAACACTGACAAGAGTTTGAAGCCGACATCCTAAACTCACTCGTCAAAGTTCGGCCGATTCCGTAATTGCATCGACAGATCTCCGAGGTTTTCCGAACGACCCTTCACATTCATCACATAAGTACAGCTGTCGATGGTCGTCACAGGAAAAAGTAAATGTAAATCTACCCTCGATATAAACGACTTGCCCCTTCAAATGAAAAAGCTTTGATGACCAGACTCTCCTTGTATAAAGAAAATTATTCTATTTGTAGGTATAAAGCCCCAATAGCAACTAAACAGTGGAGTGTTAAAATGCAATTAAAAACTCATACCGTTTAAAAGTATGGGAATTATGGTGGAGATAACAATCTGATATTGTTCGATCTGTGCAAATGTTATAGTCGTTAGCAGAAATACGATTTTTTTTTAAGTAGGTCATAAGGTGCCAGGTATCTCGGTGTATTGTTTACTTTTTACTTGGTTTTGGAATTCATTTAAAATTCTGCGACTTCACAAATACAGATTCTCATATTCACAATGGTAAATGATACGGTTTAATTGCAAATGCATTTTAAGTTTTAACATCACCCATGCTGGATCCAGGGTCCAATTTGGCTGCTACTGGGGCTGTAACTTTTTAGCTAAGTTTGTAAGCATTTGAAAGGAAGACATAGCTACCCAAACACGCGACCCTAACCTTGTACATATATGTAAATGCATCTAGGAGACAGAATGATAGAGCTGCATAAACTAGATTTAAAGATAGATTTAAATAAACAAGAAAGTTGATTTTATTTATCAGGAAACATCATTTTGACATGAAACTTTACTTTCTTTTCAGGGAATTAAAAAAAAACAATACTCGTACCACAGGGGCGCCTTTCTAGAAATTTCAAAAAAAAAAATCAACCGCCGACTGAGCGTCTCTATCGACTGAGTTATTCAATGTGCAGCATGTTTAAAGGTGGGTATTTAGAATTTTCACATCACACCAAATTAAAATATATATATATGTCACTGAAATTTATATGAAAAAACAATACAAATCATCAGTAATTAAGAATCATAAAAATTACAAAAAAAAAAAAATTTTTTTTTTGATGGTATTCCCTTAAAAGGCTACGTAGCCTCTTAAGCTATTTTTAGATTTCCCGCCAAAATAAAGAAAAAAGCATTGTGGGAATGTTAAGTGACTTGCACGTGACTTATGACTATTAAATTCCATAACATAACAAACATTTAATTATTTTCCATAATGTCTAGAACTTCGGATGCTATGTTTGAAGCTTCGTCTGTATATTTCCGGTATGTAAATGAGCGAGTTGCTCATGTAAAAATAGACCGCGTTTCTCTTCAGTGTCAACCTGGGCTGTAGTAAATCTCTAATTTAACTAGCTGTCGGATGGTTTTCGACTACTGGGGTTTAACAGATGAAAATTATAAGGCTTTGGGAGTACAAGGATGATTTTTTTTTGTATTTTTTTGTAAAATTTTGTCCCAAAATCTGAAGGGCCACCTTTAACCCTCACTACTGAACACAATGTAACTATACACCATTTTCTCAAAGGCTTAACTCTTTACCAAACGACATAAATTTAGGTTTGTCCAAATCGAAAGCAGTGGCAGACGACAAAATAAAAGAGACAGAAATTTTGAAAATTGCTTTGTGAAGGGTAGAAAGCATTGTTGGAAAAGGAGAATTTCTCATTTTCCCACACTATTTTATAAAGGCTTCTTTCTCTGGGTCGTCAAAAGTAGGGATTGTGTGGTAATGGGTTAAGGTACATTCCTCTGCAAGATCTAGAGAGAGTTTTGTCAAAATCTGGAATATAACAGTGGACAGCAAAGCTCGTCTGCAAATGCTTTGAAAATGGACGAGTTTATAATTGTGTGGTTTGGCACAGAGCATCTTTGCTAGCCAAGGGTGACGATTAAATGTTCTTGCAAACGCTACCCTACTTAACGCAGCGATTTTCACCCTTGGCTAGCGGAGATGGGTACAGACTTGAGTCACTGGTCTGACAAATAGGGACTCGATACATCATCGTGCATCATTGCACCAAGCAAGTCATCACCTAATTATAGAACCATAAATATACATGTTGTCTGACAATCGACTGAGTAATGAGGTAGACTGGTCCTTTGACATACATCAAATTCAGCTTTCACTTAATTGTGTGTCTATAAAATCTATCTTGTCCAACAGTCGACTGAATAATGAGGTAGACTGCTGGCCTTTTGGCATGCATAGATATTGACTGATAGCAAAATATTTCGGCCCAGGTCAGCCTGCGTGGACTGCGAAGGGTGACCTGGGTCGATACCTTTTGCAGATTCATTTTGCCCCCTTTTCACAGATCATCATGGCTTATATAGATAAAACCTTTGATAAACACGCCCAATCAGATAGCCTCATTTTGCTATGACTCTTAAACTTTACTCCATAGATACTCATTTCCACATATTGCTTGTATGAGTCTTTGGAAAACATTGTGGCAAAAGGTGATATTGCTCGTGACGAGCAATTTCACCTTTTGTCACTATGTTTTCTATGCTATCAAAAGGTGTCATTTACACATAAGAAACAGCTTCATCGATGCTGTTATTTAGGGTCAATTAGAGATACCATAGAAATGCCTTACGGGGTAAAGGGTTAACAGAAGCTTACAGGTCATGTCTTTAAATACATTATAATACAACTCATTTCAGTGACTGGTCCGTCTTTAAAGGTACATTCTCACAAACAGGGAGTAAAAAAAAAATAAGATTCGATTGACTATAGAATTGTCCCGCCTGGGTATAAAGCTCACCGGTAAGCGTATCTGACTCGTGACGTAGTGGCGGCGAGTTCGATAGCCGGTTGAGGCAAACTTTCTTTCCGACGATTTTTCGCCTCTCATCTCTGATGCATGTGGGGCAATTAATGACTTGGAAAGAAAGCTGTGTCAGTACTAGTATAAAAAACCCAGAAAACAAAACAAAACACATGGATTCTTTTTTCTTTGAAATCATGAAAGTTCAAACTTGCACACAAAATCTGTGCAAAGATTTCAACTGTATTAATTTTGTAAAGTTCTTCGCTGTACCCAGAGGCGACAAGTCAAAAAGTTCAATCGCTTTGGGGACATTCATCTGTATTAGCTAAAGAGTATAGATCAATAAGCCGATGACAAATATAACCAAATGAATAAAATTTTAATTCTATACAAGAAATAAAACCGGGAAATGTGATTTAGTCCTGTCATAAACGGTTAATAATTAATTCACGTTTAGACCAGAACAAAGGGGCACACATTAATGGTCTGTGCACGGACGATTACGTCTGATCAAATATTGATGGAAATTCGTCGGAGCATTTTTACTTTGTTCGAAGTAGGCTGCACATCAGGGAAACCTTTCTCTAAAATGCATACGCAGTTAAGGTAAGCGAGAATCAAACCAGAAAACAAGTTTCACTGAACTGCACAACTTTACAAATTCAGTAGATATTGGCATAACTTTATGCCATCACATACCTTCAGGTAAAGCAAGGATCGTATGTCGTTGGTTTACTTCAAAAACGTCGTAACTCCAGCTTGTAACAAGCTGGAGTTACGACGTTTTCGAAGTACACCGACGATGTGTGCTTATCTTTCCAAAAGCTACCCAATCACGTAATTTACAGGTATATGGAGTTTTGGAAAGCAAATATAGAGTCTAGAAACAAATTTAATACCAATTTGATAGTGGTGTCCTTGGTTATGAGGTTGAGTGTCGCCCTCGAAACCATAAGTTCCTGAGTTCGATACCTGTTTGAGGGGTGGGGTGTCAACTTTAGTAGTGTTCATTGACCTACACATTCGGCGCGAGTACTGATGTACTACTATACCAAAGAAGCGGAATTGAGAGAGATATTTACAATTTGTGAAAACTTGTTTCTCAATCAATGTAAAATAAAATGTTTAAATTTTTCAAAAGTGCATTATCCACTGATATTATTACGAATCTGATTAAATGTGTTACCGTGGTATCTCTCAAAGTTACAGCTGCTTATAGAAAAGTGTAATCTAAAACTATAACTGAAAAGTTGGCAACTCTTGTTGTAGTTTTAGAATACATTTTTTTCCTACCAGCATCTGGAACTTTTGACAGATTCCACTGTAACATATTTTTAGACTTATAATAATGTCCAGACTTTAAAATGGTACGAATGAAATTTGTCTCCAATTTGAAGCCCACACTATATACAGTTGGCAGCCAGTAGGCCTTTAAGGTAGGACATACTAGGCCTTTAACTCTTTTACCGATGTGGATGACAAAAGTAGCCTTTGTGTAGGGGAAACGACTGCATATTAAGATCAGACTACACAAGAAAAGCCGCCGATTGTTTCATGGCCTGACATCGTTTTCTACGTGATTTAAGACTATAGATCCATGACCAACGCGGTCTTTTTGTTCTTTTTTGATCCTTAAAACAGGCGGATACTGATCATGACGATGATGGTTACCAACATCGTCATCATCGTCGTCATCGTCATCATCATCATCAGCAGCAGCAGCAAAAGCAGCAGTATCACTGTCGTCATCATTTTCGTCGTCATCAGCATCAAAGTAATCATCGTCACCTTGGTCATCATCATCATAATCAACGTCATCACCGTCGTCATCATCGTCGTCGATTTCATCATCATCATCACCATCATCTTTGTATTATCATTATTTTTGGTATTTGAAACGAGATTACCAGCTACTTTTAAAGGGTGTGGAATTCATGATTTCGGCCCCAGCCTGCTTCGTACCAAAATCTATATTAACGGGTACCGGGTTCTCTTTCTCATGGGAGTCTGTCTTCATTGTCAAATCAAAGTTACACTATTACTTATTCATACGACCCATCATTCCCTTGTTCCATCTCGATACTTGATGATCAATAAAAATACGGGTGATTGGTCCCCGGCGTCGAACGCTTTATGCTATGTTTTTGAACTTCTGAGGCAATTGGCGAAGAGTGTAGATCAAGATCAGACTGCACATACGTGCAGTCTGATCTTGATATACACTCTTCGATGAGAAGTCAATAAATGAATGTTACTTTACACATTTCAGATAGAAGACGAGTGTCCAAAACAAAGGCTTATGCCGTAGATTGTCTTAAAAAAGCCGGATAAAGGATAGTGTCTATAAATATACAGTCATCTTATTGTTTCCCTTAGTTACTGTTGAAATCTCACCGCAGACTTCTTTGTTCTCAAGTGAGTTTATTCCTTGGAATCTAGGGAGACCTACAACTGATTCTTGTAAAATGGTAATTATTATTATTATTATTATTATTATTATTAATTTATCTTACTTTTTTTCTAAAATTCGAATGTCGTAAAAAATCTTTGTAAAAAATAGTAGTTAATTCTAATTGTCATCTGACAGTTTAGCTCAGTGGTTGGCTTGTCTGACTCCTGACCTGGAAGTTGCGGGTTCGATACCCGATTGCAGCGACCCTTCTTTCCGGCGATTTCTCGCCTCTCACCTCAGATGCACGTGAGAAAAGTAGCCAGTGGCTTTGGAAAGAAAGTTGGGCAAGTACTGATGTGAAAAAGCCAGGAAAGACATGGGTGCGTCACTGACCGCCATGATATGACCAAATCTGCTGAAATGGCGTTAACCCTTTCCCAAAGAAGCCCTTGTTTTTATGTATCTGCAGTACAAGTCTTTTGAAAACACTGTGGGAAAAGGAGAATCAGCCCATTTGGATAATTTTCTACCATTGTTATGAAAGTTAAAATTGTCGTCTGCTAACTCTTTCAGTTTAGAAGAGTCTAAAACTTGTCATATGGGAAAGGGTTAAACTCGAATACAAACCTATATAAATCTAATTGAGAGGGGCCCTTCGCCGCGCAGTGGTAAAGTTTATAGGACTCGTAACGTGGAGGTCCCTGGTTGAAGTCTCGGCGGAATTCTACGTGTTTCGTGGGAGTTTCCTTGCGCAAGACAGTAAAACGCCCCAGCAATGTACTGGTGAAACCCGGGATATACATAAATATGTGAGCCATCGTAATGATATGACAAAAATAATGTTGAAAGCTGCTTTTAGTCAATAACTCGGTTATTACTAATGAGTGATAAATGTAGTTTACCTTTCTAAGTAATGTCCTTTGACCCATAAAAACGAAGCAATTTTGATTGATAAATACATGTAGCTAGAAAGCCAGACAAATACATTTTTCATCCAATCTGTTGGCTGGAATACTGCTCTTCTTATTTGTAGCGTGAATGCATCTCGATCCACATCGGTCAAGCCGGGTGCCAGATAGGCAATGCATGCTGGGAACTTTACTGTCTAGAACACGGGATCCAGCCTGATGGTCAGATGCCCAGTGACAAAACCCTCGGGGGTGGAGACGATTCCTTTAACACGTTCTTTAGTGAGACTGGGGCTGGAAAACATGTCCCCAGGGCTGTATTTGTTGACCTGGAACCCACTGTTGTTGGTAAGCGAATTACTGAATATTTCGTCATGTACAATTTACCAGTGCCCAGTGCCCCATGCCGGCCAAAAGAAAAAAAGGTGGTAAAATGCACTCAAATTTGGACCATACCAAGTATAGCAAATGTAGTGAAGAGGACAGATTTATTATTGGTCGGTCCAAGTGTTAGTCACTTGCAGGGAAATTTTAAAACTAGGTGAAAATTTGCCATGTAGCTCTATCTTTCGTTTACTTTTTATCGGATTTTGAACTTCTTTTTCCTGCCAGCGACAAAGACTTGGAGTGGTCACAAAATATAACTGTCATCTTCGCAATAATTTCCATACTTGTAAATGTTATTAACTTAAATTCAGATGCATTTCTACCTTGCGAATAAAGAAAATGTTCCAAGAACAGAACAGAGTAATGAAATAGTGGGCCACGGATTAAATCGAAATCAGATGGTGAAGTCAAATTCAAATCGAGGCGGAGGCGAAGGCAAGGCTTTCTCCCTACATTATCTCCCGTTAGACGGCATTCTACAAATACACAAATACACATCTATCTAATTTGGGCATCCTTGGTACAGAAGCGGACTACTTCTCTACGTGACAACCGTTACTTTGAATTTCAAACTGAAATAAACGTTTACTCAATAAAACGCTACCTAGTGCGATTCATTTAGCTACGATCTGCAGTTTAGAGAAATCTGAAGCTAAAACAGGCCTGGTTTCTCCTCAGACGGATTGATTAAAACCATTTTCACCATTGCTACTTTATTGCGCGAAATACAACAATCCCCCAATATTGAGGGGAAAAAAGGGGGGGGGGGGGCAACGTCCTCCTAGAATAAATAATCGAAACTCTTTGTTTTGTCCATCTCGTGAGTCGTCTCTTCGCATCATTGAAATCAACGTGCGTGTGGACGGAGCTGTTAATTAATTCATTAGAAACAAAATTAATTGAGCCATGCTCTGTGAAAAAAGGGGACTTAATCCGTCTGCCAAAAAGTATAGACCTGGGTCCGTATTCGCCAACCATTCTTAGAACATTCTTAATCTTATTCTTCAGAATTTTGTCAATGTGAAAGTAACAGAACTTCTGATTGGCTAAACCAAATGGTTTAGCCAATCAGAAGTTCTGTGTTACTTTCACAGTCGGGAAATCTTGAAGAATAAGACCAAGAACGTTTTCAAGAATGGTTGGTGAATACGAACCCTGGTCAGCCTGCTTTAGGTCAATTTTGTTCATGTCAAAGGACCAGTATACCCAATGATTCGGTCAGTTGTGATACGAAATGGATCTTACGGATCCATAATTATGTGATGCCTTACGGGGATGTATTAACCCATTACCACACGAGAAAATTTTAGACTGGTCCAAATTGAAAGCATTTGCAGATGACAAAATATAGGTGACTAAAAAATTGAAATTTATACTGGGAAGGGTAGAAAACACTGTGGGAAAAGGAGAAAATGCTGGTTACCAGCATTTTCTCCTTTTCCCACAGCGTTTTCAAAAGGCTTCTTTCTCAGGGGCGTCAAAAGTAGGGATTGTATGGTAATGGGTTAAGCCCCTTTGTCTATTGCGTGGATCAATTGTATCACGCATTTCTAAGAAGATCAATAGATTTCATAAAGACCTTTTCTTGTCAAATGGTAGACCAGAGATCATTATAGAATCCCTGGGTAGACCTAGAAGTAATATTTCAACGTCATCAACTCGTAACGTTCTAGTCGATCTGCGGCAGCTCCAGTAATTCGAAAAATATCGCTTTGACTGTTTTAATCGTCCCCGAGAAAGAAAGCTTTGGAAAACATTGATGCAAAAGGATAAAATGCTGATAACCAGCATTTTCTCCTATTCCCACAATGTTTTTCCACCCTTCCAAAATCTTTAAAGGCCCAATAGAGGCTAAAATATCAGTGCAGGTGCTATAGCACATTTAAATAATTCCATGTACAAGTATGAGCAAAGCGGTTTCATACAAAAGTATGATTAGTTTTTTTTTTCATACCTCCACGAAAAAAAAAAAAATCTCTTCATTCCTTATAATTTGATTCTACAGACAACATACACTCACGGAAAAATTCAATATGCATTCATTTTCTTTATTTTTAAATCTAACGTTGGAGTTTCTAAAGCCTTCCACTCATATTTATATGGCCCAAGAATACAATAGGGAAGCAGTTTTCCGATCCCCAATACTGAAAATTAACCAATAAAACGAAAGTAAATGAACACAGCAGCGTGTAGGACCCGCAAATGTAACCTTTAGCGAAATAAGTTCTGGCACGTGAATTTTCTCTTTTTCATGGAGCTATGAAATATTTTGATGTCCATTCAGAACCCGCCAATGTTCATGAAAACAACTGATATTAAATGATAAGGGAATAGCATTTAAAAGATAAAGAATATAGGCTGGATAGATTCAGGAATATAATAGAAACCATGGTAAGCATGGATAATATTTCGTTTGATTGAAAATTATCTGATTTCTATTGCTTTCAGATGAGATTAGAACTGGTACCTACCGACAACTGTTCCACCCAGAACAGTTGATCACTGGTAAAGAAGATGCCGCCAATAACTACGCTCGAGGTCATTACACCATTGGTAAGGAGATTGTTGACTTGGTTCTGGACAGAATTCGGAAGTTAGCTGACCAATGTACCGGTCTGCAAGGTTTCCTCATTTTCCACTCCTTTGGTGGGGGTACTGGATCTGGCTTCACTTCACTCCTGATGGAACGTTTGAGTGTTGATTATGGAAAGAAATCCAAACTGGAGTTTTCTATCTACCCAGCCCCACAGGTTGCCACAGCTGTTGTTGAGCCCTACAACTCTATTTTGACCACCCACACGACCCTGGAACATTCTGACTGCGCCTTTATGGTGGACAATGAAGCAATCTACGATATCTGTAGACGTAACTTGGACATTGAGAGACCCACCTACACCAACCTGAACAGACTGATTGGTCAGATTGTCTCCTCCATTACTGCTTCACTCAGGTTTGATGGCGCCCTCAATGTGGACTTGACAGAGTTCCAGACCAACTTGGTACCCTACCCTCGTATCCACTTCCCTCTGGCTACCTACGCCCCTGTCATCTCTGCCGAAAAGGCTTATCATGAACAACTGTCTGTTGCTGAGATCACTAATGCCTGTTTTGAGCCAGCCAATCAGATGGTAAAATGTGATCCACGTCATGGTAAGTATATGGCCTGTTGTATGTTGTACAGAGGTGATGTGGTACCCAAGGATGTCAACGCCGCCATTGCTACCATCAAGACAAAGAGAACCATCCAGTTTGTAGACTGGTGCCCAACTGGCTTTAAAGTGGGCATCAACTATCAGCCACCCACTGTTGTACCTGGAGGGGATCTGGCCAAGGTCCAAAGAGCCGTGTGCATGTTGAGTAACACCACAGCTATTGCTGAAGCTTGGGCTCGTCTGGACCACAAGTTTGACTTAATGTATGCCAAGAGAGCTTTTGTCCACTGGTATGTGGGAGAAGGTATGGAGGAAGGAGAGTTCTCGGAGGCTCGTGAAGATTTGGCAGCCCTGGAGAAAGATTATGAAGAGGTTGGAGTAGACTCGGTGGAAGGTGAAGAGGGTGGGGAAGACGATGATGAATACTAAAATAAGTCAGAACCTGACACTTGTAAATGGCCGTGACTGTATTTAATCCGTATGACCTAAATGCAAGTTAATAGTAATAAAGCCAAGCACTGGCAAAAGGGGTTAAAGGCATCGCTGTCTTGAAATAAAGCAAACAAGCCATTACATAATTATAGATTCATGAAATCTATTTTGTGTAATAACAGGCTTAATCCTTAGAGTATTATGGTTTCTTTGGTGAGCAAAAGATTTACCAGAAGGAAAAAGTTTTGACCCAGGTCAGTCTGTGCAGACTGACCAGAGTCGAAACTTTTTACAGATGCATTAAATACCTTTTCACAGATCATAGCTCGTATATTCATACATTGTTTTTTGCAAGTTGACAAAAGCAACTACTTTTCATTTCATGACTAGAATATTACTCAAAATTCTCCGACAGTGTGCATCAATGACCAGACTGCAAGGTCTTCATTGTAGACCAAAGTACCTTATGTCAGTCATTGTATGTACTATGGTTAAATCTAGAAAAATAATTCAATAATACATATTGAAAAAGAAACTCAATACTTGTCAAGTGTTGCCTTATCATCTTAGAGATCAACACGCCAACTCAAAAATCTTGATTGATGCATTATAAACTTGCTGTTGGTACTTTTCGTTTTGCCCCCGGCTCAAATTGAACATTACCTCTAGATTTAATCTTAAATTCTCACACCATAGTACTAGTAAGCACCTGATTGATCGAGAGATGCTGTCTAGGCCTATCAGAGGGAAGTACTCTGGTATAGGAACAAGTGCAAAACATAGAATTATCGGTAAATGAGATCTATGAGCATATTTTACAGAGAAAAAAAAAGGCTTCAGCTTTTGGGAAGTAGAGATAGAAAAATCAATGGCTGTATATATGAACAACAATAGATTTATTAACATCGTGTACAACCTATAATAATTGACAAAAATAGCAATATTCATAACTCTAGGATAAACAAGAGCAATGCACTGCAACTAGTTGGGACTTCAACAAACAATCCCAAGTTTTAAATGAAACAAGCCGAAGAAATAGGAATTTTGAGACATTGTGGGGAAAAAGAGAAAATGCTGGTGACCAGCATTTTCTACTTTTCTCACAATGTTTTCATTCTTTCAAAAAAAAATTCCATCATTCCAGTCATATTAAAATTATCATCTAAAAATAGTTTTAATTTGAAAAAGTCTAAAATTTTGTCCTCTATAAAAGGGTTACAGCTCAATTTTGTTTTCATATTGAATGGTTACCACTATTTTCTCCTCTTTCCACAGTGTTTTCAAAAGCAATCCTACCCAGCATTGTAAAAGCACAAACATTTGGTACAAGTTTAAATATATAACTGAAGGTAGTAATTGTGAAATGAATTTATAAACTACTAAATCAGCACTACATGTATGTATAATGAGATTCTTCCAAGAACATTGCAGCAGATCAGAGCGATTCCATGAACCTCAATTGACAACAGCAGCTACTTTCTTCAAGACTCTTTTAAGTATGCTATTTAAGAAATAATCTTCTTTCTATCGTGGTATATCGTTCAATAAACCACAGTTGTGAGTTATGAGGCACAATAAATAATCCACGAGGGCGATAGCCCGAGTGGGTTATTCATTGCGCCTCATAACTCACAACGTGGTTTATTGAACGATATACCACGATAGAAAGAAGATTATTTCGATTCTAACTTGGCCAATTCTTAATGAAAGGAAAACAAGTTCAAACTGAGAGTAAAAACGCGGATGAAGATTATGTTCCATTGAATAACTCACTCACTGAATGACGTCACTTGCTATAGGATGACGTCACTCTACATGGATTGTCGCAGATTTTACCACGTTTTCATTGCACTGTGTTTATAGAGCCAAAGTCGCGTGTCATGTTAGAATTAGAAATAATCTTCTTTCTATCGTGGTATATTGTTCAATAAACCACAGTTGTGAGTTATGAGGCACAATAAATAATCCACGAGGGCGATAGCCCCAGTGGGTTATTCATTGTGCCTCATAACACACAACATGGTTTATTGAACGATATACCACGATAGAAAGAAGATTATTTCGATTCTAACATGGCCAATTCTTAATGAAAGAAGAACAAGTTCAAACTGAGAGTAAAAACGCGGATGAAGTTTATGTTCCTTTGAATAACTCACTCATTCAATGACATCACTCGATAAAGGATGACATCACTGTACATGGATTGTCGCAGATTTTATCACGTTTTCCTTGCACTGTGTTTATAGAGCCAAAGTCGCGTGTCATGTTAGAATCGTACTTAACTGATATAATACTTATATGATTTTAGCTACATAATCAACATTATCGTGTTATTGACATCAACAAAATTGTAACACATTATTTCAAGTTTTTTGGTGGTTTATCGAGAAATAACACTGGATTATACAGAAGATATTTGTTTTTGTCAATAAAGGATAAAAATTTATCTAATCTAGTGAACATCATTGGTGATATTTTTCATGAGTGGTGCAGCAACAAATGTTATCGATGATGTTCACAAGATAAATTTCGATCTTTCATTTGGGCATCCTGAGTACAGTACCAGACTACATTTCTATGCAACAACCGTTACTTTGAAATTAACGTTTACTGAAGAAAATGCTACCTGGTGCGATTCATTCAGCCATGATCAGCGGTTTAGAGAAACCTGAAGCTAAAACAGGGATGATAAATGTATTGATAGAAGCCATTTTCTCCATTGCTACTTTATAGCATGTATTACTACAATCTCCCCAATATTGGGGGGGAGTGGTGCGTCATATAAGATAGGTGGAATCTTTGAAGAATATGACATGCGAAAATAACCAAGTTAAACTGCATGGATTTATGCAAATTAACCCTTTCCCAAACAATAAATTTTAGACTCTTCAAAACTCAAAGAATTTGCAGACAACAATTTCAAATTTGATACAAATGGCAGAAAGTTCTCTAAATGGGTAGAAAGCACCGTGGGAAAAGGAGAAATTGCTCGTTGCGAGCAATTTCTCCTTTTCCCACAGTGTTTTCAAAAGACTTGTACTGCAGACACGTAAAAACAAGGGCTTGTTTGGGAAAGGGTTAACCCATTACCACACAATCCCTACTTTTGATGCCCCTGAGAAAAAAGCCTTTCGAAAACACTGTGGGAAAAGGAGAAAATGCTGGTAACCAGCATTTTCTCCTTTTCCCACACTGTTTTCTACCCTTTCCAGAACAAATTTCAATTTTTCAGTCACCTTTATTTTGTCGTCGGCAAATGCTTTCAATTTGGACCAGTCTAAAATTTTCTTGTGTGGTAATGGGTTAATTGGGATGGTTGATATGTACACACAATACCTGCATTACCCAAAGGTATGATCTGACATAAAGTTATAATAATATTTACTTAACCCTTTACCAAAACAATCCCTGATTTTTACAAGCCAGAGGAAGAAGCCTTCTGAAAACATTGTAGAAAAAGGAGAAAATGCTGGTAACCAGCATTTTCTCCTTTTCCTACCATATTTTCTATGCTTCTAAAGTCAAGTTTCATAAACGCTTTCAATTTGCTTTCATTGTGAGTTATGAGGCACAATGAATAAACCACTCAGGCTATTGCCCTCTTGGATTATTTATTGTGCTTCATACCTCAAAATTGTGGTTTATTGAATGATAAACCATGATAGAAAGGAGATCATTTCTTGAATGAAATTCTTTCTGTCAGGAAACTATAATAACATACATGTATTCATTCCTATATGGCATAAATCTAGAATGTGCTTGTAAAAATAAATCTGAACCTAAGTAATAAAAAAACTTAAAATTCCACAAGTTTGTAGAAATCAACTGAATATATTGGCAATGTTGGCCTGTCTTTGGCACGACTCATAAACAAAGATAACACGAAACATGAAGTCATACTAATCAAATACAACCTTAACAATGCCCATTCGCTCTTTTTGCTGAAAAAAATAAAACTAAATTTAATTATCTTTTTCAGACAACTCGCCAAGCTTTTGTGGACTGTGTCAGTCAAGATCAGACTACACAGAACATACAGTCTGATTCCTGATATGCACTGTCCACTATTTTTCTAAGGTTTCCAAAATGAATAATAGAAAATGGGAGTAACAATAAAACTAAGTGGAACAGGTTTATGAGATTCTATCTATCAAACATATTATCAAAATATGATGAAATTCCAAGAGAAAATTATTAATAAATGTCGTACAGTCATTATGGTATACAAAATTGGCTTCAATTTGTGGAATTTGCGTTCAAAATATTAAATGGGGGATATGCTAATTCTTTTCTTTTTTTCCATAAGGTTTTAAAAAGTTTTGATCCTCAGAGTATCGTAGTTAGAAAACAGGATTGTTTAGTACAGGATTAGTTTAGTTTTAAACATACTTATTTTACATCTATTGAGAAACAAGTTCTTACAACTTATACTAATCTCTCTTGATTCTGCTTCCTGGGAACTACACCAGTATTCGCGCCGAAAGTGTGGGCCAATGAAAAATCCCAAAATTGACACCCCCTCCCAGGTATCGAACTCAGGACCTTTAGGTTATGAGGCCGACGCTCTACCTCACGACCATGGAAACCACTAACAGAGCAATTGTTGCCTATCTACTTTTTCCTCAATGTTTACAAAAGTTTTCTTGCTCAGAGTCATTGAAACTTGGGATACCGTGGTAAAGGATTTAAAAAATCTCGTTGACTAGAAATTATGTACTATTTTTGTTTCATTAAGAACTTTGCCTGTTAATGCCCATGAAATAATCTCATTTCAATATGGCCTGTGTAATTTGGAGAAATGACCCTCCCCTACAAAATGACCCGGGTCATCATTCTACAAAGAGAAATGACACCAGAAGTCATTTCACTTTGTACAGGAATGACCTGAGTCATTATTCTACGTAGAGGATCATTTCTATACGTAGAATACTGACCCGGGTCATTCCTCTACCAAGAGAAATTACCAATGGGTCATTCCTCTACGTAAACAAATGACCCATGGCTCATTTTGTAGGGGAGTGCCATTTCTCAGCAGTACACCTGCAACACACGAAAAAAGGCATTTGCATAAAGTCTCGTCTCTGATCAGCTTGCGCTGTCCATGCAAGGGCTAATCAGGGACGACACTTTACTACTACATTAGATTTTGTTCTTCATAGACTTGTGCAAAACAGAAAAAAAACCAGAAAGTGTTGTTTCGGATAAGTCTGTGCGGATTGCACAGGCTGCGTGATCCGAGACAACAATTTACACAAATGCCCAGATGTCCTTTTTCATAATTATGTTGCAAGCCATATCATACAATTACAATGAACAATCTTTACCCGTTTCCACAAAAACACAACCCTTTACCACATACTTCCCAGTTTGACCAAACCTGAGGAAGAATACTTCTGATGATGCTGTTGGAAAAGGGAAAAAAAAAAAGACAGTAACCAGCATTTCTCCATTGCTCATTACTTTTTCCACCCTTCCAAGAGCAAATTGTAGAATTTGAGTTGGTCAATTTAACCTTGTTATGTGCAAATGCTTCCAAATACGAGCCAATCTATGTCATTTGGTGAAGAGTTGACTGGGCAATTATCTATAGGCCAGTAAGCTGGTACATCAATTTGCCACTGTTATATGGTACAGTTCACCACATCATCATGGTATGTGGCAATGACCTTCTGGTGATCATCTTGCAGAATCTTTTTTTCACACTGTTGACTGGGCATTCCACTGGATTTAAATTTGGTCCATAATCTGGCTCTGTTATCTGGTACAGCTCAGGACATCAATGTGGCATCATTGTACATTTGGCTATCACATTGCAGCATCTTTTATCGAGCCCTGTTCGCTAGGTGGTGCATTGGCATTAATATTGGTCCAGAATTGGGCACTGTAATCCCTTTACCATTTAATGATGACTTTCAATGACCCTGAGGAAGTACCCTCTTGAAAACATTGTGGGAAAAGGAGAAAATGCTGGTAACCAGCATTTTCTCCTTTTTCCACAAAGTTGTCTACCCTATCAAAGAAAAATTGCACACCATTCGAGCCAATTTGAAATTGTCGTGTGCAAATGCTTTCAATTTGCATAGGTCTAAAAATTTTGCCGTGTGGTAACAGGGTTATCTAGTAGAGTACAGGACATCATGGTTGTGACAGAGATCTTTTGGTAATCATATTGCAGAGTCTTTTATAACACTGTTGACCGGGCGGTCCACCAATAAATAGGTGACCATTTCCCCTTTGCCTTTGACAGTAACCATGCCTCGACATTCAAGCATGTAACCAAGTGGCTCCAGTATATTATACATGTCTTGTGTTACCTGTAATGAGATTACAAAAGAACATTGTACGCAGGTGCTCGTGCTATGTTGCAATTGCTTTTTCAGTCAGAGTTCAGTCCAAAGAAGCATTCCCCTAAGGTATTCCATGTGCCCATGGACATCCACATTTTCCACATTTTCAAAAAAAAAAAAATCTCAGCACTTGAAATTTGTTTGTTTACCTCCTTTTTTCTTTTTCATTTGATGAGGTCAAATGACAGCCCCACCCACTCCTGAAAGAGTCCAGGAAAAACCCTGCAATGAATATTTCAGGGTTTTTGACTTTTATTGAATAGGTTCCCTTGTTTTGATAGTAACTAGGTAACTAGTCCATTTTTTAATTCAGTATCATCAGTAATGACATCTATGTGAGAAAATATCAAAGGTTTCTTATGAGAACCAAAATGCAGAATGCTGATGACAACAATAGTAATGACGATTCTGGGGAAATTTTAAATTCATGGAGTAGAAACTCAATAGGCCCCTCAAACTCTTTACCACACGACAGAATTTTAGACTGGTTCAAATTGAGAGCATTTGCAGATGACAAAATAAAGGTGACTGAAAAATTGAAATTTGTTCTGGGAAGGGTAGAAAATACTGTGGGAAAAGGAGAAAATGCTGGTTACCAGCATTTTCTCCTTTTCCTACAGTGTTTTCAAAAGGCTTTTTTCTCAGAGGCATCAAAAGTAGGGATTGTGTGGTAATGGGTTAAGCCTTTACCACACAATCATGAGTTTTTAACATGCCTTAACCCTTTACGCCATAAGGCATTTCTATTGTATCTCTAATTGACCCTAAATAAAAGCAAGGATAATGCTACATGTATTTCTTATACATGTGTAGAGTACTCTATATGACACCTTTTGATAGCATAGAAAACCTTGTGACAAAAGGTGAAATTGCTCAGGGTTAAGAGGAAAGCTTTCAAAAACATTGTGGGAAAATGTTGTCTACTCTATTAAAGACAGAGACAATTATGAATTTTGAGCTGCATCTAATATATAGTCTTTAAGGTAAGACCTGTGTAATGCACTTCCGGTGAAGATTTGGCAAAAATTCTAATTGGTTGTTAAATAAGGATAAATAAGGATTTATGCAGAAAAAATATTTTTGCACATTTGTAACGGATCAGAAATTCCATTTATGTCTATCTTGAAACTATTTTTTGATACTTTTGTTTGTTTTCTAAAAAGGGAGATAATTATTATCTCTTTTTCAATTGAGAATATAGCGGTTTTAGATTTATAAATGATAATTCAAAGTGGGAAAAAATGGAAAAAATGAAAAGGTGAAAGTAGTTCAATAATACTCATTTTTAATTATAGCTAATTTTGCATGATGATATTTTAGTGGAAATAGATGTTTTCCATTACACAGGTCTTACCTTAAATACTTTCAATTTTGTCATGTCCATGATTTTGTCATGTAGTATTAACTCTGAAGAAGACAGCTTCTAAAAACATTGTGGGAAAAGGATAAAATATGGTCGACAAACTTAACATCTCATGAATAAAGTGGAACTGTAATCACATTTAAAGTTTTATTATAATCCTTGATTCCGAGATTTTCCATACTATTCGCTGAGATAGAAATCGGAAAACAGGTCTATGAATTTAGAATCAAAGCCTTAACCCATTACCACACAATCCCTACTTTTGACGCCCCTGAGAAAGAAGCCTTTTGAAAACACTGTGGGAAAAGGAGAAAATGCTGGTTATCCAGCATTTTCTCCTTTTCCCACAGTGTTTTCTACCCTTCCAAGAACAAATTTCAATTTTTCAGTCACCTTTATTTTCTGGTCTGCAAATGCTTTCAATTTGAACCAGTCCAAAATTTTGTCGTGTGGTAAAGCCTTGATGGTCACCTCAATATCACCTCAGAACAACTTTGCCAACTTTACCTGAATATACTCTGGTATCCCTGTGCTATCCATTCTACTAGCTACATTGACAGTGTTTCCCCAGATATCATAGTGAGGCTTCTTTACACCGATCACCCCAGCAACAACAGGACCAACATTCATGCCTGCAATCGATGAAAACTTAGTTATCCAAATAAATGGTGACATCCCCCCCTTTTTTTTAACTAAACTTTTAACCAAACTTTTATCACCATACTATACAGTATTTTGTTTTGTAGATATATTTCAATCAAATAATTATTTGACTTAATCGAAAGTCGGCAACTTGTGTACAATTCAATCCCAACACATAAACTAACAAACAAAAAGTTTGAATGTGCATGAAATATCTCTTAACACTTTACCAAACGATGAAATTTTACACTAGTCCAAACTGAAAGCACTTGTAGACGACAAAATAAACATAACTAAAAAATTGAAATTTTATTTCCAGTAGGGTAGAAAACAGTGTGAGAAAAGGATAAAATGCTGGTAACTAACATTTTCTCCTTTTCCCAAGATGTTTTCAAAAGGTTTCTATCTCGGGGATAGTTTGGTAATGAGTAACGGGCATTTTTAATGATGATTTTAGCCAGAATTTTACAATGAGGCAGACAATAATTGTGACAGCCTTTAAAAACATCGTAGGAAAAAGAGAAATTGCTGGTCACCAGCATTTTCTCCTTTTCTCAAAATGTTTTCTCCCCTTTCATAAACTAATCCCAGCAGTTGGGCAATATTCAGTTTGTCATTGGCAAAATACTTCCAAAATCAAAGACTCTGAATCTTTTTTTTGTTTGCAGAGGACAGAGCTATAACTCTTTTCCACACGACAATATTTTAGACTGGTCCAAGTTGAAAAAACATCCTGAAAATGTATTAACTCTTTACCAAACGATCCCGACTTTTAACGACCCTGACAAAGAAGCCTCCTGAAAACATTATGGGAAAAGGAGAAAGTGCTGGTAAGCAGCATTTTCTCCTTTTCCCACATTTTTTCTACCCTGCAGGAAACAAATTTTAATTTTTGTGGTATGTTTAATTTGTCATCTGCAAGTGCTTTCAATTTGGACCAGTCTAAAATTTTGTAGTTTGGCAAAGATCGAGTTAAATGCAGCTAAGATGTTGGTATCTGTGTCTAAAAAAGAAGAAAAAAATGTGGGAAAAGGAGAAAATGTTGGTTACCAGCATTTTCTCCTTTTCCCACAATTTTTTCAAAAGTCTTCTTTCTCAGAGTCGTCAAAAGAAGAGTTTGTGTGGTAAAATTAATGGTTAAAAGGTTAAAAAAAAACAATATGTATGATGGAACAAATGAAACAGATTATAGTAGATCTACTTGCCTACTCTCATCTTGAAATTATTAAAGGAATGTTCATTCACACTTTTTAGTTGATCTTTGATTGCAAATGCATATTCTGTCAAGGCCACCACATGTCTCATGTCCTTGTAGTTGGTCTCAGGTGTGAGCCCACTGGCAGCCATATATGTGTACCCAATGGTTTTTATTTTCTCTATGCACTTAAATTTTGGATCTTCCAGGATCTGTTCAAATAAAAAAAAGCTCAAAATTTATCTACTCATCATACAAAATTTATACCTTATTGTACAACTGTCACTTTTCTATACACATGTACATGTGAATCATTCAGAAAAATCTGAATGCTGTTTCAGCACTTATTATTTGTCTAATTCATACATCTTATAAAATGTGCATATATGCAGAAAATAAATTTTTGAAATCACACTTTTTGTTGGCTTAACCCTTTCCCAAACAATCCCTGGATTTTACGACCCCGAGATAGAAGCCTTTTGAAAACATCGTGGGAAAAGGAGAAAATGCTGGTAACCAGCATTTTCTCTTTTTCCCACAATGTCTTCTACTCTTCTAAAGTCAAGTTTCAATTTTTGAGTCACTTTTATTTTGTCGTCTGCAAATGATTTCAATTTTGACCAGTCTAAAATTTTGCTGTTTGGTAAAGAGTTAAGCAATTTTCAGTGTCCCTCAGGTTGCTGGTCTGCTATATAGCTATACTTTTGTCATCAAAGGGATATCTTTACTTTCATCACCATACGAACATCTACACGTAAGACATCAAATGGATTTCCATGCGTATGAAACGAAGTATATATAACTACTTTTGTCATGAAATAATCATCTTTTCTTGTGCCATCACACAGATTTGTATACTAATGTCACCACAGGTATTTCAATACTTACATGATCAAACTGATATCTGTGTCATTACATGGAATATCTACATTTATTAAAGTCTGTTAGTAATAATAGTAACATTTTGTACCATAAATGGTGCAATATCAGTGTCACGCGAGGGCTTATATGCCGGGACTGATATCGGACATCCAGCCCGTTGATAAGATATTTTTCCTAAATCTTTAACTCGCAAATAAAATAATGTTCTAAAAACATCTGTGAAAAAAAAAATGGCTGAATCAGTCTACCAGTCCATAGCAGACAATTCGTCAGAACTGTATACAGACAACGATTGGATCGCAAAACGAGCAAAGACACGATAAATAGAGAATGGATTGTTGTTGTCTTGGATAGGGAAAGTTTATCAGGTAAAGCATGGTGTCTATAGGCCAGTGCTTCTACGAATTTTATCCGTTGAACCAGGGAATCTGAGCCTTATCAAGTTTCACAATCCAAAGCACAAACCATCTATTCTATTTATCCTGTTTGTCATTTTTAAAAGATTACATACTTAACTCTTTACCACACGACAAAATTTTAGACAGGTTCAAATTGAAAGCATTTGCAGACGACAAAATAAAGGTGACTGAAAAATTGAAATTTGTTCTGGGAAGGGTAGAAAATACTGTGGGAAAAGGAGAAAATGCTGGTTACCAGCATTTTCTCCTTTTCCTACAGTGTTTTCAAAAGGCTTCTTTCTCAGGGGCATCAAAAGTAGGGATTGTGTGGTAATGGGTTAATTGAATATGGCTCGATAAATCACACATATCGACATCTTTTTAATTATTAATAAAGATGAAAAACTGTTTATTTAAAATGTCCTTATACTGTTTATGCAGCTCCGATAGTGATGATACAGGATGACGTCATGAATGTGACATTTGCCCAAAAGTTGTGTCAAGTAAAGACAAGAATTTCTCTGTTTTAAGTGTTTAACTCCTTACCACAAGAGACAATTTTGGACTGGTCCAAATTGAGAGCATTTGCAGACGACAAAATGACGGTGACTGAAAAATAGAAATTCGTTCTGGAAAGGGTAGAAAACACTGTGGGAAAAGGAGAAAATGCTGGTTACCAGCATTTTCTCCTTTTCCCCCAGTGTTTTCAAAAGGCTTCTTTCTCAGGGGCATCAAAAGTAGGGATTGAGTGGAAATGGGTTAAACATGTGAAAAAAACAAAGTAATCGAGTAAATGATAAATGAATGTAATAAATAGGTTATTACACTGCTGATGAGGGCCGGAGAGTGATATTGGCCCAACACTTTGAAATCTGTCCTCGGGCTAAAGCCCTCTGGGCAGATATCAAGGTGGCTGGCCGATATCACTCTCAGGCCCTCATCAGCCGTGTGATAACCTCTATGCATATCATCACATGGATATCTTAACTTATATTATCACAAAGATATAAATACTGACTTAATCACATAGATACCTGAATTTATCAACATTACATAGATATCTATACTTACTTCATCAAAATCAGCAATGATTTCATTCAGAAGCCTTAAGCACTCCACCCCCTCATTATTGCCTTCCAGCTCGATGTAGAACTCTGAGAAGTTTGTTATAGAAGCAAACATTACACAACAGCATTCCCAATCCTTGTAGTACATCTCCTGTGTACATATAACAGGGAAATTTTTTTTAACTCATTACCAAACGACAATATTTTTGGCTTGTCCAAATCAAAAGCATTTGCAGACGACAAAATAACAGTGACTGAAAATTTGTTTTGTGAAGGGTAGAAAACATTGTGAGAAAAGGAGAAAATGCTGGTTACCAGCATTTTCTCCTTTTCCTGCAATGTTTTCTAAAGGCTTCTTTCTCAGGGTCATCAAAAGTAAGGATTGTGTGGTAATGGGTAAAAACCCTTATCACGCTGAGTAAGTGAACTTTCAACCATATACTAGAAAAACATAAAATTTTGCCATTTCAACAATTTGTTTTGGAGGAGAGCTCTCTCCATATTGAACAGTGTAGTACAAAGATCAAACTGCAGGTTCTGTACAGTCTGATCTTGATCTACATTCTCTGCAGAAAGTCCTTCAGTCATGCTTGGCAGATAATATTGTAACCTTGTTTTAATTCAGGTCGCAGTAGCTCAGTCAGAAAAGGACTCAAGAACAGGGGTTCACTGGTTCAATCTCTCTGGCTCAGCCAATTTCTCTCCAAGGATTGATGATCTGTAACAGGATTCATTCCTCCCTCACCGAAGATCATTATTTTGATGTTTTTTGACATTCAGTGTGTGGGAAAGCACCCAGTGGTTTGGAAAGAAAATTGTGTTGAGAACTAGTAAAAGAAACTCCAGGAAAGCATAGATAGGTGCACTAGGTGCCACTGCATACCTGAAATTATGTTGAAATTGGTATTAATCACCATGGAATCAAAAATCAATCAATCTTCATTGAAATCATTTGCAGCGCAAATTAATTTAATATACAAAGTGTGAAATTTTTTATCTCAAAAGGTTGAAAATATTGTGGAGAAAGAAGAAAATGCTGTTTGATCTTGATCTACACTGTTCACAAAAGGTTCCTTGGGTTGCGTTTAGCAGCCTGAGGAATAAATGTAATACTTGGGGGGCAAGGGGATGATTAACAGTGAATATGTGGTAATCACTCAGTTGTAAGAAATACATATCATACAGACCTCTTCCTTGTTGGACTTTCTCTTCAGAAAATGCTCAGCAACATGAAGAGGCAGAATGTTTGCCACCAACTTCAGATTGTAAGCTCGTAAACTCTCCATCTCTTCTTTCTCATCTGTGGCCTGAAAACAAACATATCATGTATCAACCCATTACAGCAAAATGCAAACATTTGACGACCTTTGGAAAAGGGCCTGTTAAAAACATTGTGGAAAAAGGAGAAAATGACCAGCATTTTCTTCTTTTCCCATAGTGTTTAATCCCTATCTAAGAACAATTAAACCATTTGAGCCATACTGAAATTGTCATATGCAAATGCTTTTGAATTGGACAAGGCTAAAATTTTGTTGTCTGGTAAAGGGTTGAATGCAAAACATATCACATATCAAATGCAGAGGTATACCTTTAAAGATTCGTCTATACTTGTTTTCAGCCAGTTTTTAACCCGTTTTACTTAATCAAACTATGATAATTGTTCTTGTATCTTGATGCAAAATCTTGCTCTTGATGGCTGCGTGGATTACAAACAATAATAAATGCAATATGGACCCAGAATGGCAAAATGCACGGCTAGCCAATCAGAAGTTGCATTACTTTCAAAATCTATTTCACTAATTGAGCATATCACTGAATGTGACTTGATACCCACGCCAGTGCTTTGACAGAAACAAGCAATTGCTAGTATTTTGTAAACACACATGGAGGCTCACAAGGATGGACTATTGGACAAACAGGCTGATTCCAGTATACCCCCGAAAACATTTGATTTGTGGGGGTATAATAAACAGGGTCAAGAACAAAGCTACCTGAACTTTCCAGAGAAAGTCTAATCGAGCAGTGGATTCCACTTGTTGAGCATGTATAAACAGGATGAAAGTGAACAGGATTAGAACAACAATGGTCTCCCATTTGAGTGGTATCATAGTGCTAGCTGCCCCAATCTCCTTACTGAAATGATAGGAAAACAGACAGAATACAGATTATTATTTCATGCTTACTGGTAGATTATCGAGAAATATTGTTGAGCAGAATTTTCAATATTTCATGGTTACGATCAGTGAAAATATTGATTTTTATATTCTAACTCTTCAATTAAAGGTGGAAACAGTTGTTCCTGTGCTCTAGTTACCTTGTTTACCTCTTTACCAAACGGCAAAATTTTGAACTAGTCCAAATTGAAAGCATTTGCAGACGACAACATGAATGTGAATCAAAAATTGAAATTTTATTTGAAAAGGATACAAAACTTTGTGGGAAAAGGAGAAAATGCTGGTTACCAGCATTTTCTCCTGTTCCCACAATGTTTTCTAATGGGATCTTTCTCCGGGTCGTCAAAAATCGGGATTGTGTGTTAATGGGTTAAATGCACATGCCTCACAACCAGATGGAAATAAGATGTAACTTACCTTACATTTCTAGTACCTGATGTAATATTAGTATGTGTAGCAATGTGGAAGGGGTACCAGTACTCATGCCGTAACCACATGTGTCAGCAAATGTGTTTACCTCTTTACCACACAACAAAATTTTAGACTGGTCCAAATTGAAAGCATTTGCAGACGACAAAATAAATGTGAATCAAAAATTGAAATTTTATTTGAAAAGGATAGAAAACTTTGTGGGAAAAGGAGAAAATGCTGGTTACCAGCATTTTCTCCTTTTCCCGCAATGTTTTCAGAAGGCTTCTTTGTCAGGGTCGTTAAAAGTCGGGATTGTGTGTTAATGGGTTAACCCTTTACTCCACAGATGCTCATTTTGACGTATCAGCAACAGACTGCTTTTGAAAACATTGTGGGAAAAGGAGAAATTGCTCGTAACGAGCAATTTCTCCTTTTCCAACAATGTTTTCCACTCAATCAGATATTTGTATCCTCATTTGTCCATATCTTTGACATTATATCTTTATTTGCTGCTTAAATGGAAGAGCCTTAAATTGGCATATCAGGTAAAGGGTTAAATGCACATGCCTCACAATCAGATGGAAATAAGATGTAATTTACCTTACATTTCTAGTACTTGATGTAATATTACGATGTGTAGCAACGTGGAATGGGTACCAGTGCTCATGCCGCATCCACATGTGTCAGCAAATGTTTAACCCATTACCACACAATCCCTACTTTTGACGCCCCTGAGAAAGAAGCCTTTTGAAAACACTGTAGGAAAAGGAGAAAATGCTGGTAACCAGCATTTTCTCCTTTTCCCACAGTGTTTTCTACCCTTCCCAGGACAAATTTCAATTTTTCAGTCACCTTTATTTTGTCGTCTGCAAATGCTTTCAATTTGGACTAGTCTAAAGTTTTGTCGTAAAGAGTTAACCCTTTCCAAAACAATCCCTGGTTTTCACGACCCTGAGATAGAAGCCTTTTGAAAACATTGTGGGAAAAGGAGAAAATGCTGGTAACCAGCATTTTCTCCTTTTCCCACAATGTTTTCTACCCTGCTAGAAACAAATTTCAGTTTTTGAGTTACGCTTATTTTGTCGTCTGCAAGTGCTTTCAATTTGGACCAGTCTAAAATTTTGTCGTTTGGTAAAGAGTTAGGCCAATGAACAGTCCCATGATTGACATTATGCTCCCAGTAATCAAACTCGGGACAGTAAGGTTACAAGGCTGACACTCCTCCTCACCAGCTTGGATACCATTTGTATGTCAAAAGATCATTCTACTTCATGATTTAGTTGGCATTTTATTTTGTCACAGCACAACTCACATGTCGAGCACTGAGACAGTAAAGGGGTATACGACTCCCACCTGAGAACAATAGGGTGATAGAGAAACATAACTGTATCAAAAATACTTCAACTGTTCTTCACCTTTGTATGAAATCCCCTTTTGTTAGTGAACAACTTGTTCAAAATTTAAGTACATTATCTTCAGTAATGACACATAGATACTGTAAAATGTCAAAGCTTTCTAATAATTATGTCAAGATTTTTGCACAAGAATGAAACACAAACAACAACAATATTTCAATGCTTTCTTTGGAAAAAGCCAAGCAAACAATAAACTTACCCAACATTGGCTCTAAGGAGAAGATCTCTGTTGTCAAACAATGGATACAGTTCGACCTCCACACAGATAATGTAGACGGTGGCCAGAGTGACCAACAACACTAACTTTATAATACTGGAACCATGAACAAATACAGAGCTGCTCATCATGGCCAAACAAACACAGAATGTAATGTACTGAAAATAATCAACAAAATTGGTTATTTCTCTAAAATTAAAAAAAACCCTAGATAACAGATAAAGTAAACATGGGCCTGCATGACCAACTATGACTTTCATGTTCTAGTTACCTACGTAAAATGCGCATGACTCACAACCAGATGGAAATATTACATCATTTACCTAACATTTCTTGTGCTTGACATAATATTGTAATGTGTTGCTATGCACAGCATACACCACTGGGAATACCTGAAAAGAACTGTACTGAATTTTGATAAAGTTCAATAGATGAAATAAATTTTGATCTTTCACTGTAAAAACAAATATCCTTTATACCTTTCACTGAGAAATCCTATCATTAGACTCACCTTTTAGTTTTCATCTGCAAAAGCTTTCATTATAGAAAAGTCCAAAGCCTCTGGATACCAGCATTTTTTCCTTTTTCAAAAATGTTTTCAAAAGCCTTCTTCCTGAATGGTCATTATAACTCTGGACTGTGTGATAATGGGTTTATTTGTACAGTAAACCATTATTTCTTACCTCTGGAAAATGAGAAGTGGGTGTTTCCATATTGCATACAGTGATTTCATTGCCCATTGAAATCTCAGCCTGATATATCAAGGAAATATTCAGACTGCTCTCTGGAATTCTGTATAGTTTGGACAAACAGCTGGTAATACTTGTAAGGTCTAGAGTTAACTGTAAAATAAAGAATTAATTCTTTGTCATATTGCAGAATTTAGGACCTGCTTAAATTAAAATCATTTTCCTGCTGGCAACATATTACTTGTGAATCAAAATAATTGCAACAGTCTCTGAAACGCTAGAAAACATTGTGGAGAAAGTAGAAAATGCTGGTTACCAGCATTTTCTCCTTTTCCCGCAAAGTTTTCAAAAACTTCCTTTCTTGCAGTTGTTTAAAAGTCGGGATTGCATGGAAAGGGTTAGAGTCTGTATATCTGATTACATGCTATAGAAGAAAAATCATACATGTATATTGAAAAAAAAAAATTATGTGTAAATAATTTTTTTTTTCATAACAATTTAAAACAGACCAGTATTCCTGACTTCATTATTTACCAAACAACAAAACTTAAGACATGTGTACATTGAATTAAAGCATTAGCAGACGAAAATAAAACCTGTTTTAACCCTTAACCAATCGACAAAATTTTATCCTTGTCCAAACCGAAAGCATTTGCAGACTACAATTTCAGTATAGCTCAAATAGTGCAATACTTCTTTGATAGGATAGAAAGCACTGTGGGAAAAGGATATAAGGCTGGTTACCAGCATTTCTCCTTTTCCCCCAGTATTTTCAAAAGGTTTCTTTCCCTGGGTCATTGAAAGTCGACATTATTGAAGTTTTCTCTATGGGTTAAAAAATAGTTTTTGAAAAAGGAGTAAATGCTGCTTACCAGCAATATTTTCTTTTTCTATAATGTTTTCAAAGGCATTCTTCCTCTCTGGATTATGTAGTAAAGACAAGTGAAATCTAAAATTTACTTTTTTTTTATTTTCCTCTGCCTACGATTTTTTCATAAATCAACCCTTCACCTCACAATGACAGCTTCTAACGCCCCTGAAAGAGAAAGCTTTTGAAAACATTCTGGGAAAGGGAGAAAATGATGGTTACCACCATTTTCTCCTTTTCCCACAATGTTTTCTACCCAATTAAAGAAAAATAATTTGGTACGAGCTACACTGAAAACTGTCATCTGCAAATGCTTTCAATTCAGACAAGTCTAACATTTTGTTGTGCAGTAAAGGGTTAAAACTCAATGTTCATTAGACTAACAATGCAATTCAGAATGGCTGGGGACTATAGAACCATGTGAGAGTGTCCTTACCACAGGAAAGAATGCCACAGTGAAAGAGACTGTAACTGCCACTACAAGCACAATCTGTCGCAGCCATCTTGTTACGGCAATGGTGGACGCAACTGTCCTCAAACCTTTTGGAGTGCATTGTGAGATTTCTGATGCACTTAGTAGAAAAACACAACCCATGATGAATAAACCTATCATAAATATGATTGCCATGACAACAGATCTGAAATAACAAAGGTCAAATTGAGGTCAGCAAAGTTAAATGTCAAAACACAAAAGCAACATGTACATGTATATTACAAATGATTAATTTTGAAAACATCTTTGCTAGAGAAGGATAATCAAAACTATTTTGAATACATGTGAAACTAGAGCTATCACTAAACATGTTTATACCCCCACCAGCTCCTTGTCACAAAAACATGTCTTTGTCTCAGAATGCAGATTGGTTTAGTACAAAAGTAAGAGTTGAAAAAAAGTTCAAGGGGAGATAATTCTATAACAAATTGCAGCAGGGTCATGAAAATGGCACATGCACAACTTCATCTATATAGGAACCATGTGTGTAAATTTGATTTCAGTTCTTGAAAAACTGTAGGACTATTGTTCCTAATAAAATTTAACAATTGTGTCTACTGACAGACAGACGGACAGATAGCCATGGCAATTCCAATATACCCCCCTCCACTACATTGAAGGGGGTTGGGGGGTATAAAACTAATCTGAATACATGTGAAAACATGCAAGCTTTAGGAGACATTGTTTAACCATGCTGGTCAAAAGCATTTTCTCCTTTTTCCACAATGTTTTAAAAAGCTTTCCTGTCACAAGAGTCCTTAAAAGTCAAGATTTTCAGGTAAAGTGTTAGGTGAATAATAACTTCACTTTACAGAATAGAATACAGAATACTTTATTATCATTTGAACTTGTACACATACGGTTCATCGTTACATACATAGTTTTACTTAACAATGAGTATTGAAATATAACAACAATATATAAAATATCAACAACAAAAAGAGATTGAAAAAAAATCAATCAAAATTAAACTAAAATGCAGAAATAGTGTTACTGTGGGAAGTTTGTTTTAATTCCCAACATTATTTACTTCAATTTTTCTTTTTATGTTAGCTTTTTTGTAGAATATACCAATTCCATTTAGAGTTCTATTGTTTGTAGAGTTCAAAAGTTCTACCAATTTAAACACGTTCGGTCTTTTGTGGAAATATTTTTTAATGTAAATTTCTCTTAATTCTTTGTAAAATGGGCAAACCAGAAGAAAATGAAACTCGTCTTCAATATCATTCAAATCGCAAAGTGTACATATTCTTTTGTTACGTTCTATATTTCTATGTCGTCCTGTTGCAATCAATAATTGGTGTGATGAAAGACGTATTTTGGCAATTGCATTTCTATGCGTAGGAATGTTAATTTTAACTAGATAAGAGGACAGTTCAAAGGTATCCTTGACGTTTCTATACAAAGTTAATGATGTTTTATTGCTTATGTCATTGTACCAGTTATTGATGTAATTATCAATTAATCTTCTTCGAAATAAGGACACAAAGGACTTTAGATTTACAGATGAGGGGAATAACCTCAAATGACAATGTATATTATGGCTTGATCAACCAGATCAGAAACTAGTGTATGAAAGCACTCTGCAATTGACATTTCTGTAAACAGGAGTTTGGCATGCTCCCTTAGTGACGCGGTATATCGTTGTCAAGCCTGACAAGCTAACCAGGAAATGGTGTCAAATACAAAGAGAAAGAGTGTTCATTTCAGTTTTATTCTAGTTGATATTTTGCTCTAGGTTAATTACAACAATTTTTTAAAAATTTTAATAAGATTAATGACACAATAGCTGTTTTGATAATTTTGAAATAGACACAATCAAATTATCGCATGTCTATATCAAATTGTGTAAGACTCTTTTGCTTCCATGATGCCCAATGCTGCTTTTTCATTGGCCCATAAGACTTTGGAAGACCTGTCAATCAAAATTGGCAGAAAGTTCAATTGAAATACATCATCATAACATATTTAGACCCTAATTGATACTTTGCAGATACAGATTTATTTCCGTCTTGTCTAATTTAACCCTTTTCCAAACAAGCCCTGATTTTCACGGCCCCAAAAGAGAAGCCTTTTTGAACACATTGTGAGAAAAGGAGAAAATGCTGCCAATCAGCAGTTTCTCCTTTTCCCACAATATTTTCTGTTTATCAACAGTCAAGTTTCAATTTTTGAGTCATGTTAATCTTGTCTTCCGCAATGCCTTCAATTTGGACCAGTCTCAAATTCTGTTGTTTGGTAAAGAGCCAATCAGCATGAAATGGATATATCTGAGCTGAAAATGTATAGATATATGGTTTGGCATGAATGTAAATAATTACTAACTCTTTACCACATGAGAAAATTTTAGACTGGTACAAATTGAAAGCATTTGCAGACGACAAAATAAAGGCGACTAAAAAATAGAAATTTGTTTTGGCAAGGGTAGAAAACACTATGGGAAAAGGAGAAAATGCTGGTTACCAAAAAAGGCTTCTTTCTTAGGGGCATCAAAAGTAGGGATTGTGTGGTATTAAATGGGTTAATGAACTTACCTTGGAATAATGACGAGTTGAATGGAGCAAATCAATAAAAGCATGATACATGTACAGCCTACATGTGATATGTACATATTGTCTCGAACACAACAGAACTGAAAAATGGAAACATTATGTAATAAAAATGCCTAAATACAAACTATTATCTCTTAACCCTTTACCACACGACAATATTTTCGACCTATCCAAACTGAAAGCATTTGTAGACAGCAATTTCATTGTGGCTCAAATGATGCAACTTTTCTTTGATAAGCTAGAAAACTTTGTGGGAAAAGGGGAAAATGCTGGTTATCAGCATTTTTTCTTTTTCCCACAATGTTTTCAAAAGGTTTCTACCTCATGATCGTCAAAAGTCGTCATTGTGTGGTAAAGGGTTAAATGCATGACAAAATATTAGACCTGGCCAAATTGAAAGCATAGCTAATTTTGCTGACCACATACTGACGTAATGATACTTTTCTCTGAAAGCATAGAGAAGATTGTGGAAAAAAGGAGAAAACAATGGTTGGTAACCAGCGTTTTCTCCTTTTCCAACAATGTTTTCAGAAGTTGTCTTCTTCAGGGTAGTTAATACTCAGGATTGTATGGTAAAGAGTTAAAATGTTTTAACCCTTTAACAAAAAATCCTAGTTTTTTTGGATTCCGATGAATAAAGCTTTTGAAAAACTACATGTAGTCAGAGAAGGGAAAAATGCTGGTCTCCTTTTTCCATGATGTTGACAACTCTTCTGCAGACATATCCTATCATTTAAGTAACCTTGAACTGTCTCCTGCAAATACTTTCAATTTTGATAGTATATATTATTTTTTTTTGGTCTCCTAAAGAGTTTAATCTGGAAAATACTTTTCTCATGGTAATTAAAATTTCATACTCATTAAACGAAAAACATCAGTGATTCAAGAGCAATACATTATCAGTATGACAAGATATCTTGGAAAGTCCCGAAGGGAACATCTTTAAGGCAAAGAGAATAGAGGATAACTTTATAGTTATAAATCTTAAAATATCATGTTTTCATAGATGTTTTTGACAGATATTTTTGCTTACGATTGCTAGACAGTCTCTCTGAGACAATTTGCCGAGATTAGTAGCTTAGTCAGTATCATACAGGAGTTGAGAATAGGTGGTCACTGGTTAAATCCAAGACTCAGCCATTTTCTATCCAAGGATTTATGATAGTCATCTAGACAGGATTAATTTCTTTCTCCAATTTTTTGACGTTTAGGTGGGAAAGCAGCCAGTGGCTTGGAAAGAATATTGTGCAGAGTCCTGGTAAAAGAAACTCCAGAAAAGCATGGATAGGTGCACTGGCACTGGTGACATAATGGAGGTAATGCTTAAAACAGCATTAAATAACATACAATATGTGATACCATTATCCACACTATAGCTTGCAGTTAAAAGCTATAATTATGCAGAATTAGAGTCAAATACAAATCATTTTCACAATCTTTCAGTGACTCTTCACTATGGTACAAAACTTTGGACTTGTCCATATCTGTAGCATTTGCAAACTATGAACTCTTTACCAAACGACAAAATTTTAGCCCTGTCCAAATTGAAAGCATTTGCAGCCGACATTTTCAATGTGGCTCAGATGTTGCAATTGTTTATTGATAGGGTAGAAAACATTGTGGGAAAAGGAGAAAATGCTGGTTACCAGCATTTTCTCCTTTTCCCACTATGTTTTGAAAGGCTTCTTTCTCAGGGTCATCAAAAGTCGTTATTGTGTGGTAAAGGGTTAAAATTGATAGCGGCAAATCATAACTGGCCTAAAAGATGGAAAAAGCCTTAGATAGGACAGAAAAACATCGCAGGAGAAAGAGAAAATGCTGGCTACCAGCATTCTCACTTGAGTCAAATGAAAATTATACCACAGGTGAATCTTACCCTTTTTTCCAGCTCAGGTTTTCTGAATGTCAAGAAAAACGGTTTGACATATTCCGCTCTAAGCCTATCGACACTTCGAGCATCTATTGCACGGCCCAAATAATCATTTACTTCCTCCTCAGGGTCCTTTGCTTCCTGTTTGTCCCCGAAACCAAGCCTATGTAATATAAATAGATTAACCCTTTACCAAATGCAAAACTTTTATACATGTGCAAAGTAAAGCATCTTAACCCTTTACCAAACGACAAAATTTGGGATGTGACCAAATTGAAAGCATTTGCAGACGACAAATTAAACATTGATGAAATGATGATTTCTGTCTTTGATAGAGTAGAAAACACTGCGGGAAAAGGAGAAAATTCTGATTGCTGGCATTTTCTCCTTTTCCCACAGTGTTTTCCAAATACTTCTCGTTAGGGTCGTTAAAAGTCGGGATTGTGTGGCAAAGACTTAAGGATAACAACCCTAACTCTTTGGTAAATATCCTGTGACTCTGATGATTGCGTAAAGGCTATTTCACCAATCTTGACAGCTTACATCTTTTAATATGAAAGTTAGGGGCCTTCGATTCATTAATTTATCAGTAAATATCGTGTAACACTGATGTTTTTGTAAAGGTCAGTCAGTAAATTTCCGTCTTTTAACATGAGAATTAGGGGTTGTAGACCTTAAAGAGACCAGTCAAATGTATTTCAAACAACAGTATTTATCTTTGAATAGGTTGAAACATTATGTAAAAAGAATAAGATGAAATTTCCCCCTTTTCCACCTTTTTTTTTCAAAAGGCTTCTTTCTCAGGGTTGTTTTAACTTAGTATAGTGTAGTGAAGCTTAACACTTTCCCACACAAGTCTGATTTCTAAAGACCCTAAGGAAAAGACCTTTTAAAAACATTGTGGGAAAAGGACTTAGGACTGTGCGGTAAAAAGTTAACAGGGTTTCCTCCTTTTCCCACTTTTAAAAAGCTGTCTTTGTTCCCACCATATTTTCTACCTTTCCATACGCAAGTTTCAATTTTTGAGTCATGTTTACTTGGTGATCTGCAATTGCTTTTAAAATGGACAATTCTAAAACTTTGTCATCTGGTAAAGTGTTAAAGGCCCAGTAATGGTCAAAATATCAAAGCAGGTGTCATAATATATTTATATTAATAACGGTTAAAATTGTGGAAAATATTGAAGAGATAACAGATCTGTTATCCTGGGGTCAGGCTATATGTTAGTCACTGGCAAACAAAAGAATTTTAAAATCAGGCAAAAACTAAACAAGAGACACAGCCTCCCAGCAGATTTTAACCTAGTTTTAAAATCTCTCTGTCAGCCGCTTACACTTGGACCAATGGTACAATGACAGATCGTCATACTTTTAAATGATATAAGTTCAAATGCATTTAACCACAAGTCCTGCTTTGTTTACATTTGACGTTTACTGTTACTTTAAGGGACTTACTTTTCATGGATATTCGCATTGGTATCTTTGCCAAATCCCATTGTCTTAAGACCTTTATTCATCATGGAATTGCTGCCACTCTGTTTGCTCTTGGCCTGTTTTTGAGAATCCTGTAGGAAGAATGGTATGTTTGTATAGTGTTTAACCTTTTACAAAACAATCTTGACTTTTAATGACTTTGAGAAAAAAGGTTTTGAAAACACTGTAAGAGAAGAGTACTATGATGGTCCTGTATTGCTCACCTGAGTACCAAGCAGTATAGCTCTAAAATAAAGAGAAATACCAAATATCAAGGTTCAAGGCCAAATGATAATGAAACAAGAGCAGAAAATTGTCGCAATTTAACTTGAGACTTTGAAGTTTCATTCCAGACAAACAAGAAGTACTGTAAAAACGAAGATCAAAGTGGAATTACTCAAAATCTGTGCTAGGTAGAGTTAATGTTCTTGTGCACTGTACTCCATAGTACTGCAACGTAATACTGCAACAAACATGCATACCACATACGAAGTCATTCTAACTTGAGATGACAAAGTTATATTCCAGACAGGCACTAAATGCTGTAAAAATGACATTAAAAGGAAAATAACTCAAAGACAGCACAAGGTAGAGTGACAAATCTTGTGCATTGCACTTCCAAATATTGCAACAAACAAGCATACAAAATTTCAAGTCATTCCTACCTAGGTTTGCTCTGGACAAGCAAGAAATGCTATAAAAATGAAGGTCAAAGGGGAATTGGTCATGCTAGGGATTCTGACCTGTGACCCTATGCAATTTCTATCACAACTTTCAACTGTCACTGGCAACATTTGACATGTGAAAGGGGGCTGTGTATGGTCCCAATTTGTAAACAGCATGACTTATACTAATCTGAGTTAGCGAATGCTGACCAGACCAGACATCCTTGCTATGTCTTACCCAAGAACTGTTGATCTTAACCCTTTACCCCATAAGGCATTTCTATGTTCTCTCTAACTGACCCTAAATAACAGCAAGGATGAAGCCATTTCTTATGTGTATATGACACCTTTTGATAGCATAGAAAACATTGTGGCAAAAGGTGAAATTGCTCGTGACGAGCAATTTCACCTTTTGCCACAATGTTTTCTAAAGGCTCCTACAAGCATTGCGTAGAAATGAGTATCTATGGAGTAGAGGGTTAATTTATTGCCTTTAATGATTTACCACTACACTCGTGTAAAGTCCCTGTGGAACTTTGATTTTAGTAAGCCTAATTATGAAAGGAAGCAAAAGTTATCCTTGATAAAAAGTTTATTTAGGATGCAAACAATGTATCAGAACTAGACTCTTCTCCCAGGATTAAAGGTTAACCCATTACCACACAATCCCTACTTTTGATGCCCCTGAGAAAGAAGCATTTTGAAAACACTGTAGGAAAAGGAGAAAATGCTGGTAACCAGCATTTTCTCCTTTTCCTACAGTGTTTTCTACCCTTCCCAGAACAAAGTTCAATTTTTCAGTCACCTTTATTTTGTCATCTGCAAATGCTTTCAATTTGAACCAGTCTATAATTTTGTCAAGTGGTAAAGAGTTAAAAAGTTAGTGGTGCGAGTTATACATGCCCGTTGGGTATACTTATGAAAATATGGTACAATTGAAATATGAAAAATGAAAAATGAAATGGATTTACAAGTGGGCCATGATGACCCTGTATCGCTCCACTGGCTAACAAGTAACAACACTACAAGCCAAACATTAGAATAATTGGCCAATATGTTTCAAACTTGAAGACATACTAAAAATGACCCCCAGGTAAAGCCAATTTTATCCAGAAAGCTATCATTACGTGAATCGATAAAGCCCCATACCAAATGATACAGGTCTAGAACGTGTGGTTATAAACAAGGTTTTCAAAGTTTCCTCATTAAAAGGCCCTGTAAAACATCAGAACCATGAGGCAGGGCTAAGTTTAGTAGCCCTAGGTCTTATTATGGTCACCAGGCCTTATGGCTAGGTATAAGTAGGTTCTCTAAGTTCTCAAAATGTTCTTTAAGTTCTCAAAATATAAGCCCTTGTAAAACAAGTGACCCCATGGAAAGGGGCCAAATTTACCCAGGTGCTACAATTTGGGCACCCTTTGTAGAAACCTAGTAGATAAAGCTACATATCAAATTTGGTAGCTCTAGGCCTTATCGCTAGGTAATAGAAGATTTTTAAAATTTTCCTTATAATTTATAAGCCCGTATAAAATTTGTGATCCCTGGGGCCAGGACAAATGTAACCCCAGGGTTACGATTTGGGCATTCTTGGTACCTTTACCCATTTTGTAAAATTCTGAATTTGTCATCTGCAGATATTTTGATTATGGAAGAGTCTAATTTTGTCCCTGCAGAAAAACTTTAATTGTTCATTTTTTTTCACTTACCAGACGTCAAGAGCTCCAGATAGGAAGGAGTGATGGTATTTTAAAGTCATTATTTCTCTTCAAACCCTATGCAGTGGGTACTCATTGGAATTGTCTCATCGAGATGATTCTAATGAGTACTCACAACATAGGTTTTAGTGGAATATAATCAATATTTTTAAGTTTGAAATCAAATTCACTCCCTCTATCTGAACCTCTATTACCTTATCCCTGTGTTGTCCATTCTTAATGAAGTAAGTGTTGATTTTATGCTCTTTCAGATAGTTGTGTCTCTCACTTCCGAAAGCATTTTCTACTTCATAATCCTCATTTAAACACTTCAGGGTCTCCTCAGTAATATGTACCCGCCTGTCCAAAATAAAGAAATGCAATATGTGCATTATACAATTACTAACTCTTTACTTTCCAGTCCTAAGTTTTAACAACTCTAACAAAGACAGCTTTTTAAAAGTGGGAAAAGGAGGAAACCCTCTTAACTTTTTACTGCACAGTCCTAAGTTTTAACAACTCTAACAAAGACAGCTTTTGAAAGTGGTAAAAGGAGGAAACCCTGGTAACCAGCATTCTCTCCCTTTTCCCACTGTTTTTAACTGCAGTCTGAAAATTCTTTGAATTTGAAGAAGTCCTAAATTTTGTCTTGCCGTAAATAGAGAAACCATTGGGCACTGAATTGTAACAGAGAAAACATTTCAAATGTTACAACATATTTATCACATTTTTAGTCAAACCAAATAATAGTAGAAACTTGAACTGATGCTAAGCCCACTACCCGCCTACAGCACCTTGACACTGAAGCAGCACAATAAGGGAACAGAAATAGTTTTCAAAACAAAGATTACTTATGACCTTGACCTTTGACACATGTGATCCAAAAACAATAGGGCAACTCCTTGGGTCATGAGCAACGCTTGGATAAATTTGCATGGCACCATTCTTACCCTGGGAGACCCCCTGCCTCCATGACATTAGCCAGGGTGACATCATTGGACCATACATCAAACTGCCATTTTCTCAGCCCGAGGACTCCACAGTGAACACGCCCGGAGTGTATGCCCACCCTCATGTTGACCTCTGTCCCTGTCACATTGCGGATTAATCTGAAATCAGAATTTTAAGGCATGCAGATCCCAAAGCTAAATCGATTGAGTTTATATTCATCTACCATCGCCAGCTGTTGCCCATACGTGCAACACCCCCTGAAAGCTGTTAGTATTGTTACAAGGGATAATGCACATACAGGCAGAAACCCATCCTAGGTCACACCTGTTTCTTTAATGTGCTCAGTGTATGGCATTGTCACAAGGGACATTGGTTTAGAGTCTCATCCAAAAGACTATCAGTAATTTTAAATGGCCAGCTGTGGGAACTGAACCCACACCCGCAAGTAACATCATTTTCATGGTTCTCTACTAAGCAAGCTATGTGGGCTGCTCTTTTGCTGGAGCATTGTTGCAAGTGCTTGATTTTCAGGGAAAATCCTGTAAAAATACTTCAATGGTTATCTTCCCTTATTGTACGAGTTCCCCTTTCAAAAGTGAACAAATTGTCCAAGTTTGAAGAAATATCTTCAGTAATAACAGAGATATTGCTAAATGTCAAAGATTTTGCACCACACAGATGCAGACTATGACACCAGCAGGGCCTTTGTTCACCAACCATTCTTGAGAATATTCTTAGTCTTTTTTTTTTTTCCTAGGTTTTCTAAATTTGTAAGTAACACAACCTCTGATTGGCTAAACTGAATGGTTTAGCCAATCAGAAGTTGTGTTACTTACAAATGTAGAAAATTCTTGAGAATAAGAATAAGAACATTCTTAAGAATGGTTGGTGAGTATGGGCCCAGGGCCACTACAGTACTTTATGGTTTTCTTAGAAAACAGCTGAAGTGGAAAACAATATGTGATAGTGTAAAGTAATGAATTTTCCATGATGCTATCTGTTAATGTATGCTTCAAAAACATCTCATGAGAGAATGAACCACACGAGAAAATTTTAGACTGGTCCAAAATGAAAGCATTTGCAGAGATAAAATAAAGGTAACTGAAAAAAAGAAATTTGTACTGGGAAGGGTAGAAAACACTGTGGGAAAAGGAGAAAATGCTGGTTACCAGCATTTTCTCCTTTTCCCACAGTGTTTTCAAAAGTCTTCTTTCTAAGGGGCATCAAAAGTAGGGATTGTGTGGTAATGGGTTAATTAACTGATATAATCTTATTATGAATCATTACAGTATACTTATTACAATAATTTTACTTACGAGATAGCTTCAATCATGTCAAGCCCCATATCTATACAACAGTGAGCATGATCAGGTCTTGCCTCGGGTAGGCCACTCACACAGTAGTAACAATCCCCAAGGATCTTAATTCTGTAAGCAATATAATCATAATCTTACATGCACGAAAGTTGGCAACAAATACATAGCTGAAATACAAACTGCAGTTGGTGGGATTTGAACACGTGCAGTCCTCGTATCTTGAGGTTCAAAAGATCAGCACCGTAGTCACTGACCTTGAAAAAATTCTCTCTTACGCAGTTGTTAGGTATTAAATTTATACTGAACAAAGCTATGCAGTAAAGAAAGAGTAATCTCCCATAACAATGACAATATAGACACTAAGACTAAATAACAAAAGGAGGCTTAAAATTTATCTCCATGACACATGACGCCAACCAAGTCATCATATGATCATGGATGACTAAAGTCAATTTTGTGTAACAGACATTAATTTTGATCAATGGCTAACTTTAATTGGCTGAGCTAGAAATCAAATCAGAACCCCCCCTTTCCCCTTGTCAAGTCCCACATACACACTAACAAATGAGCTACCAGGGCTGGGCTTAAGCATAGGGTAAATAAAAGAGTAAAAAAAAGATTTACAAACAACAAACCTGAGGCAATGATTATCTGCTGCAAGACAGTCAAACCTGGCAAAAATTTCGTTGAGCAACTGAACAAGTTCCTGGGCTGTACATTGTGAAGACAGTTGAGTGAATCCACACATATCTGCAAAAAGGATGCTGTGAATGAAAAAAAAGAACAAAGCATTAACATGAGATACTAATTTTCATGGTCACAGTTCATTAAGATGAGATACTCATTCTCATAGTCTATTTCATTTAAATGTGATACTCATTTTCACAGTAACAGCTCATTATAATGAGATACTCATTTTCATACTCTAGTTCATTTAGATAAGATACTCATTTTCACAGTCACAGTTCATTAAGACAAGATACTCATTTTCATAGTCTGCTTCATTTAGATGTGATACTCATTTTCGTAGTAACTATTCATTAAAATAAGGTACTCATTTTCGTGGTAACAGTTCTTTAAAATGAGATACTCATTTTTACAGTCAGGGTTCATGAAGATGAGGTACTCACTTTCATAGTCCATTTCATTTAGATGTGATACTCATTTCCATAGTAACAGTTTATACACTTCATTAAGATGAGATACCTACTATCATAGTAACAGCTCATTAAGATAAGATATCCATTTTCACAGTCATGGTTCATTAATAATTATCCCTTTCCCAAACAACAAGTTTTAGACTCTTCCAAACTGAAAGGGTTTGCAGACGACAATTTCAGACTTGATGAAAATGGTAGAAAGTTCTTCAAATGGGAGGAAAACACTGTGGAAAAAGGAGAAATTGCTTGTTACGAGCAATTTCTCCTTTTCCCACAGTGTTTTCAAAAGACTTGTACTGCAGACACGTAAAAACCAGGGTTTGTTTGGGAAAGAGATACTCATTTTCATTGTCAAATTTCATGAAGATTAGCCACTTATTTTCAGAGTAACAGTTCATTAAATGGGATATCCATTTTCATACACACAGTTCATAAAGATGAGATACTCATTTTCAAAGTCACTGTTCATTAGGATGAGATACTCATTTTCATAGTCAGGATTCATTAAAATGAGATACTAGTTTTTATAGTCATGGTTCATTTAGATGAGATACTTGTTTTCATTGTCACCGTTCATGAAGATGACTTATTTTCAGAGTAACTGTTGTTAAATGAGATACCCATTTTCATACTTGCAGTTCATAAAAATGAGAAACTCAATTTTAAAATAACAGTTGATTAACATGAGTAATCATTTTCATAGTCACAGTTAATTAAGATAAGATACTTACTTTCGTAGTCACAGCTCAATTTTATGACTGAGATACTCATTTTCATAGTCAGAGTTCATTAAGATAAGATACTTGTTTTCATAATCATGGCTCAGTAACATGCGATACTCATTTTCATAGTCACAGTTCAGTAAGATGAGACACTCGTTTTCATAGTCACAGTTCATTAAGTTGAGATACCTATTTTCATAGTCACAGTTCATAAAGATGAGATACTCATTTTCATAGTCACAGTGCAGGAAGATGAGATACTCATTTTCATAGTCACGGTTCAGAAAGAGGAGATACTTGTTTTCATAGTCACGGTTCAGAAAGAGGAGATACTTGTTTTCATAGTCACGGTTCAGAAAGAGGAGATACATGTACTTGTTTTTCATAGTCACGGTTATTAAGTTGAGATACTCGTTTTCATAGTCACGGTTCAGTAAGATGAGATACTTGTTTCATAGTCACGGTTATTAAGTTGAGATACTCGTTTATTATAGTCACGGTTCAGTAAGATGAGATACTCGTTTCATAGTCACGGTTATTAAGTTGAGATACTCGTTTATTATAGTCACGGTTCAGTAAGATGAGATACTTGTTTCATAGTCACGGTTATTAAGTTGAGATACTCGTTTATTATAGTCACGGTTCAGTAAGATGAGATACTCGTTTCATAGTCACGGTTATTAAGTTGAGATACACGTTTCATAGTCACGGTTATTAAGTTGAGATACTCTTTTCATAGTCACGGTTCAGTAAGATGAGATACCCCTTTTCATAGTCACGGTTATTAAGTTGAGATACTCATTTTCAGTCACGGTTCAGTAAGAGGAGATACCCCTTTTCATAGTCACGGTTCATAATGATGAGATACTCATTTTCAAAGTCAAGGTTCATAAGAATGAGATACTAAAACATCATCAGCACTAGGTTGGGGCTTGAGGCATCTAGTCTAAGGACACTCCAATGCAAAACCCTAGTGCTTCCAATGAGGCTTGAACCCCAGGCCTGCCGGTAAAGAGCCCAACATTTCACCACTGAGTAAAGCAGGACCTGGGCCTGTATTCACCAACCATTCTTAAGAAAATTATTCTCATTCTTCAAGATTTTCTAAATTTGGAAGTAACACAACTTCTGATTGGCTAAACCAAATGGTTTAGGCAATCAGAAGTTGTGTTACTTTCAAATTTAAAAAATTCTGGAGACTGAAACCAAGAATGTCTCTAAGAATGGTTGGTGAACATGGGCCCTGGCCAAAAAGGAGGGGAACCAAATAACCAGGTATGGTCTTTATAATGCTAAGCATTAATATCGATGGAATGGAAAAATTGTGTCCTAGTTGTTTTCCTTTATTGTTTCTAGTTTATTGCTAAATCTTTTGCTTGAGTGCAAACAAACTACATCTGTTATGGAAAACAGTGAACAAAAGAGTACCAGAGAGCAGCTTAATAAGAAAATATTGCATAAAATGAAGAAGTTGCTAACCTTTTTAACCACCATAAATTTGTTTTTCTTGTTTTCTTGTTTAGAAAAGACACCTCCAAATGGCATGCAACACACAAAAATGACATTTGGACATTTGCGCAGGCGTAAAATGTTTCCTCGGATCGGCCTCCTCAGTCTGCGCAGATTGATCCAAGACAATACTTTACAATCATGCGTGATTTTCTGTTTCGTCCAAGTCTACTGTAGGACAAAATCTAATGTTGACATAAAATGCCGTCTCAGATTAGCCTGCGCAGACAGACATTTTAAGCAAAATTAATGTCCTGAACCCATTACCACACCATCCCTACTTTTGACAACCCTAAGAAAGAAGCCTTTAGAAAACATTGTGGGAAAAGGAGAAAATGCTGGTAACCAGCATTTTCTCCTTTTCCCACCATGTTTTCTATCCTTCACAAAACAAATTTCAAATTTTCAGTCACTTTTATTTTGTCATCTGCAAATGCTTTCGGTTTGGGCAAAGTCAAAATTTTGTCATTTGGTAAAGTTGAAAGCATTTGCAGGCAACAAATTAGATGTTGCTCAATTGATGATTCCTGCTTCTGACTGGGCTGAAAACATGATGTAAAACAAGAAAATGCTTGTTACCAGCATTTTCTCTTTTTCCAACAATGTTTTCAGAAGACCTCTTTCCCTCAGGCTCTTTATAACTTGGGACTGTGTCGCAAAGATTTCACATTTACTGACAATTCAGAGTTTTAAGAGCTCTAAATTGAAAATAGTGTAGGACAAAAGTAGAAATATGGTTACCAACATTTTCTTGTTTTCCTACAATGTATTCAAATGTTCTATTCCTAAGGTTTGTTACATAATGGAAATGATTGGTAAACACATGATTGTTTGACAAAGTGTTAAAGTCAATATCTGTAATCAATAAACACTTCACAGAACAATTACTTAACAAACATGGAGTTAGAACTGCACATCAAGCCCACCATTACAAACGTCCATCATTTTATGACAACCATAAAACCTGGTTAGATAGCACTCTCCATTTCCGGCTTTCATAGTCACAGCACTTTTTGTTATCCCACCCATGCTTAACTCTTTACCACACAATCCTTTTTAATTTTTAATAACTTTCTGACAAGGAAAGCCTTTGAAAACATTGTGGGAAAAGGAGAAAATGCTGGTAACCAGCATTTTCACCTTTTCCCACAATGTTTTCTAACCTTCCAAAATCATATTTCAATTTTTCATTCACATTTATTTTTTCGACTGCAAAAAGCTTTCAATTTGGACAATTCCAAAATTTTGTCGGTTGGTAGAGAGTTAATTCTTTACCCAATGACAGATTTATAGACTAGTCCAAGTTGAAATCATTTGCAGATGATAAAATAAATGCGACTGAAAAATCGAAATTTGACTTGGGAAGGGGAGAAAACATTGTGGAAAAAGGAGAAAATTTTCTCCTTTTCCCACAATGTTTTCAAAAGGCTTCTGCCTCAGGGCTGTCAAAAGTCATCATTGTGTGATAAAGGGTTAATGCTTTACCAATCAATCCAAGATCTTAATGATCCCAGGGTACAAGACTAATGAAAACATCATGTCAAAAGGAGACAAGAGCACAGAATGTGAGTGTCAATGCTCTGCTTAGGTTCATTGATTTTCAGTGAAAATTGCCAGTTGAAAAGGGATATAACTGTGTCAAAGATGATTTGACGGTTACTTGCCTTAACTCTTTACCACACGAGAAAATATTAGTCTGGTCCAAATTGAAAGCATTTGCAGATGACAAAATATAAGTGACTGAATAATTGAAATTTGTTTTGGGAAAAACAGAAAACATTGTGGGAAAAGGAGAAAATGCTGGTTACCAGCATTTTCTCCCTTTCCCACAATGTTTTCAAAAGGCTTCTTTCTCAGGGGCGTCAAAAGTAGGGATTGTGTGGTAATGGGTTAATTGTTTGGGCTCACCTTTTGATAGTTAAGCATTATTCCCAGTTTGAAGTAAACAATTTGATTCATGCAGTTAGAGAGCTACTGCAACCAATGAAAATGCGTATCGCGGGAATGTCGAAATCAAGCTCGATCCACCAAGGGTAGAGTAGTGTAGTGGATTGTCACTCTTGGCTTGCGAAGATGACGGCAGTACAATACCATAAATTCTATAGAACAGTTACTGTACTAGAAACTTACCAAAGGGTCGATGGTCTGTGACTTACTCTGACCCTATTTAACCTTAACCCTTTACTCCATAGATACTCATTTCTACGCATTGCTTGTGGGAGCCTTTGGAAAACATTGTGGCAAAAGGTGAAATTGCTCATGACGAGCAATTTCACCTTGTGCCACAATGTTTTCTACACTATCAAAAGGTGTCATATACACATAAGAAACAGCTTCATCCATCTGTTATTTAGGGTCAATTAGAGATACCATGAAAATGCCTCATGGGGTAAAGGGTTAAAATATGCCATATTTAGAACAATCCTTTTAACCAAAATGAATAATCTCAGACATTTTTATAAATCCAAGGCAGGAGGAAGCTTTGGAAATCATCATGGCAAAAAGATTAGAATGCTCATAACTAGCAATTTTTTCCTTCTTTTTCCATAATGTTTTTCTATACTTTCAAAAGCAAATTCCATTACCGGTATAAAAGCCCCATTTCAATGGTTATTTCCAAGTATCGGCAAGACTGATATGCCCACATTATTGTCATGTGGTAAAGAGATAGATAAGTAGAGTAATTATGTTTCACAAGGATTTAGATCACAGAATTGGCTTATGAGATTGCCTTCTAGGTTGTAATCTCTTTACCCGATGTATACCAGCTTTGTCTAGATCGAAGGCATTAAATTTTGCAGTTAACCGTTTACCACACAATCCCCATTTTTTACGCCCCTGTGGAAGACAGCTCTTGAAAACATTGTGGGAAAAGGAGAAAATGGAATTCAACAAATTAAAACCATGTGCAGAAAAGAAGACAAATTTCTCTCAAATGCTGATTGCTGTCTTTCATAAGGTAGAAACAATTATTGGAAATGGAGAAAATGTTGCTTACCAGCATTTCCTCCTTTTCCCACAATGTTTTCAAAACCATTCCTACTTTTGCAGTCTTTAAAACTGTGGATTGTGTGGTTAAAAGTTAGGTTTTTACCAGAAAACAAAATATTAGATTGGTGCAAAGGGAGAGCACTTTGTAGTTGATCAATTAAAGATGGCTAAAATACTGTAATTTGTCCTTCAAAGAGTTAAAAACATTGTGGGAAAAGGAGAAAATGCTGGTTACCAGCATTTTCTCCTTTTCCCACAATGTTTTCAAAACACTTCCTTCTTTTGGAGTTGTTAAAACTCTGAATGTAGTGGTAAAGAGTTAATTACTATAAACTACTATCAACCTTTGGATAACCTCACAGCCTCTGGCTTATTAACTCTTTACCAAACGACAAAATTTGGAATGGTACAAATTGAAAGCACCTGCAGACGACAAAATAAACGTAACTCAAAATTTGAAATTTGTTTCCAGCAGAATGGAAAAACACTGTGGGAAAAGGAGAAAATGCTGGTTACCAGTATTTTTGCCTTTTCCCACAGTGTTTTCAAAAGGCTTCTATCTCAGGGTCGTACAAACTAGGGATTGTTTGGGAAAGGGTTAATGCTGGTGTTTTTTTTCTCATTTTTTTTTCTAGAACACCATAATAGTACATCAAAAAACTAAATCCTTTTTACCCTTTTCCACAGCTTACATGTTTTGTTTGGCTTGGTTTTTCAATGCCATTTTAACAACTTTTGTCATATCATATCAGCAAGTGCACCCATGCAAGTGTTTCCTTGCTTTTCTCTCATACCAGTTCTGGCACAACCTTTTCTATGAGCCATTGACTACTTTTCTCACATCTATCAGACATGACACGCAAAAATCACCCCAAGAAAATTTGCCCCATCAGGTTACAAGTCTGATATGCTACCCACTGAACTATCCATCCTTGTGATCCATATTTTACGATCCAGAAGAATTAACCCTTTCCCAAACAATCCCTAGTTTTTATGGGTCTGGAATAGTAGCCTTTTGAAAAAATTGTAGGAAAAGGAGAAAATGCTGGTAACCAGCATTTTCTCCATTTCCCACAATGTTTTCTACCCTATCATAGACAGAAATCATCTTTTCAGCAAGAGTTGAATTGTCGTCTGCAAATGCTTTCAATTTGTTCTTGTCCAAAAGTTTGTCATTTCGGAAAGGGTTAAAGGTTCTAAAAACATAATAAGGCTTTTGAAAACCTTGACGCACACACCATAAATTTTTTCTGTGCTTTTTCCAAGATTTACATGTTATAAACACATTCAGTAACTTCTTAAGGTAATGAAAGGTTTAATAATTCGTCTATGGTCATCTACGAGTATGTTACTACAATCTAATTGGATTTTGCTGCAATACAGATTAATCCAACGATACAGAAATTCCGAATAGCGATCAATCTTTGCTACAGGAAAATTTGGAACTGACTTGAGACCAAATAGTGTGCTATAAATGTCCAGATATGAAAAAAAATCCTGTAGTGCCTTATCATTGAGACTACCATGTCAACATCTTAACTCTTTACCAAACGACAAAATTTTGGACCTGTCCAAATTGAAAGCATTTGCAGATGACAAAATAAATGTAACTGAAAAATTGAAATTTGTTTTGGGAAGGGTAGAAAACATCAGGGGAAAAGGAGAAAATGCTGGTTACCAGCATTTTCTCCTTTTCCTACAATATTTTCAAAAGGCTTCTTTCTTTGGGTCGTTAAAAGTTGGGATTGTGTGGGAAAGAGTTAATGCAGGTTATTGCACTTGTATGAGAATATAAATTATTGTGCTGACAGAGTTGCCCGAGCTTGCGAGAAATTCGTTTCTTTGCCACCCCATGCTTTCAAGGAATTTTCAGTTTTAGCTTTTGATGACCTCACCATTGTTAAAGGTATGGTGACCGAGGATCCTTTTTCATCGCTTAAAAAATTTCAATGCAATAAATTTTCCCACAATGTTTTCTACCCTTTCCATAATATATTAAATGCGACTCAAAAATTAAAACTTTCTTTACAAGAGTTGAAAAACATAATGTGAAAAGAGAAAAATGCTGGTAACCCGCATTTTCTCCTTTTCCCCATATGTTTTCAAAAGTCGTCTTTTTCAGGGTTGTTAAATGCTGGGATTACATGGTAAAGGTTGAAGCAATGAATATCAGGACATAACAATTTTTTATACTTGCCTCACATTTTCATGGCGCTGAATATAAATCTTATGAAACATGGAATCTTTGGGTTTGCCTGCAATATCTGCTTTCATCTCCATGGCGATATGTCTTGGTAACACAGAGAGTAAAAGTCTTTCCTGAAATAATCCACCAGACATGCAAATTATAGAAGACACTGTTGCGAGTTCTCATTAACTCATTACCAAATGACAATATCTTAGACTGGTCAAAATTGAAAGCATTAATTTTGCAGAGAAAAAATAATGACTGGAAATTTGAAATTTGTTTTGTGAAGGGTAGAAAACATTGTGGGAACAGGAGAATATATTGGTTACCAGCATTTTCTCCTTTTCCCACAATGTTTTCTAGAGGCTTCTTTCTCAGGGTGGTCAAAATCCTTTCACCATTAACCACCACTCAATGATCTTTTGTGGACAACATAGATCAAGATCAGGCATCACAGAATGGGCAGTCTGATCTTGGATTTACTCTGTCTGATCTGGTGATATTTTTCTCCAAGAAAATAACTTTGAAATAGCCACATCTAGGTTTTAATTTTATTGCCTTGAAAATTTGATCTAACTTTCTAAGCAGAGTTAACCTTTCATCAAAAATCAAATTTTTTTGAGTCGTCTTTAATGACAGCATTTCGATAGGTGAGAGCAACACTATTCTAAGTGCCTGTTCAATGTACAGGCACTTAGAATAGTGTTGCACTCACCTATCCATTTGTGGAGGTGAATTCATAGCTGATAATGAAAAGATGAGATGTCTTTCTTAACCCTTTACCACATGGCAAATTTTTCGACCTATCAAAACTGAAAGCATTTGCAGACAATTTCACAGAGGCTCACATGACACAATTTTCCTTGAGATAGGGTAGAAAACTTTGTGGGAAAAGGACAAAATGCTGGTTACTAGCATTTTCTACTTCTCCCACAATGTTTTCAAAAGGCTTCTTCTTAAGGGTCGTCAAAAGTCGTCATTGTGTGGTAAAGGGTTAAAGGGTATCAAACATCATGTGAAAAGGACAAAATGCTGGTAAGCAAACAAAGTTTTTTTCCCACAAAATTTCATCCTATCAATGACAAACATCACTGGAGGCACATTAAGATTGTCCATTGCAAATGCTTAAAAATTGGACAAGTCTACATTTTAGTCATTATGTGAAGAGTTCAAGAACTGCTTGACATTACAATATCCATAATTATCCTTCTAACACCTTACATCAGTAAGGTTCGTCTATTTAATTTACAGGTTTACTATAACTATTTACGTTATTAAAAAAAAAAAGGCTCCAGCCACGGTAACCCTTGACTTATTTTTTAAAAAATGACAGTATTCTATCATTTTTGGGTCCTGGTTCTGGTCAGTTTGTAAATAACGAACAGGTGAAACAAGAAACCAACTACGGAATCAACACTGTGTTTCATGATTTTGCCATCTTTTATGGGAATATTAATAATATGAAATGCTGTGAAGGTTATTTCAGACTTGTGGAAATAAACAAGTTTACCACCTCTATAATGTTTTTTAGTCTACTTTCAAGATAACTGTGTTTGTACCATCTTAATATGTAATCATAATAATTTTTAACCAATCCTTATAAATTACCCCTAAATGACTTGAAGAATATAAAAAGGATCTTCACAGAAATGGACCAAGAGTGTGTCAAAGTCTATTTTTTCTCTGTTCAATGATGTCACATTTTACATGAGTGCCAAAGTGCATAAAGGTTATCAATGACGAGGGCATAGCTAGCCTAAAAATAAAGTACAATATAAATGCCATGTTATACCAAAGTGCAGAGAAAGGAGGGGAGGTTTTCAAATGAGGGTCTGGCCCCCATCAAACAATTTTTTCAATTGTAGAAGGTCTTTGGTGGCCTCTGGTGACGTTTGGCAAAACTGCCTTTTCTTTTTTACACAAGTGCACTTTTGGGCATTATCTCCCGCTAGATGGCATTCTTTAAATACCCATCTATCTAATTTGGGCATCCTGGGTACAGAACCGAACCACTTTCCTATGCCACAACCGTTAATTTGAATTTCAAACTGAAATAAAAGTTTACTCATTGAAACGCTACCTCGTGCAATTCACTCAGCTATGATCAGCAGTTTAGAGAAATCTAGAGCTAAAGCAGGTCTCATTTCTCCTCAAAGGTATTTATAAAAGCTATTTCCTACATTGCTTCTTAGTAGAGCATAATACTACAGTCAGCCCGCTTTCGGGGCTGGTGATGCGTCATATAAGACAGGTCGAATCTTCGAAGAATGACATGCGCAGACAACAACCTTTTGGGTATAGGCAGGTATGCCATTGTAAACTATGCAAGTCTGTATACAATAATTATTACCTGCTCCTGATTTTCCCGTTGGGTAGTCAGACGTGCTTCTATACATTTTCTTGTATCTAAAAAAGCCTTTCTCTGGGCAACTTCAGTTGGATAATGGGTGAACATTCCAGCGATGTTGACACAAATAAATACAAAAATATTACATAAAATCTGAAAAACAAAATGAAAGAAATTTGACATATCTTAATCAGAAGCTCAATATGTGTATTTCCTTTAAACCCTTTACCACACAATCCCTACTTCTGACGCCCCTGGAAAAGAAGCCTTTTGAAAAAATTGTGGGAAAAGGAGAAAATGCTGGTAACATTTCACAACTTACAAAAAAAAAAAAAACTCAGAAAAAGAAGCCAATGACTGCTAGACTTCAGGCAATTACTTATTTTTCCGTGCAAATGTTTTCAAAAATCTACTCATTTTAATCAGTTTATAATGGAGATAAATTTCTATGAGGATGACATAGGAAGCTCTTTCAAATAAAAGATTAACCCTTTCCCAAACAAGCCCTGGTTTTTACATGTCTGCAGTACAAGTCTTTTGAAAACACTGAGGGAAAAGGAGAAATTGCTCGTAACGAGTAATTTCGCCTTTTACCATAGTGTTTTCTACCCTTTAGGAGAACTTTCTACCATTTACATCAGATTTAAAATTGTTGTCTGCAGACTCTTTCAGTTCGGAAGAGTCTAAAATTTTGTCATGTGGGAAAGAGTTAATCCCAGGAGTAATTTATTACTTAAATGAATCTTTTCAATCAGCAAACATTTCAAGGATTTTTTTTGTATCTGACTCGTCGTTGTGATGATTGTGGGTTCCATACACAGTCTAAAACTTTGACTGCTTTTTCTACAATCTTTTCTTCCCTTCACAGGGTGAATTTCTATTTCTGAGTTAACCCATTACCACTCAATCCCTCCTTTTGACGACCCTGAGAAAGGAGCCCTAAAAAAACATTGTGGAAAAAGGAGAAAATGCTGGTAACCAGCATTTTCTCCTTTTCCCACAATTTTTTCTACTCTTCACAAAACAAATATTTAATCTTCAGTCACTTTTATTTTGTCGTCTGCAAATGCTTTCGATTTGGACAAGCCTAAAATGTTATCATTTGGTAATGAGTTAAAGATATTTTGTTGTCTGCCAATGCTTTGAATTTGGACTAGTCTTAAATTTTGTTGTGTGGTAAAGAGTTAAAATGGGAAAGACAGCCACTGATAATGTGGTCAAAATTGAGAAATTGGTAAGGGATTACTTGGCTAAAGGTTTTGCTTGTTATTACCTCTTTCCACATATAAGAATCCTGATAGTTCCTTGAGACTGTGATAATGATATGTAAAATAGTGATTAAATTAGCACTTAGAACTGCAACTCTCATCCGTACAGGCAACATGGTATAAGTCATATAAACAAACAGAACAGCACACCACACACTATCTGATGCTGACCTCGGGTCAGTGTCTGCCGTCACAATGGCAATAAAACCACATAAGATCACTACTATCACGTAACACACAAACACCGACTGTCTCCTGTCGAATGTACTTCGATTGCACAGCACTTCAAGGCCAATGAAAATTAAAATGATCACACCGAGGCATGTCCCTCGAACTGGCAATGTTGCTCCACTAACATAATAAAAAATTATCAGAAGGATTGCTAATATACAAAAAACACTCATAAGTATCGTTAGATTGTACTGATTCAGCTTGAAAAAGTAACGCTGATATAGTGCTTCTAACTTTGGATTTTTGAACTGTTTTGTTTTGAACACATGTTTAATGGACCGCTGGTGAAACCATGTCTCATTCCGTAAAATGTCCGCTTCGTCTATTTTCACCTCCTTTTTACGCGCTTTGTTTTTCTTTGCCTCTGCCTCGTAAGCATCCTGAGCCCGTTCCCATGCTGATTTATGTATAGTGGAGGTCGGGCTAGTTGGTGCGGCAGAGGAGCTTAGTGGGGCAACTTTTCCTGAGTTCTTCATGCTTAGGTTGTCCAATAAGGATTTATTTGACCTTGGCCTTTCCTGTATGTTATTTAAAGCAACTGTCTCATCCTTGTAATCGACTTTGACCCCAGAGTCGGGTGATCTACTTGAGGCCACTGATTTCAGATCTAAATGACTTTCTTTGGAAATATCAAGAGCATTTTTTGGGTTTTCACTGTTGTCATGGTAACAGAAGTCAGTGACGGGTGTTTTCTGGATCTCCACAGTGACATCCTCTGCCATTTCGGAGCACAAGGCAAAGCATTCCTCAAGTTCTTTGTCTTCTGCTGGGCTTGTTGAATACTTCAATCTGCAATACAACAATAGGACTATGTAATAAATAACAATCAAAACTTAACAACATGTCTAAATAACAAACCTTGGAGGTTCTACCATCTTTACAATATTTTTCATTCCTTTACCAAACAATCCCAACTTTTAGCAACCCTGAGAAAGAAGCCATTTGAAAACATTGTGGGAAAAGGAGAAATGCTGGTAACCAGCATTTTCTCCTTTTCCCAAAATGTTTTCTTCCCTCCCTTAACTCTTTACCAAACAACAGAATTTTAGACTGAACCAAATTGAATGCATTTGCAGATGTCAAAATAAATGTGACTGAAAATTTGAAATTTTTTTGGTTACCAGCATTTTCTCCTGTTCCCACAATGTTTTCAAAGGCTTCTATCTCTGGGTCATTAAAAGTCAGGATTGTGTGGTAAAGAGTTACACAAATTTCAATTTTTCAATCACATTTATTTTGTTGTCTGCAAATGCTCTCAAATGAGACCAGTTTACAATTTTGTTGTTTGGTAATCAGTTAAATACTATGATTTCAATTTAAATGCTTTTTAACACCAGCTCTGATTTTTTTCCACTATGAGGCCTTGGATTCTTCATCACACAATCTTGAGTGTTAAAGAAACAAAAAGGGAAAGCATTTGAAAGCATTGAAGGAAAAAGGTGAAAATGCTGGTTAATCACATTCATTTTGTCTTCTGCAGTGGTTTCCTATAAAGCTATCTGCTCTATGAAAGACAGAAATTATCATGTAAGCTACATATGAATTACGATCTGTCAATGCTTTTGTAGCATGCAACAACCTGGTCACCCATCCAGGCACTAACCTAATACATTTTGCTCAACTTTCACAGAGAGAAATACACCAAACCGCATCGCTGTAAAAGAAGCTCAAATGGTGCAATTGTTTATTGAAAGGCTTCTTTCCAAGGGTAATCAAAAGTCATCATTGTGTGGAAAAAGATTAATGGCTTATGTAGATTGTTGTCTATCCATATATATATATATAAATATAAAATTCCTGCTCAGAGCTCAGTGGTACTGGTGTACCTATTGTGTCACATGGCGGCCTTGGTGAAGTAAACTTTCTTTCCCGTGATTTTTCGTGTCTCATCCTCAGATACATGTGAGGAAATTAGTGACTTGGAAAGACAGTTGTGTCAGTACTGGTATGAAAAATACAGGAAACACATTAAGTTAATCGAATAATGATCATAAATGAAATTATACAATGTGTCCCAAAACTACCAATGGTTCGTGAATACTCAACAACGCTCTATGAAAAACTCAGGAAACACATATTAAGATGCACTGACCAACATATGACCTAAGCTGCTGAAACCAGATAAAAACACAAATTAATCCAACATTAATCTAACATCTCGATAAAGGGTCATTATCTTCGTAATAAAACCAAAGCTCTATCGTTCATAACCTACATTTGTAATCAAGTTTGATATCAGACTTTAAACAACATCATACTGAGCTGTCTGCTGCCTTCCTTTCAAGTCAAGTATCAACATAAACTATCCAATTTCAACACTTGTAAAGCTTACCAAATTAAAATAAAAAAGAAATCCTCACAAGTACTTAACCCATATCAGAGCTCCATATAAGAGGGAGTGATGGTGTTCTAAATCCATTATTCCAAACCTGATTTTGTGGGTACTAATTAGAATGGTCTAAAAGAGACAATTCTAATGATTACCCATAACATAGGGTTTGGTAGAGAATAATTAACATTTTCAATTTTGAAATCAAAATCACTCCCTCTATCTGGAGCTCTGCATATTGAGTCTTTAGAGACTATTTGTTGTGTTAGCTGCCAGTGTAGTTTAAGATCAGACTGCACAAAATGTGCAGTTTGATCTTGGAGCTACACTGTCTGCTTTGCTTAGACATATTGGATATTAACAACACTGCAATTATTAAATCAGACCGTACTTTATAGAGAATGAAAGTGGTCTTAATGGGTTATTTGGACCTCTGATAGTTCAGATATATAAATTCCAATATCAAAGCAGCTGTTTTTTTTTCAATCAATATGGGTGGATCCAGAGGGGGGAACCGGGGGTCCGGACCCCCCCTGGAATTTTGGCAAAAATGTGGTTATCAGATTCGTGAAATGGTACTGGTTTGATATTGCACAGCATTTATGTAAAATACAGTCATAAATTTGAAAAATAAAAAAAAAAGGTTCTAAATGTGGAGACCTCCTCATGTTTAGAACTGGAAACGTTGACTTTTTGTGTAAATGGCTTACATCCACTGAAATCCAGAAATCAAAGTATCATATAATAAGACGAGTGCATTTTCGGTGGGACCCCCCCTGAGAAAGATATCTGGATCCGCACGTGTACAATTAGACTGCAGACATTCTGTTATCTGATCTTGAACTATACTGTCCACAAACACAGTTCAGTCTGACCTTGATCTGCACTGCCCACATGAGCAAGTAAATCTTGGTTCAGTACATAAAATAATCAAGAAGATCTGATAATTTCCATCCTTGATGTGGTTGATTGAGAAGAGGTATCCATATCCAGAGCTCCATATACAAGGAGAGATTTTGATTTCAAAATTGAAAAGATTAATAATTCTCCACTAAACCCTATGTTGTGGGTACCCATTAGAATCGTCTCGTCGAGACGATTCTAATGAGTACCCACAACATAGGATTTTGAAGAGAAATAATGGATTTGGATTACCATCATTCCCTCTTAATCTGGAGCTCTGCAATGATATCTGATACAATATACATCTAAGTGGTGTTTGGTCAGCCTCAGCAAACTTGTAACAATTTAATACATGATGTATCATCTTTCCAAAGTAAATTTTGAGTCTTCTCTACTCACTCGTACATTTCACCATAAATAAAGAGCAAAAGATTCTTTTGCCGATAGCTAGACACAAATGGTAGAAAAGTTTTCTGCTACTTCTTTCTGAGAATTAGACAAGCTTTCTTGAAAAGACCGAAGCTTGGTAGAAATAAGCTCATCAATCTGACAACAGCTGGTTAGACTGTCCAGTGTTGCTGCCACTCAGCTGGCTGAATGTCGGCTCTGAAGAGTCCATAGCTGAACAAAGTGTACCTGTCCTATAGGCGTACTCACTAGAACTGACTCCTTCTCGATCTATCTACCTGTACTATATTTGTGCTATCATCTGATTGGTCAATATCCTTCGTAAACATGTCATAACAACTTTGGTGCAGGTGCGTATCAAGAAGACAAAGCTTTTCCACAATACTGCATACCACGTACCACGGAAAAGAAATAGTTCCCTGTGTAGATTTTGAGGTTTGATTGTTGCACTTCAATAAATTCTGATATTACCATGAACTCTTTACCAAGCGACAAAATTTTTTATTACTCCAGATTGAAAGCATTTGCAGACAACAAAAGAAATGTGACTAAAGAAATTTGAAATTTGTTATACAAAGGGAAGAAACATTGTGGAAAAAGGAGAAAATGCTGGTTACCAGCATTTTCTCCTTTTTCTACAATGTTTTCAAAAAGCTTTTTTCACAGAGGTGTTAAAAGTATGGTTTATCTTGTATAGGGTTAACTCTTCATTAAAAACAAAATTCTGGACTAGACTAAACTCAAAGCATAAGTTGATGATATAATTCAATGTAGCTAAATTGATGATTACTGTCTTTGATAGAGTAAAAACATTGTGGGGAAAAAAATAAAATGCTAGTTACCACAATGATTTAAAGCCTTCTTCTTCAGGGTCGTAAAGAGTTAACTCTTTACCAAACAACAAAATATTTGGATTTGTCAAAAGTGAAAGCATTTGCCAACAACAAAATAAATGTGATGAAAAAAGATAAAGTCTGTGTTTTTGAAAGGGTAGAAAACATTATGAGAAAGGGAATAAATGCTGTTTACCAGCATTTTCTCCTTTTCCTACAGTGTTTTCATAGGTCCTCTTCTTTCAGGTTGTTTAACCCGTCACCACACAATCCCTACTTTTGACGACCCTGAGAAAGAAGCTTTTAGAAAACATTGTCGGAAAAGGACAACCAACATTTTCTCCTTTCCCACAATGTTTTCTATCCTTCACAAAACAAATTTCAAATTTTCAGTCACTTTTATTTTGTCATCTGCAAATGCTTTCGATTTGGACAAACCTAAAATTTTGTAGTTTGGTAATGAGTTGAATATCAGCACTATGTGGTAGAGGCCTCAAGCTACTTTGAAGTTTCACAACTTCAAATTATTGTCTGCCACTCAGAAAATGAAAAATATATGCAAAAACATGGAATAACATCACAGAGCACCATATCACTATCAATGACAATTAATGTTCATAATGTTCATTACTGGCGTGAGAAAGCCAGGAAGCACATGGGTGCATTAATGTCAGACAGCCATGATATGACTTAAAAATGGCGATAAACTTCAATAAAAACAAACAAACCTCTTTTAATAGATTACATGGCTCATATATATATACTAGTATATATTGGTTGCTAAATGCCACAACTGAGGTCTGCTTTATTCTCACAGGTTGGGTTCATACAATTCACAAACAAAAATCAATGACTTCATTATCAGTATGTTCCAGATTTCACATTATGTTCCATTATTTCTATGAAGCCAAGCCTTAAAGGGGCATAAAACTTAATTTTTATTTTTTTCTTTAAGGAGAAATGGTAAAATAAATGTCTCTGCAAGCTACTAAAACAGAGATGGATATAAAAATAATAGATTGTAATCTGCACAACAGTTTCTATTCTTTTAAATGCTGTGTTTATTCTTGACAGGGGCAATTGGAGGATTCACACTAAAATCGTCTAGGTCATCCCATTATTGCAACATAATGTGCAACAAAGCACATACACTGATTTGAAGGAAAGAAAAGATTTGAAAGATGCAAAAAAGGTTACATCTAAAACATTTATAAATTGGAAGGGAGACCTTCAAAATTTTCATGGATCGACTGCAATATCACATGAAAAGAATGAAGGGAGGTAATCAATGACACTTCTGTAAAACTATCATGATTTTCTATATTTAGATCACTTGTAGACAAATTCTGCAGAAAAGACAAAATCCTATTTCTCTCCATATTCAAGCATTATGAAAACAGCCAGTTGGTATACCAAGGTTTTAAAATAACTATTTTTTGACAAAAATCATTGTCTAACCAGGAAAATTACACAATCATTTTACTTCCATTAACAGTTTTGGTAAAGGTATATTGGCTTTTGTGTGCAAACTGCAGATTACAAATGTAAATCAGAATATTAAGCAGATGCTTTTTCATCTAGATTGAGTTTTTGATTTCATATAGTGACAAAGATTAGCAATTGCCCACTTCTTACTAGATCTACCTCTGATGAAAATCTTACACTTAATTGACCCTCTGAAAAAAACAAACAAGACATAGATGGAATTCATAATACATGTACTTCAAAGTAGGCTAATCATGGATCTAGCTTCTGCCGTACAGTCAGTAGCCACAATTATTCCATCACTTTAATTACACATTGACTTGTAAACATGCATACATTTCACTAAATGTTTAGTAAGCTGCTTCAGATCATTCTAGGAGAGGGAAACCCAAGCTGAAAGAAAGCAAGGTTACATACACCTTCAATCTGGGTGTGGCAAGAAGAGAAAATCTCAGTCTGAAGTACGGGGCTGAAAATTCATTTTGTCTCATGAATATGAAAGTTCGCAAAAAATGCATGGGTGAAACACAAACCGCATCTGGCCGGATTCCAAATCATGGCGGACGAATATCCTTGCTTTTCGAGATTCAGCTATGCATTTGTTGAGAACTTCCATGTTCCTAAGAACTTCCTGAACAAATGAAAAAAAGAAAAGACTTCTCCCAAATAAGTAAGGGGTTTACCTCTTTACTAACTGACAAAATTGTAGACTTGTTCACATAGAAGTATTTGCAGGCAGTGAAATTAACCCTTTCCCAAACGACAAATTTTGGACTCTCCCAAACAGAAAGAGTTTGCAGACGACACTTTTAAATTTGAGAAAATGGCAGGAAGTTCTCTAAAAGGGTAGAAAACACTGTGGGAAAAGGAGAAATTGCTCGTTACGAGCAATTTCTCCTTTTCCCACAGTGTTTTCAAAAGACTTATACTGCAGACACGTAAAAACCAGGGCTTGTTTGGGAAAGGGTTAAGTGTGGTTGAATTTATGGGATATCTATTGGAAACTTCAAAGGATAGAAAAAATTGTGTAACAAGAGCTTAACAATGTGGCAGTATATACGCCCAAAGGGGCTTGTCAATGAAATGGGTTAAAATTTAGAATGTATGCAGATATTCAAATTTTAAGAATCACATGCACAACTACCCATTATGGGGTAAAATTTGAACATATTCCATTGAAAACTGTAGGAGAAGTTGAGCACACAAGAAATGCTAACAGATGGATGGCAAGGCAGACGGACGAATGGAAAGCCAGAGCCATAACATAATATGACCCTTTGGGCATATAAGAAGAAGGAAATGCTGAAAACCAGTATTTTCTCCAAGTCCGACAGTGTTTTCAAAAGCCATCTTTTTCAGGTTCATTAATACTGGGAACTGTGTGGTAAAGGGTTAATTCTTTACAACATAATCCTAAGAACTTTGTGGCCTTGAAAGAAGGCCATTAAAAACAAGGAAAAAGAAAAAACATATTAAGCATTTTCTCCTTTTTCCATGTTTTTTTTTTATCTCATACCATGTCAATTATAGGTCTAACCCTTTGTGCCATGTTTAAATTGTTGGCTACAAATGCTTTAGATTCCAACAAGTTGAAAGCTTTTATATAGCTCGGCATGAAAGAGTTAATCTGTTAGCTGCCACAGGCAGTAACATTTGTGTTACGGACTAATCAAGCACAAAGATGACATCAATAATCTGGAGATGATGAACTTAATATGAAGAATCAATACTCTAAATGAAGCTCTTTAACTCTTTACCTAACAATCTCAAGATTGTATGGTGTTTTATGCTGTTTTCAACATTATTTCAGTTACATTGCATTGGCCATCAACTGGCTGCTTTCCCACATAACTGCCATCAAAAGAATGGTCAAGAATGGTCAGTGAGAGAGAAATAAATCATGTCGCATTCTAAGAGTTTGGTAACCAGCATTTTCTCCTTTTCCCACAATGTTTTCTCCTCTTTTCAAAACAAATTTCAATATCTGAGTCACTTTAATTATGCTGTCTGCTAATGTTTAAACATCTTAGCAAGCCATTTGTTTACAATCACTACATGGATCTCACCTTGGCTGATTGAGCCCGATTTCGAGATTCCTGCTATGGGCCCTCTATTGGATGCTGGTTATTATCCCCCTTTACATTATATTTCTAAAAGCAAATGAAATATCATTTTACAAACCGCTTACGAATACACATGAAGCCATAAGCAGACATCCTCATGGGTTTCCATGTTTTACCTTCTATTCGACAGGTAGAGACCTTGTTCTATTTTTATCAAAGATGAAATGCTACGAGCGATTTCATTCGTTGCAGCTAGAGCTCGCTGCATCTAATGAAAAAGCATCTTGGGTGAACATAAAAATCAAGCTCGATCCGCAAAGGGTAGCTCAGTAGTGTGGCGAATCGTCGGCCTTGGCTTGCGAAGATGATGTTTAAATCATTTCGAAGCCTTTTGAAAACACTGTAGGAAAAGGAGAAAATGCTGGTAACCAGCATTTTCTCTTTTTTCCATAGTGTTTTCTTCCCTTCACAGAACAAATTTCAATTTTTCAGTCATCTTTATTTTGTCATCTGCATCTGCTTTTAAGTAAAAGCAGTCTAAAATTTTGTTGTGTGGTAAAGAGTTAATTGTTTCTAATGATCAGTTTTCTATAATAGGAAAGCGTTACTGACAATCATTATCTTCCATTATATAATGACACAATTCTGAATGTCACTTTACCTTTACGGATTACTAATAAACTCTAGCTTTCATCAAGCCCATGGGAGAAATTTCTTTATCCTCAATATCTGTTGAGACCAAAGTACTTTCGGTCAAGCCCAGTGTGTCCATATTCACAAACATTTCTACGAATTTTCTTTGTCACGTTCTCAATGATTTTTCAAATTCAAAAGTAACAAATTCGGATTGGCTAAACCAAAATGGTTTAGCCAATCAGAAGGTGTGTTACTGTCAAATTTGGAAAAAACATGCCTCAAAATTTTAATAATTCTGTTACTCTTTTTTTCCATAAGCATGAATAACATTGCTGAGGAAAGGATAAAAAGCTGGTGACCAGCAATTTTTCCTAAAGAAAGATATTTTCAAAGGCCTTCTTCAGGGTTTTCTCTCGGCTTTGAAAATTGGGGGTCATTGTGACCCCCTTCCTCATTAGTTGAGGGTCATTTCATTAATTCTGGGGGTCAAAAATGTGGATTTTCTTGTCATCAACTTCAAGCACAATTTATAATGCGTTTAACCTTTAAACGCCAACTTCCAAGATTGAGAAGTCGGTTGATGATTTCTGACGGAAAGGCCGGACGGTGCCACTTTTTGACAGACAAAACATTTTCATCTGAATTGCTGCTTGACGTGGCTTGAACGGCAGTTGTAGGGAGCAGACGATAGAAGAATGCTACAGTTTTCTTCATCATGAAATTATTTTTCCACTAACTGCCCAGACCAGTAATGTGTACTTTAATATACCGGAAGTCATGTAAAATATGCTATGAAAAACAGAGAACATATTTCGGTAATAATGTGTAAACCAGTCTTATTCTATAAATAAATTACAGGAAAACCACTTTTATCTAAAATAAACCCTGTAGTTAAAAAAAGAACGGTGTTCGTCTGACATTGAAGCAAGAACAGACTTCGAATTATGACGCTTCATTCAACTTCGTACATTATTTAGATTTTGGAAAGTTGCGTCACCGATGACGCACTGTCATTCATTTTGGGGGTCATTTGAAATAAAATTGCGTCAATGACGCAGGATTTGTGCGTCATGGAAAACCCTGCTTCTTCCTCATGGTTGTTTGCTTTTGAAATCAGAGCTCCAGATAAGGGAGAATAATGGTATCCTAAATCCAATATTTCTCCTTGAAGGCATATGTGGTGAGTATTCATTAGAATTGTCTCCATGAGACGATTCTAATGAGTACCCACAACATTGGGTTAAGTACAAAATTAACATGTTCGATTTTGAAATCAACATCACTTCCTGGATCTGGAGCTCTGTGCAATAACCCTTTAGCAAACAACAAAATTGAAGACTGGTCCAAATTCACAGTTTTTAAAGATTTCAGACTTAATGTGGCTCATTTGATAGGATTGCTTTAGAAAGAGTCGAAAACATTGTGAAAAAAGGAAGAAATGCTGGGTACCAGCATTTTCTTTGTTTCCCGCTATAATTACAATTTGTTTTCTTCTTCAGGGTTGTTTAACCCCTTACCACACAATGACAACTTTTGACAGCCCTGAAGTAGAAGCCTTTTGTAAACATTGTGGGAAAAGGAGAAAATGCTGGTAACATTGTAGTCATTGCTACAGGATTCATTTCTCTCAAACTCCTGACAACTGTTTTGACACTGAAGGAGAAGCCTTTTGTAAACATAGTGGGAAATGGAGAAAATGCTGGTAATTTTTTCCCTTTACCACAATGTATTCTACCCTTCTTACAGGATAGTTTAACCTTTCAGTCACATTCATTTTGTTGTCTGCAAATGCTTTCAATATGAACCAGTCTATAAATCTGTTGTTTGCTAAATAGTTAACCCTTTACCAAACAATCCCTGGTTTTTACGACCTCGAGATAGAAGCCTTTAGAAAACATGGTGGGAAAAGGAGAAAATGCTGGTAGCCAGCATTTTATCCTTTTCCCACAATGTTTTCTACTCTGTTGGAAAAAAAATTCAATTTTTGAGCTATGTTTATTTTGTCGTCTGCAAGTGCTTTCAATATGAACCAGTCTATAAAATCTGTTTTTTGGTAAATAGTTAAACTCAGGATTGTTTGGTAATGGGTTCATTCATAAAATAACTACATGTAGGTGACTGCCCAGGGATATAAACAAGAGGACAGACCTTCTAGATAGGTATCATTTCAATTACATCGTTACAGGAGGTGTAAATCGTCAAGTAGATGTTTATTATTGACAAAAATTCTGCCATGAGCATATATTTCAAATCGAGATGTTTACTTTTGATTTGAAAATGTTGTTGATCCATGCCGTGAGGTCAGGTATAAAATGAAGTGTATCATTTTACTAGCATAGTATTATAATGGCGATAGTGTGTTACTTGTATGTGAATAACTCTTTACTAAACGACAAAAATTTCTTGACTTGTTGAAATTGAAAGTATTTGCAGATGACAAATTTAAAGTGGCTTCAAACATTGGTTTTTGTCTTATAGTTATTCTCCTTTCTAAGTATTAAAGTTTTAGGCTTGTCCTTGTTGAAAGCATTTGCAGCCAACAAATCAATTATGCATACTTAACTCTTTACTCCATAGATAGTCATTTCTACGCATTGCTTGTAGGAGCCTTTAGAAAACATTGTGGCAAAAGGTGAAATTGCTCGTGACGAGCAATTTCACCTTTTGCCACAATGTTTTCTACACTATCAAAAGGTGTCATATACACATAAGAAACAGCTTCATCCTTGCTGTTATATACAGTCAATTAGAGATACCATAGAAATGCCTTATGGGGTAAAGAGTCAAATGATAGAATGTGGATCATAATGGATAGAATATATAGTGGGAAAAGAAGAAAATGCCTGGTTACCAGCATTTTCTTCTTTTCCCACAATGTTTTCAAAAGCCTCTTTCTCATGGGTTGTCAAAACATGGTATTTTATATTGATTGTGAAACAAAATCTTACAACTGATATTAACTCTTTACCACACAGTCCCAACTTTTAACGACCCTGAGAAAGAAAGCCTTTGAAAACATTGTGGGAAAAGGAGAAAATGCTGGTAATCAGCATTTTCTCCTTTTCCAACAATGTTTTCTACCGTTTCCAAATCAATTTTCAATTTTTGATTCACATTTATTTTGTTGTCTGCAAAATGCTTTCAATTTGGACAAGTCCAACATTTTGTTGTGTGGTAAAGAGTTAATCAATCTTGAAAACTGTTTTAGGGTCCAAAAAATTTAGAATTTTTACTTGTCCTCCTGCCATTTTGTACTCGTCCTACCATTAGACAAAGAAGGATAATCCAGCATCCTCGGATACCCCGGGGTCTCCCTATTTGCTATGCTACATCAACCCCTGGGACAATTAATTGAATTTCCCTCGCTTTACCGCTGGCCGAATGCTGGCTTTTCATTGGTTCCATCATCATTTTGTGATGGGCGAGTGGACTGTATGCTATGACGTTTCGTATCGATTTTCGGCGGCTGATTCAAAGTTTTATTAGTCAATTGTCCCAGGGGTCGATGTAGCGTAGCAAATAGGGAGACCCCGGGGTATCCGAGGATGATAATCCACTAGCCCTCGCCAAATTTTTACTGGTAAAGATGAGCGGATGAGTGAAGTTTTTAGACTCTTTGTTTCCAAGAAAACTTAACTTTTAACTTGCCGAGCACTTGGGCCTGTATTCACCAACCATTCTTAAGAACATTCTTTGTCTTATTCCCCAGAATTTCCTACATTTGTAAGTAACACAACTTCTGATTGGTTTAGCCAATCAGAAGTTGTGTTACTTACAAATTTGAAAACCCTGGAGAATAAGACTAAGACTAAGAATATTCTCAAGAATGGTTGGTGAATACGGGCCTTGGTAGCTCAGTCGGTAGGGGGCAGGACTTGAGAATATGAGGTTACGGTTTGATCCCTTGCTCAGATAATTTCCTTCTAAGGATTGATGATAGTCATTGCTACAGGACTCATTTCTCTCCAACCCCTGACAACTGCTTTGAATATGTTTTTTCGGAAAGCAGCCAGTGGCTTGGAAAGAACATTGTGTGGAGTAATGGTAAAAGGGTCTCCAGGATAGCCTGGATAAGTGCACAGATAATTACAAACAGGACAAAGTTTGAAAAAAGTTCAGCATGCTTTCTACAACAGCAGAAACTAGAGCTATCACTAAGCATGATTATACCCCCCACCAGCTCCTTGTCACAAAAACTGGTCTTTGCCACAGAAAGCAGAATGGTTAATACGCAAGAAAGAGTTGAAAAAAAGTTCAAGGGGAGGTAATTCCATAACAAATCGTAGCAGGGTCATGAAAATTGCATATGCAAAACTTCATATATACAGACAGACGGACGGACGGAGAGACAGACAGACAGCCATGGTGATTCCAGTATACCCAATCCACTATGTTATAGGGGGGTATAAAAATTGTCAGACATGACCAAATTTCAACATCATTTTGCAAAGTTTTCAAAATTTTGGGAAACGGTGCATAATTATGTAATTTCTGAAGTTAATTCTCTTGATACCATAGACAAAACCAGCTTTTGTGGACAGTGCAGATTAAGATCAGACTGCACAATGCATTTAGTCTGATCTCTGATCTGCACTATCCACTGCTATATCTTATATTATGGCCAAACTCTTTCTTGATCTTGCAGAGGCAATGTATTTTTAGCCTTTGACAAAATGCAATTTATCTCATTACCAAACGACAATATTTTAGGCTTGTCCAAATCCAAAGCATTTGCAGACGACAATATAAAAGTGATTAAAAACTTGAAATTTGTTTTGTGAAGGGTAGAAAACATTGTGGGAAAAGAAAAAATGCTGGTTACCAGCATTTTCTCCTTTTCCCACAATGTTTTCTGAAGGCTTCTTTCTCAATGGCATCAAAAGTACGGATTGTGTGGTAATGGGTTATTTCTTCAGTAATGAAAGAGTTACCATATTAACCCATTACCACACAATCCCTACTTTTAACGACGCTGAGAATGAAGCCTTTAAAAAACATTATGGGAAAAGGAGAAAATGCTGGTCATCCACAATTTTTACTTTTCCTACAATGTTTTCTACTACTGCCAGAGACAAATCTCATCATTGAGGCCAACGAAAATTCACCAAGTGCTTTCTATTTGCTAAAGTCTCCAATTTGTCGTTTGGTTAAGAGTTAACTCATTACCACACAATTCGTAATTTTGATGACCCTGAGAATGAAGCCTTTAGAAAACATTGTGGGAAAGGGAGAAAATGGTGGTCAACAGCATTTTCCCTCTTTTCCACAATGTTTTCTACTCTTCATAAATCAAATTCAAAATTTCAGTCACCTTTTTGTTGTCGTCTGCAAATGCTTTCAATTTGGACCAGTCTATGATATTGTTGTTTGGTAATGAGTAAAAAGAAACAAAACCCACAAAACCTTCATCTATTTGTGACAAAAATAGAAATCTTATAACAATAAGACTGAAAGACAGTTTTAACCTTTACAGAGCTAAATCAATGAAATAGATCTTTTCAAAATTAATAAGGAATTTATCTAAAGTAGTTGTTTCAAGGTTGCATCCGTCAGAATATGTGACAAAGTGGCATAAATTGTTGACTGAAGATCAGACTGTATGTTCAGAGAATCTGTATTGTCTTGATCTACACTGTCCACAAAAACAACTTAATTAACTCATTACCAAACGACAAAATTTTAGACTTGTCCAAACTGAAAGCATTTGCAGACGACACAATAAAAGTGACTGAAAATTTGAAATTTGTTATGTGAAGGGTAGAAATCATTGCGGGAAAAGGAGAAAATGCTGGTTACCAGCATTTTATCCTTTTCCCACAATGTTTTCTAAAGGCTTCTTTTGCAGGGGCTTCAAAAGTAGGGATTGTTTGGGAAAGGGTTAAGCAGTTCCAGAATTTAAATCATTTACCTTTTACCACATAATCCTGAATTTTGACCGCCCAGAAAAAAAAAAATTTTTGAAAACATTGTGTGAAAAGGAGAAAATGCTGGAAACCAGCATTTTCTCCTTTCCAAACAATATTTTCTACCTATTCAATGACATTGACAAATGTCAACATTTGAAACAAGTATGAATTAATGCATGTGAAGTCATCCATTACAGGACTGTTTTAAAATTTTACCATGTGGTAAAGAGCTAAAGCCAGAGAGAAAGCGAGTTTAACAGCAATAAAACTATTGAAACTCAAAAGGAAGGTACAGAAATGGAATACATGCGAAAATGACACGTTTAAATCAATATGCTCACCTTATCTCCAGCTCAAAATAAGCTTTCTTTGTTTATATAGCGGTTGACTTATCATTTTAAAAATTCCCTCCATGCCAAAGTTCAGTAAACACTCTAGAATGAAAAATTAATTAACTCACCTGTCCAAAATAGCTCGTTCGTCAAGCATGAACGATCCGAATTAGTGTCAAATTTATTGCACTTCCGGTTTAGGAGGTTACGATTTAAAATTGTTTGATTGGCTTAAACGAATCCGCGCACCTTGTTTCCTAAACTGTCGTCTGCCACAGATTGTCGCTAATACACTGTTTTTCAGGTATTTACAGCTCTTGTTTATCGTCACTATGGTAACCGCTGACAGTATCGCTACAATCGATAGATTAGAAGCTGAAATTAGTCTAAATGAATGGATATTTCAATAGCTGATTGACATCTAAGCTGGGGGTAGATCAGCCTGCAGACACTTGGATACCAGCAACCGGTATCTATGATTAAGATTGTTTTATATAGATGAAAAAAAAAAATAATGATACGAAAATAATCTGTACGGTGATCGTTTGCAGACATTTATGCGGTCTGTAATCAGACAAAGCAAGCCATTTAAATTATTGCAGTGCTGTGTTCAACCTGGTGATTATTATTATCCTCATTCTCCATATTAAAGGCCCAGTGGCGATTACTTGGAAGGAGTGTAGGTGTAAATATACATTCAGTTGTTAAAAAAAATCAATTTGAAATCATTGTAATGATTGTATAGATGACAATCTGTTATTGTACAGTCTGTACGAGTTATAGTCGTTGATACAAAAATAATTCTAATTAATTTTAAAGCACAAATAAGGTGTCAGGTCGCTCAATATTTTTTGTTCACCTTTTTCCATTTTTTTTTTTAATTCATTTTTTGTACCAGCTACTAAAAATTCAACCGACCACACTTTAAAGAATTGTCATCTCCACAATAATTCCCATACTTTTAACTTATTACCAAACGACAATATTATAGACTTGTCCAAACTGAAAGCATTTGCAGACGACAAAATAAAAGTGACTGAAAATTTGAAATTTGTTTTGTTAAGGGTAGAAAACTTTGTGGGAAAAGGAGAAAATGCTGGTTACCAGCATTTTCTCCTTTTCCCACAATGTTTTCTAAAGGCTTCTTTCTCAAGGGTGTCAAAAGTAGGGATTGTGTGGTAAAGGGTTAAAAGGTCTGATTTAGATTTAAATGCACTCTTTAATATCGATATTGTTGACTGTTGGTTTTGGGCCTTTAAGTGGGCGTAAACATTAACCCTATCAACTTTGGGCGCTGTTGCGGAAGGTTCTAAGCAAAAATCAGGCTATATAAACGTGCAGCTTTACTTGTACATTATAAACTACTGCAGTCATAATAATGTAATTATTTCGGGCTTATTTCTAGACTATAAATTTATGTCTGATTTATGGCCTAATCCGTTCCTGTAAGGAACAAACCTTCAATGACTCGGAAATAGAAGCCTTTTGAAAATATTGTGGGGAAAGGAGAAAATGCTGGTAACCTGGTTATCCTGGTTATCCTATCTAAACACAAATAATCTTTAAAGCTAAATTCGTCGTCTGAAAATGCTTTGAACTTGGTCGAGTCCCAAACTGACGTCTAATAAAGCATTTATTGTCCCCTATTCCCTCAAAAGACAAAAAAGGGAAATGCCTGGAAAATTTATTCTTGTGTGATCCCCTCTTTCTTCCCTCCTCTCCATCATTTTATATCTCCTCTGTGGTTAAGAGAAGGAAAAAAACACGATCTGTCTTCAAATTTAGGCCATAGATTTACATGCATACATGCACTTACATACCTGTGTAAGTTCCTGTCCCTCGTTATCAGCATCAATTTTATCATTACTATCATCATCATCATCATCATCAAGGTATGATGAAAAGGTTAATGCATCCGGAATGACAAACGACCTCCGGCTATTTTATTACTGACTTTCATGCTCTGAAAATCTTCAATCATTTTCAGTAAGGGCTTGATTATCATCACTCAATGTCAGAATAGGAAACGATTTGCAAATAGCGATTTTTTTTAACCCTCAGTAAACTTTGTCCCTTAGCATGAAGTTGTGATCCTTCTTAGTGGGGGCAAAAAATAAAAGGATGATAATTTAATCAAGGGCACCGCATACAGGTGCGAAAAAGTGGACTGCAGTTGTGTTTAGAATAAGGTTGAAAATTTTAATTAGGAAAAAGGGCATAATGTTCAGTGTTAAATGAAGTTGAACTCTTTACCAAACGACAAAATTTTAGACTTGTCCAAATTGAAAGCATTTGCAGACGACAAAATAGATTTGATTCAAAATATTGCAGTTTGCTCATGGAAGGGTAGAAAACATTCTGGGAAAAGGAGAAAATGCTGGTTACCAGCATTTTCTCCTTTTTTCCACAATGTTTTCAAAAGGCGTTTTCCCTAGGGTCGTTAAAAGTCGGGGTTGTGTGGTAATGGTTTAATTGTCCTTTTTGTATGGGTTTCCTCTTTTTCTAAGTATCCGAGTTTGAAGTAACTATATATTTCATATATATATATTTTTTTTCAAATAATAATTGTTACATAGAATCCATTTTGTTTAACAATCGATCAAATCATTCTTGGAAGTTTGGTTCTAACATAGATAGAAAATTAACCAAAAGTTAATCCTTGGGCTGCTAATCGCGAGTCACTGACCTTTTGCGGACAGTGTAGATCAAGATCAGACTGCACAGAACGTGCAGTCTGATCTTTGATTTACACTGTCCGATGAGGAGATACTATTCTCAAAAACATAACTTTGAAACAGCAATATTTGGGTTTTATATCGAATATTGAATTAAAAATTGTGTGGTGTCGAACATCGTTCCAACATTATCTTAATTGTATCGCTGTGGCCAGTGCATCTGTGCATGCTTTCCCGGTTTTTAGTTTACCAGTACTTCCCACAAAATTCTTTCCAAGCCACTGGCTGCTTTCCCATTTAACCCTTTCTACACGAAAGATTTTGGACCTGTCCGAATCGAAAACATCTGCTGATGACAGTTTCATTGTGGCTCATATGAAATGATTTGTCTTTGATAGGGTAGAAAACATTGTGGGAAAAGGAGAAAATGCTGGTAACCAGCATTTTCTCCTTTTCCCACAATGTTTTCGAAAGCCTTCTCTTTCAGGAGAGTTAAAAGTCGTCGTTGTGTGCTAAAGGGTTAAACATCGTCAAAACAATGATCAGCAGTCCGAGTGTATATCATGTCGCAATGACTGTCATCAATCCACGGAAAGAAAGTCGCCGAGCCAGAGATTCGAACCAGCTACTCCCTTTTCTCATTTCTTGTACGCTACAGACTGTGCTATATACCGAGGCTCGACAGGTAAAGGCGAGTTTTAGTAGTAACAGCTTGTTGTTAAAAGCATGACAACAGGGACTAAACAAAAGTTGACGCAATCTTTCTTTAATCAAGCAATAGATCCTCGATTAGCCGACTTAACATATCTCTTCCGAAAGACTACTATTCTGTGATTTTTTTTAACCAGACCACGTTTGAAAACGTTGTGGTTGAAGGAAAACTTGCTCTTACAGAGTGAGTTCTCCTTTTACGGCAATCGTTTCAATTTTACTTACAAGTAACAATTTATCAAACGAGACAATTTTGGACTTGTCAAAGTTGAAAACGACAAGTTAAAAGTGGGGAAAATGACAAAAGTAGTCCTCGATAAGATAGAAAACATTGTGGAAAAGGAGAAAATGCTGGTAACCAGCATTTTCTCCTTTTCCAACAATGTTTTAAAAATCTTTTTTTGCACAAGCTCGTTAAAATCTTGATTGTTTGACAAAGGCATTTTATAGGAGTAATTCCAGGCGATTTTTTTTTTCTGTGTTGTTACAAAAATATCTTAACGGACTCCCGCTGCATTTTCTTTTCAAGAAGCAAAGGGTCAAAAGATAATGGAAGACAGAAGAAACACAGCTGACTGTCCTTTGACATGCAATGATTTTCTAATTTTTTTGTGTCGATACAGTCTTCGTTAGTTTACCATATGAGCCATGCTCTGGCAAAAGGGGGCTTATTGCATCCCCGTGATTCCTGATACCAACAAATCATCATATTTATGGGTAAGTGCAAGACTATTGTAAGTGTGTATATACTGTATATGCACTTACAATAGTTTTGCACTTACCAATCGATGTAATCATAGATCTATGTAATCTTGGTCTAACAATCGGGTAAGTCATGGTGTACACTGGTCCTTGGATATGTTGAGAATTGGTTATCAACGAAAAGTTTCGGCCCAGATCAGCCTGCGAGGACTGCGTAGGCTGACCGGGGGTCGATACTTTTCGCCATTATCTCCCGCGACATGGCATTATAGTAATACGCATCTATCTAATTTGGGCATTCTGGGTATAGAACCGGACTACTTTTCTACGCGACAACCGAGTTTCAAACTAAAATAAACGTTTACTCAATAAAACGTTACCTGGTGCGATTCATTCAGCTATGATTAGAATCTTGGAGAAATCTAGCGCTAAAACAGGCATGATTTCTCCTCAAACGTATTGATAAAAGCCTTTTTCTCCATTTTCTCCTTTGCTACTTTATAGCGCGTATTACCAACCCCTATCCCGCCCCACCCCGACCAATATTGGGGGTGGGGTGATTGCGTCATAATCAGACAGGTCGAATCTTCGAAGAATATGAAAAGCGCAGATGCACTAAGACCACTTTTCACAGAGCATGGCTCATATATTATATTATTAAAGTCTTCAAATCCAGTTTGTCCAGTAACCGGCTGAATTCTGAGGTAGAAAGGCCCTTAGACATGCTGGAAATTGACCAAAAGCAAAGAGTTTCGACACAGGTCAGCCTGCGTTACACCAAGCATATTATTATATAGGCCTAATTATGGACCCCTTAACTCTTTACCACACAATCCCGACTTTTAACGACCCTGAAAAATAAAGCCTTTGAAAACAGTGTGGGAAAAGGAGAAAATGCTGGTAACCAGCATTTTCTCCTTTTCCCACACTGCTTTCTACCCTTTCTACCCTTTTCAGTTTGTGATTAACATTTATTTGTCTTCTTTCAAATGCTTTCAATTTGGACTAGTCCAAAACTTTGGTGTTTTGTAAGGAGCTAACCCTTTACTCCATAGATACTCATTTCTGCGCATTGCTTGCAGGAGCCTTTGGAAAACATTGTGGCAAAAGGTGAAATTGCTCGTGACGAGCAATTTCACCTTTTGCCACAATGTTTTCTACACTATCAAAAGGTGTCATGTACACATAAGAAACTGCTTCATCCTTGCTGTTATTTAGGGTTAATTAGAGATACCATAGAAATGCCTTATGGGGTAAAGGGTTAAATCCAGTTTGTCTTATAACCGCTAGGATTTTGAGGTAGAGTAGTCATTGGACATACAGAAAATTGAACCAAAAGCAACAAGTTTCGACACAGGTCATCCTGCGCGGACTGCGCAGGATGACCTGTGTCGATACTTTTTTGCAGATATATTAAGCTTCCTTCTCACGAAGCATGACTCATTGATGTTTTTTGTCGTTACGAAGGCTTTATGTCTTATTGATAACAAGCTGTTCATGTTTTGATATCAGGTAGAAGTGATGAACTCTGACCCTGTGTATCTGTGTGTTCGTTCGTTCGTTCGTCTGTCCTTCCGTCCGTCTCTCTGATTGTCTATTTGTCGACCTCTCTGTTAGTCCCTATTCACCAAAGGTTCGTAGTTTTATCCTCAAGAATTTTCAAAATCTAAGAGTACCACAACTTCCGATTTGGTTAAACCAAGAGAGAGAGAGAGAAAGAGAGAGAGAGAGAGAGAGAGAGAGAGAGAGTTGGCTTTCGATAGATGTTTATGTTTCGCCAGTCCGAGGCTGGATCCTATTAGCACCATGCCTAGAGGCACTTCCATATGACCTGGGCTGCTAAGGGAATCGAACGAGAGTTTCTTGATTACAAATCCGACGCCAAAACCAACATACTACATAGATTTTATTTGGTATTAAAGTAAACGGATGACAATTTGTAGTCAATATATAAAGAATGAGAAATGTGCAGTGTAAACATAAGCAATATGAAATAGAAGGAAAGGTGAGTTATATAGATAATTTAACGTATCAAAAGAAGAGTAAAAGAAATAACATATTTCAGTAATCATGAAATTCTTCCTTTAAATACAAAGAAGATTACTAAAATTGCAGATTATCTATCTCTTGTGAATATTTGTAACATAAATTTCATATTTCTAAAAATAGTCGGCCGTCTGCTATAATAACTTTTTTAATTTTTTTTTTTTAGATTATGGTATTTTGGACATTCTAGTGAACAATGTTACTCGTCCTCAATTTTATTGGCATTTTCAGATGTTCTAGGATGTCTAGGATTTGTATCAAATTCATCACGTCGACCGGTTTCAGTGGGAAGTTTTTGAACTGATCAACTAAACCACTGAACTATAATAAAAGTAGAAAAGTAAGCTGATCTCATAGGTCACATTTGTTGCAAAGCTATCCTTTTATCCCTTCACCACAAAAAAAAAAAACGTTGTTTAACGACCCTGGGAACGAAGTCTTTCGATATCGCCGTGGAAAAACTTTGTCCCACAATGTTTTCCACTTTTTCTGATTAGTTTGTCGTCTGTAAATGCGTTTAACAGTTATCCTACTGAATTACTGATATAAAATTTTCAATTCGATGGTAAAACCTAAAAATAAAATGCTATTTCAAGGATATTTTGGGGGGATTAATATCACCTTACCAGACAGAGTAGATCCAAGATCAGACTCCACGTTCTGTGCAGTCTGATCATGATCATGATCTACCCTGTCCGCAAAGGGTCAGTTAGTCGGGCTTAGCAACCTAGAGGTTATTTTGGATAAATGCCGTTTTTTTTGGCGTTTGGCAGAGTTAATTTTTGACTGGTTGTGAAAAATGTTTTTGTTAACTTGTACTTCTCACAGTCGACGAGTTTGTCATGGAAAGGTCATTTCTAGATCGTGATCACAGTATTTACTTCATGTACGTTTTAAAAAAAAAGATCCTTACTCTGTGAAAAGGGGGCTTCATACATCTGCAAAAAGTTTCGACCCATGTCAGCCTGCGCATTCGCGCAGACTGACATGAGTCGATACTTTTTGCTTTTTGTAAATTTTCTGCTTTCGAAACCGCGTTGTCTGCGCATCCCATATTCTTCGAAGATTCGATCTGTCTGCTATGACGCCTCACTCCCCCCGTTATTGGGGAGAATCGTAGTAATACGCGCTATAAAGTGGCAATGGAGAAAATGGCTTTTATCGATACGTTTGAGTATAAATTAGGCCTGTTTTAGCTCCAGTGATCTCCAAACTGCTGATCATAACCGAATGAATCGCAACAGGTAGCGTAAACGTTTATTTTAATTTGAAATTCAAAGAAACGGTTATCGCGTAGAAAAGTAGTCCGGTTCTGTACCCAGAAGGCCCAAATTAGATAGATCTGTATTTGTAGAATGCCATTTAGCGGGAGATAATAATGAAGGCGCGATGATATGATGACTTGCTCGGTATAATGCTATACGAAGATACATTAAACCATTTCTTGCCAGAGCTCGGTTGATATCTCGTTATCGTTGCACTAACAGCTTTTAGGATACAGAGACAGCTTACGATATCACGACTAGGACAGTCCATCAACCATGCGTAATGACCGATCCGCCTCAATTCTTTAGGTAATAGTCCTCAAATTGTTTAGATTGTTCAAAGTTAAATCAGGGGACAAATTAGATAAAAGGACTGAAAGTACTGACAGACTAACAAATGTGGTAAAGGTAAAACTTGGGTGATCCACACTATTTTCTTACAAAATATTCCGGTCCATTTCATCCGGTCAAATCAGGTAATTAAAACTTATCCGGGCCGGCCAGGTCCATTCCTGTTATTTAGTCTGACACGTCATTGTAGAAAAAAATATTGACATTGTCTTGTTTAAGAAGGACTGATTCTAAGTTAACAGGACCATTTCCAGATTTCTCTAAACTGCTGATCAGAGCTTTATCAATCGCACCAGGTATTGTTTTATTGAGTCAACTTTTAGTTTAGTTTGAAATTCAAAGCAACGGTTGTCGCGTAGAAAAAGTAGTCCGGTACTGCACCCAGAATGCCCAAATTAGATAGATGTGTATTAATTTTGTAGAATGCCATATAGCGGGAAATAATGCCGCTCGTGACCACTCACTTGTCACTATAGGGAATACGAAGGAAAAAAATCCATTTTTTGATTTTTGACTGACAAAAGTAAATGGATAACATATCAACTTGTTCGTTTAGAGTCTGAAAACTTTTTTTATTCACTGTATTGTTATTTTTTGTTTTTGATTTTTCACTTTCCTATAGGTTGGACAAAATCACGATTGGATGAAATCTACAACACCCGCGTAAAACATGAGGATGAAAAAGGTTGTAGAAGAGGATGAGTAAAGCTCAGTCAGATTTTGAGGTATATATACATGTTGGTCGCCGACTTAACTCTTTACCACACGACAAAATTTTAGACTGGTTCAAATTGAAAGCATTTGCAGACGACAAAATAAAGGTGACTGAAAAATTGAAATTTGTTCTGGGAAGGGTAGAAAACACTGTTGGAAAAGGAGAAAATGCTGGTTACCAGCATTTTCTCCTTTTCCCACAGTGTTTTCAAAAGGCTTCTTTCTCAGGGGCGTCAAAAGTAGGGATTGTGTGGTAATGGGTTAATTACATGCATGTACAAGCAAATATATAGTGTACCATACTGATGGCATCTTGTTTAGTCTTTAACACTGTAAGTAGAAATTGTTCAAATAAAAATGGTAGAAATATCTTAGATTTTTCATGTTAATATTATCAAATTTAACCCTTTACGCTGCTAAGCGTGGTTCGCTGACCATTTGCGGACAATGTAGATCAAGATCAGACTATACGGGACGTGCAGCCTGGTCTTGAATCTTTCTTTTCCGATAAGATGATATTGTTTTCCTGAAAGATAAGTTTTAAAGTTTCATTTAAGTTATACAGAATAAGGATTAACAGACTTTTGCGAATTATTAAGAAAAAACAACAACATTTTTTATGGGGCAGTTTTCATTATCTCCCGCTCGATGGCATTCTACAAATACAAATCTGTGTAATGCTCATGATGAGTACAGAAGCGGACTAATTTTTCAAAACAACAACCGTTGTCGTGAATTTCAAAATGAAATGAACGTTTACTAAATACAACGATACTTGGTGGGATTCATTCAGCTATGATCGGCTGGCATGTAACCTGCTAACATCAGCCATTTATTAACTCTTTACCACACGAGAAAATTTTAAGACTGGTCCAAATTGAAAGCATTTGCAGACGACAAAATGAATGTGACTGAAAAATTGAAATTTGTTCTGGGAAGGGTAGAAAACACTGTGAGAAAAGGAGAAAATGCTGGTTACCAGCATTTTCTCCTTTTCCCACAGTGTTTTCAAAAGGCTTCTTGCTCAGGGGCGTCAAAAGTAGGGATTGTGTGGTAAAGGGTTAAAAATGGGGGGATGGGTGATGCGTCACAACAGACAGGTTGAATCTTCGAGAATATGACACGGAAAGACAACGGGGCAGTAATTGACTATTCTTGAGTTTTTTTGTTTACATTTGGATCTACATCACTCTCAATGACAACAGACAAGCGATATCTCACCTTTGTTGAATAAGAGTATCTGTACACTCTTTTCGCGTATACAAAGAAAGACTTTCAAACAGCAGAATACCGCGAAAAGAAAGAATTTGTGCGATGCAACAGGAGCGAGGTCGATGACGAATTTCACCTTATGTTCACCTGCCAAAAGTATATAGTATTTTGCGTAGACATTGACAGTATCTACCTTAGATATTCCAATATGTCAAAATAATATAAATGAATTCTTTAAAAAAACAACAACGAATTTTATCTAGTGTTGCACTTTTATGTAAAATTTGCATTATGGATGCGTTTTCATACTTTGTAAAGCCAGTGGTTCTATTTTTTGGTCTATTTTACCCATGTTTTCCATTTTTCTCTTTCAGAGGGGGAAAAAATTGTCCTGATTGGTCAAATATCGATTTCCACGGATCCATGTATGATTGCACGCTACTGCATTTGATTAGGCATGAAAATTTGTGGATCGAAATAATTGATTGTAACGTCAAAAGATATTTCAAAATCATAGTTTTCAGGTACAAATTTAATTTCATTCGATATATTCACTTCTTATATTCTTTGTCCATCATGTATCGTACTGTCAAGGTACGTTACTCCTGACTTCGCCTAATGATCAGAGGGAGAGCACAGATACACAAATGACCCTAACTTTGTCATGAATACTCTCCCTTCAATAAAACAATGTATTCTTTTGCTTCGTTGGTTTACTTTCAAGCCAATATTTGAATAATATTTCCTTTTTTCTCTCAAATTATTAATTAAAACGGCTTCTCGACAAATACCACTTCAGCGTTCTGAACGCTTTGATTTTTCTTGGAAAGGGAAGATGGGAAGAAAACAGTTTCAGCTAGGAAAGAAAATATCCTGGCCACCAGCCTTCAGACATTTTTTGTAAGACCCCCCTTTCCCCCCTTCCTCAGGGGTCTGAAATATGTGCGATTTTTTAATGAAGGGCTTGGTAAACATTGTGAGCGATTCTGATTAAATGTTCTTGTATGAAAAGATTGCAATCTTTCTTAAAGGCTTTTACATGTTCTTGCTGTTAACTTGATATGCTAAAATTCAATATTAACCTTTAGGCTGCTAAATGGGAATCCAGTACCTTCTTGCAGACTGTGTAGATCAAGATCAGACTACACAGAACGTGCCATCTGATCTTGGACCTGCACTCTCCGATAAGGAGATATTTTTTTCACCCTCAAAATTGACTTTGAAACTGCAAAATCATAGGTTTAACTACCTGCTTAAAAGTTCCATTTGACTTATTTAGCACATTAAGGGGTTAGTTATTATGTCACGCTCAATGAAAAGGGACCTTAATGAATCTGCCGAGGGTATCAACCCTTATCAGCTTGTGTAGTCTGTAATTTTCGCTCTTCGGAAATTTTCAGCATGTCCGAAGACCGTTCTGCCCTATGACTTAGGCTGTGTTAGACAAAACGGATATTTATAGATTCATAATTGGAGTGCAACACGCGAAAAGGTGCATTCGGACATTTGCGTAAAGTGTCGTCCCGGATTAGCCTGCGCAGTCCGCGCAGGCTAATCCGAGACGGCACTTTACGACTACATTAGATTTTGTGCTACAGTAGACTTGCGTAAAACAGAAAATCACATGAAATCGGAAAGTTTCGTTTCGGATTATCCTGTGCGGACTGCACACGCTGATCCGAGACGACACTTTACGCAAATGTCCGAATGATCCTTTTATTATTATGTGACGACTTGCATAGTAAAAAGCGCAACGAAAAAAGCATTAAACCACTTTTCACAGTGCATGAGCCATTTTTAGCTCTACTGGCAGAAAGCCAGCAGAGCTTATGTCATGGCGTGGTTTCCGTCGTCCGTCCGTCCGTCTGTCCGTCCGTCTGTTCGTTAACTATCTCTTTCTTGTTTACACGGTAAAGCCTGCATTTGTGGTTAGATTTCCATGTAACTTGCGCAGTTTGATAGCTTGAACCAAAAAAATCCAACAAACAGTATAGGAAATTCCCCGAAAAGAAGTCATTTCAAGTTGAAAATTTCAGTTTCTTGTTTATGCGATAAGGTCAGCATTTCTTGTTTTAATCTTTGTATTTGCGTTCGTCCTTTGCCTTATTGAATCATACATTAATGACTTATGCTACAAAATAGGCGAAATCTCTGCTAGTAGAGCAATTCATGCCCTTCAGAGCCTCTGGTTTTTTTTCCTTTCTGAAGCAGTTCGTAATGGACTGGACTGAACCTGAGCAACTCGCCATAATTGCGCAAGAAATTCTTTGAAAATAGGATGTAAAACAATGAAATTATTCATGCAGCATGTAAACGACGATTGTGGTTTATGAAAACAAAGGAATGAATTTTTACCTACTTTTTTAATGGAAAAAAAGGAAATGACGCGATTCCATTTTAAAGCGGTAAAAATGAATGGCCCTCTTGTTTCGTTGATGTTTATGCTTTCCACTGAACGCCCTCACATCCTGGTTTAAGCTGCGGTTCCCAGCGACGATGTTTGTCTTGTTAATGAACGAGGGATTAATTGCCTTTGAATGACCCAGATATCCATATATCTAATAAAATAAATTTTTGTAGATAATGATTATTCTTTTTAAAGGTACATGTGTATGCCTACATGTAAATTCTTACAACATTTTACGTAATTGTTACTTTCTTCTTAATTTCAAAATGTCAAAGGACATAGATCATTATCTCTTTACGACAGAAAACTGTAGGTTACACTCACATATTATGTAACGGTGCTGCAATTAATAACAAACCTCTAGAAATGAAGGAATAAGCGCAGCGGTCGGTGATATACGCCTCGCCACACGCGAAAATGGGCATTTGCGTAAAGTGTCGTCACGGGTTAGCTCGCGCGGACTGCGCAGGCTAACCCGAGACGGCACTTTACGAATACATAAGATTTTGTGCTAAAGTAGACATAAAAATGGGGGTATCGTTTCGGATTAGCCTGCACGAACTGCAAAGATTGATCCGAGACGACCTTTTAATGTCCGAATTCACCGTTTCGCCTGTACCATATAAATGTCAGAAAAGGGAGGTAACTGCCTTGAAAATTTGATGTCTTGTTCTCTCGTAGTTATTCAATCGGTGCATGTTCAGCGTTGAAATCAGAGCAGGAAATGAACTCATAAAGACACGTTTATACTACTGTTTCTATGTTTTAATGCATTCATGGAAGCTTAGAACATTTTTTTCATGTCAATGTAATATATTCGTCTCTGCAAAATTGTTGCTATCTTTTGAATTGAGAACATTTTGGAAAAAAAAAAGGGAGACTTGATGCAATCATTTGGGCACTTTCCTGGAACAGTTTTCGACATCACTAAACGTGCACATGACAAATAATTGTCGTTCACATTGATAGCATGAGAAGACGACAAAGTAAATCTACGGCTTAAAAGATGGCATTGCCCTACCTGAATATAACACACGGGGAGTAGGAGAAAATGCTGGTCCCTAGTGTTTTCAATAGCAGCCTTCCCCCGTGGTTGTGCCAACTTTTTTTCCCAAAAGGGTTTAATTCTTTACCACACAATCCCGACCTTTAACAACCCTGATACGGAAAGCTTTTGAAAACATTGTGGGAAAAGGAGAAAATGCTGGTAACCAGCATTTTCTCCTTTTCCCACAATGTTTTCAATCCTTTCAAAGTCAAAATTCAATTTTTGACTCAAATTTACTTTGTCGTCTGCAAATGCTTTCAATTCGGATGAGTCCAAAATTTTATCGTTTGGCAAAGAGTTAAAGCGATATTAATCTTTCATTGAAATATTCGCTCTACACCCTGTTATCACAGAGCCGGGCTCATTTACATCAGTGCACTGTCTCTGACATTGTTAGCCATTCCTCGCTGCTCAGCACGACTCAGTGACCTTTTGCAGACAGTGTGGATCAAGCTCAGACTGCACAGAACATGCAGTCTGATCTTTGATTCACACTGTCCTTCAAAATTTTGATTTTTGTTTGTTTTACTGTCGGCTTTAAAAAATATTTCATTTCATTTTTTTAGCAGGTAAAGGCTTAACCCTTTACCCCATAAGGCATTTCTATGGTATCTCTAACTGACCTTAAATAACAGCAAGGATGAAGCAGTTGCTTATGTGTATATGACACCTTTCGATAGCGTAGAAAACATTGTGGCAAAAGGTGAAATTGCTCGTGACGAGCATTTTCACCTTTTGCCACAATGTTTTGCAAAGGCTCCTACAAACAATGCGTAGAAATGAGTATCTATGGAGTAAAGGGTTAATAATTTTTATATATTGCATAGGTTTAGGTAGCCATTTTGGAGTGCGGCTTGTATCTACAGAATAGACACGTTTACCAACGTATGCTGGAGTTAGCAGACGATACCATTGCTGTACAAATGGGACATGACGCTAGAGGCTTGGACTTGGGGTTACGTCACTTCGCCTGTTGTAAGACAGTTTACAGTTCTAGCACTTAACAAAATTAGGCTGCTACGAGCGACTTACTGACCTTTTGCGGACAGTGTAGATCAAGATCAGACTGCACTAAACGTGCTTGGACTTGTGGTCACAACACTTTCCTGTTGTGAGTCAATTTAGTTGTAGCACTTAACCCTATGCTGCTAAGCGTAACTTATCGACCGTTTGCGGACAGTGTAGATTAAGATCAGACTGCACAGAACGTGCAGTCTAATCTTGGATCCACACTGTCCGATAAGAACATATTTTCCCCGAAAAATTACTTTCGAAGAAGCAGAATTAGAGTTTTTACTATATGGTGTAACAGTTTCATTCTATCATTCTAGCAGGATAAAGATTTCCCATTTTCAGGAAAAAAAATTGTAGTGATTGCGAGTATCTAAGATCAGTCTACACAGCACTTTTAGTTCGGCTGTTTCGCAGAAAACGTCGCGATATTGTTGAGGTTTTGTCATAGATGCATCGCCGTGTAAAAACTTTGACATTTCACCATATCTCTCTCATTACTGAATATATTTACTTACTTTGAGCAGTAGAGACAGTCGGATGATGTAGATTTTTGAGCCACAATATTTTCACGAGTCTTTACAGAGAAACTTAAATGTTTAGCCTATGTATGAAAAAGTTGAGCAATCGACGGTTTTCTGTGGGTGTCGAATTCAGTGTAATGATATATAATGCGTCTTTAGATCGAAGGGAAACAACTCGTATTACCATGATACAGTGGTGAAACACCTTTTACCTTCCGTACGTTACGTTTTTACCTGTTGAATTGTTAAACTCTTTACCACACAATCCCAACTTTTTAACGACCCCTAGAAAGAAGTCTTTGGAAACATTGTTGAAAAAGGAGAAAATGCTGGTAACCAGCATTTTCTCTTTTTTCCACAATGTTTTCTACCCTTCCTAAAAGAAAATTCAATTTTTTTAGCCACATGTATTTTGTTGTCTGCAAATACTTTCAGTTTGTAAAAGCTTACAATTTTGTCGTTTGGCAATGTGTCAGTTGGAATGATGAAAATTTCAACAGAAATGGAAGGATATTTTAACCTCACCTTTCGCTTCTGGATTAACCTTTTACCAAACGACAAAGTTTAAAACTAGAACAAATTTAACCCTTTCCCAAAAGACAAAATTTTAGACACTGGTCCAAATTAAAAGCACTTGCAGACTACAAAATAAAAGTGATTGAAAATTTGAAATTGTTTCCAGTTAGGTAGACAACATTTTGGAAAAAGGAGAAAATGCTGGTTACCAGCATTTTCTTCTTTTCCCATAATGTTTTCAAAAGGCTTCTATCTCGGGGTCGTAAAAAGCAGTGATTGTTTGGGAAAGGGTTAAAGCATTGCGGAAGACAAACTAAATGTAGCTCAAATGATGGTTCTAGTCTTTGATAGAGTAGAAATTATTGTAGGAAAAGGAGGAAATGCTGTTTTTTTTTTAAATCTAAAAATACATTAAAGGGCTACGTAGCCTTTTTAAGGAATACTATCAAAAAAATGTTTCGGGAAATTTTATGATTATATAGAGTTTATTTCATCAGCTTGTGGTTAAAATGTGGAAATATCTGCCGAAAAAGGGAAAGACAACAACGATTTCTTTGAAGGCTTCCAAAACATGAAATGCATTTTCTGTCCGTCATAATCTGTGCAGTTTTGCAACTGTAAGGGGCAATATTTGGGATGAAGATACAATAATAATTATAGATTCATGAAATACAGATGAAATCGGCGACAACTGACTGAAAATTGCTTTGACACGAAAAGACATGTATCTTTAAAACCGGAAGTGAAAACTGCGATTGCTTTGGCAGCCTCCAAAGCATGAAATGCATTTTCTATCGGTCGTAATCTGTGCAATCTTGAAGCCATCAGGGGCAATATTTGGGATGAAGGTACAAGTATAATTATAGTTTTATGAAACACGGATGAAAGGGATGAAAAACAGACTGAAAACTGCTTGGACACGAGTAGACATGTATCTTTAAAACCGGAAGTGACGGCAGCGATTGCTTTGAAGGTCCGTTGTCTGCGCATCTCATATTCTTCGAAGATTCGACCTGTCTTATATGACGCGTCACTAGCCCCGGAATCGGGAAACTGTAGTGTTATACCCTCTATGAAGTAGCAATTTAGAAAATAGTTTTTATAAATACGTTTGGGGAGAAATGAGACCTGTTTTAGCTTCAGATTTCTTTAAACTGCTGATCATAGCTGAGTGTATTGCACGAGGTAGCGTTTTATTGAGTAAACGTTTATTTTAGTTTGAAATTCAAACTAACGGTTGTCGCGTAGGACTGTGGTTCGGTTCTGTACCCAGAATGCCAAAATTAGATAGATGAGTATTAATTTATAGAATGCCATCTAGCGGGAGATCATGTTGAAGACCTCTAAATTATAAAATGCATTTTCTATCCGTCATGATCTGTGCAATCTGGCAGCCATCAGGGGCAATACTTGGGATGAAGGTACAAGTATGATTATAGTTTCAAAAATAAGAGTAAAATGGGTAAAAAGCTGACTTAGAAATGCTTGAAAAACGATCATAGATGTATCTTTGACACTTTACCAAACGACAAAATTTTAGAATGGTCCAAACTGAAAGCACTTGCAGATGACATAATAAACGTAGCTCAAAATTGAAATTTGTCTCTAGCTGGGTAGAAAACATTGTGGGAAAAGGAGAAAATGCTGGTTACCAGCATTTTCTCCTCTTCCAACAACGTTTTCAAAAACCTTCTATCTCAGGGTCGTAAAAACCAATGTTAACCCATTGCCACACAATCCCTACTTTTGACTCCCCTGAGAAAGAAGCCTTTAGGAAACGCTGGGAAAAGGAGAAAATGCTGATAACCAGCATATTCTCCTTTTCCCACACTGTTTTCTACCCTTCACAAAACAAATTTCAAATTTTCAGTCATTTTTATTATGTCGTCTGCAAATGCTCTCAATTTGGACCAGTCTAAAATTTTGTCGTCTGGTAAAGGGTTGAGAGGCTTGGTCTAATCAGAAGGCGTTCCAACGTTAACTTGTTTTGTTGAAATAGGAGTATGCCGGTAATTAATTTCTGTTTTTTACATAGAGTCTTTGTAAAAATATTCATAATAACTGTAATTTTATCTATCTTTTATTTGGACTCTTCCGCCCCTGAAACGCTTTAACCGTTTACCTGTTATCTCCCGCTAGATGGCATTCTACAAATACACATGTATCTAATTTGGGCAATCTGGTTACAGTTTCGGACTACTTTTCTACGTGACAACCGTTGTTTTGAATTTCAAATTAAAATATACGTTCATTGAATAATACGCTACCTGGTGCGATTCATTCTGCTATGATCAGCAGTTTAGAGAAATCTGGAGCTAAAACAGACCTCATTTCTCCTCAAACGTATTGATAAAAGCAATTTTCTCCATTGCTACTTTATAGCGCGTATTACTACAATCCCTTCAAAAATGGGGGAGTGATGCGTTTAGAGAGATCTGGTTCTTAAACAGACATCATTTCTCCTCGAACGTATTGATAAAAGCCATTTTCTCTATTACTACTTTATAGCGCGTATTACTACAATCCCTTCAAAAATGGGGGAGTGATGCGTCATAGCACACAAGTCGAATCTTCGAAGAATATGACATGCGCAGACAACGCCTTTAACCGCTATAGGCAAAAGCATTGAACTTTTACAGACTGTACAGCTATTTAAAGAGGTCAAACTTAAGGTATCCCCCCCCCCTCCCCCGGCTTGATATGATATTATTTAAAATCATTTAACTCATTACCAAACCACAAAATTTTGGACTAGTCCGAATTGAAAGCATTTGCAGACGACAAAGTAAAAGTGACTGAAAATATGAAATCTGTTTTGTGAAGGGTAGAAAACATTGTGGGAAAAGGAGAAAATGCTGGTTACCAGCATTTTCTCCTTTTCCTACAATGTTTTCAAAAGCTTTCTTTTTCAGGGTCGTTAAAAGCCGGGATTGTGTGGAAAAGAGTAAATTAACTATTGTAGCATCATAACCGAGCCACTTCTGGAGGTTTTTCCTTCATAGAATTATCATTTCCAACTCTAAAATCACTATATACATATGTACAGTACTTAATTCAAAGGGAAATTGCTGTTACCTCATTTTATAAGAAAGTAGTCTAGAGGTATGAACAGAAACTCCTTAGATAGACATTTAACCCTTTACCTCATAAGGCATTTCTATGGTGTCTCCAATTGACCCTAAATAACAGGAAGGATGAAGCAGTTTCTTATTTGTATATGACAGATTTTGATAGCCTTTGGAAAACATTGTGACAAAAGGTGAAATTGCTCGTAACGAGCAATTTCACCTTTTGCCACAATGTTTTCCAAAGGCTTCTACAAACAATGCGTAGAAATGAGTATTTATGCAGTAAAGGGTTAAAGAAATTATGTGCGGTTAAAAGTTTTAAAAGTTATTGAATCACTATAAATTCTCAACAATCTAACAACAAAAACAAACTACGCTAATGTTGAACAGAAGCTTCTGGGGAATAAAGCCTAACTATTGATCTGTAACAGCCACTTTTTTTAACAACCGACTTGATATCTTGAGGTAGGCAGGTCTTTTACATACAAAAGGGAAATTTTTCGACCCAGATCAGCCTACCCAGACTGCACAGGCTGATCTGAGTCGATACTTTTCGTAGATGCATTAAGCCCCCTTTTTTTATACTCCACAACGTAGTGGAGGGAGGTATGTGGAATCGCCATGGCTGCCTGTCCGACCGTCTGTCCGTCTGTCCGTAAACACAAATTTGTCCGGAGCAATACTCTAACACTTTTTAGGTACTGAACTCAAATTTACACACAGTGTTCCTATATATGAAGTTGTGCATGTGCAATTTTCATGACCCTGCTGCGATTTTTTTGCGGAATTATCTCCCCTTGAACTTTTTTCAACTCTTACTTTTAGTCTAAACCATTCTGCACTATGTGACAAAGACCTGTTTTGTGACAAGGAGCTGGTATGGGGGGGTATAATCACGTTTAGTGATAGCTCTAGTTTTTTATAGAGAATGGCACAAATATATTTGTCGCCAACGCGGTTAAACACATGCTTGTTAAAGGTCACGTTACCTATATGACCCTATTTATTTTTTAAAAAAAAAATGACAATTTCTAATTCGGGTGACACTGTATAATGACCGATGTTGTTACTGTAACCCGATTCTGTGATCCTGCGTCCGTAGTATAAACGTACTGAGCACTCATGGACAGCCAGAAAGAGCCGCAAAAAAGGACATGTTTAGCCATTAGCGTATCAAAAATCACCAGATAATTGATATCAAGGTTAGACTAAACTCTCAGAGCAGCCATTTCATGGTCTAATTTTTCCACTTGGGTATCTTAAGACGCTCTCAGAACCCGAAAAGGTGAACGAAGGTTTTGATAAGGGCCACCGGAAACGGGGGTTGAATTTCTCCTCATTTTTTATTACGTGTATTACTCGCCTTGAAATAGAATACGGTTATTTTTCATTCCTTACCTGGAGGGTAGATGACCAATATTTCTGTCTGTATCTTTAACGCTTAGGTTGCTAAAAGTGACTTACTGACCTTATGCGGACAGTGTAGATCCAAGATCAGACTGCACTGAACGTGCAGTCTGATCTTGGATCTACACTGTCCGATAAGAATATATCTTTATCTCCTTGAAAGTAAATTTGAAATAGCATCATTCGTTTTTTTTTACGACCGACTTGAAAGTTTCATTCAAGTTATTAAGCAGACTAAGGATGAAGTTTAGGTTGGCTTTACGTAAACTTGTTTTCAAAACTTTAACTCAACGACACATTCCTGGGCTGGTTTTACAAAAACTTGATTCACAAACTTTTTAAAACCACTTACGACGAACCCCGGCAGATCAGTCGGTAACTATGGGTTCTTAAAATCCATTTTGTGCGACAACCGACTGAATCGTGAGGTAAACTGGTCCTTTGATATGCAGAAACTCTAAATAAAAAAGCATGAAAGTTTTGACCAATGGACAGGGTGACCAGGGACAGGGTGACCAGGGTCGAATTTTTTCTTTCGTTTTTGTTTTCTCTTCAAATCTCTTAACCCCATTACCACACAATCCCTACTTTTGACGCCCCCGAGAAAGAAGCCTTTAGAAAACATTGTGGGAAAAGGAGAAAATGCTGGTAACCAGCATTTTCTCCTTTTCCCACAATGTTTTCTACGCTACACAAAACAAATTTTAAATTTTCAGTCGCTTTTATTTTGTCGTCTGCAAATGCTTTCAATTTGGAAAAGTCTAAAACTTTGTCGTTTGGTAATGAGTTAATCCCCGTTTTCACAGAGCGTGGCTCAAACGTACAATCATTATGACAAAAGGAGATATTTATTGGTCCTTATGAATTTTTTCCCGCCAGACAGAAAAAAGTGATCCCAACAAAGTTAAGTTGATAAAGGGTTAATCCGTAGGCTGTTAAGAGTGACTCACTGACCTTTTGCGGACAGTGTAGATCAAGATCAGACTGCACAGTTAGTAAGGTAGTGTTATCATAAGGTTAACCTTTTACGCTGCTAAGCGCAACTCATTGAACTTTTGCGGACGGTATAGATTAAGATCAGACTGCACAGAATGTGCAGCCGGATTTTTAACTCTTTACCACACGACAAAACTTTAGACTGGTTCAAATTGAAAGCATTTGCAGACGACAAAATAAAGGTGACTGAAAAATTGAAATTTGTTCTGGGAAGGGTAGAAAACACCGTGGGAAAAGGAGAAAATGCTGGTTATCAGCATTTTCTCCTTTTCCTACAGTGTTTTCAAAAGGCCTCTTTCTCAGGGGCGTCAAAAGTAGGCATTGTGTGGTAATGGGTTTTTAATCCACACTATCCGATAAGATGACCCCCCCCCCCTCAAGAAAAACAAAAAGAAAACAAAAACAAAAAAAACTTGAAATAAGAAAAAGTTCTAGCATCTTGGTTGTCGGCTTGAAAGTTACATTTGAATTTCTTTTGCAAGATAAGAGTTAAATAAAGACAAGAATAAAATATGTCTTGAATAATTATTTTGTCTGCTTATGACTTGACATAATCACGCCTTGGTCTATACGTGTCCAAATCATGATTCAGGCAGCAGTAATATGTACATGGGCTGTCCTCTGGCAAAAAGGGGGGGGCTTAACCCTTTCCCAAACAAGCCCTTGTTTTTACGTGTCTGCAATACAAGTCTTTTGAAAACACTGTGGGAAAAGGAGAAATTGCTCGTGAACGAGCAATTTCTCCTTTTCCCGCAGTGTTTTCTGCCTGTTTGGGTAATTTTCTGCCATTGTTATATGAAAATTGAAATTGTCGTCTGCAAACTCTTTCATTTTGGAAGAATCTAAAATTTGTCGTTTGGGAAAGGGTTAATGCATCTCCAGGATGCACGATACCAAGTAAATAGTCCCATAAGTATGGATTTAGTTAATCCATTAATCCATTTTGTTTAACAACCAACCGAATCATGCGGTAGAATGGTCATTGGGCATGCAGAAATGTACAAGTAGCAAAACATTTCGCAACCCATTTCAGCCTGCTAACACCTTTTTTTCTCATATGCAATAAGCCGCTTTTTCATAGGCACGGTTCCTTTGTTTCTTCAATTGATGTGATGTTAGGTTAACCGTGTCCTACAGCTAGGCTTTTCATAAGGCTCATATAGTCTACAATCCAATTAATGATTTCGAAAACAGTGCGGATATATATGCCTTTTGCCCAAATAATTCTTTGCGACCTTTCCTGTGCAAAGGTTTTATTCCTTTATTACACAATTCCGATTTTTAACGACACTGGGGATGCAAGCTTTTGAAAACAAAAAAACGGAAAAAAATTCTGGTAACCAGCATTTTCTCCTTTTCCCACTATGTTTTTACCCTATCCAAAACTAATTTCATTTTTTCCTGTCTCTTTAATTTTTTTTTCGTCTGCTAATGCTTTCAATTTCGCCTACTCTATTTTCTTTTTTGTTAAATTAATCTGATTTGATTTAATTTGTAGCTTTTATGATTCAGATTGTAGCATAAGTACGTTTTTTCTCAAATTGATGCTGACCTTTCATCATAATTCTCTTTTGTGAGACACACACCTCCCTGTTTATCCTCCTTAGACACACAGAAAATTGACAATAATGATAAAGTTTCGTCCCATGTCAGCCTGCGCAAAATGAGCAGGCTTACATGGATTGATCCTTTTTGCAGATGAATTTAACACCTTTCAGAGACAATCGCTCATGTATTAAACTTCTCTGTATCATGATATTATCTATTGTGCGTGACTCTTAGAACTACACAATCATTCATAAACTTCCAAGTAACATAATATATTATAAGATACATAAATGAGCCATATTCTGTGAAAAAAGGGGCTTCATGCATCTGCGGAAAGCATCGATTCAGATCAACTTTTGCAGTCCACGCAGGCTGATCTAGGTCGAAACATTTTGCTATCGGTCATTTTTTTCCTGCATGGTAAGGGACAAGTCTACCTCATACTGCAGCCGGTTGTTAAGCATTTTTTTTAAATATATAGAGGATATTTGTTTTTTTCTGGTGAAAGATTGAAATTTACTTCATCGAGTGAACACCATCGGTAATATTTTCACGAGTGGCTGCGCCACTCGTGAAAATATTACCGATGGTGCTCACGAGATAAACTAAATTTCGATCTTTCACCGAAAAAAGAAATATTTATTTCATGCTTTTAAACCTTTCTGGGAGCAGCTTTATCGAAATCCAGTACAATTCTTTTCCGTTATTCCCCGTAGCTTACCCCTCCCGCATAGCAACACATTGCAATAGTACGTAAAGCGCGAGAAATGTCAGGTTAATGACGTCATATTTCCATCTGGTTGTGAGGCACGCGCAATTTACCTAGACAACAAGAACATGAAAATCGATATTTTCACTGGCCGTACCCGTGTATATATCTAAAAATATTTTCACTGCTATTTGTCCCTGTCCAACCGGAAAGCATGAAATAAAGAACCCTAAATTACATGATGACTTGCTTTGTGTCAAGGCATCACGAAAATGCATTAAGCCCCCCTTTTGCAGAGCATGGCCCGTGTATGAGACCTATTCGTATCATGATAATGATCTATTATGCGTGACTGTCTAAACTTCATGATCATTAGATAAACTTCATGATCATATTTAGAATATATATGTATTTGAGTGCAGATCTTTTCACTTAATTAAACTGTAGACGTCTTTCTTGCACGTATATATTTAATTTGGTTCTAATGGCATGATCTTTTACATATATGCATGAAAAAAAAAAAATGAATGAGATATGTTCTGTGAAAAGGTAATTTAATGCATCTGCAAAAAGTATCGACCCAGGTCAGCCTGCGCAATCCGCGCAGGCTGACCTGTGCCGAAACTTTTTGCCTTTTTCGTGAAATTTTCTGCATGTCTAAGGACAACTCTACCTCTAGATTCAGTTGTCTTTTAGACAAAATGGATTTTAAAAATCCATAATTATGTGGTGACGTTCTTGGTGAAATGCTTCCCAGGGATACCTTAAGCCCCTCTTTGCCAGAGCGTGGTTCAAATAAAAAAGTCATGCTCTGGCAAAAAGGGGGGTTTTAACTCTTAACCAAACGACAAAATTTTTAGACAGGTCCAAATTGAAAGCATTTGCAGTCGACAAAATTAAAGTGACTCGAAATTTGAAATGTCTTTCAGGAAGAGAAGAAAACATTGTGGGAAAAGGAGAAAATGCTGGTTACCAGCATTTTCTCCTTTTCCTACAATGTTTTCAGAGGGTCGTTAAAAGTCGGTAAAAGTCGTTAAAAGTGTGGTAAAGAGTTAAGGTAGTAGACCCATGACACTTTCAGTGTAACATTGAATAAAATATTTTGATATTTTGACATCTTACTTATCTGATATTATTCTTTCTCTTATGTGCTATGTTCGTTCATGTTTCACTTTTATCATTCATTATTTCCGCATTCGCTTATTCATTTCAACATATCCATTTGATATCATTTGATTTTTGTTTTATTTTTGGTTGTTTAGTCCATACCCATGTATGTATTTATAATTTATATGTTCGGCGATGAACCTTATGTGTTCAAGCTGATATTATGAATAAAGTTTCTGTTCTGTTCTGTTCTGTTCTGATAGTTGACGAATACAGATTTATACAGATATAATACTTTTGCATATTTTTAACCGACCAGAAATTCCTTTGATGTCTATCTTTAAATTATTTGTTGATACTTTTGCTAGTTTCCAGAAAAGGGAGGTAATTATTATCTCCCTTCGTATGTAGAATGTAGTTTAGATTTATAAATGATAATTCTAAGGTGGTAAAAAAGGAAAAAGTGGCTTGGGGAAAGTAGTACAAAATACTCATTTTTAATCATAGCAAATTTTGTAGGATAGTAATTATTATAGTGGAAATACTTGTTTTTGTATTACGGGTCCACTTCCTTAATGTATCCCCGTAATTCATGCTACCCTGCAATACATCACATATTTAATGGATTCATAAAATTCATCTTGTCCAACAACCGAGTCAATCATTAGGTAGAATGTTCTTATGACGTGCAGAAAATTGACCGAGAGCAAAAAGTATCGACCCATGTCAGCCTGCGCGGATTGCGCAGGCTAAAATGGGTCGATACTTTTTGCAAATGCATTATGCCCCCTTTTCACAGAGCATTGCTCAAATTAAAACTTATCCCAAGAAAGAAAGCTGATATACGAGTATATACGTCTCCGTTACAGTTGCGTGTATCAAAAGGTTGGTCGGTCGTTTGTATTGGGGTATAACGCCACTTTAACAGCTAAGGTCATATCATGGGGGTTGGTGACGCACACGTATTTCCTGGCTTTCTAATACGGTCCCCGCAAAACGAATGTTTTCGGGGGTATACTGGAATCAGCCTGTCTGTCCGTCCGTGTGTCCGTCTGTGTACGAAATACAAGTAATCCTGTCAAAGCGCTGGCGGAGGTGTTAAGTTTGTTCTGCAGCGATTTTTTTAGTATTATTTTTTTTCTCGAAAACGTTATGGTAAAATGATATACGACTTATCGTAACAACGAGGCAGGATAATGCAAACACGTGAACTGAATCATTGTTACTTGCAGACGATGCCTTTTATGATACATTTTGGCAAAAGGAAATATTTTTCGCCTCAATCAGATTGGACTCTGTAAAGTCTTTCACTGCCATAGATGATTTTAACAGCACTTAAATTATGGACGGTGTGGATCAAGATAAGACTACACAGAATGTGCAGTCTGATCTTGATCTACACCGTTCACTACCTGATGCTGAACTTTACGAACATCATCTTTAAGTACAGTGGAATTTTACCTTTAGACTTTGAAAAGAATCGGATTTGTGTAGATGGGAGTGAAACTGTTAACCCTTTACATTCCAGACTTTTGATAACCACGAGGAAGAAAACTTTCACAAATATTGTAGAAAAAGGACAGAATACTGTGAACCAATATTTGCTCCTTTTTTCCAAAATATTTCAACTATCCCGAAACAAATTTCAAATTTTGATACACCTTATTTTTTTCTTGTCTGCAAATGCTTTGAATTAGGTAGAGAAGAAAACCAGCATTTTCTCCTTTTTCGACAACGTTTTTAACCCTTCCCGAACAAAAAATTCAATTTTTGAGTCACCTTTATTTTGAAGCCTGCATATGCTGTCAGTTTGTTGAAGAAAGAAAAAATTGTCGAGTGGTAAAGAATTAATTTTCATTGAAAGTCATACGTGTTGTTATAGATTTTAACTCTTTACCAAACGTCAAATTCATAGAGTGGTCCAAATTGAAAGCATTTGCAGACGACAGAATAGATGTGACTGAAAAATTGACATTTGATTTGGGAAAGGTAGGAAATATTGTTGGAAAAGGAGAAAATGCTGGTCACCAGCATTTTCTCCTTTTCCCGCAATGTTTTCAAAAGGCTTCTACCTCAGAGTCGTCAAAAGTCGTCATTGTTTGGAAAAAGGGCAGCACACCTTTCCACGCTTTCTTGGAGTTTCTTTTACCGTTACCATGCCAAATATTCTTTCCAAGCCACTGGCTGCTTTTCTACACAACCATCGTCTAAACCATGGCCAGCTGTGAGAGAGAGGAAAGAATCTTGTCGCAACGACAATCCTCACTACTTGGAAAGAAATTGGCCATGCCAGGGATCGAACCTGCGACTCCTTGTTCTAAAGTCTTGTACGCTGCCGACTGAGCTACCGGGACTCGTCGCCGCGAAATAACTGACTTAATGTTGAAAATGGCTTTAAGCGCCATACATCAAAGCAGCGACCCCGTGTTCTCAGGTCCCGTGCGCTACACAAACTGAGCTATCGGGGCTAGGATGTGAAGGAAAGAGGATATGTTGTATTAATATAAAATTGGTCCTACCTTTTACATACTTCCATAATTTGAAACCACCAATCCTTAAATCACTATTTTTGAACACATCACTGGTATACACTGTTTGAAACTTTCACAACATTTAAATGATCATTCATGTTTAAGTGAATTACCTTGTTGTCGCTTCAGTCAAATAAACAGTATTGTTTATTGTCACATTGAATGGGGAAAAAACAGGGACACTTCTACGTAAATATACTGGTCAAAATTGTAAATGAGACACTATAACGCGATATATATCTATACTTTTTTTTTAAATACATGTATATGTTTTAACCCTTTACCACACATTCCATACTATAATCGACCCTTATGAATGAGCCATTTGAAAATATTGTGGGAAAAGGAGAACATGCTGGTGACCAGCATTTGTTCATTTTCCAGCAATATTTTCTACACTCTTAAAAAAATATAATTCGATTTTCATTTAATTTGTCGTCTGCAAATATTTTCAACTTGGATATGTCTAAAATTTTGTCCCGTGGTAAAGGGTTAAATATTATACCTTTCAGTCGTATTTTTTTCTCTCCAAAAATAGGGCTACGTTTATGTATTTACACTGCCCAAAATTGTAAAGGAAGGGTTTATGAACCATTACGGAACTGTACACTTCCCTATATGCATACGATATTTTTGGGCGAGGCTGAACGCGCTGGCTTTAGACCAACTTTTTGATACTGATAAAAAAAACATAAACAAAATTGTGAAACGGCACTTACCGTTTTTTATCTCCACTGGCCGAAGGCCTGCGGGCTTATGTCATGGCCGGTGTCCATCGTACGTCTGTCCGTGCGTGCGTGCGTCCCCCGTCCGTGCGTGCGTTAACTTTTATTTCAAACATCTTCTTCTCTGAAACTACTTATCCAATTTTTATGAAACTTCACAGAAATGATCCTGCCATGGTCCTTTTCAGAATTCCTTGAAGGAATTTTATTCCTTCAAAAACTGGTTGCCATGGCAAGAAAATTGAAAAATATTGAAAATTTTTAGAAATCTTCCCGTCTGAAACCATGAGGCCTAAGGCTACCAAATTTGGCATATAGCTTTATCTAGTAAACGTCTAGCAAATTCCTTCAAATAATAGCCCTTTGGTCAAGATTGGCCCCGCCACGGGCGTCACAAGTTTTATATGGGTTTATATAGAGAAAACTTTAAAATCCTTCTAGTACCTAGCCATAGGGCCTAGGGCTACCAAATTTGGTATGTATCTATATCAAGTGGTTATCTACCAAGAGTGCCCAAATGATAACCCAGGGGCCAAATTTGGCCCGGCTCTGGGGGTCACAAGTTTTATATGGGCTTATACATGGAAAACTTTAAAAATCTACTCGTATCAAGCTATAAGGCCTAGGGCTACTTAATTTTGCATCTAGCTTTATCAAGTGGTTGTCTAACAAAAGTGCCCAAATTATAGCCCTGAGATTAAATTTTGCGCCGTCCTGGGGGTCACAAGTTTAACATGGGCTCATATTGAGAATTTTTTTAAAAATCTACTTGTACCTAGGCAGTGGAGCGATAAGGGGTCATCATGGCCCTATTCTTATGTAATTGCGTTTTGCGCTAGTCTACTGTATCACAAAATCTAAAATCAGAAAAATGACCCGAGACGGTAGAGAAAGGACAGTCTCGGGGTCATTTCTCATCGTAGAATAATGACCCAGTTATTCCTTTACGTAGTGAAATGACCCATAGGTCATTTTGTAGGGGAAGGTCATTCCTCTGCATTAGACCGGCTGACATGGTTGGAACCTTACTGCCATAGGTAAATTTTCAGCGAGTCATTTCAGATTATTGTCGGTTTACTTCAAAAACCTCGTAACTACAGCTTGAAACAAGCTGTAGTTACGATGTTTTTGAAGTAAACCGATCGTATAAGTTCTCCTCACGATTCAGTTGGTTATAAGACAACGTGGGTCTTATTCAGTTGGTTATAAGACAACGTGGTCTTATCGATCCATAATTTTGTGATGAATTACTTGGTATGATACACCACGTATAGTAGCATTAAGCTTTCCTTTTGGTAGAGTGCAGTTTATGCTTCCATGATCGTACATTTATTGTCTTGTAACACCTTCAAGTCGAAATGTTCATGTATAACTTATGTTTATCACCGCCATCGTATATAACATAGATAGGAACGCTTCTACATAAATATACTGATCAACGAAATAAAGGACGGATGTTATGAACCTTCACCTGGCCTGCAACAAGGGGCAAATCCGAGATAACAGGTTAAAAGTGGCTTAAAACCTGAAGTCTACCTTTGATAGGGTAGAAAACATTGTGGGAAAAAGAGAAAATGCTGGTCACCGGCCGATGAGTAAGAACAGTATTGGAACAAATGTTTTTTTTTTGATAAGTATACTGATTTGCATTTTGTTATCATGGGCTCGTTTGATGTATCGGATCATTATTTCAAAACAAAAGTGCACGTCTGCTAGCAGAATATGTCGTAAGAATTTATATATGTATAGAATTAGGAATTGAAAACGCTCTTGATAATGTCAGACGGCATAGACTAGGATCAGACTGCGAAGAACAGGAATCCATACCATCCGTTTGTTTTTTAAAGATAAAGATCTTTGAATATTGGTCAAAATGTTTCTCTTCGTGAAATCTAAAATGACTTCAGAATTGGGTCACGAAAAACGAAAGCGTGGTAAAATCTACCTATGTAGAGTGACGTCATTCTATATAAAGTGACGTCATTCTATATAAAGTGACGCACTTCTGTATAAAGAAAGTAGGTTGTTCAATGGAATATAATCTGCATCCGTGTTTTTAGTCTTAGTATGAACTTGTTTTCCTTTAATTAAGAGTTTGTCACTTTAGAATCGAAATAACCTTCTTTCTATCATGGTTTATCATTCAATAAACCACACTGTGAGTTATGAGGCGCAATGAATAAACCACTGTGGCTATCGCCTCGTGGATTATTTATTGTGCCTCATAATTCACAACTCTTGTTTATTGAACGATAAACCACGATATAGAAAGAAGATTATTTCTTAATTTTACCACGCTTTCGTTGCACTGTGTTTATACATAGGGGTAAAATCTTAGGGTGAACCCGATATTTGATGTTCAAAAGTCTCATGCTCAAGTACCTGATATATTTGGGCTGGTGAACTATTTCCAAGTTTCATTGGATTGTCAGTTAACCCTAAGGCAGCTTTTCGCGACCTTATGGCTGACCTTTTCCGGGCAGTGTAAATCAAGATCAGACTGCACAGAACGTGCAGTCTGATCTTGGATTTATACTGTCCGATAAGGAGCTTTTATTCCCCAAAACATAACTTTGAAATAAGAATATTTGCAGTGTTGCTGGTGAATTGAAATATTCATTTTAGTTACTTAGGCAGGATAAGGGTTAAAGATTATATCCATACAGATTATGAAAAAAAAAACTCTATTAAGAATCGAAAGCGTGTAGAATTGTCAAGCTGTGTAAACATGCATGAAAATAAATTATCAATTTATCATGATGTAAGAGATAGAAAAAAACTCGAATTTTTCCTCATTTAAAACCGGAAATGACTACGACTCAAACGTTAAGTATAACACACATCGCACATAAACCAAATTCATAAGGGTTTTTATCATATGTCACGGTGACAAATTAAAAAAAAAAAAGACGAAAAAAAAAAAATCTAATTTAGTTATTATTGATTGGTAGTTCTTGTTTCGATCTTGTTTGATCGCTCATAATGGGGACACCGTGTCAAAGTTTAATATAGTTTTTTTGTATGTCACGATTAATTTTTGCCCTTTCACACGAAAAGCTACATTTGATCTTTGTCTTTTCCCCGCTTGTATTCTCTAGAAGAAAGAAAAGAATAAACAAAGATCAGACACCTAAGAAAAAATCTTAAGGTAAACTGAAATCATGATTTGCGAAACACAGCAATGGCTCCATTTATCGCAATGTTTTCATGATTGGTCATCTGCGGAAATGTCCGAATGCAACGGTGTACATGTATAAACTCATTACCAAACGACAATATTTTAGGTTTGTCCAAATCGAAAGCATTTGCAGACGAGAAAATAAAAGTGACTGAAAATTTGAAGTTTGTTTTGTGAAGAGAAGAAAACATTGTTGGAAAAGGAGAAAATGCTGGTTACCAACATTTTCTCCTTTTCCCACAATGTTTTCTAAAGGCTTCTTCCTCAGGGTCGTCAAAAGTAGGGATTGTGTAGTTATGGGTTAAAAAAGAAGCCATGCCTGTAAATCGTGTAATTTTGTCACGATAATTTGATTGATTGAAGATGTAACCTTCATGTTTATAGGCCATGGACCTATTGCAAAGGTTTTAACCTTTTACTGAATAATTGAATATTATTGCATGCTTTCTAGTAGAAATAGCGGTGAAAATAGTTTCGATATTCCATGGGTACGACCAGTGAAAATACCGACTTTTATATTCTATTTATCTCGGTAAAATACGCGCGACTCACAACTAGATGGAAATATGACGTCATTTACTTTACATTTCTTGCGCTTGACGTAATATTGTAAGGCGTTGTAATGAGAGTGGGTACGACACGGGGAATAACTGAAAAGAACTATATTAGATTTGGATAAAGTTTCTCCCAGAAAGGGTTAAAAGCATGAAATAAATAGAATATTTGTTTTTTTCCATATTTAATCGAGTGAGCACCATCGGTAATATTTTCACTCATGGCTGCACCTCCTGTGAAAGTATTACCGATGATGTTCATTTTGATGAAATAAATTTCGATATTTCACCAAGAAAAAACAAATATCCTTTGTATCTCTGCCCTGAGGAAGAAAGCTTTCGAAAACATTGTTTGAGAAGGAGAAAAACGCTGGTAAGAAGAATTTTTTACCTATTAGCACTATATTTTCTACCCGTTTTTATTGGAATTTGAAAGGATTGACAACATTGTGGGAAAAGGACAAAATGCTCATTAACTTTTCACCCACCATTTTCACGCTTTCATTAGAAAGACGCCATTACATCATTACCTCCAACTAGATGGCATTCTACAAATACTTATCCAATTTTGGTATCCTGGGTGCAGGATCGGACTACTTTTCTACGCGACAACCTGTACTTTGAATTTCAAACTAAAATAAACGTTTTCTGAGTAAAACGCTACCATGTTAACTATGCACCAGCCATTAAAATAGCCCCTACTTGGTTGTGTTATAGTTTAGGTGTAAGCCCTAGTTCCCTAGAATATGGTGATGCGTCAAAGCAGACAGGTCGAATCTTCGAAGAATATGACAGGCGCAGACGACGTTTCAAACTTGTCGCCTGCTCTCAATTAAGAAAAGCTTAACGTATTGTAATTTGGCATGGAATCAAGAGTATCAGTTACTATCTTCATCATTTAAAGATACATCTATTATCCTTTCCTTTTTTATTCGTTTTTAACAAATTTAATCTTTATTTCATGAATCTATAATCATTCTTGTATCATCATGCCAAATTTTGCTCACGACGGCTGCAAGGCTGCTATAGATTACGACGGATACTATTAGTATATATACTCGTAGAAAGGCATTTTATTTTCAAGAGTCCATCAAATGATTGAAAGTATGGAGATTAACGCCATTTTTCAACATTATTTCAGTTATGTCGCGGCGGCAAGTGCACCTGTCCATCCTTTCCTGCAGTGTCTTTTACCAGTGCTCTGCACAATATTCTTTCCAAGCCACTGGCTGCTTTTCCACTTAACTATCATCGAAAGAGTTCATCAATCATTGTTGGGTATTCCGGTTTTGAAATCGATGAGAAATCCTTCGAGTTTCTTTATTGCTTTACACCATATATCGGTAATTTATCTTTGTTTACACAGCTGAATAAAGTTTGAACAATTCTACATGCTATAAAGTTTAAAAACGTTTTTTTTTCGTTGCTGTATAAGGATGCATTTTTAATGTTTTACCAAACAACCCTTGGTTTTTTCGACTCTGAGGTAGAAGCTTTTTAAAAACATAGTGGGAAAAGGAGAAAATGCTGGTAACCAGCATTTTCTCCCTTTCCCACGATGTTTTCCTGATGAAAAGAATTTCAATTTTTGAGTTACGTTTATTTTGTCGTGTGCAAGTGCTTTCAGTTTGAACCAGTCTAAAATTTTGTCGTTTGGTAAAGAGTTAAATATAACTGATAAAGGGTTAATGTTTACGTGAAAATTTACGAAATGTCAATACCTTTTACTCATGTATATATAAGAACGATACCTAGAAAAACGAACTTGAAAATATCGTGGGAAAAATAGGAAATGCTGGTAACAAGCTCTGTCCCCTTTCTTTACCAAGTTTTCTATCTAAAACAACAACAACAACAACAACAACAAATTGCATCATTCAAGCAAAGTTTGACATGTTATATAAGGAACTGCCATAAGTCTTTACCACACTGCAAGATTTTAGAGTTGACCAAACTAAAAGCATTTGCACACAGTAAATCTAACTAAAAGATATCACTATTTTATAAGGTAGAAAACACTGTTGAAAAAAAAGAAAATGCTGGTTTCTAGCATTCTATCCTTTTTCCGCAATGTTTTCTGATATGTTTTATGATGCCTTCTTTTCTAAGGGTCGTTTAAACTTGAGACTGTGTGGTAAAAAAATTCAAGGAAGACAAATGTAAAATTTGGTCGCCAGTTACGGTGATGAACGTTTGACATTTCACACTATTTTTACTACAGGAAGTTATAATCCTTTTTAGCCCGTTAGGCAAAAACAGGGGCTCGAGCGGTCGACATAGAACAGACTGAACAGAACGTGAATCGATCGATGGACGGATCGGTCGGTCTGTTGATTGATTGGTCAGTCGGCCGGTCAGTTGATTGGTTGGTCGGTCGGTCGGTAGGTAGGTTGGTCGGTCGGTTTGTTGGTTGGTTGGTCGTTCAGTCGGTTGATAGATTGGTTGGTCGGTCGGTCGGTGGGGCAATCGGTCGGTTTGTTTAGTGGTTGATCTAAAGATTTTTCATGTTTCATGGTTAACACGGCGCCAACATTATATTTACCACCACAACAAACACAGCTCCCGACTCCACCACCACCACCACCACCACCAACAACAACAACAACAACAATAACGATTACGGGAACAACAATTTGAACACTTCAGTTAATATATACTACGCAAACTTTGCTAGGGATCACCATAAAATATTTATCCTTGATCTGTGGCATGTATCATAATATGGTCCTACATATGTTACATTGCCACACTGATAAAAAATCACCAGAGGAAATAGATCTTTAACCCTTTGCCTCACAATGCCGACTGTTAAAGACATTGAGAAAGAAGCCTTTGGAAAACATTGTTGGAAAAGGAGAGAATGATCGATACCAGCATTTTCTCTTTTTCCAACTATGATTTTTTTTAACCCTATGACAGACATAATATTGCCCGTTGCATTTGGTTTTTGGTCAGTAAATGCTGTCAACTTGGACAATTCTAGAATTTTATAGTGTGGAAAAGAGTTTATGAAAAACTGTTGTAACATAATATACCCATACGGAAATATGTAAGTGATCCCTATCAAAGTTTGAGTAGTATACAAGTTTTTACTCTAAACTTCTTTTTGTCAATTAATGATGTTCAATCGAAATGCCGTCAAAACAAATTAATTCGTTCATAAGGTACATTATATAATTATGACGTCATACACACGGGATTTACGATGTTTAGGAAACTTTAGCAAGCCTAAGGACCTAAACACAAATAAAGAGTCATTTCTTGGATAGGGTATAGATTAAGATCAGACAGGAAAGAATGCTTAGTCTTATCTATGCTCAAGACTTTCTGATGTTCTGGAAGTATCCTGTTCCAAACAGCATCGATGTTGCGATGTATAGGTTCCTTGCACTTTGTGTCTCATTCTTTTTCATAGGCCACATTCCCCCGTTTGAAGTACGTTCAAAAGTTACAAGTGTCGTTTTCTACGGAATACCTTTAGGGCAATCGCTTATCGTCGGTGTACTTCCAAAACCTCGTAACTACAGCTTGTAACAAGCTGTAGTAACGAGGTTTTTGAAGTACACCGACGTTATGATTTTGAAAGCGATGCTCGATAGAACGATAGTGATAATAAGAAATCACGATACTATGGTGGTAATAACGCGATAGTGCGATCATGCTAGTGCGATACAATATCGAGTTTTCATCATCATACTATCGCTTTATTGTCCACGTACTATCGCGTTATCATCATACCATTGGGTAATCACCATCGTTCTATGGTGATATCATCACCGCACTTTCGCGTTATCATCAATGTACTATCGTGTTATCACCATCGCCATCGTTCTATGGTGTTATTATCATCTCACTTTCGCGTTATCATCATCGTACTATCGAGTTATCATCATTGTACTATTTCGTTATCATAATCGCACTATTGCCTTATCGTAATCGTACCATCGTGTTATCACCATCGTACTATCGAGCATCACGTTTAAGATCGACAAATTCATAGGCGATGAACCTAACGTTAATCTATCACCATTGTACCATCGCGTTATCACGATCACACTTTCGCTCTATCATCATCGTACTATCGCGTTATCACTATCGTGCGCGTAATAATGATCGTACTATTGCGTTATCGCTATCGTAATATCGAGCATTGCGATTACAAACACAACGTCATGGGGTATGGCCCTAATGGTATTCCGTAGTTTTCCTGTTTCCAGAACTTTTCGTGCCGTTTCGCAGAAAAATCACTCCACTTGAGCCACATTTAATTTGCCGTCTGCAAATACTTTGAATTTGGACTAGACTTAAATTTTGTGCTCTTTTAGAGGGTTAAATGGCTCTCGAAAAGTTTGGGGGTTTAAAAGGATATAAACCCGTAACCCTTTACAAGATGACAAAAGGTTAGCCCCGTCCAAATTGAAAGTTCCTGCAGACAACAATTTCAGTGTGGTTCAAATTGTGTAAACTTGCATTTGATTGGGTAGAAAACATTGTGGAAAAAGGAGAAAATGCTGGTTACCAGCATTTTCTCCTTTTCCCGCAATGTTTTTAAAAAAGCCTCTTCTACAGGGCCGTGAACCTCGTATTGCTTGGTACAGGATCAATCTGCTAAATGAGTGAAACAGTTTTTTTTAAGAACCCAAATTTTGCTATTCCAAGGGTAATTATTTTTGGGGGAAAATACCTAGTTATTGGACAGTGTAGATCCAAGATCAGACTGCACATTCACTGTCCGCAAAAGGTCATTGAGTCGCGCTTTGTAGGCTAAGGGTTTAGGAATGACGTTATTTACCGGAAAGTTCTAACGTCTACGCAGTTGTTGGCGTACGAGCTCGCAGCGCGTGTCAATAAATACTGTATATCAATTGTAACGCTGGGATATTTTATCTACGGGAGATGAATAGATAGCCTTAGTTGTTTGGCTGTAACTACTTTATAGTTTAAATTTCGTCATACAGTGTAATTAGCATGTGAAAAATGTCAAAAATACAATGAATTAAAATGCTTGCAGATAGATAGGTTAGAAACGAGAGCAAAGTTCGTGGGGAGGGAGGCGGTTGGAGGAGAGAGAGAGAGAGAGGTGTCTGAGTGAAAAAGGACCAGAATATCTTGATGGGTTCTTGTACCCGTTCTTTCTTTCTTTCTTTCTTTCTTTCTTTCTCTCTATCTTTCTTTCTGTCTGTCTCCAAAATGAAGATTAAAGGGTTGAAGAAGGTGGGGAAACAGAGAGAGACAGAGAGAGAGAAAAGATTAATAGAATAGCAATTGTTCATTATTTTTAACAACATTATTATACAGACGAGACTGCGGTTGTTCATTCAATTTGTCATTAACAAGAAAATGAAATACATATCGTTGGTTTACCTCAAACACGCCGTAACTACAACTTGTTACAAACTGTAGTTACGAGGTTTTTGAAATGAACCGACGATATTACGTCCTGACTTTTCTCACGGAAATGTCAATGAGATAATCTTTCATTACTTTCTAATTTTTTTGATAAATACTGTTAATCTGCTCGATTCCATGTCCGAAATATGAATACATTGTTACGGGAGACCACTCCTTCCTGCATGGCATACTCCCGATTTAAATACAATACCTGGCTACTGCGTCAGGGAGATATCTCTTTGGCTCAGTGGTTAGGGTATTGGCTTTGCGTCCGGGAGTTCGGAGTTCGAATCCCGCTCCGATCCTTATTTCTGCCATGCATTTATTCATTTGTTTCTTTGTTACGGACTTCGTTCGTAAGATGGGGGCTCGTCCGGGATTGGCCATTGAGCCATTAATCCCATTTGTTGTCCAAAATTGGACTTCCTGCCTAATAAGGCTTTGAGTCATCAATAAATGATGACTTTAAGAGGGGGTGTGTTACGGGAGACCACTCCTTCCTGCATGGCATACTCCCGATTTAAATACAATACCTGGCTACTGCGTCAGGGAGATATCTCTTTGGCTCAGTGGTTAGGGTATTGGCTTTGCGTCCGGGAGTTCGGAGTTCGAATCCCGCTCCGATCCTTATTTCTGCCATGCATTTATTCATTTGTTTCTTTGTTACGGACTTCGTTCGTAAGAACATTTATAAACATTGTAAAACAATGAAAAAACCATATGCGGAACGAGCAGTTTCTGATTTTGCAAAAATGTTTCTAAAACCTCTACCAGCTTTTGCATTCAAACAAGCCATCAATCGACCCATCAAGTAATTAAGCAATGAAACAAGTGAGTGGGTTGATGAGTTAGTGAGTGAGTGAGTGAGTGAGTGAGTGAGTGAGTGAACGAGCGAGCGAGTGAGCGAACCAGTCAGCCAGCCAGCCAGCCAGTCATCCAGTCAGTCAGTCGGTCAGAAAGTCGCTCCATCAATCCTTCCGTCCATCCGTCATTCCGTCCTCCAGCCGGCCAGCCAGCCAGTAGGTTGGTAGGTCGGAAGGTAAATAGTTAAACCATTTGCTTTAGCCAATAAAAAATTATGTAAATTTCAGGTATAGACAATTCTTGAGAATTCGACAAATAAATCTATATTAGAAATGGCCCGAGCCCAGATATAATCATCTTCGCAAGCCAAGGCTGACGATTCACTACGTTACTCTACCCTTGGCGGATCGAGCTTGATTTTTACATTCACCCGATACGCTTTTTCATTGGATGCAGCCAGCTCTTGCTGCAACGAATGAAATCGCTCGTAGCATTTCATCTTTGATAGAAATAGAACAAGGTCGCTACCTTTCGAATAGAAGGTAAACATAGAAACCCACGTGGATGTCTGCTTATCGTTTCATGTGTATTCGTAAGCGGTTTGTAAAACGATATTTCATTTGCTTTTAGAAATATTATGTAAAGGGGGGTAATAACCAGCATCCAATAGAGGGCGCATCGCAGGAATCTCGAAATCGGGCTCAATCAGCCAAAGTAAGATCCACGTAGTGATCGTAAACTTGGCTCGCGAAGATGACATGTAATGTGACATTTTCAACCTGACTCTAGTAGCAGATTAGTCAGATCCGTTTCACGAGCTATAAGTACCTGCCGGAATCAATTAACTTTTAAACCGTAGTAAAACAGGTAAATATGATTTATGACTGTTATTCATAAACAGATATTTACAACATGTGACTCAACAGTTTTCATGCAATAATGAAAACTTTGTTTCAAATGTCACAGTGTTTGTTTATCCTTTACGAAATAATCCCGTTTTTAACTCATTAACAAACGTAAAAAAAAATATGGTTTGTCCAAATTGAAAGCATTTCCAAATGACACAATAAAAGTGACTGAAAATTTGGATTTTTTTTGTGAAGGATAGAAAACATTGTGAGAAAAGGAGAAAATGCTGGTTACCAGCATTTTCTCCTTTTCTAACAATGTTTTCTAAAGGCTTCTTTCTCAGGGTCGTCAAAAGTAGGGATTGTGTAGTAATGGGTTAAATGACCAACAGTCCAAGCCAGGTAGAAACGGGTAAATCTTCTGTATGATAACTCTTTACCACACAGTCCCGAGTTTTTACGACCCTTAAGAAGAAAGCTTTTGGTTTTTGAAAGCATTGTGGGAGTGCACCTTAGGTGCATTCTGATCTTTGCTCTCCGCTTTCCAGTTTGCTGGGACATTCAAAACAATAGGGAGCAAAATCAAAAAAGCCATGGGACGAACTGGTTTTGGAACGAAAAACCCCAGGACCAAGCGGTCAGTAGACAAATATTGTATCATTGCGCCAATAGAAGGCTATGTGTAAGTGAAGCCATTTTCAATAAAAAATTAGTATTTCCACGACCGATGGCCCCACCAAGTGTATTTTAATATGTCATTTCCAATTATATATCCAAATACAGTATTACCGAAAAATTCATTTTTCTGAGAAAAATTCAGTTTAATTGGGTTTACTTCCTTCGGTTTTGCCCAAAATACGAAACATGGTCTTCAAATTTCTATATCGAACTCATGGTGCTATTGTTGTCGACAAATACCACAAAAATGTATTTATTTGGATCTCATTTCTCAACCCAAAATACATATTGAGTTTTTACGGAGGTCTATAGAGGTTTATTGAAGCATTTTCGGACAACAAAATAAGTGTGGTTTAACTCTTTACCAAACGACAAAATTTTACACTGGTCTAAATTGAGAGCATTTGCAGACGACAAAATAAAAGTGACCGAAAATTTGAAATTTCTTGTGGGAAGGGAAGAAAACAATTTGCGAAAACGAGAAAATGCTAGTAACCAGCATTTTCTCCTTTTCCCAAAATATTTTCTATAGGCTGCTTTTTCAGAGTCGTCAAAAGTAGGGATTGTGTGGTAATGGGTTAAATGATGAAATCTGTCATTGTTGGGATAGAAAACGTTGTGGGAAAAGGGATAAATTCTGCTTACTAGCATTTTTTCCTTTTCTCAGTATGTTTTCAAAAACCTACTTCCACACACTGGTTAACTCTTTAACAAGCAAACCCTGGATTTTACGACCCTGAGATAGAATCCTTTTGAAAACATTGTGGGAAAAGGAGAAAATGCTGGTAACCAGCATTTTCTCCTTTTCCCACAATGTTTTCTACCCTGCTGGAAACTTCATTCTATGAGATACGTTTATTTTGTCGTATGCAAATGCTTTCAATTTGGACCAGTCTAAAGTTTTGTCGTTTGGTAAAGAGTTAAATCACATAAAAGTGTATAGGAAGGTATTTGGCATTATTACTTTGATTTAATACACTATCATTAAATGATATGTTATGTATTTTACAACCCAAGTCTAACATTACATCTAATCGATGCGAGGAAGATATGTGTCATGCTCTGTGAAAAGGGGGCTTAATGCACCTTTAAAAATATTGACCCAGGTCAGCCTGTGCAATCTGCGTCGCTTGTGTAGCATCCTATTTAAATAAGTCCGATGACGTCACATCTGATTTTCGGTTTTACAAACAGGCGGAAGTGCCGATTGCAAAACAACTGTCCCATGATGCACAGGTCCAAGTTGCACTTTTGATTGAATGTAATTGCCCAGTATCTTTACGCTTGCGCATAAAATATGAGCCACGCTTCGTGAAAAAAAAAGGGGGGTGGGTTTAATGTACATGCGCAGATCCAGATATCTTTCTCGGGGGGTGGGGGGGGGTGGTCCCCACCGAAAACGCACTCGTCTTATTTTATGATACTTTGATTTCCTGATTTCAGTGGATGTAAGCCGTTTACATGAAAAGTCAACGTTTCCAGTTCTAACCATGAGGAGGTCGCCACATTTAGAACCTTTTTTTTTTTAATTTATGACTGTATTTTACATAAATGCTGTGCAATATCAAATCAGTACCATTTCACGAATCCGATAACCACAGTTTTGCCAAAATTCCAGGGGGGTCCGGAACCCGGTCCCCCCCCTCTGGATCCGCCCATGAATGTACCTGCACTTGATTCAGGTCAGCCCGCGCAGACTGATCTGAACTGGAACGTTTAGCTACTGGTTAATTTTCAGCGTGCCAAAGGACTTGTGTACCTCTTTATACACGTATTTGTTGCACAGAATGGGTATTATGGATCCATAACTATTTCAAGGATACTTTGCATGGTATAGTGCACGATAATGATGCAATGAGACCCCGGCTCATATGTGTTGCAGTTTTTATGAGCGTTTGACCAATGAAAAGGCCCCATTAAAATCATGGCTGTATTTCAGAAGCTCCAGAAATCAGTTCCTGGGAGTTCAAAATTGCAGTTACTTTGTTCTCACTGAAAGAACAAGGAATGGAAAACTGATTCTATTTTTGACGTGGGTATACCTTGATATATGACCTGCAGCATGCGAAAAGGGGCATACGTTCACTTGCGCAAAGTGTCGTCTCGGATCAGCCTGCGCAGTCCGCGCAGGCTAATCCGAAACGGCACTTCACGGCTTAATTAGATTTTGTCCAACAGTAGCTTTGCACAAGAACAAAAAAAAAAACAAAACGAAAAGTGTCCTCTTGGATCAGTCCGCGCGGGTTCCGCAGACTGATCCGAGACGATGCTTTACGCAAACGCCCGTATGCCCCTTTTCTCATGTTGAAGGCCAATTATAGCACAGACAGGGAGACAAAGTAAATTCGTCTATCGTAAATAATGAAATATGTCCCATGAAATATGGCTAACTTGCAGCGTCTCGTATTTTTTGCGTAATAAGTTACTTCGTTATTGCGCAAGGCAAATAACACTCAACTGACGAGCTTAAAATATCAAACCTGAGCAATCAGCGTGGTCCAGTCATTTAAAATGTGTCCTTGGTCCCTTTATCTATGCGTTTGATCTGAAATTTTGTTTTATTGACAATCCTGTTTCCTTTGACTCTTTTACCAGCTCTATTCGAACCGGCTCTCTTCGATTAGTAATTACACTTCTTGTTTTGGCACATTCTTTGCACTCTCATCTTCAGCTTTGCCGCCCACGAAACTATATTATGTTCCAACTGCTAGTGCAAACGTTATTGCAACCTTTAATTTATACAAATAAATCTTTTTTGTTTGTTTTAGACTTTCACAATTTTACCAGTTTAAGAGTTAAATGCATACAACTTTTACACGATAGACCTCAATCTCTACACGTTTCAGACTTTCTGACATACAGTTGCTACACAATCTTAACATGGGTCAGCTTTCCTGACATGCTTTCCTGTTTCATACCCCCTTCTACACAATCTTTACACTTTTTAGACTTTCCGACATACAGTCTTGTGTCATACCTCATGACACATAATCTTTATACGTCTCAGACTTTCTAACATATACTCTTGTTTCATTGCTCATGACACACAATCTTTACACGCTTCGGACATTCTTCCATACAGTAAGACTTGTTTCCTAACTCCAGACACGCAATCTTCACACCTTTCTGATATTTTGACACATAATCTTGTTTCATACCTCCCACATACATTCTTTACACGGTTCAGACTTTCTGAGATACAAACTTGTTTCATACCTCCTGACACACAATCTTTACACGTTTCAGACATTCTGACATACATTTTCAAACTTCCAGAAATAAATCTTTACACGGTTACCACTTTCTGACATATAATCTTGTTCAATTCCTCTTGCTACAGAATGTTTACATGTCTCCAACTTCTTGACAGACTAACGTTTCAGACATTCTGACATACATTTTCAAACTTCCAGAAATAAACCTTTACACGGTTACCACTTTCTGACATACAATCTTGTTCAATTCCTCATACTTATGTCAGACTCTCAGGCCTGCATACTATTTCTCTCTTCTAAGATATCTTGGTGCCAAATTTTAGACCTACTGTTTCTGTCTTTTCAGTCATCCGGACGACGTTTCTGGTGGGGACGAGGACCTTTATAAAGAGCTTCTGCCTTTTGACATACAGGGCTTTAGGACAGGTGTTGTGAATGCCAGAAAAAATCTGTACAGGCGCTTGGAACCAGTAAGTACATGTTCATGTAAATATGCTTCTTTGATTTGATAATCCCATTACCAAAAGATTCCTATTTTTAACGGCCCAGGCGTAATCTTTGAAAACATTGCGGGAAAAGGAGAAAATGCTGGTAATCGGCATTGTCTCCTTTTACCAAAATGTTTTCTTCCCATTCTTAACCCTTTACCAAACAACAAAATTATAGACTGGTCCTAATAGAAAGCAATTGCAGACAACCAAATAAACATTAGTCAAAAAATGTAATCGGTTTCCAGCAGGGTAGAAAACAGTGTGGGAAAAGGAGAAAATGCTGGTTACCAGCATTTTCTCCTTTTCTCACAGTGTTTTCAAAAGGCTTTTTCCTCAGGGTCGTAAAAACCAGGGATTGTTTGGGAAAGGGTTAAAGTTATAATGTTATATATGTCGTTTGAAAATGCTTTCAACAGAGCTCTAGATAGAAGAGGTATTTTGATTTCGTAATTGAAAATATACATCATTCTCCACTAAACCCCATGTTATTGGTACCTATCGAGACAATTCTAATAAGTACCCACAACACAGGATTTGGAGGAGAAATAACAGATCTAAAATGCCATCACTCCTTCTTATCTGCAGCTCTGTTACAAGTTGGACGAGGCCACAGTGTCGTAGTCATGTATAGCTTACCTTCCGTCATCTTCGCGAGCAAAGGTTACGATCACTACGTGGATCTTACCTTGGCTGATTTAGCCCGATTTCGAGATTCCTGCGATTCACCCTCTATTGGATGCTGGTTATTACACCCCTTTACATCATATTTCTAAAAGCCAATGAAATATCGTTTTACAAACCGCTTACGAATACACATGAAGCGATAAGCAGACATCCACGTGGGTTTCCATGTTTACCTTCTATTCGAAAGGTAGCGACCTTGTTCTATATTTATCAAAGATGAAATGCTACGAGCGACTTCATTCGTTGCAGTTAGAGCTGGCTGCATCCAATGAAAAAGTATCGGGGGAATGTAAAAATCAAGCTCGATCCGCCAAGGGTAGAGTAGCGTAGTGAATCGTCAGCCTTGGCTTGCGAAGATGACCTTCAGTAGTTATGAAACGGATTCCTTGCAGCCGATTTTGAACGAACCCGTATCACATATCGGGGATGGACAGGACCGTGGGTTCAGCTAAGGAACATGAGAAAACTTTACGACGAACGGAGAACTTGCCTGTTACAATTTAGTACAATCTAAACAACTTGTTACTCAGTCGACTACAAAACGAAAAATAGTTCTCTCCAGTTCATTACTTGTCATAAATTTCGGGATCATTTGTACGTTTGGTTATTTATAGTTTCGTTCGTTTATTCGGGCTTTCGATTGTTTTTCTTTCCTTTTCTTCCGTTAAGGTAAGACCTGTGTAATGCACTCCCGGTGAACATTTCGCAAAAATTCTAATTGGTTGTTAAATAAGGATAAATAAGGATTTATGCAGAAATGATATTTTTGCACATTTCTAACGGATCAGAAATTCCGTTTATGTCTATCTTGGAAACTATTTTTTTTTTATACTTTTGTTTGTTTTCTAAAAAGGGAGGTAATTATTGTATCTTTTTCAATTGAGAATATAGCGGTTTTAGATTTATAAATGATAATTCAAAGAAGGAAAAAGTGGAAAAAATGAAAAGGTGAAAGTAATTCAATAATACCCATTTTTAATTATAGCTAATTTTGCATGATGATATTTTAGTGGAAATAGCTGTTTTCCATTACACAGGTCTTACCTTAATTCCTTCCTTTCCATCCGTGATTTCTGCCTTTTTTTCGTGTTTCCCCTCCCTTACTTTTCTTTTCTTTTCTTTCTTTCTTTCTTTCTTTCTTTCTTTCCCTTTCCATCCCATCTCTTCCCATCTCTTCTTACTTTGTCTCTTTGTTTGTTTCTCTTTTTCTTTGTTCTTTTTTCATTCTATATTATGTCTCTTCCCCTCGTTCGTTCGTTCTTTCTTTCTTTCCTTGCTTCCACGCTTCCTTTATTTCTTTGTCTTAATATTTCCCTCTCTTTTTATGGTCTTAACACTTAAAGATGTACAATAAGTATAAATGCGTAATTCATGGCCAAGCTGTTGACTGCCATTATCACCCTTGCCAGGTCGCTGCCATTATCACCCTTGCCAGGTCGCTATCATTTTCGCATTATCCGTCACAAAACGGATTTAAAGCAATAACACGTTCACCTCCCACGTCATTTGTTAGTTAGAGATTGATAAAACTGACTTGTAACTACAGAAAAATATTGCCAGTGACTTTGACCTTTATCCTGCCGAATAGTTAAAATGAATTTTTCAATTCGATAGTAAAAGCCAATAAGTATTGCTATTTCAAAGTTAAGTTTTGAGGAATAATATCTTTTTATCGGACAGTATAGATCCAAGATCAGACTGCACTTTCAGTGCAGTCTGATCTTGATCTGCACTGTCCGTAAATGGTCATTGAGTCGCGCTTAGAAGCCAAAGGGTGAAGCGTTAGTCGGTACTTGGAGGCCCTGGTTTGATCCTCACTGGAAGCAGTTAACTTCTTGTGTGATAATCCTTGGGCAAGCCACTCCAGGGTCCTAGCCTTGTAATGACGAAATGAGGAAGCAAGTGCTTAGGTGCCCTGTCTGTCGTGATATCACTGAGACTGTAAAAAAAGGGTGTTTAACCCTATACTCCATACATACTCATTTCTACGCATTGCTTGTAGGAGCCTTTGGAAAACTTTGTGGCAAAAGGTGAAATTGCTCGTGACGAGCAATTTCACCTTTTGTCACAATGTTTTCTATGCCATCAAAAGGTGTCATATACACATCAGGAACGGCTCCATCCTTGCTGTTATTTAGGGTAAATTAGAGATACCATAGAAATGCCTTATGGGGTAAAGGGTTAACTGCAATACAAACAAAACAGACGTTGCATGTTTAGTTAAAACGACCTTAGGCTGTATCTACTTGCAGCGCTTAGATTTAGTTGCTGATCTAACATTCTTCACTTGTCGACAAAGTCATAGACACGTCCAGATCGGAGGGATTAGCAGACGATTAATCTAAGGTGACATAAATAATTTGATTTACTTTGAAAGAATAGAAAACACTGTGAGAAAAGGTGAAAATGCTGGCCCACCAGCATTTTCTCCTTTTCCCACAATGTTTCAAAAGCGTTCGTATTCAAGACCGCTTCAAACATGAGCTACGTGTAGTTTAGTGAAGACTTCGCCATTAACACCTCCCGTCAAACACATGACGTAAGTATTTTCACTGTTTATTTACGTCAGTTCGCGATCAAACGACACGCCGAAGGCCATTACGTTCGGGTTGTTTACTAATACACGAAGCTCTACAGCACTGAACAGGCCCGTAGGAAGCAATTTTGGATTGGGGGACCAAAGATTTTCAGAATCGGCTTGTCCAGATTTGACATATAATTGCGTTTGGTTATGTAGTGAGAAATAACCCATCTACTAATACTAGGGACCAAAACAGAAGGAAATTTGTTCAACAATGTGGTGAATTATGAGATGTGGAGAAAAAATAAAGCATAAAATCACACTGAATGAAGTATGATGTCAGAAATTGTTTGGCGTCTGTCAGATACCAAAAGTACATGAAAAATTTACGTGGCTTGCTGCCGTTAGTTTAGAACTATTTTAATTCTTTTGAAATTTTCTATCAGAGTATCGTCAGTAAGCTACTCTGAAATATTAATTTCTTTATATACGACGATTGTCTAGCAATATTCGGCCAAACACTGACACAGTCATTTAGTTGATGATCAAATTATTGGGGAGGGCAGTCCCCCCTGGCGCCCCCCCCCCCCGTTCCTACGGCCCTGCTTAAAGCATAAGATATGCTCTAGCAATGCGGCATTACATGCATCTTTGTGGTGCATTATAACTAGGAATCCATCGTATAACTATATCATCCAATTGCGTCTAACAAGTGGTTGAATTCCTAGACAGTATGCTGCTCATAACGCTCTACCGCACAACAAAATTTTAGACCTTTCCAAAGCCAAAGCATTTGCTGATTGCAGTTTCAGCGTTGCTTATATGAAATGTTTTTTCTTTGAAAGGATAGAAAACATTGTGTTTACCAGCATTTTCTCCTTTTCCCACAATGTTTTCAAAAGCCTTTTCTTTCAGGGGGTGTTAAAAGTCGTCATTGTGTGTTAACCCCTAGGCTGCTAAGCGCGACTCGCTGACCTTTTGCGCACAGTATAGATCAAAGATCAGACTGCACAGAACGTGCAGTCTGATCTTTGATCTATACTGTCCGATAAGGAGATGGTATTCCCTAAAACATACCTTTGAAATAGACCTTTATCATTTACGTGGACTCCGATATCGGACGTGGACTTCGGGCAAAAAGGGGCCATCTCAAAGTTAATTTTCGTTTACCCGAGAAGATTAGACTGAGCAATCTAAATCCCCTTATTTCAAAGACAGCCATTCAGGTCATTTCAAATCGTTAAGTATAGATTAAAGTTTTGACTCTTCACCAGACAAAAAAGACATCTTAGTTTGTGTTTAAAGCATCTTCAGGCAACATGCTAAGTGCTGTTAAATTTGTGCAGGATCTGTCCTTGAAAGAGTAAGACAAGTAAGCGCACGTGCGCCAAGAAGAAACTACTGCTTTTCAGTATTTTCTTCTTTTCCCACAGCATTGTTCCTCAGGATCGTGGTATTATTGTTATTGTTGTGAGGATGACAATCTGTCATTGTACTGTCGGTCCAGGAGTTAGTCGCTGGCAGAGAAATTGATAACAAAACTAGGTTAAAACCTGCCAGGTAGCTGTGTCGTTTGTTTACATTTTGCCTGATTTTATTTTATTTTTGTTGCCAGCGACTAACATATGGTTTGACCACGTGAGAACAAACTGTCATCTCCACAATACTTTTTATACCTTTAAATGGTTCGATTTAAATTTAATTGTATTCTGACACCTGCTTTGATAATTTGACCTAAACTGCACCTTTAAGGTTTGATATATCAATATACTTGAAAACATCGTAACAAATGAGACCTTGCTCGTCATAATTTATTTTTCCTTTTCCCACAATTTTCTGTCAAAAGTGGTCAGAAAGCCACTGTGGCAGGTAAGTAATAAAGAAGGAAATTGCAGTAACTTAGAAAAAGTCTTTCAATGCGTCTGACGTCTAACAAGGGATAAATACATTTCTAATGCGTTAGAGTATCGGTTGGTCCAATAACCCATTTGGTAAGCCGCCGATCCTAGTATCAAAGGCTGTGGATTCGAGTACCACCAAAGATTTCGTCAGCATTTTGCCCCGTCTCCCCCCTCCCCACATACTGGACCTGGCCTATCTACTCGCTTAGGTTCATTCCCTCTGCAGAAGTAGACCGGTCGGGATAATCGGTTGCAATAATTATCCATTCTATCTCGGGTTCGTTCTTTCGTTTACTGTACATCAACATATGCCTTCGCTGCGGTCTGACATAGCGCATTCTTTAAATCTCTCACCGATTAAACAACAGCTATCAATCCGAGATACTGACTTTGTATTATGATATCTATAACATCAATTTGAAATGATTTTCAAGAGTAATCATCACAGTCCTGCCATTCTCCAACACATCATAAATATGTATTATACGTGTACACACGTTTTTTTTTTTTACAAAGCTTTATTGTGTAGACATTGTTTTGATATAGCTTTTAGGTATATATGGTGCGTTCCATCCCAATTGAAACAATAATTGTTTAAATGGGTAACAGATAATTATTTTGGGACACCCCCGTATATGTTTGAAACATAAATGATTATTTGACGAGTAGGTTTGTGCTCATTTCCCCCGATTTAATCCGCATTTGGTTATATCTATCAGCACGTATAGTTTGAAGTTTTGGTCAAAGGAAAAATACATGAACTAAATAAGTGTACAAATGTATACTTTTGAAATTGTTTGTACAACAAAAACTATTGCATATTGCATACGATTTTAAATTCACTTTATTCCCTGGGATGGATATATTTCGTTGAAATGTTATTCCCAACAGAAAAGGACTTTTTTGATAGAACCATATAAGAGGTATTGTGTTTTGCATGTATATGTTGCCTTTCTGTTATTGGTCCATTATGAAATTATAGGCTACACTTAACCCCTTTTTTTCCATGATATGGTATTTCATTAAATAAAAACAATAATAATGCTGATTTCGTTGAAACGATATCCCCTGCTGAAAAAGACCTTTTCAAAAATGTACGCGACCACGTCACTCAAAATCGCTCCTAGTCGGTTATTATGCAACAAATTAAAAAAAAAAGTATCGGCGGAAAAGGTTATTGTATACATGTATAATTTTTTGCAAAATTCCGTGCGATCGTAGATATTGCCCCGGATGGAGACACGGCCAAACACGGATAGATGGACGGAGAGCTCTGAAACTTTATTCATCTGCCTACGTCAGGCGATTTTTAAAAAAAAAAAAACTTTAACCGCAAACTGTAACAAAGAACACATGGATGGCTTATGATAAATAATGTGAATGAAGTTTCATAGAATCTTATCAAGTAGTTAAAGAGATATTGGCTCCATATTGGAAATATACATTAAATCCCCCTTTTTCATGGCACAGCGTCAAATAAAACAAAACAAAAAGTATGTCGGCAGACTATCGGCGGAATATCATTAAGGAACATATGTATGAAGTTTCATAATTTTTTGTGAAGGATTTTAAAAGATATCTGTCCGGACGGACGGACAGTCTGACGGACAACTCGAAAATTTATCCCCTCGCACTCAGTGAAAGATAAATGAAAGAAAATATCTCATAACTGCCTTATCAGGCTTGGTTACGCCCCTATTTGACGTTTTCAAATATCATGGTTTAATCAAGATATTCTCAGGGCAGGGTTTAGTGTTTCAGCTGTCGTCTGGACGGTCCGAATTTGAGCTTCACTGGAAGCACTGGGTTGTTCGGGGAATGTCCTTTGACAAGAAACTTCGGAGCCCTAGCCTAGTGCTGGTAAAAACTAATGATGTATATGAATAAGTGAAGTGTGGCCGTTACATAACTATAGTAATGTTGAAAGCGGCGTAAACAGCCATCGTAAGAAAGCGATGGTAACGAAGCATGAGCATAGTTTGCCAAACCCAACACTACTCTGTTGATTTGTTCTTGTTTTCAACGTTTCAAACTCAACTCACAAAATAAGTGAATTTGTCAGTTAACTGCGTCTTAAATTAAGTGAAGTCTGTTTATTTTTGAGTTGATTCTGAAACAGTCTGCCAACTCAAGATTTAAAAATAATAAAAAAAAAAAAAACGGCCTGGTAACTCAGTGGTTAGTGTATCTGAATTGGTTGCGTGTTTGATACCCGCTCGAGGCAAACTTTCTGGCGGTAATTTTTCTCTCCCACCTCTAATGCATTGGAAAAAAGTAGCCAGAAGGTCAGAAAGAAAGTTTTGTCAGTACTCGTATAAGATTGACAGGAAACACAAGTTTGCGTAGGCGCACTGACCGCCGTGAAAATAAAAAACGATCAAACAAACAGATAGGATATAAGTATATCACTTAAACCCGTTATGCTACTTGAAATTCTTTTCAAATAACGAACCTTCTTTAAGGAGGAAAAATAACGTTTTATATATTGAGCAAATTGGACGCTGACGTTTGTCCGTGAAATCGCGGAATGGAGATAAAATAGGACTTAACTTTCGTAGATTTTGCATCCCTTTCGTACAGGTGAAAGAACAGAACTTATGAACTAAACTAAGGTAATGTTGTAGAAAAGAAGAAATAAGGATCGTCTGTAACCCTCGAAGTCCTTTCTTTTCACATGCGTATTCCTGCTCAGGTAAATGAATACTAATTTTGAGATTTTCCCCCGTTTAAACCGAAGTCCACATCGGATATCGGAACTCCACGTAAATGGTACAGGTCTAATAGCAAGATTTAGGTCATTGCTATCGACTTGAAAAGTTTATTTTAGTTATTCAGCGGGATAAGGTTTAACTCTTTACCACACGAGAAAATTTTAGACTGGTCCAAATTGAAAGCATTTGCAGACGACAAAATAAAGGTGACTGAAAAATTGAAATTTGTTCTGGGAAGGGTAGAAAACACTGTGGGAAAAGGAGAAAATGCTGGTTACCAGCATTTTCTCCTTTTCCCACAGTGTTTTCAAAAGGCTTCTTTCTCAGGGGCGTCAAAAGTAGGGATTGTGTGGTAAAGGGTTAAAGGATTAACTGCGAAAAAATGCCCCCCCCCCCCTTTTTCCCTCCCCCCCCCGCCCCCTCAAGAAATAGAAAAAAAATGTTTGGACTTAAGTCGGCCTGCGCAGGCTGTCCATGGCTTATGTATCTGCGACCATCTTGACTTTTGAACGAGTTTCATTGACTGAATCATGTTGAGAGGTAATTTAATGTATCATAAACACTAGCGACAAGTGTTAGCCTGCGCAGTCCGGGCTGGCTGGCATTGGTTATCGTTAAGACTAATTTTTGACTAATCTTTTTGGTAGTTAATGTATGTATGTATGTATGTATGTATGTATGTATGTATGTGTCTGTCATTGCCATATATCGATTTTGTTTTTTGTAAATGGCCAATGGCATACTTGTTTGCCGAATGTCATATAAAGATGAGTTGACTTGAGTTTATATTTTTGATAGTAATCAACAAACAGGGGGAGGGGTGGGGGGGGGGGGGAGGAGGGAATCAACAATACAAAAGGATCATCAGAACTATTTTATTTTTGGATGTAAATATTATTCACAGTTTATCACCATTTAGATCCATGAATGGGTTACAACTGCTGTATGAAATCAAAGCGTTGAGAACGCTGATGTGGCATTTGTCAAGGAAGCCACTGTGTGGAATTAATAAATTGAAAGCAAGAGGGTCACAATGCCCTGGAATGCTCACCTGAGTCAATAGGCAAAATTCACACCTCGTGCGTAATTCAATTTCTGACCAATTGTCGGGTTAATCAAGCATAAAAAGTGCCCATAAGGTATTTCTTGAATTCGACCAAGTGACCTTGTTCATGACCCCAGGTGACCCAATTCCAAACTCAACAAATATTTCATGGAGAAAAACATTCTGATCATTTTTTTTTCAGTCAATTGAGCAAGAAATATTGCCACTAGAGTAACCACACGGAATTTCATTAATCTGACCTAGTGATCTAGACTAGTACCCCAGGTGACCCAATTTTGAACTCATCTTAGATTTTACGAAACATTCTGAGTAATTTTCAAGTAAACTGAGAATAAACTAGAGTGCCCACAGCGTACTACTTTAATTTGACCTTGAGACCTAGTTTATGACCCCAGGTGACCCCATTTTAACTGACTGACCACTTCTGCTCAGGTGGGCTTACAAACCTAGAACAGGTTCACTACATACCAAATAACAAAGCTCTATGCCTTCCAGTTTTGCAAAAGAAGAATTTTAAAGTTTTCCTTCTTTGTTCCTATGTTCGAATCTGTGACCCCAGGGGCAGGGTCAATTTTAAAACCCAGGGGCATCATATGAACAAACTAGGTAGAGGTCCACTCGGCGATGCTACATACTTTCCTTTCTGTTGCCATTACAACCACAGTTACGGGTGGAATTCAATCTCTTGAACAAGTTTGGTAGAGCTTCACCAAAAGAACATCCCTGCTAAGTTTCATCAAGATTGGCCAAGCGGTTTAGTAGGAGGAGAAGATGTTTAAAGGAATTGTGGACAGATAAACAGATGGACGCTGGACAATGACCGATCACAATACGTCAACTAAGCACTTCGTGCTAAGGTAATCTAAAAAAAAGAGAAATATTATTCAAATATTAACCTGAGAATCTACCTCCTGCGCAAATTAATACATTTTTTTTGGTTAAAATGAGATTACTGGGGCCTACGTTTGCGTCATTTGTGCAATGATCGTCTCCTTTTGATCTTTCAAGAGGAGTCAGGAATAATGTCCCTTAACGGAAGGATGCATGATGGGTAGAGAGAAAAGTCATGTAAATATATTAAATTCAATTAAGTTTATACCTGACTACTATGATTTCGAGAGGTCCTTGGCCATCACGATCTAATTTCCAACATTACAATAACGTTTTCTAGCTATAAATATTAATGCACAATCAAATGAGTAGCGTGCAGTCATGGAACGAACAAGCCCGGGGACGAACTGGTTCTGGTACGAACAACCCCGGGATCAAAGCTGTTAGATGATACATTTTATGCATATCATTACGCCAAAAGAAGGCACTGAGAAGGTAAAGCTATTTTCAATCAAAAAGAAGTCATTTCCACGATCGATGGCCTTTTGCAGTTTGCTCTAATAGTCTATTTCCAATTCTGTATCTGCGTGCTATTTAAAAACTCATTTGTGTAGAAAAAATTGAGTTTAATTGGGTTTATTTCCTTCGGTTTTGCACAAAATACCATACATGCTCCTCAGAATTCAATATTGAACATTTATTATTGACCTCATAGTGACATTGTCTTCGACAAATGCCACAAAAATGGTTTACCTATGAAATGAGCCATGCTCTGTGAAAATGCATAAACTATCCACTCATGTCAGCCTGCCCAGTCCGCGCAGGCTGACATGAGTAGATACTGATTACCAACATTTTCTCCTTTTTCCTCAATGTTTCCAAGAACTTCTCCATTAGTATCGTTAAAACTCGAGATTCTGTGACAAACTTTTACCTGCATTTTATCATTTTGCCACAACGTTTTTTTTTTTAAATATTCTTAAAGAAGGATTCTTTTCTTGCAGTCACTATGTAACACGGTATTGTTTCGTAAAGGATTGATGACGAATAGTCATGCGCACGTGAGACAAAAAATGCAATCACGTTTTGTCATCTTACCTTCCGGAATTTTTCTGTTAACCCTTCACTAAACGACGCAATTCTAAACTGGTTCATTTCTCAAAGCAATAGCAGACGACAAATCTAATCTGGCTCAAATGATGGTAGGTGTGAGTGAAAGGATAGGAAAACATTGTGGGAAAAGGAGAAAATGCTGGTTACCAGCATTTTCTCCTTTTCCCACAATGTTTTCCAAAGCCTACTTTTAGAGTTGTGAAAACTTGGGGTTGTGTGATGAAGAGTCAACCCTGTATCAGATTACAGAATTTTAGTCTTATCCAAACTGACAGTGTTTGCAGATGACAATTTAGTTATGGTTCAAATGGTGTAATTATTCTTATTTCAGGATAGAAAACATTTTGGGAAAAGGAGAAAATGCTGGTTACCAGCATTTTCTCCTTTTCCCACAATGTTTTCCAAATCCTTCTCTTTCAGGTTTGTGAAAACTTAGGATTGTGTGGTGAAGAGTTAAAATGAACATCCTATTTATCATGATCCAGACATAACCACATTAAAGGGGGTGATTAATACTATAAAAAAGTAAAACAACTCAATAAAATGCAACCACTTTAATGACACCTAATTGATGAGTGATATAAAAGAAGGGTTATGATTTTATAGTCGTATAATATAATGATGTATCCATAGTAAAAAAAAAGTGTTGTCCCTATGTGCAGTGGAAATTTGAATATTAAACCACAAGATAGAAAATATATACATATATTTTAAATTACAGAAAAATAAGTTTTAAAACCAGAGAAAAAGTAAACAGAAGATAGGGCACCGTGGCAACTTTTGACTTAGTTTTAAGAATAATGTTGTTTTTTTCCCCATAGATAAGAATACGCCTATGCTAGCGTTTGTTAGGTTTGTGCATGGCGTGTGCGTTTTATCACTCTACCAAGGGAGACAACAATAGACGGAAGTGGAATTAAGTCAGACTGTGTAGCCTCTCTTGCGATAGATACAGTATTTGTCCACTTCCGGAAATGCTCTTCTTGAACTCTTGTCAATTAACTCATTACCAAACGACCATGTTTTAGGCTTTTTCAAATCGAAATCATTTGCAGACGACAAAATAAAAGTGACTTTAAATTTGAAATTTGTTTTGTGAAGGTTAGGAAACATTGTGGGAAAAGGAGAAAATGATGGTTACCAGCATTTTCCCCTTTTCCCACCGTGTTTTCTATAGGCTTCTTTCTCAGGGGCGTCAAAAGTAGGATTTGTGTGGGTAACGGGTTAATAGCATAATAAAATGAAAAAATTATTTATACGTGATTTTACAAGAAAAGAAAAAACAATTATCCAATGACATTGAAATCATTTTATTAACTCAAATAACAACAGCAAATGGTACTGAAGGCTAATTCACGCTTATTTAAATGGATCAGTTGAAAATAACATGTGACGAAGTCGCTTGATTTAGTTCTTATTGTTCTTGCTTTTATAACTGAATGAATTATAGTTCATTCCATATTGTCTGATCTTGATCTACTCCGCCTTCAGAAACCCCAGTAACGCTGTCAGTAGGGGAAATCAGACGGGGGGGGGGCTATTTTGAATTCAGCCAAGTAATGTCGATAGTCATTAGGGCATGTTTAACTCATTACCAAACGACAAAATTTTAGACTGGTCCAAATTCAAAGCACTTGCAGACAACAAAATAAAAGTGACTGAAAATTTGAATTTTGTTTTGTGAAGAGTTGAAATGTAAAAAACATTGTGGGAAAAGGAGGAAATGCTGGTTACCAGCATTTTCTCCTTTTCCCACAATGTTTTTTAAAGGCTTCTTTCTCAGGTTTAATAAAATTAGGGATTGTGTGGTAACAGATTAATTACTCTCTCACCGCTGATCACAGTTTCGACAATAATTATGTGGGATAGAAACCAGAGGTTTTCGAAAAAATATTGTGCGATGAACTGATAGAAAAGAAACTCCTGGAAAGCATGGATACTGAGTACTATAATTTGTATTGTTCATTTTCTTTTTTTTTTTCAAGTTGGACCAATTTAAAGGTGACCCTTCAGATTTCGGGACGAACCTTTGACAAAAGTACCAAAAAGAATCATCCTTATACCCCAAAAGCCTTTAATTTTCATTAATAAAACCCCAGTAGTCGAAAACCATCCGACAACCAGAGAAATTAGAGATTTTCCACGGTCCAGGTCGACACCGACGGCAAACAAGATCATATCTTAACATGAGCAACTCGCTCATTTACATACCGGGATTACACAGACGAAGCTTCAAACATAAAGTTCGAAGAAAACATTGTGGAAAATAATCACGTGTTTGTTATTTTATGGAATTTAAGAGTCATAAGTCACAAGCCAGTCACCTGACATTCCCACAATGCTTTTCTTTTTTATTTTTGGCGCGAAATCTAAAAATTACCTTAAGACATTAAGAGGCTACGTAGCCCTTTAGCGAACACCTTCATTTTTTTTTTGGGGGGGGGGTAATTTTATGGTTCTTAATTATTGATGATTTGTATTTTTTTTCATATAAATATCAGTGATGTATATTTTTTTTAAATTTGGTGAGATGTGAAAAATCTGAATACACACCTTTTAACCCTTTACTCCATAGATAGTCATTTTGACACATCAGCAACAGATAGCTTTTGAAAACATTGTGGGAAAAGGAGAAATTGCTCGTGACGAGCAATTTCTCCTTTTCCCACAATGTTTTCCACTCAATCAGATATTTGTATCCTCATTTATCCATATTTTTGACATCATATCTTTATTTGCTGCTGAAATGGAAGAGCCTCAAATTGACCAATCAGGTAAAGGGTTAAGCGCTGTATGGTAGGGTGCATCACTGAGTCACTGAGGTAAACAAAATACAGTGTCTTTTTCTTTGCTAAAAACTGGTTAACTGATGCAAAAACACCCACTGAATCAGAAGGATTTTGTTAATGTCAGCAAAGGTGTTTTTGTAAGTAACGTATAATTAAAATGTCAGCTGTCGAGAAAGTAGGAAAACAGTAAACAGTCTCAAACCACAATCTTTTAGCTTAAAGTGAGGGGGGATTTTCTGTTTTATACAGACTGACCGCAAACTGTCTGACTATAACTCATGTTAAAGTGACAATAAAGGCCAAATGTAAACCAAGTGGGTGTTTAAATGCATTTAGATTTATATCATTTCATTTAAAGGTAGGGAAACTAATGTGAAGATGACAATCTGTCACTATTCGGTTGGTCCCTTTGTTAGTCGTTTACAGAGAGACTAAAATCAAAATTGGGTTAAAACCTGCCTGGTAGTTGTGTCTTTTGCTTTTTGCTTGAATTTTGATTTTTTTTCTGCCACCGACTAACACATCGCCCCCACACTATAACAAATGTTATTTCCTGCTTTCCGGTAGGATATCGAGAAATAGCGGTGAAAATATTTTTCGATATTCCACAGGTACGACCTGTGAAAATACCCATTTTAATATTCTAGTTACCTAGTAAAATGCGTCTGACTTCACAACCAGATGGAAATATGACGTCATTTACCTTGCATTTCTTGCACTTGACGAACTATTGAAATGCGTTGCTATGCGGAGGGGGTGCGCCACGGGGAATAACCGAAAAGAATTATACTGGATTTTGATAAAGCTCCTCCCAGAAAGGGTTAAAAGCATGAAATAAATAATATACATATTTTTTTAGATGAAAGATCGAAATTTATTTCATCTCGTGAACACCATCGGGAATATTTTCACGAATGAGTTCGCCACTCGTGAAAATATTACTTATGATGTTCACCCGATGAAATAAATTTTGATCTTTCATCGAAAAAAAAAAAACACCAAATATACTCTGTTTCATTTTCACAATATTTTCTTTACAACATATTCTAGTCGTCGAAATTGTAAAGCACCCGTTAACTTCGAAATAAGTTTTCAATTTGTAAAACACTTAATATACCCTAAAGAACGAACTCTCTATTAAGTTTGCACTGTCATAACTTAGACAGGTCTGATGTAAAAAAAAAAATGACACGTTCATTATAATTTGTTGTGGAAAGTTTTATTGGAGAGTTGTTCATTTCTTGGCAAATTGATGATATGTAAAAGTGTTGGAAATAATTACAGTCACTATTGAAACATCTATGGCTTTGCACTTGAAATTGCAATATTTGTGAAAACTAGTAATAAACAAATGACAATACGAAGTCTGGTTATAATGAAAATGTTATTTATGAAAGATTTAACCCTTAGGCTGCTAGGCGGGACTCGCTGACCTTTTGCGGACAGTGTAGATCAAGATCAGACTGCACAGAACGTGCAGTCTGATCTTGATCTACACTGTCCGATGAGGAGATACTATTCTCCAATACATAACTTTGAAGAAGAAATATTTGGATTTTTTACTATCAAATTGCAAATTTGAATTGAGTTATACGGTAGGATAGCGGTTAACGAACCTCACATACTCAGGAAGTAATGTCACTGTAAGTTATTAATTACCCAATATGGCAGACAGAGACAGATAAAACAAGAGAATAAAAAACGCGGAGAAAATAAAGAAATAAAAACGAAAATTTTAAACGATCAAGTTTGATTAACGCATTGGTAATACACCAAATGCCTTTTCGGAACAGCTTGTTTTGCTCTTACTGTATACTAATAAATCTATTGGATGGTATCAAACTTCGTAGTCAACATTATTTTAGTTATACTGTGACCTGTGCATCTGGCTGTGCTTTCTTCTTTTCTGAATCCAGTTCTTCACACAATATTCTTCCCAATCCACTAGCTGCTTTTCCACATAATAATCGTCGATGATCAGCGGCAAGAGAGGGATGAATCTTGTCGCAAGGACCATCATCAGTCCTCGGAAAGAAATCGGCCGAGCCAGGGATTCGAACTAGCGATCGAGTCCTGTACGCTACCGGGCCAGGCGCCATAACCTGATAATTGGTCTGCAATGCGCAAAAAGGGAGATACTTAAAGTGTCGTCTCGGATCAGCCTGCGCGGACTGTACATGCTAATCCCAAATGACAGTTTCCATTTTTATGAAGTATTCTGTTTTATGCAAGTCTACTGTACCACTAAAATCTATTGTAGTCGTAAAGCGCGTCTCGGATTAGTCTGGTCGGACTGTGCAGGCTGATCCGAGACGACACCGTTACGCTAATTTAATTTAATGTCCGAATGCCCCTTTTCGTGTGTTGCAAGCAATAGAATAAAACACATAGCCAGTGCAGTTAGGCTAAACAGTTGTAAACCTATATCTTGATTTATACGAGGGCCCATCAATAATTTCGAGAACTAATCTTATATCAGAAAAACACGTCAACCAACATACATTCAACATCTACTCCTTTTCAAAGTAACGTCCCTTGCACAGTTTGCACTTATCCCACCGTTCGACCCATGACCGGAACACGTGATGCAGGCCGTCACGTGACATATCCCGCAAATATCTGTCAACGGCACGCCTCAACTCCTCTCTTGACTCGTACTTCTCACCACGTAGCTTATTTTTTAGATTTGGAAATAGCCAGAAATCGCAAATTGCCAAATCTGGGCTGTACGGAGGGTGTGGTAGTATTTCTATATCCAGTTCCTTAATAGTGTCCAATACAACGTGACTGCTATGGCTTGGCGCGTTATCGTGGTGCAGCAGAATCCCGGACCTCATAAGTTGTGGGCGCTTTCTCTTGATAGCCGGTAGCAGATCAGATTTAATTAATGATGCATAATAGTTACCAGTAACTGTAGTTTTTGGAGGAACAAAGTGATTCAAAATAATTCCTTGGATATCACAAAAAATTATGGCCATTACCTTACCGGCAGACCTGGAAATCAACGCTTTTGTTGGCGAAGGCGAAGAAGGATGCTTCCACATTGAGCTTTGTTGTTTACTTTCCGGCTCAAAAAAGTGTATCCATGTCTCATCACATGTAATTATTCGATTCAGAAAGTTTTCACCCTCGTCATTGTAACGTTGACAGTATTCATGGCACCTTTTGACCCTTTGTCCCATTTGATCAGGAAGCAGCAAGCGCGGTACCCATCTTGCTGAAACGCGGCGCATTCCGAGCTTATTGGTCATAATGTCCTGAGCTGTACCATACGAAATGTCAAAGTGTCTAGCTACAGTTTCAACAGTTACTCTTCTATCTTCAAGAATAAACTCTTGAATTTCAGCAACTTTCTTCTCAGTTGTTATAGTCACAGGTCTGCCAGTATGTTTATCGTCTTCCGTTGATTCTCTACCGTCTTTAAAGCGCCGCATCCACTTTGAAATAGCACTATTCGCTAAACATGAGTCTCCATACACTTTATGCAAATCATCACGGATCTCCGTAAAAGATTTACCGAGTAACACATAAAACTTTATCACAACGCGTTGCTCGCTGGTACAGGATGACGCCATTTTCAAACGAACGCCCTTGATATGACGTCATATTTTTGTTATGACGTCATATATTTTTGACGTCATCGTATTGGAGTTAGATGAGTTAATTGGAAAAGGAATGAGCTTTAATCATACGAATTTTCATGACAGTACGTCAACGCGTAATTGAATAGTGGAATTAGTTCTCGATATTATTGATGGGCCTTCGTATATATTTTTCTTGTTGAAGACGAAAAACTTTGTATAGTTTAATCCTTTAAAGGTGGGTATTTAGAATTGTCACATCACAAATATATATGTCACTAAAATTTATATGAAAAAAAAACAATACAAATCATCAGTAATTAAGAATCATAAAATTACCCCCAAATTTTTTTTGATGGTATTCCCTTAAAAGGCTACGTAGCCGTCTTAAGCTATTTTTAGATTTCCCGCCAAAATAAAAAAAAAACATTGTGGGAATGTTAAGTGACTTGCACGTGACTAATGACTATTAAATTCCATAACATGACAAACATGTAATTATTTCCCATGATGTCTAGAACTTCGGATGCTATGCTTGAAGCTTCGTCAGTATATCTCTGGTATGTAAATGAGCGAGTTGCTCATGTAAAAAAAAACGTGATTCCCTTCAGTGTCGACCTAGGCTGTAGTAAATCTCTAATTTACCTAGATGTGGGATGGTTTTCGACTGCTGGGGTTTAATGAATGAAAATTACATGTATAAGGCTTTGGGAGTATAAGGATGATTTTTTTTGTATTTTTGCAAAATTTTCGTCCTAAAATCTGAGGGCCACCTTTAACAAAAGCCAAAATTTTAAACTGGTCTTTATTCAAAGCACTTACAGACGACAAAATTGATGTAACTCTGAAATTGAAATTTGTTTTTAGCAGGGTAGGAAACATTGTAAGAAAAGTTACCAGCCTTTTCTCCTTTTCCCACATTTTTTTTCAAAAAAGGCTTCTATCTCAGGGTCGTAAAAACCAGGGCTTGTTTGGTAAAGGGTTATCTATTTTTTTTCTTCAACTTGTTTGGGAAAGGGTTAAAAGTATGGATATTGTAAAGATAGTGATAAATAGAAATATGTCACGTTTGCTTGTTAACGTTATCAACAACATTAAGTATACAGTAAATGCATGCGTGATAGCTCTTCCTGGTTAGGTTTTTTGTTTTATTTTTCATTAAAAATAAACCTCAAAGACTGAACATCCGTGCAAGAAAACTGAATAATTCAATACTAGTTGTTTTTATCAATATTTGCGAGTTCTGATTGGCTGTAAATTATTTTTCGGTGCCGGAACTACTTTCGCTCTCAAACAAATGTAAACAAACATGCATACGAGATTCCATAACGTATTTTCGTAATTTGGGATGGAAAGAATACAGTAATTATTGTAATTATTGGCGATGTTGGTAATTGTTGTCTTTAATGTTGATTCATAAGGAATCGAGATATTGTTCATGGAAGTATGAAAAGGAAGAAAACGGTAAAAACTTGTCACATTGTCACACTTATGTATGAAACCTGTTCGAAAAACTTTATCACTCTTTTTTTGCAGTCAGGTTGTTTCTTTTTTGTTTGTTTTTATACCTCTATGAAAAGAAAAGAATGAAAAAAAGTCATTCCTTCGGTAAAAGGTTCAAATGAAATTTTAGAATTACTTATGCGGGATTCGAACTTTGTCTTTACTTTTTTTTTTTGGGGGGGGGGGGTGTCTGTATGTCCTCGTATTCGACTTTTGAAGTATTGAAAATCGACCGAGACAAGGATCGAACCACCGATCTTAGGGACTGTTCTCAAGTCTCGTACTCTACCGACTATCTTCAGGTGCTCGGCTTACGTATATCGAGCTTTTAATCCTTTACAACAAAATATGAGTTTTAACGGTCCTGAGGTAGAAGGCTTTTGAAATCTTTGTGAGAAAAGGAGAAAATGCTGGTTACCAGCATTTTCCTCTTTTCCTACAATGTTTTCTGTTCTCTCAAAGGCAGATACCCTCCTGAGAGCCCCATTGTATTTATCTTCTGCAAATGGTTTCAATTTGAACGCGTGAAAAATTTTATCATTTAGTAAAGAATTAACCTTTTACCAAACAAACACTGGTTTTTACTACTCTTAAATAGAAGCCTTTTGAAAACATTGTGGAAAAAGGAGAAAATGCTGGTAACCAGCATTTTCTTCTTTTCCCACAATGCTTTTTACCGTGCCGGGAACAAACTTCATTTTTTTTAGTTTCTTTTCATTTGTCGCCTGCAAGTGCTTTCAATTTGGACCAGTCTAAAATGTTGTCGTTTGGTAAAGACTTTTAAAATACCTAATTAAAGAATAACAAGGGAACCGGGAAAAAAAGTCTGTGAATTATTATGACGATATTATTGGAGTACGAATACAATTACGTGCCATGTTTCCGGAAGTAGTGCAAGGTCAACCGATAATCTAAAACACCAATCATAAATATAACCTCAAACACCTTACACAAGGGCCAATCAACAACATGTGTTGTCTACTATAACTGTTACTATATACCCTATGCAACCTTTTTTTGTGAAAAAAGCTACAATTGTAACTGAATGTGACTTAATACCCTACGCCAGCGCTTTGACAGAAACGGACATTGACTAGTATTTTGTATACAGACGGACACACGGATAGAAAAACGGACGGGCGGTCTTACGAGACGGACCGTGTGGGGTCGAATTGCTCTGTATTCAATGCAACCCAATGCAACCCCACAAGAGCATTTTTTACCCCCACTAGCCCTAACCCTAACCCCACACCTACCTGATGGACGGACTAAATTTACACTTACCCCTAACCTCAATGTCGGGCTCGTAAGGACGGACACACAGACACACGGACACACAGGCTGATTCCAGTAAATTCCCAAAAACTATCGTTTTGCGGGGGTATAAAAAACCGACAAACCATAATGTAGAATGGTTCTTTGACACGCAGAAAGTTCCTCTTTAGCGAAAAGTTTCGATACAGGTCGGTCTGCTTATACAGGCTAATATGAATCCAAAGACTAATATGAATCCAATTTATTTGCAGATGCATAAATCACCTCTCACAGAGCACGACTCATTCATATTATTCTCTCACGGAGCCAAGTGCCTGCATGGCCAGGTAGCACGGTCGTTAGCGTGTCTGACACGCGACTAGGTGATTGTGAGTTCGATACCCAGTTAAGGTCAAGTTTCTTTCCGGCGATTTTTAGTTTTTGTCATGCGATGCATGTGAGAAAAGTAGTCAGTGATTTGAAAAGAAAGTCAGCGCTGGTTTAGGAAAGCAAGAAAAAAATATGTGTATGTGCACTGGTCCCAGTGATATGTTGAAACAGTTGTTAAATGGTGTTAAACTGCAATCAATCAATCAATCAAGTAGAGCGAAGTATAGCCTTTAGACTTCTTTTGACCTTGGTGACGGAAAACACAATGCTCTGAAACTCGGAAAAATTAGGTTCAGTTGACAAAGGAGATGAGTCAAATGGCGTCATGCATGGCACGTTGTTTTAACTCATTACCACACGAGAAAATTTTGGACTGGTTCAAATTGAAAACATTTGCAGACGACAAAATAAGGTGATTGAAAAATAGTAATTTGTTTTGAAAAGGGTAGAAAACACTGTGGGAAAAGGAGAAAATGCTGGTTACCAGCATTTTCTCCTTTTCCCACAGTGTTTTCAAAAGGCTTCTTTCTCAGGGGCGTCAAAAGTAGGGATTGAGTGGTAATGGGTTAACACTTGAAGACTACTGGTCCACTGATACTACTTATCGACATATAGAACCAAGAAAACCACACCATTCCACGCCAAAAGAACAGATGCATGTTTACAACTATAGTGCTACAAGTATAAAACTGAACCTCTCCATGCCCAAGGAAGGCGAAAAGCTATGACGTCGGTTAGAATTGTCTCTTGTGATCATTATCTCCCGCTAGATGGTATTCTACAAATACACACCTATCTAATATGGGCATTCTGGGTACATAAGCGGGCTAATTTTTTCAAAACGACAATAGTTACTTTGAATTTCAAAATAAAATAAACGTTTACTCAGTAAAACGCTACCAGGTGCGATTTATTCATTTCCGATCAGTTAGCAGGTAACCTACGCACCAGCCATTTATTAAAACAGTCCCTACAGGCTTAGGATTAGCTTCGGTATAAGCCCTACTTTTCGCAAGTATCGGGGAATGGGTGATGCGTCATATAAGACAGGTTGAATCTTCGAAGAATATGACATACGCAGACAAGGCTCTTGTGATATAATTGCCAACCGCACCATGTTGATAGAAAGAGGAACAACAATAGTACAAAAGCTTGCCTACTATTCAGCATATATAGACCAATAGACCTATATCTGGCTGCAAAATAGTAGATGTTGGAATGAATTTTACAACATCCAGCAGTGTATTGAACCCATGACTTACTTTCGATAATGTGTTCTATCTTTTTTTTATTTTTGTGACCAGGGTCCGTATTCACCAACCATTCTTAAGAACATTCTTGGTCTTATTCTTCAAATTTCGTCAATGTAAAAGTAACAGAACTTCTGGTTGGCTAAACCATTTGGTTTAGCCAACCAGAAGTTCTGTTACTTTCACAGTCAGAAAATCTTGAAGAGTAAGACAAAGAATGTTCTTTAGAATGGTTGGTGAATACGGGCCCTGGTTCTACTTAATTTGTAGCAATGAGCGAAACCTATCACTGTACGTACCGGACTTTGTACTACCACTGCGCCATTTCACAGGAAAGTGACGTAATTTTGTTGGGACGTATACGTGTGGAAAGTTTTATGGTTTTCAGGTTTAATAACAACAGGAAATGCAAAGCCAGCTTTAAAAAATGTGGATTTTTTTTTTGTTGTTTGTTTCTGTTTATTTCCTTCTATAATCTGTTTCAATCTACTTTCGATATTAATGTCGCAGAACTGTCTTCCTGTTTGTACACAATTAAACTTGGCCTACATCTGTAAACATTGACTTGTGAAAGGTATATGGTGATGATGCGAGATATTTTTTGTCTGTCGTTTTATATGATGAATAGAATCTCACAGTTGTGTTTATTATTATTATTATTTAAATATCAAACCCATTGAGAAAATATGCACACCCTCGTCGTCTGCGCATGTCATATTCTTCGAAGATTCGACTGTCTTATATGACGCATCACTAGCCCCGAAAGCGGGCTGACTGTAATATTACGCTCTATAAAGTAGCAATGTAGAAATAGCTTTTATCAAAACGTTTGAGAAGAAATGAGATCTGCTTTAGCTTCAGATTTCTCTAAACTGCTGATCATAGCTGAGTGAATTACACGAGGTAGCATTTTATTGAGTAAACGTTTATTTTAGTTTGAAATTCAAAGTAACGGTTGTCGCGTAGGAAGTGGTTCGGCTCTGTACCTAGGATGCCCAAATCAGATACATGTAGATGAGTATTTATAGAATGCCATCTAGCGGGAGATAATGGCACAACCCTCGCCAAGGCTCATGTTATATAATTTTAGTCAACTCGTTTGATAATATAGTCGCAACATGTACGCTCATCGTACACTTTGCTTCGAGGTAATCGGGATTTTTCCCTCAACAAACATCGGTGCTTTTTGGCGGCTTGTGTGGCATCTATTTTCAGTGTAAACACCGTGATTCAGACATTCCTCCTCCAAAGCAATTTCAGTTTGCATAGTATTGGTTTAGAATGGTACAAAAATAAACTAAAAGTGAGAACAACATAATCAGCACCTACATGTTAGATACAATATACCCACCATCTTAAATACTTTATTCAAACATTTAAAACGATAACTTTATTCAAGCATTTAAAAAGATAACGGACATGATGTCATGGGTCTAGGACATTTGCCCCCCGGACTTCTGCCCCCGGACTTTTGCCCCCTTAGGACATCTGCCACCTGGACGTTTGCCCCCCGGACATCTGCCAACCTAGGACATCTGCCCCCCGAACATCTGCCCCCTTAGGACATGTGCCCCCCTAGGACATGTGCCCCCGGACATCTGCCCCCTCAGGACATCTTTGCCCCCTCAGTTTGTTTACAACTTGGACGTCTATGTCCTTTAAGGGAGAATCTCAAAAAAGCAACTTTGAGATATTGAGAGCTGTTGTATCGTTAAGTGCTATTTTGTTGAAAATCTTCGGCTGATTAATTGATTTCAGTTTTAATATCAAACTTCCAGTATGATAACTATAGAGTCAGTTACTCATCTGCTATAAACCCCGATAAAAAATTCCTTTTTTGCATTTTAAGAAAAATAAAGAAAAATTCAGGATGTTATTAGTTTTTCAACATCATTTAGAAGAGGCTCATCGTTTCCCAGGAGGCAGTTGTCCTACGGGGGCAAATATCCAGGGGCAGATTCCGACCAGGGCAAATGAACGGGTGGGGATGTCCTAAGCGGGCGAATGTCCGGGGGGCAGATGTCCAGGGGGCAAATGTCCGGGGGGCAAATGTCCTACGGGGGCAGATGTCCTACGGGGGCGAATGTCTGGGTGGCAGATGTCCAGGGGGCAGATGTCCTACGGGGGCAAATGCCCGGGGGGCAGATGTCCAGGGGGCAGGTGTCCTACGGGGGCAAAAGTCCGGGGACAAAAGCCCGGGGGGGCAGATGTCCAGGGGGCAAATGTCCTGTTCCCGATGTCTTATGTAGATCACGTGGTAGATATCGTGGCAATATTTTCAAATCATGCACTACAATTTGGTTCCATGATGCAGAGCTCCAGTTAGAAGGAGTGATTTTGATTTCAAAATTAAAAATATTAATTATTCTCCGCTAAACCCTATGTTGGGGTACTCATTAGAATCGTCTCGATGAGAGGATGCTAATGAGTACCCACAATATAGGGTTTCAAAGCGACATAATGATTTTAGAATACCATCATCTTCTCTTAATTGAAGCTCTGCATATGTATCAAGCAATGAATGTTTGACGAATACCATGTAAGTCAAATGATTCAATTTTAAAATGGCAACGAAAAAGTGATGAAGATCAAGGTAGAATTTCTTCCAAATGTTTGGATGATACCGCAGGATAATGTCTGTTACGCTAAGTAAAATATAAAAAAAAAAAAAGAATATGATAACTGATTCTATACTCTATAAGAATTTTGGCTTTTTCTTGAGCGGACTGTAACTATCATGACCCAATGATCTGCAAAGGTACATTATTAGTTGTACGGCCAGGTGGCATGGGGCTTGGATACTTGTTCACGGCTATGGTTAATCATGTTGCCCCGAGCCGAAGGTAAGGTGGCGACATTATTCACCGCAGCCGTGAACAAGATTCCGAGTCCACTGCCACCTGACAGTACAACGAATTTATTATACTGCAAAGTTTTACCATTCTTGGACAACGTTTGTTAAGCGAATTTTACCTATTGTTTGGTTTAAAAAATGAGTTCTCATACGAAGTAGAATATGATAGTGCCCCGATTCAATGAATCTGCCGTCACTGTGAACTGACGTCACTGAAACCTTTGTAATACGTGCTGAAATGTGCAGCCTGGCGCATAACCATGATGTTAATCTTAATGGACGCCGCCATTTCGGATGTTGTGTTGATAGTGTAGTCATATATACGGGGAAACGACATTTTCGTTTGAATTTTGCCTGTGTACTTGATATATATATATGTTCGGGGCATATTATTCAATCAGATCAGAAATTTCTTTGCAGTATAATAAAAAACTCTTAATCAAGAACCTCTATGTAGCTTTAGAAAGAAAGTAAACGCGGTCAGACAGTCTGACTCTTGCTGGAAAAAAATGCAGACAAACAAACTGTAATAAGATTATCCAGGATTTAGGCTTTGTATACAAACTAGAAATTTCGGATTAACTTGGGTTAGCTTGTATTTCGTTAATTTTTTGTCTTCCCTTAGATCACTAAATCAATTACACAAAATATAATCAAAATAACCTCAATATTTACATTTATATAAATGCCACGTTAGATTGTTGTACAATTTTTATGGATTTTTGATAAAAAATGTTTGCATATTTCTTTTCCGGGTGGTCCACCTTGCTTCAGTACACATCTCTTTAACCCTTTCCCAAACAATCCCTGGTTTTTACGGGTCTGGAATAGTAGCCTTTTGAAAACATTGTAGGAAAAGGAGAAAATGCTGGTAACCAGCATTTTCTCCTTTTCCCACAATGTTTTCTACCCTATCATAGACAGAAACCATCTTTTCAGCAAGAGCTGAATTGTCGTCTGCAAATGCTTTCAATTTGGTCTAGTCCAAAAGTTTGTCGTTTGGGAAAGGGTTAAACTTACTACTCTCAATAATGAACCGTTTACAATTCATTTCTTTCCTATTTGGACTTTTATCGATCAATTGATCGACTGATTGATTGCTTAACTGATTGTATATTGTCTAACGCGTTTTTAAAAACATTATTTCAGACATAAGGCGACAGCCAGTGAATCTATAGATGCTTTCCTAGAGTTTCTTTTACCAGTACTCTTGACAATATATTTTTCCAAGCCAAGGGCTGCTTTCCCACATAACCACTGTCGAAACCGTGGTCAGCAGTGGAATGGGTCACCATTAACTGCAAATCTACATACATTAATTTTGCAGTTCGTGCAAACAAATGAAGAATTTGTGGCACGAGTGTTTGTTTTATCCCCCGTCGAAGGCGGAGGGATATAGTTTTAGCGTTGTCAGTCCGTCCATCTTTGTTCGTCCGTGTGTCCGTCCGACACAATATCTCCAGAACTATTGGACAGAATTTCGTGAAAAGGTCTTTTTTGATGGGGGATACTGTTTCAGTGAAATTGCTTGTTTTTTTTTTTCAGTTTTGTTTTGTTTTGTTTTACAACAATTTAAGACGCCCAACTTTTCCTACAGGAGGTAATGAGTTAAATAGGAAGAATTAGAACGAGTCCCGGGACGCCAGTGAATGACATTCCTGGATTCTAAACAGAACCGTGTCTTACCGACAGGAACATCTCAAGAATTTCTCACTTAATTCCTGTACTGCTTATCGCGACTTATAGATGTATTTTGCGAATAGTGCAAATCAAAATCAGACTGCACATACGTGCCGTCTGATCTTGCTTTACTCTATCCGCAAGCCAGTGGATGACATTCCAGGATTAAAACATCTAGACATGTTTTATCGATAGGAACATCTCAGTAATTTCTGAATCTTATTCTGCCATTCTCAACCATTGAGGTGTCTTGCGTAGCTCATCTGTGAAGTGTGGTAAATTTCCTGTGCGTCCAAGAACCAGTTAAAGACATTATCTTGATTCGTTTTCATCCAGTAGCTTAACCAATTTTACCTTTGTTTTATGACACTATAATCATTTTTGCATTTTCGTGCAAAATTTTGTCCTGACGGTTGCAGGGTTGCACAGATATTGCCCCTGACGGATGCAGGGTTGCACAGATATTGCCCCTTACGGTTGCAGGGTTGCACAGATATTGCCCCTGACGGTTGCAGGGTTGCACAGATATTGCCCCTTACGGTTGCACAGATATTGCCCCTGACGGTTGCAGGGATGCACAGATATTGCTCCTTACGGCTGCAGGGGCACAGATATTGCCCCTTACGGCTGCAGGGTTACACAGATATTGCCCCTGACGGTTGCAGGGATGCACAGATATTGCCCCTTACGACTGCAGGGTTGCACAGATATTGCCCCTTACGGCTGCAGGGTTACACAGATATTGCCCCTGACGGATGCAGGGTTACACAGATATTGCCCCTTAAGGTTGCAGGGTTGCTCAGATTACAAGGGATAGAAGATACATTTCAGTCTTTGGAAGCTGGAGGCTATTCCCAGACAATACGACCGCAGTTTCCGGTTTAACTCATTACCAAACGACAAAATTTTACACTGATCCAAATCGATAGCATTTGCAGACGACAAAATAAAAGTGGCTGAAAATTTGAAATGTGTTTTGTGAATGGTGGAAAACATTGTGGTAAAAGGAGAAAATGCTGGTTACCAGCATTTTCTCCTTTTCCCATAATATTTTCTAAAGCCTTCTTTCTCAGGGTCGTCAAAATAGGGACTGTGTGGTAATGGGTTGAAAACGGAATCCTGTTTCCGGCATCTACTTTTCGACCTACGAGGAACTAGAAAGGTAGAAATTAGGCACACTAACTTCCACTTTTCTAGCAAAAATGTTACTCCGAAAAGTAGAAAAGTTGAAGTTTTTGACCTGACAACTAGAAAGTATTTTATAGTTCCTCGTAGGTCGAAAAGTGGATGGCGGAAATGGGATTCCGTGGTTGAATTACGTTTACACGGCTATCTAGATTCTACACACTGTAAAGTTTTAACAGCCTTTGTTTACTCTCGGACTTTTATGGATGTATCTTTATCGTCAGGATTTAGTCGGTTCCTGGACAAAATATTAGATTCTGAGAACTAATGATTAAGTAATGGCACGCATGGTATAATATAGGGTTAATTCACGCTTTTGAGGTCGTTAACATTCGCAGAGGCCCTCAAAATACTTAAACACCCTCGTGCTTCGCACTCGGGCGTTAAAGCATTTTTCTCCATGTCCTAGATATGATCAGGCCGTGAGCAATGTGCCCTGTTTCCTCCATGTCCTAGATATGATAAGGCTCTGTGCAATGTGCCCTGTTTCCTCAATGTCCTGGATATGGTAAGGCCGTGAGCAATGTGCCCTGTTTCCTCCATATCCTAGATATGATAAGGCCGTGAGCAATGTGCCCTGTTTCCTCCATGTCCTAGATATGATAAGGCTCTGTGCAATGTGCCCTGTTTCCTCAATGTCCTGGATATGATAAGGCCGTGAGCAATGTGCCCTGTTTCCTCAATGTCCTGGATATGATAAGGCTCTGTGCAATGTGCCCTGTTTCCTCATGTCCTGGATATGATAAGGCCGTGAGCAATGTGCCCTGTTTCCTCCATGTCCTAGATATGACAAGACCGCGATCAATGTGCTCCATTTCCTCCATGTCCTAGATATGACAAGACCGCGAGCAATGTGCCCTGTTTCCTCCATGTCCTAGATATGGGAAGACCGCGAGCAATGTGCCCTGTTTCCTCCATGTCCTAGATATGATAAGACCGAGAGCAATGTGCCCTGTTTCCTCCATGTCCTAGACATGATAAGACCGAGAGCAATGTTCCCTGTTTCCTCCATGTCCTAGATATGATAAGGCTCTGTGCAATGTGCTCTGTTTCCTCCATGTCCTAGACATGGTAAGACCGAGAGCAATGTTCCCTGTTTCCTCCATGTCCTAGACATGGTAAGACCGTGAGCAATGTGCCCTGTTTCCTCCATGTCCTAGACATGATAAGACCGTGAGCAATGTGCCCTGTTTCCTCCATGTCCTAGACATGATAAGGCCGTGAGCAATGTGCCCTGTTTCCTCCATGTCCTAGACATGATAAGGCCGAGAGCAATGTGCCCTGTTTCCTCCATGTCCTAGACATGGTAAGGCCGTGAGCAATGTGCCCTGTTTCCTCCATATCCTAGATATGATAAGGTTCTGTGCAATGTGCCCTGTTTCCTCCATATCCTAGATATGATAAGGTTCTGTGCAATGTGCCCTGTTTCCTCCATGTCCTGGATATGATAAGGCCGTGAGCAATGTGCCCTGTTTCCTCCATGTCCTGGATATGGTAAGACCGTGAGCAATGTGCCCTGTTGCCTCCATATCCTAGACATGATAAGACCGAGAGTCATGTGCCCTGTTTCTTCCATATCCTAGACATGATAAGACCGTGAGCAATGTGCTCTGTTTCCTCCATGTCCTAGACATGGTAAGACCGTGAGCAATGTGCCCTGTTTCCTCCATATCCTAGACATGATAAGGTTCTGTGCAATGTGCTCTGTTTCCTCCATGTCCTAGACATGATAAGACCGAGAGCAATGTGCCCTGTTTCCTCCATGTCCTAGATATGATAAGGCCGTGAGCAATGTGCCCTGTTTCCTCCATATCCTAGATATAATAAGACCGTGAGCAATGTGCCCTGTTTCCTCCATGTCCTAGATATGGTAAGGTTCTGTGCAATGTGCTCTATTTCCTCCATGTCCTAGATATGGTAAGACCGTGAGCAATATGCCCTGTTTCCTCCATGTCCTAGATATGATAAGGCCGTGAGCAATGTGCCCTGTTTCCTCCATATCCTAGATATAATAAGACCGTGAGCAATGTGCCCTGTTTCCTCCATGTCCTAGATATGGTAAGACTGTGAGCAATGTGCCCTGTTTCCTCCATGTCCTAGATATGATAAGGTTCTGTGCAATGTGCACAGTTTCCTCCATGTCCTAGATATGGTAAGACCGTGAGCAATGTGCCCTGTTTCCTCCATGTCCTAGATATGATAAGGTTCTGTGCAATGTGCTCTGTTTCCTCCATGTCCTAGATATGATAAGGCTCTGTGCAATGTGCCCTCTTTCCTCCATGTCCTAGATATGATACATTCGAAAGCAGTGCGTTTTTTTTCCTCCTGTTCTAGACATGAAATGACTGTAAAGAATGTGGTACCTTGCACATTTATGCTCCTTTTCTTCATGTCCTTGATATGATATGACCCTAAGCAATGTTCTCCACGTCCTAAGTATGATGAAAACGTAAGCAATGGGTTAGCATTCCTCTGTTTCCTTGATATGATAAGACTGTAAGCAATGCGCTCTCTTTCCTTCATGTCATAAATATGATAAGACTAAGCAATGTCATTTCTTTCCTCAATGTCATAAGTATGATAAGACGGTAAGCAATATACTATCTTTCCTCAGTGTCCTAGATATGAAAAGACCGTAAGCGATGTGCTACCTTGCACCACTCTGTCCTAGTTTCTCCATGTCCTTGATATGATAAGACAATAACCAAAGTACTTTCCTCCTTGCCCTAATCATGATAAGACGCTAACCAGTGTAGTATCTTTCCCCCGTCTCCTTTCTACGATATGACATTCTGCTCTCTTTCTTCCTTGTCCTAGATGTGATAAGACCGTGAGCAATGCGAAATATAGTACCACTTTTCTCCTTTTCTTCCATGTCCTAGATATGATAAGACCGTAAGCAATGCAATATATTGCAGAACTCAGCTCCTTTTCCTCCATGTCCTAGATATGATAAGACCGTGAGCAATGTGCTATGTTGCACCATTCCGCTCCTGTTCCTCCATGTCCTAGATATGTTAAGACCGTATGCAATGCGATATATTCCAGCACTCTACTCCTTTTCCTTCATGTAGATATGATAAGACCTTAAGCAATTTTTTGTTTCACCAATCTGCTCCTTTTCCTCCATGTCCTGGATATGATAAGACCGTATGCAATGTGCTTTATATTGCACCATTCTCTTCTATTACCACCTGGTTGTCCTATACTGTGTATTTGATAAAACATACACACTGTGCTATCTTGCACCATTCTGCACCTTCCAAGTGCTTTTTTCATCATTCTTCTTCTTTCCTTTAAGTCTCACATGGGCTATGTCGATGCAATTTTAGTTTCTTTTATCCTGTCGGCATGACTTTAAAAAGTTATAGCCTTATAGCCTTGATTCAAACTGAGAACCTTACAAATTAGTGCTCAGCTTCGAGAGCTGCGACCGAGCTACCAGAGCTCATTCTGTTATTTTGCCTGTATGGCTTTTTATACTGTCTTTGTTTCTATAGAAGTCGCACATCAATTATTTGGGAACACAGTTTTGACTGGGAGAGCTGGAAAGTAGATTAGGTTCACATTGCTGAAATTTTCGTGACGGTTAGACCCGGATCTGTTTTGAAAATAAGAATTCCATTCAGCGCCTGTTTTGTCTTCTCCGTGTTTTATGAGGTTCCAGTTCGGCCTTGCTTTGTCCTTGTAACGATAAATAATTTAACTCGTAGCCTACTGAATAAGTAAAGTGAAACGTTTAACCTTTTACCAAACGACAAAATTTTAGACTGGTCCAAATGGAAAGTTGCAGACAACATAATAAACGTAACTCAAAAAATTGAAATTTGTTTCCAGCAGGTTAGAAAACATTGTGGAAAAAGGAGAAAATGCTGGTTACCAGCATTTTCTCCTTTTCCCACAATGTTTTCAAAAGGGTCATGAAAATCAGGGAATGGATAGTAAAGGGTTAATTCGATAATAAAACCTTTAGTTTCCGCTATTTCAAAAGTAAGTTTTTTTATGGAAAATATGCCCTCATCCGACAGTGTAAATCTAATATTCAACCCTTTACCAAACGACAAAGGTTTGTCCAAATTGCGAGCCCTTGCAGAAGATAGCAGTTAAATGTGACTGAAGTTATACGGAAACTGTCTCTCATATTTAAAGACGGAAACTGCCAAGATTGGCCGAATAGCCTTTAAGGAAATGTCGATGTTACACGATATTTACCGATGAGTTAGAAGCCGTAATCCTTAAATGATGAAGTTTGGGTTTGAAAGCTTGAAAAAAAAAACCTTGTAGGTACAGGAGAACATGTTGAGTGCTGGTCTCCAGATTTGTCTTCTTTTACACTTTTTTTTGGAAAGCCCATTTTCTCTCAAAGTCGTTCTGTAAAGGGCTAAAATCTGCCAGGTCATTAGCTTTAAAAAGCAGAAGGCAAAATTCTCTACTGGATGTTTACTAGCAGCATCTCATTGACGTAAAACCATTCCGAGCGATCTTCTAACTGTATTATCTGGCGCCAAGCGGAAACCCTTGGAACGACAACAATGCATTATGGGTAGTTTAAGGTCTTCCGCGGATTGTTTACTTGGCCGGTAAAACAACACTCGTATTAAATTCCAAGCGGGAGACTTCCCTTTTTCGATAGTTTCTAGACCACATGTAAAAACGTACTACAGGTACGGGATGCAAGAATGTTCTGAAACATACGAGAATCGAAACATACTTTCTCGAAGAGAATTATTTGAATATTTATTTTCATATTGTTGACCGCTAAATTTACTGCAATATTGAGCCATGCGCCGTGAAAAGGTGACGTGATGCATGTGCAAAAAATAGCGACCAAAGTTAGCCTGTGCAGGCAGTCGGCGCAGGCTGACAATGGTCAAAACACTAAGTTTATGGTCGATTTTCAGCATGTACAGGACCGGTTCACCTCATGACTCAGTCGGTTGTCAGGCAAAATTGATTTTATAGACCATTAAGAATTTGACGCCTTTCTTGATATTATACATCAAGGATATGCATTAAACTCCCACTAGCCTGATAAAGCTATTATGTGACCCATTACGCAAAAAAGGCACCTTCTGGGAACTGCGAAAAGTGTCAACCCTGGTCAGACTGCGCAAATTTCGCAGGCTGACCAGGGTTGAAACTTTTCGCTTTAATGACATTTTCTGTATGAAAAGTGGCTATTGTACCTTGTTATACATTCATTTTCGAATTATCAACTTAAACTGTGTCAACCCTGGTCAGACTGCGCGAAAAGTTTTTCGCGCAGTCTGACCAGGGTTAACACTTCGCTTTTATGACATTTTCTGTATGAAAAGTGGTAATTGTACCTTGTTATACAATCATTTTCGAATTATCAACTGAAACTAGCCGGTGCAATGCAGAGAAATGACCCACGGTCATTTATCGACGTAGAAAAATGACCCTGGTCATTATTCTACGTCGAGAAATGACCCTCGACGTAGAGAAATGACCCATGGGTCATTCTTCTACGTCGAGAAATGACCGTGGGTCATTTTGTAATGGGGGTCATTTCTCTGCATTACACCGGCACTATCGTTGATCTGTTTTCACCTATTTGAGGTACCAAATGCCCAGATGGTCCCTTTTTGCGTGATGGGTCACATTTATGTTAAAGTGTCGAGTGGGAAAGCTCATTTTATAACGTACCAGAGCAGGTAATCCAATGGTAGCCATTTTGAGCCAATCACAGACAACTTCCTTTTGAGAATTGATAACTGCCATTATCTCCTGCAAGATGGCATTCTATAAATACTCATCTATCTAATCTGGGCATCCTGGGTACAGAACCGAACCACTTTCCTACGCGACAAGCGTTAGTTTGAATTTCAAACTAAAATAAAAGTTTACTCAATAAAATGCTACCTAGTGCAATTCACTCAGCTATGACCAGCAGTTTAGAGAAATCTGGAGCCAAAGCAGGTCTCATTTCTCCTCAAACGTATTGATAAAAGCTATTTTCTCCATTGCTACTTTATAGAGCGTAATATTACAGTCTGCCCGCTTTTGGGGCTAGTGATGCGTCATATAAGACAGTCGAATCTTCGAAGAATATGACATGCGCAGACAAAGGATAACTGCAGCGGGATGCGTTCGTTTCCACCGCTGATCATCGTTTCAACGGTCTTTATAGATGGCAACCAGTGGCTTTGGAGAGTGTTGTGTCAAGTATTGTTGGAGGACAATCCAGGAACACATGGACAGGTGCAATACCCGCTGTTATATGTTGAAAAATCGTTAAACAACAAAGGAACATACAGGGGACGCTCCTAGTTATAAGAAAAGACATGTGAAGAAACTTCTCACTACGCTCAGTAATAACAACTAAGAATAACAGTTTTATTGTATATCTATATGACTTCGGCATCCCACCTAATAGTAAGACGCCATAATCTTAGGGCTTTATTTCTTGACTAGTTTTTTCGGCGAAGATGATTGCTCTAGCTTTTGATCTACTTCTGCGTATGGATGGTCATTTGTATACTCGGCAAAACTTTTCTTTCTCATGCAGATTTGACCGAGTAATAGCCAGGCAAATTGAAACAAATTGTAACAAACTTGTATATTTTGACGTTTGCGATGGTATTGTAATTGAAAAAATTCCTAATTCTTCTAACAGAAGGCATGTCTATTTAAAAATAGGGAAAACTCGTCGTTTGCGCATGCGTGCTATATAATTAGCATTTGCAGTCATGGTAGATCAAAATCAAACTGCACAAAACTGGAATTTGATCTATGATCTACACTGTTCCTATAGCTGGGATACATTTTGAACAGTAGGAACCTTAAAATTGTATTTTTTTGGATCGCCTCTCCAGATTGAACATTTCCCTTGGCGTTTAATCGGTGATTTTGGTGTTGCAACTTAACGCAAATGAGCGCTATGCTGCCATTCACGAGTGAAAACATTTTTTAAACATCTAAATGATTGCTTGTATGCTGTCAAACGCTTTTTAAAATATTATTTCATTTACATGGCAGCGGACAATGCTCGTATCCATACTTTCCAGGATTTTCTTTTGTATGGAACTTCGAACAATATTTTTCCGAAACAATGATCAGAGGTGAGAGAGGACTGGATCCTGTCAGAGTAACTATAAACATGTATCAGCATTTCTTATTATACTGCAAAGAAATCTCTCGTGATCTGATTGGTTAGCATGTCGGGAACATATATAATCATGTACCCTGGCAAAAACCACGTAAAGTTTCCCTTTTGAGTGCCCCGTAAACTACACTTACAATACAACATCCAAAATGGCGGCGTCGATCGATCACCAGAGTGCACATTTATGCACCAAAGTGCACGTTTTAGTGACGTCATTTTCCAGTAACGTCAGTTGTCATTGAATTGAGGCACTAAGAAGGGAATTTCTATTGCGATTATAAAACAGAAACTTATCTCTTAACGCGCTTTGAAACGGTAAACTTCGCAGTATAATAAATTCGTTGTACGGTCAGGTGGCAAGGGACTTGGAAACTTCTTCGCGGCTGTGTCGAATCATGTCGCCACTTCGGCTTGGGGCGACATCCGTGAACAAGTTTCCAAGTACCCTGCCACCTGACCATACAACTAATATTGTAAGAAATTCGACGATTTGGGATTTGAACCAGCGACCCCCGTTCTCAAAACATGCACCCTACCGACTATTCTACCGGGGCGTGGCGTACAAACTTAACCAGTGTACATGAAAAAATAAGCCTTATATTAAAAACCCAGCTCACTCTTTTCATCTTTATATTAGTTGCGTAATCAATTTTAATTACTCCGAACAAAGCATTCCAACATAATAATACTAGAATGTAAGCGATAAATATGAAATAAAGTTCGCAGTATCCACCATTCTTTAGAAGGCAATAAATACCATTTGGGTACATTCGATTATTCATGTATCTAATACTCGTTGTCATGGTAAAGATCTAATTTTCTTCTAATGTTTCAAAAGATGATGATGATTCATTGTCTGACGTTATGCTCTGTGCAGAACGACTATGATAGATACGATACGATTAGCACTAGGCTAGTGCATAGATGTGTCCGTTGGCTTTGGTCACCACTCGAACATCTTTAGGTGGTCACAGAGAGAGAAATCAGAAGATTGTCCAGAGACCCTCTACTGATATTAATAAAGTATGGTTCGTAGAAGATTGGGCAACTCCGTAGGCTGCAAATAAGATGCTAGATGAATTTTATGAAAAGTTTTGTGAAAGAGTAATTTCCAGAAGCTACACAGTGGTGAAGCACCGTAGTGTGACGTGGCCCGCCCACAGCCTAGATCTCAATCTGTATGGTTCTTTTCTGTGAGGCCATCTTAAGTTGTTCGTGTAGAAATCACAGCCAACGGGCACATCTATGCTCATCGGAAATATAAAGAGAGAAGTAAGGAAGATCAGTGTGGACACTTGTTACAATGGAATCAATAGTTTTAGAGGGAAGAAGTCTGAAAACTACGGAATTGACGCCATTGAAAAAGCACTGTATTTTTGGTAAAATGAAATCTTAAAACTGATACAACTTATAAAAATTTATATCGGTTGTCTCCATATTTGCATTTTTACGTTGATCTAGCAGAACGTAAAGATACAATAATAGACATTGTATTTTTGTGGACGACTTGTATGAAGTACATTTGCGCCTCACAACATGGGCAGGTAAACAACAAACTATTTTGACACAGTTATTCCCCTTTTTGGACATACAATTTTTTAATGAAAAATAAATGTATTGTAATTTTTTACTTCAAAAGCAACTGTAGCTGAGCATTGGCATCCCCATCTTGTACTCTTTGTTGTGAACTCTGGCCACGGACACCCATCATTGTCTGGGCATGTCATAATATTTCGAAGATTCGACCTGTCTCCTATTGCGCATCGCCCACCCCCCGCACACCTGGGAAAAGCAAGGGCTTATATCCAAGCTATTAGCCTATTATCCAAGCATGTAGGGGCTATTTTAATAAATGGTCGATGCAGAAGTTACATTCTGGCTGATCATGGCTGAATGAATGGCACCAGGTAGCCTTTTATCAAGTTAACATTTATTTCATCTGAAGATCAAAGTGAAGGTTGTTGTTTTGAAAAATTACTCCGCTTCTGTACCCAGGATGCCCAAATTAGATAGATGTGTACATGTATTTGTGAAATGCCATATAGCGGGAGATATTGGGACACCTGTTATAGTAAGTTTCCCAGGCAATCTCTTGAATGGAAGAACACCACAATCAGAGACTGTTTCTTTTAGATGTTTCACGTTCTCTTTCCAGAAAAAATGGCACGTGTAAAGTAAATGAGGAACACCTGTAGCTGTCACGTGAGTTTGTGTATTTTTATTCTCTAGGCTGTTAAACGCGACTCACTGACATATTGCGGACAATGTAGACCAAGATCAGACTGCAGAGAAAATGTAGCCAGATATTGGATCTACACTGTCCGGAAAGGAGATATTACTCCCAAAATGACACCTATAAAATGCCAACATTTTGGATTTTGTTAAATTTCTATCGGCTTGACAGTTTCATGTTAGGTATTAACAAGGATAGAGGTTAATTCTTATGATCTTTTATTCTCTGTATTCACCCTGTACAAGTAAAAAAAAAAGAAATGACTGGCGATATGGTAAAAAGGCCTGAAATGAAACTCCGAGATGCACGAAAACAAGCAAGGCATCACATAGTTATGGTTGCCTAAAGTCCGGTTTGTCCAACAACCGACTTTACCATATGGTAGGCTGGTCCTTGTACATACAGAAAATTCTCATACAGCAAAAAAGTTTCGACTCATGTCAGCCTGCGCGTACTGCGCAGGCTGACATGAATCGATACTTTTTGCTGATTCATTGAACCCCCCTTTAAACATGGGCCACTTATGGTCGGGGCTCGGTAAAAAGAAAGTATCTATTGTAGGAACATGTGATCGACTGTTAAAGGGTTTTAAAGAAGCTTATTGTAAGCCTCGCACCACAGACACTACACACATGACGACATGAATTTTGTGGCACTTGTGGCTTTATGTCTGTAGGCTATTAACCATCAATCAAAACATTAAAATACTGATTTGCTCGGGCTGTGTTAGATGCAATAGAGCAATCTGTGTAAAACTGCAGATTTTAGAAGAAGATGGTTTGTTTGAAAGTATATGATTTTACTGAGGGAAGAAAATATTGAAACACAGCAGATGACCAAGATTTTAGTTGGACCTTTTTCTTTAGGTTTGTCGATTATCAACCTTTACTCATTTCAAGAACATAAACCACAGGTTGTGCCTCATGTCATAAGTTTTAATATCCCTTGCTCAAGTTAATGATAAGGTATCAATTGGTTGAAGTGATTAAGGGCATGCAGCGGTGTAAATGTCGTGTCACAATGCGATACAAATATTACTATGAGCGCAAAAATGTTCAGTGGCCATATTTTTTAAACGTTCAAAATTCATTTCTAACTCAAATTCAAAAGCTGTCTATCTGATTGGTTTGGACTTTTTATTGCATCCAATGAAACAGCTAGCATAAGAATTTTGAATTGAACCAACTGTTATCAGGGGTGGTAAATACGGTTCCTGGTGACGAATGTAAGAAGAAGCACATCCGTGGTATCAACACTGAACATGATGGAATTCTATACATCTTAAACAAAGATACATGGCAAAAATTTCCCAGCACATAGGCTTGCACGGGCCCACAGAATAAACATGTGCACATTTTGACCAATCACAAATTTCTTTTTATTCCTTTGAGTATATCTATGCAAAGAAAAACGTCAAAAGCCATCTGAGAAGCCGAAAACCAACAAATGGCAGTTTAGGGTCCATATTCTCAAATCAATCTTAGGAATATTCTAAGTGTTATTCTCCAAAATTTTTAGAGTTTGAAAGTAACACTACTTCTGATTGGCTAAACCATTATGGTTTAGTCAATCAGAAGTAGCGTTACTTTCAAATTCAGATAAACCTGTAGAGGATAAGATCAAGAACCTTCCGTATAATTCTTGTTGATTACGGAATTAGGACGATACACCGTTATAGTATATGATTATATTACACTGTTACGAGAGACCACTCCTTCATGCATGGCTTCATCCCAGTCTAAACACAATACCAAACAACTGCGTTAGGGAGAAATTCTCTTCAGCTAAGTGTTTATGGTGTTAACCTTTCGTCCGAGCGTTCCAGGTTCGAATTCTGACCAGTCTCTGTAATTCTACTATGCATTTGTGCATTTGTTTCTTTGTTACGGACTTTGTTCATTAGAACTCCGCCTTAATACAGAGTCAAGTAGGCTAAATACTGAGGATTGTCGTTGCAGAGCAGTGCTTCGTCTGTGACGGTGTTTATGTAGAAATTTATTGTCGTCATACTGTAACATTTAAGACAATTACGGCCATAGCGCGTGAAAACATATGGTACAGTGCATACCGTACATTGCGATCCTCAGCTGTCAAAACTCTTACCTGCGAGGGAAGTCAACAGGAATTAAAGCTTTCTTGCAAATGGTACCATACTTGAAGCTACGTGACTGACAAGGGAAATTTATATTGTACAACTCAGAGTATAGTTCCTTTAAGATAAGCATTAAGTCATATCTACGTGTACAATACGTTTTAGGAATGCTACATGCATGTGAAACGGGGATTTATTGCACCTGCAAAAGTATCGACTCAGGTCAGCTTTCGCAGTCCGCGCAGGCTGACCTGAGTCAATCCTTTTTGCCATCGGTCAGTTTTCTGCATGGCAAAGGACCAGTTAATCTCATGATTTGTCGTTTGTTAGAAATAAAAATAGTTTTAGGGTTCCATGGTCATATGATGATATGCTGGGTATTGTGAATCACGGAGTTGCGGCTAGTTTTACTTATCAGTAGCATTGGCCTAATTATCTGGAATTACAATCATATAGTACTTGACATACATGTATCATGACTGTGCTGTATCTACATGCGGTTTTCTGGTATGGGCAATCTTTCAGCTACAACAAAAAATCTCCGATTATACGTTATTTGGCACCAAGAGATCCGACATATCTCAAACATACTTGACTTGTACTATGATTAGTTGGGTCTCTGAAATAATTTACAATTTAAAAGCTTTTTACAATATAAAAAGGATGAAATGTACGATTCATCGCTGTGCATTTTACACTTTGTCCCTTCAAATTCTGACTTGATTTTTGACTTTGTTTTTTTTTACATTCACTCTTCAACACCTCTTGTGTACATATGGATTTTAAATGTACATATATACGCGCTCCTTTGCACCGGTCGTCGGCCAGGTGCCTCATGTTTTTGAATTATTCATCATTAATTGGCTCAGAGCAACACACATGAAAGTCGGAAAGATTTATAACTTAAGCTGTTAAGGGGTATAAAATGCAACTTTTCGATATGGAGTAAGTTTGACTGAAGTGAAATCGTCTCTTATTTGATCAACTAGAATATGGGAAATAAAAGACCTCTTTCATAACCAGGCTCATCGTAAAGTACAGAATTGTAATTAGTTAATTATTTCTACGTTAAAAAGACGCTTACAAAATTTCTAATGGAAACGTTCAATTCCCCTTGACTTTGTGCAACCCCATAATTCAGAGGCGCAACCGAAGGTAGATGCGACAAAGGAATCAAATCATAAATTACTTGGGTTTGAATAAAATCGTTAATGTTTATACATAAGTAAATTTAATGTTTTTCGGGCTTAACTGATAAACTGTTGCTAATTCAAAATAAAGTTCAAGTTTGATTAAAAAAAAAAAAATGCAATACCTAAGTTATTAAAACTTTTACTGCTTTTTTTTTAACTTTACCATAATAAGTCCATTTTTTTTGTTCACGATCCCGGGCCAGTTGATAACAACTTTCACAGCTCTCTTTGAGATTCTTTCAAAACATTGTTCGAAAATAAGCCCTTGCATGTCATAAGTACTTCTTTCCTAATATGTTTTCTGTGATCATGAAAGGGAGCATTGTCCTTGCACACCAAATATTTCCAAATTGAGTCACGTGTACCTAAAGGTAGAAAGTCAAAAAATAGCATCAACCACAACGGTTGAACTGGCCATAAAACTACTTACCTTGAAGGTTTCCAAATTGACGACCAATAATGTGTGTATTGAAGAGCAGTCTGAAGTAAGCAATCAAAAACATATGTGAACACTTTACATGAAGTGTGGGTTCCTTTAATGAGAAGTAGACGTTTAACCCTTAAGGTGTCAAATGAAATAGCCATGCTATAGCAAAATGAGGTTTGGTGTGTCTGCGTGTTCCATCGCACCAAGCAAACCATCATATAATTTTGATTATGGATTTATTAAATCCAGTTAGCCTGACAATCGATTTGATCTTGAGGTAAAAGGCTCTTTGACATGCAGAAAGTTTACAAATAGCAAAAAAGTGTCGACCCATGTCAGCCTGCGCAGACTGTGCAGGCTGACATGAGTCGATACTTTTTGCAGATGCATTAGGTCCCCTTTTCTCAGAGTATGGTTCCTACATAATTACATAATAAAGATAGGGAAGTTCGTCCGCCTATACTTGTGCTCAAGTAAGGTGCGTCAAAAGGGAAGAGGTGTGGTGGGGGGGGGGGGGGGAGATACCCTGAATAATCTTTACGACGTTCATCCTTTTAGTAACTTTTTGCATGTCGTAATTGTGGTAAAATGATGCACATCTGTGATGTTATAATTTGTTTGTACTTCTTTATGTCACTGTTATTACTATTGAGCTCTTTCAGGCGTCATTATCTCCCATTTTACATGACATAACTTTGTCAGCTTTTTACTTTTTATGCCAATACTGACTTTTCACAAATGCGTTGCGCTTTTTCAAGTAATATTGACAAAAAATGATAAGATATATATTATTCATTGTTTCTCTTATGCATGACATAACTTTGCTTGCTTTTTATTCTTTACCTCGGTGTAAAAACCTTTCACAAATACATTGTGCTATTTCATGTAATATCCTAAAATGCTGATAAAATGAGAATTAATTTGATATCGCTCGTTCTTCTTTACGTGACATAGTCAGCTGTTCATTACCCTAAAATTTGCTGTTTGCTAATGCTGTCTGCTATTTCATAAAGTAATTTAAATTTATGATAACATAAGTATTATTATTTTATACTTTTCTGTAGATTATCGAGAAATAATGATGAATTGTGGCTTGATATTTCACGGTTATGACCAGTGAAAATTATTAGTTTCATATATTCTAACTCTGATGATGACAGCCGCGGGAAAAGCAGTTCTTGCGAACTAGTTACCTAGATAAAGAGCGCCTGTCATTTAACCCTTTCCCAGACAAGCCCTGGTTTTTACGTGTCTGCAGTAAAAGCCTTGTGAAAACACTGTGGGAAAAGGAGAAATTGCTCTTAACGAGCAATTTCTCCTTTTCCCACAGTGTTTTCTACCCTTTTTGAGAACTTTCTACCATTTTCTCAAAATCTAAAATTGTCGTCCGCAAACTCTCAGTTTGGGAGAGTCCAAAATTTGTCGTTTGGGAAAGGGTTAACAGAGGGAAGTATGACGTAATGTACCCTACATTTCTCGCGCTGTACGTAATATTATTGTTCGTTGTTTTGTGGAGAGGGTACGCCACAGGGAATTACCGAAAACAACAGTACTGGATTTTTACGAAAGTTTCAACAAAAAAAAAAAGGGGGGGGGATTAGAAACATGAAATAAATAGAAAATGTTTTCTTTTTTCTTTCGATCTGTTATGAAAAAAGAAAAAACTATTTCCTTATGACATGACTTTGTTTGCCTTTTATTCTTTACACTAAATTTGGCTTTTTTTCTCATACATTGCACAATTTAATATAATATTCTAAAATAACCATAGAATACGTATTGCCAGCGCAGAAAATAATAAAATAATGAACTAACAATATATTCTAGCGTACACTTAGGACGTCCCATTTTTTTTCCTTTGTAGATGGATTTAACTTAGGTTTACCAGACAGATTTATTAAAGCACCGTACAATCCACAAATATTTGAGATATTTACATTTTTATACAGCTATTAACCGAACACCTGATAGGATTAAGTCGTGATAAAAATAACTGCATCACAAATCCCTGTAAGTACAACAGTAGCTGCAAGGATCTATTTTGTAGAATCTGCACCTTCTCTTGAGTTGCTCAATGACCTTTTGCGGACGGTGTAGATCAAGATCAGACTGCACAGAATGTACAGTCTGATCTTGGATCTACACCGTCCGATAAGAAGTCCCCCCCCCCCCCCAAAAAAAAAATAATGGGGATTGCAACATTCGCGTTTTTATTATCAGTTCACTTCAAAAACCTCGTACCTACAGCTCGTTTCAAGCTGTAGTTACGAGGTTTTTTTTAAGTAAATCGACGTAAGACACATCGTTATTTGAATGAACATGAACATCAAGGTTATAAAATGAACCCTTGCAATGCACATATAAAAATCTAGAACATGGGCTTTTTGAAAGGCATCGATCAAGTTCAAACGACACAAAATGTGCAGTATGATTTTTAATTCATACATTCAGAATATTTAGTCATTTTAGTCATTTTAGTCATTTTACTGTTGCAAAGGGTTTTTTTTTGAGGGTGTGTGTAAAAATATCTCCTAATCGGACAATGTAGATTTCAAATCAGACTACACGTTTTGTGCAGTCCTTGAACTGGACCTAGTAACTTTAGGGTTAAACCGTCTAAAAAGGCCAAGTACTTGACTCTATAAGAGAAATAATTAACATTTCTCTGTTCTGAATTCTAGACTTAGTCTGTTGATCTGTACAGCTGTTCAAAAGCTGTCTTGGTCCACCGTTTGGCTATCCTTGAATTTTATGATTATGATAAATTGACTTTAGGATTATTAGTGAGTACAGACCATTGAATTAAATACAGCTACTCTTTCGAACAAAGTCCGTAACAAAGAAACAAATGAATAAATGCATGGCAGAAATAAGGTACCGAGCGGGATTCGAACCCCGGACTCCCGGACGCAAGACCAATACCCTAACCACTGAGCCAAAGAGATATCTCCCTGACGCAGTAGCCAGGTATTGTATTTAAATCGGGAGAATGCCATGCCGGAAGGAGTGGTCTCCCGTAACACACCCCCTCTTAAAGTCATCATTTATTGATGACTCAAAGCCTTATTAGGCAGGAAGTCCGATTTTGGACAACAAATGGGATTAATGGCTCAATGGCCAATCCCGGACGAGCCCCCATCTTACGAACGAAGTCCGTAACAAAGAAACAAATGAATAAATGCATGGCAGAAATAAGGTACCGAGCGGGATTCGAACTCCGGACTCCCGGACGCAAGACCAATACCCTAACCACTGAGCCAAAGAGATATCTCCCTAACGCAGTAGCCAGGTATTGTATTTAAATCGGGAGAATGCCATGCAGGAAGGAGTGGTCTCCCGTAACACTACAAACAAAAAAAACCAAAATAACCGCGGGTATTAAAATGCATTTAAATTTAAGTCTTATGTAAAAGTTTGGAAATCATTCTGAAGATAACAATCTTTTACTGTACAGTTGGTCAAAGTATTAGTCGCTAGAAAAGAAATAGATTTAAAAGTTAGGTTAAAAGTTGCAAGGCCAATTTACCTTTTGTTTACGTTTTGCCATTACTTTAGAATCAGTGTTTTTTTTTCTGCCAGCGACTAACGCTTGGACTGGCCACACAATAAAAAATATCATCCGCACAATGCTTTCCATACTTTGAAACTGTATGCTTTAAATTCAAGGGCAATCTTAACAACTGCATTGTTTTTTCTGTTTTTGGTCGCCTTTGTACCTTTAAGTCAGGGATACCACGGTACGTATTGATCAACGATTATTTAGAACATTCCTAGTCATTTTCTAAATTTAGAAAGTAAAACAACCTTTGATTGGCTAAGCCAGATGGTTTAGCCAATCGACAGTTTTATTACTTTCAAATTTAGAAACTTCATGAGAACAAGACATGGAATATTCTAAAGAATGGCTAGCGAATACGGAACCAGCACATTTACATTGAATTTTCCTGGATAAGTTATGAATGAAATAACACATTATAACTTGAGACATTAGTTCCTAATGCGATTCAAATGTGATCTTCATGACTTGCCAAAACCATCCAATTATTCTTAATGACTACTCAACCAAATATTCAGACTCCTAAATTGTATTTTGTAACCAGTAAAACTGCAATAAAAAGTGTTCTTTTTGATAGTCTAAGAATGAATCCGTGTTTCAAAGTTTGGCTGAACCCCAAATTTCGCAAACAGAATAAACACTTAGGCTGCAAACCCCGACTCGCTGACCTTTTGCGGACAGCGTACATCAGATCAGACTGCACGAACGTGCAGTCTGGTCTTGGATCTACACTGTCCGATAAGGAGATAGTATTGCCCGAAACATAACTTTAAAATAACAATATTTGGGGTTTTTACTATCGAATTGAAAATTTCATTTCAGTTATTTAGCAGGACAAAAAGGTTAAACGTAGTCTACACAGACAGAAACTGTAAAAAAAAAGTTGGCACAAAGTGACAACTGGGCTATGTCGACAAGTATGAGGTTGCCATGCAGTAATGTTTTATGTGATAAAAATGGAGATTTGCAATGAAAAATGTTGAAAGTAGAAAGAAAAATCACATTGTCGGTTTACCTCAGAAACCTTGTAACTACAGCTTCTAACAAGCTGTAGTTATGAGGTTTTCAAAGTAAACCGACGACATGTACTATTCTTAAAGACAAGGTACATTTTAACAAATGTCAAAATATTGGTATTCCTTTTTGTTTATGAAAGTCCTAATGGAATACGAACAGACCACGGGGGTATGTATGTTTATACAGTATATCTGCGTTATCCCTTGGATTACAGGCATGATTAGAGTTGCATCGACAAAAAACCGATGAAAAGTCTTATGCTCCTGAATAAATTAAACGCAACTTTCAAGTTGATGGTAAAAAAAATCAAATATTTCTTTTCAAAGTTTAAAATGTGTAGCCTGTTCTTGGTCTACATTGACCTTAAAAGCCCATTGACTCGGACCGCTTAGCAGTGCAGGGGTTAAATCTTGCTGAATTTTGTGAAAACTTTGTATATATGACAGATAAAGATAAAGTTTACACTGTCAACAAATAGTGAAATAGTTATTAATATATACGGAATATAAACTTGTAGCATGTTTCCTGATGTTTGTATTTTATTTGGGTAGCATGAGAAAATTTGATATAGTGTGAGACCAAAGGTAGAGCGAAATGTGAAAATTTTGTTACGAATCGAGAAGTAAGTTACGAGACCTTGGAGAGTTACTACACATAATTTTCCTGTCATAAATATATCTACAACTGTAAACGACAAAACTCTCAATGATTGACATTTTAATTTACTAGAAGACGGTAAACCGAGTAGAACAAAATGTAGTGGTAAGTATCTTTTTTTTTTGTTATGAATGGCGGATGAATATCATACCATATCATTTTGACTAATGATTACGTACGTATTCCGGGCAGGAGAAACGTCCTCGTACCGTATTTGAAATAGTATTTGATACCATGTAGACACATTTTTGTGGTATTCGTCGAAGACAATACCACTATGAGTTCAGTATTGAATTTTGTGCAAAGCCGAGTGAAATAAACACAATATCATTCAATTTTTCTAAGACAAATGCATTTTTTCGGTAGCACTCAGATATAAAAATGGAAATGGCATATAAAAATATATTGGGTGAGGCCATCGATTGTGTAAATAATAGTTTTTTTTATTGAAAATAGCTTCACTTGCGTTCACTTCAGGACGTTACTCTCGACTCCACCTTATGATCAAAGGGAGGCCACTAATAACAAATAATCCTTTGTCACAATCCCATAACCAAAAATGTATCCATTTGCTTAGTAGGTTGACTTTCAAGCCAATATTTGAATAATATTTCTCTTGCTCTTCAAAATTATTAATTCTACACAATGGCTTATGTGACAAATACCACTTCAGCGTTCTCAACGCTTTGAGTTTTTCTGTAGTTCATGACTTTTTTCCGCAGGAGAAACATGCATTCCTTTTGTTGTATATCATAATAAAAGATAAAATGCACATAGGAAAGCGCTAAATAGTGAATCGTAGACCGCTTTTCTGTTTTAATATGCTCTGTTCCTTAGTATGCAAGATGTTCTGACCAAATTGTCTTTGAAATTACACTTCAGGGTCCGTCTTCACCAACCATTTTAAGATAAACGTATTCCAAGTCTTACACTTCAAAATCTTCTAAATTTGAAAGTAAAACATCTTCGGATAGACTAAACCAAATGATGAAGCCTATTTGAAATTGTGTTACTTTCCTATTTGAAAGTTCCTTTGGAATAAGACTGAGAACGTTCCTAAAAATGGGTTCGTATTCACAGACAATTCTTAAGAATATTCCTAGTCTTACTCTGCAAGATTTTCTAAATTTGAAAGTAAAACAATTTCTGATTGGCTAAACCAGATGGTCAGGCTAATCAGATTGTTGCTTTCGAATTTATGAAATTCTTGAGACCAATACTAAGAACGTTCCAAAAATTGGGCCCCTATTCACCAACCAGTCGTAAGAATATTGTTAGTCTTACTCTTCAGATTTTTTTTCTAAATTTGAAAGTAACACAACTTCTGATTGGCTAAACCAAATGGTTTAGCCAATCAGAAGTTGTGTTACTTTCAAATTTAGAAAATTCTTGAGAATAAGACCAAGAGTGTTCTCAAGAATAGTTTGTGAATATGGACTCAGTACATCGAAAATGTCGAGATAATTAGCTGATGGGAGATTCTTCTTATTCGTCTTGACCTGTATCATGCTAAATGAATGAAACGAAACTTTCAAACCTATAGTACAATTGATTGATTGTTCGGTATTTAGCGCCGTTCTAAACCTGTTTTCACTTATATCACAGCAGCCAGTGCATATATCAGTGCTTTCCTAGAGTCTTTTTTACCAGTACTCGACACAATTTTCTATCCAAAACTCGAACTTCTTTCACACATTACCACCATCTAGACACCGAGAGCAGAAAGCTGATTTAACGTGTTTTTTTTTTTTTAAGAGAAAAAAAATCTCATCGGACATTGTGGATCCAAGATCAGACTGCATGTTCTGTGCAGTCTGATCTTGAATCTACACTGTCCGCAAAAGGTCAGTGAGTCACGCTGAGCAAACCTAAGCCTTAAAAAGATTCTCTAGTCTTTTACGACGAAGTTAAGAACACAAGGGTAAGCAGTTATATAATCGAAGACATCTGCAAAAGCTTCAATTGAAGTTTGTTTTCATTCAAAGTTAAGTGGTCCTGTGTTTTCTTTCTCACCCTTTCTCCTTATCTTTATTGTAGTATTCACGCGTTTTGGATAGCTCGCATAATTAAATGACGTCTACCGTTGTTTGATGTGTTATATTTATTACTCCCGCAACCGATTTGCAATTGACGACAGTAAATTCTGAAAAACCGACATGGGTTGATGCCTAGTGCTTTAAGGGTGTAGATATCTACCTATACTCTTTTTCAACTAGTTTTTAACCAATTTTATTTTTATCTTGTTACGGGAGACCACTCTTTCATGCATGGCTTCGTCCCGATTTAAATAAGATCGGGGCTGGTCCGGGATTGGCCATTGATCTATTAATTCAATTTATTGTCCAAAAACTTGTGTGGACCTTCTGCCTAACACCCCGGTTACACAGACTGTCGGGCTTACATCCATTTCAAATCGGTATCATTATTTTAAATTTTTTCGCTTATTTATCGGTTGTCATAGGTGACCTTATTTCAAGCTGTTTGTGTAAACGGCGATAAACAGGGGTTCAATCGGTCTTAAAAATATTCCGTCTTGCGCTGGTAGAGGCCCAATCGGGATCTGACCGGTGATTAAAGATATATACGGCCACAACATCTTTCCTTCACAATGGAGTCTTCTTGGACTTTCAAGACTTCGTTGGAGACAAACATAACAGTTTTGCCTCGGTCGACGGATTTCTGGGAGTTCCCTTTGACCGACATACTAAGACAAATCGAAACTTGTCACAGAATTGTTACAGAATCAATCAGATATGGCGCTGGTGAATTTTTGTGGAAACTGAATTAAAATGCCTGTCGCGCATGTAACAATGTGTCTCATGGATTCCATATTTTGATTCTTAGCTTTTTTCACCGGTGATTAGTATCAGTTCATCGGTGGCTCTTCAGTGGCTTGTCGATGGCCTATAGGTGATATCGGTGATAGATAAGTTGTCAATCGGTTATTTTGTAATATTTTCACCGATCGAGAATTTTAAATCGGTAACTTTTCATCGACGAAATTCATCTTTTCCCGACAGCTTTTGATAGGTTGGGAATAGGTGACCAATATGTGACATCGGAGGCAAGTAGGTTTTCGTCGGTTCCCTCCCTACTTCGGTTAAAAAGACCACCGATTTATCAGCGATAGCTCTGTGTAACCGGGGTGTAATAAGGCTTTAAGAGGGGTGTGTTACGGGAGACTACTCCTTCATGCATGGCTTCGTCCCTTTTTAAATACAAAACCTAACAACTGCAATAGCGAGATACCTCTTTAGCTCAATGGTTAAGGTACTGGTCTTTCTTCCGGGCGTTCTAGGATTCGAATCCTGCACGGTCCCTGTATTTTTATCATGCATTTGTTCATTTGTTTCATTGTTACGGACTAATAAGAATCTTATTAAACTATAATTGTTCTTGTATCTTCATGCCAAATATTGCCTCTTACAGTCGAAAGGTTGCATAGATAACGAACGATAGAAAATGTATTTAATTTTTGGGGCCATCGAAGAAATGACCTCTGTGATTTACGGTTTTACATCGAAGATTTCCATTTATATTCATTTATCCCCTTAACCATTTATATCGGTAAATTATCCTTGACTACATAGCCGACTTAATTTTGAAGTATTCTAGAGTCTATCATAATTTTAAGGCGTTTTCTTTTTTCCTGTGTGGCCGTAGGGATGTATTTTTAATTCAAAATAATAAGGAAACAGAAAGAACGTTCTATATGTGCATTTTCTTTTTTACGTTGAATACAGTGCTTTCAAAGGTGGTCTTCAAGGGAAAAGCATAAACGCTAAGATGCGAAAGGTAAAACTTTGTTTGTCAGGTCAGATTTTTTTTTTTCAATCCTTAGAAACGTCTAAATACATTAGAGTTCTGCTCTGGTAAACGAGGGCTTAATGCATCTTCGAGATATATAATACCACGCAGGTCATCACAGCATTAGATCCTATATTACATTCTGTATAAAAACTGACTGAATCATGGGATACACTGCTTCTCTGACACGCAGAAAATTTTAAAAAAGCAAAACGTTTCGTCCCAGGTCAGCCTGCGCGGACTGCGCAGGCTGACATGGGTCGATACTTTTTGCAGAGGCACTATAAGTACGTTTTCACAGTACATGGTTTATGTTGATTTCCTTCTTTAAGGCTTATCTTTAGATATACGGCTTTGACTTGAAGAATCAGCCATTTAACCTGTTACCAAACAACAAAATTTAAGACTGGACCAAATTGGAAGCACTTGCAGACAACAAAATAAATGTAACTCGAAAATTGAAATTTGTTTCCAGCAGGATATAAAACATTGTGGGAAAAGAAAATGCTGGTTACCAGCATTTTTCCTTTTCCCACAATGATTTTCAAAAGGCTTCTATTTCAGGATCGTAAAAACCAGGGATTGTTTGGGAAAGGGTTAAATGTTTTTCAACACTTAAAATGCTTTTACGCAAAAGGGAGGAACAAAGTCAGAATGCATGAAACGTGCAATAAATCAACCCTTAACCTGCGAAATAATCTAGATGAAGCCTTAGACCGAAAGTAAAAAACCCAGATATCATTATTTCATTTTCTTTTTATTGTTTTGTTCTGAAAAAAAAAAAAATCATATTGGGCAGAGTAGATCCAAGTTCAGACTGCACGTTCTCTGCAGTCTGATCTTGATCTACATTGTCCGTAAAAGGTTATTGAATCGCGCATGGCAGGCTAGGGGTTAAGGTTTTTTTCTTGGTAAAGGCTGTCTTGAAATTTGAAATATTCCGATTTTTATTCGAAATGAAGTTTTAACACCTTCATTTTTATGAATTGCACAAGTAAATTGTGCTGAATATTAGTATCATTCTATAACAGGGTCAATGTCGCTAGGTAACAGTAAATAATCGTTTATTTATAAATGAGTTAATTACAAAAAATATTGTTAATATATTTTAGACATGCTCTGTGAAAAGGCAGCTTAATGCATAGATGCAAAAAGTATCGACCCATGTCAGCCTGCGCAGTCCGCGCAGGCTGACATGAGTCGAAACTTTTTGCCATTGTTTAGTTTTCTGCATGTCAAAATACCGGTACCAGTTTCTTTCTGGCGATTAAATTGCTTGTCACGTCTGACGCATGTGAGAAAAATAGTGTTGAAAAGCCGGGAAATAAATACGTAGGTGCGCTGACAGCTGTGATATAACCGTAGATATTAAGATAGTAGATCCCTAATAAATAGACCCCTAAATCTCTCGTGCTGAATTGCATAAAGTTTTCGTAATGGTTGATAAATACGGATTTATACAGGTATACAACTTTTACACATTTTTAACGGACTAGAAATTTCTTTATGCCTATCTTGAAATTATTTGTAGATACTTTTGTTAGTGTTCAGAAAAGGGGGGTAATTACTATCTCTCTTTGTAATGTAAATATAGTGGTTTTAGATTTATAAATGATAATTCCAGAAAAGACAAAATAGGAAAAGTATCTTGGTTAAAGCAGTACAATAACACTCTTTTTTAATCATAGCAAATTTTGTAGGATAATATTATTGTGGAAATAGCTGTTTTCTAATAGGGGTCTACTACGTTAAATGGCGTTGGACTCTGATACAAAATGACACATGAACCTTGCTCTGGCAAAAGGGGGCTTGACGTATCGCCATGATATACCGGTATGGTACCAAGGAAAACATCACATTCTTACGGATCACGGGCGTTTCTGTTATGACAGGCAACTTTTTTAGCAACCGACTCAATCATGAAGTAGACTGTTCCTCGTGCATGCAGAAAATTGACCATTAGCGAAAAGTCTCGGCCCAGTTCGCGCAGGCTGACCTGAGTCGATACTTGTAGCAGATGCATGGAGCCCCTTGTCATAGAGCATGCACCGTTCATATTTTTCTTTGTGTGTTTTTTTGCTAAATACTGGTCGGGAAAATGACTTTAATAGCAGTTTTCAGTGATTTCGAGTTTTTTTTTTTTTGAAACTTATCATCGTCGATATCTCATTTAATGGCAAGGTAGCGAGGAAGTTGTTAAAGGGTAAATAGAAATATTGTGATAATATTTCTGCATTTTCTTTAATTTATGAACGTTTGCTGTTAATTGATTCCATAGGGTGATGTCGACATCTGGCCAAGATTTTCTTATTAATGTTTATTGCTTTCGAGAAATATTTGGACCCTCTCGATTCACACCTATACCGTCATAAAAATGAAATAAAGTGATAAATGGCATTATTTTACAAATAAAACGAACCGTGCTCTGTGAAAAGGGGGTTTAATGCATCTGCAAAAAGTATCGACTCAGGTCAGCCTCCGCAATCCGCGCAGGCTGACCTGAGTCGAAACTTTTTGCTTCTTGTAAATTTTCTGTATGTCAATTGGCCATTCTATCTCAGAATTCAGGTGTTTGTTTTACAAAATGGATTTTGTGAAGTCATAAAAACGTAATGACTTGTTTTGCTATAATGCGTCACAGAGATGTATAAATTCTCCTTCAGCTCGAGCAAGTCTCAGATCTAAATTGCCAATTGCAGACAGTAGAAGCCAGTTTGTTTTTCTGTCTGGCATCAAAACATGACTATGTAGAGCCCACGTTACACTTCACCATCCGTGCAAAGGTAACTGGAATGGCGATAGGTTTGTTAAAACCAACCATTATATGAGTGATAACATTTTAGTCTGTATTTAGAGATAACTTGTTCCATTTTGATTTGGCTGACCTGAATAGATTAGGCTGTTAGAAACTGTCCTCCTCGGAAATTTAGAAAGTAATTAACCCGTATTGTTGTTATATTGGAGTTTAACGCCACTTTAACAGCTAAGGTCATATCATGGCGGTCGGTGACGCACATGTGTTTCCTGGCTTTCGCACACCGGTACTAACACAACTTTCTTTCCAGCGCCACCGACTACTTTTCTCACATGCTTCAGCAGAGGTGAGAGGCGAAAATACGCCGGAAAGAAAGTTCGCCTCGACCGGGTATCGAACTATTAACCCGTAAATGAAACGGAAATTTCCGAATGTTAGTAAAAGCCCTATGACTGAGAAATAAATTTAGAATGCAATTTGGAATGGTGGTGCATACCACCTCAGTTGCAGCCTCATCAAGCATCCTAACATAAATTAATTACTTTTTGAAAAAAAAAAAAAAAAAGATCAAAAAGCCTTAATTCTACAACACCTAATATAGCTTCTTGGCCACAGTTTAGAATATAGAATTTGATCAGATTATCCAGAATATACAGTCTTATCCTGAACTTATAGGGTCTGCAAAAGCAAAGAATGTTGTTCGGGAGGCGAGAGTGGTTGTGATAAATCGACATAAAAATCTCAACAAAATATTTAGAGTCCAGTTTAAAAAAGTGTTTGTGGACATATTAAGTTCAGCACAGTAATGCAAAATGCTTCTTTTTAAATATTTTGAATTTGAGACTTATTTGAAAAAAAAAAAGTCAATGCATAAAACTTTGTGAACTGTCATTATTGTGTGGAGACTAGATATAATTGTTTTAGAGTGATCCAGGGATGACTTACAATCTGCTGCACATCGAATGGGAAATAATTGCTTACATTTAACTCTTTACCACACAACAAAATTTTAGACTGGTTCAAACTGAAAGCATTTGCAGATGACAAAATAAAGGGGACTGAAAAATTGAAATTTGTTCTGGGAAGGGTAGAAAACACTGTGGGAAAAGGAGAAAATGCTGGTTACCAGCATTTTCTCCTTTTCCCACAATGTTTTCAAGTGGCTTCTTTCTCAGGGTCGTCAAAAGTAGGGATTGTGTTGTCATGGGTTATCTTCCGTTCTAAGAAACGGTACTCGCATTATCTCCCGCTAGGTGGCATTCTACAAATACCCTTCTATCTAATTTGGGCATCCTGGGTACAGAACCGGACTACTTTTCTACGTGACAACCGCTACTTTAAATTTCAAACAAAAAGTATTTACTCAATAAAACGCTACCTGATGCGATTCATTCAGCTATGATCATCAGTTTAGAGAAGTCTGGGGCTAAAACATGCCTGATTTCTCCTCAAACGTATTGATAAAAGCCATTTTCTCCATCGCCACTTTATAGCGCGTATTATTACAATCTCCCTTATATCGGGGAGAGTGATCCGTCATATAAGACAGGTAGAATCTTTGAAGAATATGACATGCACAGACAACGCCGGTACTCGCGCCATGATGTGGGTTGTTCTAAAGAGCAAGCGCTGGATTTTAGCCCGGAATTTCTAACAAGAGAGGCGGACGCTGTGCACTTTCAATAATGGTTTCTGAACAGGTTTTGTTTCAAAGAGTTTATGATAAATCGCAAAGAACGAAAATCATTGTTAGCTTGCAATAATTATCTCGAATTTTTAACTACACAATTCGTTTTTTTTTTTTACGATCCCGAGAAAGAAAGCTTTGGATACATCATGAGAAAGATACAAGAACTAGTGATAGAAGCCGAAATCAGACTCCATTGTCTGTCTTTGCAAGGACTCCGCAGAGTAAACACAAGTGATACCACATTCGCAGCATATCGTCGGTTTACTCCAAAAGCCTCATATCTACAGCTTGCTCCAAGCTGTAGTTACGAGGTTTTTGAAGTAAACCTACGATATAAAGTTGTGTTACTTCCAAATTAAGAAAACCTTGCAAAATATGATTAAGAATATTCTTAAGAATGGTTGGTGAATACAGGCCCAGATCTACATCGCTTCTCTTTTCAAGGGCTCCGCAGGTTAAACACAAATGATACAAGTATCAATGGTTAACGTTACGTTTCACAGCGAGGTACCATTAACGTCGAATGAGAAGCGTAATAAATGTCGTCTTTATTACGATGAAGAGTAATGCGAAATAAATGTAAGAAGTGATAATAACATTATGAAGGATACAGTCAAGCCTAATTTAATGAAGCGTTATAACCATCAAAATTGGGTGTTTTTGTAGTGTAATGAGAGTTTTGATAATATCGCCATCAACTTCAAATCTCTTGACAGCTGTCTAATTTCATATTGAATAATTCATTCCGAGCATAACTTTTGTCGTTGCGAGTGTGCCAGCACATTTGCAGTTTGGCAAACCATAGGGAAATGTACATGATAAAACATTAGAATCGATGACTTCCCTAAAAGAAAATTTATCATTGTTAGCTACAATCTCTCTCTCCTTGCTTTTGAAATTTTTGTCGAGAGAAAGCCTAATTTTACACCAAACCTGCATAGGTAAATCGTTTGAAAAAAAAAAACATTGTCGAATACTTAGAATGAATATATATCATGTTCCATTCTACATGTAGCTACAACTTGTATAATCACAAACTATCAATAAGACCATCTCATTTTAGGAATGAGGTCCATTCGTTGGTGGTTCGTAAAACGCTCCCTCTAGACTGAGGACAAACCCGACAGTGTTTTATGCAATTTGAAGGATCAGATTCTCCGCTTGAGCTAAATGAATAAGCATATGTCTTTGTCAATTAAAAGCCAGAAGGTCATTGACAAATGAAATGTATAGAACATCTTCAATACAATACAATATGGCGAACTGAATGATATATTATAAAAAAGTGATGTAGTTTACTTTTTCCATCATAATTCCCCGCCATTCCATCACATTACACCTTTTTCGAAATAAGTAGAAAAGAAACAGGATGAACAAGGCAAATGGACTGATGAGGGATACCGTTTATTCTACGAAAAGTCATCTGCACACTTTATTTCCCGACTCAACCATTACCACACAATCCCTACTTTTGTCGCCTCTGAGACAGAAGCCTTTAGAAAACATTGTAAGAAAAAGAGAAAATACTGGTAATCAGCATTTTCTCCTTTTCCCAAAATGTTTTCTACCATTCACAAAACAAATTTCAAATTCTCAGTTACATTTATTTTGTCGTCTGCAAATGCTTTCGATTTGGACAAGCCGAAAATATTGTCGCCTGGTAATGAGTTAAAAATGAAAAATCAAAAACCTTTGAAAGACTTTTCATTCATACAACAACTATCATTTCATCCGTGTCCATCGAAGAAAATAATCGAAGTGTCTGACAGAGAGTTGCCATGCTCAGAAACATTTTGGGAGTTAACCAGCTATGATTAGCCGATCAAATTTACAATAGTTAACTACATATTAACAACATTATGGTAAAACTATCAAAATTTGTTTAGAAAGACCAGGGCCCGTATTCACCAACCATTCTTGAGAATATTCTTAGACTTATTCTCAAAAATTTTCCAAATTTGTAAGTAACACAACTTCTGATTGGCTAAACCAAATGGTTTAGCCAATCAGAAGTTGTGTTACTTACAAATGTAGAAAATTCTGGAGAATAAGACAGAGAACGTTCTCAAGAATGGTTGGTGAAAACAGGCCCACATGTACCAGTGAACACTCTGTAAAATTACTTTGAAGATGATGTCTAAATGTATAATAATGTAAATGTTACCCCTTAGGCGGCTAAGCGCGACTCATAGATCTTTTGCGGACAGAGCAGATCAAGATCAGACTGTACAGAACGTGCATTCTGATCTTGAATCCAAAAGTAACTTTGACCTAGTATCATTTATTTTTTATCATCAACTTAAAAGTTATTTGTTAGTTATTTAGCAGGACAACGGTTAAACACCATTCTGCGATACTAAAAGAACCGCCCGACAGAATTTCTGATAGAGGGAGTAATTTTGATTTTAAACTTTAAAATATCGATGTTTCTCTACTAAACCCTATGTTATGGGTACTCACTAGAATTGTCTCATTGAGACGATTCTAATAAGTACCCACAACATGGGGTTTGGAGGAGAAATAATGAATTTAGAATACCATCACTTCCTCTTATCTGGACCTCTGGTCCGAGTTGCATAATTATGATGGAACTGGTTGGTATTCGAGCATTCCCGTGAGGTCATAGAAATTAAAAAAGTTTTTAAGTCAATTTAGTCCGAAAATTTTCATCATTTCACAATTTAATATCAGTTGTTTCCATGAACATTGGCGAGTTCTGATTGGTTTTTTTTTCATAGCTACATGAAAAATCAAAGCGTTGAGAACGCTGATGTGGTATTTGTCGTGAAGGCCATTGTGTGGAATTGAAAGAAAAATAGTTGTTGTTTTTTCAAATATTCGCGTGAAAGTCAACCTACTAAGCAAATGGAAACAGTTTTTGGTTGAAGAGAGAGTACTCGTGACAAAATTAGGATTGCTTGTGTATTGGTGGTCTCAATTTGATCATAAGGCGGGGTCAGGAGCAAGGTCACTTGATAGTAGGATGGATGATGGATAGAGAGAAAAACCACGCGAATATATCGAATAGAATTAAGTTTGTACATGAAAACTATGATTTTTAAATATCTTTTACCATTCAATTCAAAATTAAATCTTGAAGTCATAGTGGAATTGTCCTTGACAAATACCACACACAAAAAATATCGCATTGTGCCGGAACTACTTCCTCTGAAGGTTACCTTTGCGGGTCTCACACACTTCTTTGCTCATTTACTTTTGTTCTATTGGTTAATTTTCAATATTGGGTATCTGAATACTGCTTCCTTGTCATATTCTTGCGCCATACAAATATGACTGGAAAGGGCTTTAGAAACTCCGGCGTTAGGTTAAAAACTGAAGAAAATGAATGCTGTTTGAATTATTTCCTTTGGTATATGATATCTGTTATGTTAAATTATAAGAAATGAAGATAATTTTATTTTCTTTCGTAGGGATATGAAAAAAAAGTGTGATTAGGGTTTTTTTTTTTTTTTCATACCTCCATGAAAAAAAATAAAATTCTCTTCATTCCTTTATTATTATGCAATCGAAAGTGTGAATACGTACACAACACTTCACCATGGTAATTAGGTAATTAACAAAGGTATGCAACCAAACATGATGCCCCCAAAAAGTTATTTTTAAGCCTTTGGCTGCTAAGCGCGACTCAAAGACCTTTTGCGAACAAAGTAGATCAATATCAGACTGCAAAGAATGTGAAGGAGACATTTCTCCTAAAAATAGTAAAACTCGACTTTGTAGTATTTGTTTAGAACTCTAATTTCACTCACTTATAATGCCATTATTTGCCCTAAATGACAAGCGTAATAGAATTTGTTCCGTCTATTCTCATAGGAAGTTCTGCAGGTTTTTGTCATGCATGCAATTCTCATAGTTATCAAAAAATAAAAAGTCAAAATATCTTAATATATTACATGCTTTCGGGTTTGTTATCGTGAAATATTGGTGAAATATTTTTCAATATTTCATGGTTACGCCAAAAAAACAACAACCGAATTTTATATTCTAACTCTTCAATTGAAGGCGAAAACAGTTGTTCCCTTGCACTTGTTACCTAGGCAAAATGCGCGTGCCTCACAACTAGATGGAAATATGATGTAATTTACCTTACATTTCTCTCGCTTGACGTAATATTGTAATGTGTTGCTATGTGGACGAGGAATTACCGAAAAGAACTGTACTTTATTTTGATTAAGTTTTCCCCAGAAAGGGTTAAAAGCATGAAATAAAGAGAATATTTGTTTTTTTACGGACACAGGTCGAAATTTATTTTATCTCGTGAACATCATCGGTATTATTTTCAGTCCTGACTGCGCCACTCGTGAAGAAATTTCCGATGATGTTCACTCGATGAAGTAAATTTCGATCTTTCACGGTAAAATAAACAAATACCCTCTATTTCCTATATGTAAAAACAAATATCCTCTATTTCCTGTATGTAAAAATGGCCATGTATTTATATCATAAAATGATCCTTGTTCAGACTAAAGTAAATTTGTTTTTATTTGTTCTGTTTAAAAACAAGTTTGGTATCCAACACTAGTTTCACTTTACTTAGAAGATCAGTAGACATAAAACGAAAAGTCGGGGCCTGTATTCACCAACAATTATTAACAACGTTCTCTGTCTGATTCTCCAGAATTTTCTACATTTGTAAGTAACACAACTTCTGATTGGCTAAACCGAATGCTACTTTATAGCGCGCAATACTACAATCCCGACCCCCACCCAAACAAAAAAAATGGATTGATGCGTCATAGCAGACAGGCCGAATTTTCGAAGAATGTGACATGCGCAGACAACGTTATTTAGCAGTGTAAGGTGTCCGTGGCAGTGAGGTAGACCGTGGTATTTGTGGTGTCCGTGGTTGTGAGGTAGAGCGTCGGCCTCGTAACCATCACGTTCCGGGTTCAATACCCGGAAGCAGGTGTCATCTTGGAGATTTGTCATTGGCCCACACATCCGGCGCTAGTACTGGTGTAGTTCCCAGAGAGCAGAATCGAGATAAATGAGTATATAAGTTGTTAGAATTTGTTTTTAATCGATGTAAATGAATTATACGCAGTCCGCGCAGGCTGACGTAAGTCAACTTTTTTTTTTGCTATTTGTAAAATTTCTCCGTGTCAAAGGACCAGTATATACTTCGCGATCAGTCGGTTCTAGACAAACTGGATTTTATAGATACATGACATTATTATTATCCCCCGCAGACGGCACAGGGCTATAGTTTTTAGCGTTGTCCGTCCGTGTGTCCGTTCAGATGGGACACATTCTCGTGAAACTTGATACGTGTGTACAATGACGTATTTCGTGTATTTCGGTTTTTTTCCCTCCAATGCAAAATGGCCGTCTTTGAGTTACGGGGGCTCGCAAATTTGAAAAAAAAATCTTTTTCGGCGGGTGATATCATTTCAGCGAAATTGCTTGTTATTATTATACCACGTTTATATAATACTTTTATCATAGTTTCACCCTTTCCCGATGCATGGCTCATTAATATTACACTGGTATCTGGAGGAATGAGCTTACCTAAACGATTTATTGCACGAATAGATTCCACATTATTGACTACAAAGAAATACGAGAGCTCGCTGACTTATCTTTACGACCGAAGTTGGCATTGTGTTCTGTGAAGTTTCTTGCAGAAAGAAGCGAAACTTCAATGATACGAAAATGCGAAATAAAATATACACAGATTCCTCGAAACAAGTAATAATTCTATTCCAGGTGGGATCATTCGGAAATTTATCTTACTTTGTATTCAAAATACCTGACAGGTGTGTTACTTTGTATCAAAGGCTATATTGATATATGTGCTAACTTTCTACGATATTTTAAAATCATGCTTAAGTTTTATTGTAACTACAATTTTATACGCTAACTTCAAATAAAGGGAAATAAAAGTTTATTTTCTTTGTAATTAATGGTACAAACTTCAACAAAAAAAATAAAAAAAAAAAGCAGCCACTCTTTTCCTCATGTATACATTTTAGAATAGAATTGAATTTATACATTTCAAAATATAATCAAATTTATACATTGTAGAATAATAAGAAATGTACATTCTAGGACAGAAATTTCAATTTTAGAAAAGTAAATGTTAAGAGAAAAATTACAGTTAAGCAAATTTGTGATAAATTATATAACATCAAAAAGCCTCCATACAACGTAAGCCAGTTATGGTGTAAGTGAAAGAAAGAAGGAGAAGAAGAAGAAAAAATCTTTAATATTTTCCAAGTTATAGAGCGGCATACAATTTAATCTTGAGATATATAGAATATTATACATTTATATATAATTATACAACATGTACTATTATTAATTTTGAAAAAAAAATATTGTTCTATAGGTTTTTGCACTTGTAAGGGAATATATCATGTTGAACGAGTTCTTTTGGTAGAGTTAACAGAGCTTTTTTATGAGGGCAACTACCCCGAAAGGACGAGTTCAACACAATATATTCCCATGTACAAGTGCAATAACCTTTTTATTATATGCTTTAATATTGTTTTATATTTTCCCATGTTTTGATAGTGTTGTCTTTTATTTCATATATTTTGTTTAATTCAAAATTGAAAAAGCGAAAAGAAATCTGTTCTGTCGACTTACCGTAGTTTCGCGGAATTTTCAATTTTGACTTTTGATGACGTCACCGTTGCTAAAGACATGTAAACAAAAAAGATAGCAACCGAGGATCCATCTTTGCTACTTAAAAACTTACGATGGACTTGAGATGGCACTTCACACAATAAATGTCCAAATATGAAAAATAAATCACCATAACGTCTCATTATTGAGACGTCACACGGCATCAAGATTTAACGTCTCATCCGAAAGACTATTAGTGATTTTAGATGGCCGGTGTAATGCAAAGAAATGACCCCCATTACAAAATGACTCACGGTCATTTCTCGACGTAGAGGAATGACCCAAAGGTCATTTCTCGACGTAGAGGAATGACCCATGGGTAATTTCTCGACGTAGAATAATGACCCGGGTCATTTTTCTACGTCGAGAAATGACCCATGGGTCATTTCTTTTCGTCGAGAAATGACCCGTTGGTCATTTTGTAATGGGGGTCATTTCTCTACATTATACCGGCCGTGGGGATCAAACCCACACCCCATGATTACAAGTCCTACGCCCTACCAACTGAGCTATGCAGGCTGGTCATTTTCAAATGTGTTATAGCTAGCCAAATCATTATAGATGATAGCACTAGATGACATTTTAGCAGGCGATTGAAAGGAAACACATGTCGTTTTTATCCCAAGTTGCATTTTCCTTTTTTTTAAATTTGATTTAATCCTTTGTAATTTTGGTTAATTTTTTGTTTTTGAAAGATTAAAGCTGTATTAAAAGCTTTTTCATCGCTTATATACTCCATCGTCGGTAGACACGTTCGATAGACAGATTTTTCATAACTTTGTAGATACTGTATTTCGGGAAACAATCAATTTGCTTATTTTTCATGTTTTTCTCAAGAGCTATGCGTTGAAAAGTTCGTAAATTTTGATGTCTAATGATGAAATTTATTTTATTCATTTCACTTATCTAATGATCCACTTTATTGGCTGTAATTGGAAATTTTGTCGCATAGAGCCGTTTGAGAAGATGCAAGTAAATGCGTATTAATTCCAGATATGAGCTGCTGTGCAGGTTTGCGATGACCATATAACGAAAATAGCATCGGAGCAAGCCTTCAGACTGAAGGTAGGCGCCATCAAGTCCCTTGGGTGTATCCAATAGCTTGATATGCACCTACACGGTACATTTCATCGCCGGAAGTACGCCGGTTTACCGTTCCGAAAATTGTAAGGCTCCTTGTAAAACAGAAAACTTGTGTCTCAGTCTTCTATCGAAACCTTTGTTACTAAATTTCACATGACAAAGAGTTCGGACATTCATTTTTTTTAAATGGCTTAAATCAGTTGCGCTTGAAGTATTCACCATAGATAGATGTAAATAACGTCATGGAGGTTGTTGTTATGTCGTTGTCAAACGACTGACATCAGCAATATTTTCACGAGTGTCACAAACATTTGTGAAAATATTACCGTTGTTATTCCCTGGATTAACTAAATTTGGGTCTTTCCACGAAAGAAGCAAGTATCTTCTATTTATCGGACGGCGTAGATCCAAGACCAGACTGCACGTTTTGTGCAGTCTGTTCTTGAGCGCAAAATGTCCGGAAAAGGTACTGGAGTCGCTCTTGGCAGCCTGAGCCTTTTAAGGTGGGTATTTAGAATTTTCACATCCCACCAAAATGAAAAATATATATATCACTGAAATTTATATGAAAAAAAAATAAACTTCATCCATAATTAAGAATGATAAAATTACAGAAAAAAAATTTATGATGGTATTCCACTAAAGGGCTACGTAGCCTCTAAAGCTATTCTTAGATTTCCCGCCAAAAATAAAAAAAAGCATTGTGGGAATATTAAGTGACTGGCATGTGAATAATGATGCTGAAATTCCATAACATAACAAATATGTAATTATTTTCCATAATATCTTCATCAGACACTATGTTTTGAAGCTTCGTCTGTATATTTCCGGTATGTAAACGAGCGAGTTGCTCATGTAAAAATAGACTGTGTTTCCCGTCGGTGTCGACATGGGCTGTAGTAAATCTCTGATTTTTCTTGTTGTCGGGTAGTTTTCGACTACTGGGTTTTATGAATGAAAATTATAAGGCTTTAGGAGTATAAAGATGATTCCTTTGTATGCTTGTTAAATTTTCGTCCCAAAATCTGAAGGGCCACCTTTAAGAGTTGCAAGTAGTCTAGCAGTTTCAGAGGAACTCATCTGACTGGGTTTTTATTTTTAATCAGACTTACACTCAAGACATAGATCTATTTTTCTTCTTCCTGCTTTTAAGCAATGTACACCGCCCTGTAATGCAAAGAAAATCTTTATTACCCATATAAAATGATCTGAAATATGCAGCTTTATTTGCTATCCTCTTTCTAAGGGAGCAATGTTGGAATCGCAGGTATGGTAATTCAATTTGCAGCATGAAATTTCCATAGCACTGTTGGCACGTGCATCTTAAATAGAGAACACCTGTAGCGGTCACATGACCCTGTGATTTTTTTTCCTTCTTCGCTATTAAAGAGAATTACTATAAACATCACGTCATTAATACAAAACATATGAAAGACTGATTTTTATTGCGCCCGCTCTTTAATGTATGTAATGCTGTGAATCCATCGGTCTTACAATGAGGCATTTGATATTTGTTAAAAATGTATTCTTATAATAAAAGAGATACCCACAAGGAAATGTTTTCTGACACAGGCGCAGAAGCCATGTGTTGTATGTGTATGCGGGTGGGAGGGAGGGGTGAAAGAGGGGGCATACCAGCAATACCAGCATACTGTTAGTACCCCATAGTTATACCCCCGCAAAACAAATGTTTTCGGGCTATACTTGATACTGGAATCAGCCTGTCTGTCCGTGTGTCCGTCCGTTCGTCAGTCTGTGGGACAAAATACATGTACTAGTAATTGCCTCTTTCTGTCAAAGCGCTCAACGCGGTATTAAGTCACATTCAGTGATAACTGTAGTTTTAGTATGGGGACAAAAGTCTACTTTGCCCCCTCTGACATTTGAACAAGTTTTAATTTTCGGGTACACTGAAGTTATCATAATTTTTCTCCGAAATGTTTGCAGAAGACTCCTCTTCCTGAAACACACAATCGTTTAGCAAACTCATTCGAAATACCCCGTGTCCATTTTCAAAACATTCCTATGTCATTTTTAAATGTTTTTGAGGAGCGTGTCTATATGTAGAAACCAGGATTTGAAGAATCTATCAAAAAGCACCTTACCACACGCACCCGTATTATGACCTAGAAACATGACTTTTGAATGAAAAGTGTGAAAAAATACCTTCCCGCCCCCTCCGATTTCTTGTACGGTTAGGTCAAATTGTTAGGTCGTGATAATTCAGTCGTACACTTCAAGATATTCAAAATTTGACAGTCTACATCAAATAGTTCATCCATCAAAAAGATATGTTACTGTCAAATTCAGAAAATTGTTGAGAGTAAGGCTAAGTACGTTCTTAAGAAAGGTTTGTGAAGACGGCACTTTACGACTGCATTAGATTTTGTGCTACAGTAGACTTGTGCAAAACGTGAAACTACATAACAACGGAAAGTGCCGTCTCGGATTAGCCTGCGCGGACTGCGTAGGCTGATCCAAAACGACACTTTACGCAAATGTCTGAATGTCCTTTTTCGTGTGTTACAAGCCATATATAAGAGGTTTATGCTGTGTGCAGCTTAGAATTATGAGAGATTATCTAAACCGTGCAGGCCATGCTTTATGAATAGGGGTGAAATGCATCTAAAAACACGTTAAACTTATGTTATTCTGCGCATTCGGCGAAGGCCGATATGGGTCGAAATCTGTTGCACTTGTTATACTTTTTGTGTCTCACAGTAAAACTCTAACCCATGACCCAGTCATTTTTTTTTTTTTTGACAAAGCAAACCCACGCCATGCAACGATTTCGCCTTATATAATGCCTTCCAAAGATGCATGGAACCCATTTCGCGACAGCGCCGCTTACATTTGAAGCTTTATTTTATGCTTTCCGGTAGGATATTGAGAAATAGCAGTCAAAATATTTTTCAATCTTACACGCGTACGACCAGTGAAAATACCGATTTTCATGTTCTTGCTTCTTCGCGAGCCAAGTTTATGATCACTACGTGGATCTTACCTTGGCTGGTTGAGCCCGATTTCGAGATTCCTGCCATGCGCCCTCTATTGGATGCTGGTTATTACCCCTCCTTTACATCATATTTCTGAGAGCCAATGAAATATCGTTTTACAAACCGCTTACGAATACAATCATTTAACATGAAGCGATAATCAGACATCCACGTGGGATTCCATGTTTACCTTCTATTCCAAATGTCGCTACCTTATTCTATTTTTGTCAACGATGAAATGCTACGAGCGATTTCATTCGTTGCAGTTAGAGCTGGCTGCATCCAATGAAAAAGCGTATCGGGTGAATGTAAAAATCAAGCTCGATCCGCCAAAGGTAGAGTAACGTAGTGAATCGTCAGCCTTGGCTTGCGAAGATGATGTTCTTGTTGCCTAGGTAAATTGCGCGTGCCTCACGACCAAATGGAAATATTATGTCATTTACCTCAAATTTCTCGCGCTTGACCTAATATTGTAATGCGTTGCCATGCGGAGGGGGTAAGCCACGAGGAATAACTGAAAAGAACTATACAAGGTTTTGATACGGTTCCTCCCAGAAAGGTTTAAAAGCATGAAATAGATAGAAAAATATTTGGGTCTTTTTTTCTGCGAAAGAACGAAATTTATTTCATCTAGTGAACATCATCGGTAGTATTTCACGAGTAGCGCAGCCACTCGTGAAGTATTACCGATGATGTTCAATCGATGAAGTAAATTGCGCCACTAGTGAAATATTACTGATGATGTTCACTCGATGAAATTATTTCGACCTTTCACCGAAAGAAACGAATTTCATTTACTTATATTGCGGCCACCAGAGCCCCTATCCGTGCTTTCCTTGGCCCCGTTTCACCAAGGAAGTTACGAACAAAATTTGCGTGTGTTTTACGTTACTATAGTATAGTGGCATTAAACCGCTACGAGATACGACATAACTATCACGTTTAGTTTACTACTTAACTATGGCGATAAATCAAAGTTTCCAGGAAATGTTAGCTTTTCAATTTATCTAGATGAAATTTTCAGGAAAACTTTGATTTTTCGCAACAGTTTTAAGAAAAATATCCAATGATGGTTATCATGTAGCTCGCGGCAGATTAATGCCACTATACTAAAGTTACGTAAGACTTTTTAAACCAATTTTGTTCGTAACTGCCTTGGTGAAACTGGGCCCTGGAGTCTATTTTACCAGGACTATGCATTATTGTCTGTCTAAGCCACTGGCTGCTTTCCCACTTATCCTTGCCAAGAGAATGGTCAGCGGTGGGAGAGGAATGAATCCTGTCGCAATGACTATTATCAATACCCGGAAAGAAATTGGCGGAGCCAGAGATCGAACCCACGACCCCTCTGTTCTCAAGTCCTGGCCGCTACCGACTGAGCTACCAAGGCTCGACCGGAAAAAATTGAGGTAATAGTTGTTATTATGGGGGAAAGCAATGAATAGGTAAATAATCGGAAACATCTGTGAACATTTTATTGGAAGCGTGCTTTCTATTAGGAAAGAGAGAGATTTTTTCCCCTTCACTTTTTATCTTCCTGTGATATTTAACATTTTATCATGCTATTGTGCTTTCTTCTGCATTTTTTCCTTAGCCCTTTTACCAAACAATCACGAGTTTTAACGACCCTGAAGAAGAAAGCTTTTGAAAACATTGTGGGAAAAGAAGAAAATGCTGGTAACCAGCATTTTCTTCTTTTCTCACATTGTTTTCTACTATTCCCATACCAGATTCAGATTCTTGAATCAAATTTATTTTGTCGTCTGCAAATGCTTTCAAAGTGGACTGGTCTAACATTTTTGTCGCTTGGTAAAGAGTTGACAGGCACAAGCATGCTTTTCCTTAACCCTTATCCTGCTTAATAACTAAAATCTAATTTTCAAATCGATATAAATAACCCAATCATTGCTGTTTCAATGTTCTGTTTTGGGGCACGATATCTCCTTATCGGAAAGTGTAGATCAAAGATCAGACTGCACGTTCTGTGCATTCTGATCTTGGTCTACACTGTTCGCAGAATGTCAGCGAGTCGCGCTTAGCAGCCAAAAGGTTAACAGGCACAAGCCAACTGAGTCAAACATAATGTGTGTGTCTGTGGCTGGAGGGGGGGGGGGGGGGGAAATCGAAGGAAACGTGTTCCTTTAATTAGATATGGAGATCATCATAGCATTTTTATGTTCATTATTATTGTTCATTTGTGCTTAATTTCTTATTTCCTTTGGCCCAGTAGGCGGTTAAAATTGCCGAGCTCCGATAGAGCTAACGGTAGCATGCAGGAATTGAGAACAAGGGGTCGTGGGTTCGATCCCAGGCTTTGCCAATTTCCTTCCGAGGATTGATGATACTAGTAGTCATTGCGACATGTTTCATTCCTCTTCCACCGCTGAACATTGTTTCACATTGTGGAAAGGTAGCCAGTGCCTTGGATAGAAAACTGTGCGGAGTGCTGGTAAGAGAGAAAGCATGGATAGGTGAACTAACCGCGGCGATATAACTGAGATAATGCTGATTACGACGTTTAACACGATAGAATGTGGTGTCCGTGGTTGTGGGGTAGAGCGTCGGCCTCGTAACCATAAGGTCCTGAGTTCGATACCCGGGAGTGGATGTCAACTTTGGGATTTTTCAATGGCCCACATATTCGGCGCGAGCACTGGTGTAGTTCCCAGGAAGCAGAATCGAGAGAAATTTGTCTAAGTTGTTAGAACTTGTTTCTCAATCGATGTAAATTAAATATGTATAAACTTAAACACCGTAAAATCAACATTATATAGAGACAATATGTAGACAATATACAGATCAAGACAAGGCTAAAACCACGAAATATCGAAAAGTATTTCACCGATATTTCTCGATAATCTACCGGAAAGCATGAAATAAATGATTTTTGTGGTATTTGTCGAAGACAATACCACTATGAGTTCAAGATTGAATTTTGATAACCATGTATCTTAATTTGTGCAAAGCCGAAGGAAATAAACCCAGTTAAACTCATTTTTTTCGCAAGAAAATGACTTTCACGGTGGCACTCAGATATGTAATTTGAAATGGCATATTACAATACATTGGGCGAGGCCATCGATCGTTGAGATACATATTTTTGATTGAAAACAGCTTCTCTCGCTCATAGCCTTTTATTGGCGGAATGATACAAATGTGCCCACTGACCCTGGGCTTTTTCGTTCCAAAATCAATTCGTTCCATGGCTTGTTCGTCATATGATTGCGCGCTACTCCATTTGATTGCTCATGAATATTTATAGTTTGAGGTAATTGATTGTAATGTTGGAAATTAAATGTAAAAGGAAAGAGATATTTCAAAATTATAGTTTTCAGGAACACATTTAATTTTGTTCGATATATCAACAGGATTTTTCTCTCTATTCGTCATGCATCCTACTATCAAACGGTGTTACTCCTGCTTCCTCCTGATGATCAAAGGGAGACCACTTATACAAAAATAAACCAAACTTTGTCATGAATACTCTCCCTTCAACCGAAAAAGTATTCATTTGCTTAGTGGGTTGACTTTTAAGCCAATATTTGAACAATATGCGTCTGTTTCTTTCAAACTATTATTCCACACAATGGGTTTCCTTGACAAATACTATTTCAGCGTTCTCAACGCTTTAATTTTTTTTACCAATTACATGTACTTTAACTAGCGGGATAGAAATATCACCATTATCAATGGGGAAGCTGGTGACCCCGTTTTTAACCCCCCACCACGTTTTGGAAGGGGGTGTATTGGAATCGCCATGGCTGTCTGTCCGTCCGTCCGTCTGCCCGTAGACACAAATTTGTCCGGGCTAATACTCCTAAAGCTTTTCACGTACTAAACTCAATTTTACACACATGGTTTGTATATAAATGAAGTTGTGCATGTGCAATTTTCATGACCCTACTGTGATTTTTTACGGAATTATATCCCCTTGAACTTTTTCAACTCTTATTTTTGTACTAAACCATACTGCATTCTTTGACAAAGACCTATTCTTGTGACAAGGAGCTGGTGGGAGGTATAATCATGTTTAGTGATAGGTCTAGTTTTTGTCAGTAATACTTCATACAAAAAATATCAAATACTAGTAGATCTATATAGAGGATATTAAATAATTTTGTCGTGATTTTTTTGTTTTTGGTGAAGAAAATCGAAATCTATTTCATGGAGTGAACATCATTGGTAATATTTTTAACGAATGTCTGCGCATCGGTATCTGCTAACCATGCTCTGGAATTTGTAAAAAAAAAATGAAATGAAAAGAATGAATGGGCACCTTATTTAGATGTTTTATCATACAGAGTACGATTTTTATTAAATTTTTTATCAAAGTAACGTTAGTGATATTTTAAACCACTTATTAATAAAATAAGTCACGTTTATTAACCCTTTACCAGACGACAAAATTTTAGATTTGTCCAAATTAAAAGCAGATGACTATTTCAGTATAGCTCAAACGGTGCAATTCTTCTGCGATATGGTAGAAAACATTGTGGGAAAAGGAGAAAATGCTGGTCACCAGCATTTTCTCCTTTTCTCACAATGTTTTCAAAAAGGCTTCTTCACCAGGGTCGCCAAAAGTCGTCATTGTGTGGTAAAGGGTTAAAAGGCAGTTGTTTATGGATTTGCAGAAAGTGTTAGAAAGCGCAAGCTGGCATGGAACGAAACCTTCTGCTATTGGTCATTATTTCTGCATGTCAAAGGACTGATCTTCTTAAAGATTCAGACAAACGTTAGACAAGGTGGATTTTATGGCTCTTAATTATGTGATGACTTGCTCTGTGTACTTCATCATGGTGATAAGTTAAGCCTTCAATTTGCCAAAGCATGGCTGATAAATTTCAGACAAGGACAACCAGAGAAATCGTTAGAGTTAATTATTATTGCAAGCGACTTTAATCATCTGTACTTTAAAGACAAAAACAAGAAAAATAACTATGTAAACAAAGCGAGATAACTTTATTTCCAGGTGAAAACAATTACGAAACACCTGTAGTAGAAGAAGAAAAGAACTTACAAATGGGATAAAGACTTGTGTATTAGTGCCATATGTGCAAAATATATGTTTATATGTCTATACGATATTTATAATGTCATTCGGTACGGAGTGAATTGGAGTGGTTTGGTGTTTATCCTGGTCCGTATTCGCCAACATTTTCAAATGAGTCATATTGCTTGAATAATGGTTTAATTCATCTGCAAAAAGTATCGACCCATGTCAGCCTGCGCAATCCGCGCAGGCTGGCATGGGCCGAAACTTTTTGCTATTGGTTATTTAAGAAATAATCTTTCTGTCGTGGTTTACCGTTCAATAAACCAGTTGTGAGTTATGAGGCACAATAGATCTAAATAATCCACGATGGCGATAGCCAGAGTGGTTCATTCATTGCACCTTCATGATAAACTCACAACGTGGTTTATTGAACGATAAACCACGATAGAAAGAAGATTATTTCTTATCTGGCAAGTTCTTAATGAAAGGAAAGCAAATTCAAACTTAGAGTAAAAACGCGGATGAAGATTATGTTCCATTGAATTAGTCAATCATTGAATGACGTCACTCGATATAGGATGACGTCACTCTACATGGATTGGACATCGCAGATTTTACCACGTTTTCCTTGCACTGTGTTTATAGAGCCGAATTTGCATGTCATGTTAGAATATTCTCTTTATTTCCTCTTTACAGAGATTAATTCTAATATACAAACATGATAGATAACAAAAAGGGACAAGTCGAAGGACAAGTTAACCACGTGATTCAATGGGATGTTGGACAAAATAGATTTTATAGATCCATTATAATAATTATGGTGACTGTCTCCGTGCAATACATCAAGCTCGCTTTTGCCAGGAGTTGGCTGAAATTCATGTCTAGTTCTAATTTTATAATAGCTAGCAATCTGATTGGCTGAGAAAGTAAGTTACGGTTAAACAAAAAATTAAGTAGATCTACTCTGACAGTATTTAGAAATGTTTTTGACTATGAAGCCAGGTGTTGTCTGAGCATGTCACAGTCTTCGAATAATAATGGTAATAATAAAGATTATGATGATGATGATGATGGTGATGATGAAAGTAAGAGGAAGAGGAGAAAACAACGAAGAAGAAGAAGAGAGACGAAGAAGGGCTAAGGTCTTCAACCATACGGACACAAATACTCCTTTTTCATTGCGTGAGGTCTCAGATACAGAAATATTTTTCAATCAGGGTCATGTATTTATTACATACAGTAAAATAAGTAAAGAAATTTCTAAATGACTAGAAAACGGGGGAAAACTGCAATAAATAGTCCCAAGAAACACCCCGATGACGCAAAAAACTAATGAAATCACCCATAAACACCTGCGTTTCCTTGCTTCAATGTTTACCTCTGCGCAAGAGAGTCACATAAAGGGGAATAATTGCTTGGAGGTTGGACCCCATTACTATTTCATCATTCGATTTATGGAACAGTAATTTACTTTTAATATATTTTGATTGCTATTAGTGGCCTTTAATGACCGAAGCCATTATACCAGTATAATGAATTTAATATAACAATGTCCTTAACTTCATTAGGATAGAAACACGTGACCTTTAGTACGTACAGATCAGCCCCAGTTGCTTTCTCGACACTGACAAGACTAAGATCAAATTGCACCGAAGGGCGATGTAAACATTCCTATACTAGTATTTCACAATACATCATGGAAGAAAAGCCTCTGCTAGTAAAATACTTATACCGTTTGTTCAATGGTAACATTAAAAAAAATTCACCTTTTTCTAGGAGTTAAAAAATCTAAAAGGTCTTAAAATTCCTGTGACAAACATCTGAATCAAACTTACTAAAGTGTTCGTTCTGTGCTGTTAAATCTTCAGCTACATTGTTCAATATACTTTGCATTCGTTAATCAAGACATTAGTTTGTGATGAACGTCGAATTATTGTTAAAATGACCGGTTATATCATGAGATAATGATACGCATAATTACTTAAAAATGGTCCGGAATGGCTTCCGGTTGAACCTACCTTTAGGCTGATTCGGGCAATTCACTGACTTTTTGCGGAGATTGTAGATGGAGATTTGACTGCACAGAACAGAGCCTGTGCATTCCCCTGCAGGCTGACCTTGGCGATCTTTTTCCTTCCGGTAAATGTTTCGCACGTCAAAGGACCAGTGTACCCACCTCGTGGTTAAGTCTGTCGTTTTACATACCGAATTTTTATCGATCCAGGATTATAATAAGGCTTTCAACACGCTAAAAGGGACATTCGGACATTTGCGTAAAATGTCGTCTCGGATCAGCCTGCGCAGTCCGCGCAGGCTAATCCGAGACGGCACTTTACGAGTACATTAGATTTTATACTACAGTAGACATGCGCAAAACAAAAAAAAAATGACACAAAAACGGAAAGTGTCGTCTTGGATTAGCCTGCGCGGAGCGCGCAGGTTTATCCGAGACGACACTTTACGCAGATGTCCGAATGCCCCTTTTCGCATGTTGCAATCCAATTATGGTGACCTGCTCGGTATCATGAATCATGAATCACGGAGATGCATTGCGCCCCCCTTTCGCCATAGCACGGCTTTTGTGTCTCATCGGGTTAATGACAGTACCACCTTTTTTCTTTTTCAAAAATAAGATCAGTCAAAACAAAACAGGTCAATCGATTTTGTATACAGTCATGAATAAAGACTGTCCCTTTTTCATAAAACATTAAGATACATGGAGATACATGGAGATAAGTGCTGGACTTGCAGTGTTTTAATAGTTTCGTTTTTTGTTTTTCATTTCCTCAATTTATTTAGATGTCTTCGGTTATTATCAGCGTCGCAATCTGGAAAAAAAATTATTGTAACCATTTATTGTAATTTTTGTTCAAAAGAGGTGGTTGACATTCAGCGGCCCTTGTCTTAGGGACGGGTTCACATTTTCACAATTCTTATCGAACAGGCACGGGGTCTGAATTTATGCACGTAAACAATCTTTGACCGTTTAAGGTTTTTTTTTTTTTAAATATTATTATGATACATTTTTCATCAATCTGGAAGAATTAAGACCAAACCAGGGGTTTGAGTGAATGCTTTTTAATGCAAAAAAACTGCGACGTATCTCATTTAATTGAAGAGGTGACGATTGTGACACTTGCTGGACTGCAAGATATTCGTCAGTTGGTACTTATTGCGTCAACGAAGAGAAAGCTGTTTATTTTTCTTTCCGAATTTACGTTTTTATGAAAGGGCAGGCAGTTCAGACGGCATGTAAATCAAAGTCGACTTTTCAAAATAACCTCTACAAGATCTGTACTTCTCGATGGCATCTAGGGTCATTGGCGTTCTTACCGTGACGTCATCTTCAGAACATGTAGCGCTTAAGTCCTAGTAAATTAGTAACAAACAACATAAAGTCTTTTTAATGAGATTATGGGTCAAAATAGGACAAAAACATATATTTCCGAATGTTGAATAGACACTTTATTCTCGAAAAAGGTTTCGTCCAAGCAATCTAAATTTTGCAACATTGACCATATGTATTTTTGTCTTTCCCATAGACTGAATTTGTGAAATAGTTTAATTCGGTACGGAATAAATTGGAGTGGTTTGGTTTTTATCGGGGTCTGTATTCATCAACATTTTTTAAATGAGTCATATTGTTTGAAAAGAGGGTTTGTAGTTGCAAAAAGCATCGATTCATGTCAGCCTGCGCAGTCCGCGCAGGCTGACATGAGTCGAAACATTTTGCTATTTTGCTTTTTCGCCAAATAATTGAACTCGACGTCTTCCCATGGCTCTAAATACAATCGACTGATACTCGGAAAAAAATGAACCTAAAGGCTTGACAAACAAAACAAGCGGACGGTATAGATCAGTCTGAACAGTTTATTTGTCGTTTAAATCACGTGATCTAAAATAATGTCAATTACCTGTGCGAATGACACTTAGAATATAGACATGGATATCTTAGCCTTCGGATCAATCCTGATGAATCCTGTCGCAATGACTATCATTAACCCTTTACCAGATGACAAAATTTTAGCCTTGTCCAAATTAAAAGCATTTGCAGACGACAATTTCACTGTGGCTCGAAGGGTGTAATTTTTTCTTTGCTAACGTAGAAAACAGCGTGGGAAAAGGAGAAAATGCTGGTTACCAGCATTTTCTTCTTTTCGCACAATGTTTCAAAAGGCTTCTTTTCAAGGAGGGTCAGAAGTCGGCATTGTGTGGTAAAGGATTAATCTTCAGGAAGGAATTGGCAGGGATCGAATCAGCAACCCTTTGCTCTTGAGCCCTGGTCGCTACCGACTGCATTACCGGGCGTAGGTATCCAAAGATCGGCTGCGGGTGAGTTAAGGCCAAGTCTAAGAAACAATGCATCCAATTTAACAGTTAAGTTACTCTGTGAAATGTCATTTATCACAACGAGTCAAGTTTTAATAAATACAAATGTCAAAACTTCACGCATTTCAGGTCGAGCGGCGACTTTTCCATTTTAACGTAGAAAGATGTATGAGACTAGCATATCTTTACGGCCAGAGGCTTGGAAATGTCTAGACCCAATCACACGCTTCCTTAAATCCTTGCCATTTGAATACAACGTTTTACATCCTTCCATTCTAGTGAAATACATTGCCAAACAACACAGTTTTAAACTCGGTCTCTATTAAATATGGCATGGTTAATGTGGCAGGCCTTTGAAACGGTAGAAACAGTAGAAAACATTGTTGGAATGGAAAAGAATGTTGGTTACCAGCATTTTCTACTTTTAACGCGATAGTTGTAAATGGTTTCATCCCAAGGTTCTTTAGAACATAGGATCGTTTGGTAAAGTGTTGAGATGTGGACTGAATTAGACACTCATTTCAACATATCTTAAATCCGATTTTCAGACTTGTTGTCAGTGAAAATTAATATTACCATGGAGGACTTTATTGATCCAAAATCCAAGATGAGACTGCAAGCACTGAATTCTACTTGAAAGTGAGAATTTTATTACATAAGAAAAGAATGTAAATGATATTTTAGAGTGGAGAGAATCAAATTCATTTATAGAACGTATATTATGGAAATAACTGTTCACCTAAAGAGTAATTATTAGCGCCGGTCCAGATCTTGATAATATAGTCTAAAGGTGGACTTAATATCAACCTAATTTAGTTTAATTCTTTCGAAGTCAGATACTAGTGTATAAACTCATTACTTTTCGACGGCTATAAATACAAACTAACTGATACCTAGAAATTTTCTTTTCTGTAGGCCTTATTGAAAGTTTTTATTGCATTCTGATCTTGAACTTCCTCTTCGGTAAAAGCTCCTCTTTTTCCCAAGGGTACTGAAGGGATTAAAGCTAGGATGAATCGTTTCACACCAAGCGGCAATCAGGATCTTAACCTGCAGTCAGAATGTTTAAAAAAGTCTGGCCTTAGTCACAGGTGAGGTGACGTATTGTGTAGGACGACTGTTTACTTTTCAGAAGGTCCTTGTCTGAACCAAGGTTTGACGCTGGTCCACTTGGGCTGTGATCGGGTACTTCAGAGCACAGGCTCTGTACGTGTGAAACCCTCTAAAGTTTGCATGAGTAAGTCAGTCTTCATCGCAATTTGAAATAATATTAAAAGGGGCGGAGAGCCCGATTTAAATCAAAGGCTAACCGATACGTCTTTTACTTAATATCTGTACCAATGAACCATAAATCACGATAAACCCAACTTAGAAGTCGGTTACTGATACTAGGTGCTTGCAAAATAATCGGACTTGATGTTATTCTATAACAAGGACTGCCGGATCTCACTGTCATATAAATCATGGCCAAATAGCGCGGTTGTACACCTGCAACCATCTAGCTTTACTTTCCATCTCGTATCAATTCATATTTCTCTCAGAAAAAAATAATTGAACCATGATCTTTGAAAAGGGGGTTTAATGCATCTGCAAAAAGTATCGACTCATGTCAGCCTGCGCAGTCCGCGCAGGCTGACATGAGTCGAAACTTTTTGCTGTTTGTAAATTCACAAAGTGTCCAAGGACCAGTACATGTATAGTTGTAAGTTAAGGATATAATATCCTATGAGGATTCCTGTAACACCCCCCCTCCAAATCGCACTCATAGACGCTAAGACTCGGGTGATCCGTAATCGATGCGGGAAAGCAGCGTCTATCGGTCGATCGAGTGCGGATTTCTCGATTCTAAGCCGAACCCGCTCGTTTTTTTTTTTTCGGCAATGAAAGGCGATGTTATACCAGTTCCACAAGGGTGAACTAGACTTTAACAACGTGACAAGAAGGAAAAGTTCCACTTTTCCGTTTTATATTCAAAAAAATATTAGTTACTACATGGCTAGGAAAAAACAATGTAGGTGTGTCCTCAGGTTTAGATGGGTGCTAGTATAGATTCGACCAGAGACCGTTGAAATATTCACAAATAATATAATATCGTCACTATGAAGCACAACGTATAAAATATCACCTTATGCCATAAAGCCTTCAAAATTCGTCTTATGATATCGCTATCTGTTGTAATCTCTTTTATAAGACCTGTCATTTTCTTTGAAGGGTCGTTCTGATTGATATTTGTAGGGGAGGATCACAGATCATATTTTATCAGTTTTAACGGGAAAGTCATACATGATGATCAAAGGCAATAAATTTATTAAACATGCTTAAATTACATGGAACCAATCTTACTTACTTTCAGTGCAGCTTTATTGTTAGATTCTATTTGGCAAGCAACAGAAAATTGGGGCATTCGGACATTTGCGTGATGTTTCGTGTCGGACCAGCCTGCGCAATCCGCGCAGGGTAATCCAGGACTGCACTTCACGACTGTATTAGATATTGTCCTGCAGTAGACTTGCGTGAAACATAAAAACGCATTTGAACGGAAATTGTCGTTTCGGATAAACCTGCGCAATCCGCTCCGAGACTACACTTTACGCAAATGTCCGAATGTTTTTTTTTTTTGAGTGTTGTGGGCCATTTCATGCGTGAATACGGACAATTCCAATTTTGGAAAAATAATAAAATAATTTCTAGTTATTAATTCATTTTATTTGAGCTTAAGCAAAGGGGTATAAAGAATTTTGAAAAGTTCGACTACATTTTTTTTTTTTTTTAATTTTTTATTCCCCCGCCCCCATTTCTTTTCTACTTTTTACAAATTCAGAATTATGAGAAAAAAACTACACAATGAATATATGTTTCTAATAGAGCTTAATTTAGAAATTCACAGCGACAGAAAACGTCTCTTGCATGAAATCTGTTTTATCTTCCTCTTTCTTTAATAGCTGCTCAATTTTCTCGTATTTATTTGCAGTAATGATTTTTTTTTTTCTATATGCGATGCAATTTTGATTTTTCAACAAAATACATGTATATGCTATTTTACACAGATTTGAATTTAAAATTAAAGAAAAAAAAATGCATTAAACGGCGTTTCATTAAAAGGTTTATTCAATTTGACATGGTGACCTAATGACAAAATTAGTCTTACTAGCATTTTCTCAATTCTTTTTTTTTTTAGATAAATTTATGTGTGCACTTAAATATTTTTCCATTCATGAAATATAAATTTACTGAAAATTTTCACAAGTTGTGAAATATGAAGAAACACTGCAACCGAATGACGAATTTCACACCATTTTCGCGATTTCCTTTTTTACTGGTATAAACTGGGCCCCATTTTTTCCATGAAGAAGGAGATTTTTTGAAGATCTATTTACAGGCATCTTATTTTAGTGTATCCATGGATGTAGATGTTTCAAGGTTCTGTTTTTCCTAAATTATGCAAAAAAATATTGAACCAATATTGACGTGGGCAGAACAAATCGATCTGATATATAACCTGTGTACTTGTATAAATTGTGTATCTTCATTGAAAAAAAGCGTTTATATAACACAATATAACATTATAAACCAAGAATGTTCAATAACATCAAATAAATATGCATAATGTTGTAGACCAGGTTGGAATCTATGCAGATCCGCAATCTGCCTAGGCTGATCCGGAATCTGCAAAGGCCAAACTATAATCATAAGTTTGTGTAACCCAAAATAGATTCTTTTCCAATTCTTTTTTATCATATTAATGCACATGTGTTTACAACTCAAATTTTTTAAAATTAAAGCGATTTATTTGTTTTTCCCACAATTGCTCCGCTTTCCTTGTTGCATTTTTATTCTGAAGTGCAAAACATTTATCTTACTCAGAATTTCTGATTAAAACTTCTTTTATGTTGGATTTAAGCTAAATAAGATGGTTTATATGTAGTCGCACTATAGTAGACGAGAAAATATTCCAATTTGGTCAAGGCAGATTGTGGAGCTGCGTAGACAAGTTAGAATCCCAATTTTGGTCCAGACAGAATTCCAGTTTGGTCCCGGCAGATTCCGGATCTGCCTAGATGCCAGTTTGGACTACGACACATACATGAAAATGGATCATTTAAAGAATAGACATATTATATTGCAAGACATATTTGTATATAATGTCATGACACTGTCGAGATACTGATACTGTTACGGCTTTAAATTTTTGATGCCATGTTTTTTTTTATATTGAAAATGGACCTGAATTTCCCTGTCTTTGTTACATTTATATTAGAGATTGGGCCAGATGGGAAGGTTATGAACCCTTTCTTTTTGCCTTAATTTTTTTTCTTTTTTGGTCTGTTTTATGTTTTATCAAACGACAAAATTTTAGAATCGTCCAGAATGAAAGTATTTCCAGATGACTTATCAAATGTGGCTCAAGTGATGAAATTCATCCTTTACAAAGGTAGAAAATGTTGCGGGAAAAGGAGAAAATGCTGGTTACCAGCATTTTCTCCTTTTCCCACAATATTTTCAAAAGCTCTCTTCCTCATGGCCGTTAAGGCTCGGGATCGCGCGGAAAAGCTAATAGAAGCCTTTGTAATCAAACTAGCTCCAACATTAATTGGAACGAATTGCAATTCATGTGCACAGTTGACTTTTATTATTAATCTAACTACATGTATGATGTTTCTTGAAGGATATCAAAGTCACAGGAATCTATTTTTTCCTCTCATATATATGTTTGTTGATATTATTCATTCGACACGTGAGTAAGGGTCAAAAGTCCAAGGTTACCATGTAACCTTTGTGGTAAATGATAAGATATCACATAACTTATGGACTATTTTTTTTTCCTTGTCAGGAACTTCCGGTTCCATACGCGCTCTCATTCGAAATTCTCTCGTTTCGCTTTTCACCAAGTAAACAGTACAGGCATTAGATCTGGTCCGTGTATATACAGAACAAGGAAGACATTGTTTTCATAATATCTCATTATTTTTAAGCAATGTTATTTTACACTATAGGTGGTCTTTCATGCTAGAACTGACACCCCATGAAGCGATCTGAGCAGCTTCCTCACGCAAGTCCTTCCTGTTTATTGAAATCATAGAATAATCCTCGTGATCCGGTATTCAATCGGCAACTGTAACAAAATCTTGTGAAATAGATTGCATTTTATGTCACATCATTTATGTACGGTGACGATACTAGTAGTGTGTGACTTGAAAAAGGTCAAAACTAAGGGGTTTATCTGTAGAAAATGAAACTTAATATTTTTTTCAGTACTCGGTGAATTTGGCGTGGTCATACTCAAACGTGTGTCGTACAATTTCATGTTGGCTTTTTACAAACAAATCACCCCGCGAAATTTACCAAGTATTGAAGAAAGCAAATAGGTGACATGTCAGTTTTGTGGAATAATAATAAGTTTATACAGGTAATAGAGTACAGAATATGCCATGGTAAGCTTAAAACAAATTACACAAATTATTGACATAAAAAAAAAAAACATGTTATGTGCTCCAATACCAAGGATAACAAAAAAAGAGAACATAATTTCTCTTATTTCCATTGTTGTGTGGATAAAGATATTTAGAATAAATAACAATAAATAGTAAAAGAAAAACAATAATCCTAGCAAAGTCAAACTTATGACCCCAGATTCGAGAGCCAATCATCCTACCAGAGCAGCTGTCTATCTGTACCGTTTGAAAGGTACAAGTTTGGTAAACTGTAATTTGAAAACGTAACAAGCATCTAAAGACACGTGTTACTTTTGTAAATTTATTGAAAGGCCCGATAGCGACCAATAATAATGTATATGAAGTGCATGTTAATTTCATCAATTATCGTATTAAAATTATCATAGATATAAAGATCTGTTAAAAATGTATTATATCTTATTTAGTCAATGCCAGCTATTGTTACATGTATGTACATGATATTCTTATATCTATATTAAGCTTTGTAATGACGACGAACTTAGTTCAAGCCATTGGGAATAAAGTTCTGTTCTGTTTTGTTAGTGGTTGATGCAGGTTCCAGTCCTGGACAGAGCAGTGAATATTAAAACCAGGGCCTGGAAAAAAAACTTTTGGCAGTACAATAGTGTTTCAATGTAGTCTGATCTTGGGTGCATAAGACCTTCAAATTCTAAGATTGACCAAATCGGTATTTTGTGTATGAATATGAATTAGCCTCTATAAAAAGGCAACATTTTGTAAAAGACTCGAATAGAAAAAACAAATGAAATAAAATACACTAAGAAATGAAACGAATATTTTGTGAAAGGTGCTGCCCTCGACGAACCACCTAAAACAAAACCAGCTCATTTTTTGAGGAAATATTTTCATTCACTTCTATGGTTTATTGCCATTTTGTAAGATCTGAAAATTTATATTTATTGGCCATACAATTTTATAACTGTCGAAATAATTGTTTTCAAGTCATTATTTCGAATAGTTAGCGCATTCATTGGCACTCTTTATTAATAAAGTCACCTGGAACAGATCATATTTTGTTACAAAAGAAATAAATGAAGCCTGCAATCGCACCATAAGCTATAAATTCAAATCCCCAACGGGGTTATTTCGAATTTTGCGAATACCCACAGATGCAAAGTCACACATTTTCAAGGTGCGTTAAGGAAAAAGCAACCCTTACGTGCCACACAAATTATTCAGACGTTTCTGAAATTGTACAAAAAATATCCAGATATTGCAAATCGAATGCCAACTTTGCCAAGAATGACTAACAGTTTCAGACGGTGAACAGTCAGACACCAACCTATATACTTCCGGCGATTTTCCGCCTCTCACCTCTGTTGCATATGAGAAAAGTAGTTAGTGGCTTGTAACGGAAGTTGTGTCAGTACTGGTGTGAGAAAGCCAGGAGACACATGCGAAGGTGCATTGCGAAGGTGCATTACCGCCGTGATATGACCTAACCTGGTAAAATTGAGTTAAACTTCATGACAAACAAACCAACAAACAAGATCGGGCTGCACAAAACATGCGGTCTAAATTGTGTCAAAGAAATGCTTGAAAACGCTCAACCCTGTTCCACATAAGCTCGAGTTTTAACGATTTTTATAAGGCACGCTTTTGAAAACATTTTTGGAAAAGGAGAAAATGCTGGTTGCCAGCATTTTCTCCTTTTCCAAAAATGTTTTCTATCTTTTCAAAAGCACTTTTCATCGTTCCAGTCATATTTCATTTGTCGTCTGACAAATGCTTTTATCTCGGACAAGTGCAAAACTTGATCGTTTGGTAAAGAGTTTAAGTTATTCATACTAGAATCCAAAGGGTTAAATGAGATTTTGCAGAAAAAAGGGGCGGAGTTAAATCCCATTTTTTAAAAACCATCAAATCACTCACACATGTAAGCACAGCAAGTTTCTCACTTCCATTAAGGTTTTGTGATGCCATTTAATTTGTTTACTTTGATGATTGCCGCCCTTTTTTTCTTTCTTTTAACACTTTTCCAAACAACTAATATTTAGGCTTGCCTACGTTCCAGTCCGACCATTTTAAGTTAACTTTCTATATGTATAAGTCATAATTGAATGCAGTCTGCAAATACTTTCGATTTGGACAAGTCTACATGTTCTCTCGAGTGGTAAGTAGTTATTCCAGATTTGTTAATATCTGTTAATAATTGTTTAATGAATGATCTTTTACCAGTGTCACTAATCTAACTCTCTTCCTAATGTCAACCTACAAGTAACATGTTACGAATTCATTCGTAAATTCGTTCATTATCATTTTTGTCAGTATATGTATTGTAATCATTTATATATAGACTAGAAGCTGTACAAGCTTATGTCAAATAGAATATGTCTATGTCTATGTCTATGTTTTGACATAACTTTGTCATTAAGGACGTAATTTTTACCAAAGTAAAGTTCGAAGATATGTAAGGAAAAAAAGGCCAGATTAGAACCCAGCAGCTAATTTTAGGCTGTCTTAAGTTGAAAGAAATTGCAGATGACAAATGACATTTGACTCATATGATCGAACCTGTCTTTGACAGAGTGGAAAACATTGTTGTACATGTTATGTATGAGGGAAAAATACTGTTACCAGCTTTTTCTTCCTTTTCCAACTATGTTTTCAAAATGGTTCTTCTCCAGAGCTGTGTATATCCGGGATAGTGTGATAAAAGATTAGTGAATCTTCGTTGTTCATTTGAACAAAATTTCGAAAATTAGACAGGTAAAGAGCTTTGATTAAATTGGTAATTGAAATAAGATAAAAAAATAATAAACAGCAGAAGCGTCAAAGCATTGTTACACTATCTTTGGCAAGTTTTAGGAACATTTCATAATAGTGATAAGTATACATGAAATGGAATACGGCACAAGTTTTGCAATAAGAAAAAACTGAAATGTAAATGACTTTTTTTTTTTTCAAGAAATTGATGGTACGCATAGAGAGAGAGAGAGAGAGAAAGATGATGCATTGTTCCATACAAGTCGCCACATAATATAATAGATCTATAAATTCCATTTTTGACTAACCACTGATTGAATGAATCGTTGGGTAGAGTATTCCTTTGAGAAGCAGAAAATATTTACTAATGGCAAAAAAAATCGACATGAGTAGATACTTTTTGCAGATTCATCAAGCCTCTTATTCACAAAACACGATACAAATGTAAAAATGACCAGGTCAGTATTAAAAACCATGGAAGCGGTCCAAATTGTCTTCCAATAAGCTTTTATTAGTCTATTAAAATGCCAAAGTGTCAAGATTCCAAAGACTGTTCCAGCCCGATAATTTCCTAACAACACAATTTCAACAGCGGACCCTCATAACGTTTCTAATGAGATTTCTATCTCAACCTATGACCCGTTATTGTCCGGCCATGCTGATAAGCCACGCCGCTTACCGTTATCGTAATTGTTCTATCGCAGCCCCAAATTATGTAAATAGCTGACCACAGCTGATGAGCGCGTCTAAACAACGCTGTCAGATTCAGTTATTTGATAGGCACTTACATTTAAGTCGACTAAGTGAAAAGGAAGCTCATTTAATTTGTAAAAAGCATCGACTCGGTTAAGCTTGTGCAGTCCATGCCTGCTGACCTGGGTCAAACCTTTTTTTTCTGTTTTAATCTCTTTACCTAACGACAAACATGTAGATTTGAGCAAACTTAACCTTCAACCTGCTAAGTAAGTAAAAATGAAATTTTCAATTCCATAGTATCACATGAAAAATTGTTATTTCAAAGCTGTGTTTTGGGGAATGATATCTCCTTATCGGACAGTGTAGAGCCAAGATCAGACTGCACGTTCTGTGCGGTCTGGTCTGAATCTATATTGTCCGTAAAAGGTCAGTGAGTAGCATAAGGGTTAAAGTATTTGCAAGACGATAATTTAAAAATAGCTCAAATGATTGAACTGGTGTTTGTTAAGCAGCATTTTCTCCTGTTCCCACAATGTTTTCAGAATGCTTTTTCTTTGTAAATGTTAATACTCGGAATTTATTTTGTAAAAGGTCAAAGGTTGTGCAACGTTAAAGGACCACTTCATCTCATGATTCAGTCGGTATATGTGCAAAATTAATTCATAGACTATAGTGTGTCCACTTGCTCCGTTTGATGAATTGCGAAGATCTATGCATTTAGTCCCAGTCCGCCAGAATGCCGCCCAAAACCTCTACTGTCAGTCAAAATCCTGTTCACAGAAAAATAATAAATTTCTTTAAGGCAGTGTACCCGTAACACTTCTAGTGCAGCATGGCATTAAATTTCTTGACAGTTGATAAAGACAGATTTATATAGATATAATATTTTTGCACATTTTTAACCGACCAGAAATTCCTCTAATATCTACCTTGAATTTCTTTGTTAATACTTTTGTTAGTTTCCAGAAAAGGGGGGTAATTATCATATCCCTTTGTAATGAGAATATAGTGATTTTAGATTTATAAATGATAATTTTAGGAAGGGCAAAACGGAAAAAAGTGGGTCGGTCGGTGAAAGTAGTACAATAATACTCATTCTTAATCTTAGCAAATTTTGTAGGATAATATTACAGTGGAAATAGCTGTTTTCTATTACGGGTCCACTACGTTAAGTTATAATATAGTTTTTTTTTTTGCAGCCAATGATACCGGAAATAACTTGCGAGAGATTGAAACAAGCCTTCGTCAGTCCGTCAAATCTTACCCCTTCTATATAAACAATTACAAATCTTTAATCCGTCATCACACAATCCCTACTTTTGAAGGCCCTGAGAAAGAAGCCTTTAGAAAACATTGTGGGAAAAGGAGAAAATGCTGGTAACCAGCATTTTCTCCATTTCCCACAATGTTTTCTACCCTTCACAAAACAAATTTCAAAATTTCACCTTTATTTTGTCGTCTACAAATACTTTCGATTTGGACAAACCTAAAATTTCGTCGTTTGATAATGAGTTAAACAATTACAAATCTTTAAAAAAGACTTGCTCTGTATGACCGCTCACTCGCTCGCTTTTCTGTCTGCCTGTCTGTCTGTCTATCCATTTGTCCATGTGCATTTCTGTCTTCTGAAAGCAGATTTTGTCATCAGAAGTCAGATTAAGTGCTATAATCTAATTTACGTTATCTCTGTTTTCCCGGAAACTGATACCTGAAATTTTCTTCCTAACAGATTCGTTAAGAAATTGACGACAAATATAATGGACAGCTGTAAACAAATGAAATTTCAATAAGTGACACGTTTAACTGAAATCTTGAAAAGTATCTGTTTATCTGCACGCACTATCATCATACTGTATTAAGCATTTAATCGAAGTCTTTAACTTTAATTGGTGCCATCTTTGACATGCTGACAGTTCCCCAAATAAGACGCAGTTCATTTCTTAAACCGTAGAGATTTGTGAAGAAAGATGAAATTGAATTGTAATTATTGATTGAATGTTTTTTTGTGTTTTTTTGTCATTCGTTACTAACTTAATTTGTTATTCATATAATTTTCCTTATATTTATCTATCTATTCTTTAAAAAAGTAATTTTTGTCGTCAATAAAAATATTTATATATTTATTTCTAAGGTATGTTTCTGCTAAAAAGATATCGTCATATGGAAAAATGAAGATTCAAGATTCAATTGTTCTTTCTGAGCAATAAAAAAGGGAATATGAAATTCCATATGGCACAAATATGCACACAAAAAAGTTAAATTGAAAAACAACAACAACAACACAAGAAATTCATAGTGTCAAGAAGCTCAATATACATGCACACAAAAAAGATAAGACAGCTATTTTAATTGCATTTTTAATGTCATTCCTTAGATTTTTTTTCTGCCATTAATAACGAATAATAATAATCATCATCATCATCATCATTATCATCATCCCCATCATCATCATCATGAATAATAATAATCATCATCATGAATAATAATAATAACTGGTGATGTGTCAATGAAACAAAATCGAGAGAGCTAAGTATTAGTTGTAAGAGCTTGTTTCTCAATATTGATATATGTAAAATAGATATGTTTAGACTAAACCTTTCAAAACTTAATAAAAACCTTTTGAAACTGCCGCGAACGGTTTTTCATACACATTTTAAAGCTACATGCATCTTTCCACAATGTTTCAAAACTTCGTAATAAAGTTTCCCATGAGTCTTTAGAAGCTGCAAACACCATGAGCGTTAAAGGTCGTATGTGTACTGTAATGGGTCACTCAATCATCGAATAACAACAACAACAACGTTAACGACTGTTGCCATGCTATAATTCATATGTAAGTACTGGACATGTTATTCCACGCTGTAATTCACACATAAATGAACGAAATAACAATCCTAATGGTTCCCATGTGCCAGTAATCAGGCTGCCCATTTCTCATTGACCCTTAGGATTCTAAGCGTGGCTCAAAGACCCTTTTGCGGACAGTGTAGATCCAAGATCAGACTGCACAGAACGTGCAGTCTGATCTTGGATCTACGCTGTCCGATGTGAAGATATTTTTTCCACACAAAAAGGTCTTTGAAATGGCAATAATTGGCTTTTTTACTAATGTCTTAAAAATTTCGTTGAACGTATCAGGTAGGTTGAGCGTTAACTTTCAACCCGTCGAGAGTTCAGGAACATTGAAGGAAAGGAGTGATGGCCCAAAGAGGTCTTGCGTATACCTGCGGTCTGATCTTGATCTATTTATTCCTGAACCAAACCTTACCAGTATACAAAGATTTTAGCCTTTTCCAAATGGAAAGCGTTTATGTACGTAAGAATTAAATGCTTCTCAAACCACTAACTTGACTTTTATTAAAAAAAAAAAAAAAAAAAAGTTTGAGAAAAGGAGAAAATGCTGCATGGTCACAAGCATTTTCTCTTATGCTAACAATTTTCAAAATCAATCTTTCTCAGTCTTCCGAAGTATGAATTGTTTTGGTTAAAGATTAAAACGTTTCACCAGATTCGTATCATGTATATCTGTAAACACGACGCCTGTGTTCACTTTATAAATAATACTCCTGACATGTAAATAGAAATTCAATTTATGAAAACGTATGCCTTCTATTAGCCTTTTACCCCAACAAACATGAGAGGGGCAGCTCTTTGCAAAAAAAGGGGTAAAAAATGGCAGTAGCCAGTATGGGCTTGACTATCTATGCAGATCTAAATCTGCTGAAGTTACATACATTGTAACTAACATAATTACCGAATTAAAACACACTAAGTATCATTTTGTATGAGCTTTAATTTGTTGTATGGTGTGTAAAGCCGATTTCGACATAATTTCAGTTATATCGCGGCTGCCAGTGCACCTGTCCATGCTTTCCTGGAGTCTCTTTTACCATTACTCCGCACAATTTTCTGTCCAAGCCACTGGCTGCTTTCCCACATAATCTTTGTCAAAATAACGATCAGTGGTGAGAGATAGGAATGAATCCTGGCGCAATGACTATCAGCAATCTTCGGAAAGAAATTGGCCGAGACAGGGATTGCACCCACGACCCCTTGTTCTGAAGTCCTCCACGCTACTGACTGAGCTACTGGGGCTCGGTTTTAGTGAGAGCAACACATTGAGATTGCAACTGTTGAATCTTGGCTTTTTTTCCCCGTTGCACGTTATTCGATCAAATGACAAGAGTAAGCACATATGTGGGTCGAACGTAATTCCGAGGAAATTTTCAAACTACAGATGAATGTTGATAGTTGATGTTGAAGATTGATTTTGAACTTGGGGATCATGCTCTGGCAAAAGGAGGCTTACTGCATTGTACCGAGCAAGAAATCTCATAATTAGAGAGCCATACAATCCACCTTGTGTAACGATCGACTGAAGCTGGAGGCAGAATTATCCTTTGACATGCAAGAAATTGAAAGACAGCGAAAGGTTTCGGCCCATGTCAGCCTGCGCGGACTGCGCAGGCTGACATGGTCGATACATTTCGCAAATGTATTAAGCTCCCCTTTGCTCAGAGCATGGTTCATATTTAAGTCTTGTTTAGTTCATAACACTCGCCGGGACAGCATCGCACGAGCACAGAACTTATAACGTCATTATTCCACTATAAATTGATATTTTTTTTTTGTTTACCGGGAAATTATAAAGGTTGCTATAAAAATACACGGAGATATTCAAATACTATAATTAAGCGAATAGCACATACGAAAACTTCGTGTATTTCCCCATCTGGACCTACTCCAGGCAAGTGAAAATTGCCCGTGATGCACACCTGCAGAGGGGCGGATTAGGAGGGAAAATTATTCATATTGGGACATAATTAACTCGAATTTTAATTAACCGACTCAGGTGTGCTACCGTTTGATCTGAGATAGATATGAGAAAATTAAATGTGTGCAAGAATCAATCATTCTTGTTTGAGAGCGGTTTCCGTGGAAAAAAGAAATGTGAATCGGCTTTCCTGAGAAATTATGAAAGGCTAATAATGGCTGAAACATTTTGTGAAACTCAAACTTATTGTCAGGACAATTCAGTTCTCTCTTCTTTTATTTTCTTATTTTTTTTCTATAATGTTTTGAAGCAATTATGATATATATGAGTACAAATTGTGCACAGTATGGGTACATCTTCTTCTAAATTACTAGGGATTTATTTACAGAGATATCTTTAAAACCAGAGAGTAAACAAACGCAGTTAAATCTTGACGGTGTTTTAATCTGTGAGGTGTAGGATAAAGAAACTGTAGGAATTTGTGTTCGATTTAAACCGGAAACTGTAGTTGTTATGTCTATTGCTAGCTGCTATAGAATGAAATTCATTTTCTATCTGCCATAATCTGTGCAACCTTGCAACCATCAGGGTCAATATTTGGCATAAAGATACAAGAGTGATACAACAGTGATTATAGCTTCATAGAATAAAAAAAAAAACTTTTTAAAAACTGAATAAAACTAGTGAAGGTATATCTTTAAAGGAAAATGAAACCAACAATTCAAAAAGTTGTTTTCCCAGGATCGTTAAAACTCATGATTATTTGGTAAAACATTAAATTAGATAGAATATGCTTTATAAGCATTAATCTTAAATTGCACTTGTAACGATTATACCTTTTTAACGATCCATCAACCATTGAACCCTTTGACACACGGCAAAATTTACACTATACCAAATTGAAAGTACTTGTAGACAAAATAGATATACCTAAAGTGATGATTGCTGTCGTTGAAAGGATAGAAAATATTGTTGGATAAAGAGAAAATGCTGATTACCAGTATTTTCTTTTTTCACCACAATGTTTTCAAAACGCCATCTTCATCACGGTCGGGATTGTTTGGTAAACAGTTAAGCATCTATCACGGTCTACATCTTTTGATGACGGGTAAAACTATAAACCAAAATTCAGAAAGTCAAAGATTTTTGTTGTTCTTTCAAAGGCTGGACAAAATAAGCGGATGTTGTAGATCCAAGGTCAGGCTGCACGTTTTGTGCAGTTCCGGTATAGATCTATAGAACCATTTAAACCTTAGGCTGCTAAACGCGACTCAATGACCTTTTGCGGACAATGTCGATCAAGATCAGACTGCACAGAACGTGCAGTCTGATCTTGGATCTACAGTGTCCGATTAGGAGATTTCCTAAACATAACTTTGAAAGAGCAATATTTTGCTTTTTGCTATCGAATTGAATTTTTTTTTTTATTTCATTTATTTAGCAGGATAAGAGTTAAAACCCAATTTTCACCAGTAGGTCTAACAGGGCTAAAGCACAGTAGTTTGAAGGATACTTCCTAACAGCTAGCGAGAAAAAAAAAAGGGGCTGAACTGGAAACTGTATTGAATTGTTCAAATTTGTAAGTATTGATGAATTACCAATGCAAATATCTATCTGATTATGCTCTAAGGGACAAAAGAAATACAAATTATTTGTCCTCATTGAAAACCGGAAACGACAACCGCAATTGCTTTGGCGGCATCCAAAATATGAAATGCATTTTCTATCCATCGTAATCACTGCAATCCTGTCGTCATCAGGGGCGACAGTTGGAATGAGGATACAAGAATAATTATCGATTCATAAAATAAGGATGACACGGGTTAGAAAAGGCTGAAAATTGCCTGAAACCACAACAAATGTATCTACAAGGTTATTGTCGGTTTACTTCGAAAACCTCGTAACTACAGCTTGTAACAAGCTGTAGTTACGAGGTTTTCTAAGTAAACCGACGTTATGTTAAAATACATACAGCAGCTGCTCAGCTCCACTGTTCAAGAAATTGACACTGTATTTTTTCCCTTACGAGAGACACCACAAGTCGACTGCATGTAGTGAATATGTAATATCCGACTGAGAATGATGCTCTCTCGCACATTTACAATTAGTGTCGATAAGGAGAAGACATGGTAACTCTTTGAGAACCAAATATATGTTAACTCAACCTCTTTCGACGGGTGAAAAGACAATCCACTTACACAGAGAGAGATTTTTTTTCGTACAAGCTTGACTTATCGAGCCGATGATATAGATCAAAGATCACACTATAGGTTTTGTGCAGCCTAATCTTGACCTATAACTTTCACAAAATCTCTTGGTTTCGTCGGTGGCGCTTAAAGTGGTAAATTTTGCCTGTCTCGTTACCACCTGGCGGCCTCAAAGCACCCTTTCTTAACCCTTTACCAAACTGGTCCAACTTGAAAGCACTTGCCATCAACAAAAATAAACGTAACTCAAAGATTAAAATTTGTTTCCAACACAGTAGAAAACATTGTGGGAAAAGGAGAAAATGCTGGCAACCAGCATTTTCTCCTTTTCCCACAATGTTTTCAACAGGTTTCAATCTCAGGGTCGTAAAAACCAGGGATTGTTCGGTAAAGGGTTAACGGATAATCACCATAATCTAAATCTTACCCCTTATAGGCTGCAAAGCGTTTCTCACGGGCCTTTTTGAGGACATTGTAGATCAAGATCAGACTCCACGTTCTGAACATTCTAATTTTGGATCTTCACAGTCCGACAGGGAGATGTTTTAGCTTAGAAATAAATTTGAACTAACAATATCTGGGTTTATCCTTCCAACTTGAAAGCTTTATTTTAGTTATAAACCTGGTTAACCATTTACCAACCTACAAAATTTTAGACTGGTCCAAATTGATAGCACTTGCAGATGACAAATTAAACGTGACTCCAGCAGGGTAGAAAATATTGCGAGAAAAGGAGAAAATGCTGGTTACCAGCATTTTCTCCTTTTTGGCACAATGTTTTCAAAAGGCTTCAGTCTCAGGATCGTATGAAATCAGAGATTGTTTGGTAAAGGGTTAAGGGGTAAATGTAGAAGTAGTTACTCCTTTCACTACAGAGTTTTAAAATAGTAGTTTGTTTTTACTGTTAGTGGTTATTGGTTGATAAATTTACAATTCTCCTGTGATGTTGAAGATTACTGGCTCTGCATGTTCTACCCTTTGGAAGATTTCCTCTCTTTCTATCTAAATTCATTCTTCACCAAGTACTCAAAACTTGCTTTCTGCTGTAAAGCGTATTCCGAATTGCGAAGCGGTGAAAGGTTAACAAAATACAACACAAATCCGTCATAAACATGTTTTCCACGCAATATTGTCGACTTTTTCTTTGGCAATGGTCACAAACAACCAAATTTGCTCCGACAGGTTTATTAGCGAGTAACATTTTAAAGCACTAATGCAATTTACGCAGAAGCAGTGGAGCAATTTTGAGGCCTGTATTGACATGTTAATATCAGTCTCCCGTGGTTCAAACCACTGTGCCATAGTGTCGTAGCTAGGGAATTTAATTGCGCAAAAAAGTGTATAATTTGATTATTTATCTCTACAAGATGGAATTGCTTGAAACACACATGCCAAAGCCGCCTGACATTGTCTCAGGTCTGCAAAAATTAACCCATTACCACACAATCCCTACTTTTGACGCCCTCGAGAAAGAAGCCTTTTGAAAACACTGAAGGAAAAGGAGAAAATGCTGGTAACCAGCATTTTCTCCTTTTCCCCCAGTGTTTTTTACCTTTCTCAGAACAAATTTCAATTTTTCAGTCACCTTTATTTTGCCATCTGCAAATGCTTTCAGTTTGGACCAGTCTAAAATTTTGTTGTTTGGTAAAGAGTTAAGACTAAGAATAAGCGTGGTTTCTCGAGAATAGACAATGTATACCAGTTTATGGAGGTACATGTGTCGTCATTATTTAGAATTTCTTAGTCTTTTTTTTTATATATTTTTTGTGGAATATTTGTTTTACAGAACCTTTGAAATGGGTCTGACAGAATGAGAGATAACATTAGAAACTTGCTGATAATAAGAGTGTTATGTATGTTAATAGAACCGTAGATGTAAGGTTGATTACACTAAGTTATAGTCATAGTTTCCTAGTCGTAAATTTATATGAATTTATTTTAGATTTTTGCATTACTTTCACACACAATCTACATCCTTGTGAAACAATAGGATATATAAAGTACGACAAAAGAAAATTTGAGTAGTTTAGATGCCCTCTTCGAGATCTGTCATTCTCGATGGCGTAGCTCTCATTTGCTCCCTGACCATGACGCCATCAAATAGTATATGTATTATTTAACTCCTTACCAAACGACAAAATATTAGACTGGTCCAAATTGAAAGGATTTGCAGTCGACAAATTAAATGTAACTGAAACAATGATTTTTGTTTTGGATGGGGAAGAAAACATTGTGCGAAAAGGAGAAAATGCTGGTTACCACCATTTTCTCCTTTTCCCACGATATTCTGATTCAGTGGTGTTAAAAGTCGTGATTGTGTTTTAATAAGTTAAACGTCTGCTGGCTTTTTTGTTAGATATGAAGGTAATTTGTAGGATAGAGTGCACCAAGATCCGGGTCCCTATTCACCCACCATTCTTAAGAATGTTATTGGTCTAAATTTCTCGAGTTTTCCAAATTTGAAAGTAATACAACTTCTGATTGGCTGTACCATTTGGGTTTAGCTAGTCAGGAGTTGTGTTGTGTTAAAGACTAAGAACGTTCTTAAGAATAATTGCTGTATACTGACCCAGGTTCCATATTCATCAATCAAAGAATATTTTCAGTTTATTCTGAAGAAATGTCTAAATTTGAAAATAGCATAACTTTTGATTGGCTTAACCGAATGGTTTAGCCAATCAGAAATTGTTGTACTCACCGAGTTTCAAATTAAGGTCCCACTCTTTACAATACATTTAGCCCGACTTTACAAATACACTTAGTCTCTTAACATACCGTTAATTTACATCGATTGAGAAACAAGTCCTTACAACTTATACTAATTTGTCTCGATTCTGCTTCCCAGTGACTACATCAGTACTTGCGCCGAATTTTGGGCCGCTTAACAATCCCAAAGTTAACACCTGCTCCCGGGTATCGAACTCGGAGCCTCGTTGTTACGAGGCCGACGTTGTACCTAATATCCACGGTTGCATTTACACCTTTCGATATGGTGATGAAAGCCGAGCCACGGTGGCCTAGTCAGTAGCGTACAGAACAGGGAGCTGTGGGTTCGATCCCTGGCTGGCCTATTTCTTTCCGAGGATTGATGATAGTCATTGCAAAGGGATTCATTGTTTTCTCACTGCTGACCATTGTTTTGACGACGGTTTTGTGGGAAAGTAGCCGGTGGCTGTGAAGAGTACTAGAAAAATACTTTCTACAGAGGCATGAACGACCCCCCCCCCATCCTCCCCTTAGCAGAAAATGGCTCAAATATTCTCTATAATACAGTATCTCCTATCTGATAAGACATGGGCATTAAATGAGATCGTTTTGTGCAAAATGGTCCACATGCGTGTTTCTACCGCTTCCATTTCTTACCGGTATTTTACCGCTACAAATGTAAATGTGCTTTGATGTTTATTGCATTTCATCGCTTGGATTCAATCAGACATTATCGCAGGAAGATGTCGCTGTGATGGACAACCGTGTGAACAAAAACAGCAACGTCACGTTCAGTTTGTCACTAATATGACACGTGACGTCAAGTTCAATTCTCTTTGAAACGCAAATTATACGTGTTGTACTCTGTGAAAAGGGGACTTAATGCTCCTACAAAAGGTATCAATTCAGGTCAGCCTACGCAGTCCTCGCAGACCTCACAGCCTCACTGGTAGGTACTTTTTGCTGTTGGCCAATGCTTTGCATGCCACAGGACCGGTGCACCTCAGGCTTAGAGTCGATTGAAATACAAAATGGATTTTATTGATGCATAATTTTGGGATGACTTGCATTGTAAACATGCATCACGCATTTCAGCCTTTTTTGCTAGACCATGGGCCATATACCTATTGCAACACCTTAGGGTACCGCACACCTGTAGTATCATGGTAGCAATATTTGTAACAAGGGATAGCAATGTATTTCTCCTGCATATTTCTACAAGTATATCGGTTAAAGTCGTAGTTATTGTGTTAACGTGGAAAAGTTTATCATACTTTGAATTATTTCTACCCACATTATCGCTAATGCTTCCCTTGCTATGCTATAGAAATTATTATAATGGTGCGTATCGTTGGTTTACTTCGAAAACCTCGTAACTTCAGCTTGTAACAAGCTATAGTTACGAGGTTTTCGAAGAAAACCGACGATATAATCAACTCTTTACAGGACGATAAAACTTTTGGACTAATCGAAGTTGAAAGCATTTGCAGACGACAAATTAATTGTAGTTAAACTGATGGTAATTATTTGTAAAAGTGTAATAAGATGTAGGAAACCTTGCGGGAAAAGGAGAAAATGTTGGTAACCAGCATTTTCTTTTCCCACGAGGTTTAAAATGCATTTTCTCAGGGTCGTAAAAAATCAGGAATGAGTGGAAAATATTGAAGAGCTTCCATCATAAAAAAAAAAATCTACAATGCTATGGTGTTGATAGCTCGTGTTTTTTTTTTTAGATTAAAGATATATCTTTTGTCGTTTCCTCCATTTTCAAACCAATTTTATCTATATATTATTTAGATATAATCACTCTTGTATCTTTGTGCTAATTGTTTCCCCTGACCGGTGCAAGATTGAACAGATCACGAGGGATAGAAAATGCTTTTCATTCTATGGAGGCTATCCCTAGATATTACAACAACAACTTCCGGTTTAAATCGAAGACAAGTCCCTGGCGTTTCCCTATCCCATACACCTTATATCGATTTTTTTTAAATCTAGGTTTACACAGCTGACGTGATTCTATACACTGTGACGTTCATTTATTGGATGGTAAAATGGATATTTAACGACACCAGATCCTTTTGTGGACAGTATAGATCAAGATCAGACTGTACAGAACGTGCAGTCTGATCCACATTGTCCACTTTATTCGTTTAGATTAATTCTAAAATAGCTCTTCATTTTACAGTGGAACTTCAAATAGTCAACGTAGACCATTAATTAGTAGTGAAAAAGTAAAAAAAAAAATACTTGTTGTCATCTTATAAAACCTGTTATGCAGTTATTCAATATCTTTTTTGTATACAGTATAAAGAGCAGACAAGTTCTTTTTTGCGTACAAATTTCAGCGTGTAAGTTAAAAGTATATCCAAAATTTATGGATGAAATGGTCCTTTTTGAATCAGATTAAGCCGAAATGATATTTTTATAAGAAGCGTTTCTGGCCTTGTAATTGCTGTCAAAATCCCTTCAAAATTGTCTAAAAGTATTTTCACAGCGGGTGTTGGGGCTGTAATGCTATGGGATCCGGCTATTTCTGCGAGTTTTCCGCTACACTTTCTTATCGTTTCAATCTTTCCCGCTAATTTCAAGTGGACGAGAGCTAAGGTTGTTTCGCACAACGCAGGACATAAAAACATCAGCTGTTTTGATACTTTACCAAAACAATCCGGAATTTTAACCACCATGAGAGAGAAAGCTTTTGAAAACAACATTGTGGGAAAAGGAGAAAATGCTGGTAACCAGCATTTTCTCCTTTTTCCACAATGTTTTTTTTTTCTTCTATCGATTCAAGAAAACGTACAGTCCCACATTTAATTTGTTGATTGCGCATGTCTTTAATTTGGACAAATTTAATTTTTTTCTGGAGTGGTAAAGAGTTAGAACTCAGTTTGAGTAACAAATATATCTCTTATTAGCAATTTCTACCATGGGAAAACTGGTTAGAAAATATTTTCCCAACTCGGTATAAATCCAAACTATGTTGGATTCTTTATGTTTCATGATTTTAAATGATGGATATAATTATATCAATCATACTAAAGGGTGGATGAATTCATCTGCGAAAGTCAGGGACCCATAGTTGGCACAGGTTTGACCATAGTCTGATCAGTTTCCTATTGTTAATTTTTCTACATGTTAGAGGTCCATTCCACCTTACGATTGAACATCAAGATTGGCGCATATTTTGCGACGACATGATTGGTATTGAGCATCACCCAGTTGCAGTAAACCCAGTTTTCCCGGAGTACCCATCTTCGCGAGTCAAGGTTACGATCACTACGTGGATCTTACCTTGGCGGATCGAGCCCGATTTCTATATTCCTGCGATACGCCCCCTATTGGATGCTGGTTATTATCCCCCTTTACATCATATTTCTGATAGCCAATGGAATATCGTTTTACAAACCGCTTACGAATACAATAATTCAACATGAAGTAATAACCACAACCGTACTCCGATATTCCATGGTCAGGTGCTAGGATATAGCATAAAACCTCTGATAATTTATTGGTCACACTGTAAATATTGTTCGTCCATGTTTTTTTTCCGTAATAAATTATTTCCGATCCTGCACACATCCCCGGAGGTATCCGTGCTTACCTCCTAGTTTTGTCCGAAAGGTCGCGACCTTGTTATATTTTTATCAAAGATGAAATGCTACGGGCGATTTGATTTGATGCAGTTAGAGCTATCTGCAACCAATGAAAATGCGTATGGGGAATGTCGAAATCTAGCTCGATCCGCCAAGGGTAGAGTAGCGAAGTGGATCGTCACCCTTGGCTTGCGAAGATGCGGAGTACCATGGGCGGAAGATTTAACTGAAAACTTAAAATAAAGTATGGTAATTATGGTATATTTCACTTAAAACTTGTTTTCGAGAACATGATTGGTTAAATAACGTTTGATACAATTACAAGTATGAAACAGAACAAAGTTGTGGATGGTGGCTATAGTTTTTTGTAGTATTTGTCGAAGACAATACCACTATGAGTTCAAGATTGAATTTTGATAACCATGTATCTTATTTTGTGCAAAGCCGAAGGAAATAATCCCAGTTAAACCCATTCTTTCTCAGGCAAATGAGATTTTCGGTGGCACACAGATATGTAATTTGAAATGGCATTTTAAAATACATTGGGCGAGGCCATCGATCGTTGAGATACTTATTTTTTATTGAAAATAGCTTCTCTCGCTCATAGCCTTTTATTGGCGCAATGATACAAATTTGCCTACTGACCCTGCGCTTTTTCGTTCCAAAACCAATTCGTTCCAAGGCTTGTTCGTCCTATGATTGCGCGCTACTCCATTTGATTGCTCATGAATATTTATAGATCGAATTAATTGGTTGTAATGTTGGAAATAAAATATAAAAAGCTAAAGATATTTCAAAATTATAGTTTTAAGGTATATGAGTACTCTCCCTTCAACCGAAAAGGTATTCATTTGCTTTTAAGCCAATATTCGAACAATTTTCTCTTTTTCTTTCAAACTGTCGATTCCACGCAATGGGTTTCCTTGACAAATACCACTTCTCAACGCTTCGATTTTTCTTAAACCTCTGTTTTTTGTCTGTTATTGGTCTTAAAATACAAAGTGTCCAGTAAATTAGGTTATCGGTATTTTCACCTTTTTACAACAATGTTTTCTAAAGCACTCTTCCTGGAGGTTATTAAAAGTCAGAATTATGTGGTAAAGGATTGGCCATATTTCGATGCGCTTGTTGTTTGATATCTGTTGGTTGAAAATATATAACGTCGTCACCACGTTTGTTTAATGGTTTGTTTGATTGTTTGTTTGATGGTTTGATCGACTGACTGATTGACCGATTGATTGATTGGTGCATGCATGCAGTTTTCAACATTATTCTATACATATGTAGGCGATCAGTACAGCTGTTCAAGCTTCTTCTGGGATTTCTTTTTTCCCGTGTTTTGCAAATTATTTTTCCGTAAGCTTTCGTGGAAACAACGATCAGCCAGATGGACCGGCTGAGGAAAGGGCGAATCCTGGTGGTACCCTTAATCCATTATCTCTCTTTTCAAACTTTATGTTATGGATATTCATTAGAATCGTCTCATCGAGACGATTCTAATGAGTACCCACAACATAGGGTTTGGTGGCGAATAATGTTTTTTATTTTAGTTTCAAAATCAAAATCACTCCCTCTATCTGGAGCTCTGATAAAAGTAGAACAACGATTGCAAACTTGTGTTCTGGCAAGGCATATGGTAAGAATTATCTATTGAATATAAGAACATTTTCTTTTTAACCGTTAGCTGTAGAGGTTAAACGATTGATTGCCAGAAAACATTATGACCCCGAAAATACCTTTATAGTAATGACTGTATTATAATGCGAGAAGATGACATTCTGAAAGCCTTGTCTGGTTCCCATCATTTCAGACTTTATGAAATATAAATTAACAGATACAGATACAGATATTTTATTTAGACTTGTACATGTACATCGTCTACTTCACATACAATTACAAAACATAGTAAATCACGTGAATTAAAGTAAGGGAAAAAGGGTTATTTGAAATAAATTCAAACATACAGACATGCAAACAAAAAATCACAGTTGCTAATAGTAAGACCTATGACTGTCCGACAGACTGTATAACGAAGTGTACTGACAATAAGAAAGGAATGTGGCATAATTGGGCAAGCGGAAATGAACATTTTAACTTTCTACATTTACAATAGTTTTACTAAATTGAAAAAGGTTTTTTGAAAGCAATTCAAACACACGGACACACAGACAAAAATCACAGCTGCTGACAGTAACACCTATAACTGTCTGACTGACCGTGTGTACTGACTAGAAATTAATAAAGGAATGTGGCATGATCGGACAAGCGGAAATGAACATTTAACTCTCTACATTTACAATCATTTTACGAAGTAGAAAAAGTTTTTTGAAAGTAATTTAAACACACAGACATACAGACAAAAATCACAGCTGTTAACAGTAACACCCATGACTGTCCGACTGACTGTATGATGAAGGGCACTGAAAAGCCAACAAAAAGGGAATGTGGCATTTTCAGACAAGCAGAATTGAACATTTAACTTTCTACATTTACAATAGTTTTACTAAGTGAGCAAAACGTTATTTGAAATTAATTCCAACATACAGACATATAGACAAAAATCACAGCTGCTGACAATAACACCCATAACTGTCTGACTGACTGTATGACAAAAGGTACAATAAGTAAGGAATGTGGTGTGATCGGGTAAGAAGAAGTGTACATTTAACTTTCTACATTTACAATAGTTTTTCTAATCGAAAGAGCTTCCTTAACAAATAATGACAAATGTATTAGTTCTTTGCGATTGGTACTCATTAAAAGTGAAACAAATTTATACATTGATGGTCGGATGTAGTAGTACCTTTTCAAAAACTTTCGTCTGACTTCGTTAAAGCAAGGGCATATACAAACAAAATGATATTCATCTTCGATATCCGAAGTATTACAAAAAGGACAAACTCTTTGGTCACGCGGGGTTCTATTATTCTTGTATCTCCCTAATTTTACCATTAATGGATGAGCTGATAGTCTTAATCTTACAATGTAAAAACGTAGACTTTTAGGAAGTAAATTTAAATAGTCTTCATACTGAAATGTAAATTTTAAATTTCTATATAAGATAAGTACGGGACTATACAATGTATGATACCACTGTTGAATAAAACAATCAATTAACTTTTCTTTAAACTGACCAATAAACGTTTTAGCGTTTAGTCGGCTTGTATTTTCAAAAACGTATGAAAACCCATGGTCATCAAGGAGATGCTTTATGTCTGTAACCCAATTCTTATGTCCTTTATCGCTATTTGTCTTAAGCTGTTTATAAATCGTACGTAAAATTATATTGTCTGTGTTTTCTACATTAAGCCAGTATTTTATTATCTTAACATATCTATTTACGAAAAGCGGATATCTGCCAAGCTCTCCATATACTGATGCTGAACATGAATTAACAGGTACTCTTAATAATTTTTTACAAAACTTAAGGTGAATACGTTCTAATTCTTTTGATTTCGTAAATCCCCAAACTTCAGCACCGTAGTTGAGAACAGGTGCGACGAAAGCATCAAATAATTGTAATACAACATAAGGTTTCAGGTCAAATTCCTTAGTTTTATAGAGTAACAGATTCATAGATTTTAATGCTTTACCTGTTATATACTCTTTATTTAAATTAAAGTTCCCTGTATAATTAAATACAGTACCCAAATAATTAAAATCGTTTACTACTTCTATATTCTGGCCATTATAAGTCCATTTTTCATCTGGAAGTAAACCTCCTCGTTTTCGAAAAACCATAATTTTTGTTTTTTGGACATTTACGTTAATACCCCACTTACTGCAATAACTATTTAAAGTATCAAGCTGGCTCTGTACTTCAGAGGGCGATTTACCTATAATAGCCATGTCATCTGCAAACAAGAGCAAAATTAATAAAATGTCTTCAATGATAAGTCCAGAATTTGCATCATGTTGCAGGAACAGTTCTAAGTCTTCTATAAAAAGTGAAAACAATAAAGGGGACATAACTTCGCCCTGACGCAGACCTACAGCATAGGAGAAATAATCAGAATATGAAGAACAAGACTTAACACAAGACTTAACTTTTTGATACATGTCTCTTAAAATATTTAAAATTTTACCTTGTATACCTGTTTTATATAATTTCAACCATAGTGCATTTCTATTTATAGTGTCAAAACACTTCATTAAGTCAACAAATGTAACATAAAGCCTTCTGTTGTCATTTAAATAATTTTGTACTAATCCTGTAAGAATGAAAATAGCATCAATTGTTGACCGCCCCTTTCTAAAGCCAAACTGTGCATCAGATATTATATTATTTTCGTTACAGAATGATTCTATCCTTGAATTAATAATAGAAGTGAAAATTTTTGACATGCAGCTAACTAGCGTGACACCACGATAATTATTCACATCATCTCTATCTCCTTTTTTATGAATGGGAATGATCACTCCATCCATCCATTTGTCCGGGAAATACCCAGAAGTTAAAATACTATTAAAGATGTCACACAAGTGGACCGATAATATATCAGAACATTCAATAAAATATTCATTCATTAAACAGTCACTACCTACAGCTTTGTTACGTTTTAGATTCTTAATCGCCTTACCAATTTCATTTAAATCTATAGGCCGATCTAATTCTGGAAATACCGTATTACATTCATTGTTGTTTTCATAATTTTTGCAAAATTCTTCCGCTTCGTCATTTTCAAAATTACTACCGAAATTGCTTAAGTTTGAGAAATATTCTTTAAAGGACTCAAGTGAAATATTATGTGAACTATTGCTACCATTTGGACCATTAAAATATTTCCAAAATTCCCTTGGTTTACTTTTTTTTAGCTTTTCAATATCCTTCATCTTTTGCTTATACAAAACATTTTTCTTATTCCTTATTATTGTTTTATATGCATTTTTACTTTCTAATAAATTCAACCTATTTATTTCACATTTATTTTCGTTGAAAACGCGAACTGACTCTAGATAAATACTTCGCATATGAGAACATTCTGCATCAAACCATTCAGCTTGTTTCATAAATTTATTATTATTGAAGTACGGTGTATCAGTAAAAGTGCGTTTTTTAGAAAAAAGTGGATCCGCGACAGACCGAATAATGTTTGTAAATGAATTAACCGCGTCATTAATAGACTGTCTACTTGTACAATCAATATCATCGACCGCGACGTTAAAAAGGGGTAACTGAGATATTATACCTACGCGAAATTGATGCTTATACTCATCATCCCATTTATGATACGTACTTAAAAATGAATGACTATTATGAATTTCCGTATTACACGTAACTTTAAATGATAATACAGCGTGGTCACTCCACTCGTTAAACGGATGTACATTAAACTCGCTAATTAAAGAAAAGTATTTTTCTTGTAACAGCAAATAGTCAATCACCGAACAACCGTTCCGCGAGACAAATGTGTACTGATTAGTATTACCTACACGACCGTTTAATACCCGTAAACCGGTTGTCTTACACAAATCGAGCAATTTTATCCCGTGGTTGTTTTGCACATTGTCAACATAGGCCCGTAATGAGGTGCGATCCGGCATATAATCAATTTCGTCAAGATCTGCGCAAACCGTATCATGAACAATGAAATCGTTCTTCCTACCGATTCTGCTATTAAGGTCTCCACAAAAAACGACACTACCAAGGCTACTATACTCAAAAATATCATTTTCAAGTACATCAAATAAGTCAATATTAAAATTGTTGTACATAGGTGACTCTTCCCCCCAAATATAGGCCCCACAAATGTATAAATCCTCTTTCAAATTGAAAAAAGTTCGATCAATTTTTAACCATATAATAGTGTCATATCGATTTTTAACTACTTGGATACCATCTTTCAAAGATTCTTTATAGTACAAAGCTATACCGCCACTACTACGTCTTGCCTTTCTATTTTGAATTTTACGATAGAAATTGTAAGAAACATACCCATTTAAAGAAATATCATTTTTAGAATTAGTCCAAGTCTCATATAAAAAACATATATCAGATTTTGAAATGATTTCGACAAAATCACTTGAACATTGTTTATCTCCTGTCAGACCATGAACGTTCCATGAAACAATAGTAATGTCACTTCCGGCGCATTCCTAATCCTTCACCGGAACACCGTCAATATAAAGCGTATCATAGGCAAGCCACGCTCGTTTACCCTCATTGCGCGCATCTTTCATCTTCTTCACCAGCTTTCTCCTTTTATCGCCAACCTCTTTCGGAAATTGCTCAAACATCTGATATTTCGTACCTTTCAGCTGCTTCCACTGTTTTCTCACCATTTCACGGTCCTGGAAAAACGTAAACTTGGCAACTACTGATCGCGTTTTTCCAGAAACTGGGTGGCTGGGCATCCTGTGTACTCTCTCAAATTTAATAGTCTCTGCTATATCTTTCGATAACTTCAGTACTTGGTGCAAATGTAGTCTGAGTTTCTTTTCAGTTAATTCTTGAGTCTCTGTAACGCCCGGATTTTCTTCTTGAATGTTGGTAAATACAAGGTTGTTGCGCATGGATTGTGCTTTCATATATGTGAGATCTTCCTGTAAATTAGTCTTTTCTCTTTCTAACTCTTCTATTCTACTTGTCAGCATCGCAGCACCTACATCAATGTTATCAGCTTTCTCTTCAATTCTCATAACTTTCTCATCTAACAGTTTTACTTTGTCATCTATTACTGTCCATATTTTCCTAATTTCCTTTTCGAAATCACATACTCTCTTTTCTAGGTTTTCTATTTTGTTCAACTTTGTTTCCATGACCGATAATTTTTCAGTCATAGCTTTCATACATTCTAGAAGTTCCTTGTTCGTAGGCTCCTCTCCACCATCTGCCATTTTTAGATTTTCTGCTTTAGTATTACTATTTTCTACAAATACACTATTGTCTTGGTTTTCGTGTATAGAATTCTCAAAATCTCGGTATAATATTGCATTAGTCTGACTAAGGATCTCACTTACTGTGGTATTTGAATCTGTCTCCTCGGACGGGCCTCGCCCTTTATGTACTTTTGTCTTATTCTCCTTGTTCGAGCTATTTCCACTGCTATTTCTATTTTTTCTCTTATTTCCTCTCTTTTTCCTACTTGACATATTCCTAACCACTATAAGACCTATCTCTACAGACCGTTTTTAATCCAAATATCACTCCATTTTTCCATTAAACTTCAAATAATCCCTCGTGTATCGGTCCGGATGAAATTTAGCGGCCATTACTATCGGTCACGTGATCAGTCAACACTACAGTCTGTTTTCTGTCCATTCACGTACAAACATGCTTCAGCCAGACAGTTGAACCGGTAGAGCGCCAACCAAACCCAACAAACATTAAATTTAAGCCATGCCCTGGCAGGAAAAGGTTCAGTGCATTTCTGTGATGCAATATTCACAAGTCACCGAGCACATAATTATGGGTCTTTAACCTATGACCACGCAATTCCCACTTTTGGCGACCATGAGAAAGAAGCCTTTAGAAAACATTGTGGGAAAAGGAGAAAATGCTGGTAACCAGCACAATGGTTTCCCACAATGTTTTCTACCCTTCCCATAATAAATTGCAAATTTTCAGTCACTTTTATTTTGTCGTCTGCAAATGCTTTCGATTTTGACAAGCCTAAAATTTTGTTGTTTTGTAATGAGTTGAAGGCTCTTTTCACAGAGTTAGGCACATTTTCAGAGGAGACATAAAACCGAAATACGCAATTATTTCAGGGTCGTTCTTGTCCAAAATGTCTAACCAACACGGACAGTGTAGATAAAGATCAGACTGCAAGCTCTGTGCAGTCTGATCTTTGTCTACACTACACTACAAGGAGTTACGAAAGGCACTTTGAAAATGAATACATAAGGAGTTAAATGCAGTAGGGAATGTGAACATTTACAAGTAGTGTTACTGAATTAATGCGAAAATTCTGTTGACATCAATAAGTTAAATGTGCGGACCCCTTTACCACATCAGTTATGATAATTAATAATAAAAATGAAGGAGAAAAAAAATGTCGGGACAATTTTGAATACTAGTATGTACCGCACAGTCCCGTGTTTCAATGACTGGGAGGAAAAAGCCTTTTGAAAAGTAATGTGGAAAAAGAAGACAATGCTGGTAGCCAGTATTTTCTTCTTCCGGTCAATAATTCTACCCCATTTGAGACAAGTCTTATCATTTGCGTCACGATACTAGTATCATGTGCAAAGGCTGTCAATTTCCACTAGTCTACACATTTGATCGTTTCGTAAAGCGTTAAACAGTACAAGATCTTAACGATACATCTTTATACTCGTTTTCTGGACAGACAGACAGACAGACAGAAAAGGTTATTTACCAGACTTGTACAATGTACATCGTCATATTACAAAATAGTTTTCATTAAATATATACATGTGTTTGCTCAACTTGATCGGATGATTAATTACTATTAATTAATAGTAATTCTTATTACAGGATGAGAAAAGGTGATTAATATCATCATGGATATGTGTGTGTGTGAGAGAGAGAGAGAAAGACAGAGAGAGAGAGAGCGAAAAAAATCAATGCAACAGGAAAAATTCTCAATAAACATATTCCAATTAAACATTGATCAATAATAACCAAAATAAAACATATACAGTTAAAACTGATCATTGTCAAATTAGTTCAATTCAGGCAGTTTGTATGCAGTTTCAGTCCATTTCATCCTTATCTTATGGAACTAGAACCTTTCTTGCATTTTCATATCAAATATTGCCTGTGGTAACTGCAAAATTGCAGAGATTACGACGGATAGAAAATGCATTGCTAATGCGTTAATAAATGCATTGATAGGTCCACAACGAAAATAAGCTGATTGGTCTTATTTTTATTTCACACAGACACTAAAAACTTCAACGATGAAAAAAGTAAACGTCAACAGTAACTGACGCGACGGCAATCCCTTTTATTTTTGTGGCCTTCAAAGCATTTGCTATTGTCGTTTCCAGTTTTAAATAAGGACAACCCGTTATATTTTTTTTATAACTTACACCACAAACTAACATACTGGTCATTTATTTAATATGTCTATATAGATTATCCATTTGACACACTTCCAAGTTTTAACAGCGTTTTTTGTTCTCTCTCTCTCTCTCTCTCTCTCTCTCTCTCTCTCTCTCTCTCTCTCCAGCTGTATGGATCTTTAACGTTGTTTTGACCATCATTTCAAAAGACACAGTGTGGATCAAAAAACACGATATTTCAAGGCTCTCTGCAGTTTCTGCTAAATTGCAATGTTTTCTTTCTTTTAAGTCAAAACGTAATATTCCGTCGGTTTACTTCGAAAACCTCGTAACTACAGCTTTTTACATGTATGACTAAAATCTTGACAAAGGGCTAACATTGAAAATAGGCACAGAAAATGATTTGTTCTCCCATGAAATATACAAGCATGCATTAATCACTTGATTTATACGACACTCGACAGAAAAAAAAAGAAAAACTTAATAATCGAATTTCAAGCTCTATTGAGATTCCCATCACGTTATCTCGGCCCATCATTCATGGCCCGCGGTAGCTGCCCCCTCTTTACTGTCGTTCTAAAAGCCAAATTGTTAAAGATACCTATTTTCAGGCAGTTTTAAGCCATTTAATCCTTTGCCACAGAATGACGACTTTTAACGCCGCTGAAAGAGAAGGCTTTTGAAAACATTGTGGGAAAAGGAGAAAATGCTGGTTACCAGCATTTTCTCCTTTTCCCACAATGTTTGCTACCCTATCAAAGAAAAAAAAAAAATCATATGAGCCACATTGAAACTGTCATCAGCAAATGCGTTCAATTTGGAAAGGTCTAAAATCTTGTCGTGTGGTACAGGGTTAATCCTTATTAATTTCGATGAAACAAAAATCATTGTTGTTTATTTCATGCTTTCCGGTAGGATATCGAGAAATAGCAGTGAAAATATTTTTCGATCTTACGCTGGTACCGCCAGTGAAAATATCCATTTTCACGTTCTTTTTGCCTAGGTAAATTGCGCGTGCCTCACAACCAGATGGGAAATATGACGTCATATACCGTACATTTCTCGCGCTTGACGTAATATTGTAATGCGTTGCTATGTGGGAGGGGTACGCCACGGGGAATAACGGAAAAGAAATGTACTGGATTTTGTTAAAGCTCCTCCTAGAAAGGGTTAAAAGCATGCAATAAATAGAATATTTATTTTTTTCGGTGAAAGATCGAAATCTATTTCATCTCGTGAACACCATTGGTAATATTTACACGAGTGGCGCAGCCACGAGTGAAAATATTACCGACGGTGTTCACTAGATGAAATAAATTTCGATCTTTCACCGAAAAAAAAACAAATATCCTCTATATCTTCATATAAAATGTTACCACCGATGGCTGCAACAGTGCACATGTTACGACATATAGAAACTGCATTTCATGTTTTGGAGGTCTTTAAAGCAGTCACTATTGGCGTTTCAAGCTTTAACCCTTTACCAAACGACAAAATTTTAGACTGGTCCAAGTTGAAAGCACTTGCAGACGACAAAATGAACGTAACTCAAAATTTGAAATTTGTTTCCAGAAGGATGGAAAATATTGTGGGAAAAGGAGAAAATACTGGTTACCACAATGGTTCCAAACGGCTTCTGTCTCAGGGTCGTAAAAACCAGGGATTGTTTGGTATAGGGTTAACTAAATGATAACAAATTCCTTGTTTTTTTCCTATCTCTTGGACCATATTTATCTATATGTGACCCAAGAAGGAACAATCTGGGAATTCCGTAAATCAATTAGATGGAAACGGATCAAATATAGTGTAGGTCAATTTAAGTTGATAGTTCAAAAATGATTGTATAGTAAGGTAGAATGACCACTTTTCATACAGAAAATATCATAAAAGGTCAGTGAGTCGCGCTTACCAGCCTAAGGGTTAAGATAAGGGGTTTCAGAGAAAGAATGTGGAAGAAAGAGAAAGAGCGAATTAATCCGGATTACCCTTAGATCTAGGCATTTCTACTCCAATAAATGCATGTATCCGTTTTAGCGACGGTAGTAATATATAATAAAATTACCGATTGCTTTCACATCAAAGAAGATAAAACAGGTCGCCGACTCGGTTGGAGCAATTCATAACGCCCATAATATGTATCACGAGGTCTCGAAAATTCGAATTCGAGACTAACAACAACAAAAATAGAAACAAGTATCACCAGTAAGGCATTTAGCATCTACTTTTCAGTCCATACCAATAGAAAAACAAATATAGACAAATAAAGAAAATGCCAAACTTTGAAAGATGTCTTAAAGATATCTTGGCTAGAACATTTCTTTGCCTTTGTCATTTTGCCTTATTGAAAGATTGTAATAAATAGAATAGGACGATCTTGAAAATTCACATCAGTAGTCCTATTAGCTTTCAAAGAGCAATATTTAAGGCTTGGTCAAACCGGCTTACGAATATGTAGCGGAGGGAAAATGGACAAGAACATGCAGAACGTGGTTATCCGGTGTCAGAATTCATCTCCTCTGCTGCTCGAGGCTCACATGATCAATGTGTGTAGGGAAGAAGCCACACAATGACCACACGAGTAGCGGACATTTAATGGGAAAACAGGCACATTTACCGAATATGTACCGGATAATAAACTGTCTGATACGAGAAAGGGACCTGTAACGAATAAAATTGAAGTGAAAAGCATGAGAACCAGACAAAACGTTCCTTTAACGTACGATAAACGGAAATGTATCGAACGCCAACGAACAAGGAACGTACCGGTCACGTGACATACTGAGGCTATAAATAGCCAGATGAATCCAAAGTCTGTAATTTGCACGTCTTTGTCCGTTTTGTCTGGTGGAAATTTTGAACAAGCTCAAAACTTCCTACCGTTCGGAACAGACATCACTGGACGTCGCCGGACTAAGTAGCGAATTCACCGGATAAGAAACGGACATAAAACGGATACGAACGGACACAAACGGGTGAAGTAATTTTTTATCCATTTATCGTCCATTAGCTAAATGTGACCGAGGCTTTAGGTTTTTACAGTTGGCTTGAAAGTTCCATTTCTTTTATTCAGCAGGATATGAGTTCGGTTATATACTGTTGTACGTGTTAACCCTTTACCACACGACAAAATTTTAGACTGGTTCAAATTGAAAGTATTTGCAGACGACAAAATAAAGGTGACTGAAAAATTCAAATTTGTTCTGGGAAGGGTAGAAAACACTGTAGGAAAAGGAGAAAATGCTGGTTACCAGCATGTTCTCCTTTTCCTACAGTGTTTTCTAAAGGCTTCTTTCTCAGGGGCGTCAAAAGCAGGGATTGTGTGGTAATGTGTTAACTTACTCGACATCTCTGTTCATTGTGAATTAAGATTGAAATATTACAGTTCTACCTCCCAGAAATGTTTAAGCGATCTAAGTTGAAATACATGTTGTTGCTATATTTATTTCTTAATTATATTTGAAGGAAATGAAAATACACGTAATGAGAAAAAGAAACGGTCAGGAAAACTATATGAAATACCTGGTGAAATTGGGATCACTGTGTCATTGGACGGTTTCTGTGGCTTTGGAAGTTTTTAATAGCTTAGTTCATGCCACGGCGGTCAGTGAACTTATGCATGTGTTTCCTAGCTTTATCACACCAGTACTGACACAACTTTCTCTCCAAATCACTGGCTACTTTTCTCAAATGCGTCAGAGATGAGAGGCGAAAAATCGGCGGGAAGAAAGTTTGTCTCAACCGGGTATATAGAACTTACAACCACCAGGTTACGACGCGTGTATCCTTATCTCTCCGCTATTTCGAAACTTATAGATCAGGCCAACCTGGAAATTAAGCCTTACATGTGTAACCTTGGCTTTTAACCACCTTGAAAATGAAGCCTTTTCCAAAACATTGTGGAAAAAAGTAGAAAATGCAGGTAACCATATACCATACAATCCTGGCTTTTAACGGCCCTAAGAAGTTTCAAAACATTATGGGAAAAGGAGAAAATTCTTGTAACCCTTTACCATACAATATTTTTCATGTCTCTGTCCTTGTATTGCACTTCTCCTTTTCTCAAAGTTTTTTTTTTTATTTTACCCTTCCGAAAACAAGTTTTGATTATTCAATTACACGTACATTAATTTTGTTGTTTGCAAGTGCTTTCGATTCGGACTACTCCAAAATTTTGTTGTTTGGAAAACAACAAGTTAATTGCATCGTATTTCTTAACTGACTGTCAGTTGGGTTCATACGGAACTCTTATATGGCTTGCATCACGCGAAAAGGGGCATTCGAACATTTTCGTAAAATGTCGTCTCGGATAATCCTGCGCAGTTGATGCAAGCTAAACTGAAACAACACTTTCCGTCCATATGTATTTTTTTGGTTGTGCGCAAGTCTACTGAAGAGCAAAGTCTAATATAGTCGTGAAGTGCCGTCTCGGATCAGTCCTGCGCGGACTGCGCAGGCTGATCCGAGACGACACTTTACGCAAATGTCCGAATGTCCCTTTTCCAGGTGTTGAAAGCCAATTATGAGACGCAAGACCTTCGGCGACGCCAAGAGATCGCGTTTGATTCATATGGTGGTTGTTTTTCTCACGGCGCTCTAGCTTCTTTTTAGTCAGAGGGGAATCCTTTTCTTCTATGATTAATATTAAGAGTGTACTTAGGCCTAGAGAGTCGGTAAAACACTTTTATTAAATTAACAGTTACGGCCCAATTTATTCCTTCCACCGAAAAATGTAAAGTGGAAAGTAGACGGGGTAGAGAGGGCGTACTTGCTTTGTTAACATCGCTTTCGCCTCACTGGAACCGTTTAGACTATTCTTTATGGTCGTATCCTTAGACAGGACAACTCAGAGCCCCAGTCGTATACTGGTGAACCCCAGGACATATATGATTAAGTTAGCTGTCGCTGTTATGCAACTCATATGGGATTAAAAGGCTCAAAACACCATTCAGTAAATCACGAATTTCAGCTGAATTTAAAGATACATATTTACTCGTTTTCATCCAGTTTTGTAACCAATTTCATCTACATATATGTTTTCTGAGACTAAAACCATTCGTGTGTCATTATGCCAAATATTGCCACTGACGGTTGCAAGGTTTGCATGGATTACAATGGATAAAATGTACATTGCATTTTCTTCAGGCTATCAAAGGCATTACTGTGGTTGTTTCTGGTTTCTAACTTGAGGACAAATCCTTGAGTTTCTTCCCCGCCATCGTTTCTGGTCGTTGAAGTATCAAAAAGGAAAACACAGTTTGCCTTTTGTAGTCTTTGTAAATCGTTGTATCTCACTGTTCGAATTGAATTGCATTTGTGTTAATCCACAAACAAGACCATAAGCATTGGTTTATATAAGCAGCATCGCAAGAGCTTTTCAAGGTTTGGTCATTCAGTACATAATTATATTTAATGAAAGTTTGAATTGATTCAAATCAATGAGACAAAAATCTTTTTAATTGAAGTTAGTCTGTTTTAATCGATTTCTCCATAGCAGACAAAATACGGAAACCACTTTATGATTTTAATCAGAATACATATATCACATGCAAAGATGACACGGTATATAGCAAGGATTAGGCTTCAAAATATGTGACCTTTGATTCTGATCTTAACTACAAACGAAAAGCTGTCCTTGACTTCTCAAGATGTATACTTATAGATAAAAACTTAATTGTGCGAAGTAAGGAAACAAGAGTAGAAAAGACTGATCCTGAATGCCTCGACAGAAATGATGATTTCCAAAGTAAAAGGTAGTTTCTTTACAGAAGGTCGAAAAGCACTTTGGACTCAAGTAGACTAACCTTCACCCTGTTCGGTGGTTAACTCTCTTACCACTAGTGACAACTTCAATTGCTTTCTGCCGGTGGTATAGGTCAAGATCAGACGGGACTGAATGTGCAGTCTGATCTTTGATCTACACCCTACGCTACCTGATGATAGACTTCGACCATTGTAATTTTCATTGGTAAGGGAAATCTACTTATAGAGAACTGGAAAAAGAAATCAAATTTTATGTGTTGGTTGTTTAAGAATAACCCTGCTTTCTACGAATTACGACTTTTCAATGTCCTATACTAAGAGAAAATGCTAAGATCAGAAAGCACGAAAGTGCAGTCTAATATCAATATACTGTGTTTGATGCCCGATCTATGCCGTACAGTACCCATTCATCGTCACAAAGTGGACCTCTTAAAACAGAATGCTCTGTCTAGATTCAGCAAGATTAGGGTTAACCCTCAACCTGCTAAACGCTACTCTGAGACCTTTAGCTGACAGCGTATATCAAGATCAGACTGCACAAAACGTGCAGTCTGATCTTTAATCTACACTGTCCGATGTGCGCTATTTGGACTATTTTCCTAACGGTGAGATCAACTTTGAAAATTGCAATGTTTGGGTTTTCAGTTTTAATTGGAAATTTTCGTTTCATTTATGGAGCGGTTTAACCCATTACCACACAATCCCTACTTTTGACGCCCCTGAGAAAGAAGCTTTTAGAAAACATTGTGGGAAAAGGAGAAAATGCTGGTAACCAGCATTTTCTCCTTTTCCCACAATGTTTTCTACCCTTCACGAGACAAATTTAAAATTTTCAGACACTTTTATTTTGTCGTCTGCAAATGCTTTGGATTTGGACAATCCTAAAATTTTGTCGTTTGGTAAGCGGTTTAAGGGTAGAAGCTCTTTCTACGAAAAGCGAAGAAGCTTTTTGATGGCAAAGTGCGAACAGATAATAAGGTATGCTTCAAACAGCTGGGCAAAGAAGCAAAACTATGAATAAAATGATTATTTAGGCATATTAGCGTACGCTTGAAAGGCGTTTTTAATTGGATGTATTCTTGGGGCACTTAACCGCTATTTTGTATATATAATGGGATGTTTTCATGAAAATCCCTCTATCGTTATTTTTTGCCATTATAATATAAGTATTCTATCCCTTCGTGAATATTAGAGGCTTTCAAAATATTCTTTTTCGCGTCTTTGATTTTTAAAACCAAGGTCACCTGTGACCTACACCTTTGACCTTTGTGACCTAAAAACAATCGAGCACTTCCTTGGGTCATGGGCAACACTTCCATGAATATTCTTACGAACAAAATCTGCAACAAAGAATCAATTGAACAGACGCATAGCAGAAATACAGGAACCGAGCAGGAGTCGAACCCAGAAAACTCGACAAAAGGCCAACACCATAGCCTCTGGGCTACAGAGAATTCTCCCAAACGCAGCTGTTAGGTACATATTGCATCTAAACCGGGATGAAGCAATTCATGAAGAAGTCGTCTTCCGTGACACATCACCTCTTAAGGTCATCATTTATATTTGACCCAAAGCCTTAGTTGGCAGAGAGACCGTTTTTGGACAAAAAATGGGATTAATGGCTCGATGGCCAGACAAACCTCCATCATACAAAGTCTGTTACACCATAACCACTGAGCTAAAGAGAATTTCACCTAACGCAGATGTAAGGTATTGTATTTAAACCGGAAGAAGCCATGAATGAAGGAGTGGTCTCTCGTAACAATATAAGTAATGTTCTGGCAAAGCGGGATGTAAAACATCTATGTCATGGGTTTAGCTAACCGGACTACATTTCTACGCGACAACCTATGACCAGCTAGCATGTAACCTATGCACCGTCCATTTATCAAAACAACCCCAACAGGCTTGGGTAGTAGCTTCGGTCCTGGCAGACAGGTCGAGTCTTCGAAAATATGACATGCGCAGAGAACGGCAATAACAACGACTGCAAATAAAACATAGCTGTTTAAACCTTTTACTTTGTAAGACAAATGTTTGTTGTTGAGCTAATTAACAAAGTTCTTGATCAAAGGCAGTGTAATGTGGGTATAATTGTTTATTAACATAGAGGTTTCTTATTTTTTCCTGACATTTTTTCGGAACAAGCATATCAATTTGTTGAAACTGCAGAAGGTTTCCTTAGTGTTATTACTGGAATGACGGGTAAATCACTTGCAAAATATTTGAAATTCTTGTAGCAATATTGTTAGAGACTGGGCTACCGGCGCCATAGGCATTTGGTTATGAATAACTTGTTCTGAGACGGACGCGCAGTAAAAAGGAACAATGAGATAAATAAAATAAAGGAAGGAAGGAAGGAAGGAAGAAAGGAAGGACGGAAGAAAGGAAGAAAGGAATGAAGTAAAGAAGGAAAGAAAGAAAGAAAGAAAGAAATGGGGAGGATGAGGAAAATGAGGGCAAGGGGAAGGAAGGAAAGGAAGGAAGGAAGAAAGGAGGGAAGGAAAGAAGGAAGGATAGAAAGAAAGAAATGGGGAGTATGAGAGAAATGAGGGTAAGGGGAAGGAAGGAAAGGAAGGAAGGAAGGAAGGAAGGAAGGAAGGAAAGAAAGAAAGAAAGAAAGAAATGGGAAAGATGAGAGAAATGAGGGAAAGGGGAAGGAAGTAAGGAAGTAAGGAAGGAAGGAAGGAAGGAAGGAAAGAAAGAAAGAAAGAAAGAAATGGGAAAGATGAGAGAAATGAGGGTAAGGGGAAGGAAGGAAGGAAGGAAGGAAGGCTTTAGAGGGTGACAGAAATGAGGGTAAACATTGGCAAGAAAAACGGAGATGGATACTAAAAAGTAAATCAGCCTCGAGCTGTTCCTTTTTCCCTTGAAATTCCATCTACGAACCCTTGATTCTTTACCCTCTACACGTCTTTCTTTTGTGTTTGAATCTCCACTTTACCCTATCCTACATTATGCCGAGTTTTAACGATACATTGGACAAAAACGAAAATTGAAAACTTTGTGGGAAAAGAAGAAAATGCTGGTAACCAGCATTTTCTCCTTTTCCCTAAAAGTTTTCAATCCTATCAAATACAAATTAAATTACATTTTAGCCATTTGTGATTTGCCGTTGGCAAATGCTTTCATTTCGAATGGGTATAAAACTTTGGTTTTTTTTGGAAGAAAGTTATCGAAAAGATTACATGTCTTTCGCCTGAGCAAAGAGTTGCTCACAAATTACTTGATAATTTTGATCAAGTTTTGATTTATTACCGTTCGTAAATTCATAAATAACGTTAGTACTCGTAACGTTACTTAGTTCACCATTGGTATGGTTTGCCTTTCAATACTATACGTAGTAAACTTCATTCATAGGAGTATAAATTTACGAGATCTGCAAAAAACATTCAGGCACCTAAACCATGAAATGAATTCGAGGAACCCCGTGCTTATTTCAAAATGACAGCGAATACCTCTTTTTCAACCCTTGGATCGCCAAGTGGAACTCCTGCAACCGGAGATAATTGTACAAGATCTGCAAAACCATTCTGGCCCCTAAACCATGAAATGAATTCGGGGAACCCCGTCTTTATTCCAAATGGCAACCAATACATGTACTTGTTTTTAACTCTTGAATTAAATGTAACGCAATTTATGAATTGAATTGGTCATTAAAAGAGTAGAAAACGTTGTGGGTAGATGAGAAAATGTTGGTACCAGCATGTGCTCCTTTTTCTGGGGGTGGTTACAGCTCATGACTGCGTGGTAAAGGGTTAACCCTTCGACCGTTAAGTGAGACTAAAGGCGAAATAATCAAAGTTGACTTGTATATCCAAACGGTTTGTTTTTCCGGTGATATCACTGAGACCAAGGGTCTATTGTACAGGCTTCTATTAGGTAAGTATGAGACTCAAAGGCCCTAAATCTGCTACCAAAAAACTACAGCGCGACACGACTGGTTTTCCAAGCTTTCCATTATTATTATGCCCCCGCAAAACGAATGTTTTCGGGGGTATACTCTCATCGGCCTGTCTGTCTGTGTGTCCGTCCTTGTGTACATCCGTACGTGAGTCCGTCTGTGTACAAAATACTAGTAATTTTGTGTCGCAAACTTCTCCTACAGTTTTCCTTCAATTAACGTACACATATACTGATCATATATTGAAGGTTTGCAAGACGCAATTCTCAAGTGTCAATTCTTCCTGGTTGAGGAATTATCTCTCTTTCAGCTTTACACTTTTTTTTCTGTCAAAGTGCTGGCGGCGGTATTAAGTCTCAGTCAATGACAGTTCTACTTTTTCCTACCAAGGGTGTCGGATTCGAATCCTATGACGTGGTGGGGGAGGGGGGGGTCAAAATTTTGAGCAACACATATCATGGTGCGAGTAGTAGTACAATGTCGGAAATGTTTGATAGAGTTTATTTAAGGAATGAAGTCATGGAGGTATGAAAAAACAAAACCCTAATCACACTGTATGAAACCGCTTCGCGGTTTCATACAAAAGTGTGATTAGGTTTTTTTTCATACCTCCAAGAAAAAATAAAATTCTCTTCATTCCTTATAATTTACTATTACAGACAATATCCCCCTGCAGAAATAATTCAAACTGTATTCATTTTCTTTAATTTTAAATCTAACGTTGGAGTTTTTAAAGTTCCTTCCACTATATTTGTAAGGCACAAGAATGTAACAAGGAAGCAGTTTTCAGATCCCCTATACTGAAAATTAACCAATAGAATGAAAGTAAAGGAGCAAAGCAGTGTGTAGGACCCGCAAAAGTAAAAGTAGTTCCGGCTCTGCTGAAAGATTGTTTTCATGGAGCTATGAAAAAACTTTTTCAGCCAATCAGAACTCGCCAATTTGCATGAAAACAACTGATATTAAATTATAAGAATATGGTTGACATGTGATGTAAGATAAATAGGTTTGATGTTTAAAAAAAAAAATGAAGCATGTTCTGGCAAAGTGGGAGCCTAATACATTTCTGTGATGAAATACGACACCAGATATTTCATCACGGAATTATGGGTCCATTTTGTCCAAAACCCGCCTGAATCGTGAGGTAGACTGGTCTTTTTCAAAATGCAGAAAACTGACCTATAGCAAAATGTTTCGGCTAAATCTGTGAAAAGTGTCTGTGAAAAGTACCGATCCAGGTCAGCCGGCTGACCTGGATCGGTACTTTTCACAGATGCATTGAGCCAGCTTTTCAAACAGTATGGCCCTAACAAACGTCAAGTCAGTGTGGGAATCCTAATCAAAGTGAAGGCTGGTTGCGGTTAGCATTTACGTTAAAAATAAACAGAGTAAAGTTATCACTTACGGGTCAGGAATAGAAGCCTTTTGAAAACATAGTGGGAAAAGGAGAAAATGCTGGTAACCAGCATTTTCTCCTTTTCCCACAATGTTTTCTACCCTATAATATAGAAAAATAATCTTTTTAGCAACTGTTAATTTGACATCTGCAAAATGCTTTCAATTTGGTCTGGTCCAAAATTTGCCGTTTGGGAAAGGGTTAAAAAATGTAAATTAAAAACACGAAACATCAATATTAGTTCAGATTTCTAACATGTAAACAGGAGTAAAAAGGGGAAAACATCGTGACAATAGGAGATATTGCTTGTAACACGCAATTTCTCCTGCTTCTACAATGTTTTCGAAATGGTTTGCTGCCAGAAACAGGAAAATCATCTGCAGAAAGAATTAAGTTAAGAATAAAGCAGGACAAGACGAATTTTTGTGTGAGTGATTGATGCTTCAGTAAAAAAACAGTCTCACATTTTTTCTCGTTCAGTAACGTTACGGATGCTGTTCGCGCGAGATTTCAATCGGAATACCAGATTTTAAATTACCTAAGCTTGATAATAACGCTCAAAAAAAGATCACGTGATTATGAGTAATATATAGGCCTTCTTGGGGACATTTCCCTTTTGCGTATTATGTATACTCCTTTCAAATACTTCGATTTAATTTATGTAATATCTTGTGTTCATTCACGTTTTGTAAACTATATACATAGAGCATATTTGTTTTATTCGGTGAAAGAACAAACATTCTATTTTTTATTTATTTATGATTTTAACCCTCTCTGGTAGGAACTTCGTCAATACCCAGTAGTTCTTTTCAGTTTTCCCCGCGGCGTAACCTCTCCGCATACTAACGCATTATATTATTACGCCAAGCTCTAGAAATGTACGGTGAATGACGTCATATTTCCATCTGGTTGTGAGTGACACGCATTTTACCTATGTAACTAGAATATAAAATCAATCTTTTCACTGTTCGTACCCGTAGAATATCGAAACATATTTTCACTGCTATTTCTTGGTATCCTACCGGAAAGCATGAAATAAGTTATTCTATTTATCTTATTGACCTTGTTCTTCAAAATTCAAGAATCTGATCCTGGCATTGACCTAACATTAGGATAGTATGCTCGCAGTTAGACAATCAAAAATGATACCGTTTCATCACATGATCTTCCCTGTTTTAAGTTTAACCCATTACCACACAATCCCTACTTTTGACGCCCCTGAGAAAGAAGCCTTTTGAAAACACTGTAGGAAAAGGAGAAAATGCTGGTAACCAGCATTTTCTCCTTTTCCCACAGTGTTTTCTACCATTCCCAGAACAAATTAAAACTTTTCAGTCACTTTTATTTTGTCGTCTGCAAATGCTTTCAATTTGGACCAGTCTAAAATTTTCTCGTGTGGTAATGGGTTAATGTAGGAACAACCAGTACAAGTTTTCTTATCTTACATACATTTTACACAAGCACTGCGTAACATGTGTGACGTCATTTTACAGTTCTTTCACAGATGTGGATGAGTTCTGTAAATCGAAAATATCACGTGTGCACGCATATGTATGATTTTCTATATTCTGACTTACAACTAAAGAGATTTCGTCATGTGATAAGTAGAATCTGTCATACATTGGCTTTTTGATAGAATATTTTATTGAACTGATTGGCATTGGATTGATTTGTAACATTTTTGTCGTCTCTTTTAATAATCATAAAAATCGCAAAACATCACAAGAAGCAAAATACAGTGCAACTTTATCATTCAAAACGTCAATATCTTTTTCTTTTTGTTTCTTTATTTGTAATAGATTATAAAAATGTTACTAGTACCAGTATCTGATTTATACCAACTGAAAAGATAGCTATTTCTTTTTTTCATGCTTTCGAAAAATGGTTTCACTGTTATTTCTCCGTATCCTAGGATATCGAGAAATAACAGTGAAACCATTTTTCGATATTCCACGGGTGCGACCAGTGAAAATACCAATTTTTATTTTCTACTACTTACCTAGGTAAATTGCTCGTGACTCACAAACAGATGGAAATATGACGTCATTTACCTTACATTTCTCGCGCTTGACGTAATATTGTAATGCGTTGCTATGCAGGAGGAGTATGGGATAACTGAAAAGAACTGTACTGCGCCACTTGTGAAAATATTACCGATGGTGTTCATGAAATGAAATAAATTTCGATCTTTCACCGAAAAAAAAAAAAAGACAAATATCCTCTATAAATCATTTCTTCATATTTAGTATAATGAAAAATAATAGTGACTGATATTCACATTCCCATTACACTTTTTACCGAGGTTTTGAAAACAATGGTAATGTGCTTTGAGATATAACTGAAGCAACCAGAAATGAATCCCGACAGAGAAGTATGAAAGTTAACTCGGTTTTAAAATATAATAAGCAACAGTCGGCCTTGCGCATCGTTGACTACCCATACAGTTGTTCTGAACAGCTGTTAAAGTAGGTAAAAACTTCAAACAGGTCACGTGGGTTCTACGAAAACTGCTCTTGGTCGTCACTTGACTCAGTAACAAACGACAAGACTTGGCCAAATATAAAAGCTTTTTTTTTTCAAATTTAGATTTAAATGCTGTTAAAGTGGTCAACTTTAGGGTATAAAACATTGTTGGAAAAAGGAAAAAAATGGTGGTTACTGGTGTTGTTTCTATTGTTTCTTCATAATGATATCAAAATCATTTTTTTTTTCAGTCTTTAAAATTCAGGTTTGGATAGGTCCTTTAAACAGCATTTTTCTTTATTTCGGAAAAGAGCAATGCTGTTGTGAAAAATACACCTGTTCATCAAATCCAAAGATCGCATGTTAGTAAGACATAGCTGCATTGACTCTATACCAAATAATTCTAAATGTCTCCGACCCTGAGGATCTTTTTCCTTTTTTTTTAAAGAATGTTGGAAAAGGACCCAATGCTGATGATAAGCACTGCGGTGATAGTGGTGAATAACAATGTTTTCTACCCTTTTAAAGCAAATCCTAAAACAGTTGCTATGGATTTGGGTAAGTTCAAAACTATATCTTTTGATAACGATTATTTGATTGATTGCATGGAGTTTAACGCCGTTTTCAACATTGTTTCAGCTATATAGTGGCAGCCAATGACTGATCCATGCTGACTTACTGAGGTTTCTTGTACCAGTAATCCGCACAATATTCTTCCAAGCTACTGGCTGCTTTCCCGTATTACCATCGTTGAAACAATGGCCAGTGCAGAGAGAGAGAAATGAATCCTGCCCCAATGACTATCATCAATTCTCGGCAGGAAATTGGCCGAGCCAGGCATCGATCGAACCAACCACCCCTTGTTCTCAAGTCCTGTGTGCTTTCGTCTGAGCTATTTGGAATCGGGGGCTCGAAAAAGAATTAAACAGGTAAATTAACTCTTTGCCAAACGACAAAATTTAAGACTGGTCCAAATTGAAAGCACTTCCAGACGACAAAATAAACATAACTCAGAATTTGAAATTTGTTTACAGCAGGGTAGAAAACATTGTTAGAAAAGGAGAAAATGCTGGTTACCAGCATTTTCTCCTTTTCCCACAATGTTTTTTAAAGGCTTCTATCTCAGGGTCGTAAAAACCAGGGATTGTTTGATAAAGGGTTAGACTACATGCTCTCGACGGAGTGCTAGAGTATTCAATCAGCCATGACCCTCGTTTTCAAAGGGCATTTGCTGCATTTGTGAATTGTGTGTGTGGAGGGGTTGGGGGTGGGGGGATGGGGATTAATAAGTTAAAATAAATAATAAATTAAGCCATCTTATTTTTCAACCTAAAAACGAAAAAACATAAGCAATGTATTTGGAATCTTCAATCAGAAAAACGTATTTAGATTTATCATTTTTCCACGGTTCGTCATAAAGTTTTCACACCTCTTGAAGTCAAGTCATGTTCTGGCAAAATTGGTTTCATATATCCCCCTGGTCCGTGATCCATCATATCAAGCAAGCCATCATTATACTTATGGACCTAAAACAGCCATTTTCTATAAAAAATCGACTGAATCTTAAGGTAGTACCATTCTAATGGGAAACACCTATTTGTACTATAATACTGTACTAAAAAAGTTGGTATGATTGAAAATGAGTATTGTTGTACTCCTGTGACCGAGCCACTTTTTCTATTTCCTCCGTCTTAGAATTATCATTTATAAATCTAGGACCACTCTATTCTCTTTACAAAGGGAGACAATAATTACTCCCTTTTCTGAAAACTAACAAAAGTATCAACAAATAATTTCAAGATGGACATCAAAGGAATTTCCGATCGGTCAGAAATGTGCAAAAATATTATATTGGTACAAATCCTTATTTATCAACTAATAAGAAATTTTATTCCATGTTACACTAGAAGCGTTCGGATGGTAATACCTTTGACATACAGAAAATTGACCGATATTAAAAAGATTCGATTCAGATCAGCCTGCAGGCTGACCTGTGTCGATACTTTTTGCAGCTACCTGAAACCCCTTCTTACAGTATCACTCAATTTTCCTTTCTTTTTCACGGTCCGTCGTAAAGTTTTCAAGTCACACCTCTACTTGAAAGTATATTTTTCACCTCTCACAGGTTATGGGCATAAAACGTGCCCAGGAAAAAAATAACCACAATCTTAAAATTTACGACTCCCATTTCTTATTTTCTCAAGCGATTGAAAGCCAGACGTGTCGAGTTCTTCAGCTGTCACTGATGTCATTTCCGGAAACAACTTTTCGAGTGCTTCTGTTTTTATCGTTTATCCCTTTACTAAACTATCCGATGGTTTTTAGAAGTTTAACCTTTTCAGTGTTACTGGCGAAATAAGGGGTATCTTTGAACGATATAGACTGCACAGAACAAGCAGTCTGATTTTTGGAGTATATTGACTGCTGGTGTATTCAGTCCCATAGTATAGAACTCTTTCTGACCTCTGGAGGATTTTATTTCTATCTATTTACATTTGACCTGCTAAAGAACTGGTATGAAACTTTAAAAGCCGATAAAAAAGCCAAACTTTGCTATTTCGAAATTATTTTACTTTTTTTTTGGCGGGGGTAAGGGGTCACGGAAATATCTTTCTATCGGACAGTGTAGATCCAAGATCAGACTGCACGTTTAGTGCAGTCTGATCTTGATCTACACTGTCTGCAAAAGAGTCTTGAATCACGTAGAGCAGCATAAAGGTAAAAGTGAGGCCGAGGCATCGGCACTAAAAGAATAAAGGAAATGGTTCATAGAGCATGGTGAGTAGAGTGAAAAAAATTAGGGTCTTTTCACCCATTAGAGAATGGTTGATGAATACAACCTCTGGTAAACAATACATGCTCCTATTCCAACGTTGTGTAAAGCAAATCCCTTGTAATGGGGGCCATTCCTTTCAGATAAAATTATCTCCCTTGTCAGATAAAGACTCAAGGTAACCTAATGACACAGTTGTCCTTTGTCCAGCTGACTCCTTTGTTTTTATCCTTGGGTCCCTTGGTGATGTTGCGATAATCATAACGATGATTTATGATGTATGTTTAGGGTCCACATGTAATTTAAATCAAATTATTTTCATCATCAGGAACTCCATACATATCTGTTTGTATAACAGTCTAACTATAGATTTACTTGAAATATTGTCTCTGGAAAATATCTGTTCAGTGCAAGAAAATCAAGGATAAAATCCAAGTAATTCCCTTGTTAGGACCAATGTATTATTGGAGTAGAATCAAGGGAAATAAGTGAATAATGGTCCTCATTTAGTAGGTAGCGCGCAGGAACTGCGGCAGGGGTCGTGGGTTTGATCCCTTGCTCAGCTAATATCTTACCAGGGTTGATGATAGTCGTTATTGCGACAGGATACATTCCTCTCCCACCGCTGACCATTGTTTCGACGATGGTTATGTGGGAAATCAGCCAGTGGCTTAGAAAGAAAATTGAACGGATTACAGGTAAAAGAGATTCTAGGAAGGCAAGGATGGATGCGCTGCTCGCTGCGATATAACTGAAATGATGTCGAAAACGGCGTAAAACACCAAACTTATCAGTCAACAAACCAACGATGTGTAAGGCTTGGCCACACTGAAAGTATTTCTGTCTACTGTTATGTACACGCAATAAATGAAATGACTGACTTGAACAATACATGTGAACCGCAACAAAATTATTCATCAATTTTCTTTACCAAGGCCACAGAATATGAGAGAAAACCAGAAAGGCTTACTCTTTGAAAACGCGTACAATTCCACACACAAAAAAAGTTTTCGTCTTTTATAGTTTACAAATTAATATACGATGTCGAACATTCCCTGGGTCTGAAAGTCGAAGCTACACGTCGGTCATAATTCAACAGCAGTTAATGGTCGGTATCGATCAAAAATCTGATTAAACGTTTTATGCAGTCTGATCACGTTCTATGTCGTCTGCAAAAAGCCTCGTCGCAGCCAGTGGCCCTGAATATGAAGTTTTCCTACTCGTGTTATGGGCGAGAGTAAAATGCATATGGAGTAGCGTATTTATTCAACACCCTTGGTGCAGTTAATGATCACTTCAAGGCCCATTAACATCAAGTTTTCTGATGTTGGGCTCGCTTCTGTTAGCCTCAGTCTCTGGATGGCTAGTCACAAGTCACGCACGCTTGTCAAAACTTGGGACCGATCCCACTGGGCAGTTGAGGTCAGTCGTCCAGTCAAATTGACCCTTACCCTTACACAGACATATTTTCCGAAATGTTTTATCATTATCACTTTCTCCTTTTGCAATTTGTATACGTGTACGATATGAAATGCATATTGTCGGTTTACTTCAAAAACCACGTAAGTACAGCTTCAAACAAGCTGTAGTTACGAGTTTTTTTAAGTAAACCGACGATATGCATGCGTAAGTATTGAATAAAATCTTTAAACTTTTAAGCTGATAGTAAAAGCCCAAACTTTGCTATTTCAAAGATATTAGATATCCCCATATCGGACGGTGTAGATTCAAGATCAGACTGCACGTTCTGTGCAGTCTGATCTTGATCTACACTGTTCGCAAAAGGTCCTTGAGTGACGCTCAGCATCCAAAAAGTTAAGTTTAAAGACTTATGCTGAAAAGACTAAGTATAAAAGTACTTTTTAACAATTAAACTGCGGAAAAAAGGAAAAGAAATATTCCATTCAATAGTAAAAATCCAAATATTGCGATTTCAAAGTTTATTTCATCGGAAAGAAATACCCGTATCGGAAAGTATATAGCTAAGATCAGGCTGCACGTTTTCTTCAGTCTGATCTTGATAAACAGTGTCCCGAAAAACGCACCGAGTTGCACTTATGAGCCCTTAGGTGAACCCTTTACAGGAAGACAAAATTTTAGACTGGGCCAATTTGAAAGCACTAGCAGACCACAAATTTAAAGTGACTCTAGAATTAAAATTTGTATTGGGAAGGGTGTAAAACATTGTGGGAAAAGAAGAAAATGCTGGTTACCAGCATTTTCTTCTTTTCCCACAGTGTTTTCAGAAAACTTCTTTTTCAGGGTCGTGAAAACCAGGGATTGCTCTGGAAAGGGTTAATGTACTTCTTTCATAGTGCCCTAAAAAGTTGCAAATAGATATTCCTTTCTTAAAACTTACCTGTTCCGTTGAGTTAGATTTTACACCTTTTTTACTGCATTTATAGTACTTGAAAAGCTCACTTTCTTTCTGTCTTTACCGGGTTGCATAATCACTAGGCTGTGGATCTGCAGTGACTGGCCAAAGGAAATTGTCACGTGACGATCGATACTGTAGGAATCGAGCTAGGGTTTTTTTTTTTTTATTTATTTAATGATTATTCCACCGCATTTACCATTTTATTTTTGAAAGGACTCCATCATAAAATATAAGATGAACTGATTAGGGTTTTAAAGGTGGCCCTTCAGATCTTGGGACGAAAATTTGACAAGAATACAAAAATATCATCCTTTTACTTCCTAAGTCTTATAGTTTTCATTCATAAAGCCCCAGTAATCAAAAACTATCCGACAACAAGAGAAATTAGAAATTTACTAAGGCCCAAGTCGACACCGACGGGAAACGCGGTCTATTTTTACATGAGCAACTCGCTTATCTACGTACCGGAAATATACAGACGAAGCTTCAAACATAGTGTCCGAAGAAGAAATAATGGAAAATAATTACATGTTTGTTATGTAGTGGAATTTCAGCGTCGTTAGTCACGTGCCGGTCACTTATGTCTGTGATTTTCTAAATTTGACAGTAACACAACTTCTGATTGGCTAAACCAAATGGTTTAGCCAATCAGAAGTTGTGTTACTGTCAAATTCAGAAAATTGTGGACAATAAGACTGAAAATATTCTTTACAAATGGTTGGTGAATATGCACCCTGCAGTAATAATTGAACTTGGCCTCCATGCAGGCGAAGATCGAAGACAGAAGTTTCAATGACCGTGTACATGTTTTCATCAAGACGTTTAATTAGTTTTCCACGTGGGCCCACTTGGGTCAGGGCTATTAATGTACACTTAACTGGAAAGCCTAGAACGACTGGTCGTTAAGGTTTGACAGTCCGACCCTAGAACAATCCTTTGATGTCCTAATTCAGAATAATTGTCCGAAATTTCGTTATCTATAAGATACTCAAGTTTCGTCTCAAATGACCGGATAATTTTCTGGTAGCAAAGCATTTCTTCTTAACGTCAGGCGGTCTTTACCAATCCTTCCCCTGGCCAGGTGGTGTCTTTAAACCTTTACAATGAACTTCCAAACGTTTAACAACCCTCACGAAGACAGTCTTTGAAAAAAAAAAACGCAAAAAGTAGGGGAAAAAAGAAGATAATACTGTTAGCCAGCATGGTCTCGTTTTCCCACTATGTTTTAAACTCTTTCGAAAGTACATCGCATTATTTAACCCTTTACCCCATAAGGCATTTCAATGATATCTCTAATTGACCCTTAATCACAGCAAGGATGAAAGCGTTTCCTATGTGTATGTGACACCTTTTGATGGCATAGAAAAAATTGTGACAAAAGGTGAAATTGCTCGTCACGAGCAATTTCACCTTTTGCCACAATGTTTTCCAAAGGCTCCTACAAGCAATGCGTAGAAATGAGTATCTATGGAGTAAAGGGTTAAGCAACATAATTTATCGACCTTGCCTTTAATTATCCCTGAGATAATTCTGTTCGGTACCAGCTAGACAGGTAGTAGTAAAAAGAAATTTTAGGGTTAGAATAAGAACTATGCTTCGCAAGAATAGATCACACAAACTGTTAGACGATTTACCTCATCAAGCATTAGTCCTCTTTCGTCGTTCCTCGTGAATGTGGCCGTACCCATTTATCAAATTTGATGAAAAGCCTAAGAAGTATAATTGTACTTTCTGCACGGATGTCCTGGTATGTTTCTTTTGGCAGAACCTCGTAGTAGGTTCCTCCTTGTAAAGCCTAATGGGTACTTTCCTCTTTATAGAACCTTACAGAACGTATCACTTGGCATAGCCCCGTGGCTACGCTCCTCTTGGCAGAACTTATGGCTACGCTTCTCTTTGCATGGGTATCCTTATAGGCTCCTCTTTGCAGAGCTTCATGGCTAAGTTCCTCTTTGCAGAGCCTCATCGGCACATTCCTCTTTGCACAGGTGTCCTGATATGCTCCTCTTCGAAGAGCCTTATGTCTACATTCCTCTTTACAGAACCTCGTGGTTACTTTCCCCTTTTCAGAGTCTCATTGCTACGTTCATCTTTACAGAGCCACATGGGCGCATTCCTCTTTGCACAGGGCTTGTATTCGCCTACTATTCTTGAAAATACTCTGAGTCTTTATTCTCCAAGGTTTTCTAAATTTGTGGGTAATACAACTTCTGATTGGCTAAACCATTGGTTTAGCCAATCAGAGGTTGTTTTACTTACAAATGTATAAAATTCTGGAGAATAAGACAAAGAGCGTCCTCTTATGCTCATCTTTGCAGAACCTTTTGGCTACGTTCCCCTTCACAGAATCTCATGGGCGCATTTATTTTTGCACAGATGTCCTCTTATGTTCCTCTTTGCAGAGCCTTTTGGCTACGTTCCTCTTTGCATAGTCTCGAGGGCATATTTCTCTTTGCACAGGTCTCCTGATTTGCTCTTCACTGCAGAGCCTCGTGGCTTAAGGTGGATTTGTTACTTTAGACCAATTTTACTTCTATTAGCAGACTTGACAAATATTCCTAAATCCGAAGTTGACGTAAATTTTCACACTCAAATGGGCAAAATAGTGCACTTAAGTCTATGAAAAACAATAAAACCATACTTTTGCTGAGCTGAGTCTGAAAACGCTGATTCGGCCTAGGATTTAAGAATGTTTCTAAAGTTTGCTTATGTTAGTGAAATGCGTCTGAAATTACAGACTCAGGTCGAAAAATGGGTCTCATCGCACACTTGAACAAAATAAAAGACTCAAGTTTTTTTTTTTTTGTGAAACCGGCACTTGGTATCCTTGTCGGTTTACTTCAAAAACCTCGTAACTACAGCTTGTTTCAAGAAGTAGTTACGAGGTTTTTGAAGTAAGCCTACGATGTGCTCCTCTGTGTTGAACCTTAGGTATGTTCAAAGTATGTTTTTCTTTGCAGAGACTCATTGCTACACTCCTTTTTACCAAGTTTGTCCTCATGTGCCTTTCCTCACACAACCTCATAGTATGTTCCACTTTGCAGAGCGTGGCTACGTTCCACTTTACAGAGCGTGGCTACGTTCCATTTTGCAGAGCGTGGCTACGTTCCACTTTACAGAGCCTGGCTACGTTCCACTTTGCAGAACCTGACTACGTTCCACTTTGCAGAGCCTGGCTACGTTCCACTTTGCAGAGCCTGGCTACGTTCCACTTTGCAAAGCCTGGCTACGTTCTACTTTACGGAGCCTGGCTACGTTCCACTTTGCAGAGCCTGGCTACGTTCCAATTTGCAGGGTCTGGTTACGTTCCACTGTGCAGCTCATGGTTACATTCTGTTTTCAAAGTGTTCCGTTAATCAACGCATTACCACACAATCCCTGCTTTTGACGACCCTGAGAAAGAGGCCTGCAGAAAACATTGTGGGAAAAGGAGAAAATGCTGGTAACCAGCATTTTCTCCTTTTCCCACAATGTATTCTACCCTTCACAAAAAGCAATTTCAAATTTGCAGTCACTTTTATTTTGTCATCTGCAAATGCTTTCGATTCGGACAAGCCGAAAATATTGTCGTTTGGTAGAGAGTTAACATATAGTAGCAGAACATGCTGTCTGATCTTGAAACTACACTGTGTGGTAAAGAGATGTAAAATTGTCCCCTCCAAATACCTTTGGAATGGCTCATTTTTTTTTACAATTGGCTTTAAAGTTTCATTTTACTTATTCAAGGGTGTAACGGGTTAAAAGAAGGGAAACAGACAAGAAAGGAGGGACTCCATTTCTCAAACCCATCCAATCTTTAGGGATCAGATCATGCTTAATTTCCCCACCCCCAGCTAGCAGTGAACTCTTTACCAAACGACAAAATCTTAGACGAGTTCAAATTCAAAGCATTTGCAGACGACAAAATAAATGTGGCTCGAAAATTGAAATTTGTTTTGGGGAATGGTAGAAAACATTGTGGGAAAAAAGGAGAAAATGCTGTTACCAGCATTTTCTCTTTTTTTCCACAATGTTTTCAAAAGATTTCTATCTCAGGGTAGTTAACAGTTGGGATTGTTTTGGAAGAATAAACCCTTTAGCTGAAAATTACCACTTTATGCACACGTCAGACATTGAAGAAAGGGCAGGCTGACCTTGAATCTACAATGTTCAATATAGTCAGATATTTTCTCGTTAAAATAAAGCAACAAATACTTAACAAAGACCTGTGAAATCGCAACCTTTTGGACCTCTGATATTGTCCGAATCGTTTTATGCAAGTTATTTGGCAGTCTAAGTGTTACAAATACCGTTCTGAAATTTTTGCTACAGATCCTAGTTGTTCCCAAGCTTATGAAGGATTACTCGCGAAAATACTCGATGCTTTTATGCCGGTTTATGTGGAATTTACCGGAGTTTAGGTACCGAGAAGACAATTTACCTATTACTGCACAATTACGACGAGCGCCCCCATTTGTGCATGTAGCTTTTGAAACATTTCGGGGGTGGAAGTAGCTGCTAGTTACATCGCTGTTGCTGCTTTTGCCACTGATTTTTTACCGCTAGACTGCAGAGAGCGAATTACTGACCTTTTGCAGACCGTGTAGACCTTAGATCAGATTGCATAAAACGTGGAGTCTGATCTTAGATGTTAACCTCTTGGCTGCTATGAGCGACTAACAGACATTTTTCGGACAGTGTAGATCCAAGATCAGACTGTGCAGAACGTGCAGTATGATCTTTGATCTTATCCCGTAGGCTGCTTAGCATGACTCAATGGCATTTAACGGACAGTGCAGATCAAGATCAGACTGTGCAGAACGTGAAATATGATCTTTGATCTGATTTCCTAGTCTGCTTAGCGTGACTCACTGACCTTTTGCGGACAGTGTAGATCAAGATCAGACTGCACAGAACGTGCAGTCTGATCTTGGATCCACACTGTCCGATAACAAGATATTCATTCTATAAAAAAAAAACTGAAATATCGGTATTCGAGTTTTTACTTTCGGCTTGAAAGTTTGATAAATTTAATCTATGTCACAGGATGATTGTTAACACATAAAAATGGATATTTTCACTGGTCGTACCCGTGGAATATCGAAAAATATTTTCACCGTTATTTCTTGATAATCTACTGGAAAGCATGAAATATACATCCATAACCACGTGATGTCTAGCTTGGTATAATGCATCACGGATATGCTTTAAATCTTCATTTAACCCTTTACCACACAATCCCTATTTTGACGACCCTGAAAAAGAATCCTTCAGAAAAAATTGTGCTAAAAGGAGAAAATGCTGGTAACCAGTATTTTCTCCTTTTCCCACAATGTTTTCTACCCTTCACAAAACAAATTTCAAATTTCAGTCACTTTTATTTTGTCGTCTGCAAATGCTTTGGATTTGGTCAAGTCAAAAATGTTGTCGTTTGGTAATGAGTTAACAGATTGGAATATTTGAAAGATATCAAAAAGTCCTTGATTTACCACTAAAGGTCTACATAAACTCTTTACCAAACGTCAAAAAATGTAGACTTGTCCAAAAAGGAAGCATTTGCAGACGACAACATAAATTCGGGTCAAAAATTGAAATTCTAGGAGACTGCGGCATGTTTGAAAGATACAAAAAAGCCCTTGATTTGCCACTAAAGGTCTACCCCTTGACTCATTAACTCTTTACCAGAAAACAAAATTGTAGACTTGTCCAAATTGAAAGCATTTGCAGACGACAACATAAATTTGGCTAAAAAAAGGAATTTGTTTTGGGTAAGGTAGAAAACGTTGTAGGAAAAGGAGAAAATGCTGGTTACCAGCATTTTCTCCTTCCCCTACAATGTTTTCAAAAGGTTTCTCTCTGAGGGTTGTTAAAAGTCGGGATTGGTCAAAGACAGTAAATTCCGCACCATTTTTTATGTTTTAACCCTTTACCCCATAATGCATTTCTATGGTATTTCTAATTGACCATAAATAACAGCAAGGATGAAGCTGTTTCTTATGTGTATATGACACCTTTTGATAGCATAGAAAACATTGTGACCAAAGGTGAAATTGCTCGTCACGAGCAATTTCACCTTTTGCCACAATGTTTTCCAAAGACTCCTACAAGCAATGTGTAGAAATGAGTATCTATGGAGTAAAGGGTTAAAAAACACAGTGATATGACCTTTTTTTTTTTTACTTTCTGTTACACAGCAATATTGATCAAGAAACAGACACGACCCAAAGCAGGCATCAACTTTGCGACCAAGACTCTCAGCATGGCCCTATTCGGTTAGTGCCATACCCTTCTCTCCTTTCACTCCTTAGCACATGACAATTTTTTGCCTGGTCCATATTCAAAGTACATGTATTTTCTTCAAATCATTTTCACTAGTATTCACAGAGTAAATTGAAACCAGAATACATCCGCAGTGATCGCGAAACATACACGACAAGAAGCAGGAAATGTCTTTGTCGTTGTCTGCGCATGTCATATTCCTCGAAGATTCGACCTGTCTGCTATGACGCATCACTCCGCCCATTATTGGGGAGGGTGCAGTAATATTTGCGCTATAAAGTACCAAATGGAGAAAATGGCTTGTATCAATACGTTTGAGGCGAAATCAGGCATGTATTAGCTCAACATTTCCCTAAACTGCTGATCATAGCTGAATGAATCTCATTGGGTAGCGTTTTATTGAGTAAAAACTTATTTTAGTTTGAAATTCAAAATAACGTTTGTCGCCTAGAAAAGTAGCCCAGTTCCGTACCCAGAATGTCCAAATTAGATAGATTTGTATTTGTAAAATGCCAACTAGCGGGAGATAATGACATCTTTGTGACAAGGGGCCAAAGCATTTTGAACATTTTCTTTTTGATATCACATACCCTTCTCTCCTTTGACTCTTTACCACTCGACAAAATTTTGGACTGGTCCAAATTCAAAGTATTTGCAGAGAACATATTATATTTTGTTCAGATGACAGGATTAATCTCTGAACGCCGCGGGTTAGAAAACATTATGGAAAAAGAAGAAAATGTGTTCGGTGCCGTCTGATATCTATCTGTACTGTCCGTAAAAGGTCAGAGGGACACGCTCAGCAGCCTAAGGGTTAACTGGGAAGAATCCGCGGAAAAAAATAGTCCGTCGCTTTTAAATAAACTCTTTGTCGGCAAGCAGTCTGTCTGAACCTTCTGACGAAATGGAAATTAAGGGATTAACTTTAATTTCAACCCGGATCCATGTTAAGGCCTCGGAGATTAAGTTTGTTTTCTTTCTTTTTTTCCCGAGTAACATTTTGAGAAATTCCTCAAATATTTTTTTCTCTACATTTCACCCACAATTCCTTGCTTTCAACTTGCAAAGATGCGCTTTAGTTTGAAGTTTGACTGCTGTGACGTCAAACTTGGTGAATGGGTCATTTCCTCGCTGACAAAGCTTTGAGTAATGATCTGTGTGAAAAGGTTGCTTAACTCTTTACCAAACGACAAAATTTTTGGCTTGTCCAAATTGGAATCATTTGCAGACCACATGATAACAGTGACTGAAAATTTGAAATTTGTTTTGTGAAGGGTAGAAAACATTATGGAAAAAGGAGAAAATGTTGGTAATCAGCATTTTCTCCTTTTCCCACAATGTTTTCTACCCTTCACAAAACAAATTTCAAATTCCCCAATATTGGGGAGGGTGTAGTAATTTGCGCTATAAAGTACCAAATGAAGAAAATGGCTTGTATCAATACGTTTGAGGAGAAATCAGGCCTGTTTTAGCTGGTAAATGATTACCAGCATTTTCTCCTTTCATTTTCCAACAATGTTTTCTAGAGGCTTCTTTCTCAGAGTCGTCAAAAGTAGGGATTGTGTGGTAATGGATTAATGCTTCTGAGATTTAAAGTCTCGATTCAGATCAGCTTGGTGCATGCAGTCCGAACAGGCTGAAATGACTTTTTTTGCAGTTAATGATTTTTGTGCATTTACAAAGGACCAGTGTACGGTTATATATCCATTTTGTCTAAATACCAGTTGGGTCATGGGTTAGATTGGTCCTTTATCGTGTTGTAAAAGTACCAATTAAAAACAGTTTTGACCAAGGTCAGTCTGCGAAGACTTTGCATGCTTTTATGATCCGATGCATTTTAAAGAGGCATTGAAGCACTTTTGTTTTTGACATAATATGACTTGCAACACGTGAAAAAGGTCACTCAGACATATGCATAAAGTGTCGTTTCGGATCAGCCTGCGCGGTCCGCGCAGGCTGATCCGAAACGACACTTTCCGTTTTTGTTGTATTTGTCGAAGACAATACCACTATGAGTTCAAATGAAATAAACCCAGTTAAACTCGTTATTTCTCAGGCAATCGAGTTCTTCGGTGGCATACAGATATGTAATTTGAAATGGCATTTTGAAATACATTGGGCGAGGCCATCGATCGTTTAGATATTTATTTTTGATTGAAAGTAGCCTCTCTCGCTCACAGCCTTTTATTGGCGCAATGATACAAATTTGCCTACTGACGCTGGGGTTTTTCGTTCCAAAACCAATTCGTTCCATGGCTTGTTCGTCCTATGATTGTGCGCTACTCCATTTGATTGCTCATAATTATTTATAGATCGAAGTAATTGATTATAATGTTGGAAATTAAATGTAAAAGGCTAAAGATATTTCAAAATTATAGTTTTAAGGTACATGAGTACTCTCCCTTCAACCGAAAAGGTATTCTTTTGCTTTTTAGCCAATATTTGAAAAATATGTTTCTTTTTCTTAAAACTATTGATTCCATGCAATGGATTTGACAAATACCACTTCAGCGTTCTCAACGTTTTGATTTATGTAATTTTTCTGTTTTGCACAAGTTTACTGTAGTACAAAATCTAATGTAGTCGTAAAGTGCTGTCTCGGATTAGCTTTACGCAAATGTCCGAATGTCCCTTTTCGCGTGTTGCAAGCCATTGACTCTGTCAGAAAAGAATAGAAGTAGATCTATAGTACTCAATAGAACACAAGTAAAAATAGTCGTGAAAAAAATGAATCAAATTATTACTTTATAATAACCCGTTACTCGAAAATGGACCATCTGGGAATTTCGTACATCGATAAGATGAAAACGGATCAAATATAGTGCAGGTCAATTTTAGTTGATAGTTCAAAAATGGTTGTATATAGTAAGGTAGAATGACCATTTTTCATACAGAAAATATCATAAAAGCGAAATGTGTCGTTCAAAAATGGTTGTATATAGTAATGTAGAATGACCACTTTTCATACAGAAAATATCATAAAAGCGAAATGTGTCGACCCTGGTCAGCCTGCGCAATCCGCGCAGTCTGACCAGGGTCAACACTTTTCGCAGTTCCCAGATGGTCCCTTTTTGCATGAAGGGTCATATATATAGTTATGAGCTGTGCTATTCTTTCACATGCTATGTTCTATAGCTCTTGACTTTGTGGACGCTAGAAGGTCACATTCTTGCATTATTTAGATGCAAATCTAACATACTGATAGGCCCGGACAGAAAATGTGTCATGTAACTTACAATGTTTGTCAGCTGATCCGATGTACACGCCACAACCAGCTGTTTGGACTAATTTGTGTATGTCCTGTCATAGAGCAACATACGGTACTGTACACAATACTTATAATGATTTATTGTAGGAATCTTCATAATTATTGCTATTTAAAACCATGAAGTTTAAACGTTTGTTCTAAATGGCATGGATTATAGACACCTTAAAGCTGGCTGATCTGGGTCTATACTTTTTGCAGATGCATTTTACATCCTTTTCGGGGAGCAGAGCTTAAATTGTATTTTCCAAAATCGAATTTGCTTTGACCACAAATTATCATAACTTGGTAACAGTATTTATTATATACCTAGCAGTGAAATCCTGGAATTTCCCAGTGTAATAAATTTTGATATCATCACTAGTGACGATATCAACTTTCACTTTCACTTCCTGCCGTAATTTAGGAACTTCTTTTTTTTCATTAAGCATTTATAGGTAGTGTTAATTGTAAGTTTTGTGAAGTCTCGTTTTGTTCTTTTGAATTATGTATTCATCTGCACTATGTCCCTTATTTCTTCTCTCTATCCAAAGTATTGATTTCGACTTTCAAACGAAAAATTAAAAATAATTATGTTAATAAGGTTTATTATATACCTAGCAGTGAAATCCTGGAATTTCCCAGTGTAATAAATTTTGATATCATCACTAGTGACGTTATCAACTTTCACTTTCACTTCCTGGCGTAATTTGGGAACTACTTTTTTTTCGGCAACAGTTTTTTCGACTTTCAAACGCAAAAATTACAAATAATGATGTTAATAAGGTATATATTAAATAGAATAATCAGCTGGTTATTTTTGATATGAAAAATATCTCACTCGGACGCGTCGTAAGGCGTTAAAAAAATCGTGCTGCGCACTCGTTTTTTCAACGCCTAACAACGCATCCTCGTGAGATATTTTTCATATAAAAAATAACCAGTTGATTATCCTCCATATATAATAAATAGGATATTCAACCGGTTATTTTTATTTGAAAAATATCTCACTCGGATGCGTCGTAAGGCGTTAAAAAAAAAAAACTCGTGCTGCGCACTCGTTTTTTCAACGCCTAACAATGCATCCTCGTGAGATATTTTTCATATAAAAAATAACTGGTTGATTATCCTCTATTTCCTAATTGTTTGACTGTTGAATTTTCTTACGGCGCCCCGTTAAGATTATTTCAGTTATATCTCGGTAAATAGTGCACCTTTCTATACGTTTCTGCAGTTTCTTTGTCAATTACTTTGCCCCATTTTCTTGCAAAGCAGCTGTATGCGCTTACACTAAACTATCGTCGAAATAAAGTTTTGCGGTGAAAGAGGAGTCTATACGGTCGTATTAGCACTAACCCTCGGAAACAAATTTCGAACGTGGGATTCAAACAGCCTGATCACCCTGATGAAAGCACTGTATGTTACAGACTACAAAACAGGGCTCTACAGCCTTTTCTAGCTGGTATCCCGTACAACAAAGCAATAAAATTGGCTGCTAATGAACAAAAAATCGTATCTTGATTAAAACTAATGACAAGTCTAAGGACACGTAACTACATAATTGGGATATGATCTGGTAAAAGAGGGTTTAATGCATCTCTTTGGTGATTTGATATACTTACCAAGTCAATGAATAATTATGGATGCTTGATATCTTTTTGCTTTGAAACTGTCGAATACAATATACAGTATACCGGCTCTTTGACATAGAGAAATTTAACAAGAGCAAAAATTGTCAAGTCAGGTCAGCCTGAGCGAATTGCGCAGGCTGACCTGAATTGACACTTTTTGCAGATGCTTTAAGTCCCCTTTTCACAGGGCATGGCTAATATTTTGTGAAGAGAACAACACTTCATTGGTTTAACTTCGTTTTGATGATATCTTAATGAATATGCACCGCTTGAAACATACAAAACAACCGGGCCCGTATTTATCAACCATTTCCAACATTCTCATTCTAATTGTCAAGAATTTTTTCAAAATTTCAAAGTAACAAAGTTTCGGATTGGCCAATGCAAATAGAAGCCAATCAGAAATAGCGTTACTTTTCTTAACCCAAAATAAGACATTGAATGCAATTTAGAACAGTTGCATGAATACAGGCCTGGCTAAAACCCTTCAACAATCTGTGTAGGTCTCATTATGTAGCTAATTTGTTAATTATCTCTGCTTATAAGCAGAATACACGCACGCATTCCAATCAAAACGCGCGGACTCTAGTCATAACCAATTTGTTCTTACTGCCGAGAAAAATGGACACAACCGAGTCTTAGAACACCTGTGGCGTCACAATACCTTTTTACTGCATTGAAAAATATGGTGAGAAATAGCCATCTTTAACCATCTTATTTACTTTAAAACTTAAAAGATATACAAGTCCAAAGCTCTGCTGTCCGTTTTTGTCTCGTGGCCTAAAGAGAAAGTGGAAAACACGGCACTACTACTGATTAGGCTTTTGCTATTCCATTTCAGACACAAATACCTTTAAATATCGCAATAAAAAAGCTCTTCCGGGTTGAATACCATGTTCCTCTATGTGGACATAGGCACAAAAAAGTCCGCCCCTCCCCCACTAACGTAACAAACTTGCACTCAATTTGCACAGAAATCATCATTGAATCAGAATCTGAAATACAATTGAGGCATGCTTTAAGGCAAAACACCAAGCAGATATGTTCGGAGTCTAAGTTTCAAACACGAATACATACGACCCAGAAGCACTTCGCGGTGTCCAACTATCCGGAAGAAGTTTTGAGTTGTGCACACTTTGTGTACAATCCAGGAACTAGTTCTAGCGCAGCCAAGAAATGTCCCTCTTGGCCACAACGTATTATTTCATGAAGCTGTTTCATGGTCATCTATTTAAAGAAGCCATAATAATCATTTTCTGCCAGTTTTAACTCATTTTGTCTTTATGTTATCAAAATAGTGTCATTATTATATCTTCATGCCAAATATTTGGCCTGACGGTTGCAAGATTGCTTAGATTGTGGTCGATAGAAAATGCATTTCGCTGAGTTGCAGCCTTCAATGTAAAGAGACTTGTCGTTTCCGGTTTTTGAATCAAAGATTTCCGATAACCGTTATACACTCGGGTAGATTCGTATGATGATCATGCATTCTGTCACGTGACTATATTTGACCTTGGCCCTGCATCTGATGCGGTAAATAAAGGAAGATGGATGCTTCTCTGTTGCAGCCTCGATTTTAAGACGGAGGTCTCGGCCTATATGCAAATTACACCGTATCGGACTCTCGGCAGAAAACAACGATGAATTTCCGTGACGCACCGCCATTGTATACAGCTTCGATCGTGAGCCAATTTTCTTCTGACCAGTGTTCGGTTTCTGCTACAAATCTCCCTGTTTCTTTTTTTCAATTACACCACATATGTCAGTAATTTATCCATGTTTACACAAAGGACTGATTTCTGTGCCATTCTGAATTGTTTGAAATTTAACAGCGTTTTTGCTCACCGGCTGTAGACGGGCATCTTTAACTGAGGATTGAGCGACGCAATAAAAAGGCTGTCTATTGTGTGAACTATTTTCCATACCACAAAATGTTGGACATGTCCGCAATGAAAATATGATCATGCAACAACAAATCAGATGCCGCTGAAATATCTTGAAACAATGTGAACAAGCAATTTCGTTGAAATGATATCCCCCGCCGAAAAAGACCTTTTTTGATACAAACGTATAAGAGGTATTGTGTTTTGCATGTACATGTGGCCTTTTTGTTATTGGTTCATGATAAAATTATACATTAAGCTCCCTTGTTCCATGGCACAGGATTTCATTACATAATAACTCAAAAATCATAAGAAGCAGATTTATCATTCTTGTACAATGCAGTCCCCCACAATAAAATCTATCCACGTATGAAGAAACATGTCAGTAACTGAAATAAATTTTGATTTATGTCCTGGACAAAAATTGAGCCTGAAAAATAACAAAGGGCAATAATTCAAAAATCATATTGCCAGAGTTATCGTTCTTGTACACTGCACCCCTCACAGTAAGATCCATCCACCGATTAAGTTACATGTTCATATCTGAAATAGTTTTTCAATTATGTTCTGGACAAAAGTTAAGCCTGAGAAATAATAAGGGGTAATAACTAAAAAATTATGAAAGTTAATTAGAGTAATTATTCTTCTGCACTGCACTTCTCCTTATTGAAATCTAGACACATACAAATTTTCAAGTTGATATGTGAAACAATTTTCAAGTTAGGTGCTAGAGAAAAAAAATTAAGCCTGAAAAATAACGAAGGGCAATAACTCCAAAAATCTGAAGGACAGAGTTGTCATTCATGTACACTGCACTCCTCCTTAACGAGATCTATCCACTTACGAAGTTTGAAGTTGGTATCTGAAATACTGGTTAAGTTATCTTCCGGCTAAAAATCGGGGACGGAAGGAGGGACTGACAGAGACTATTACCATATCCCCCCCACCACCAGGAGGATAATAAGTATGAAAAATAAACTAGCACTTGTTCCAGAACAGGATAAATTCATCAAAGGGTAATCAGTCAAAAAAAGCTTGTGAATCTAAATAGAAATGTGCGAACAAAAATTCAAAGTAAAAATTTACAAAGGGCAATAACTCCAAAAATACTGAAGATAGAGTTATGGTTCTTGTGCACTGCACTTCTCCTCAATGAGTTCTATATATGTGTGAAGTTTCAAGTTCCTAGCTTTTATACTTTTGGAGATATGCTCCGGACAAAAATCCTAAGTAAAAATTTACAAAGGGTAATAACTCCAAAAATACTGAAGATAGAGTTATGGTTGTTGTGCACTGCACTTCTCCTTAATGAGTTCTATATGTGTGTGAACTTTCAAGTTCCTAGCTTTTATACTTTTGGAGATATGCTCCGGACAAAAATCCTAAGTGAAAATTTACAAAGGGCAATAACTCAAAAAATACTGAAGATAGAGTTATGGTTCTTGTGCACTGCACTTCTCCTCAATGAGTTCTATATATGTGTGAAGGTTCAAGTTTCTAGCTTTAATACTTTTGGAGATATGCTCCGGACAAAAATCCAAAATAAAAAATTTACAAAGGGCAATAACTCCAAAAATACTGAAGACAGAGTTATGGTTTTGTGCAATGCACTTCTCGTCAATTAGTTCTATATGTGTGTGAAGTTTCAAGTTCCTAGCTTTTATACCTTTGGAGATATGCACCGGACAAAAATCCAAAGTTAAAATTTACAAAGGGCAATAACTCCAAAAAATACTGAAGACAGAGTTATGGTTCTTATGCACTGCACTTCTCCTCAATGTGTATTATATATGTGTGAAGTTTCAAGTTCCTAGCTTTTATACTTTTGGAGATATGCTTTGGACAAAAATCCAAAGTAAAAATAACAAAGGGCAATAACTCCAAAAATACTTCAGATAGAGTTATGGTTGTTGTGCACTGCACTTCTCTTTAATGAGTTCTATATGTGTGTGAAGTTTCAAGTTCCTAGCTTTTATACTTTTGGAGATATGCTCCGGACAAAAATTCCAGGGAAAAAGTGTACAAAGGGCAATAACTCCAAAAATACTGAAGATAGAGTTATGGTTCTTGTGCACTGCACTTCTCCTTAATGAGATCTACACACTTGTGAAGTTTGAAGATGATATCTCAAATACTTTTGGAGATATGCTCCGGACAAAAATTCAAAGTAAAAATTAACAAAGGGCAATAACTCCAAAAATACTGAAGATAGAGTTATGGTTCTTGTGCACTGCACTTCTCCTCAATGAGTTCTATATATGTATGCGAAGTTTCAAGTTCCTAGCTTTTATACTTTTGGAGATATGCTCCGGACAAAATCCAAAGTTAAAATTTACAAAGGGCAATAACTCCAAAAATACTGAAGACAGAGTTATGGTTTTGTGCAATGCACTTCTCGTCAATTAGTTCTATATGTGTGTGAAGTTTCAAGTTCCTAGCTTTTATACCTTTGGAGATATGCACCGGACAAAAATCCAAAGTAAAAATTTACAAAGGGTAATAACTCCGAAAATACTGAAGATAGGGTTATGGTTCTTGTGCACTGCACTTTTCCTCAATTAGTTCTATATGTGTGTGAAGTTTCAAGTTCCTAGCTTTTATACCTTTGGAGATATGCTCCGGACAAAAATCCAAAGTTAAAATTTACAAAGGGCAATAATTCCAAAAATACTTCAGATAGAGTTATGGTTGTTGTGCACTGCACTTCTCCTTAATGTGTATTATATATGTGTGAAGTTTCAAGTTCCTAGCTTTTATACTTTTGGAGATATGCTCTGGACAAAAATCCAAAGTAAAAATAACAAAGGGCAATAACTCCAAAAATACTTCAGATAGAGTTATGGTTGTTGTGCACTGCACTTCTCCTCAATTAGTTCTATATGTGTGTGAAGTTTTAAGTTCCTAGCTTTTATACTTTTGGAGATATGCTCCGGACAAAAATTCCAGAAAAAAAGTGTTCAAAGGGCAAAAACTCCAAAAAATACTGAAGATAGAGTTATTGTTCTTGTGCACTGCACGCCTCCTTAATGAGATCTATCCACTTGTGAAGTTTGAAGACGATATCTCAAATACTTTTGGAGATATGCTCCGGACAAAAATGTGGGACGGAATGACGGAATGACGGAATGACGGACGAAGACTATTACCATTTCCCCCGCCGCCTTTCGGCGGGGGATAAAAAGGGGCAAACTGCCATTTAGCAGTTGTTGTTAAGAGTTCGTATCATTCGATAAATCTTGATTATGATATATTATGTTGATGTCCCTGCAATATATGATATCGTTCTAAACCATACTTGATTTAATTCCTGCAATATGACTCTCTATTATCCAATATATTGCTTGCAATACGCGAAAAAGCAAGTGTTCGGACATTTGCGTCAAGTGTCGTCTCGGATCAGCTTGCGCAGTTCGCACAAGCCAATCCGAAACGACACTTTCCGTTTAAAGGTTATTTTCTGTTTTGTTCAAGTCTACCGAACAACAAAATCTAATGTAGACGTAAGGTGCCGTCTCGGATTAGCCTGCGCGAACTGCGCAGGCTGATTCGAGACGGCATTTTACGCAAATGTCCAAAGGCTCCTTTTTCGCATGTTGCTAGCCAAATTATGTCAGGTAATCGAGAGCAATATTGTAGAAATTAAACCAAGTATGGTTTATAACGATATCATATTACAAGGACACCAACAACAAACACCACAAGCAAGATATATCAAATAATATGATCTCGAACAAAAACAACTCACTCCTAACATCTAAAACCTGAATATTACGTTATTACGTCACACGGTTTTACGAGTAAAAAACAACAAATTCTGTTTAGTTATGATGTAAATCGTCGAATGAAGTGTCTCGCCCAGCTGGTATTGTGTCGTAAAATTCATTGTAGTGCAAATGCGTTTGTGTATAAAAGCACGCATGGAAATGCAATTATATGCCATTTTCCCAGGAATTATCATACTAAAATGATTTATTGTTTTGGAAATGAAAATAGGCAATAATTTGTTGGGAATTAACGTCCATTTTTTTTGCGCTTCCAGTCTGTTAATGCCTTGGCAGATTTGTACAGTGTTGAAAATAAATGCCATTCAATGTCATGAGACAGGCTCTAATCCAAACAGATGGATGGACAGACGGACGGACGGATCGATGGATGGATGGATGGATATTTTCATAATTCATTCTTCAGAATATTGAAATTCTTATTTTCCAAGATTTGATAATTTGAAAGCAACATAACTTATGATTTGCTAAATCAAATTAATGATTAATGGTTTAGCCAATCAGAGATTGTGTTACTTTTAAAGGTGGAAAATACCGGAGAATGAGACCAGAAACTTTCTTAAGAAATGTGTGTGGATAGGGGCACTGATTGCACTAAACCTACTGATGTACGAGCGTAGATGGGTAAATGTACATTAGTCCGACTTCGACCCTGCCAGAAAACCAGACCGGAGTGACGCAACACAACAGTTGACCCATTACGATAATATAGCAATCTGTTCATCTATTGTGATAGAAATAGCCGACCTGGAGTACCGAACAGGCACATACCAGCGTGAAACTGACCACGAATCCTACGATAACATTGTCCTTAATTACTCCGGACATTCCTCACTGTGTCCACTAATTGGTCAGCATTAATGGTCAATTAGGAAAGTGCTCATCAGAGACGGGGCAGTCAGAAGGATGGTCATCGTGTGTCCGAGAACCGTGGTAAAATTTCTGTGGGGAGCCGTGTCCATGGAAAACTTTCCCACAATAAAGGTGTATCAAATGACATCGAAGTTCTTCTTACTTCAGTTTATAGCATCTGTAAAAAAAATAGAACCTTGTGCAGCAAAAAACGTTGAAAGCATTTTTGTTAAATGTGAATTATAAGTATGTGACCCATCACGCAAAAATGGGACCATCTTGGAATTCTGTACATCAATGAAATAAAAACAGATCAACGACAGTGCAGGTCAGTTTAAGTTAATAATTCAAAAATGATGGTATAACAAGGCAAAATGACCACTTATCATACAGAAAATGTCATTAAAGCGAGTAGTGTCACCCTGGTCAGCCTGCGCAATTCGTGCAGTCTGACCACGGTTGAAAGTTTTCGAAGTTCCCAGAAGGTCCCTTTTGGCGCGATGGGTCACATTATAAGGCATGATGATTCTGCCCTTTACAAAGCAATCCGGACCCTATATAAAATGTTTTCGATGCATTATGGAAAAAGAAAAGTGCTGGTAATCGGCATTTTCCTCTTTTCCTGCAATGTTTTCTACATTTTCAAAAAATACACCTCACTTTTTGAGTCATATTTATTCTGCCAAAAGACGGATTAACCCTTTACTCCATAGATACTCATTTCAACACATTGCTTGTAGGAGCCTTTGGAAAACATTGTGGTAAAAGGTGAAATTGCTCGTCACGAGCAATTTCACCTTTTGCCACAATGTTTTCTACACTATCAAAAGATGTTATATACACATAAGAAATGGCTTCATCCTTGCTGTTATTTAGGGTCAATTAGAGATACCATAGAAATGCCTTATGGGGTAAAGGGTTAATGCATCTCAGTGATGCATGCTTTCAGGCAAGTCATCACAGAATTATGGGTCCGTAATAGCCGCCGTCTTATTCAACAGTCGACTTAATCATTTGGTAGAGTAGTCCTTTCACACACAGAAATATAGTCTATGTCTGCCTGTCTGCCTGTCTGTCTGTCTCCCGTGCTCTCCCATATTCTCCCTCTCCCTCTCTCTCTCTCTCTCTCTCTCTCTCTCTCTCTCTCTCTCTCTCTCTTTCTCATGACCCTTACATTCTCTCTCTCCTTCCAATATTCTCCTTCCATTACTCTCTCTCTCTCTCTCTCTTTCTCTCTCTCTCTCTCTCGACCCTCACATTCTCTCTTTCTTTCCAATACTTTCCTTCCATTAGTATCCTTCTAATACTCTCTCTCTCTCTCTCTCTCTCTCTCTCTCTCTCTCTCTCTTTTGCTCTCAACTTCACAGCGCAAACAAACCATAACAGATAGAGTATATAGATAGTTGATGGGCCACTTTAAAACCATAATTACCCTCTGCGATTGTTATAGCCCCCATCTGTTACCCATTAATCCTTATCTCTTTCCTTTCTGTAGATGACACCACAAGCTGTTGTGGACAGTGTAGATCAAGATCAGACTGCACAGAATGTCCAGTCTGATCACTGATCTATACTGTCCATTATTTTCATAATATTACTCAACGGTCTGTTGACCCTTTACCACACAATTACGACTTTTGACGACCCTTGGAAAGAAACCTTTTGAAAGCATTTGTGGGAAAAGAAGAAAATGCTGCTTACCAGCATTTTCTCCTTTTCCCAGAATGTTTTCTAAAGGCTTCTTTCTCGGGATCGTCAAAGGTAGGAATTGTGTGGTAATGGGTTAAGAGACCTCACCACACACCTCACATAACCACACATAACGCCATAAAGGTAAAGATAGATGAAGTATTTGCTTATTTTTCTAGCCTTGACGTTTAGCAGTTAACAACCCTTAACTCTTTAGGCGGCAAATAAATAATTTCGACTTCTGTCGAAGGGTGTGAATACAGCCCAAAGAAACTCTCAGAGATTTTAGTTTTATTTATTTTTTTATGATTATTATTAGCTTTAAACAACACAAAGGCGGACGGTTTAGATCAAAGATCAGACTGCACGTTCTGTGCAGTCGGATCTTGATCTATGCCGTCCGCTAGAACAGCCAAGTTTTTACCTCAGGAACCTAAAGGGTTGCCCTATTCTCTTGAATACATTAATATTTTTTCAGCCTTGACGTGGAACAGTTAACAAAACTTAACCTATTCTCTTGACTGCATTAATATTTCACGCCTGTCGACGCTAATGGTGCTTTTACTTTGTGTTTTAAAACCCATAATAATCACCGTCTCAATTCTAACGGGCACTACTCCAAAAAAAGAGAATAAGTGGGTTTCAGTTAGGCTCCAAGCTTACCTGATACCTTTCTTACAGCTTCGATTAATGCGGAGATCAATGACAAGCTGGTACCCAAGACGTTGCCAGTTTACCTTATATCATTTTATCGTCACCACCGACTGAATAAATGACAGGCTGGCTGGCTGGCTGACTGACTGACTGACTGGCTGTCTGGCTGACTGACTGACTGACTGACTGACCGACCGACCTACCGACCGACCTATCGACCGACCGACCAACCGACCGACTGACCGACCAACTAGGGCAGCACCTCACTAATTCATGTTTTTTCTTTGTTTCTCGGGTCTCCTACTGGACTGCCCCCTCCCCTTCACAAGTACACATAAATTAGTCTTTTCATCGAAGAAAATTGGTTTCGTGCATTTTCTGACACCATTCTGTACATAGCATATATTCTTTTATGTTACGTCCCTCACGACTCGGCGGTAATGCTGTTGGAAATCATTGTTCGCTTTTAAAAAACCCTGTTTAGTGATACGGGTAGCGTTGACATTTCCTTGGACAGGGTTATCCAGCCTAGTACCGGTGAAGCCTAGAATAGCAGTGAAAAAGTAGACAATATATACTGGTAATCATTTCAAAAATTAGGATATTGGTAACTCTGTTTGTAATTTTGATAACTTCGGTTGTAAAAACAGTTGCCTCAATTGTTATTGGATTCGTTATAGAATGTAACTCAATGTAGTTAAACTGCTCAAAAGAAAGGAACACACATTTACCGAAATTCAAATCTTATTTTGCTGAACACTTAACATTGGAATTGCAAAAAGTCCATCAACTTACATTCTTACCAGACAAAATGGCTAATTACTATTCTTTTTTGTTTGATTTTAAATGATGATAAGCTACGTTACGAAGAAAATCAAGAAATTTGTTTTTATTTCTCTTTTATTAAACAACTCGTATTTTACAATCTTTTTGTTGATATTACTGTCAAATTATATGAAAAAAAAAAATCAAGAATAAAGATGCAATCTCCGATCCTCTTGAAAGCCTTTGTGGTATATCAAAAAGAAGGCTCTTACGGGCAAAACCCATGCATCTTTTATGCAATCCAAATCGTATTGCTGTTTTCAGACTTTATAGTGTCAAGCATATGCTTATTTTGTCTATTCATGATTATTTTTTTCAAAAGCAATATCATGAAATATGTTTGAATTGTGTTAGAATTGATGTTCTCAAGATTTCTTGTTATGCCATTTTCTTTTCAGTTGTGAATTTGTCCAAATTTAAAAGATTTGCAAACGGGACATACGGTATTTGCCATTGAAACAATGCTTTGTTTGTCCGGTGTCATGTGATACTTACGGTGCGCCGCTTACGATAAAATGGAAATATCGCTTATATCATATGTAATTGGCAAATCATCTGTTGACACTGTTCATTCTAACACATGTGGTGCCTCCAAGTATCAAAGTGAAAGGTGAAGGTTACGAGCAAATCTAGAAATATAACGATTCTGACATCCAACCCAGTGGTGAATTAGCCGTCCACTTCACGTATAATACAGTTAATTTTGTGAATGGGACCCCAGGAGTGACCCCATGTAGGCACAGCCATATCGTATATTTTACCCTTACGCTGCTAAGAATAACTTAAGGTGCTTTTGCGAGTAGTGTAGATCAAGATCAGACTGTACAGAACGTAAGGTCTGATCTTGGATCTAAACTGTCTGATAAGAAGATAATTTCCCCCCTTCTCTTCCTTAAAAACTTTGTGATTGCTGTAACTTGGTTTCTTTTAATCGTAGGCTGGAAAGTTCAATTCATCTCATTAAGCTGGTTAAAGGTTAACACTGTTGCTACTAATCGAGACTCACTGACCTTTTTCGGACAGTGTAGATTAAGATCAGACTACACGTTCTGTGCAGTCTGATCTTTGATCTACACTGTCCATTAAAGACATTTCGTCCACCCTAAAATAACACCTTTGAAATCGCAAAAACTTGGATTTTTACTATCAGCTCAAAAATTTGTTTCACTTATTTCGCAAGATATGGGTTAATCCTTACCCCATTACCACACGAGAAAAATTTAGACTGGTCCAAATTGAAAGCGTTTGCAGACGACAAAATAAAAGTGACTGAAAAATTGAAATTTGTTCTGGGAAGGGTAGAAAACACTGTGGGAAAAGGAGAAAATGCTGGTTACCAGCATTTTCTCCTTTTCCCACAGGGTTTTCAAAGGCTTCTTTCTCAGGGGCGTCAAAAGTAGGGATTGTGTGGTATTGGGTTAACGAGCCTAATGTACCTGACAGGAAATTATAGGAAATTTCACATCGGAAAGAAAATTTAGAAAATTGCACTTTTATGGTTGCTCTTGTCAATAATGTCCCAAGAAAGGGGACAGTGTCGATTCAAGATCAGACTGCAAGTTTTGTGCAGTCTGATCTTAATCTACACTGTCCGTATGGGCTTATAAAGTTTTGAAAGTGGCTTAAAGGGTTAAATGTTTTACCATGGGAAAAACGAAATTAGACAGTAAGGGCAACGGTGAGATTCTACTAAACAGTAGTGGCTTCAGGACCATGATTCGTATCTTGAATGTACGGTGGAACCTAAGGGCCACATCAAATGAAATATTGTTTGTTAAAAGTAAAAAAAATAAAAAAAAATAATCGATAGAAAAACCCTGACAATTGAAAACCACGTAATAAAAAGTCTTCAAAGAGCGAAAAGTATACGCTCTACTTTAGTGTTTTTTTTTTTGAAACTCAGTTTTGCCATTTTCCCCTTTTCTCTACGCTATACCTGCTATATAGCTTTGTTGTCACATTAAAAACTGGTTGCGTGAAGGGTGTTTTGTGAATTTTACATACATGTACATGTATCATTGTTTGACATTCTTTTTTAAGTTTTTACTTTTCTTCATTTATGTATTTAGTATATTCTTATATACATATACGTGACTAAATTAATTTTTGCATATTTTCTATGACAATATACAACTTGAAAAAGAAAAAAAAATCAGTTCACTTAAATTGGGTGGTATGTTGAGAGAAAGAAAAAAAAGCTATTGTTTGTTTGGAATTTTACTCAGTTTTCAACATAATTTAAGTTATGTCACGGCTACAAGTTCTCATATGCATATGTTTCTGTAATTTTTTGTGCGTTGGACCACATACTAAACTCTATTGAAGCCAGTGTCTGCTGTTTCACTTTATATGAAAGCAATGCTCAGCAGAGCAAAAAATATGTCATCACGACTTTTATCTGAGCCGCTAGTGAGTTTTTAGGGATAATGAGATTCGAACGCACAAGCGATTGATTATCAGTCATGCGCATTACCACTTAAATACAAAAATGTTGCTCAGATGAAAGATATCAGATCTAAAATAACTTGACAGATGAGATAAATTTTATCAAACGAGTCTCAGAACACAATCATTGTAAATGCTGGAAAGACAAGAACACCTAAATAGTTATCGTCTTGAAAAGAAATAACCAGAAATAAAATGGCCCTTTTTGTACACCGTATGGGTTATGAAATATTCCTGAGAAAATGGCGGCAGGGGATTTATCATGGTCTCATGTAGCTCTAATTCACAGTGATACAAATAGCTATAAACTGAGCCGATTTCATCTCGTCCTGTCATTTTAGGGTAGATAAAAGTGCGGCCTTTAATCCGATACGAGGAAATATGTATTTATGGTGTCGATGGGGGAGAGTTTCCCTTCGGAATTTTGTGATAATAATGACTTACTGTACCTCATTTTCTTCTCTTAAAAGAAAAGAAAACATGGTATATCTTCGCAAGGATATGGAAAATGGCCAAGACAAACCGAATGAATGCCTTAGTATGCAATGCTTATGTGCCCGCTGTTACGAAAGGCAATTCCTTTACTTGTTTCTGTATTATGGACTTTGTTCGTAAGACCGTATATCAGCGGCACGTAATTAGTGGCTTCAGTCTGAACCACACAGTCCTGACTTTTAACGACCATGAGACAGAGGTCTAAAGAAACTATTGTGAGAAAAGGAGAAAATGCTGGTAATCAGCATTTTCTCATTTTCCCACAATAATTTCCACCCTCTCAAAGTCAGAAATCATCATATAAACAGGATTTAATTTGTTGTCTGCATGTGGTTTGAATTTGGTCCAGTCACAAAAAAATGCTGTTTGGTACAGAGGTATTTAAAGCGCATCTTTGTCATGAATTATAACAAGCAACTTGTTGAAGAACGTGGACCAATTTTGTCTCTAAAGATCAACTGAATTTTAGTAATACACGATTAAACAGCAATGGAGAAAATGGCTTCTATCAATATAACTGAGGAAAACATCAGGCCTATTTTAGCTCCACATGTCTCCTAACTGCTGATCATAGCTCAATAAATTACATCAGGTAGCATTTAATTGGTAAACGTTCAATTTAGGTTGAAATTCAAAGTAACGATTGTCACGTAGAAAAGTAGTCCGGTGCTGCACCCAGGATGCCCAAATTAGATGGATGTGTATTTGTAGAATGCCATCTATCGAAAGATAATAGATTATTCCCGTTTCGCGAGATTCGGGTATTTCCGCTGACCACAGGACTCAGGTGATAACATGGAATCCCACAGTAAATACTACAGTATTACCCATACATTCAGCTGTGACTTTCTGTCTTTTCAGAACTCACATTGCTTAATTAACCATCAAGATATTCAGTAATAAATAGGCTCCGGGAAAGAGGTAGTTAATTTATGTCATGCTTTCTAGTAGGTTATCGAAAACTATCGGTGATTTTTTTTTGATATACCATGGTTACGAACAGTGATACTAGTATACCGATTTTTATAATTCTATCTCTTAAAGTGAAGCCTTACAGCCAGATGGAAATATGACGTCATTTACCTTACATTTCTCGTGCTTGACGTAATATCGTAATGCGTTGCTAGACGGAGGGGGTACGCCACGGGAAATAACCAGAAAAAAAAAACCTATACTGGATTTTGATTTTTGATTAAGTTCCCCCCCCCCCAGAAAGGGTTAAAAGCATGAAATGAATAGAATATTTGTTTTTCTTTCGGTGAATCATCGAAAGTTTTTTTCATCTCGTGAACATCATCGGTAATATTTTTAGGAGTGGCGCAGAACCACTAGTGAAAATATTACCGATGAAGTTCACTCGATGAAATAAATTTCGATCTGTTACCGTTAAAAAAACCAAAATATCTTCTATGTATCTCTGTAATGCTTTATATCATGCATGACATCACATAATTATATATTGGCCCATAAAATCAGACAATTGCCTGGGGTAATGACATCAGAATCGTTCTTGGACATGCATTAAAGTTACCAATGACAAAAAAAGTTTCAAGTCATGTTAGCCTGTGCGGAGAGTGCATGCTGACATAGGTCGGTGCATTTTGCAGATGTATTTAGCCCCCTTTTCACAGAGCATGACTCATGTAGACCGACAAAGTTTGTAGAAAATCGACAATCCTGGACCCATAAACAGAGTTCCAGATAAGGAGGAGTGATGGTTTTCTAAATCCATTATTTATCTTTTAAACCCTATGTTATGGGTACTCATTAGAATCGTCTCGTTGAGACGATTCTAATGAGTACCCATAACATAAGGTTTGGTGCAGAAAAATTGGTATTTTTCATTTTGAAAATAAAACCACTCCCTCTATCTTGAGCTTTGCATAAAAAAAGCATACGGATGAAAATTAGTACCCACGAATATTTCTACTTTCACAGTACTCTTCAACAATTACATGGCGTTTCAAGGACCTTAAAAAGGAGTTCTTTTCAAAACAGTGTTAGCAAGAAGAAAATGTTAGAGACCAGCATCTTGTCCTCTTCCCATAATGTTTTCAAACATTTCAAAAGCAAATCCATCTTTTTGGCGAAAAATAATACGTTGTCTGCTAATGTGTTAAATTTGGACAGATCTATAGTTTTGTTGTCTGGTAAAGCGTTAACAGTTGAACACTATACATGTCTTAACATCCAATAATATCGTTCTTTTCGTGTTTAATTTTCATAGCGAGGTCATCTGTATGCGAGTCAAAGAGTTCGAGAACTATTTGGTAAAGGGCTAAAATGAAGTGAAACTAAACGCCTACAAAAAGGAAAAGTTGTGATTACAACGTAATTAGATTTTGTGGCGTAGATAGGAACTCATATTTCTACATCCCAGCGTCTCGCCGTCAACCCACCTTTGAACATATTCATTTCAAAGCCTCGAAAAAGCCCTCCGGTATTACAATCCTATTTACAAAGTTTTTGTTCTTGTCATAAGGAAACATCGTATAATTTCCCGTAATTAAGCATTAGTGTACCATAAATTTCAATGGTGGAAAGCTTCCATCGTTTTACCCATAAACACACGAAAGGGGCTTTCTGTGAATCAGGATAGGGCAGATTATAGAAACACCGATGGACAAAGAAGTAAGAAGGTCCGATTTAATGTTATTGGAGAGGTCCAACAGTGGTGAGTTGAAAAGGCAGACTGCCACAGAATTTGCTAAGTACATTTATCTTACAAAATTGTACTGATACACGGTCTGTTTCGTCATGGTTTTGTAAATAAAGCGAAATAAAAAAACCGAAACAGGAAATAGGCGTGGTTTATTTTTATATGACGAATATCAGAACAATATTTGTTAAATCAATTTGCCATGTCTGCAAATGACCCGTCAAATAATTGTAATTTTTCATTAAGCAAATAAATCTAAGCAGAAAAAAAAGAATATCGTTAAAAAAAAGAAAGAAGACTGCTGAACAAGATCATGCGACTTGAAAAAGCGACAACAAGGCCAAATGACCGTCATGTAAAGCAGAATTATGAGGTTTCTACGCGGCGGCTTTTTTTACTTGTTTGTTTACATGCACCAAAATGTATTGAGATTAAAAGCCAATAAACTATTTGAAAACATTGATGCTGACCTCTCATGGCTTCTTTTTTTAAAGAAGCCAACTTGTTATCTACTATCTTTTTACCGAGTAGGAGTAAAAAGGATTACCGACTGACTGAATGACTTGCTGGCTGGCCAGCTGACTGGCTGGCTGAATGACTGACTGGTAGTATAGCTGGCAGGCTGCATGGCTGTCTGGCTGGCTGGCTGACTGACTGACTGGATGGCTGTCTGGCTGACTGACTGACTGACTGGCTGGCTGACTGACTGGCAGGCTGCATAGCTGTCTGGCTGGCTGGCTGACTGGATGGCTGTCTGACTGGCTGGCTGACTGACTGGCAGGCTGCATAGCTGTCTGGCTGGCTGGCTGACTGGATTGCTGTCTGGCTGGCTGACTGACTGGATGGCTGTCTGGCTGACTGACTGACTGACTGGCTCACTGGCTCACTGGCTAGCTGACTGACTGGCAGGCTGCATAGCTGTCTGGCTGGCTGGCTGACTGACTGGCTGGCCAGCTGACTGGCTAGCTGAATGACTGACTGGTAGTATAGCTGGCAGGCTGCATAGCTGGCTAACTGGCTGACTGACTGGCTGACTGGCAGGCTGACTGACTGGCAGGCTGCATAGCTGTCTGGCTGGCTGGCTGACTGGATGGCTGTCTGGCTGGCTGGCTGGCTGGCTGGCTGACTGACTGGCTGGCTGGCTGACTGACTGACTGGCTGGCTGACTGGATGGCTGTCTGGCTGGCCGGCTGACTGGCTGGCTGACTGGCTGGCCAGCTGACTGGCTAGCTGAATGACTGACTGGTAGTATAGCTGACAGGCTGCAAAGCTGACTGACTGGCTGGCCGACTGGATGGCTGTCTGGCTGGCTGGCTAGCTGGGTGGCTGACTGGCTTACTGGCTGGCTGATTGGCTGGCTTGCTGACCGACTGACAGACTGGTAATATAACAGGCAGGCAGTCTCGCTGACTAACTGGCTGACTGGCTGACTGACTGACTGATTAACTTGTAGTATAGCAGTCAGGCCTCATAGCTGACTGACTAGCCGTCGGCTGGCTGGCTGGCTGGCTGGCTGACACACTGACTGACTGATTGGCTGGCCGACTGACTGGCTGGCTAACTGACTGGCTGGTTGACAGACGTGCTGGCTGATTGATGGATTGATGATTTTCGTTGATCTAAAACTTGTTTCAGTCACATCTATCGATGGATTCATCGATCCTTCCTTCGTTTAAACCCAAATGTATCAGAGAATATCCACTCCTTTAACCAATTTTTGTCAGCCTTAGAAGTGTTCAATCCTGAAAGTGGCTTATATTTTGTCGAGTCTAAAGGTTTTCTCTTGTGATTTAGAAAAATCTTGTTTAACCCTAAATGAATGAAGTGAAACTTTCAAGCCAATAGAAAAACCCGTCATTTGGCAATTTCAAAGGAACGATTTTGTGAAGAACAGCTACTCTTCGGATTGTGTGAATCAAGATCAAACTGCACGTTATGTGCAGTCGAATCTTGATCTACACAGTCCGCAAAAAATTAATTCAGTGGCGCTTAGCAGCGTAAGGATAAGATTCGTTCTATTCCTTGACAAACTTTGTTATGGAGTATAACGTCGGTTTACTTTTAAAACCTTGTAGCTGTAGCTTGTTACAAGTTGTAGTTACGAGGTTTTAGAAGTAAACCGACGATAAAATCCTAACGGAGACAGACCGTATATCTCCCAGTCGCCCAGTAAATTAGACGGAATTTTCCATTTTGTCGACTTCTGTGAAATGTTCTCTACCACGTAGGCGATTCTACACACGATATACCCATTTTCCTGCTAATGTCGACTTTAGCCACCTTTGTGGACAGCGTGGATCAAGATCAGACTGCACAGAGCGTGCAGTCTGATCATTGACCTACACTGTCCGGTACCATGTGCAAAAATATAGGGGAATATTGACCAAAGCAGATTTTCACTTTCTTTTGAGCTTTACTTTGACACCTCAAAAAAGAATCGAGTTTATTTACCTTACAGCGAAAGGGGTTTACTCGTATAAATAACTGAGAGACGAAACATTTCATTGAAGGATTATTTCTAATGAAACGAAAATGACTTAGAAATAAAAACAATTACTTTTGAATTAGTCCTTACGTGATAATGAGCAGTTACAACGTTTCTTACATTGTTGTCAAGAAAGCAGGGAAACAAAACAAGAAATGTACGTGTAGTAATTACTAAACCCCTTACCATACAATACGGACTTTCAGCTACCCTGTGTAAAAGTGCTTTTGAAAACATTGTGGGAAAATGAGAAAATGCTGGTAACCAGCATTTTCTCATTTTCCTACAATGTTTTCTGTCCTTTCAGAGACAAATGTCATCTTTTTAGCCACATTTTATTTGTCGTCTGCGACTTCTTTGAATTTGGACCAGTATAAGATTTTGTAGTTTAGTAGAAAGATCGGATGGGTGTTGCGATTTATTCTCGAGATGATATTCGGTTGTCCTTCGAGTTAATCTTCTTTTTTTCTTACCTCTTTACAAGCATCAACATCTTAGACTATTTTAAACTGAGAGCATTTCGTCGGTTTACTTCAAAAACCTTGTAACTACAGCTTGTTTAATGCTGTAGTTACAAGGTTTTTGAAGTAAACCGACGATTTACAGACTGCAATACAAAAATGACTGAAAAATGATTTTTTTTTTCAAGGAAAGGGTATAAAATGTTGTGGCAAAGGGAGAAAAAAATGCTAGGCACCAGCATTTTTTCATTTTTCCACAATGTGTTCAAAAGACTTTTTCTCAAATTCTTGAAACACGGGATTATGATTGTGGTAAAGGGTTTCTTTTGCTTTACATCATAAATATGCGTTTCCTTCCTTTAACCCATCACCAGATAATCCCTACTTTTGACGTCCCTGTGAAAGAAGCCTTTAGAAAGCACTTTGGGAAAAGGGGCTGGTAAGAAGCATGTTCTCCTTTTTCCACATTGTTAGACTATTCTTCACAAAACAAATTCTGATCAGTTACTTTTATTTTGTCGAATACTTTCGATTTGGACAAGCCCTAAACATTGTCGGTTGTTAATGAGTTAAGCTAATATTTATACCCTTTGCGATTTATTTCCCATCTATATCCTCGCTGCCAGTGAGGCCCTGTAGCTTTGTCGATAACATGTAGGGGCTAGAAATGGTGATGTGTCGAAACTCCATCCCCCCAGCCAGACCAATTCACTTCCAAGATTTGACGATACTCCTCACTACAGCAGAATTCATTTGGCAGCCCCTCACATTTTTGATAATTGTTCGTCGATGGTTTTATGGGAAACCAGTAAGTCGCTTGGGAAGAATAGAACTGGTGCAAGGAACTCAAAAGAAAGCCGGGATAGGTGGACTGGTCGACTCGATATAACTAAATATACATACAGATTTGAAACAGAAAGCAGCCACATGGGTACATACATGTACTTCCTTCACTGCAATTTTGTCAAAATGATTCCCTTTCAAACTCTCACGTGACTACTAAATCTTTTGACACCCACTTGTTTCTGTCATCATAGGAAGATGTTGCCGAATAAAAGAAATCAGAAGACTGAATCAGAAGAGCTTTGTGCACGGATGACAACGAAACACGTTATACCATAAACAGCAGTAGGTACCTTTCTTGGACCCTAATACTTGGGGCCCAAGAACCGACATTAAACCATTCCCAAACAACAAATCTCTTAGGCTCCTCTAAATTTTGCCTTTGGTAGACACTTACGTAGTGTTTTCTTCTAATTCCTGTTCCTTCGCATGTCAATAAAGAGGCCTAAGTACATGTTTTTGTGCCATGCTCTGGTAAAAGGGGTTTAATTGCACCTCTGTAATGCGTTAAATCCAACAATTCATCACTCAATTATGAACCTATAACATCTACTTTCTCTAACAACTGGCTGGGTACCAAGAGAGAATGGCCCTTTGACAGGCATAAATGTATCAAAAGCAAAAAGGTTTCGACACATGTCAGCCTGCGCAGTACGCGCAGACTGACATGTGTCGAAACCTTTTTGCAGATAACATAACCTACATTTTCAAATAGCATGACTCATTTACCGTTGGTCGTGTGGACAATGGTTTAGCGGAGAAAAGAAGCAACGCTTAGGAAAGCCGTCTGGAAGGGTAATGAAAGAGATGACTGTTTGGTGTCAGCTTTTATGGGCTTTGCTGATGAACCCATAAAACATAACGACACTCTGCACAATTTCACAGCATATTACATTAACACATTTTTTCCCGCCGATTTTCTCAGCAGGAGAGCCATTAACTGTTTCCGTTTGGAGGCTGTCTCAGCGAAATTTGTTTACTACGTTTTCATACTTTATTTTTTGTCTTTCCATAGAGACAGTTTCGTTTTATCATGTATTTTAACTTTACTTTTCTGTGTTGATATTCTAGAGGTACTATTTGTATACTTAATTCGTTACCAAACGTCAAAATTGTGGCCTTGTTTGAGCTGAAAGTATTTGCAAACGACCTTATAAATGTGGATCAAATGATTGAAATTTCTTTTGATGGAGAAGAGAATTATGGAAAAATAAGAAATTTGCTGGTTGCCAGCATTTTCTTTTTTTTCCTATAATTGTCAAGGTTTTCATAATGCTCTTTCAAAATATCCTCTTTTTATTTCATGCTTTCCGATAGGATATCGAGAAATATCAGTGAAAATATTTTTCGATCTTACACTGGTACCGTCACTGAAAATACCGATTTTCACGTTCTTGTTACCTAGGTTAATTGCGCGTGCCTCAAAACCAGATGGAAATATGACGTCATTTATCTTATATTTCACGCGCTTGACGTAATATTGTAATGCGTTGTTATGCGGGAGGGGTACGCCACGGGGAATAACTGAAAATAACTGTACGGGATTTTGATAAAGCTAATCCCAGAAAGGATTAAAAACATGGAATAAATAGAATATTTGTTTTTTTTTTTGGTGAAAGATCGAAATTTCGATCTTTCACCGAAAAAAAAAATACCCTCTATGTATCTCTGTAATACTCTATATCATGCATGACATCACGTACTTATTGGTCTATAAAATCTGACTATTGCCTGGATATGGCAGTAGAATCATCCTTTGACATGCATGAAAGTTACCAGTGACAAAAAGTTTCAACCCATGTCAGCCTGTGCAGAGTGTCCATGCTGACATGGGTCGGCATATTTTGCAGATGTATTTAGCCCCCTTTTCACAGAGCATGAGTCGTAGAAAGATTGTAGGAAATCGAAAATCCAGGACCTATAAACAGAGCTCCAGATAAGGAGGTGTGATGGTATTCTAAATCCTCTATTTATCTTTTAAACCTTATGTTATGGGTACCCATTAGAATCGTCTCAACGAGACGATTCTAATGAGTACCCATAACATAGGGTTTTGTGCAGAATAATTGGTATTTTTCATTTAGAATTCAAAATTACTCGCTCTCTCTGGAGCTCTGCAATAGAAAAAGCAGACGGATGAAAATTAGTACACATTTGCTCTCAAGGTCCTTAAAACTCCGAATTGGGTGATAAGGGGTTAGAATTTAAATACGGCCATAATACTGGGTTCTTGGTGTTCGATCCTGCATGATGGATACAGGTTCTACCCACCCGAGAAGCACTGTACATGGTATTGGTCTAGGCGTTCAATCTAAGATGGAGGACCTGTCCTGCCGAGCCCCAGTAGCTCAATCGGTAGCGAACAGGACTTGAGAACAGGGGGTCGTGATGTTCGATTCCCGGCTTGGCCAATTTCTTTCCGAAGACTGATGATTAGTCATTGCGACAGGATTCATTCCTCTCCAACCGCTGACCATTGTTTCGATGATGGTTATGTGGGAAAGCAGCCAGTGGCTTGGAAAGAAAATTCTGCGGGGTACTGGAGAAAGAGAGACTCCAGTAAAGCATGGATAGATGCACTGGTCGAAATAACGTCGAAACGACGTTAAACGCCATACAATCAATGTCCTCTTCCTTGTTAGAGGAGAGAGACAATTATCAGATTAGTATATTTTGCTATGGATGACAGGCACTGTCTCCAGTTGCAAGTTATAAACAATCGTAATTTCGTTCTTTGAGTTCAGTCCTATACCACGGGTGTCGCCTTTAACTAGATGCGATAGACGATTATGTCTTTTCGATCCGAAATGACGGATGTTTCCTAAGATTATAGATGTTAAAGGGCCTTAACTCTTTGCCAAACCGCAAAACTTTGAACTAGACCAAACTGAAAGCATTTACAGATGAAAATTTAAATGTTACTAAAATGATGATCTTTATATCTAATAGGGTAGAAAATTCTGTTGGAAAAGGAGAAAATGCTGGTTACCAGCATTTTCTCCTTTTCCAACAATGTTTTCAAAGCTTTTCTCTTTTTCGATCCTTATAAGTCGAAACTATGAGGCAATGGGCTAACAGCGATTTGTGCGCAGGTTGGCAAGGGTCGATACTTAATGCAGATGCATTATGCTCCCTTTTCACGGAACAAAGCTCACTTAGGTGGTTTGTTTTTTAATCTTGAATCAGAGAAGCACGAATAAAACGAAACCAGGGCTCGTATTCACCAACCATTCTTGAGAATATTCTTAGTCTTATTCTCCAAGGTTTTCTAAATATGTAAGTAAGACAACTTCTGATTGGCTAAACCGAATGGTTTAGCCAATCAGAAGTTGTGTTACTTACAAATGTAGAAAATCCTGGAGAATAAGACAAAGAACGTTATTAAGAATGGTTGGTGAATACAAGCCCAGGTTACATAACTAAAGACTAGTTGTTTGAGATCCTACAGACTCAGCCAAACTGGGAATCCAGGAGCCCAAATGCCCCATATCCCCAGTGCCCGTCTATCTGTCAGCGATATCTCTGTGGGGATGGGAAATCCTGGGACTTGGAAACAAGAAGAGCGTAACCAAATCGGACTACTGAAGATCTAATCAGCGTAGATTCGCCGCAGGAACTGCTGATTCGGTGATAAGATTACAATATAAAAAGTGCGCCGAAAACAGATAATCGTCTTTGATTAATGCTTTTAACATAATGTGTGATAAAATAATATTTTTACTTCTTCTGTTTGCCGACTTCCAACGATTCTATCTATGGAAAGGCTTTTGTGAACATGGTAAGAAAAGAAGAAAATACTGGTTTCCAGCATTTTCTTCTTTTCTCACAATGTTTTCTACCCTTTCCTAGAAAAATTCCATGATTTGAGCCATCCTTGATATACCGTCCGAAAATACTTTCAGTTTGGACAAGTCTTCAATTTTGTCGTCTGGTTAAGGGTTTCGTTTGATCATTATATTATTGTTTGAGATTATCTTAAACGTTTTGGCACCTAAAGGTATCCTTTAGTGACATAAGGATCGCTGTTCCCACGGGAAAGAAGCCAGTAGTTTGGAAAATAAGTTATGAGTAGGGATCAAATGATAGTCCATGGAATCATAGATAGGTGCACGGGCCGACGCAACATAACTGGATTACTGTTGCAATTGGCGTGAGACACCAAACAATCAAGCCAGATTACGTTGGTCAGACTGAGTTGGTCGGAATAAGTTGGTCAGAATACGGTGGCCATAATGCTTCAAATTGGCAGAATCCACTTTTCAGAATGCGTTGGCCATTATTACCTGCCAATCCCTGGTCAAGTTACATTAGTCGGAATGCATGTACGCTAGTCACATTGAGTTGACCACAATTATTAGGTTAGAGTCCATTTTTCAGAATGCGTTGGCCTTTACTCTTTGGTCGGAATGCGTTGGTCAGAATATCAAGCACATACCGCAAAATGTTGTGACCCGCATTCTAAAGTTTATGCTCACTCGAAAGATTTGCACCTGAATTGAAAAGTCGTATCAAACATAAGTAATTGATAAGAAGCGTAATAATCATATATAACTTTGAGGTTCCATGAAATAAGACTACTAGAGTCTATTTAGAAGTCTTATCATACTTCAACGAACCCTTTCAGTGCCAGACTCATAAACTCAACCTCTTACGCTTAATTCTTAGCCTGCTAAGGCCGACTCACTGACCAGATGCGAACAGTGTAGATCAAGATCAGACTGCACAGAATGTGCAGTCTGATCTTTGATCTACACTGTCCGATTAGGAGGATTTTTTCCTGCAAAAATACCTTTGAAAATAGCTGAACTTAGGTTCGTACAATTGCTTAAAAATTTCATTTCACTTTTTTAGCAGGATAAAGTGTAACAGCTCTCCACCAAAACTCAGGGGAAGAAAGGTATGTTTTAATCTTACGGACGTGACTAAACAAGTAGACTGTCTAGATCCATGATCAGACTTCATGATCTGTGTTGTCTTATCTTGATCTGCACCGTCCTGAAAAGGTCCCGTGTTCATCCATAGAGCTGAAAGGGTATAAATTTTATTTTCGTCTATTATTCTTTGTGATACAATCTGATAATCTATTTCATCCTTTTATGTTAACATACAACGCTTGTATGACCTTTAAATGGACAGTCTTTGAAAATATTTTGGAGAAAGAGGAGTAGATGTTTTAAAACGTAACAGACAGTGTAGATGCAAGGTCAGAAAGCATGTTCTGTGCAGTCTGATCTTGATTTATATTGGTCTAAAAGCAACCATGATTGAGTGAGACACTCCAAGAGTTAATTCCCTCGTAAACTCTAGTCGAAACCTATCAGATAACGGATAGATAAATAACAGAACTTGTGAGAAACTGTAATTCATTCTCAGCTAGTTGAATATTACCGGTAAATGTAAATAAATTATGAAATCATAAAAAAAAAAGAAAAATGTTACCAGCTCGAGATTTAACTCTGTTACAGACCATACAATTATAAAGTCGTCCAAGCTCAAAGCAATACGTAGACAAGAGTCGTGGCTTAATTGATAGCTTTGTTTCTCGAAGGAGAGTGTGGCTTAATTGATAGCCTTATCTTTGAAGGGTTGAACTTTTCGTGAAAAAAATACAGGAGAAAATGTAACTATTTTATACTTTTCCCGAAAAGTTTTAAAAGACTTTTATCTCAGATAAATGAATAATTGTTTGGAAAAAAAAAGAGAAAGAATTGTTTGGATTCTAAAGAAAATATGAGTAAGATAGACCTTTCTTAGGTTAATTGGGTGTTGATCGCTAGATCGAAGAAAGACCTCACCTGCTTGCCCCGAAACTGCAAATATGTTAGTCTTGCTCTGTGAAAAACGATTTTAATACATCGGCAAAAAAATATCGACTGATGTCAGCCTGCGCAGTCTGTGCAGGCTTACATGAATCGAAATCTTTTGTTTTTAGTGAAATGTCTTTATGTCGGTGGACCATACCACCTCAGGATTTATCCGGTTGTTTTACAAACTGGATTTTATGGATCCAAATTAATGAGATGACTTGCTCAGTATAAAATGCACTACATGTACGCATTGAGTTCCCTTTCGCCAGAAAATACATGTACCTTTATTATGATCTTCAAATGCGTTTTTATGGCCTTATGTACTTAAAACGTCGACCTGTTAAGTAAGTAGCTTAAACTCGAAAGGAACTTCAGCTTAAAGGTAGATTTTAAAAAGTGAAGTTATTACATACAGTTTTCTGCAACACGAATTCTGAAGAACTACACTTTTACCCTCTATGTTTGTTCGGCCATGCTGTTTTACTATTTTGAATTGTATTATTAATTAATACATCTAACCCTAACATAGCTATGGGCGATGGAATGTACACATGCAGACGACATGGATCTAGATTAGACAGCACGGAATGTGCAGTCTAATTTTTTATCTTCGTAAATCTCCCTACAAAACCTTTTAAAGATTAAGTGAATTATATACTCTATTTCTTCCAGTTTTAGCCTGATGACTAAAAACGTTTTGCAGATACAAACTATATAGAAAGTACCGCCGGCTGGTCTTGGATACATGTATAATTATAATGTATGTCAGATACGAAAAAACCTTTTCAATTGAAATACATGTATTTGAGTTTTTTCCCTATTTTCTTTATTGTCGGCTAGAAATTGTAGGTTTACCTTTTCTGTCGTTAAAAGGCTTTAACTCTTTACCTTACAATCCTGTGTTTAAAACCCTGATCATGTCACCGGCACTGCCACTGGGGGTCGGACTAGGTTTGCCCGATTGCAAACCCAGTTCTGTGGCCATTGAGCTGCGTATGACCTGACTCAAATTATTTCTCAGTCAGTCTTGTGTTTTAGTCTAGTTTAAACATATTTATTTTACATCGATTGAGAAACAAGTTCCAACAACTTATATCAATCACATTCGATTCTGCTTCCCAGGAACTACACCAGTGCTCGCGCAGAATATGTGGGCCAAGGAAATATCCCTAAGTTGCCACCCGCTCCTGGGTATCGAACTCAGGACTCTATGGTTACGAGGCCGACGGTCTACCTCACAGCCACGGACACCACACCGTCTTGTGTTTTAACAACCACGAAGAGAAAAGCTTTGAAAAAAAATGTTGGAACAAGAGTTAAGCTTGTCACCAGTATTTTCATCTTATATACAATGTTTTCTAACTTTTTAAGCCCGTAATTCAATTAATCGAAGCTCAATTACTTTACCGTCAACTAATCCTTTTAATTGTGACAAAGGTGTTTGTCGTCTGGCAAAGAGTCAACTTTCTACCAAACGACAAAATGTTGGACTTAACCGAATTAAGAGCATTTGCATACAACGAATTATATGTTGCTTGGATGAGTATGATATGGTAGAAAACAAGAAAACATAGTGGGAAAAAAAGAAAATGCTGGTAACCAGCATTTTCTCTTTTTTCCACCATGTTTTATAAGCAAGACTTATCTCTTTCAGAATTGTCAAAAGTCTGGATTGTATGGTAAAGAGTTGAGGAGAATAGGCCTACCAAAGCACCGGACGGACTGACCCTGTTAAGAGTAAGTTCTAATACATAATTAAACCGTAAACGTTGCTATTGCTCGTAAAATCACCAGGGAGGTAAGTTTTTAGATTAAAATACGGGGAGATCTCAAGTTATTAAAATACATATTATTTCATCTTTATTTCAATTTACATAATATCGTATTTTAACGTGGGAAAGAGATGGGCCGTAGAACATGAATTCGTTCTCACTGCGATAAAAAAGGTATTTCCGTGGCTTCAATGGACGAGTAACATTCGCTGTGTTACTGACTACTATTTTACTATATACAAAATTCGATTTGTTACGGAATATCGTTAATATTTTTTTGAGATGAAACTCTCTGGCAAAAGATGACTTAATACATCTCAGTGACGCATTATATTGAGCAAGCAATCAAATAATTATGGCTCCATAAAATCCAATTCGGCTAACTACCCATTTGATCTGGAGGTTAAATGACCTTTTGCAATGTCAAATATTGACCGACAGCAAAATGTTTGACCCAGTTTAGCAGGCTACACATTTGTGTACATTCACGCAAACCTTATCAATTTCAAGCTTAGCCAAGTTTCAGTAGCCGGGCCACGTAATACTTGTTAATAATTTTAACAAGTCAATTAATTAAATGCGGAAAAAACAGGTTGATGCCTTTTCATTATCTTCCGAAAACCTAAATAATTTCATTTCTATGGGCAGGCTTACGATTACAAGGCGAATGAAAATATACGCTATCGAGAATGACAGATTTCGAAGAGAGCGTATATTTGATACAATCATTCTTCCATCCAGTTGCACATTTCCCACAGTCATTATTACATCTACCACTATGTCAGTGTAAGGATACATTTGAAAACTTTTGAACAATAATAATAGTAATAAAAAATGACCCATACGTTTCAATGTGTCGTTGACATATACGAAAAATGGTGGAGTAAAATAGAAATGCTTTGAAACCGAATTCTTTGAAATATCTGCTTCTGGGTTAGTTAGGAAATTGTATTCAGACAAGAACTTAAGCGCATAAAATACAAAAACAGAACATTGAAATGACAATAAATTGGAAATACACCGCCGAAGCTTCAAAAATAGTGTCCGAAGAAGACATCATGGAAAATAATTACATGTTTGTTATGTTATGGAATTTTAGCGTCATTATTCACGTGCCAGTCACTTGATATTTTCCACAATGCTTTTTGTTTTATATCCGGCGTAAAATCTAAATATACCCTAAGAGGCTACGTAGTCTTTTAAGGGAACACTATTATTTTTTTCACTTTGTGATTTTATGATTCTTACTAACTGATGATTTGTTTTTGTTTGTTTGTTTGCTTCTTTGTTTGTTCATATGAATTTCAGCGATATATATATTTTTTAAATTGGTGAGATTTGAAAAATCTAGATACCCACCTTTAAAAATTGATGAACGACAAAAATTTTCTCAGTATTTCTATACTAATTTGCATATTAGGCAGACCTTGTCAATGCCCTTAACAAGTCAATGAATTAAATGCGAATGAGACAGTTTGATATATTTTAATATGCCCCCGTAAACTTAAATGAAGCATTTTCTATGGATGGACTGACGATTTCGCCGCAAATTAAAGCATATGCCATCGAGAGTGACAGATCTCGAAGAGAGCGTTTCTTTAATGCAAATATTCTTTAGTCGAGTTGCACACATCCTACATAGTCATTGATATAAGATCTGTGCTAAAGAAAAGCAGATTATCTGAAATATTTACTGATGAAGTTCCCACTAAAGCAAACATTGACTACTTCAATGCTGCAGTCATTAGAAAATTTACAATTATGTCAATACCCACCTTTAAAAATAGATGGACAACAATAACTTTCTCAGTATTGCATATTTGGTAGTACTTGTCAATGAGCTCAACAAGTCAATCAATTAAATGCGCATAAAACAATTTGATATCATTCAATATGCCTCCGTAAACTTAAATGATGCATTTTCTATAGACATGCCGAATTTCACCGAAAATTAAAGCATTATGCCATCGAGAATGACAGATCTCGAAGAGAGCATTTCTTCAATTCAATTATTCTTCCATCGGGTTGCGCATATCCTATATTGTCATTGGTATAAGTTCTGTGTTAAAGAAAAACAGATTTTCTGAAATATAAAGTAATGAAGTTCCGACTTAAGTAAACATTGACAACTTAAATGCTGCAGTCATTATAACATTTACAATTATGTCAATACGCACCTTTAAAAGTAGATGGACAACAATAATTGCATAAGCATTGCATATACGGTAGTACTTGTCAATGGACTTAACAAGTCAATCAATCAAATGCGAATAAGACAGTTTGATATCTTTCAATATGCCTCCGTAAACTTAAATGATGCATTTTCTATAGACGGACCGATGATCTTGCCGCAAATTAAAGCACATGCCATCGACAATGACAGATCTCGAAGAAAGCGTTTCTTTAATGCAGTTATTCTTCCGTCGAGTTGCACATAACCAAAATAGTCATTGATATAAATTCTGTGTTAAAGAAAAGCAGATTCTCTGAAATATAATGTGATGAAGTTCTGACTAAAGTAAACATTGACTACTTTAATGCTGCAGTCATTATAACATTTACAGTTATGTCAATATATGTAAAAACGTCTTTTCAATATGTTCTTATTTTGATCTCTTGTCCAGTTGGACTAGTCCCATGTTCGATGAGTATCTCCGTCACATGAGGAAATGCATTCAATCGCAACAAAATTTGAAATTCTTTTCTTTAGAGGTCAACTCTTTACTAACGACGAAATTTTCGACGGATATCTGAAAAAACATTGGCGGACTAAAAATAAAAGGTGACCAAATTGTTTCGATTTATCCTTGAAAGATGAAATATTGTGGAGTAAGCATATAATAGTTGTAAACCGTAAATTATCATTTTAAAGTGGAATTTTTTGAAAGCCCTCTCCTGGTCGAGTAAGTTAAGAAATTTTATTCAGACACGGACTTTGAATAGTACGCAGTAGAACGATTTCGCCACACATAAAGGCATACACCATCGAGAATGTCAGATCTCGAAGAGAGAGTGTTTTTGATGCGAATATTTTTTCGTCGAATTTCACATATCCTACATAGTGATTGGTATACGTTTTGTATTAAAGAAAAGAAGCTCTTCTGAAATATGAAGGGATGAAGTTCCGACTAAAGGAAACAGTGACTACTATAAGGCTGCCTTCATTATTACATCTACCTCTATGCCAGTATATTGTCCGGGTTTCGGTATCTCTTTCACAGGAGAAATGTATCTAAAAAACTACGAAAATCAAATATCCTTTTTTAAAAGCTCAACTCTTTATCAACGACGAATATTTCGACAAATACATTTGAAAACTTTTGCTGAATAAAAACAAAAATTGACCCATACGTTTCAATGTATCGTTGACATATACGAAAAATGGTGGAGTAAAATAGAAATGTTTTTAAACTGAATTCTTTGAAATGTCTGCTTCTGGGCTAGTTAAGAAATTGTACTCAGAACTTAAGCGCACAAAATACAAAAAAGAACATTGAAATGACAATAAATCAAGATTTTCTTAAAGATGGTCCATAAGATTTCGGGACGAAGGTTTTATAAAAAAAAAAAAAAAAAAAATCATCCTTGTACTCCCGAAAAAAAAAGCCTTTTAATTTTCACTTATAAAATCCCAGTTGTCGTAAACCATCCGACAACAAGAGAAACTTGAGATTTACAACGGCCCAGGTCTGCAACGCCGGGAAATACCGTCTATTTTTTACATGAGCAAATTACAGCCGAAGCTTCAAACATAGCGTTCGAAGAAGACATTATGGAAGATAATTACATGTTTGTTATGTTATGTTATGTTATATCTGGCATAAAATCTAAAACTACCTCAAGAGGCTACGTAGTCTTTTACGGGAACACCGTCTTTTTTTTCTATTTTATGATTTCTAATAATTGATAATTTGAATTTTTTTTCCCATATGAATATATATATTTCTTGATTTGTTCAGATGTGAAAGCTCTAGATACCCACCTTTAAAAATAGATGAACAGCAATAATTTTCTCAGTATTCCTATACTAATTTGCATATTTGGTAGAACTTGTCAAGGACCTTAACAAGTCAATGAATTAAATGCGAATGAGACAGTTTGATATCTTTTAACATACCACCATAAACTTAAATGAAGCATTTTGTAATGACAGATTGACGATTGGGCCGCAAATTACAGAATACGCCATCGAGAATGACAGATCTCGAAGAGAGCGTTTCTTTAATGCAATTATTATTCCGTCGAGTTGCATATACCCTATATATTCATTTATATAAATTCTATGTTAAAGAAAAGCAGTTTCTCTGAAATATATACTGATGAAGTTTCGACGAAATTAACCAGTGACTACTTCAATGCTGCAGTCATTAGAAAATTTACAATTATGTCAATACCCACCTTTAAAAATAGATGGACAACAATTCTTTTCTCAGTATTGCATATTTGGTAGTTTTTGTCAATGAGCTTAACAAGTCAATCAATTAAATGGGCATAAGACAGTTTGATATCTTTCAATATGCCTCCGTAAACTTAAATGATGCATTTTCTATGGACGAACCGAACAGTTCGCCGCAAATTAAAGCACATGCCATCGACAATGACAGATCTCGAAGAGAGCGCTTCTTTGATGCAATTATTCTTCCGTCGGGTTGCACACAACCTAAATAGTAATTGATATAAGTTCCGTGTTAAAGAAAATCGGATTCTCTGAAATGTAACGTATTGAAGTCCCGCCTAATGTAAACATTGACAACTTCAATGCTGCAGTCATTATAACATTTACAATTATGTCAATACGCACCTTTAAAAGTAGATGGACAACCATACTTTCATTAGCATTGCATGTCAATGGACTTAACAAGTCAATCAATCAAATGCGCATTTATAAGACAGTTTGATATCTTTCAATATGCCTCCGTAAACTTAAATGATGCATTTTCCATGGACGGGCCCAAGTTTTCGCTGCAAATTAAAGCATATGCCATCGAGAATGACAGGTCTCGAAGAGAGCGCTTTGTTAATGCAATTATTTTTCTGTCGAGTTGCACATATACTAAATAATCATTGATATAAATTCTGTGTTAAAGGAAAGCATATTTTCTGAAATATAAAGTGATGAAGTTCTGATGAAAGTAAAAAATTGACTACTACAATGCTGTGCACAGTCTTTATAACATTTACAAGTATGTCAATATACCTGAAAATTTCTTTTCAACATGTTCTTATTTTGATCTCTTGTCCATTTAGACTATGGTCCATTGTTCGATCAGTATTTCTTTCACATGAGGAAATGTATTCCATCATAACAAAAATTGAAATTCTTTTCTTAAAAGCTCAAACTTTTACCGACGACGAAGCTTTCGACAGATACATTTGAAAACATTTGCAGACTATAATAAGATATTGTGGAGTCAGGATAAAATAGTAATATACCGAATGTCAGAATTTTTTGAAAGCCTTCTCCTGGTCGGGTAAGTTAAGAAATTTTATTCAGACACGGACTTTGAACAGTACGCATTACGATTTTGCCGCGCATGAAATCATAAGCCATCGATTCTTTTGTCGAATTGCACATATCCTACATAGTGTAGTAGTAGTAGTAGTGATGATTGGTATACGTTTTATATTAAAGAAAAGCAGCTCTTCTGAAATATGAAAAAAACAGTGACTACTATTAGGCTGCAGTCATTATTACATCTACCACTATGTCAGTATATTCTCCGGGGTTCAGTGAGTATCTCTTTCACAGGAGAAATGTATCCTAACACAACAAAAATAAAAAATCCGTTTTTAAATGCTGAACTCTTTATCAACGACGGATACGTTTGAAAACTTTTGCTGAATAAAGATAAGAAAAAAAAGACCTCAATGTATCGTTGACGAATACGAAAAATGGTGGAGTAAAATAGAATTTTTTAAACGGAATTCTTTGAAATGTCTGCTTCTAGGCTAGTTAAGAAATTGTACTCAAACAAGTTCTTAAGTGCATAAAATACAAAAAAAGAACAATGAAATGACAACAAATCGAGATTTTCTTAAAGGTGGCAGATTTTGGGACGAAGGTTTTACAAAAAAACATCCATATACTCCCAAAGCCTTTTGATTGTCATTTATAAAAAACCCAGTAGCCGTAAACCATCCGACAACAAGAGAACCTTAAGAGTTACTACGGCCCAGATGTACACCGACGGGAAACACCGTCTATTTCCACATGAGCAACTCGCTCATTTACATACCGGAAATACATAGCCGAAGCTTCTGACATAGCGTCTGAAGAAGACATTATGGAAAATATTTACATGTTTGTTATGTTATGGAATTTTAGCGTCATCATTCACGTGCCAGTAACTTGACATTCCCACAATGTTTTATTTTTCATATCTGGCGTAAAATCTAAAAATACCTTTTTAGGCTACGTAGGCTTTTAAGGGAACACCATCTTTTTTTGTCGTTTCATGATTCTTAATAACTGATGATTTGTATCGTTATGAATTTCAGTGATATATATATGAATTTCAGTGATATATATATATTTCTTGATTTGTTGATATGTGAAAAATCTAGATACCCACCTTTAAAAATTGATGAACGACAAAAATTTTCTTAGTATTCCTATTCTATTTGCATATTTGGTAGAACTTGCCAATGACCGTAACAATTAAATGCGAATGAGACAGTTTCATATCTTTTAATATGCCACCGTAAACTTAAATTTAGCATTTTCTATGGACGGAGGAAAGATTATGCCGCAAATTAAAGCATACGCCATTGAGAATGACAGATCTCGAAGAGAGCGTTTTTTAATGCAATTAGTCTTCGTTGAGGTGCACACATCCTATATAATCATTGATATAAATTCTGTGTTAAAGAAAAGCAGGTTTTCTGAAATATAATGTGATGAAGGTCCGATTAAATTAAACGGCATTGACTACATCAATGCGGTAGTCATTATAACATTTACAATTTTGTCAATACCCACCTTTAAAAATAGGTAGGCAACAATAAATTTCTCAGTATTGCAGATTTGGTAGTACTTGTCAATGAGCTGAACAAGTCAATCAATTGATGCTCATTAATAAGACAGTTTAAAAACTTTCAACATGCCTCCGTAAACTTAAATGATGCATTTTTCATGGACGGACCGAAGATTTCGCCGCATATTAAAGCATATGCCATCGATAATGACAGATCTCGAAGAGAGTGCTTCTTTGATGCAATTATTCTTCCGTCGAGTTGCACACATCCTAAATAGTCATTGATATAAGGTCTGTGTTAAAGAAAAGCAGATTTTCGGAAATATAACGTAATGAAATTCCACCTAATGTACACATTGAATACTTCAATGCTGCAGTCATTATGACATTTACAATTGTGTCAATACGTACCTTTAAATATAGGTAGACAACAATAATTTTCTCAGTAATGCAAAATTGGTAGTACTTCTCAATGAGCCTAACAAGTCAATCGATTAAATGCGCAAAAGACAGTTTAATATCTTTCAATATATACCTCCGTAAACTTGAATGATGCAATTTCCATGGACAGACCGAAGATTTCGCCGCATATTAAAGCATAATTATGCCATCGAGAATGACAGATCTCGAAGAGAGTGTTTCTTCAACGCTATTACTCTTCCGTCGAGTTGCACACATCCTATATAATCATTGATATAAGGTCTGTGTTAAAGAAAAGCAGATTTTCTGAAATATAAAGTGATGAAGTTCCGACTTAAGTCAACATTAACTACTTCAATGCGGCAGTCATATAACATTTACAATCATATCAATATACGTGAAAATTTCTTTTCAACATGTTCTTATTTCGATCTCTTATCCTGTTAGACTATAGTCAATAGACTATTGTTCGATGAGTATCTCTTTTACATGAGGAAATGTATTCAATTATAACAAAAATCAAAATTCTTTTCTTAAAAGCTCAACCCTTTACCGCCGATGAAGTTTTCGACAGATACATTTGAAAACATTTACAGACTAGAAAAAATAATATATTGTGGAGTAGGGATGAAATAATTGTATACCGAATGTTCTCGTTTTCCAGCAGAGTGTTTTGGAAGTCATCTTTTGGTCGGGTAAGTTATAAAATTCTATTTAGGCACGGACTTTGAACAGTACGTAGTACCGGATTTCGCCGCACATTAAAGCATACGCCATCCAGAATGATACATTTCGAAGAGAGCGTTTCTTTAATGCGACTATTTTTTCCTCAAATTGCAAATATCATACATAGTAAGTGATATACATTCTGTGTGAAAGAAAAGCAGCTTTTCTGAAATATGAAGTGATGAAGTTCCAAAAGAAAAAAAATAAACGTTGACTACTACAAAGCTGCAGTCGGTATTAACCCTTTACTCCATAGATACTCATTTCTACGCATTGCTTGTAGGAGTCTTTGGAAAACATTGTGGCAAAAGGTGAAATTGCTCGTGACGAGCAATTTCACCTTTTGTCACAATGTTTTCTATGCTATCAAAATGTGTCATATACACATAAGAAACGGCTTAAGCCTTGCTGTTATTTAGGGTCAATTAGAGATACCATAGAAATGCCTTATGGAGTAAAGGGTTAAATTTACAAATATGTTATTATACATGTACGTGAAAATTTCTTTTCAGAATGCTCGTTTTTTTTTTAATCTCTTACTCAATTAGACTAAAGTCCAGGGTTCAGTATCTCTTTCACAGAAGGAAATGTATTCAAACACAAAGAAATTTTAAGTTCATTTTTCAGTCATACACGGACTTTAATACGCAGTACATTTTCGCAGCAATTTAAAGCATACGCCATCGAGAATGACAGATCTCGAAGAGAGCATTTCTTTGATGCGTTCATTCTTCCGTCGAATTGCACATATTCTACATAATCATTAATATAAGTTTTGTATTAAAGTATACCAGTTTTTCTGAAATATGATTAAGTGATGGAGTTCCGACTAAAGTAAACAGTGACTTATGGATCGCTTCAGCCATAATAACTTATACAACTACGGCAGTTTTTTTTATCAAGGTGATCTAAAAGTGGTTGCTAGTTCAGTTAGATTGTTCTTCGAGATGCGTTGTAAATTACTTCCACATATTTTAAAGAAATGATTTGGAATTTTACGGACGCCTAATGCCTGTGCTTTTCAGCTTAACACCTTAACCAACAACGAGTCTGTTATGGATTGAATTTGAAACCGTTCGTAGACAACAAAGTGAACGTCAGTCATATGTTGCAATTTGTCCTTGAAGCCGGGTATGAACATTGTGGGAAAAGGAGAAAATGCTGGTTAACCCACGTTGTTTTAAACAACCCGCCTTTCTTAGGTTCCCTAAATCGAGGGATTATGTAGTAAAGGCTTACCCTTATCCTGGTAAATAACTAAACTGAAATTTTCAATTCGATATTGATAACCCAACTATTGCTTTTTCAAAGTCGTGATTTAAGGGATAACATCTCTCTATGAGACAGTGTAGATCAAAGATCAGACTGCACGTTCTGTGCAGTCTGATCTTGGTCTACATTGTGAGCAAAAGATTAGCAAGTCGCGCTTAGCAGGCAAAGGGTTAAAATATGCTTGATCAGACAAAACTAATTGAAATTCCGGATAAAAGAGTCTATTACCGCTAAATGAATGCATCCATGAATGTACATCTACTGCTAATACCATAAAAAAAAGATGTTATGAACAAGCTCTTATTTTGATCTCGAGCTCAGTTGCAATGTAGATGGTTCTCCTTAATCAGGTGAAAAATATAGATGTTTTCGAACACTACGTAAGTCTTAACCCATTACCGCACAATCCCTACTTTTGACTCCCCTGAGAAAAAAGCCTTTTGAAAACACTGTGTGAAAAGGAGAAAATGCTGGTAACCAGCATTTTCTCCTTTTCCCACAGTGTTTTCTACACTTCCCAGAACAATTTTCAATTTTTCAGTCACCTTTATTTTTTCGTCTGCAAATGCTTTTAATCTGAACCAGTCTAAAATTTTGTCGTGTGGTAAAGAGTTAATCTTGTGTTTATTGACTTGAGAGGTAAGATTTACGGCCCTAACTTTCATGTTAAAAGACGGAAGCTGCCGAGATTTGCCGAATAGCCTTTACGAAATCGTCGATTGTATACGATTTTTACCCTGTGAGTTAGGAATAGTCGTAATCCTTAAATCACGTATGTGTGATTCTTTGCCATAACTTTGAATCATGCCAGGTGTCTTTTGGCATGTGCTTTTGAAGTACTTTCATGTATTGAGATAAAAATCAAATTTTAATCAAACTAAGATCTCTGCACAATTAAATCACGTAGCAACGACAGGTTGAATGCAGTGGTTTGGCTCGTTCGGTGTTTAATCCATTATTACATAATTCCGAAACTAAAGATCTTGAGGAAGGTTTTTACAAGCGATTTGGCAAATGGAGAAAATGCTGTTAACCAGCATTCTCTACTTTTTCCACCATGTTTCTACTCTTTAAGAGGAAAAAATCAACATCAAGAAGGGTTTGAATTTGGACCAGTCTAATTTTTTTGTCGTTTGGTAAAGCCTTCACGCCCTATAATTTTTTGATATGACGAGTGTCCCTCGTGGGTCAATTACATTGCAGTGAACATTGATTATTTCTATGTTTTCTTGGATCTACAGTACTATCATTTAGCACAACGTCTATTGAAAGCCACTCGCCACCTTCCCACATAAACATTGACGGAACAATTTCCATCCGTGAGAAAGGATTGAATCCGTTGTTCCAATGGCTATCGTGGATAAATTTGTCTGAGACTTTGGGTTTGACACAATTTCGAGTAAAAGTACCCTAATCATAGAGGGCCTTTGAAAACATCGTAGGCAAAGGATAAAATGCTGGAAACAAACATTTGTTTCCTTTTCGAACTATGTTTTCTATCCTGTCAGAGGTATACATGTAACTCACCATTTGTGCAATATGTATTCCATTTCATGTATGCAACTACATGTATTTTCAGTTTGGACCTGTCTAAATTTTGTTATTTGTTAACCCATTACCACACAATCCCTACTTTTGACGGCCCTGAGAAAGAAGCCTTAAGAAAACATTGTGGGAAAAGGAGCAAATGCTATAAACCAGCATTTTCTCCTTTTCCCACAAAGTTTTCTACCCTTCACAAAACAAATTTCATATTTTCAGTCACTTTTATTTTGTCGTCTGCAAATGCCTTCAATTTGGACCAGCTTAAGATATGGTTGTTTGGTAATGGGTTAAAGAGTGTAACCCTTTACATTACTGATTGAACAACCTGACTTTGTAAGGATTATCCGCAATTTGATTATCTGTAGCCTGTAGTTTGGTTATCAATAACCTGTAGATCTTTCATGCGTTTAACTCATTACCAAACGACAAAATTTTAGGTTTGTCCAAATCGAAAGTGTTTACAGACGACAAATTTAAAGTGACAGAAAATTTGAAATTTGTTTTGTGAAGGGTAGAAAACATTGTGGGAAAAGGAGAAAATGCTTGTTACCAGCATTTTCTCCTTTTCCCACAATGTTTTCTAAAGGCTTCTTTCTCAGGGTCGTCAAAAGTAGGGATTGTGTGGTAATGGATTAAACAGGTATAACATTTTGTCGTTCTGTAAAGTGGTAAATGTCTGTTGTCTGAAGAAACCTACTGAAAACGTTGTGGGGAAAGGAGAAATTGCTGGTCAATAGCATTTTTTCCTTTTCAAGCAATGTTTTCTACTCTTCTCTAGTCAAATTTCAATTTTTGAGTAACGTCTTTTTTTGTCGTCTGCAAATGCTTTCAATCTGAACAAGTATAACATTTTGTCGTTTGGTAAAGTGTTAAATGTCTGTTGTTGATACTCTGGATAGATTTTCTTATATAGAACAGGATTTAAACTACAGTTATGCAAAATTATAGTTTTTATTGAAATCAGTTTTGATGTTAATTTGGACATATTCATCAAAGTTAGGAACAATAGAATAAAAAAAACAACATACAAGAGTTACAAACACAATGGGCACATAAATTATATAAATATAATACACTGTAAAAAAAAAATGGCTGCTGCATCGGGCCTTTTTTTGTGTGTTCTAGATCCAGATTTTTTTGCGACAAATTATCTTTTTTTTTTTCCGTAATAATGCCTAAACAAAACACAAAATACGACTTAGAACTACCTTACAACCTGCACACAGCTTTCGAAAAAGAAAAAAAGTGGCAAAAATGGAAATTCTGCGGTACGGACATGTTTTTTCCTCATTATTTTCAATGTTTTCTTGTAACTATGTCAATGTATTAAACTTTTTACATGTTGATTATATTTTCATATGATTTTTATATTGTGTGTCTTTTCCTGTTTATTCTTAGCACTTCAAGTGATCGAACCAATTTAAGTCACATTAGCAGATAGTATAGATCAAGATTAGGATAAACACAACGTGTAGTCAGATATAAAGCCTACATTAATTCTGCTCTGTCGCAGACGAGATATAAAATATTGACCAAATGGTAAACAATTGTCTGTGATAGGATAAAAACATTGCTGGAAAAGGAGAAAATGCTGGTAACCAGCATTTTCTCCTTTTCCCACAATGTTTTCAAAAATCATTTTTCTGTTGGATCGTTAGAAATCGGGAATGTTTGGTAAAAGGTTAAACTAAGGCAATCTTCGCCTTCAGTTACAATGAAAAATACAGTTAGACCGTAAAAAAGTCGAAACGAACAAATTGGCAAGGAAAGAGCCGAGGCCTTACATCACATTGTTCTATTCTGTCCTGTTCTTTCTTGTTCTTAATACAGTAATTGTATATGAATTACGACGCTTTTGAATAAAAAACGCTTCTAAAGATTTTGTAAAAATAAAAGTTTGATTGACTATTTTTTTTTAAGCCAGAATTGAAATACTAGATAATCTAAGCTAATATTGTTCTAATCTTATCACCAATTTATAACGATAAGATAAAAATCCCGTAAATCTTCCCAGATAGAAATGAGTGCAATATTTGTAGCTGATACTATGAATATAATGCCTGCAATGCAAATACAAGAGTGCCATGAGGCCATTCTCTATTTAACCCATTACCACACAATCCCTACTTTTGACGCCCCTGAGAAAGATGCCTTTTGAAAACACTGTGGGAAGAGGAGAAAATGCTGGTAACCAGCATTTTCTCCTTTTCCCACAATGTTTTCAACCCTTCCCAGAGCAAATTTCAATTTTCCAGTCACCTTCATTTTGTCGTCTCCAAATGCTTTCAGTTTGGACCTGTCTAAAATTTTGTCGTTTGGTAAAGAGTTGGAAGGAGTTTGATGCAGCTGTAGAAAGTATGGCTCCAGCTCAGCCTGCGGAGTCCGTGCAGTCTGATCTGAGACCGAAGCTTTTTGCAATTGTTTAATTTTCTGTAATGTCAAAGGACCAGACTATCTCGAAATTCAGTTGCTTGTTTGACAAAATGTTTAGTTGGATCCATAATTATTTGATAAATTGCTTTTTATGATGAATCATTGCGCTTATTCCATCATTACTTTTGTAACGGTGCATTATCTAAGCCTAAGCAATTATACATTAACCTACTGAAAATCTGTTTAACCTTTTTCAACACAATTATAGAATTTGTCTTTAAGAAGGAGTTTAAAACATCGTGGGAAAAGGAGAAAATGCTGGCCACCAGCATTTTCTCCTTTTCCCACAATGTTTTCAAAAGCCTTCTTCCTGTTTAATTCGAAATTTCGTAGTAAAGTATTATCTCTTTAACAACACTTTAACAAGAAGAAAGCGTTTAGACACATTGTGAGATAAGGAGAAAGTGCAGGTAACCAGTTTCTTTATTTCCCACAATTATTATTCCACCTCCTAAACAAATTCCATTATTTTAGCTTCTATAAACTGGTCGTCAGTTAAATGCTTTCAATTTGGACAATTATAAAATTTTGTTACTTTGCAGAATTATGGAAAATATTTAAAGTAACCTTTTGAAACTTTCTCCGCTTCTTACATATACATGAGAAAAAAAATTTTCAAATCATAAACAATTTTTATCTGAAGGAGAAATATCTGCTCTGTTTGCAAACAAAACAATACAACTATTTTTATTTTTGTAGAGACAAAAGCCAAACAAAAAAAAAACAAAAAAAGACTTCGCCCAATTACATGTAAAATGTTTGTTCAACAGTAATTCTTAAAAATCGGTACGAAACCTGAAAGTTTCAAGATACATGTAAATTGTAGCTCTGTCATAAGATATACGAGCCAAGATACATGTAAATTGTAGCTCTGTCATAGGCTATAAGAGCCAAGATACATGTAAGTTGTAGCTCTGTCATAAGCTTTACGAGCCTTGATACATGTAAATTGTAGCTCTGTCATAAGATATAAAAGCCAAGATACATGTAAACTGTAGCTCTGTCATAAGCTTTCCGAGCCTTGATACATGTAAATTGTAGCTCTGTCATAAGATATAAGAGCCTTGCTCTGGCAAAACGGGGCTTAATGCATGCCCGTGATGCATGATACGAAGCAAGCCATCACATACTTATGGAACCATAATAACCACATCTTTAACAATCATAATCATGAGATGAACTTGGCTCTGAACACAAAGAAAATTGACCATTAGCGAAAAGTTTCGGCCAAGGTCAGCCTGCGCGAATTGCGCAGGCTGGCCTTGGTCGATACTTTTCGCAAATGCATTATGCCACCTTTCCACATAGTTCGGTTCATATATAATGTGATAACTAGTTCTTCTTTTCAAGCCTTGTACTGTACTGACGAAAGTTAGGAAATACATGTTATAGCACAGGATAACTGAAATAATTTTGAAAGCAGAACATCCTTCAAACCACTTAAAGCATATAGATAGCAGCATTTTCTTATCTTATATTCTTTATCCAAGCAAGTAAAAATGTACAAAACATGTGTAGAATAGCATCATAGTAACCAACACGCAAAATATAGTGGCAATTTCGACATTAAATTTCAATGAGATTTTGTGAGACAAAAGCTCAGCCTTATAAAAATAGCAAGAGACAAAACTTCTGATTGGCTAAACCTCTTGTTATATTCTAAATCTAGAATTAGACGAAGAATGTTCTTAAGAATGGTTGGTGAATACGGTCCAGAACTGAGACTGATTCACTACTTTGCCAAAATCTTAACGCCATTTTAAGCCTTTACTAAATCATCCAGACTCTTTCCTGGCCCTGGAATAGTCGGGATAAATGTTGTGGAAAAAGGGGAAAATGCTATTTACCAGCATTTTGTCCGTTGTCTTCAATGTTTTCCATCACTTTTAAGACAAATACAATGATCTTAGTTACATTTACATGTAATTTACATGTAATTGGAATCACACATTTAGTTTTGAGTGTGCTTGTGTATTTTTTTTTTTGCATCTATTAAAGATTTGAGCAAATTAATGAATTATGTCTGAATATATGTTAGTGTAAACTGTTTAAGTAGTTTTTCTTTCAATACCTCTATAGTTTTCATGTTTAAAAAATGTCTGTGGGAAAGGGGGAGCAATTACTTGTCACTAGTATTCTTCTTATCTACCACAATGTTTTCAATTCAACTGGGAAAAAATATACTTTTTCTCTATACTTTGGTTCTGGTCTATTTTGAATTATTCTATACAATAATGTGGTCATAGCTCTGTATATAACAAAGGGTAAGTTAATTTTTCAATGCACACAATCCCAAGTTTTAAAGACCCTGGATAAGAATGATTTAGAAAACATTTTCGGAAAAGGAGGAAAATGCTGTAGACTATTTTTTCCTCCTTTTTCTAAAACAATTCTTCCAATCTTATCAAAGACAGAAATCATCATTTGAACTGTATATACTCATTCGTCAGCAAATGGTCAGTTTACTTCAAAAACCTCGTAACTACAGCTTGTTTCAAGCTGTAGTTACGAGGTTTTTGAAGTAAACCGACGAAATCCTTTCAATTCGATTAAATTTAACATTTTGTCATTTAGTAAGTAGTTAAGCATACGAAAAGCACCACGAAACTTAGTTATTATTATCAACTTACAGCGTTTCACTTGTTGATGTATATACATGTAAGGCACAAAAAATGCAAATTGAGCACTGATTAATATTGTGAAATAAATTATAAAATTATAAGATCTATTGAAACTTTTTTGTAACCATTTTAAACACAAAACATCCATCTGTACACGTGATGCCTCTTCTTAGTGTATGTGTTTTAATGAACACGATTATCAGATGATGGTTCTATTCAGTCACACACAGCGTAGATATTTATCTGAACACCAGCATTCTACTTTTTTTTTTCATTGACTCTTTACCAAACTACAGAAATCTAGCTTCATACAAAATTGAAAGCATTTGCAAGCAACAAATTTAACGTGTCACAATTGATGCAATTTGGATAAGAAAGGATAAAAAAAACTTCGTGGGAAAAGGAGAAATTGCTGGTAACCAGCATTTTCTCCTTTTCCCTCAATGTTTTGCAAAGGATGTTTCTCAGGGTCATTGAACCTCGAAATTACATGGTAAAGGAAAAGTTTATTTCCCAATTAAATTAACTGGCGGCAAAGAAAATTGAAAAACACTGTTGTGGAATATGGATGATCAACTTAGATTAGAATTTATTGCATTAAAACACATTTGAAAACATTGTGGAGATAGTGCAGATTAACGTGAAATTTCTCCTTCTGCTATCATGTTTTAGAAACAATCTTCCGGACAGATGAAAAAAAGGAGTCCGCTGGAGTTCATGTTTTAAGGAATATGGAATATCAGAGTTATTGGGGTCAGTGCGAGGGTAGCGACCACGCCCCCTCCATCCGCCACACGGAAAAAGCGTAACTAAGTCTTTCATGCGCTACGTAATTACAACTCGACATTTTGGAATCTGTTGGCTGGGTTTCGTCGTTCCTTAACACTTGATATAAAAAGTCTATGTATCTCGTGGCGAGTTTAAGAGTCTGTATTTTGGAGAGTTTGTCTGATGGAAGAGTTGGAATAATTGTCCTGAGCTGCGTGAATGCTTCATTTAACGATTGGGTTCTTTGTCGCTCCCTTACGTTGGCCAAACATCGCTGGGTCTGTAAATCTTCCATGGTTTGTGGGCTTTTTCGTCTCTTCTTGGGCTCGCTACCTTCACTTAGGGACCCGTCGGGCGACGAAACGTTTTCTAAACTTTCACTTCGTCGACAAAGTTTACGTTTTTTGGGATTTGATTGTCCTTTTAGAGATTGTGTATCACTTTCGTCACTCATACAATAGTCTGGCTGTTCTTGTTTGATGTTCACTTGGAACTGCTGCTGTGCCAATGCGTATTGTTGCAGCTGCTGTGCCGTGGGTTCTGTAAGATAACTGTGTTTGGTCAGCTGGGTTATGTTCTCCATGTGGTGTAAGTCTATCGGGCTGTGGTCTCTCACAGAGAACTGTTCTGGAATCATAGTCTATCGGGTTTATCTTCACGGTTCAACTATCCCCTTAACTTATCAGTGTCACACAATGATATATCTACTTCTTTATAAAATATCCTACATTGAAACACACGTAAAATACGGCACTGTCATAGGTAAACTTACTCGATCACTTTTTTTTTACAGATTCTGTCAGTTACAGAGCAACTTGTAATATTTTCGTCGAACTCACAAAAAATCTCCAACACTGATATAATGAGAATATAAAATTGTTTAAGTGAATACAAATGTTACTAATTTTAATCCACGTGCCAGGTAAGTTGGCACAGGTTTCCTAGAACAGTCCAATCTTGTATTCAAGACTACAACAAACAAAATGCTAGAATATTTCGGCTTCCAATCAGGTAGGTCAGTCTATTTATATAACTCGGCCTCTGCAGAAGCAGTGGGCGGGGCTTATCACCCTCCACTAAGTTTCTTGAAGGCTGTATATCCGGATGACTTCCATGGCGCCAGCCAATCAGATTTGGAGATGTTCCTGCGCATGACAAATGGGGTATCAGGTTACAGGCTAGAAAGTAACGCGAGCGAAGCGAGATAAAGCATATTGTACCTCCTGTGAAAATAATTAGAACTTTCGAAGTTCATCAAAATGTCCCGTAAATTAGAAAAAAAAAGAAGTAAAAAAACAAAAAAAAATGTACTTTGACTTTCCCTGCATTGACGGGCAAAATATATATTTTACAGTAATATGAACTCTTCACCAAATAACAAAATTTACGTATTTTTCAACTTTGAACCGGTCTGAGGATGGCAAAATAAAATGTGGCTCAAATGATGAAGTCTGTAATTAAAGTTGTTTAAAAAAATGAAACAGTAGACAGCGTTCGGTAGCTGCATTTTCTCTTTATCTCACAGTGTTTTTAAAAGTCTTCTATTTTCCGGGTCGTTACAACACGGATATGTAAGGGAGTTAATTTGATATAAAAATTATATCACAACAATTTTGATGATTTTTTTTAACACTTTCTCCTTATTTTTCCTTCAATACCCTGCAAATCGATTCATTTAAATATTCTTGTGAAGAGCAAAGATCAGCTTACATGCCCTTGCTATCTAATCTTTGTCGAACGCATTCGAAGCCATTCGGAATTTTAAATTTTTAAATCATTTCCAAGTAAAAAGGTACATTCAGAGGTCATTATCTATAGAAAGCATTCTGTATTATTAGTTCTGTCAAAAAATACGAATTTAACAAAATCTGATCGGCGTTACCTTTCTATCACACAGTCAAGAGTTTTAACAACACTGAAGAAAAAAATGCTTTGAAAACATTGAGGAAAAAGGAGAAAATGCTGGAAACCATGTTTTCTTCCCTCTTCGAATTTCAACTTTTGAATCGCATACTTTGTCCTTTACAAAGGCTGTAATTGGAAATAGTCTAAATTTTCTGTCGTTTTGGTAAGGATAAAAAAGTTGGTTAACCCTTTACTCCACAGATACTCATTTCTACGCATTGCTTGTAGGAGCCTTTGGAAAACATTGTGGCAAAAGGTGAAATTGCTCGTGACGAGCAATTTCACCTTTTGCCACAATGTTTTCTATACTATCAAAAGGTGTCATATACACATAAGAAATGGCTTCATCCTTGCTGTTATTTAGGGTCAATTAGAGATACCATAGAAATGCCTTATGGGGTTAAGGGTTAAATCAGTCAGAAAGATTAATTTTGTCGTTTGCAAAAGCTTTCAATAATTGGGAAAAATATATCTGTCGTAGTCCAAACATGAATCTAGGCAGATCCACAATTTGCCTGAACCAAACTGGAATATTTTCTCATTTAATATATTGCGACTACATATAAAGCATATTATTTAACTTACACGCCAAAATAAAAGAAATTTTAATCAGAAATTCACTGTAAGAATAAATTTTGAATGTTTTGCACTTCAATATAAAAAATGTAGGGAAAAAAAAAAAACTAAATTGCTAATTAAAAATACCTTTCAGTCGTAAACATGTGGATAAATATGACTGAAAATAAAAAAAAATGGAAAACAATCGATTTTGGTCTACACAAAATTATAATTCTAATTTGGTCTGAGCAGATTCCAGATCTGCATAGATTCCAATCTAGCCTATATATATCTATATAAAATGTCGCTCTCAAAAAATAAACAAGAGTCAAATCAAAGTAAGAAGAGTAAATAATGATGATGTTATTTTGTGTTACTTTTCCTATCTGACCGGATAAAATTGCGAACAACTCTAAGCTGTTTAACTCTTTCCCAAACAATCCCCGGTTTTCCCTGGAAAAGAAGCCATTTGAAAATATGTGAAAAGGAGAAAGTGCTGGCATTTTCTCCTTTTCCCACAATGTTTTCTACCCTCCCAGAACAAATTTCAACTTTTGAGTCACGTATATTCTGTCGTCTGCAAATGCTTTCAGTTTGGACCACTTTAAAATTCTGCTGTTTGATAAAGGGTTAACTTTTAACCTGCGGAATTAGTTAAATAACATCTTCAAGTTTACAGTAAAAACCCAAATGTTGCTATTGCCAAGTTATTTTTGGAGAGAAAAAAATCTCCTTATCGAACAGTGTAGATCCAAGATCAGACTGCATGTTCATAACAGTCTGATCTTGATCTACATTGTTAGCACAAGGTCCTGGAGTCGCGCATTGTAGCCTAAAGGTTAATCTCGAAGGATTATCTTAATTTGTTTGTAAACAAATCGAAAAGTATCGGACATAATCTACCAACCCTTAACTCATTACCAAACGACAATATTCTAGGATTGTCCAAATTGAAAGAATTTGCAGACGACAAAATAAAAGTGACTGAAAATTTGAAATTTGTTTTTTGAAGAGTAGAAAACATTGTGGGAAAAGGAGAAAATGCTGGTTACCAGCATTTTCTCATTTTTTCCACAATGTTTTCTAAAGGCTTCTTTCTCAGGGTCGCAAAAAGTAGAGATTGTGTGGTAATGGGTTAAGAGCAAATTGAAACAAACCAACATTTCTAGTCTGGACATAAAGACCGAATAATTGCACTTTCAAGATTGCTCTTTTGAAGATTGTCTCGTCTAAGCAAAAAGTGTCCATAAAGTATCAGATTGCAAGTTTTGTGCAGTCAAATTTTGATCTACATTGGCCACAAAAAGAAAATATAGTTGTTACAGGCTATATTAAAATAAAGCTCTACGTTTTCTTTTGGACAAACCTTTCCCACTCATATGTGCAAGAGAACACTTTTACAAACACGAAAAACTCGAATTTTACTTGTCTTTTTGTGCCACGATGGTCTATAAAAAGCATGACTTTGAATTCAGACAAAACTGTCCACAGTTATTTTCTCATTTTTTGTTTCGTTAACAGTGTAATTAATTTATTCTTACGATAAAATACTATGCTGAAATGCGTTAACTCTTCACCGGATTGCAAAATTACAGACTAATCCGACTTAATGTCAAGTGTTTGTAGACAACATGTCCCAAATGATAATTTTTGTGGTCGAAACGATGGGAAAACATTGAGAGTAAAAAGAGAAAATGATGGTTACCAGCATTTTCTCCTTTACCTACAATATTTTTAAAGGCCTGTCCTCTAAAGTCATCAAAACACCGAACTGTTTCGTGAAGGGTTAAATAAACAACCGTTTAATGTCGATTTAATCGCAACTGTCACTTTCTAAACTGCAATATCCGCTAAAAGGAGGTGTCAAATCCCTCTGACAGTAATCTGGGATTAATCCTAAGTGACTTTAAGATACACTGACCATCGGGTGAATCGTTTGTTAGCAGGTTCTCGCATATAATCTTTATAATAGTTTTAATCATATACAAAACGAAGAAGAGTCTTTACCAAACAAGAAAATATGAGACTAGATCAAATTGAAGGCATTTACAATGATAAACGTAACTCAAAAGTAGAAATTTGTTTTCAGCAAAGAAGAAAAACATTATTGGAAAATGAGAAAATGCCGGTTACCAGCATCTTCTCCTTTTCCCACAATGCTTTTCAAAGGACTTCTGTCTAATGGTCACAGAAACGAATGTAGGACGTTTTGGCCAGGGATGTTTTGGCCATGGACGTTTTGGCCAGCTAAATATACAGAGTAGGACGTTTTTGCGAATTTTTGTCCTATTACACATGGTTTATACTCAGATAAGGACAAAACTGTATTTGATGATTCCTTTAACCCTTTCCCAAACGACAAACTTTTGGACTAGACCAAATTGAAAGCATTTGCAGACGACAATTCAACTCTTGCTGAAAAGATGATTTCCGTCTATAATAGGGTAGAAAACATTGCGGGAAAAGGAGAAAATGCTGGTTACCAGCATTTTCTCCTTTTCCCACAATGTTTTCAAAAGGCTTCTATTCCTAACCCGTAAAAACCAGGGATTGTTTGGGAAAGGGTAAATTGCTAAGCATCATCTCCGTTCATTAATAATGATTTAACAATTACTTATAATTTCTAGTTGCGACAATATTTTGAAATAAACTTTTAAAAAAAACTAAGCAGTTTGCTAAAGATTGCAAATCAAAGTAAAATCAAGTTTTGGTTAAGAATGTTTATTAAAAGCAAAAAAAAGTATGAAATGAATTGAATACGCTTTTCTGCATCAAAAAATGTGTACTTAAAAACATAGAAAGTAAATTTATTGCACTTTTCTGTGATAAAAAAAAATGGCCAAAATGTCCTACATTGCACAGTTAGCGGCCAAATCGTCCGTGGCCAAAAAGTTCTGCTTTGCACATTTCGCTGGCCAAAACGGGGTACGGACAAAAAAACCCTAGGACAAAAACCCCATGGACAAAACCCCCATGGACAAAACCCCCATACCCTTACCTGAAAAGTGGACAAAACCCCCATGGTTTTAAAATGATTCTTTGTACAATCATGTTGAAGTTGAATAAAATTTACTGCTTTAAATACTTGTGGGGGTTGTATAAGTTAAATTGATTTGATAAGATTTTTTTTTCTTAAAATTGTGCTTTTTGATAAAAAATATGTTGTCTTTTTTTTTTTCTTAAAATTGTGCTTACTGACCAAAAATGTGTTGTTTTCTGTATACGTTCATAATAAATTCATTTATTTTTTACATAGTTTTTTTTTTTTTCTTATTTGGTGCTTTTATATGTTCAAATCTACTACTAAACATTAGTGAACATGACAGGAGTAAACTTGCAAATCAGGTGTCTTAATCCCTTCTCAACACCTGTCTTGCCCAAGTCTGTATAGGTGTTAATATATCAATAGAAACTATCAACAAACTTGAGTTTACAAATTAAAAAAAGATAATATCTAAATCATTTTTTGCCTTTCATGTTTGATTTTTTTCCTTAAATCAAAGAGACTTATTTTGAATACTTTAAAACTGTTTGCAAATTATGTGTGTTTTCTCAAATTCATATGCTTTTTATATATGATGGGGTTTTTATCCTAGGGGGCTTTTATCCTATGGAGGTTTTGTCCTAGGGGGGTTTGTCCATGGGGGTTTTTATCCTAGGGGGGGTTTGTCCTGGGGGGTTGTCCTAGGGGGTTTTTGTCCTACACTCGGCCAAAACGTGCGTGGCCAGAACGTCCTGACCAAAACGTCCGTGGCCAAAAAGTCTTACTTTGCACATTTCGCTGGCCAAAACGTCCGTGGCCAAAACGTCCGTGGCCAGAACGTCCTGACCAAAACGTCCGTGGCCAAAACGTCCGTGGGCAGAACGTCCTGACCAAAACGTCCGTGGCCAAAAAATCCTACTTTGCACATTTCGCTGGCCAAAACGTCCGTGGCCAGAAGGTCTTGGCCAAAACGTCCGTGGCTAAAACGTCCGTCCACCCATAAAAACCAGGGATTGTTTGGTAAGGCCTGGTATTGTAAAAGGTTAAAGTACATACAAAAACTATTCTAATAAAAAAAGTACATGTATATCATATTTAACCCTTTACCCCATAAGGCATTTCTATGGTATCCCTAATTGACTCTAAATAACAGCAAGGATGCAGACGTTTCTAATGTGTATATGACACATTTTGATAGTGTAGAAAACATTGTGGCAAAAGGTGAAATTGCTCGTCACGAGCAATTTTACCTTTTGCCAGAATGTTTTCCAAAGGCTCCTACAAGCAATGCGTAGAAATGAGTATCTATGAAGTAAAGGGATAAAAGGCAATTCTACTAGAGAATTATAAGAGACTAGTGCTGTATGATTATTGCATAAAAAAGAATGGTAACATACGCGTATTTTCTCAGTTCTCTTTCATACCGAATTATAATTTTTTTTTTTATCACTTACTGGACGGTAACATCCCAGTTGGTCTACTCCCATTTCGTTCTACTCCCATTTCGTCTACAAATTTGTGCAACAGTCCCATTTCGTCTACACCTGTTTTGGCCAGTAGTCCCATTTCGTCTACATTTCACTTTTTCATGATGTTTTTAGCTAATAAATTATTTATCCTAATTTTTACCTCCCAAAAATGATTTAGATATTATCTTATTTCAATTTTAATTTGTACTGCATGTTTGTTGATACTTTCTATTGATATATTAACACTTGTGCAGACCTATGCAGACTTGGGAAAGATAGGTGTTTAGAAGGGATTATGACACCTAATTTGCAAGTTAAGTCAGTGGCTTGTAAGGAAAGTTGTGTATGGTACTGGTAAAAAAAATCAGTTGGGACTGTAGACGAAATGGGGACTGTAGAAGAAATGGGACCGACTACACATAAAAATCTGTAGACGAAATGGGAGTAGACCAAGTGGGATTAAACCTACTGGACGACCCGGGCCCGTATACACCAACCATTCTTGTGAATATTCTTAGTCTTATTCTCCATGGTTTTCTAAATTTGTAAGTAACACAAGTTCTGATTGGCTAAACCATTCGGTTTAGCCAATCAGAAGATGTGTTACTTCAAATGTTGAAAATTCTGGATAACAAGACAAAGAATGTTCTTAAGTATGGTTGGTGAATACGGGCCCCGGTTTTTCAAAGATAGTTTTTGCAAACAATTTTGTGAAAATGGCCCTTTGAAAGATAGTTTTTGCAAACCATTTTGTGAAAATGAGAAAATGCTGATGGCCCAAGAATATTTCTACCCTATCAAAGACAAGTCCTATCATTTTTCTTTTTTCAGTAACATCACGTCGGCCAGTGCACCTATCCATTGCTGCCATGGACTCTCTTTTTCCATCGCTTTAGGGCGATATCTTCCCTATCCACTGGCTGCTTTCACACATAAACTTCATCAAAACCATGACCTGTAGTGAGAGAGGGATGATTCCTGTTGCAATGCAATTTATCGAAGTGAAATTGCCAAGCCCGAGATTAGAATATGAGATCCCATGAATTCCAGCCCTGAACACATCTGACAGAGCTACCGAGCCCGAGTTGACCCTTTCACCTAATGACAGACTCTCAGACCAGTCCAGTTTGAAAGCATTTTCAGATAACACGGGAAATGTGACTCACATTTTGAAATCTGGTTCTCCCTTTTCCAACAATGTTTTCAAAAGTCTACTTCTTCTTGACGCTTTACCGCACAATCCCGACTTTTAACAACCCTGAGAAAGAAGTTTTTAGAAAACATTGTAGGAAAAGGAGAAAATGCTGGTAAACCAGCATTTTCTCCTTTTCCCTTAATGTTTTCTACCCTTCCCAAGACAAATTTCAACTTTTGAGCCATACTTACATTGTCGTCTGCAAATGCTTTCAATTTGGACTGGTCTACAATTTTGTCGTTTGGTAATGAGTTCAGTGTCATTAGAACCCTAAATATGCATGGTAAAGGGTAAGCAGTCAATGCAAATGATAATAAACAGATTCTGCAGTAGCGCATCTGATCTGTTCTTATCTTTCGTGTATTTGTCGCCCATAAATGTATTGGTAAATCTGAAAATCTATTGTCTTCACTCTTAACCCTTTACCCCATAATATGGTATCTCTAATTGACCCTAAAAAACAGCAAGGATGAAGCTATTTCTTATGTGTATATGACACCTTTTGATAGCATAGAAAACATTGTGACAAAAGGTGAAATTGCTCGTCACGAGCAATTTCACCTTTTGCCACAATTTTTTCCAAAGGCTCCTAAAAAGCAGCAAGGATGAAGCCATGTCTTATGTGTATATGATATACATATATTTGATAGCATAGAAACATTGTGACAAAAGGTGAAATTGCTCGTCACGAGCAATTTCACCTTTTGCCACAATGTTTTCTAAAGGCTCCTACAAGCAATGTGTAGAAATGAGTATCTATAGAGTAAAGGGTTAACCAAACGACAAAATGTCAGACTGGTCCAAATTCAAAGCACTTGCAGTCGACAAAATAAACATAACTCAAAAACTGAAATTTGCTGGGAAGAAAACATTGTGGGGGGAAAAAGAGAAAATGCTGGTAACTAGCATTTTCTCCTTTTCCCATGATGTTTTCAAAACGCTTCTATCTCAGGGTTGTAAAAACCAAGGATTGTTTGGTAAAGGGTTAAATATGATAATTTTAAATGCTTCCAGAACTCTTAGTGACGTAATTTCAGTGACTGTTTATTCTTTAGCAAACGATCCAGAACCTAAATTAGCTACAGAAAGATTTCTTTTTTAATACCATTTCATTATGAAAAAAAAAGACTCTAAACAGAATTGGATTTTGATAATATTTTGAGAAATTGATCAGAAGCAGTTAATCAACACCTTCTCCTTTTCCAACCACGTTTTCTAGCCTTCCAAATCAAATTTCAGGTTTTTTTTGAAAACATTGTCGGCAATTTGATTAAATGCCAGTAACCGGCATTTTCTACTTTTAAAAGAAACTGTCGTGATCAGACTGGACATATGTACAAGCTGATCATGGTCCGTACCCTGCGCTAAAAACATATACAACCACTTATGGCAGGATAAAAGTTCATAATAGACAACCGGAAATAGTTGCGAATTTGGAAGTACTTTACACCTATCGCTGTTTTCTGTTTGTCTTTCTCAAGTGATTCGCAGCCAGATTCCGCCAAATCTACCAGAAAGGCGTTAAAGCTAACAGATACCTATCAGCCACTTGTGATATTAACCTTTGACCTCACACGTAATTTTGTTCACTCTGTTCTTTGGAAACTAAGATAAATCAATAAAGAAAACATGAAGAAGAATATAAGTATTAAATAAAATAATGCATGACTTTTTATAAGATATAACTAAGGTTCTATTCTGAGGGTTATTCTTAATGATAATAAGAAAAGATATCTTAATGTCACTGCTTGCCGGAATGGTAAAATGGCAGATGAAAGAAAAACAGGTGTTTTATGGAGGAGAAGATTTTAAACCAGAAAAGCTGATTTTCAATAGATCATTAATTGGATAATAAGATTGAACATAATAAATCTTGCTTGGTGTTCGCGCCTTGCGCTATCTTGGTTTTATACTATTTCCCGCCATTATTCTTACACCGACCTTTTGAAGTGATCTTTCTTTCTTTCTTTCTTTCTTTCTTTCTTTCTTTCTTTCTTTCTTCCTTCCTTCATTCCTTCCTTCCTTCCTTCCTTCCCTCCCTCCCTCCCTTCCTTCCTCTCCCCCTCCCTACTTCCTTCCTTTCTTCCTTCCTTTCTTCCTTCCTTCCTTCCTCCCTCCCTCCCTCCCTCCTTCCTTCTTTCCTTCCTTCCTTCAGCGTATAACGGTTGAACCGACTGTTCAGTAACAGATGCTCATCTTTAAAAGCTCCAATTAAAACAAACCAAACGACAATATTTTAGCCAAGTCCAATTTGAAAGCCATTGCAGACGACAAAATTTACATGGCACAGATGAAGGGATTTGTATCCGAAAACTAGAAAATATTGTGGGAAAAGGAGAAAATGCTGGTTACCAGCATTTTCTCCTTTTTCCTCAATGTTTTCATAAGGCCTTCATATCGGTTTCTTTCAAACTAGGGATTGTGTAGTACAGGATTAAATGGTGTGACTCAAATTAAAATGCATTTTATCTACCGAATCGTTTTTATTTGTGGCTGGTATTGGTCATTCCGATTCTTTGTAACTACGCTTTTTTCCGTAAGAACCGAAACTCCAAAACCGAAGGATGTGCAAATGATTTAAACTGACAACATTCAAGGACCTAATCTCGTTTGAGTGTTTTATAATTGACAAGGACATTCTGAGTCAATGAAACGACCTCGTTTTTTCAATGTCAAATCTTTTTTTTTTCAAAAAAAATCTCGCCCCCCCCCAAAAAAAAAACAACAACACTTCTACAAGTATTTCGCAACGAAGATCTGTAAATACCCTGCAATTTGATCTTAGTCTACACTGTCAAAAAAAGAAATGAAGCTTGGAATTATGTTCCAAGTGCAAAGGGATAGTTTGTGAGGAATAAACCCTCTTTTTACCCTTTTCTATATAATTAGAGTTTTAACCCTTTACCAAACAATCCCTGGTTTTTACGACCCTGAGATAGAGGCCTTTTGAAAACATTATGGGAAAAGGAGAAAATGCTGGTAACTAGCATTTTCTCCTTTTCCAACAATTTTTTCTATCCATCACAAAACAAATTTCAATTTTTGAGTTACGTTTAATTCGTCGTCTGCAAGAGCTTTCAATTTGGACCAGTCTAAAATTTTGTTGTTTGGTGAAGAGTTAACGACCTTGAAGCAGAAGACTTTTGAAAAGATTGTAAATAAAGAGAAGGTAGCGGTAACTAGCATTTTCTGCTTTTCCTTCAATGTTTATTCGAGCCACATGAAATTGTCATCTGCGAATCCTTTTAATTCCGACGAGTCTACATTTTTTTGTCATGTGGTTCACCTAACGACAAAATCGTAGACCAGTCCAAATTGAAAGCAGTTGCAGACAATAAAATAAATATGGCTCAAAGATTGAGAAAGGTTTAAAAGATTGTGGGAAAAGAAGAAAATACAGCATTTTCTTCTTTTCCTACAAAGTCTTTTGAAGGGCTTCTTTCTCAGGGTGGTTAAAAGTCGGGAATGTGTGGTAAAGAGTTGAATGAATATAAATGAAAGCAAAGACTCAACCCAAGTTTTTCAAACTTTTTTCTCTTTTTTTAGGATAAGGAATAATCTTGATATCGGACAATGTAGATCCAAGATCAGACTGCACGTTCTGTACAGTCTGATCTTGAATCTACACTGTCTGCGAAGGCACATAGAGATCGCTTTTAGCATCCTACGGGAGAAGTGTCGACTAAGGCGAAGTACGAATGACATTAAAAAGAAATTTTTGACTGCCTCGCTTCCGCTTGTAGGGCCGTTTCCCACGAACTGTTGATATCGAGTTTCAATTCTCAGTGGAAAAAACACGGAAAAATACGTAGAAAACGGTTTGCGCTCTTCAAGTGAAATATTTATAGGTGCGTACGACATACATGCGTCAAACCCTTTAAGTTACCAACTCTTAACCCTTTGCCATACGACAAAATTTTAGACTGGTCCAAATTGGAAGAATTAAGATGACAAAAGTAATGTGACTCTAAGATTGAAATGTGTTTTGGGATGAGTAGAAAACATTGGAAAAGGAGAAAATACTGGTTACCAGCATTTTCTCCTTTTCTCACAATGTTTTTGAAAGGCGTCATATTGAGGATCGTGAAAACCAGGGATTTTTTGGGAAAGGGTTAACGAAATGACAAAGTTTTAGAAAACAAAATACGGATGGAAATTACATGTATACCACACGATAGGCTATGTGTGTCTAACAAGATGGAATTTTCTTCTAAAGGGTAGAAAACATCTCTGGAATAAGAAAAGCGCTTTTTTTTTATTTTTGTCTTTCTCCTATAATGTTTACAATGTTTTACTTAAGGAACATTAAAGTTTAGGACAGTTCTGTAAAGGCTTGAACCTTTACCTAAAAACAAAGTTTTCAACCCGTGTAAATTCAAAGCATTGTAGCAACCAGTCTTGCAATAAAAATGAGAATTGCGAAATATTATTGCAAAACTCGGTGAGATGACAGAAAATTTGATATATTTCGCTTAACAAACTGCTAGCTACAACGCATTAGTCATTAGTATAGCTTGTATGGTGGTTTTTGCCAACGAAAGGGTAGAAAACACTGTAGAAAATGCTACAATGTTGTCAAAGATTTCTTTTCCAGAGTTGTAAAATCAAAGGATGGTTTGGTACAGGGTTGATGAATGACATAGAAACGTTGCGATTTTCAAGGTTGGAGAATTTTTCGGACATTAATGGAAAGGAAAGAGCCGAGATCGGACAAGGACTCGCGATCAGACCTCGACGTCTAGTGCCTGCCAAATATCTTAGATTTGTCTCCAAGCTAAACTAAGGGTGGATATTCGTATGTCCATTCGTTCATTATACATTATTTAGAAATATAAAACTAAGACCAAGAGTGATTAATGCTTTTCAAAGTAGCGTTTCATTATGTTCGGCAACAAATCATTAAATTTGGTCAATGGTCTAGAAAAAGGGGGTTTAATGTTTCTCCATAATACATGGTGCTAAGCAAGACCTGAAATAATTATGCGTCCATACAATCCATTTTGCCTAACATCCGGCCGATGACATCAAAAATATGAAAATTTGACATCATTAATATTAATATACGTAAGCTGTTCTTCTATTTTGCCACAACAGCGTCATAAAGTTTTCACTGACAATTCGTCGTTTCAGAGAAAGGGTGACGGACTATGTTTTGTCAATTTAATCGCAGCCTTTTCAGCGAGTGATAAACATTTCTGTTGAATGAGATTCTGATTGTTGTCGCAGGCAGAAAAAATAGTCTATGCGCAGGAAGAGAGGTTTTAAACCCTTACCATAGAACGTGTGCAGTCTGATCTTGGATCTATACTGTTCGGCTTTTAACCCATTACCACAAAATCCCTACTTTTGACGACCCTGAGAAAGAAGCCATTAGAAAACATTGCGGGAAAAGGAGAAAATGCTGGTAACCAGCATTTTCTCCTTTTCCCGCAATGTTTTCTACCCTTCACAAAACAAATTTCAAATTTTAAGTCACTTTTATTTTGTTGTCTGCAAATGCTTTCAATCTGGACAAGCCTAAAATATTGTTGTTCGGTAATGAGTTAACCCTTTCCCACTAGTTGACGAGTTGTAGCTACCCTAAGAAAGTCTTTAATAACATTGTGGAAACCAGCATTTCCTTCTTTTCCCCGCAATGTTTTCTACCTTTGAAAAACCAATCCATTGTTTAGCTTCCATTACCCTATACCACACAATCCTGAGTTTTAATGACCCTGACAAGAGCCTTTTGATAACATCGTGAGTAAAGAAGAAAATGATGGAGATCAGCATTTTATTCTTTTCTCACAATGTTTTCTATCTTTCAAGTTTAACCCTTTACCAAACCATTCCTGGTTTTTACGACCCTGGGAAAGACGCCTTTTGAAAGCATTGTGGGAAAAGGAGAAATTGCTGGTAAACAGCATTTTTCTCCTTTTCCCCACAATGTTTTCTACCCTGCAGGAAACAAATTTCAATTTTTTGAATTACGTTTATTTGGTCTACTGTAAGTGCCATGGACTGGTCTAGAATTTTATCGCTTTGGAAATGGTTAATAGATAATTCTGTCGTCTGGGTCACATTCACTTTGTCGTCTGCACTGGCTTTCAGCATGGAAGAGACAAAATGTTTGTCGTTTGGTAAACTGATACAGCAAATCTACTTGTATGTTTTTTTTTTCAACTTAAAACGCACTATTTTCATTATATGCTAACATTCTCTTTAAAACTCATTACCTAAAACAAAATTTTTGGCTTGTCGAAATCGAAAGCATTTGCAGACAACAAAATAAGTCAAGGCTATACAGAACAGAACAGAATTTGTTTTTGTATATTGTAGTGTAACTGACGATGTGCTTTGTACAAGTCAAAAATAAAATTCTGTTCTGTTCTGCTATACATCAAAATTCAGTCTTTTTATATTTGTCACCGAAAAAGTTAAAGATACAACTAAATTCGTTTTCAGTCAGTTTTTATTTGCCCATTTCTTCTTTATCAAACCATTAATGGTAACCAGCATTTTCTCCTTTTTCCACAATGTTTTGTATCATTTTGCAGGCAATGAGCACCACTCGATGCACGCTTTTACTTTCTTTCTGCAAATGCTATCAACTTTGACATGACCTAAATTTGTTGTTTGGTAAAGAGTTAACCCTTTATCCAATAAGGCAATTGTATGGCATCTCTAATTGACCCTAAATGACAGCAAGGATAAAGCCGTTTCTTATGTGTAAATGACACCTTTTGATAGCATAGAAATGACAAAAGGTGAAATTGCTCGTCACGAGCAGTTTCACCTTTTGCCATAATGTTTTCCAAAGGCTCCTACAAGCAATGTCTAGAAACGAGTATCTATGGAGTAAAGGGTTAAACTCTCTGTGATATCTACGCAGAAGTCTTGCGAGTTAAAATGCATTGAACACATGTGCTCTCCCCCGCAACTGCAAATCACGAGCGTTCGGGAGTGTCTAAAAATAGCAAACTCGCGCTTCTGAAATACACCAAGTCATTATCAAACGATGGAAATTTTGGACTGTCGAGATCCATAGCATTTACAAAAGACATGCTCTGTGAAAAGGGGAAGCAATGCGTTTGCAAAGCAGTCCACGCAGGTTGCCGTGAATCAAAACGTTATTGCTAGTTGTGAATTTCGTGCTTGTCAAGGTACGGTCTACATCACTTTTCAGTCAGGGTTGGACGGACGTTTTGGAAACGGACGTTTTGGCCAAGGATGTTTTGACCAGGACGTTTTGGCAAGGACGTTTTGGCCAGGAGGCTTTGGCCACGGACGTTTTGGCCAGGACATTTTGGCCTCGGTCATTTTGACCATGGACGTTTTGGTCAGGACGTTTTGGCCACGGATGTTTTGGCCAGCTAAATGTGCAATGTAGGACGTTTTGGCAAAATGCTTTTCAACACAGAAAACGGGGCAATAAATTAACTTTCCTTGTATACATTTTTTCATGCAGGAAAGCATATTCAGTTCATTCCATGCATTCTTTGCTCTAGATCAATTTTTGGCCAAAACATAGTTTGACTTCGATTTGCAATCTCGTATAACAAACTGATTAGATTTTTTTAAGAAAAAAATATTGTACTATAAATGTAGAAATTTTCAGTTATTGCTCAATTATTATCAATTATTACAGAGTTGATGATCAGCAATTTAACTCATAGCCAACTTTCACGGACATGCCTTATCAGCAGTCTCGCATATCAACAAATCGATGAAAGTAATCGATATCATACGTAAAGGTCCGGGAGTTTCCGGAGTTTGGCGAACTTACACCGTGTATATAAGTAATCGCCTGCAGCGATAAAAGATAAGAGAAACGTAACATTACGTAACAGTAGCCAGCTTCAAATTCACAATCCTTGCCTAGACGGTGTATCTACCCTGGCATTTTTTTTCTGATTTTAGCCTAAACCCTTTGTCTGGTACAGCCAGTGTGGCTCTTGAATATCAGTATCAGACTGCACATAATGCGCACCCTCATTAGACTCGACAGCATATTGGAATTTCACCTCCAGATAAAGCGAGATTTTTCTTGAGAAAAGAACGTTGAAATTGTTATATTTTAGCTGTATTTGTCGGTTTGTAATTCATTTATCCTCGGATTAAGGGTTAAGTTTTGATTCTCTGCGACATAAACTGATCGGTCCTGAAACTGCTCTCGACAAATGCACTTTTTGTAGTCTGATCCTGAAATCTAGTCCGCCCAAATGCACTTTTGGTCTTTCTTTCTCTGGCTCGGATTGGTAATGTAACTGCCACATAAAGCAAATTTCCTCATTAAAAAACCGAATGACGAAATTTCGGACACCACCAAGTTAAAAACATTTGCAGACAACAAATTAAATGCAATTCAAATAATACGGTCTGTCTTTGAAAAGGTAGTCTGATCCTGAAATCTAATCCGTCCAAATGCACTTTTGCTGACATTTTAGATTTATAACAGGCTGCACAAAACAAGCTGTCTGATCTTGGACCTGATTGATTCTACGAGTGTAGGACAAAACCCCCCTAGGACAAAACCCCCCTAGGACAAAACCCCCCTGGACAAAACCCCCCTAGGACAAAACCCCCCTAGGATAAAACCCCCCTAGGACAAAACCCCCATCATATATAAAAAGCATATATACAGCTCATATTTTTTCATGCTTTCCATATTTTTTGCCTTTTTACTTTATTTCTTAAACAGGTTTAGACAAAATGGAATAAAATTTCATTGTACTTGCAATAGGAAAACTGAACTTTTAACTTGGTATTTGGGTGGTCAGAGGACAAAATTTTGTAACACCAAATATTGAAAGTAGTTGCATAAGAAACTAGAAAGTGGATGAGATTTGAAAAAGTACATAGAGTTGGATAGAAATCAGTGTGGGAAAAGAAGAAATTGCTGCTTATGACAAGCATTTTTTTTTCTTTTCTCAAACCACTTTCCAAAAGGGGGTCAACAATATGCACGGCTAGTGATGTGGAAAAGAAAACACACCAAATTGGTCTAATTCAAAAATTTTTATAATACGCAAATGAAGATCATCAAACAACACCATGAATTTCAGTAGTAAAATATCATGTAACCATATAATGTATTAGAGCCTGTGTGTGGCGTTTCCAATTGTTATACATATGCGTAAAAGTGAAGACTCAGATCAGCCTGGGCATCCGCAGTCTGACCAAAGTCATCACTATGCGCTCTGTAGATAGGTAGTGACTCAAAGTCTTTTGAGACGATCACAAAATATTCTAAATGCACAGTCATAAAGAAAAAAAAAATTTAAAGAAAAAAAATTTTTTACAACCAGGGGGGTTTTGTCCACTTTTCACTTAAGGGTGTGGGGGTTTTGTCCAGGGGGGTTTTGTCCAGGGGGGTTTTGTCCTAGGGGGGTTTTGTCCTAGGGGGGTTTTGTCCGTACCCCGATTCGAAGACTCAGATCAGCCTGGGCATCCGCAGTCTGACCAAAGTCATCACTATGCGCTCTGTAGATAGGTAGTGACTCAAAGTCTTTTGAGACGATCACAAAATATTCTAAATGCACAGTCATAAAGAAAAAAAAAATTTAAAGAAAAAAAATTTTTTACAACCAGGGGGGTTTTGTCCACTTTTCACTTAAGGGTGTGGGGGTTTTGTCCAGGGGGGTTTTGTCCAGGGGGGTTTTGTCCTAGGGGGGTTTTGTCCTAGGGGGGTTTTGTCCGTACCCCGATTCTACATGTAGAAAATTATTTTGGTTGAAAAAAAATCTTTGATAATTATGGCAAAATCAACATGTTGAATTCAGCAGAAAATTCGGCGTTTTGAGAGTTCCAGTTTAACACTACAGCAGTCATACCCTCCCGAGTCTAACGGACCTGAGAGAAAAGGCTTTTGTAAACTTTGCTGGAAAGGGAGAGAATTTTCTCCAGTTCCTAAAATGTTTTCTACTTTAGATGTACATGATTTTATGCACACGAAAAGTTACAGGAATAATAAGTATATAAGAAAGCATTCATTCAAAGTTGGTTTTCATCGAACAAATAAAAGAAAATGGTTCGTTCCGAATACTCCATGTACTGTATGGCGCCGATATGTATTTTGGCTTAATGAGCGATGTTGCATTTGCTTACAATGCCTACTAAGGTACTATCAATAGTTGTTTTTAAAGTGTTTCCATTTTGAGCGAGTCTAAAGGCTGTTTAAGTATAAGTTTTTCGGAACAACTTAGGTCTACCTATGCACTAAACTATATCTTTATACTTAAAAGTAGGTCCAAGCTATTTTTATCAAACAAGTTTAAAAACGCTGCCGATGCAATATATATACTTAAGATTCTTTTTATTGCATCAGAAATGGGAAAAAAATGTGCTCGAGACGCAACTGAAAGTTATAAAAAAGGTTCGTGTTGAAAGTATCATAATAGATCAGCTCTTGTGAACTGATCCGATGCGACACTCTAGCGCCGCTTACAGGCATGATAAAGATAAAAAGGTATTTCTTTCTCGAAAAAAGTTATGTATGATGCAGACAGTGTCATTTCAACTAATCATCAGTAGAATTCACCAGCAAGCAGTCTTAAAACCGATTTCAAACCAAAATACACGTAGATCATTCGTAATAGAAGGTTCATTAAATACTATCTCTTGAAATAATAAATAGTGAGTACGTAGCAGCAACTTTTTCAGTCACTGGTAAATGAGAAGTAACTTGTGTTATTCCCTTTTCCATGTACATACATGGTCTATGTCAATTTTTTTTTTTTCATCTTTTATGTACTCTTACCGGTTATGCTTTTTGCAGGTTGCGCCGTTTTAAAAATGGAAGAACCATCCCTCACTGTTTAGGCTAATTCTTCCAATGAACAATTAAAATATTAAAGATGTTAAAGGGGGACATTTGAAAAAAAAAAGTTGTTTCGAAAAGTTGGAGATCAACTGTACGGTCGTCAGAAGTCGTATTTGTACAACAATAGGTTAAATTTGTTCTACTTAACCCTTTACCAAACGACAATATTTTAGACTTGTCCAAATTTTTATCATTTTCATGACTTAAACGACGAAATTTGTCTCAAAAAGGATCAATTGCGAGAAAAGGTTTAAGCTCAGGTTACCAACATTTTCTCCTTTCCTCACAATGTTTTCAAAAGCCCTCTACCTCAGGATCGTTAAATCTCAGGAATTTTGTGGTTTAAGGTTCAATATTACCTTTCCCGAAAGAGCAATATCAAAACGATGCCATTTCTTCGTGATATTTCATGAGTCTGTACAGGGGCTTGCCTGTAAATGATAATTACCAGTATGCAGCAGCTAAATCATAAAGTCGCCGATAAAGAAGAATTCGCATTTTTTTTAACCTTTTTTCCCTATATTCATAATCTGTGTCAATTTTGATCTAGTGTTGTCATTCTTTGAACGGTAAATACTCTTTGCAGGAGAAACTGATTGAGTGATGTAGAAAATATTGTTTGAAAAGTAAAAGATAATTTGTAATAAGATGATGCGCCTGTTTCCATATTTTATCCCAAACAATCAACAGCAGGGTCGTTAGATGTCGTATTTCTACAGTAACAGGTTAAGCTTGTTATTTGAATGTTTACCAAATGACAAAATTTCAGACTTGTTCAAAATGAAGTTATTTTCCTAAGACAAATATTAAAACATTAAAGAAAATGGAACTTATCTTTAGTAGAATTAAAAAAATGAGAAAATGTTGAAATCTTTTTCTTCAGTGTTTTCAAAGTCCTTCTATATGATATGACGAATGTAGGTAAAAAAGCCAGAGGTAAAAAAGCCATAGGTAAAAAGGCCATAGGTAAAAAGGCCATAGGTAAAAAAGCCAGAAGTAAAACGGTAAAAAAGCCATAGGTAATAAGGCCATAGGTAAAAAAGCCAGAGCTAATATTTAACAAAAATGATTTATGATGATTTGTGCATTAATTTTAACATTTATATTTGTGCATAAATTTTTACATTTATTGTGTAAATTAAAAGAATTCACCATACTCTATGTAAAGCATAATGTGGAATTGAAAGCAATAGTAGGTGGAGGAAATGCCCTATTACATAATTTAACAGTATTATTTCAAACTGTTATTGACCAATCACGTAATTATGATTAAAACTTGGCCTTCTGAAAAGACAGTTAGCACATGTTTGTAATAGTTTGTTTTTTGTATTGAAAGTTTGTTCCATGGAAACTTTAAAGTTTAAGATAATGGTATGCAATGATTGCAAACATTGTGGGAAATTGCTTCCTTTGAGCAGTTTCTCCTTCTTCCCAAAATGTTTTCTAAAGTCATCACCTGCAACTGCAAAAGTGTTAAGCATGGCCAGTTTCACTTATCAAACAACTAATTTTAGACTCTATCATATTGAAAGCATAAAACACATCAAGATAGGATATAAAACATTGTTGAAAAAGGAGAAATTGTCTGCTATGAGCAAGAAAAGTAAAAGGAGGCCCGTCTTGTATTGCGTTTTTTGGGAATTTGGAAAAGGGTTAAATATTGATAATATCTGCATACAACACATCAATACACAGGGAAATGTGTGAAAAGGAAAATTTGTTTGTTATTGGCAGTTTCTCCTTTTCCTTAAAGGTTTTCAAAAATCAGTAGCTGAAGACTGGAGAAGTTCCCCTTATCAAACAACTAATTTCAGACTCTTACATATTGAAATAATCTGCATACAACACATCAAGATAGGATATAAAACATTGTGTGAAAAGGAAAAATAGGCTTCTCCTTTTCCCAACATACTTCTAAAGATTTTCTGAAACAAAAAGCTTTCTCTACATCATATACTAAATTAGCTCTTAATTTTTTTCTTAGTAAACCATAATACTAAATTAGCTCTGGCTTTTTTACCTATGGCCTTATTACCTATGGCCTTTTTTCCGTTTTGCTTCTGGCTTTTTTACCTATGGCCTTTTTACCTATGGCCTTTTTACCTATGGCTTTTTTACCTCTGGCTTTTTTACCGCACACCGATATGACAGATCAAAGATCGATTTGAAAAAAGCAAGAAAACATGAGTTTGTGAGCTATCAGCAGAAAAAAAAAAAACTGATACGGCATGAATTTCAAAAAGTTGAAAAGTTGAAAAAAAAAAATCATCAAACGTGCATTTTCTTATTTCAGATCTTAATCTTAATGATTATAAAAGGAAATAATCTCATAAGTATTAAATTCTGGTTTTTTAGGTAAAAAAGATACATAATAAAATATCGTAGGGATACTGTCATGATCAAAGAACCCGGGTATAAATTCCAGTTTATAATCATGTGGATACATATATCATAAACATAGCAGGGGGTCCGTTGGTCAATAAAACATTACGTAACACGATAAAGATACCCGGCAGGGTTATCTAACAGTGAGACTCGGCCAATATCGGCAAAGTACGGCATACTCCGAACGTTCACGGAAAAAGAAAAAAATAGGATAGTGGCATTAAAAAACTGTAAAAAGGACCAAAAGTGTATTTTTTTAAATGACTCAAACTTATACCATTTGAAAGAGAAATGAATAAACTAACTGACTCCACTTGAGATAATTTTGACTTTTCAAGTCAAAGAAAGAAAATTAAACAAATATTACAGTTTTTGACTTCGGAAAATACGTTTTTCCTCTTTATTCTATATAAACCATACCTACAATTTTTAAGTTAAAAAAGGACCAAAAGTTTCTTTTCCGAAATTTTTACAACTAAGTTCATTTGAAAGAGAATAAATTGAATTTTCTTAACTCACTTGAGATAATTTTCAATTCTGAAAATTGATGAAGTTATAAGCGTTTATTTACCTAGGCCCTTCTTAATTCTATATAAAAAATACAGGTAAAATTGGCCAATATCGATTTTTCCATGTCCGCGAAAGTTGGCTATGTGCAATCATCAAATACAGTTCCATCCTTAGTTGAATATAAAAGCAAAATAATGCTTGAAAGAAAGTAACTTTATTTAGCAATACAAATCAATTAAAATATGAAGAAGTTAACTGGTTTTGTCTCTATTATTAATTTATTATTCATTATTATTTTTCTAAATTAAGATCTGCATATGTGGCAAATATATCAATTTTTCAGTTTCCTACTTTTTTTTTCATTATGTTTAATGGGGCAAAAAGTCACAAAATTGACATTTGGCCAAAACGTCCTATTTTGTATATTTAGTAGGCCAAAACGTCTGTGGCCAAAACGTCTGTGGCCAAAACGTCCTGAAGAAAATGATTTTTATAGATCCATGATTATGTAATGAGTTCTTCGGTATAATGCTTTAAAGAGACGTGGGTTTACTTCAAAAACCTTGTAAATACAGTTTGTTTCAAGCTGTAGTTACGAGGTTTTTGAAGGGAACCCACGATAAAACCCTCTTCTGTCGGAGTGTGCTTCAAATATGTAAGTCTTTGAATGATGAAAAACATTACAAGGTACATGTATTCAGTTCAAAAAGCCTTCTTCCCTCTGACACTTTAGGCAGTTTCAAACAACAGAATCTTAGACATGTCATAAATTGAAAGCATTTGAGGACACAAAGCATGTGACTCTCAAATTAAAATGTTTGCTGGGAAGGGAGAAAAAATTGTGGAAAAATGAAAAAATGCTTGCAACCAGCATTTTCTCCTTTTTCCACATTGTTTTCAAATGCTGCCTTCTAGCGTGTTAAAAATACAGTAACCTGATTGGTAAAAATCTCCTTACACAGAAGTAGGCAGACGGTTTAGATATTTCTATTACCAAACCTTTCATACAGGCAAAGTTTAGAAATCAGGTGTTACAACCCCTTGTGCCATGGGGATAGCGGCCGATCGGTGATTTATTTCTAGTCGTTTGATGAAAGTTTACAGAAAATTAGCAACGCTAATAAATTACGGCTAGCCCCCGGACATTTGTCCGGACCACCCCGGGTTTTATTGATCCGCAGCAAAAGAAAGTTTTGTTATGATTTGCACGCTGGTATTGTTTTTGTACAAACCGTAAATTAAGAATTTATTTATTGTACTGCGGTTAAGATCTTTGATCCGACTAATGATTTATTTTTGAGCCGCCAGTTATTTCTTTCAAATCTTTTTGGAAATAACCGGCCAGTCCCCCGATGCGACATGGTCAACTGATAGATCAGGATACGTTCAGACATACGGATATCTTCGATTCAAAATAGGAAAAACAAAAAGTGATCTTTTACATGGCCTACAGAAAATGAAATGCATTTCTACCTGTCGTTATCTTAGCAACCTTGCAACAGTCAGGAACAACATTTAGCGTGAAGATACTAGAATTATTATTGTTTTAAAATATTAACTCTTTACCAAACCACAAAATTTTAGATTGTTTCAAATTGAAAGCACTTGCAGATGACAAAATAAACATAACTCGAAAATTGAAATTTGTTTTCAGCTGGGTAGAAAACATTGTGGTTACCAGCATTTTCTCCTTTTCCCAATATGTTTTCAAATGGCTTCAATCTCAGGTTCGTAAAAGCAGGGATTGTTTCGTAAAGGGTTAAGATGGATTAAAAACTGGCTGAAAACGAGTTTGGATTTATCTAATCAAACCATATTCAATGGGTATATACTGTAGGGACTGTTCCTTGTCTCTAGTCATGAAGTGAAACTCTTTTACCATTCACCCATTGTTTATAAATATGACCCATCACGCAAAAAGAGACTTTCTGGGAATTGCGAAAAGTGCCAGCCCCGGTCAGCCTGCACGAATTGCGCAGGCTGACCAGGGCCGACACTTTTCGCTTTAATGACGCTTTCTGTATAAAAAGTGGTCATTGTACCTTGTTATACAATCATTTCTGAATTACCATCTAAAATTGATCTGCACTATCGTTGATCTGTTTTCATCTAATTGATGTACAGAATTCCCAGATGGTCCCTTTTTGCGTGATGGGTCACAAATGCTATAACTGATATGTATCATTTTGTTATCCTTACATGTAAATACAGTCTTGTAAGTTTAATCATTTGCGTTTCAATATTGAGTTTAACGACCCGTTTGAAAATATATATTTCAAAAAGGAGAAAATGCTAGTCACCAGTATTTTCTTTTTTCCACAACGCTTTCTATTGAATGAAAGATACATGCTATTGTTTGAGTCATTTCTTCTTGGTAGTCTTCAAATGCTTGCAATTTTGATAAGTAAGAACTTTTGTCCTTTGGTAAAGTAAAAAAAAAAAAAATACATCGATCAAGCTCAGGCTGGGCTGGGCCGAAACTTTAATCTTTTGGTCTGCATGCCATAAGGACAATTGTTCTTCAGAATTCAGTCATTTGTCAGAGAAAATGAAAATAATGGGTCCAAAATTATGTATTGACTAACAGAGACTCCAGATAGAAGGAGTGATTTTGATTTCAAAATTAAAGATATTAATTATTCTTTTCCAAAACCTATGTTTTGGGTACTCATTAGAATCGTCTCATCAATAATTCATTAGATCTATTTCTCTTCCAAAACCCATTCGTTTTTGACCTACCATAGACTTGCTCAAAATAGAAAATAACACGAGAACGAAAAGTGTCGTTTCTGATCAGCCTATGCAGTCCGCGCAGGCTGATCCGAGGCGACGCTTTACAAAAATGTCCGAATGATCCTTTTTACGGGTTTCAAACCATACTGTAGTGCTTTATGGGCTTTTCTATCTTTTTAAAGCTTGACGAAACCATCAGCACTTTTTCCCAAGTAAAGCAGGGCAGCGTCCTGGGGTTAAGGAATCAATCTTGTCACATTTACTTTAGCAGTGTTGAACTTTCTGATAAAAATTTACGACATAGCTGTCTTCATTAGTAACTCGTACAATATGGAAACTCGGTGCTAATTACGTCATTAGTGACGCCATTAATCTGTCAGTCCGACAACCTACGGAGTTAACCGAGATAAAATTCGGATAAAGTCGACGTAACCAATTACAGTAATATCAGTTTAACGCATTCCACCTTCAATGTCAATAAAGTTATCCACCGTTCGAATTGGAAACACGGACAGAAAGATGGGAAATAAGGAATGTGCTGAAAATTAAATGAAACTAAAGCTACTAAAAAATAACAGATTGAAATGCATGGTGACAATGATATTTATCTATTTTTTTTTTTGTTTCAAGATTAAACCTTTGGCTGCTAAGTGCGATTAAAGGACTTTTTTTGCGGACAGTGTAGATCAAGATCAGACTGCACAGAACGTGCAGTCTGATCTTGGATCTACACTGTCCGATATCCAATATAAAAGAAAAAAAATAATCTTTTTAAATGAAAATAGAATAATTAAAAAAAAAAATAATAACTTCGAAGTAAGAACATTTGGGTTTTTACTATCGACTTCACGTTAGTTTTACACTACAGCAGGATAGGTGCTTAAAACGGCTTAAAAATACAATACGAACAACTTTCGTAACAATGTTTAGTACCATTCAAAATACAAACTCCACTGTCTGGGTCGTATTTATGTAGTTTGTTATCTGCTAAGCTTTCAATATGGACTAGCCTTATTAGATTTTTTCGTTTGGTAATAGATAATCCTAAAACCGTTTTAATACCCCGGAAATAAGGACTTTACAGAACTTGCGCAATATGCTGAGATTGTCTGATAGCTCTAATGCAAAGTCTAGTGCTTTGGATTATCCAAGGGAGTTAAGTGTATATTTCTACACAATGGCGTAAACTAGATTTACCCTGCTTGAAGTGATTTGTAGACAGGGGCATTTTTGCCACCTCGTAGAAGATAATAGCTAAGGACTTGTAGCGTTGGAAGAGGAGCTAACAGAAAAGGTATGAATAGACGCACTGACTGTACATAGAATGTGAAGTCGTTGAAAACAACGTTAACCACTAAACACTAAAGTAACTGGTAATTCTTTGGTGTTTTGATTAATAAAATAAATCTATCATCACAACAAAAATTGTCCTATGCATTCTTTAAGCCAATAAAAGAGTGATAGACAAATGGTAGATCTGTACAGAAGGGAGAGGGGATTTACTCAGGGGCCGCAAATGTGACTGAGCACAATTTAAAAACAAACTATGTTTACCTCCCCTGCATTTCAAAGTCCTCTCTCTCTCTCTCTCTCTCTCTCTCTCTCTCTCTCCCCCCTCTCTTCTCCCTCTCTCTTTCTCTCTCTCTGTGCAGAAAGTCATTGCAAGAAGATAGTGAAATGGTGCTTTTTCAGTACAGAGTGGACAAAGATCTAGCATCTAAGCCTACTAGACAATTAATCACTTGATCTTACGAGACTAAAATCGATGGTGAAATCAGTTGTGAACTGCATTTTCTGGTTTTCCTACAATGTTTTCTTCTGGTTCGAAAAGAAATTGAAACATTATGAGTCACATTTCTTTTACAGTCTACGAATGCTGTTGAATTGGACCGGTCAAAGCTTTTCGGTTCAGTAAAAAGTTAAGCTTAAAAATACAGAATATAGAAGTTTGTACATTCTTAATTCATATATTTTTGTGATTGGAATTTTAAACAAATCTTGAAAAACGCTACAAAAAAGAATGTTTATAACTTTAAAAAAAAATAATTGAAAAGAAAAAGAATGTTTATAACTTTTTGTACGTATACTTTCGTTGAAACTTCGCAAATGTAATGATGATTGCATTATGCAGTCGTCATTTTATCATTCGGTTCATCAATTCATATTTAAGAAAAGCTGCTTTTCTTTAATACCAAAATTCTACTGATGAAACTATAGGATATGCACAATTCAATAGAAGGCTTATTGGATCAAAGCAATGCTCTCTCCAAGATCTGTCATTCTCGATGACGGGTCCTTTCATTTGCGGTCTAATTGCAAGGCCGTCTATAGAACATACAACATTCTGGTCGTTGTAAGCAAATGACTAAAAAGGAAGATGTTTTTCAGCAAAAAAAAAAAATCAAGATTAGGCTGAACAATATACAAAGCTTGATAAATCATCTGTTAACCCTTTACTGCACAATCCCTTTATTTAATTTGTCTGAAAAATGTTGGTTTTTTTTTTCTTTCGTAAGGAGAGTAAAGACACCGTATTGTATCATTAAGGTTATGGTATAGAGTTATTGCGGTAATGTTTTAATATTTGCTGTGATATAATGAAAAAAAAAAAAACATTATTGGATGTAGTTTATCACAATGTTTTTTTTTTTTCATGTATCGTTCAGATTTATCTTAATTATCACTATATATTTTTTCGACAGTGTTGAATACTTTTTAAGTCAGAGTCATTAAGTCTAGTTAATGTTTAGTATTAGGCAATACAGTGTCCTAGCTAGTTCAAGCTTACAGTATTGTCAAGTCTACCCTTGATCCATGCTATCCTGGAAAGCACTTGACAATTTTTAAACAGGTAACTAAGGCTTAATTGCTGTATATTCTATTGACGGTCTTACAATTTGATGACCAGAGCTGAATGAATGTCCCAGGTGATGTTTTATTGAGCAAACCTTTAAATTCGAAGTATCTGGTTCTTTGCCCAGAATTCCCAAATCCGAGAGGCCTATATTTGAGAAAAAAAAAATTCCACCTTGCGGAAGATAATGGCAAAGTACCCGTAGCGCTGGAGGAAAAGCTAAGAGAAAAGGTATGGATAGATGCACTGACTCTACACAGAATGTAAAGTAGTTGAAAACAGCGTAAACCACGTAACAAATAAAATAAATATATTCTCGCAACAAATATTGTCCTATGCATTCCTTAAGCCTATTAAAGAGTTATAGATAAATGGTAGACCTGTACAGAATGGAGTGGGGATTTACTCAAGGGATGCAAATGTGACTAAGCACAATTTAAAAACAAACTATTTTTACCTCCCCTGCATTTCAAAGTCCTCTCTCTCTCTCTCTCTCTCTGTCTCTCTCTGCAGAAAGTCCTTGCAAGAAGATTGTGAAATGGTGCTTTTTCAGTACATCGTGGACCAAGATCTGGCATCTAAGCCTACTAACCATTTAATAACTTGATCTTAATCGATGGAGCTCAAACATAGTGTGAACAGGAGAAATCAATTGTAAACTGCATTTTCTGTCTTTCCTACAATGGTTTCCTCTGGTTCGAAAAGAAATTGAAACATTATGAGTAACATTTCTTTTACAGTCCTGAATGCTGTCGAATTGTACCTGTCATCGCTTTTCGGTTCGGTAAAAAGTTAAGCTTAAAAATACAGAATATAGACGTTTGTGCATTATTAATTTATATATTTTTGTGATTGCAATTTTCAACAAATCTTGAAAAACGATCAAACTTAGCTAGAGTTCAAAACTTAAAAAAAAAAAAGAAAATATTTATAACTGTTTGTACATATAGTTTCGTCAAAACTTTGCAAATGTAATGATGATTGCATTCTGCAGTTTTCATGTTATCATTCGGTTCATCACTTCATATTTTAGGAAAGCTGCTTTTCTTTAATACCAAAATTCTACTGATGAAACTATAGGATATGCACAATTCAATAGAAGGCTTATTGGATCAAAGCAACGCTCTCTCCAAGATCTGTCATTCTCAGTGGCGGGTCCTTTCATTTGCGGTCTAATTGCAAGGCCGTCTATAGAACATACAACATTCTGGTCGTTGTAAGCAAATGACTAAAAAGGAATGTGTTTTTCAGTAAAAATGAATCAAGATTAGGCTGAACAATATACGAAGCTTGATAAATCATCTGTTAACCCTTTACTGCACAATCCCTTTATTTAATTTGTCTGAAAAATGTGTTTTTCTTTTTTTTCATAAGGAGAGTAAAGACACGTTATTGTATGATAAAGGATAAAGTATCGAGTTATTGCGGTATTGTTTTAATATTTGCTGTGATATAATGAAAAAAAACATCATTGGATGTAGTTTATCACAGTGTTTTCTCATGTATCGTTTAGATTTATCTTAATTATCACTATATAATTTATTCGACAGTGTTGAATACTTTTTAAGTCAGAGTCATTAAGTCTAGGTAATGTTTAGTATTAGGCCATACAGTGTCCTAGCTATTTCAAGTTTACAGTATTGTCAAGTCTATCCTTGATCCATGCTATCCTGGAAAACATAATTTTTAAACAGGTAACTAAGGCTTAATTGCTATATATTCTATTGACGGTCTTACAATCCGATGACCAGAGCTGAATGAATGTCCCAGTTGGCATTTTATTGAGCAAACCTTTAAATTCGAAGTATCTGGTTCTTTGCCCAGAATTCCCAAATCCGAGAGGCCTATATTTGAAAAATGCCACCTAGCGGAAGATAATGGCTAAGTACCCGTAGCGCTGGAGAAAGAGCTAAAAGAAAAGGTATGGATAGATGCGCTGACTCTACACAGAATGTAAAGTAGTTGAAAACAGCGTAAACCACGTAACAAATAAAATAAATATATTCTCGCAACAAATATTGCCCTATGCATTCTTTAAGCCAATAAAAGAGTGATAGATAAATGGTAGATCTGTATAGAATAGAGTGTGGATTTACTCAAGGGTTGCAAATGTGACCGAGCACAATTTAAAAACAAACTAAGTTTAACTCCCCTGCATTTCAAAGTCCTCTCTCTCTCTCTCTCTCTCTCTTCTCTTCTCCCTCTGTCTCTCTCTGCAGAAAGTCCTTGCAAGAAGATGGTGAAATGGTGCTTTTTCAGTACATCGTGGACCAAGATCTAGCATCTAAGCCTACTAACCAGTTAATAACTTGATCTTACGAGACTAAAATCGATGGTGCTCAAACAGAGAGTGAACAGGAGAATTCAGTTGTAACCTGCATTTTCTGTTTTTCCTACAGTGTTTTCTTCTGGTTCGAAAAGAAATTGAAACATTATGAGTCACATTTCTATTACAGTCCACGAATGCTGTTGAATTTGACCGGTCATCGCTTTTCGGTTCGGTAAAAAGTTAAGCTTAAAAATGCAGAATATAGACGTTTGTGCATTCTTAATTTATATACTTTTGTGATTGCAATTTTCAACAAATCTTGAAAAACGATCAAACTTAGCTAGAGTTCAAAACTTAAAAAAAAGAAAATGTTTATAACTGTTTGTACGTATAGTTTCGTCGAAACTTTGCAGATGTAATGATGATTGCATTCTGCAGTCTTCATGTTATCATTCGGTTCATCAATTCATATTTTAGGAAAGCTGCTTTTCTTTAATACCAAAACTCTACTGATGAAACTATAGGATATGCACAATTCAACAGAAGGCTTATTGGATCAAAGCAACGCTCTCTCCAAGATCTGTCATTCTCGATGGCGGGTCCTTTCATTTGCGGTCTAATTGCAAGGCTGTCTAAAGAATTTACAACATTCTGGTTGTTGTAAGTAAATGACTAAAAAGGAAGGTGTTTTTCAATAAAAAAAAAATCAAGAATAGGCTGAACAATATACAAAGCTTGATAAATCATCTGTTAATCTTTTACTGCACAATCCCTTTATTTAATTTGTCTGAAAAATGTTGGTTTTTTTTTCATAAGGAGAGTAAAGACACGTTATTGTATGATAAAGGATAAAGTATCGAGTTATTGCGGTATTGTTTTAATATTTGCTGTGATATAATGGCTAAGTACCCGTAGCGCTGGAGAAAGAGCTAAAAGAAAAGGTATGGATAGATGCGCTGACTCTACACAGAATGTGAAGTAGTTGAAAACAGCGTAAACCACGTAACATATAAAATAAATATATTCTCGTACCAAATATTGTTCTATGCATTCTTTAAAACCAATAAAAGAGTGATAGACAAATGGTAGATCTGTACAGAAAGGAATGGGGATTTACTAAAGGGTTACAAATGTGACTGAGCACAATTTAAAAACAAACTATGTTTACCTCCCCTGCATTTCAAATTCGCCTCTCTCTCTCTCTGTCTACAGAAAGTCCTTGCAAGAAGATGGTGAAATGGTGCTTTTTCAGTACATCGTGGACCAAGATCTGGCATCTAAGCCAACTAACCAATTAATAACTTGATCTTACGAGACTAAAATCGATGGTGCTCAAACATAGTGTGAACATGAAAATTCAGTTGTAACCTGCATTTTCTGTTTTTCCTACAATGTTTTCTACTGATTCGAAAAGAAATTAAAACATTATGAGTCACATTTCTTTTACAGTCCACGAATGCTGTCGAATTGGACCGGTCAATGCTTTTCGGTTCGATAAAAAGTTAAGCTTGAAAATACAGAATATAGACGTTTGTACATTCTTAATCTATTATATTTTTGTGATTGCAATTTTCAACAAATCTTGAAAAACGATCAAACTTAGCTAGAGTTCAAAAAGCTATTCTCGTAACAAATACTGTCCTATGCATTGGGGACGGAAAATGGCGGCCAAACCCTGTGTCACGCGTTGATGTCGCTCTCGCTTAAATCGAGGATTCAGGGTGTTTAAGATGTTTAATGTCATGGAATTTTTTAACAGGAATGTAGATGAACAAATAACCTATGAGTATGAAAGCAGTAAATATGGTTTGGTAAAGCAGTTTTGGAATAAAAGACTTTTCTTTAGCGAATCCTTTGAAATTTATTGGCTTACTACACAATTGTCTGTGATTTTCACGTGCAGACTATAATACTCAGTGTACTCACGTGCAGTTTTCAGTGTATTCAGTTGGACTTTGTGTTGTGATAGTTAAACTTTGATAGTCATACAAATAAATATGGCGGACGGAACAGACGGATCGGATGGCACGGATACTTTTACTAGCCAGTCATGTGAGTCAAAAACCCCTAAAACCCCATTCAAACGCAGAGCTTCACCATTATATAAAACTGTTAGTAAACGGGGTAGGGCTACACTTAAAGCTGCTCCCAAGGCTACATTAAAAAATGCTGCCTCATTTTATGATATGCTGACAACAACGTTTAAAGACCCTTCTTTCATAGCTGAATCAGGGCCGTTTATTCAACTTATGATAGCTCCTTTACTAAAGACTGTTGTTAAAGATGCCATTAGTACCGCAGTTGGTGAACTGAAACACTCAATCTTAGACAAAATGGTTGAATCGAATACTCAGCTGCAGGAGATTGTGAACAAACAAATCGAGACTATCAATTATATGCAGACAACTTTAGAAGGCCAAAGAAAGGAACTACAGGAAAAATCTGAAACTATCAAAATTATGCAAGACCAAATTCAGTCCCTTACTCTTAAATTTGATGAAGTACAATCAGCACAAAACGACCTTGAGCAGTACGGCAGGCGTGACTCCCTACGTATATCCAATTTTAAGTTCGATCCCAAGCAGTCGGAGGCCGAACTCACTCAAAAAGTTGTGTCGTTTGTGAATGACACATTACTGACCGATGCCCCCCCCCCCCCCCCCCTTGGATATCATTGATGTTGAGAGATGTCACCCCATCGGCAAACCAAGTCTACATAAATCTCAGCAAATCATTGTTAAATTCCATCGATATCACACCAAAAACAGGGTCTTTCAAGCTAAATCACACCTGGAAAACAACAAGGATCGTATATTCATGTCAGAGGATTTGACAAAATCAAATTATGAAATCGTCAAGAAACTGATAGCCTATAAAAAGGCAAATAAATTAAACAGCTTCTGGACAACCAATGGATCACCTTTTGTTAAAAAGTTAGCCGATTCCAAGCCGGTCAGAATCAACAATTTTAAAGCCCTTGAAACTGTTCTACAATTGGATTAGTGAAAACAACTGCTTTACTACAACTTTACAACACCCCATGACGTAACGCGGGAACCCTCAAGTATAGTGTAATTTGATTGGTCAACAAATTCGCGGCCAAATTTTGGTGCACGTTATTCTCGCAATTTATTGATCATGTGACTACTTTTGTTTAACATTGCGTGTGTATATGTCGATTAAAATTTTTGCATAACCCTTTACCACACAATTACGATTTTTAACGCTGTCGAAATAGAAGACTTTTGAAGCATTGTGGCAAAAGGGAGAAAATGCTGGATATCAGTGTTTTCTACTAATCCCACAATGTTTTCTAACCAGTCAAAGAAAAATAATTTGTTGTGAGCCACATTAAAACTGTCATCCGTAAATGCATTCAATTTACACAAGTCTAAATTTTGTCGGGTGGTAAAGGGTTAAAAAGTTTTGTGGGTTATAAGTCCGGGTTGGTGATTTTTTTGTTTGTTTTCCTTCACAAAATTAAACTGGTATGCTATTAGCTAATAGCGACATTCCTTAAGAAGTGAAACGGACGGGTTTGAGTTTTCTGCTCCAATGGGTGAAAGTTAACAACGATTTAGACTTATGCGTTATTTGTTCAGACAAACAAACTGTACTTTTAAATGTTGAGTTAATAATGGACAAAATGGACATCGTCGGTCACGGATTAGACTGCACGATATGTGCAGTCTTTACTTTTGTTTGTTTGTCTTTTATTTCTAGGTCAAGGAAGAGTTGGATGCAAACAATGGCCAGTCTTATTACAGTGTTTTTCTGTTTTTTTTTTTTTTTTTTTTCATTTTCAATGTAATTGCTTACCAATACTGGTAATTATCAAGTCTTTACTTAAACAACAATGTTTTCAAAGCACGATTTAAGCTGACTTGTTAAACCACGGTTTTTTTGTTGTTGTTGTTGTTGTTGTTGTTGTTTTTTCCTAGTGAATACATACTAATGGATCACTGGTGAAGAGGTAGCCATTGATCATTTCAAGCAACGAAGATCTAAAATCAGTGACATTCTCTCCACTGGTAGTCCTTTATTTAACTTTCTATAAATCAGGTTGCTAAATTATTCAGAGAGTTATTGGTTAGGGACCATCAATTTTAGAATTTGCTATCATATGTGTTTTTATATGAAAATTTCTATGACCAAGCAAACTGGCTATACATTTCAGGTGGCCAACTGCTGCATCCAATAAGGAAAAAGAAATAAGCAATATTTAACCCCCTACCACACAATGACGACTTTTAGCGCTCCTGGGAGGGAAGCCTTTTGAAGGCACTGTGGGAAAAGGTGAAAATGCCGATTACCGGCGTTTTCTTCTTTTTCCACAATGTTTCGGCCTTATCAATGAGAATTATACCATACTAGCCACATTGAAATTGTCGTCTGAGGATGTTTTCAATTTGGACCAGTCTAAACTTTCTCTGTGTGTGTGTGTGTGTGTGTGTGTGTGTTGTAGGGGGTTAGGCTAATGTTTCTGCAATGGTGTTTGCAGGGGCCGATTCTTCACGAATTTACTTACTCTGATGTTATATGCATACAATTTCACCTAGCCTTTTTACCAAACACTTGACGCCCACTGGTAAGAGGTCTTTCAGGGTATCGGTGCGGGAGGGGAAGAAATGCTGGTAACCAGGGTTTTTTTTTTTTTTTTCTTCTTTTTTTTTCCACCAGTGTTTTTTTTTTTTTACTTACTCCAGTTACAATATTTTTAATTACCCCTATTATGGACTTATGCTTTATATGTTTTGTACCTGGACTAGTAGTTTGTACCAGATACATGTATGTAAATGTATAAATACGGTGGCGCCTCGTTAGTTAATCGTAAAAGGGGCCGTTACTAATCTGAAGTTAAATCCGTAGTACGAGCGATACGAACCAAGTATCTCTTTTGTTTTTGTTTTTAGAAAACATTGTGGGGAAAGGAGGAATTACGCATTACGAGCAGGTTCGCCTTTTCCCTCTCTGTTTCCTGTTTTAAGTCGTTTTTTCTATTACTTACTGAAATTAAAATTTGCATGATTGCATTATGAAGAGTCTTAATTTTGTCATTCACTTTTGTCGTTTGTCATTAATTATACCTTTTATACTGTTCGAGCCAGTGGGCGTCTGAGGACTGTCCTACGGCTACGAAATGCTGACGTAAAAACTAACGAGGCTTTACCGAACTTGTTTTTTTTTTTGATGTATTATCTATAGTCTACATAAGATATATTTGATATTGTCATATATGTTCTGGCCTCTTATCTGATCTAATGCCCGTATTTATCTGACCTGATTCTTGTATGTTTTCTTTCTCTCTCTTTTCCCCTCTTTCTGTCTGTCTGTCTGTCTGTCCTTCATTCTTGTTAATGGTTTAATCTAAAGAAATAATGTTTCTAGCAGGATATAACCGTCATCGATGTTAATGGTATGGCTTTAAGTACATGTAAAAATATAATATTCGGCTTAATACTACTGCCTGCCTCTTGACCGTATTTACTCCTTACTATTCACCATAAACTAAATTTGACTAATTGACTTTATTTCATCTCTGTATATCTCACCCTAACACCTCGACTAAGAAATGTGCCCAAACTGATGATTCCTTCATCATCATCACTAGTTAAGAGACATGCATTTGTAAATATCATTTTCTTCAATCTTCATTTACTTGATCCATTTTCCTGTTATGACTACAGTGTTCCTCAACAAGCTATTCTGACTGAATATTTTGTAAACTGTTATACATGTACATATTCCCATAATTGTTATACCTCAGATATCTTTCTTCTTCATCATCTTCTTCTTCTTCCTCTTCCTCTTCTTCTTCTTCTTCTTCCCCAGACTAGCCATACTCACAGTGACAATTATGTAATCCGATATCAAGTCATTGAACCAATGGGAATCTCAATGCGTTATTTATTTTTGTTTATGTTGTTGCCTAATGGGTAATGATTTAATACTGTGGAGATTCTCTATTGGTGTTTTCAACTGTCGGTGCTTTTCGTATAAGAAAACTACTAAAGTGAAAATTAGTATTGGTCACTTTTCATTTATGTTGTCACTGTTGAAGATACTCCTGGGTTGTATCAGTATAATAATAGACGGCTTTAGTAACGTATTTTTCTACCTGCTAATGTTGTTATTGTTACTGAAATTTGGGGACATTGAGCGAAATCCCGGGCCAGTTAGTAATCTAAACTATACGAGTTTATCTATATTACATTGCAATATCAGGAGTTTAAGACAGAAGCTGGAATACATCAGGGACAGCTATTTAGATTATGATATATTATGTTTTACTGAAACGCATTTGGATATGACTGTCCCTGATGAATATTTGCATTTGTCCAATTCACTTGATAAACTATACAGAAAGGATAGAACAAATCATGGTGGAGGCATCTCTGTGTACTTATCTAATAGTTTATTACATCAACGAGTTTTTGAGTTAGAAACGTTTTGTGAAGAAAGTATTTGGCTATCCATTTCATTTAAACGAAGTAAGCTTTTAATTGGCACCTTTTATAGTCCAAAAACTTCCGATTCTCTTTTCTTTGAAAACTTTAATAAAAATATTGAAAAGGCATATGAAATAACTAATAACATTGTTATTCTAGGTGATTTAAATGAAGACTTGCTCAACCCTAATTTTAGGAAACTAAAGGATATTCTTATTATTAATTCATTACAGAATGTGATATCTGAACCAACTAGATTGAACGCTCTACTAGACCCTATATTAGTTCCTACTGATACGCAATACTTAGATTCTGGGATACTACCGAATCCACCTGAGGTGACTGATCATAGTGCTACATATATAACTCTCGCATTCCCATACGACCCCAAACCGATTTATGAGAGAAAAGTCTATCAGTACAGTAAAGCTAATTTTGATCTTTTACGTATAAACATTTCATCTTTTGACTGGGATGTTCTTTTCGGTGGTACTATAGACGAAACATGTGACTTCTTTACCAAACAATTTCTTACATTTATTGATGCTTGTATCCCTTCACAAAAAGTTACCATTCGCCCCGACGATAAGCCATGGTTTAATGGCGAACTACGAACGTTATGTAGGAAAAGAGACCGTTTGAAACAGTTAGCTTTTAAAACAGGAAAGCTTTCTCTATTAAATAAGTACAAAACAATCAGAAACAGAATTAATAATATGAAGAAACATGCAAAGCAAAATTTCTTCAATTCACTTGAGCTTAACCTATGTGATCTGCAAAGGAACGATAAAAAAGGCTTTTGGCGACTTATCCGCTACTTCATCAAAAACAATGATTGCTCATCGAACATTCCCCCTTTAATTAGTATGTCTCCAAATGGTGAGACTTCAGCATCCATATCTGATCTGGAAAAAGCTGAGTGCTTGAACAATTTTTTCGCCTCTATATCGACTGTAAATGAAGAATTCGCATCTCTCCCCCCCCTTTAGTAAAATAACTAATAATAATCTCTCTCAAATCACTATTTTTGAATCTGAAATAAAAGACCTCATCCGATGCCTTAACCCAAATAAGGCAAGTGGGCCAGACTCTATCAATCATAGAATGTTAAAAGGTGTAGCAGACCAAGTGTCTAAACCCCTAGCAATACTATTTAATCGATCATTATCTGAAGGTGTTTTCCCTAACTTATGGAAACTGGCCAATGTAATTCCTATCTACAAAAAAGGGCATAAATCATCAGTTACTAATTACAGACCCGTTTCTCTATTAAGTTGTTGCGGAAAATTATTAGAAAGGATCATCTTTAAACACATGTATAACTTCTTTCTTGAGAACAATTTGCTGTATAAATATCAGTCTGGATTCTTGCCGAAGCACTCCACAACTTTCCAACTTGTCGATATCTACCAACACATATGCCAATCGTTCGATAATAAACAATTTTCATGCATGGTTTTCTGTGACATTTCAAAAGCCTTTGACCGAGTATGGCATAAAGGTCTTCTCTTTAAACTTCGACAAAACGGTATCGAAGGAACTCTTCTAAAATGGCTTTCAAATTACCTCTCAAATAGGAGCCAGAAAGTTGTTTTACAATCCGCTACTTCGTCTTTAAAACAGATAACGGCTGGAGTACCCCAGGGCTCGGTTCTAGGTCCGCTGCTTTTCCTGATTTACGTTAATGACATTACTGATTCCTTACTAAGCTTAACTAGGCTATTTGCAGATGATAGTTCCTTCTATTATTCAGCATCATCCATCAGTGATATCGAAGGTATAATAAACCATGACCTCAATCTAATATCTTCAAGGGCAAAACAATGGCTCGTAACATTTAATCCACAAAAGACCGAAGCTATCCTTTTCTCTTTGAAAAAAGTTGACGAACTACCTAAGCTAATATTCCAAAACACCAATGTTACCTTTGTTGAAAATCATAAGCACTTAGGGATAACTTTTAGCCAAAATGGTCAATGGAACGCACATATTGATACTGTTTTAAAATCTTCTTCTAAAGTACTTGGAATTATAAGAAAGCTGAAATTTACACTGAATAGGAAATCATTAAACCAAATTTATTTGTCTTATGTAGCACCATTACTAGAATACGCGTCAATTGTTTGGGATGGTTGTTCTGATTCCTGTGCAAATTCTCTACAAAAAATTCAAAACGAAGCTGCCAGAATTGTAACTGGTCTCACCCGTTCTGTTTCCTTAGAAAACTTGTTCTTAGAATGTGGATGGCAATCTTTGAAAGATTGGCGGGAAACTCAAAAAATGTTTTTTATGCATAAAGCAACCCATCGGATGGTTCCCAAATACATTGCAGACTTGATTGCGCCACTTATAGCAGACACAACGCAATATGCTCTTAGAAACATTAGGGATTTAAGAAACATATCTACTCGCACTACAATTTCTCAAAAATCTTGTATCCCTTCTTCAATATATATTCGGAACAATTTAAATGAAAACCAGAAAAATGTTTATTCGTTTTCGACTTTTAAAAAATTAATCTCAAGTAGGTTCCCATTAACCCCTGTCCCCGCCTATTGCCTTGAGGGCAATCGTTTCTTTTCAGTTATGCATGCCCGGATTAGGAATAAATGCAGTGGACTAAATAGTGATTTGTTTCATAATTATCTTCGTAACAGTCAACTTTGTGCGTGCTCGGTAGAACCTGAAGACGCCGAACACTATTTTTTCAGATGCAATCTTTTTGTTATCCAAAGACTGCACTTATTTAATTCTATTCAGCACTTTAATCCATTGAATGTAGATGATCTTCTTTTTGGCAAACCATCCCTAACAGATCGAGAAAATTCAGAATTATTTGTATCAGTCCAGGAGTATATTCAACAAACTGGCCGATTTACTTGATATAAGCATACTGTCGTATGCTCTGATTTTTCCTTTTGACTATAGTGAGCAAATGGACAAAATCTCTGTCTGTTTGTTTGTATGTCTGTCTGTCTGTCGTTCTGACTGTCTGTCTGTCTGTCTATCTGTCTGTCTATCTGTCTGTCTCTCCTCTCTATATCTCTTTCTTGTGTATTATAATTAGTTGTGGAACATTTGTAAATTCATTATATTGTAGGGGGAGGGTCGATTTCTAAGTTGTTATAACTTGTGACCCAACCCCATTTCCATGTAAATTTGAGGGAAAATAAATGTTTAAACTAAACTATGCATTCTTTAACACCAATAAAAAAAATGATAGACAAATGGTAGATCTGTACAGAAAGGAGTGGGGATTTACTCAAGGGTTGCAAATGTGACTGAGCACAATTTAAAAACAAACTATGTTTACCTCCCCTGTATTTCAAAGTCCTCTCTCTCTCTCTCTCTCTCTCTCTCTCTCTCTCTCTCTCTCTCTCTCTCATTTCTCCCTCTGTCTCTCTCCACAGAAAGTCCTTGCAAGAAGATGGTGAAATGGTGCTTTTTCAGTACATCGTGGACCAAGATCTAGCATCTAAGCCTACTAATCAATTAATAACTTCTTACGAGACTAAAATCGATGGTGCTCAAACATAGTGTGAACATGAGAATTCAGTTGTAACCTGCATTTTCTGTTTTTCCTACAATGTTTTCTTCTGGTTCGAAAAGAAATTGAAACATTATGAGTCACATTTCTTTTACAGTCCACGAATGCTGTCGAATTTGACCGGTCAACGCTTTTCGGTTCGGTAAAAAGTTAAGCTTGAAAATACAGAATATAGACGTTTGTACATTCTTAATCTATATATTTTTGTGATTGTAATTTTCAACAAATCTTGAAAAACGATCAAACTTAGCTAGAGTTCAAAACTTAAAAAAAAGAAAATGTTTATAACTGTTTGTACATATAGTTTCGTCGAAACTTTGCAAATGTAATGATGATTGCATTCTGCAGTCTTCATGTTATCGTTCGGTTCATCACTTCATATTTTAGGAAAGCTGCTTTTCTTTAATACCAAAATTCTACTGATGAAACTATAGGATATCTACAATTCGACAGAAGGCTTATTGGATCAAAGCGACGCTCTCTCCAAGATCTGTCATTCTCGATGGCGGGTCCTTGGAAGGCCTTCTATAGAACATACAACAATCTGGTCGGAAGGTGTTTGTCAGCAAAAAAATGAATCAAGATTGGGCTGGACAATATACAAACCTTGATAAACCATATGTTAACTCTTTACCGCACAATTTCTTTATTTAACTTCTCTGAAAAAATTTTTTTTTTTTTTATTCGTAAGGAGAGTAAACACACGGTATTGTATGATAAAGGATAAAGTATCGAGTTCTTGCGGTATTGTTTTAATATTTGCTGTGATATAATGAAATAAAAAACATTATTGGATGTAGTTTATCACAATATTTTCTCATGTATCGTTTAGATTTATCTTAATTATCACTATATATATTTTTTCGACAGTATTGAATACTTTTTAAATCAGAGACATTAAGTCTAGGTAATGTTTAGTTATAGGCCATACAGTGTCCTAGCTAGTCCTTGCTTACAGTATTGTCTAGCCTATTCTTGATCCATGCTATCCTGGAAAGCACTTGCCAATTAATAAAGAGATAACCAAGGCGTAATTGCTGTATATTCTATTGACGGTCTTACAATCTGATGGCCATAGCTGAATCTAGGTAGCGTTTTATAGAGCAAACCTTTAAATTCGAAGTACATGTTCCTTGTTCTTTGCCCAGAATTCCCAAATCCGAGAGGCCTGTATTTGAAAAATGCCACCTAGCGGAAGATAATGTCTATGTACCCGTAGCGATGGAGAAGGAGCTAAACGAAAAGGTATGAATAGATGCACTGATTTTACACAGAATGTGAAGTATTTGAAAACAGCTAAAACCACTTAACAAATAAAATAAATCTATTCTCGCAACAAATATTGTCCTATGCATTCTTTAAGCCAATAAAAGAGTGATAGACAAATTGTAGATCTATACAAAAGGAAGAGGGTGGTGGGGATTTACTCAAGGGCTGCTAATGTGACTGAAAATAATTTGAAAACAAACTATGTTTACCTCCCCTGCATTTCAAAGTCCTCTCTCTCTCTCTCTCTCTCTCTCTGCACACAGTCCTTGCAAGAAGACGGCGCAATAGTGCCTTTCAAGGAAGTGTGGACCAAGATCTAGCATCTAAGCCTACTAACCAATTGATCACTTTATCTTAAGAGACTGAAATTGATGGTGTTCAAATATTGTGCGAAAAAAAAAAAGAAATCAATTGTAACCTGCATTTTCCGGTTTTCCCACAATGTTTTCTTCCGGTTAGAAAACAAACTGCAACATCGCGAGTTACAACTATTTTGTAGTCCGCGAATGTTGTCAAATTGGGCCGGGCAACTTTTTGTGGATTGGTAAAGAGTTAAGCTTAAAAATACAGAATATAGACTTTTGCACATTTTTAATTTATATTTTTGTTTTTGACAGTGATTTTCAAGAAATCCCGAAAACGATCAAATTTAGCTAGATATCAAAATATGTATATATATAAAAAAAAAAAAATTCTAAAATTTTTTGTACACGCACTTTCGTCGATAGTTTGCAAATGTAGTGACTATTGCATTGTGTAGTCGTCATGCTATCCTTGAATCAAAATATTGTCACCCTTATATTTTAGAAAGGGTGCCTTTCTTTAATACCAAAATACTACTGATGAAAATAGAGGATATTCGCAATTTGACCAAAGGCTTATTGGATCAAAGCAACGCTCTCTCCAAGATCTGCCATTCTCGATGGTGGGTCCTATCATTTGCGGTTTAATTGCAAGGCCGCCTACAGAACATACAACATTCTCGTCTTTGCAAGCCAATGCCGAAAAAAGAAGGTGTTTTTCAGCACAAAATAAATCAAGATTAGGCTGGACAATACGCTAAGCTCTATAAATCACCTGTTAACCCTTTACCACACAATTCCTTAATCCTACTTGTTTAAAAAAAAAAGTTCTGTATGGAGGGCAGAGACACGGTATTTTATGATAAAGGTTGAAATATCGAGTTATGGCAGTATTGCTTTAATATTTGCTGTGATATAATTAAAAAATATCAATGGATGTAGTGTATCACAATGTTAATTTTTTATTAATCGTTTAGATTTAAGTTGATTATCATTATTTAACATAGATAAATTCAAGGTTCCATGTTGCAAATCCGTTTCTTATTTTTTATGTGAGAAGACAGATGAGGTTGCCAATGATACATTTGCGTCAACAAATGCTTTGGGAAAAGGTTTATAACGGATAAGGTGTTCAAAACCGGCATCATTTTTTAAATACATGAAAACATGTGGCAAAAAAAAACTGCTCATTAAAAATAAACATCTTTTTACTACGTTTTCATAGGTGAACTACAACACGAAGGCAACAGTCTGTAGGTGAAAATATGGTCCTAAACTGATCATATGAAGACGGCAATCGGCGATTTAAAGCGTCTGCGTGATGCATTGTAACAATCAAAGCGTCGCATTAATATGGATCCATATAACATCATTTTGTCTAACAACTTCAACATGACTTAAACCAGTCCTTTGGCATGCACAAAATTCAGCAATAGCAAACTGTATCCATTCAGGTCAGCCTGCATAGACTTCGCAGTCAGCCTGCATAGACTTCGCAGGCTGACCTGATTCGATACTTTATGCAGCGGCATTAAACCTCCTTTTACCCTATTTGAAGTGGTTTTCAGACAGGGGCATTTTCCCCTCGTATCTAACGGTGGCTGTAAATATGGTAAATTTTCCGTACAGCTATGGCCTAGTCATGTTATATTGTTGTAGACCTGTTCTGCCCGCAGAAGTAAGCGATGGCTACCTTGTTCAGGTGGATGTTTCATCCACACCCCTCAAACATGCAAGCGATGCTTCTTAAATAACTGTACCATTGTCAGCGATAAAATATTTGAGAAACCATTTCATTTAAATCTCCTGACCGAGGGACAGCATACTAGTAATTTTGATAACTAAATGATTTCTGTCGGCTCATTCGTTCACCCAACCGTATGTGTATCCATTGTCAGCTTGCCTGATTTACGTGGAAAAGTTCGTGATTTTCTTCAGAAACGCACACAGATAGTCTATAGCTTAAACTCCGTTTTACATCTACAACGACATCAAAGTACCTCGAATAATTGTAATCAACAAGTTCTTATTTTAATATCTTACTAAATTTGATCAGCAGTTTCTCATTTTTTTGACAGTGTTGTAAAATACATTTTAAGTCAGAGTCATTAAGTCTATGTAATGTTTAGAAAAGGGACATGCAGTGTCCTAGCTTGTTTAAGCTTAAAGTATTGTCAAGCCTAATCTTGATCCATGCTATCCTGGAAAGCACTTGACAATTTTTAAACTGATAACCAAGGTTTAGTTGGTGCATTTTCGATAGACGGTCTTACAACCCGACCGCAAACCAAAGCATACGCCATCGAGAATGACAGATCTTGGAGAGAGCATTTGTTTGATTCAGTTATTCTTCTCTTGAACTGTGTATATCCTACAGTTTCATATTTGTAATTTTTGGATCAAAGAAATGAAACTTTTCCAAAATAAAGTTCTGATGAAAATTTCGACTTGAGGGAAGTATGGGTACACCGAAATCCGGTCATAATTCAGAGCTCTACAACTATGCACAACAACGAATTAAACTTAAAGCAGTTTCTTATTTTACCATAGTTTCCAGCTACCTAGTGTGTCTCAATCCGCGTTTGTGGACATCGTATACAAATATTAAATTTCCCTAATTACGAAGACTGAGGTTGGACATACGCCGTCAGAATATTATTCCCAAATCAGAGGGGCCTATATTTGAAAAATGCCACCTAGCGGAAGATAATGACTAAGTACATGTAGCACTGGAGAAGGAACTAAAGGAAAAGGTATGAATAGATGCACTGACTGTACACAGAATGTGAAGTAGTTGAAACAGCGTAAACCACTAAAGAAGTAAAGTAACCTCGTTTTTTTATTAATAAGATAAATCTGTTCTCGCAACAAAAAAAACTTTTGCCTTCTTCCAGCCAATAAAAGAGTGATAGACAAATAGTAGATCTATCTGTACGGAAGGGAGGGATATTTACTCAGGGGCTGCAGATGTGACTGAACACATTTTGAAAACAAACTATATTTACCTCCCCTGCATTTCAAGGTTCCCCCCCCCCCCCTCTCTCTCTGCACACAGTCGTTGCAAGAAGATGTCGAAATAGTGCTCACCAGGACAATGTGGTCCAAGATCTAGAATCTGAGCCTACTAACCACTTAATCCCTTGATGTTTCGACACTGAAATCGATGGTGTTCAAACATTGTGTAAAAAGGAGAAATCAGTTGTTACCTGCATTTCTGCTTTTCCTACAATGTTTTCTTTCCGTTCGAAAATAAATTGTAACATTATGAGTCACATTTCTTTTATAGTCAACGAATGTTGTCGATTTGGACCGGTCAACGTCTTTTGGTGCATGAAAGCTTAAAAACACAAAATAAAGATTTTTGTACTTTTGTAATTTATATATTTTTGTGATAGCACTTTTCACCAAATATCGCAAAACGATCAAACTTAGCAAGAGATCAAAATAAAAAGAAAAATGTCTAAAACTTTTTGTACACATACTTTCGTCGAGACTGTAAATGTAATGAATATTGCATAGTGTAGTCGTTATGCTATCCTTTACTAAAAATATCACCACGTCATATTTTAGAAAAGCAGCTGTTCTTTAATACCAAAATACTACTGGTGAATCTTGAGGATATGTACAATTCGACAGAAGGCTTATTGGATCAAAGCAACGCTCTCTCCAAGATCTGTCATTCTCGATGGCGGGTCCTTCCATTTGCGGTCTAATTGCAAGGCTGCCTATAGAACATACAACATTCTCGTCTTTGCAAGCCAATGCCGAAAAAAGAAGGTGTTTTTCGGTACAAAATAAGTCAAGAGTAGGCTGGACAATATGCAAAGCTTGGTAAATCATCTGTTAACGCTTTACCGCATAATTCCTTAATCCTACTTACCTAGATTTTTTTTTTTTTCGTAAAGAGAGTAAAGACGGAATTTTATGATAAAGGTTAAAGTATCGAGTTATTGCAGTTTCGTTTTATATTTGCTGTGATATAATAAAAAAAAGACAATCATTGGATGTAGTTTATCACGATGATTTCTCATGTTTCTTTTAGATTTATGTTGATTATCATTATTTAACATAGATGAATTAGAGGTTCCATGTTACAAATCAGTTTCTTATTTTTATGCGATGAAACAGTTGATTTATCAATGATAGCTTGATTTATCAATGATTTGTCGACAAATGCCTGGGAAAAAAGTTTATAACGGATAAGGTGTGCAATACCGGAATCGGTTTTTAACCCTTTCCCAAACAATCCCTGGTTTTTACGGGTCAGGAATAGAAGCCTGTTGAAAACATTGTGGGAAAAGGAGAAAATGCTGGTTACCAGCATTTTCTCCTTTTCACAAAATGTTTTCTACCCTATCATGTAGAAAAATCATCTATTTAGCAACTGTTAATTTGTCATCTGCAAAATGCTTTCAGTTTGGTCTCGTCCAAAATTTGCCGTTTTGAAAAGGGTTAAAGCATGAAAACATTTGACAAAAAGAAACATCGCAAAACCAATTATCTTTTTGCTACGTTTTCATAGGTGGCCTACAACACGAAAGCAACCGTCTGTAGGTGAAAATATGGTCATAAACCGTTCATTTGAACCCAAAAAATAGACGCTTTAACCCATTACCACACAATCCCTAATTGGGGGGGGGGGGGGGGGGGAGGGGGTTGTCAGTACCTTTGTTTTATAGTTTTGTTTGTGATTTTGTATTCATGTCACATGAATAAACTACTTACTTACCTTTCGTATAAATTCATGGAATAGGTACATAAAGTTATATCGTCGGTTTACTTTAAAAACCTCGTAAACTACAGCATGTAACAAGCTGTAGTTGCGAGGTTTTTGAAGTAAACCGACGATATAGCGTTCTGAAGAATGCGATCATTTAGAAAATGAAAAGTAGCGGACCCATCTCCAGTCCATCCATCTCTTAAGGCCTCGTTAATGGTCAGCTCGTTCAAAGTGTTGGAATATTTCAAGAGACTGAAGCATTATAACTAAATTCATTGTCTTTAATACGTAGACAGGCCAGGCATTTCGAAAGACTGCTTTTCTTGAGCAAAGCACTATCTTGTAGCGGCAATCGATGGTTGAAAAGCTTTCTCAGCGTATACAAGACATTTTAGACTGAAGACAGGACACTGTCTATCCATGAAAGAAAGCACACACAAACACTCATACACAAAAGATACACACTTGGTATATAATAATAACAATGAGAACAAAAAAAACTTTTCTTTATGTTTATTTTTTCCATTTTTTTTAAATCAATTATTTTCATTTATTACCGCATCACCATTATAAGTACAAAATACAATGCAAACTATACAAAAACAGTCATGGTACAATGAATACTTGTATGAATCTTTCAACATGAGGTTAAGAACAATATATCGCTTTTGCCACAATGTTTTTTATTTCCCATTTGCTGCCAGAAAAAATATTGTGACAAATAAGCGTCTGCAGAGAGAAGCCAGTATGACTGTGAAATGTACAATTTATTTCAGATTTTGTTCTGAAAACAAAATCACTGTGCTAGTATGATTAACGCTTTACCAAACGACAAAATTTTGGACTCGACCAAATTCAAAGCATTTGCAGACGACAAATAAATGATGATTTGTGGTTGAAATGATGATTTCTATCTTTGATAGGATAGAAAACATTGTGGGAAAAGGAGAAAATGCTGGTAACCAGCATTTTCTCCTTTCCCCACAATGTTTTCAAATGCCTTCTTCTTCATTATCATTAAAACCCGGAATGTGTCGTAAAGCTTTTTAAGAACCTCATACGTGCTATGATTAATTGTTAAGTGGCTTTTCTCGAGAGTAAGCAAATTGAAATGAAATTTAGAATATTTAGAAAACAGCCCCAGGTCCAAGATACAACAACAAATCTTTTAGGGCCAGTAAAGGCCAAAATATCAAAGCAATTGTCAAATTTACATTTAAATCTAAATCATATCATTTAAAAGTTTGGGAAATCTGGCTAAGATGACACTGTGTTATCCTGTGCTCGGATCATACTTTAGTCGCTGACAAAAAAAAAAAGGAATTTTAAAATCAGGCAAAAAGTAAACAAAAGACACATCTACCTGGCAGGTGCTATCCTAGTTTTGAAATTAATTTCTCTATAAGTCACTGGACTGACTCTATAATAACAGATTGTCATTTTCATAACAATTCTCATACTTTTCAATGGTATGATAAAAGTTCAAATGCATATAAACACCCGCTTTACTTATATACAGGGTGTCCGGAAAGTAAGGTAACACTTTCGTACTTTTATATTTTGGCTTAAAAATATAAGATAACGAGATGAAAGATATATATACATGTAAATAAAACGTGTAAGTTTTTTTGTGTGATAATTTAATTGTATTTGGCATATATTGTTACTTTTACAGAGGTCTAATTTTCACATTCAATGACAGGTCATTTAATTGTCTTCTAAAAAAAAAGGATCTGCAAATAAAAAAAAACATGTCAAGAGATTTGAAAAATAATACAATATGAGTAAAAAGGTTGTTGAGAATTGCCTAGGGACTTGAGAGTAGTACAAGCAAAGTTAGTTCAACACAAGAAATATCATTGTCAATAAAATCACCAAGCATATAAACGCATACCCTTCACCTTCCAGTGTTCGTATGAACCAGGCTCTGTGAAAAGAGGGTTTAATGCATCTGCAACAAGTTTCCACCCAGGCCAGCCTGCGCAGTCCGCGCAGGCTGACCTGGGTGGAAACTTGTTGCTTTTGGTCAATTTTCTGCATGTCCAAAGGATCAGTTAACTCCATAATTCAGTCGGTACTTAGACGAGATGGATTTTAAAGATCTATAATTATTTGATAACTTGCTTGGTATGAACATAAAGGAGATGCATTAAGCCCCCTTTGTCTAGAGCGCGACCCATTTATATGCATGTTGAAAATTTTCCTGTTGCCACCAGCATATCGTCAGTTTACTTCAAAAACCTCGTAACTACAGCTTAATACAACCTGTAGTTACGAGGTTTTTGAAATAAACCGACGATATTTGCACCAAAAAAGCAGGCAAGGCAAGCCAGACAAGTAATGACAAGAGAGCCTTGCTTGGGCGTGTACATGTTTTGTAGACAGACAGACAGAGAGACCTCCTTAATTTCAATAGAAATCTTTAAGCTTCTGTTGATATACCTTTGTATAATCGGCTCCCAAACATTTTGCCCAAAGCATTTAGAGTTACCACTGGCACAGGCGAAGCAAAGAGCATTGCTGGAAGAGAAAAAGCCAGAAAAATACTTTAAATCCGTTTGGCAGGAGCAATAAATGACAAACAAGACTCGGGAATCCGTGATTTCAGCAGTTGAATAAAAGCTGTGATCTGGGAAAAGGGGGTTTAATGCATTTGCGAAATGTATCTACCGAGGTTAGCCTGCCCTGTCCGACCTTGGTCGATACTTCTTGCTATTAGACTTTTTTTTGCAAAATTTTCTGGTCAAAGGACCTGCTTACTGCATGATTCACGTGTTTGTTAGACAAAATAGGTTTTATATACCCATAACTATATTGCATGCAACACGTGAAAGGGGCGTTCGGACGTTTGCCTAAAGTGTTGGCTCGGATTGATCAGCCAGAGCAGTCTGCGCAGGCTTAACCGAAACGACAATTTCCCTTTTTATGTAATTTTCTGTTTTGCACAAGTCTACTGTAGCACAAAATCTAATGTAGTCGTAAAGTGCCGTCTTGGATTAGCCTGCGCAGACTGCGCAGGCTAATCCGAGACGACTTTTACGCAAATGTCCGTGCGTTGCAAGCAAATTATGAGAGCATGCTTGGTATATGTAAATGGTTGATTGCTTATATGGTGTTTAACGCCATATTCAACATTATTTCAGTCATATCGCGGCGACCAGTTCAATATCCATGCATTCTTTAAGGTTCCTTTTACCAGTACCCAGAACAATATTCTTTCCAAGTCACCGGCTGCTTTCCCATATAACATTTGTAGAAGCGATTTTCAGTAGTGAGAGAGGAGTGAACCCTGTTCCAATCATCGGAGGGAAGTTGGGCGAGTCGGGGATCGTACTCACAATCCCCAGGTCTTGAGTCCTGTTCGCTACCGACTGAGTAATGAGGCTCAGCGCTTAGCAGAGGGCATTAGAAAATGCATTCAATCTCCCTTTCCTCGATTGGCGCTTATATATATACCTATCCAAACAGCCAAACATACTGCCTACAGTCTATCTGATTTGCATAAGTTAAGGGGAGAAAACTATGCTAACCATTATATTGATCATGTCAATTTACTCACTCATTCATTTTAATGTGCAAAAAGACCCTGTGTTTGTATATATAAAAATGAAACATTTCCCAATTTCACCCCTCACACACAAGAAAAAAACAACACACAGATATATATGAATCTTGCTCTCAGTAAAAGAGGATTAATGCATCTGCAAAAAGTATCGACCCATGTCAGACTGGCTGACAGGGGCCGAAACCTTTTGCTATCTTGTAATTTTCTGCATGTCAAGAGAATAATCTACCCCATGATTCGATTGTTACATACAATAGATTTTTTTTTTTTTTTTTTTTGGGGGGGGGGGTCTTTTTATGTGATAACTTGTAATAACTTACTTGGTATCATGCATCATGCAGAAACATCACGGAGATGCATCACACCTCCTTTTGCCAGCGCATGGCTAATATATAAGAATGTACACGCACACACTCCCCTCACCTTATTTACAGAACCAAATTACAATACGAAATAAAACAGTTCTTACGCACACTCATGTAAACCCACTTGCGCCCCCTGCTTCATTTGAAAATATTGTGATAGAAGCAGAAAAAATAATAAACAAAAATATCAAAAAAATTCCCACACAGAACAAAAATGTCACAATTCATCAAATCAACGCTGAACAGTTAAATCCTGTGTTTGAAAGTCTATGAGGAGGGCAGCTTTAGAAATCATTGTAAGAAAAGAAGGAAATATTGGTAATTTTCTATCCTTTCACGGACAACGTGCCTAAATATGAGCTACATTGAAGGACTACGACCCCTAACTACTCGGTAAATAGTGTAATATCGACGTATTCGTAAAGTCTATTCGGTCAATCTCGGCTGCTTCTGTTTCTTAATATTAAACTTGGGTATCGATGACTCACCGACTCATCGATAGATAAAATTGAAAGCATTACCCGACTACATATAAAATTTGGATATTTGGCTATGATGATGGTATTTGTCGTCAAACTTGGGTAATATTTTGTAGAGAGTTAGAAAAAAAATGCCTTTGAAAATGTTAAAACAGACATTCCACTCGCAGACACATGTACACTTTAAGAAATCTTTTCTGCAATTGACCTGCAACACGCAAAAAGGGACATTCGGACATTCGCGTAAAGTGTCGCTTCGGATCAGCCAGCGCACTCCGTAGAGACTATAATTGAAACGACGCCATCCGTTTTCATGTAATTTTTTGTTTTGCGCAAGTCTAGTGTGGGACAAAACCTAATGTATTCGTAAAGTGTTGTCTCGGACTGGCCTGCGCACACTGCGCAGGCCATTCCGAGACTACATGTTACGCAAATGTCCGAAAGCCCATTTTCGCATGTTGCAGGTGTCCAAAATGAGGTGTAACCTGTGTAGCTTAGACCCTATACTAAAAAATCGCATGTTTTCTTGACTCTGCAGAAAAAATGCTGATAAAACATTGTAGGAAAAATAGTCACATTGCCAATCTTCAAAAAGTTAACCCGATCATTTTAGGCTCTGAAACCACTTTAATGAAAGACTAGTTTGTAGGCATCTAAACTTTTTTTCAGTTAGTAGGGGTTAAAATTTCCAAAGGCAAACATTTTTTTTTCTCGGTGGACAAAATTGAAACACTGCTTATTCAACTGCACCCTACCTATGATTACTTTATATACTGTTCACAATTCGATAGGGATCGTTTAGATATTTCAAAGCGGCTGTATGTTACAATACAGTTTTGCATTAACAACATCATCCGTAAGTAGTGCATGTCATTGAGGTGGCAATGAAACATATTGAAAAATCAAAGCGTTGAGAGCACTGAAGAGGTACTTGGTCTTCAGAATTCAATATTAATCCATAGTGGTATTGTATTTGGCAAATACCACAACCATACCTGGTATACACCACACATACATATCTGCTGAATCTAACATGGTGATCCCTAGCGAATTTTGATTTAGTATATAATAAGATACAAAATTAGAAAGTGTTAAAAATTTGAAAGAGATAAACAAAAAAAAAAATCTTCAAACTAGTAAACGTTAATTCTACCAACCATTTTTTCATGACTACCCGATACGATTACATACACATATACATACATGTTCTATATACAGAGTTATTTACAATATTAACATTCCCTGAGCACCAGAAAATAAGTATCATGTCACGTGATATTCACCCTTTGTCATGTGACTAAAAACGTAAAGCAGCAACATTTTAAACAAATATTAATATGTACATGTATAACTCTTAAATCTGAGTCTGCAAAATTGTAAAAAGAACAGGAGTCATGCTATGAAATAAGGGGGTTTAACCCATTACCGCACAATCCCTCCTTTTGACACCACTGAGAAAGAAGACTTTTGAAAACACTGTGGGAAATGGAGAAAATGCTGGTAACCAGCATTTTCTCCTTTTCCCACAGTGTTTTCTACCCTTCCCGGAACAAATTTATAATTTTCAGTCACCTTTATTTTGTCGTCTGCAAATGCTTTAAGTTTGGACCAGTCTAAAATTTTCTCGTGTGGGTAAAGAATTAATGCATTTCCGTGATGGCAATCAAGTCAGTCATTATATAATTACATGTAAAATGGGTTATATAATAAGGGGTCGATGTGGTTTCTGCAGGTGTATTTAACCCGTTTTAAGGGAGCACGGCTCATATTTTGCCAGTGAAAGAAGCCAAATCTTTTTGATAATGCCAAACGTTTTACAGTCAAATTCTAAGGAATTTTAAGTCAATTTCGGATACAAGATCTTGTGTTCAGTATACAATCTCTTTCTTCAAAAGAAATGCGAAGCTGCCCCATGTACTGTACTATACGAATTTTTGTATAGTACAGGGTGTTTCATAGCATATGCTACACTTTCAGACATATATTTAGTTATATTATTTCATAGCGGCAAAACAATATTATTTATACCAATTTTCTTCAATTTGAAAATAGTTAAATAATATATCATACAGTATAAAATCTGAATTCAATGTTCAATATGACGACCATTATGACGTCACACTGTATGCAGTCTCTTAAGAAATCACCGACCTGTGTGTCTTGATTTTGATCACCTCGTTTCTCAAAGTATTGATCATTGCCTCATGTTTGAACTTGTAACATATATTCTGAAACATCCTGTACGTAATGAATTGTCAACCACTTGTTTAAGCTACATAGCTCTGACTCCTTGTTGCAGGCTCTGTGGTCACTGCTCTTCATTTAGCACTAAGCATTTAAGCGACCTACCCCAAAAGCGATGTGTCTTAAATGTCATGGTGGGTGCTAAATTCAACAATTGGTGCAAGGCGAGGACATTTATTCAGGTTGAAAATGATATGAAAAACACAAGTGTATTATCAAATTGATTGCAGGCACTGACATAAAAGAAAAACTCCACCCCTAAATTGAAACAATGGAAAAAATCGCCACGTACCAATTTGGTACATACTTTTAACAGTAAGCTTTTAGAAAGCAAGTAAGTTCCACCCTTTACCAGATGCCATACTTTCAGACTTGCCAAATTTCACAGAATTTACAGATGAAATATGAAATGCTTTTCAAACAACTGAATTCGTTTTTGAAATGACAGAAAACAGAAGCTGAAGAAAAAGAAGTTAGTTCTGCTTACCAGCATTATCTCGATTTTCCCACAACGTTTTCAATTGCTTTTATGTCATGATCGTTTAAACACAGTCCTGTTTGGTACAGGACTGAATTAAATTCGAAAGGCCAATACAATATGTTCTGTCGTCATAAAGAAAGCAGTCTTTATTATACTGCAAAGAAAGCCCTCGTGATCGGATTGGATAATATGCCCCGAGCATATATATCATGTATACTGGCACAACCAACATAAAAGCAGTTTCCCTATCGGGAGCCCCGTATTCATGACTACGTTATCAAAACAACATCCAAAATGGCGGCGTCGATCAAGATTAACATCAAAATTATGCGCCAAGCAGCACGTTTTAGCACGTATTACTAAGGTTTCAGTGACGTCACTTCCCAGTGACGTCAGCTTTCACTGAATTGGGGCAATCAGAAGGAAAATTCTACTGCGTCAGCGAACTCATTTTTTAAAACCAGAAAATAGGTAAATTTTCGCTTTACAAATGTAAGAATGGTAAAACTTTGCAGTATAATAAAACTCGCCTTCGGCTGTGGGTGACATGATTCACCACAGCTGTGAACATGTTTCCAAGTCCCCTGCCACCTGACCGTACAACTAATAATGTTTCTTGATTACGTAGGTTTGAGATATTTTTATTGTTTATTGCACACAGCAATTCTTGAGACTTTAATCACATGTTGTCACGCAGCCAACTATATAACATAACATAATGAAACATGTTATGCTTGCCAACTATATGTTATACTTGTGCTGTGTGTCTATTGTCACCATGCTTCTTTCCTTTTAAGCACCGAATTAGAGTAACAGATACGAGATGTAGTCGGTTTACTTCAAAAACGTCGTAACTACAGTTTGTTTCAAGCTGTAGTTACGAGGTTTTTGAAGTAAACCGACGATTTGCTCTGACAAGGCTGGTTTAATTCTCTGCCACACGATAAGACCTACGACTTATCCAAATCAAGAGCATTTGAAGACCGCACTTTAAAATGTAACTCAAAAGGTGGAACTTGTCTGTGACAGCGTAGAAAACATTGTGAGAAAAGGAGAAAATCCTGGTTACCAGCATTTTCTCCTTTTCCTACATTGTTTTCAAATGTCCTCTTTCTCGTGGTTGTTAAAACCCGGGCCTATGTGGTAAAAGTTTTATAAATGTATTCCCATGATGCATTATACCAAGTTAGCCATCATAAAATAATGGATAAATAAAAATCCATTTTGTTTAACGATCAAATGAATCATGAGGTAAACTGATCCTCTGACACGCAGAAAACTGACCAATGGCAACGTGTTTCTATTTGAGTCAGCCTGCACAAGCTGAGCGGACTGATCTGAGTTGATACAGTTTCCATTTTTTCTCATAGCACAGCACATATATTTCATTTGGTAAAACTTGCCCTATTACAATACACTGTAGTTATGTGCAAGGCTTTGTCGGTCCGATTTTCTTGTGAAATATCGGACAAAGTAGACCCATGATATTAATGCACGTTCTGAGCGGGTTGATCTTGGCATATACTGTCTGCAAGAGAAAATAGTCCGTAGCTCAAAAAAGGGTTAACCATACCAAAACTCTCAAAGCACACGAGAATTCGCGAGAAGCACTTTCAAAACATACAACTTCCGGAACTACTTTTTATCTCCCCACTACGCATTCAGAAATAGTTTTGTCTCACTACCTTGCGATGAGCGTTCACTGTCCGTGCAACGGTTAACATTATTTGTATCACAGGCTTGAACTTTGACCTCGTTTTGTTTATTTGCTAAACGAGCTAATTGTTCATGATATTGGTATGCTTCATAACTTGTGTAAAAGTCATTGCGTCTGCGCAATAAGTACATGGCGAAGATGATGAGAGCTAGTAACACACACACTCCGGCTACCGGCACGGCAATGTAGATGGGGTTTAGTGTTGAACTGTTTGAATTCGGACAGGGTGTCTCCTCTTCCTCGTGACGCACATACGGGTTATTTTCTTCGACTTCGTCATCAGCGTCAGTGATGACTGGTACTGAAAAGAGATTATTTTACAGAATTGATGCGTGATGGAAGAAGAACACTAATATCATAAAAACTGGGAGTCAGCTGCAAATGTAAAGGAGGCAAGCTCTGTTAAACCTTTACCAGACGATATAATTTTAGCGTTGTCCAAATTGAAAGCATGTGCAGACGGCAATTTCGATGTTGTTAAAATGGCCAAACTGTTCATTGATAGGGTAGGAAACATTGTGGAAAAAGGAGAAAATTCTGTTTACCAGCATTTTCTCCTTTTCCAATGTTTTCTGAAGGCTTCTTTACAAGAGTCGTTTAGCGTTGTCCAAATTGAAAGCATGTGCAGACGGAAATTTCGATGTGGCTGAAATGGCCAAACTGTTCATTGATAGGGTAGGAAACATTGTGGAAAAAGGAGAAAATTATGTTTACCAGCCTTTTCTCCTTTTCCCACGTTTTCTGAAGGCTTCTTTCCATGGGTCGTCAAAAGTCGGCATTGCGGGATAAAGGGTTAAAAAGGGGGTCCAATGAATTTGCAAAAAGCATCGACCCATGTCAGCCTGCGCATTCGCGCAGACTGACATGGGTCGAAGCTTTTTGCTATCGATTAGTTTTCTTAGAATTGATTAACGGTTTGAGATAAAGCCTTTTCTCACGGTTCAACATTATCTCGTCCTGAATTATGTGGCCAGCTAGTTTGAAAGAATGGTGCAAAGCCCCGATAGCTCAGTCATTTACGTACAGGACTTGAGAACATAAGGTTACTGGCTCGATCTTCGGCTGGAATAATATATTTTAGAGGAATATGGTTGACAATTTTTGGACGATATTTATATGGGAAAGCAGCCAGTGGCTTGAAAAGAATATTGTGCAATGTACTGGTGCCAGAAACTCCGGAAACGCACGGGCTGCCGTGATATGACTGCAATAATGTTGAAAAAATGTGTCAAACACCATGCAGTCAATAGTGAAAGAATGGTGTCCACGCATGTAGTACTGTTGATAATAACGATATTAGACACAAAGAGCCAGTCATCTTATTCCTCCTTAATAAGCCGAGCCCCAGGAGTTTAGTCGGCAGTGGGCAGGACTTGAGAACAGGGGGTCGAGGAACTGATCCCTAGCTCGGCAAATTAGGGATCCTGTTCGGTGTCCGTGGCCGTGAGATAGAGCGTCGTTCTCAATACCATAAGGTCGTAAGTTCGATACCCGTGAACGGGTGTCAACTTTGGAAGTTTTCATTGGCCCACACGTTCGGCGCGAGCACTGGTGTAGTTCCTTGGAAGGAGAATTGAGAGAGATTAGCATGATAAGTTATTAGAACTTGTTTCTCAATCGATGTAAAATAAATATGTTTAAACTGGCCTAAAGGTAAAGATCAGGGCCTTTATTCACCAAACCATTCTTAAGAACGTTCTTTGTCTTATTCTTCAGAATTTTCTATATTTGTAAGTAACACGACTTCTGATTGACTAAACCGAATGATTTAGCCAATCAGAAGTTGTGTTACTTACAAATTTATGAAACCTTGGAAAATAAGACGAAGAATATTCTCAAGAATGGTTGGTGAATACGGGCCCAGGTTTAATGAAGTAGGCAATACCTTCCTCTGTCGGTACATTTGGAATTATATCTCTGTTACAAAAGTCTTCATTGTTGCAACAGTGTAACTGTGGCCATACTTTGAAGCCGCCAGACGCTAACTTGGCTGGTTTTCTATTCTCGCACAGTATTGGTGTCTTGTCGTTTATACATCCCCGGGTCACTTCGTTACTGATGTTCTCTACATAACAAAAATATTCCGCCTCGCATGTAAGTCTTCGTTCAGCCAGGCAATCCAGTGTGGTGCAGTCACACAAAACTTTTCCTGAAAATAAAATACGAGCACATGAATAAACTAAATTTACACAGACATATCAACAAATATCTTTGAAGAAACTTATGCAGCATTTTATTTATTTATTTATTAATTTATTTATTCATTTATTTATTTATTAAGAAAGAAAGAAAAAGAAGGAAAGCATTGCAGAACTTACGCAGAATTTTATTTATTTATTTATTTATTTATTTATCTATTTATTCATTTATCTATTAAGAAAGAAAGAAAGAAAGAAAGAAAGAAAGAAAGAAAGAAAAAGAAGGAAAACATTGCAGTGACTTAAAGGGCAAGCAAGCACAAATCAGGCTTTTACGTAAGCAAGGGAAATACTCATGTTTGGTTTCATCGTCTACAGGATGAATTATGTCCCTTTAATATAGAAATGTTTTCGAGTGACGAGGAAGTTTCACTTGCTTGCTTGTTTGTATGAGTTGGGCGCCTTTTTTAACAGCTTATGTCATATTAAAAAGGTCGGTGCACCTACTACTCATGCGTTTCCTAGGTTTCTCATAACAGCACTGACATAGCTTTCTTTCCAAGTCTCACAACAGCACTGACATATCTTTCTTTCCTAGTCTTATAATAACACTGGCATAGCCTTCTTTTTAAGTTTAACCGGCCGATTAGTTCAGTAGGTAGAGCGTAGGACTCGTGAACACAATGTTTCGGGTCTCTACAGGTTGTTGGTTCGAGTCCCCGGCTGGCCAACTAAAAAATAATTAATAGTCTTTCGGATGAGACGTTAAACCGAGGTCCCGTTTGACGGTGCTATACACCGAGCACGTTAAAGAACCAGGCGAAGTTCTCAGTAGTTTCGACTTGTATCCTTGCACTATCCCCCGTAACAACTAAACGTTTTCTGGGGGCGTCGCTCAGATGAGCAACCGGTAGCGACGATAAATAAACGAAAATAATCAAATCAAATCTTTTTAAGTCTCACAACAACATAGACAAAGCTTTCTTTCAAAGTCTCACAACAGCACTGACATGGCTTTCTTTCCGACGGTCACATGTCGGTCAACTGTTCTCAAATGCATCAGAGGTGTGAGGCGAAAAATTGCCAGAGAGACAGCGTGCCTCAACTGGGTTTTGAAACTACTAGTATTTTTGAAACAGCTATGCCCTTTTATTCGATCTAGCATTTTCACTGAAAATCGATCCATTTTTCAAATGCAACTACAATCAAGCGCTGGCATCCGCATGCGGTGCCTTTGTTATAGATATATCTGCACCAATATATATTTTTTTAAATCAGTGTAACTGCTGAAAGCTCAATAAACAATTACATCGTTCTGCCAGTGAACAATATGATTTAATCTAGGTTGTGTGCCGTTCAGTGTGGCGCCAATATTATATCAGTGACATTAATTTGTGACCCTTTATCGCGCAATCCCTACTTCTTTTTTAACGATCTTGTGGAATGTAGCTTTCAAAAACATTGTGAGAAAAGAGGGAAAAGCTGATAACCAGCATTTTTTTTTCATTTAGTTACATGTTTTAAACCTTTTTCTTTTTTAAATCAAATTATCAAAGAGACATTGCCGGTGTCTCCTGCAAATGCCTTTGAACAGGTCAAATTTAGATAATGTCGAATATGAAAAACGGAGCCTTTGAAAACATTGTGAGAAAAAGAGAAAATGCAGGTATCAGCATTTTCTCCTTTTCCCTCGATGTTTTTCTTTTTACTTTTTATAGTGAAAAATCTAATCATTTGAGTAACATTTCAGTTCCCTCTAGAAAACCTTCTGGACTTGTCCAATCTTGGATATTGTCGACCCCTGGACAATGAAGGTTTTAAAAACATCGTGGGAAAAGGAGAAAATGCTGGTAACCAGCATTTTCTCCTTTTCCCACAATGTTTTCACAAGTTTTCGTGAAAAACATGGATTGTTTGGTAAAGGGTTAAACAGAGAGAATCGGCCCGGCTTGACTAAACAAGCAGGTGGTGCAGATGAAAGATCGGACGATGCATACTGTTCTTTGCAGTCTGATCTTGTTGTATGTAGTCTGGAAAAAAAACCTGCTTTCGTCTGTGACGTTTAACTCTTCACCAAAAATCCCAGGTTTTCACGACCCCGAGGAAGAACGTAATGAGAAAACGAGAAAATGCTGGTAACCAGCATTTTCTCCTTTTCCCACAACGTTTTCTACCATTTCCAACCCAAGTTTCAACTTTTGAATCGCATTAACTTTGTCGTCTGCAAATGCTTCCAATTTGGACAAGTCTAAAATTATGTCGTTTGGTAAAGAGCTAAAGTGAATTTTACCCGCGGCATACGAACTTCTTTGTTTTACCGATGGACCATATTTTGAAATATTTTAGCGAAAGGAGACATCGTTCAGACCGGATTATTTTCTCCTTTTACCACGATAATTTTACTTAAGCCCGTTTATTCGTGTTTTAATCATTGTATTAAAACTGGCTTTGAAACCCGAGTGACTATTATTTCAAAATTCATTTTCTCCGTAAAACCTTATCGTATAGGGCAGCTTAGATCTAAGACCAGTACAGTCTGATCTTGATCTTCACCGTCTCTAGAATACTGTGACAGAAGACTATGGAAAAAAAAACAACTATGCCTTCCCATGCCGTCTGCCACAGCATTTCAGGGGAGAATTGTATAATTTAATATTAATTTTCACGGCGTCAGCCTGTCGCCGTATACAGCCCCGTTCACGTAAAAATAATTATCAAAAGTCAAGTTGACGCTCTATGTACAGTGCCATAAGCGAAACTGACAGCGGGTGGGGGAAGGGTTTGTGCGGACGGTATAGGTTAAAGATCAGACTGCACAGAACGTAGAGTCTGATCTTAGTTCTGTACCGCCCGTTTGTTAAGTCTGTATCAAATAAAAAGAAACTCTCTAATTTTACAGTCATCGAATTGGATCAAGTTTATGTATTTGTGGTTGATAGAGTTGAGAAACGCGACACAATGATCTTTTAAGGACAGTGTAGATCAAGATCAGACTGCAAAGAAGGTACAGTCTGATCTTTGATCCCCACCATTCGGTATGGTAATTTATTTCATGTGAAGTCAACTTTGTAATCGGAAATATTGGGAGTTTTACTATAATATTAAATTGAAAATTTGGTTTCATTCATTTGGCAGAGTTGGACCGAACTATATATGGGGTTGACCGAACTATGGGGTTGAACCCCATAGTTCGGTCAACCCCATAGTTCGATCCAACATAGCAGCGTAAGTCATAGGTTTGCAAGCCGACCTTTTGCAGGCAGTGTAGATTCAAGATCAGACTGCAGAGAACGTGCAGTCGGATCTTAGATCTACATTGTCTAATAAGGAGATGTAATTCTCCAAAAATATACTTTTGAAATAGCGATATCTGTGAGGTTTTACTATCGAATTGAAATTTTCCTTTTGCTTATATCGCAGGTCAAAGATTAACCCTTTCCCAAACAACAAATTTTGGACTCTTCCAAACCAAAAGAGTTTGCTGACGACAAATTTGGATTTGGAGAAAATGCCAGAAATTTCTCAAAAAGGGTAGAAAACACCGTGGGAAAAGGAGAAATTGCTCGTTACGAGCAATTTCTCCTTTTCCCACAGTGTTTTCAAAAGACTTTTACTGCAGACACGTAAAAGCCAGGGCTTGTTTGGGAAAGGGTTCAGAGTTAATTCCTCAAGCAATAAATAAGTTGAACATTCTCAGTTGGTGAAACAAAATAGCCCGTCAATACAAAATTCCGATTGTTCGACAAGACTTGATATCAAAGGACACCGTAGATCAGAGATCAGACTGCACTTTTTATAAAGATCTGATCTTGATCTACATTGTCCGAAAAAAATAACTCGAAACGGTTGCCACTTGATGTACACTGTCCAAAAAGAAAAGTTGCCATTCCCATTTTAGGTATAACGGGGGAATTTGATCCGTGAGGTAATTCCATATTTGCATTAATTATTTATTACATGCATGACAATTGCATAGATTCTCCGATGTCTGCATTATTTTTCACTGAAACAAAACCCAACCCTTCCAGTTTCTGTTACAACTATAGCTAATTCTGCCGACAGAGTAGATGAGGAACAGTCAATGCAGAGCAAGCAATGTTGTCTTCGCATGTCATATTCTTCGAAGAATCGACCTGTCTGCTCTGACACATTACTGTCCCCAAAATTAGGGGGGGGGGGTTTATAGTAATACGCGTTTTGGAGACAATATAGGGTTAATTCACATTTTTGAGGTCGTTAACATTCGCAGAGGCCCGAAAAATGCTTTAACGCCCGAGTGCGAAGCACGAGGGTGTTTAAGTATTTTGAGGGCCTCTGCGAATGTTAACGACCGAAAAAACGTGAATTAACGCTATTATTGCATAAATTAAAGGTATTCTAACAATAATTTGCACAGATAGCAAAAATATTTCCATTGAAATGCAAATAATCGAATTTCAAATGTATTGTACGCAAATGGGTCAAAACCGGAAGTCGGCGAAGAAGTTTTTGTTACGATTAGGAAAGGGCCGTTAGTCCTATATGCCAGTTTTGATTCTCTCGCTGTAAATACACTTTTATTGATTTTTAATACACACTGGACTTATGTGGAATAAACTTGCACACATTTGGACGATTACAACTAGGATGAATGCGTGGATATAAATTTCTGTAACTGACGGCGACAGAGGATTCGATATACATCAAGCGAGGCGAACCGATCACGTTAAAAAGTGGGTGGGATGTAGCTGGTTTAGAGTACATTTCACGGGTGAATTTTTGTTCAGATCTCGATTAGACTGAGATTCTGTGCAAAGGTTTGTTTGTGGTGTACTAATATCATCAAAGACATGCCATGAAAAGGATCGAATATGGTACGAATTCCTACAGTTTGATGGTCGGAGTCGAGGGAAAATCTAACAAGGACAAACGTTGTTTACAAGGTAGGCCCGAATCGAGGATATTGATAGTACAAACCCGGGCGTTAACGGCGCGTGAATTTACTGATTAATACACGTTTTCTCCCGTTATCCGCCCGATTTTTACCCGTTAATACATGCTTATAACGGCCCGAAAAGGCACGTTTTATGCAATAATTGCTTTTATCAATACGTTTGAGGAGAAATCTTGCCTGTTTTAGCTTAGATTTCTGTAAACTGCTGGTCATAGTTGAATGAATCGCACCAAGAAGCGTTTTATTGAGTAAACGTTTATTTTAGTTTGAAAATTCAAAGTAATGATTGTCGCGTAGAAAAGTAGTCCGGTTCTGTACCCAGAACGCCCAAATTAGATAGATGTGTATTTGTAGAATGCCATAGCGGGAGATAATGGAGCAAGCAATCTATTCTTTGATATACGAAACCTTTCCTTTTTTTTAAATTTTGTGCCAGACTTTTGCATTGGCTTATGGGAATGGTAGGTGATCGTTAATTATTTAGGATATTTTTTTAATATGTACGAATACGTTATACAAGTAATTAATCAAAATAAAAACACAGACTTTACTATTGCGTAACCACCTAATGTCTTTGAATCTGCAGAGAAATGTACATTGCCCAGTACTCATTTTTATCAATTTTTAACAAAATAATATGAGCCAAGTTCTGTGAAAAGGGGCCCAAATACAAATACAAAGAGTATCGATCCAGCTCAGCCTGCGCAGTCTCTCTCTCTCTCTCTCTCTCTCTCTCTCTCTCTCTCTCTCTCTCCCTGTCTCTCCCTGTCTCTCCTCTCTCTCTCTCTCTACAATCTAACTCTCCCTCTCTGTCGACAATTTTTCTCATATCATCTAACATATTTATTCCACTAAAATGACATGACGCCATACTTCATTTCAAATTACCATCAAAACATTTCAATAACGGTAACTCTATACTTGTTGAATGGTGCAATTTACAACAATCTTTAATCTATGGTACGCTCTCGTTTTTACCCATCACCCCATGGGACCAATTTATAGCAGACCAATTTGGTACAACCCTGTAATGAAGCTGATGCTATGTTTTTATGAATATAAACGTTTTGGCAGTAGAAGTGTTTAGGGTGGACCGGTAGTGCCGTGGTAAAGCACTGGACTACCAATCCTGAGGCCCCAGGTCCGATACCCAGCCCAACCAGGACATTTCTGAGACACCTTGCAACGGTGCTTTACGCGGGGCACGCTAAAAAACCAGTCAAATTTATTCGAAAAAGAGCTAGGGACTTGTACCCGGATTTCCTTGTATCCGAATCTTTCTCTCTAGTGGTCCATATGAAATATGCCAAGAGCACAGAGGTCCTAATTGAAAGCATTTGCAGACGACAAAATGAAGGTGACTGAAATATTGAAATTTGTTCTGGGAAAGGTAGAAAACACTGTGGGAAAAGGAGAAAATGCTGGTTACCAGCATTTTCTCCTTTTCCCACAGTGTTTTCAAAAGGCTTCTTTCTCAGGGACATCAAAAGTAGGGATTGTGTGGTAATGGGTTAAAGCATTAAACAGTGAGTCGACGAATAGGAAAAAAAAATCACTTAACCATTCAAAGGTTTTAATTGCTCTTACACCGAATGACATCTCTACATGTCATAATTATCGAAAAACGAATTTTGACACAAAAATAACTTGAAAGTAATTAGTATTGAGTCAAAGAACGTAATTTGCTCTTGACATGCGAAGGGCGAAATTATCGTTGTCTGCGCATGTCATATTCTTTGAAGATTCGACCTGTCCCGAATATCGGGGGGATTGTAGTAATACGCGCAAGTAGCAATGGAGAAATGCCTTTTATCAAAACGTTTGAAGAAAAATCAGACCTGTTTTAGCTCCAGATTCTAGTTTGAAATTCAAAGTAATGATTGTCGAGTAGAAAAGTAGTCCGGTTCTGTACCCAAAATGCCTAAATTAGAAAGATGTGTATTTGTAGAATGCCATCTAGCGGTAGATAATGGCGCATTTATGTGCCATCGCCCATGGTAAAGATCAAGATCAGACTTGACACAATGTACAGTCTGGGTGTATGCTTATAACTTCTAACGTTTTTTAAAACTTTTTTTTTCAACAATCAACCCAAAATGAGCATGAAATTTGAAAGTTGTATAAAAATAATTTGAATAAACCTTTTGGACTTACTTCTGAGCTTTAGAGGTTTTCTTTGTTTCTGCTTATTAGATGGAAGTCGTTTTCAACGTGTCAACCGTATACCAAAATAATCCCCTGTCTTTACGACCCTGAGATATATGTCTTTTGAAAACATGGTGGGAAAAGTAGAAAACAATCAGCATTTTCTCCTTTTTCCACAATGTTTTCTACTCTGCTGGAAACACATTTCATTTTTTTAGTTACGTTTATTTTGTCGTCTGCAAGTGCTTTCAATTTAGACCACTGTAAAATTTTTCTTTTTGTAAAGAGGTAACCCTTTCCCAAACAGTCCTTTGTTACCATGACCCTGAGGTACAGGCCTTTTTTAAAAATATTATGAAAAGCTGGTGACCAGCATTTTCTTCTTTACACACAATGTTTTCATTCCTTATAAAAATTATTCCCATCATTTGAGACAAGGCCCATTTGTGATGTGCAAACATCCTTTAATTTTGACACAATCTTAAACTTTATTCTGCTAAACAACTCAAAAGAAATTTCCAATTCGATAGTAAGAAAAACACAACATTGCCATTTTAAAGCTAAGTTTTGGAAACTAATACCACCTTATCGGACAGTGTAGATCTAAGATCAGACTGCACGTTCTGTGCAGTCTGATCTTGATCTACACTGTCCGTAAAAGGTTAGCAAGTAGCGCTTATCACCTTAACCCTTTCCCAAACAACAAATTTTGGACTCTTCCAAACCAAAAAAGTTTGCAGACGACAATTTTAGATTTTGAGAAAATGGCAGAAAGTTCTCAAAAAGGTTAAAAAACGCTGTGGGAAAAGGAGAAATTGCTCGTTACGAGCAATTTCTGCTTTTCCCACAGTGTTTTCAAAAGACTTCCTGCAGACACATAAAAACCAGGGCTTGTTTGGGAAAGGGTTAAAGAGTTAAAGTTTCGTCAAGTCGTAAAGGGTTAATCGAGTAAAAAAAGCGTCAAATGACTTAGAAAGGGCAGTTTAGTGCTTTACTAGTGTAATACAATGAAATCTCACCTTCACGAGATGTAATCGATACCCGCGTCAAAAACGCAATACTCTTGACAGTACAAAATACGACCGTAAAAAATAGTTCCGTCACTAGTTATTTGAAATCATATACCATAATTAAAATCTGGAGACGGTGAAAATTTAACAATTATCGAGAACAAACCAGGAGCAAAACCGACGTGACTGTATCCGCGTATAGTTCTTTTTTGACAATGAAATAAACATTGTAGCCCGAGGAAAAGATTTTTTTTTTTGTCCCCATTCAAATTTGTGCTAAAATACACTAAGATCTATTTAAATCTTTTGACAAAAATATATTAAAAAGAAACCAGCAAAAGTTTATCAATGATATATAGTGAATACATGTAGTTGATTAACTGTATGGTGTTTAACGCTGTTTTCAACATTCAGTTATATCACGGTGGCCAGAGCACCTATCCATGCTTTACCTGAAGTTTCTTTCACCAGTACTCCGCACAATCTTATTTCAAAGCCACTGGCTGCTTCCCCCCTCGCCCCCCCCCCCGAAAAAAAATGTTATCGATAAAATGGTAAGCGGTGAAAGAGGAATGAATGAATCATGTCGCAATAACTATCCCCAGTCCTTGGGAAAATTGGCAAAGCCAAGAATCGAACCTATTCTCAAGTCTTGTACGCAACCGACTGACCTATCAGGGCTCCGCGATAGTGGACAGTCTCATGATGACTGTGACGGCGACGACGACGATGATGTTGTTGTTGTTGTTGACGATGATGACCACGGCGATGTTGATGATGATGAGTTTTTGAAGACGACCAGAAAATGTGGCTAAAACAGTGGCATTCGCCTTTCAAATAATTTTAAGAAAACATTTGGGAAACGGAGAAAATGATGCTAATGAACAATTTCTCCTTTTCTTACATTGTTTTCATGAGTCTCCATCCCCAGTGCGTAAACACAAGGGATCATTCAGTAAGCGCTTCAGGATGCTATTAGTAATGGCGGAAATAGGCTGGCGTCATCTTGTTTTGCGGTTCCCTTTTGCGCGGTGCGGTAAATGTAATTTTCGTGGGTAATGGTGCTCCGCGTTACGGATTGGTGACAGGGAACAAGATAAAATGGCGGCTTGAGGGTAACTCGAGACTGTGGAATTTGGTGAAAACCGCGATCAAACTTCTAACACGTCTTGTTAACAAGGAACTGGATGCTTGGTGTCACATAATTTACGCTCATTCTTGAATTATATACACGGAAGCCATTCTTTTTTCATTTTCCTTTCTTTCTCTTATCAGCCCCAGTTACGAATATCCCAGTCCAGCGTATTCCAAGACAAAAACCTTTTACCTATAACCATACAACCAAAGAGAGATTGTATTAAAAAAAAAAAAACATTGTGCGAAAAAGAGAAAATGATGGTTATCATGCAGATAACCAGCATTTTCTCTTTTTCACACAATGTTTTCAATGTTTTCATACCCTTAGAAAGACATTTCCGTCACAAAAATCTTCTTCCTCGGGGTCATTTAACACCGCTGACCATTGTTCCGATGATGATCACGAGGAAAGCGGCCATTGGCTTAAAGGAGAATCATGCGAAGTACTGGTAAAAGAAACTCCAGGAACGCATCGATATGTGCACTGGCCGCCGCGATATAACTGAAATAATGTTGACAACGGCGTTAAACACCATACAATCAATCAATTTGGGCCATTAAAACACGTGAATATTGGGTAAAGGGTAACACAACGGACTTGGTTATTTCTTATACACAAAAATGTACGTTTTGTGAACATGATTGAAATTAGTACTGCCAGACATGAAATGAAGACCGATCCTAATCAACAATATGGCAAGTACAGTTAACCACATCGCGTGTAGCTTGTAACCAACAGTTCTTTGTACGCCAACTTGCCAAGGGTGGGGATTGTTCTCTTTAACTGGTGTAACGAGTCTTGTTAGGCTTGACCCTAGTGCGGACTCGTCTTGAAAAGCTTGACTATAGAGCAGACTCGGTCTTGTTACGCTTGACTCTACTGCGGACTCGGTCTTTCCAAGCTTGACTCTAGTGCGGACTCGGTCTTTATAAGTTTGACACTAGTGCAGACTCAGTCTTTCTAAGTTTAACTCTAGTGCGGACTCGGTCTTGTTAGGCTTGACCCTGGTGCGGACTTGGCCTTGTTAGGCTTGACCCTAGTGCGGACTCGGTCTTGTTAGGCTTGACCCTAGTTAGAGCGGACTCGGTCTTGTTAGGCTTTACCCTTGTTAGTGCAGATGTCTTGTTAGGCTTGACCTTAGTGCGGACTCGGTCTTGTTAGGCTTGACCCTAGTTAGTGCGGACTCGGTCTTGTGAGGCTTGACCCTAGTGTGGACTTGGTCTTTCTAAGCTTGACTCTAGTGCGGAATCGCTCTTGTTAAGCTTGACTCTAGTGCAGACTCGGTCTTACTAAGCTTGACTCTAGTGCGGACTAGGTCATGTTAAACTTGACCCTAGTTGGTGTTGACTCGGTCTTGTTAAGCTTGACTCTAGTGCGGACTCGGTCTTGTTAAGCTTGACTCTAGTGCGGACTCGGTCTTGTTTAGCTTGACTCTAGTGCGCACTGACTCAAGTGTGGATTCTCTTTTGTTAAGCTTGACTCTAGTGCGGATTGACTTTTGTTAAGCTTGACTCTATTACAGACTCCAGACATCCACATTATTCTTCAATTTTGATTCAAATTTCTGCATGAAATGGCCTTTTTATCTCATTACCAAACGACAATATTTGAAGGCTTGTCCAGATCGAAAGCATTGGCATACGACAAAATAAAAGTGACTGAAAATTTGAATTTGATTTGTGAAGTATAGAAAGCATTGTGGGAAAAGGAGAAAGTTACCAGCATTTTCTCCTTTTCCACAAAATTGTTTTAAAGGTTTCTTTCTAAAGGTCGTCAAAAGTAGGGATTGTGTGGTAATGGATTTATTAAAGAAATTTTTCAAATGCGATTTTTTCCATCTTTGATGATGTTTCTGTAATGTTTTGGATCAAAACCATCCATATATATCCATTTTGAACAAGATGGGTTAATACTGAAGGATTACAGCGAGGTCGAAATTTCATTTCAAATATATGTATCCATTTTATTTCAAAAGTGATTCAACATAACCTGCCCGAAACCTATTGTAAAGTTGAATTATTTGGCCTAAATTATACAACATGCAGCATAAAGTCTAGGTAAGAACAATGAGGAATGATGATAAATGACTATTTAATGCTTTACCCAATAAGACAGTTTTATGGTATCTGTAATTGACCCTAAATAACAGCAAGGATGAAGCCGTTTCTTATGTGTATATGAGACCTTTTGAAAGCATAGAAAACATTATGACAAAAGGTGAAATTGCTCGTCACGAGCAATTTCACCTTTTGTCACAATGTTTTCCAAAGGCTCCTGCAAGCAATGCGTAGAAATGAGTATCTATGGAGTAAAGGGTTAACACTTTGCCAGACGACAAAAATTCAGCCTGGCCCAAATTCAAAGCATGTGCAGACGACAGGTTAAACATGGCTGAAATTGTGTAATGGTCTTTGAGAGGGTTGAAAATCATTTTGGAAAAAGTAGTAAAATTAACGCTAGTTACCAGCATTTTCTTCTTTGCCCACAATGTTTTTAAAACCTTTCTCTTCAGGGTGGTCAAGTCTTATCAAACAACAACAAAACAGTGCAAATTCAAAGCATTTGCAGACGACAAATAACGGTTGTTTAAAATAATTGAAGTTGTCTATGAAAGGGTAAAAAACACTGTGGGAAAAGGGGAAAATGCTGGCTGCTAGTATTTTCTCCTTTTCCCATGATATTTTCAAAAGCCTTCTTCTTCAGAATCGTGAAAACTCGTGATTGTCTGGTAAAGGGTTAACGACAACATTTTGGACCAGTCTAAATTGACAGAATAGACTAACTCAAAATTTGAAATGTGTTTCCAGCAGGGTAGAAAACATTGTGGGAAAAGGAGAAAATGCTGGTTACCAGCATTTTCTCCTTTTCCCACAATGTTTTCAAAAGGCTTCTTTCTAGGGTCGTAAAAAACAGGGAAATGTTTGGTAAAGGGTTAACACCTATCTAAGTACCGTACGGTGAAAAGGTGCATTCGGACTTTGCCTAAAGTATCGTCTCGGATCAGCCTGGGCTGTCTGCGCAGGCTAATCCGAAACAACAATTTCAGTTCTAATGTGATTTTCTGTTTCGCGAAAGTCTACTAAAGCACAAAATCTAATGTAGTCGTAAAGTGCCGTCTCGGATTAGCCTGCGCGGACTGCGCAGGCTGATCCGAGACGACACTTTACGCAAATGTCCGAATGCCCCATTTCCCGTGTTGCAGGCCAATTATATCATGTTCTATAAAGTCTGATCTTGATTCAAACTACAGTATTCACAAAACAAGAACTCCTGTTCCTCATATGTCTGGCTATAATACTCGACTTTAAGCCAATTTGATAATAGATCTCGAGAAAGTTTTGAATGACAAATTTGTTTTGCTATAATTATGACATATAGAAATGTCACTTGACGTTATAAGGGCAATTATAGAGCTTCAGTGTTAAAGTCATCTATTCCCCGATGGATTCACAACATGCTTCCAGAAACATGTCTGGTGTCAATGTTTAGCAGACGACAGTGTTTTATAGACTAATCCAAGCCCGCCCGGAAAGCTCAGTGGTTAGCCTATCGTACTCCTAGACTGGCTGGTTGCGAGTTCGAAATCTGGGTTCGAATTTACCAACCATTCTTAAGAACGTTCTTTGTTATAATCATCAAGATTTTCTGATTGTGAAAGTAACAGAACTTCTGATTGGCTAAACCAATTGGTTTAGCCAATCAGAAGTTCTGTTACTTTCACATTGATAAAGAAATGACAAAATTCTGAAGGATAAGTCTAAGAATGTTCTTAAGAATGGTTGGTGAATACGGACCCTTGTTTCAGGCTAACTTCCTTTTCGCCTCTCACATCTGATGCATATGAGAAAAGCACTCAGTGACTTGGAAAGAAGAAAGTTATGTGAGTACTGGTGTGAGAAAGCCAGGAAACACATGTCTAGGTGCACTGTCCGCCGTGATAACGTCGTTAAATCCCAATGTAATGGACAGACTAGTCCAAATTGAAAATATTTAAATCATCTCGTAAACACCATCGGTAATATGCGCCACTCGTGAAAATATTACCGATGGTGTTCACTCGATGAAATAAATTTCGATCTTACACCGAAAAAAAGTATTTTCTATATCATGAATCCATGTAAATCATTTTATCGAGCAAACGAACGAGTCCTGCAATAAAATGGTCCTTTGATATGTAGAAACTGTTTGACTAACAGCAAAAAGTTTCTACCCAGGTCAGCCTGCGCGACCTGCGCAGGATAACCTGGGTCGATATTTTTTTGCAGATGCATTAAACCCCGTTTCTTTAGAGCATATACCCAATAAAGAACGGTTCTGAAAACGTAGTGTAAAAAGAAGAAAATGCTGGTCACCAGCATTTTCTACTTTTTTCCGCAACGTTTTCAAACCTTGTCAACACTAAATCGCATCTGTAAATGGCAATTGAAAAGTGTCGCAAAAAATCATTTTTTTTAAGTAAAAGAGTGAAAAAATAATGGTTACAAAAGAAAATGTTGTTGACAATACAATAGGAAACAGTGCTGGCAAAGGAGAAAATGCTGGTTATCACCATTTTCTTCTATGCCCACAATGTTTTCAAGAGCCTTTTTCAACAGTGTCATTAAAACACGGGATTGTTTGGTAGGGAATGGAAGATATAGCATACATAATGACCAGCACTTAGCCAGTCTAAATGACCAGAACTGACCAGACGCGCTCGACAACCGAACCATTTGATAAAGATCTACTGTGACAGGTGACTGGTCAGTCTACAGGTCATTGGGTGGGGCTCATAATAACCTTGGTCATTTTGGTCATTTATTAATACTGACCATATGCTATGCGATTTTTTCCCATGTTTATTATTCATGTATTCAGCTGTATTAAAGACACTGATACGTATTTTAAGGTTGAACGTAGGCCCCGGAGTCGAATAAGTAAAACTTCATAATCAGTCAATCATTTAGTCGACCAGACTTGGCTGATAATAACTTCGGTAATACACATTACTCAATTATTAATTCTACCACTTTGCTTCGTAACTATTTTGCACTTGCTTTAGGGCTTGCTTTGAATCCTTTTTCTTGGTACTAGTTGGAATGAATAAATAGTAATTTGTGATTGGTCAAACAAGCACTCGTCACAACTCGGCTTATTCCGCACCTACATCTAACATCGTCCTTATTAAGGAGGGGTCCATTTTGAAATACTGCTAGTCACATGATCTTAAACATGGCGGCGCCCTGTCAATCAATTTAGCAACACGGTAATAAGCTATTTGTCACTGGAAATGTATTTAGAAAGATTAACAAGGAAAACTGTGGCTAGTGTTTGTTTTCTAAGCGGAGTGTTACAATCGCAAGAACGATGAAGCGGTGTACTTCCGGTGAAGGAATTTACCGTGCAGTTACATATCAAACGACCTAATACAGCGAACCCGATGTTTGCCGAATGGTCAAAAATGGCAACGTGTTCATGTCGTGGCTCTCGGCATGGTCTATTAGCAGGACCATGATTTGCGCATTATTGTGCGTCATGCCATATGATTCAGCAGACCCATATTTCCGTTTTATGTTTTCTTCTTGCTATAAACACTTTATTGAGGTTACAGGCAAAAAACCCTTTGTATTGTGTTATTGTAACGTTACCTGAGTAACGGAAAAGAACTGTACTGGATTTTGATAAAGCTCCTCCCCGAAAGGGTTAAAAGCATGAACTAAATAGAATATTTGCTTTTTTCGGTGAAAGATCGAAATATATTTCATCTCGTGAACACCATTGGTAATATTTTCACTCTAGACTGCGCGACTCATGAAAATATTACCGATGGTGTTCACTCGATGAAATAAAGTTGGATCTTTCACCGAAAAAACAAATATCCTCTATTTATATAACACATCACTACCCCCAATTTTGGGGGATTTTAGTAATACGCTATTAAATAGGAATGGAGAAAATGGCTTTCATCAATACGTTTAAGGAAAAATCAGGCCTGTTTTAGCTCCAAATTTCTGTAAACAGCTGATCATAGCTGAACGAATCGCATCTTGTAGCGTTTTATTGAGTAAACGTTGATTTTAGTTCGAAATTCAAATTAACGGTTGTCATGTAGAAAAGCAGTCCGGTTCTGTACCCAGGATATCCAATTTAGATAGATGAATATTTGTAGAATGCCATCTAGCTGGAGATAATGAGAAATTCATGGATAAGTGGTCAACATAATTATTATTACTTTAGCAATGTTGGAATATCAATCCAACACACAAACAAAATCTATTTGGACCGGTTTGAATAATAATTGAACGAGCGATCTGACATTTTGCGATATTCACTCCATCTTTACGACAATCTTTTTCTTTTCTCGAAATCAATCAATGTTGATAAAATCTGGCTTTTTTTCCCTTCCTCCACATAATTGAGAGCCACATTATTCAAGAATTATCACAACCAAATCTGACCAGAGCGGACCTATAAAACTTCGCAATCAAAGTGGCAGAAGTCTGTTATCAAGGGTCGTAATCTTGTTAAAGTCATTTTCGTTTTGAATTTCCCTGCCAACAACCATGTCAGATTTTTCTTCGCTGTTTTATTGGCCTGTGCGTCATTTAACCTTTTTCCTGCTTCATAAATGAAATGAAACTTTCAGGTAGAGAGTAAAAACCCACAATATTGTTATTTCAAAGTGATCTTTTGGGAGGAAAATATCTTTTTATCGGACAGTGTAGATTCAAGATCAGACTGCACGTTCTGTGCAGTCTGATCTTGATCTACACTGTCCGCAAAAGGTTACGAAGTCTCGCCTAGCAGCCCAAGGGTTTGTGGTCCCGACCACGTCCGTTTTACCGCGTATCACCACTTTACCAATTACACAATCGCGTATTTTCACTACAATGAGATCGAAGGCTTCAAAGTTTGAAAACCAGCATTTTCTCCTCTTCCCAAAATTTTCAAAATCCCTTGAAAAACATTTTCTTTTCTGTTTCACATTTACTTTTTCGACTGTAAATATATTTTCAATCTGAACTAGTCTAAAATTTTGAGGTTCGGCAAAGGGTAGAACATGGCTGTAAAGTGACAATAATAAGTTAAGAAAGATGGTCAGTAAATTACTAGGTTGTCCACTACTGTCCGATAATCTCTAGTGACCATCAGGGTTCACACGGACACGGGGTCTGTCATCAGTCGACCACTCTGTTACCTCATAATGTACTTTTTTTTCTAGGCTACTTTGAACGATTGCAACTCTGAGAATGATTGGTGAAATTATGATTCTTCCAATGCTCATATACATGTATAATACTATACTTCACAAAACTTTTAACCGAACACTTTTTGGACTAAGATATAACGTTCAAATCGGACATATTTTTATCTTTTGTATGACATGCTACAATGATGTGAACCGTAGTTCACGAACTTAATAATATAAACAAAATAAAACCAAGATGTCTTCGCTAATCAACAAACCGGCCTCTCATTCTCGACAAAGCATGGTTTCAGCGTTTTCATTTGTTTTTCCAGTACTTCAATCGGCTAGCAACCAATAATAATATAAAACAAAATGCACATATAACTCGTCATCTTATGTAAATCTTTTATTTGAACCTCCAACCCCTGGAATGAATGCTTACAAGTAAATTATGCTGGAGATTGTTTGTAGTAGATCTACATAGGGATGCTCCACAAGATTGTGGTATGCAAAATAAAAGATCAAAATGTACGTAAGATCGTAGTTCAAAAAGTGTTCGGTTAGGAATTTTGTATCAGAAGTGTTTGAGGGCGATTTTGATGAAGAGCAGGTTATATACACAGGAGTGTGCAGTTTGATTTTGGGTCTGCCAGTGTATGACTTTACCCATTACCAAACGACAAAGTTTGGACTCTTCCAAACCTAAAGTGTTTGCAGACGACAATTTTAGATCGTGAGAAAATGGCAGAAGGTTCTCAAAACGGGTAGAAAACACTGTGGGAAAAGGAGAAATTGCTCGTTACGAGCAATTTCTCCTTTTCCCACAGTGTTTTCAAAAGACTTTTACTGCAGACACGTAAAAACCAGGGCTTGTTTGGGAAAGGGTTAAAATCCATTCCATGTACAGTCTTATTTCATTTTCATAAGTATTTGAAAAGAAATTGACGATAGAAATTATTTTTCTAGCATTAGAAACAAAATTGGCGGGGTAAGTTATTTGATAAGGAATTATAAAGAAAATAGCAGGAGAAATTATCTAAAAAGCATCTGGAAAGAAATAGGCGGGAGAAATTATTTTATAAGTACTGGAAAAGAAATTGGCGGAATAGATTGTTGTATAAGCGGGAGAAGTTATTTTATATGCATTTGAAAAGAAATTAGCCGGAGAAATTATCTTATAGGTATTGGAAAAGAAATTGGCGAGAAAAATTATTCTATAAGCATTTGAAAAGAAATTGGCGGGAGAAGTTTTTATATGCATTTGGAAAGAAATTGGCGGGAGAAATTACTTTATAAGCATTCGAAAAGAAATTGGCGGGAGAAGTTATTTTATCCGCACTTGAAAAGAAATTGGCTGGAGAAATTATTTTATAGGCATTTAAAAAGAAATTGGTGTGAGAAATTATTCTATAATCATTTGAAAAGAAATTGGCGGGTGAAACTATTTTATAAGTATTGGAAAAGAAATTGGCGGGATGAATTATTGGATAAGCATTTGAAAAGAAATTGGTGTGAGAATTTATTTTATTAAGCATTTAAAAAGAAATTGGAGTGAAAACTTACTTTATAAGCATTTGAAAAGAAATTAGAGGGAGAAATTATTCAAAGGTTTCGGATAACTTTATAAAACTCGAAGTTGTTTATATTTGTTTTCTGTGACAACTGAAACAAACAACCGTGGAAAATTGTTACGAGTTGTTTTTTTTTCCTACCAAGATGTAAAAAGATGCTTACATTTGAAAAAGAGGGTTTAACTCTTTACCAAACGCCGAAATTTTAGACTCGACCAAATCAAAATCGTTTGCAGATGACAATATAAATGTGGCTAAGAATGAAATTCGTCTTTGATATTGAAGCAAACATTATAGAAAAGGGAGAACATGCTGGTTATCAGTATTTTCTTTTCTTCTGACAAAGTTTTTAAACATTTTCTACGTCCGGGTCGTTAAAACATTAACACCACTTATTGCTAATGGTTAAATATTTCTTAGACAACGAAGAATCCGTTTGCAGAAATGAAATGGGTCTCAAATAATGGAATTTGTCTCTGAATTCGTAGAAAACACTGTGGGAAATGGAGGAAATGCTGGTAACAAGCATTTTCTTGTATTCGCCCAAGGTTTCATTCCTACTGAAGGAAAACATTATATCATTTGAAAAAAAATCATTTTAATCATTGTCTGTAAATACTTTCAATATGGCTGAGTCTAAAATTTTGCCGTGTGCTGAATAGCTATGTCGACTCTGGCTCTAAACTCGTAAAGTTAGTTACAGAACTTGAAAAAACGTTGATACATGTAGATGAAACACCTCATTTACATTTAGGTGCGTATCTATGCAAATTTTGATGACACTTTTATAATTAATTGTTGCAGGCAAATTAATTATCCTCATAAATTAGAAATAACTTTCTTTTTTGTCCGTGACAGATGTTCAGCCCCTTGCCTCCGCCATGACGACCTTTCGGATTGAAAAAGCAGATCATTTACGAAAATTATGAGACAAAAGGAGTTAATTGCTCGAGACGCGCAATTTCTCCTCATGTCACAATATTTTCACGCGCAGTTAAATACATGTACATGTATTTAATTATAAATATTGTTAATAATGCATGTATCTGTAAGAAAGGTTTGTCAAAAATAGAGTGCAGCTAAAAAGGTTTGTTACCGGAAGCCATGAATAAATACCGGATGTGACGTCTGCAGGTTGTCAAGGTACTGGCTTAATTTATAGCTTTTGCACCTTTCTCCATTGTGTTTTGCAACACGTGTACATCTATGCGTATTTCTATGATTACACAAGGCTCCTTATTTTCTTACCAGTCTTAAGAACGTTTTAAGTTTTATTCTCCAAGATTTTCTAAATTTGAAAGTAACACATTTAATTGGCTAAAATTGTTTGTCCTTCGAAAATTGCGTTTCTTTAGAATTTTAGAGAATTCTGCTTCACGTATTCTCGTTTTAAACTTAATCAGGAGTTACGATACTTTCAAAATTTAAACAGAGAAAAAAAGTCTTAGAATGATAAAAAAAATATGGTTGATAAACGGTCCCATACTATCAGAAGAAGGTCCAAAGAAGCGGGTTTTGATGACCCTGTCTCACGCCTACTCTCAAAAGAAAAACGTTGGTTATCGCGACTCACTGACCTTTTGCGGACAGCGTAGATCAAGATCAGACTGCACAGAACGTGCAGTCTGATCTTGGATCTACGCTGTCCGATCTGCGGATATTTTTCCCCGAAACATACCTTTGAAATAATAATTTTTGGGTTTTTACTATCGAAATGAAAATTTCATTTTAGTTATCTATAGCAGGATAAAGGTTAACTCATTACCAAACGACAAAATTTTAGACTGGTTCAAATTGAAAGCATTTGCAGACGACAAAATAAAGGTGACTGAAAAATTGAAATTTGTTGTGGGAAGGGTAGAAAACACTTTGGCAAAAGGAGAAAATGCTGGTTACCAGCATTTTCTCCTTTTCCCATAGTGTTTTCAAAAGGTTTCTTTCTCAGGGGCGTCAAAAGTAAGGATTGTGTGGTCATGGGTTAAAAAGTTGTCAAGTTACTTTTTCTTTTGTTATATTATTTTCCTAGTTTTATTTCTTTTTCATTGATCAATACTAGTACTTGGACCAAACTTGAAATAACGACCTGTAATACTCACAATAACTTCCAGGTTCCTGTGTGGCTCAGTGGTAAAGTGTAGGACTCGTGATCTGGTGACCCCGGGGCTCGAGCCACACAGACTCCACCGGGGGTTACAAGGAAGTGCACTTGTGCAAGATAATTCAGAGCCCAGCCTAGTACTAGTGAAACCTTGGAAAACATTAATATGAGAGCTGTCGCCGTGATATAATTGTAATAATGTTGAAAGCGGCATAAAACACCATTCAAATCACAACAACCTCCATACTTTTGAATGGTATGATTCAGACTTGAATGCATTTTAACACCTTTATTGTATATATTTTGCCGCTTCTGGGCCTTAGAGGTATAATTGTATAATATATAAAACCATTATTGGTTCAGGGTTCGAATCTAGCTGCCAGATCAACCCTTGAGACAAGCTAGTCTTGGGATGCTCTGGTTGTGTCCAGGAAGCTATCAAAGAGAACATGAGGAACTTGTTTCACCATCGATGCTACCTTTAACTTAACTTAACCTAGCCCTTTCAAAGACTGTAATCATGGAAACAAAAACGAACAAATATACATAGAAAGCACAGTTTGGGAAAAAAAAAAGGAAACATGGTGTGAACACATTAAATACGAAATGAATAAAATGGACATCTTTAATAAGTAAAAGTTTCAGAGACCACGATGTTTGCAAGTCCAACTCTGGCATCAGCCAAATTGCCAACAGAAAATCGGACAGGGTTGATCAAAGATCAGACTGCACGTTCTGTGCAGTCTGATCTTGATCAACACTGTTCCCATATGCACAATAACTTGCGACTTGCTTTCTACGAGTTAACATCGGCAAAGTTTACAAGTGTTGCTCATTTATCCATGTCAGAATAGTTTAATTCTTTCATCACGAGAGCCCTTGGCAAGGGGAAATTTTCGGTTTATCAGATTTCTGACTGGTTATCTTGGAATTAGAAGAAAAAAAAAATCCAACAGTTTTTTAGGGTTTGTATTCTCATAAGGTTTCAAAAGTGTGTAAAATTGTAATAATTCTAAATTCGAATACGAGCGGATCTGTGAGATTTGTGTCGAATCATAGGAAATTAACTCGAAATATCAATATTCGATGTAAGATAAGTGCATTCATTTTTCGTTTTCTTCTAAGTTTAATGTCATGTTTGTTGAAAAAAAGTGAAATTAACGTCTGCAAATGATCTCAATTTGGACAAGGCTACAATTTTGCCGTATGGTAAAGAGTTAACCCTTTACTCCATAGATACTCATTTCTACGCATTGCTTGTAGGAGCCTTTGGAAAACATTGTGGCAAAAGGTGAAATTGCTCGTGACGAGCAATTTCACCTTTTGACACAATGTTTTCTATGTTATCAAAAGGTGTCATATATACATAAGAAACAGCTTCATCCTTGCTGTTATTTAGGGTCAATTAGAGATACAATAGAAATGCCTTATGGGGTAAAGGGTTAACGCTTTTCCTGCTACATAACTAAAAGCAAATTTTCAATTCCATGATAAAAAATTCAAATATTGTTTTTTCAAAGAAAAATATTTTGGGAAATAATATCTTCTTACCAGATAGTGTAGATCAAAGATCAGACTGCACGTTTTGTGCAGTCTGATCTTGATCTACACTATCTGCAAAAGATCAGTGAGTGGCGTTTTTAGCAGCCTAAGGCTTAGGACTTCGGGACACTCTTTAGTTAGCATGGGTTACAGTTCGGCCTGCACCAGTTTTTTTTTTCGGGGAAGTATAAACTGGAAATTGCATTATCTCCCGCTAGATGGCATTCAACAAATACTCATCTATCTAATTTGGGCATCCTGGGTACACAAGACCAGACCACATTTCTACGCGACAGCCGTTACTTTGAATTTCAAACTAAAATAAACGTTTACTCAATAAAACGCTACCTAGTGCGATTAATTCAGCTATGATCAGCATTTTAGAGAAATCTGAAGCTAAAACAGGTCTGATTCTTCCTCAAACGTATTTAGAAAAGCCATTTTTTCAATTGCTACTTTACAGCACGCATTATTACGGTCTCCCCGATATCGGGGAGAGTAATGCGTCATATAAGACAGGTCGAATCTTCGAAGAATATGACATGCGCAGACAACTCTGTGAATGAAACGCTTGATCTTTTCTTATTTCATCTAACTCAAAAATATCAATTTCTTATCGCAAAAAATGAATAACTGCCGACTTTACCAGTACTCCTCTTGTTTACACGACACTTGAAAACGAGGCTAATGGTTTTTAAAACGCGGTCTTCAGGAGTAATAATCTCTCTGCTATCTCATAATGATAGGGTGAGTTATAAAGTCCCTGATAGATAAACCCTTTCACAAAAGAACCAATATTATTAGATTACGTTTATTTATTTATTTATTTATTTATTTACTTATTTATGTTGTATAGCACCGTTTTCAACATCATTTCAGCAATATAGCGACAGTCAGAAAACCTCATGCTTCCATAGAGTTTCTGTTACCAATAACCTTCATAATGTTCTTTCTAAGCCATTGGCTATTTCTCACATAACCTATCGGACAGTGTAGATCCAAGATCAGACTGCACGTTCTGTGCAGTCTGATCTTGATCTACACTGTCCGCAAAAGGTCTTTTAATTGCACCCAGCAGTCTATGGATTAATGATTTAATGAGTTAATGCCTGCCCATTTTATCTATTCCTTTATCTATGTACAACCTTATACGTAAAGTAATGATACTTACTGATAATTTTCTATTCTTACCTCATTAATGTGAAACATCACATATTAACCATTAGGCTGCCTAACGCGTCCCAAAGACCTTTTGCAGACAGTGTTGATCAAGATCAAACTGCACAGAAAGTCTCGGTGAGACGATTCTAATGAGTACCAATAACATAGGGTTTGGAAGAGAAACAGTGGATTTAGAATATCATCACTCCCCCTTATCTGGAGCTCTATAGAGATATTGCAATTGATTGATTATATGGTGTTTAACACCGTTTTCAACATTATTTTAGTTATATTGCTGCGGTGAGTGCACCTATCCATGCGTTCCTGTAGTTTCTTTTACCAGTACATAGCACAATTTTCTTTCAAAGCCACTGGCTGTTTTCCCACACAGTCAACGTCGAAACAATGGTCAGCGGTGGGAGAGGAATCAATCCTGTCGCAGTGACTGTCATCAATTTTCGGAAAGAAACTGGTCGAGCCAGGGGCCGTAGCCTAGGATCGAACCATGGACCCCGTGTTCTCAAGTCTGCAAGCCGACTGAGCTGCCGGTGTAATGCAGCCGAGAAATAATCTCCATTAAAAAATGACCCACGGTCATTTCTCGACGTAGAGGAATGACCCATAGGTCATTTCCCTACGTCGAGAAATGACCTATGGGTCATTTCTCGACGTAGAGGAATGACCCGGGTCATTTTTCTACGTCGAAAGATGACCCATGGGTCATTCCTCTACGTCGAGAAATGACCCGGGGGTCATTTTGTAATGGGGGTCATTTTTCTGCATTACACCGGGGCTCGGCAGAGAGATACTGCAAAATGCCAGTTTTTGCATGACGACGCCACAGATGATGACGACGGCGATGGTGCTGGAAATACGGCAATACCACGATGCTTTCCTCGAAAACAGTCGTGTTAGAAATCACCAGTAAAAGACTAAAATGGATCGTACATACGGCTGTGTTTACTTTTGAGATGGCATGCCTAATTCTTTTTAAACATGACATAGGATTGGGTCCCATAGGATTACGTAAGTAATGACGACACATATTTACTTGGCTGAAACGTGTGTAAAATGGTGTCACATCGGTATCTTTTTGGCGCTGTACTTTCAAAATATTTTGAAAATCACTTCTTTTAATTTTATATCAGTTTACCTTTGTTATGTCAGGGGAGGGTAGGGAGATTGCGGTTCATTTTTCTGAAATATAATCATTTCTCAAGTTTCCGGTGTCCTCTGAAGCCAATTATCGTCGGAAAATTCGAGTAAAAAGAGGCCCTGACTAGAAACAAGCTGTAGTTACGAGGTTTTTGAAGTAAACCGACGATATCGTATTTCTTGAGTAAGAGGCTATGGTTGTTGTCTAGAATAATAGACACACACGTTCCCAGGCCTCTACTGGTATTTTCTTTTAATTTTTTTTTGACCGGAAATGAGGACGAATTGTCGCCATCAAGATGTATCGCATCCCATAATGCTCTTTCTCTTGGTGACACATTTAAAATATATATCTATATCAAAAGCACATTTAGTCGTTAAATGCCTGTGAGCGCCAGTGAAATAAAGATAGCATCTCAATAAACATTAGCTTTATTGCCTAATTGGTTAATAATCTCGTTAATGCAAGAATATGCGTATAATGGAGGAGGGTGGGGGAAGGGTTAGAAATTATGGCATATTTTGCTGCCTTCGTGAAATTCTAGATTCAATGTAGACCAGACCGTGAATTTGGAACAGTCTGATCTTGATCTGTAAAGTCAACAACGCGGCACTTCAATTTGTCTGTTGCTTTCTAAAACAACGAGTTATTTCATCAAAATGATGTCCTTCTCGCTTTTTTATATAAAAACATAAAAGTGGTACAAATGAAAATAATATAAAAAGATAGACCAAGACAGTTCTTTTGCATGGTCGGTGAATGCAGACTTAAGGACGCTCACTGTCTTATTCTCTAGGATTTTTTTTAAATTGGAAAGTAACACAATTTCTGATTGACTAAACCATTGGTATTACTTTCTAGATAAAAAAAATAGACCAAGACAGTTCTTTTGCATGGCCGGTGAATGTGGACTTTAAAACGCTCATGGTCTTATTCTCTAGGATTTTTCTTAAATTGGAAAGTAACACAACTTCTGATTGGCTAAACCATTGGTATTACTTTCTAAATAAAAAAAAATAGACCAAGACAGTTCTTTGGCATGGTCGGTGAATGTGGACATTAAAACGCTCACGGTCTTATTCTCTAGGATTTTTCTTAAATTGGAAAGTAACACAACTTCTGATTGGCTAAACCATTTGGTTTAGCCAATCAGAAGTTGTATTACTTTCTAAATAAAAAAAAAATAGATCAACACAGTTCTTTTGCATTGTCGGTGAATACGGACCCAGTGCCGGTTGGACAAGATCAGAAGATGGCGTCGATATCTCAACAGTGAAACACTTCTAACCGTCACTAATCATCTTTGACAGCTAGATTATCACTAACCTTGACAAGTGTCACCTCGATCATAGATACTTCGATAGCAATCGACACAGTTTTATACAGGGGAGACACTTCAAACCTACGATTTCAGATAATTTCTCACTGATATCCTGAGGTTAGAACGGACAAAAAGCTGGGAAAGATGGTGTTGTGATTTCCGAGTCCGGGTTAGAAAATTCACCTTAAGCCTACTTGTCAAAATTACTTTTTTCCTTGTTTTGTTTTCCTGCTGTCAAGTTGACAACTATTTAACTCTGTGGTACTGTCAAGTAAACGCTAAATTAACTGAAACATATTTCATAATTTTGCTGAAAGTACTGCACGCATATATTGTACAATGGAAGTCATTTTCGTCGTCATTTTTGCCCTAAATCTCGTAATATTTCATGTTTTTTTTTTCAACTTTGTGACTTTATACAACTGTAGATTTGTCTTCTGATAAATTTATGTTCTGTTCTATAAAGAGTCATTCCAAATTATGGCAACAATTTTTCCAAATCTTTTATCTATATGGCCACGCCTGTGACGGGAACTGATCAACCGTCCTTCACCAAATCGTAGGGTCCGTCCGGGTTGCTTCTCTGCGCGTATCGAACACATAGTATGGTTGTTGCTAGTTCGATACCCGGCTGATGCAATCTTTCTTTCTGCCAATTTTTCGCCTCTCACCTCTGATGCATGTGGGAAAGTACATATAGTCAGTGACTTTGAAAGAAAGGTGTGTTTCGTGGCTTTCTCATACCGGGGCCCATATTCACCAAACATTCTAAGAACGTTCTTTGTCTTTGTTCTTTTTTCTTTATTCTTTGTCTTTGTCTAAGATTTCCTGTCAGTGAAAGTAACAGAACTTCTGATTGGCTAAACCATTATGGTTTAGCCAGTCAGAAGTTCTGTTACTTTCAAACTGACGAAATTCTGAAGAATAAGACTAAAAATATTTTTAAGAATGATTGATAAATACGGACCCTGGTCAGAGAAAGCCAGGAATCACTTGCATAGGTGCACTAACCGCCGCGATATGACCTAAGCTTTAAAAAAAGGCGTTTAACTCCGAATAAATCAATCAACAGATCGTAGAACTTAAAATAAATGTCATATTTTTGAATGGAATAATAAAGGCTATCTGACTTTATTTGGCCACTTATGGGCATTAAATATCCAGTTAACAGATCCTGGAAACAACTGTAACATTGTCATAAAAGAGTAAAATGTTAATCTGTAACGCACAAAATGGCGTCCTCTCATTAACTCCTTCACTGTCAATGGCGATTAAGCCTTTACCACACAATGAACAATTTTAACACCATTGAGGAAGAAGCCTTTTGAAAACATTGTGGGAAAAGGAGAAAATGCTGGTAACCAGCATTTTCTCCTTTTCCCGCATTGTTTCCTATCCTTTCAAAAATAGATTGATCATTTGGGCAACATACAATTTGTCGTCTGCAAGGGTTTTGAATTTTGACGAGTTTTGATTTTTTTTTGACGTTTGGTAAAGAGCTAAGAGTTAACAGATATCCCAACAATTGTTAGATCTTTGTTGACAATCAGCTCCAGGAATTGATTTATGACAAGCCATATAGCTTCCACGTCTACAAAGTGAACCACCAAAATGCTCGCACCATTCTCTGGATCATAGAGACGCATCCCAATCAATAGTTCCATTCATTACCTAATTGTCTGCAAGCTTCTCGGTGGCGCCGTTTTCATCCGAGTGTAAACAAGCCCATGACAGAAATACAGCCATGCGACCCTAAAATATACGACTGTGTCTAACTTTATTGTGTGTTGGACAGTATACGGGATTATTTGAACTAGTTTCCGGGAAAAACAATGATTTATCACCCGGAAAAGGGAACTCAGAAACAATCCAGTCAACGCGTCTACAATGAGTGCCCTTATCCAAATAACATCTCAGACTTGATGTATATAAAGAACAAAACCACGCCATTGCCTGTCTGTAAATTGCCATATTCTTTATAATTTCTGCGCCGAAAGAAATCTGAAGAAGAATGATTTTCACGTCTGTCTCGTTTAAGAATCAGTATGTTTAGTATCAAATCTCCATCAAGCCGAGCCTGGCTGAATAACCGTTGTATTTCCTATAAGTGATCTTAGATACTACTGTCTTAAATGTGTCAGAAATCTAATTTGTTCATGTCAAACGGTCTTTCATTTTATTCTTATTTCTTTTTTCAGTAAATTGTTAAACATTTATCTTGCTGAATAACTAAAATGTGTTTTTTAAGTCCAAAGCTCCAGATAAGAAGGACCGATAGTATATTCTAAATCCATTATTTCTCTTCCAAACCCTATGTTGTGGGTACTCATTAGAATCGTCTCGATGAGACGATTCTAATGAGTACCCATAACATAGGGTTTAGTACAGAATAATTATTTTTTTCAACTTTGAAATCAAAATTACTCCCTCTATCTGGAGCTTTGTAAAACTGTATAGTATATGACTGCGTGATTGATTGATTGATTGATTGATTGATTGAATGTATGGTGTTTTGTGCCGTTTTCAACACTATTTGAGTTACAAGGCGGCGGCCAGTGTATCTATCTATGCTTTCCTGGATTCTCTGTTTCACAGGTACTCCGCACACTTTTCTTTCCAAGCCACTGGCTGCTTTCCCACACAAACATCGTCGAAACAATGATCAGCACTGACAAGTCTGTAGTAAAAACCCTGTTGTGCTTTCAAAATTGTATTTCGGGGGATCAATATCTTCTCATCGGATACCGTGGATCACAGATCAGACTGCAGGTTCTGTACAGTCTGGTCTTGATCTACATTGTCCGCAAAAGGTCAGAGGGTCGCGCTTAGCAGCGTAAAGATAATAGTTTTCACAACACTTTTGTCTCATTTAACTCTTTCTTTACTAGAAAAATAACCCAAGGAGTTTTAATGGCTACACCTGCTGTTCTGCTGCAAGTTTAGGAGATAGTTCAGTTATAATCTAGAATAAAAGAGTACACAGTGTGGACAAGAGATCAGACTTCACGTTCCGTGCAGTCTGATCTTGATATACACTGTTCACAAAAAGTTACTGTGTCGTCAACACTTAGGAAAGAGTTGAAATTATGTTAATTAATTTCTATTGCAAATCCTATGCTATATTCAAGGTATTTAGACGGAAGTTTTAAGAAACAAATGACCTATTATAATGTCGTATAGATTCCATGGTGCCAAGCCACTAATTTCTCACCTAATTTAAATAAGCAATTCTCCGATAAGAGAGGGTTAAGTGCATTTAGTGAAAAGTTTCCTTGATGTTAGACTGGTATTCTGGCGACCAAATTTCAGCCCTGTCCAAATCGAAAGCATTTGCAGATGACAAAATAAAAGTCACTGAAAATTTGATATTTGTTTTGTGAAGTGTAGAAAACATTGTGGGAAAAGGAGAAAATGCTGGTTACCAGCATTTTCTCCTTTACCCACAATGTTTTCAAAAGGCGTCTACCTCAGAGTCGTCAAAAGTCGTCATTGTGTGGTAAAGGGTTCAGGTATTAGAATCCTAACGCTCCTAATGCAACATGGGATAGAATTTCTTATTAGTAGATAAATAAGGATTTTACTGATATAATATTTTTGCACATTTCTAACCGACCAGAAATTCGTTTGTTGTCTATCTTGAAATTACATGATGATATTTTTGTTAGTTTTCTGGAAAGGGGGAAATTATTATCTCCTTTTGCTTTGAGAATAGAGTGGCTTTAGATTTATAAATGATAATTCTAGGGCGGAAAAAATGGAAAAAGTGGTTCTGTCACAGCACTACAATAATACTCATTTTAAACCACAGCATTTTTTTTTTGGGGGGGGGGGGGAATATAATATTGTGGAAATAAGTGTTTTCCATTAGAACGATACTGCCTTAAATAGAACATTTTCATTCAAACAAAACAATCGGGTAAAACTGCAAAACAAATACTCTGTGTTCTCCGTTGTCTGCTCATGTCATATTCTTCGAAGGTTCGACCTGTCTGCTATGACGCATCACTCCCCTCCTCCCCCGAATTTGGGGGAATTGTAGTAATATGGGCTATAAAGTAGCCATGGGGAAAATGGCTTTATCAATACGTTTAAGGAGAAATAAGTCCTGTTTTAGCTCCAGATTTCTCTAAACTGCTGATCATAGCTGAATGAATCGCACCAGGTAGCGTTTTATTGAGTAAATTCAAAGTAACCGTTGTCGCGTAGAAAAGTAGCCCGGTTCTGTACCCAGAATGCCCAAATTAGATATATGTGTAGATAAACGCGACAAGCGTTACTCTGAAAGAAATTAACGAAGTAATCCTCTTATCAGGAACAATGCAGTACTGGAGAAGAATCAAGGGAAATTAACTGAAGAAAGGCCCTTATTCGTATAATGAGGGGTAAACCTTTGAACACGGACTGTAGACAGAAATATGCCAGAGTTACGAGTATGGCTACTCATAGACATATATCAAAAGATGTTAGAATATCCTATCTGACTAACTGGATTAGACTTAAAACAGTTCTTCTACAACCTCTGTAGACAAACAACGCTAAACCCTGGCATCAGATAATGTGCCTATCCCTAAACTATGGGTTGTCTGCGCACGTCATATTCTTCGAAAAGACAACCTGTCTGCTATGACGCATCACTCTCCCCAAAGTTGGGGGATTGTAGTAATACGCCCGATAAAATAGCAATGCAGAAAATGGATTTTATCAATACGTTTGAGGAGAAATCAGGACTGTTTTCGCTCCAGATTTCTCTAAACTGCTGTTCATAGCGGAATGAATCGCACCAGGTAGACTAATATATAGTTAACGTTTATTTTAGTTTGAAATTCAAAGTAACGTTTGTCGCGTAGAAAAGTAGTCCGCGTCTGTACCCAGAATGCCCAAATTAGATAGATGTGTATTTGTAGAATGTCATCTAGCGGGGTATAATGCTAAACTATGACGGAACCTACACCCTTGCTATTTAAAATCTCTCTTAACCACGCCATAAGTCGAACATATCAGAACCATACTCTGGGAAAAGGGGCAGAGAAAAAGTAGCGCTTTTTTTCCTATATTATACCGAGTTTTAACGGCTTTGAAGGTAAAAGGTTTAAGGTAACACGGTTGGAAAAGGAGAATGTCGTTGGTTGACTTCAAAAACCTCGTATCTACAGCTTGTTTCAAGCTTTAGCTAAGAGGTTCTTTAAGTAAAGCGACGATATGATGTTATCTGTCATTTTCTCCTTTTCTCTCAATGTTTTCTATCCTTTGAAATACAGATACCCCCATATAGCTTGCGAGACGCGAGAAGAGGCATCTGGACATTTGCGTAAAGTGTCGTCTCGGATTAGCCTGCGCAGTCCGCGCAGGCTAACCCGAGACGGCACTTTACGACTACATTAGATTCTGTGCTACAGTAGACTTACGCAAAACAGAAAATTACATAAAAACGGAAAGTGTCGTTTCAGATTAGCCTGCGCGGACTGTGCAGGCTGATCCGAGAGGATACTTTACGCAACTGTCCAGATACCCGTTTTCGCATGTTGCATGTTGCAAGCCAATCATAAACCATCTATAATTTGATACATGTATCTGCATATACTTTTCATTTGGATATGTTAAGAATCTTGTCACTTGGCAACGAGTAAAACTAAACGAAGTAAAGACAGAAAAACAGAAAATCACTATAATACTCCTTTTTCCGCGACGTGTCTCTACTCTAAAGAAAAATGCGGCCTTTTTAATGTCAAAGAACTCTGTTGCAGTTTTTTGTTCGTGAGTAGGTATCAAGTGCATTTACTTTTTTTAAACAGTTTAGACTAGCTGAATTCGACGCATGTTAACGTTGTAAATATATATAATGTGCTTTTTTTAAGTATCAAGCCAATTTGGTCAAAGCATCTAGTATGCATAGCGGAGAATAAAGACAATTAGATCGGACTTGCACGTTCTGTGCAGTCTGATCTACATCTGAACCGAACAAAGTACCAAGCTAAGCATTTTCAGGGTTAATTTACCGTGGTGCGTTGCCATAGTAACAAATAGCGCTAATAACTCGTGGCTCCGAGACGCTAATTCGGTGCCGAAAAGATGCGCGTTGTTTTTCTTGAGAATTATCTTTAATATAAGTAATCTAAGCTCTAAGTAGTCTAACATTTCCGCCCCATACATGATCAAGGATTCGTCATATTGCATGTAAAAAACAAGAAATGAAACGGGTTTTTAAACCTTTCGGTTGTTATGCCAAACTCAAAGCGCTTTTGCGGGCAGTGCATATCAAGATCAGACTGCACAGAACGTGCAGTCTGATCATGATCTACACTGTCCGATATAATACTATCATAGACAGTGTAGACTAAGATCTTGCTGTAGCAAAACGTTGCCATGGATTTTAGAACTCGCAGTATCGGAAACTGTATATGTGACCCATCACGCAAAGAGCGACAATCAGGGAACTGCGACAAATGTCAACCCTGGTCAGACTGCGCAAATCGCGCAGGCTGACCAGGGTTGACACTTTTCGCATTAGTGAAATTTTCTGTATGAAAAGTTTTCATTGTACCTTGATATACAACCATTTTTGAATTATCAACTAATACTGACCTGCACTATCGTTGGTCTGTTTCCATCTCACTGATGTATAGAATTCCCTGACGGTCCCTTTTTGCGTGACAGCTCACAAATGTATCTTAATTTCCATACTTGTAAAAGGAATGATATAATTTCAAAAGAATTTTAGCTTATGCCTTGTTTACTTTTGGCCAGTACTGTGTCTTTAGGATTGTTGAAAAAAAGAAATTGTGATATGAAGTCTAGCTTAAAGTCCCTTTAACGTAAACCCAGCACATAAAAATGACAAATGGAATCAATTTGGCGAAATGGTACCAAGCGATATCTTTCCATTATTTTTTAGGAATGAGATATAAAACGTAAAACTGTTGTTTCGAAAAACATTAAATGGATGCAATTCAATTTAGTTTCCAACATTTCTGCTGGCCATTATTCAACGTAGTTACGAGGTTTTACGATATTCGCGAGGTATCGAGATCGCCTTACTCTTCACCACGTGTCAAATTTTTAGACTGATCCAACGACAAATTGAATATAACTGAAATAGTTATTTCTGTCTGTGATAGACAAGAAAATATTTTGAGAAAAGGAGAAAATGCTGGTTACCAGCATTTTCTCCTTTTCCCAAAATGTTTTCAAGATCATTCTTCGTCAGGGTTCGATAAAACTCGGGATTGTGAGATAAAAGGTTTAATAATTGTGTTTGGATATTCCCCAAAATAATCTAATTTCGTTGCAAAAATAGTCTCTAATCTCAGCGTATTCCTCAGTTACAGTATAATGACGACTATTCAATTTAATATCAAGACCTGTATTTTTACCAAACATTCTAAGTTTCATCCTTATTGTTATTCTATATTTGAAAACAAACACGTCTTCTAACTGGCTCAACCAAATTATTCAGCCAATCAGAAGTTGATAGTCTTATTCTATATTTGAAAACTACCACGATTCTGATTGGATTAATCAATTTATTCAGCCTATTGTAAGTTGAAAGCCTTATTCCAGATCCGAAAACTAACACGACTTCTGATTGGTTTAACAAAATAGTTTAGCCAATCAGGAGCTGTGTAACATTTTAATTTAGAACATTCTTGACAATAAGATTTAAGCCTGTTCGTAAGAATGGTGGATGAAAACGGATCCAGGTCTTCAAATTTTATTGCTGGAATAGGAGCTATTTCCTGTAACTTTTTAACAAAAACGCAAGAAACGCGAGAACTGCCCGACCGGAAGTTAACGGAACCCAAAGCCGCATTTTGGGAGACCGGAAGTTAACGGAAGTTAATGTAGACATTTCCCAAAACGTAAGAACGCGACACTTATTTCTGTACCTATCCTTTGACACAAATCCAATAGGTTTCTTCTTGTCCTACAGTGTTTTCAAACAGCCGTTTCCGTTAGGGGCGTTACCTCTTAACTTTTTCACTCTTTGAAACACAATCACTACTTTTAAAAACCATGTACAGAACGCCTTTTGAAAACATTGTTGGAAAAGGAGAAAATGCTGGTAACCAGCATTTTCTCCTTTTCCCACAATGTTTTCTTCCCATCCAAAACAAAAATCATTACTTCAGTTACGTTTAATTTGTCGTCTGCAAATCCTTTCAATTTGGACCAGTGTAAATATTTGTCGTTTGGCAAAAAGGTAAGTCATTGAAATGAGACGTTAACGCCGATAGTAAAACCAAAATGTTGCTGTTCTAGTGGTATTTTTTTTTTATAAAAAAAAAAACCTCCTACCTCTTTATCGGACAGTGTAGATCCAAGATCAGACTGCACGTTTTGATCTACACTTTCCACAAACGGTCTTCGAGTCGCGTTTAGCAAGCAAAAGGGTAAAACTCGTCTAGTAAAGATTGACGTGGGTTTATGGTCAATTCCGAGTGAATGACGTCACTTTCATTGGTCGTTGACTTAATTTTATATAGCTTATCTTGGTTCCGGAAAATCTCTGCAATTTCGAGTTTACGTAAATAAAACCACGGATTATTTCCCATTTTCTACTCCGCGAGAAAATTAGATGGCAAAATGAAAGCCGTTCTTCAGCGATAAATTAGAACGAACCATTTCAATTTCTCTTTTGACAAGCAGTCGTGCATTTTATTGGGGGGTGCGTGTAATATTTTGCTTTGATTAACGACAAGCAAAAAACACCGAAGCTCTCCGCAGCAGCTGTTCTGTGTCTCTCGGACGACTCAATCCGTTGATTAAAGCGTTTTTTGTTCCCGCTGATCATTCTAATGATTATTATCTAGGTAGTCTAGGAAACGTTTTACCGAGATTTTTTCCCCTCCCCTGGTTTCGTCAGAGGTAATTAGCCATCAAAAGACGAACTAACAATGTCGGGCAAGAATTTTCCGTAATTATTACTGCCTTTAAACATTTTTACCTACATGTTCCCCTACCACCCAAAGCAGAAAGCAAGCCAGTCTATTTGGGTAACATTATCAGAAAAGCAGCTTTGAATACAGTAAATTTTGTAGCTTTCATGCTGCCATGTTTTATTGATCCTTCTGTAGCTCTAATATTTTTTCAGCATTATCTTGGGTTGTACAAAGGAGCCATGCTCTTACAAAAGAATGTTTAAAGTAGTGGACCCGTAATAGAAAACAGCTATTTCCACTATGATATTATCCTACAAAATTTGCTATTGTTAAAAATGAGTATTATTGTACTACTTTAACCGATCCATTTTTTCCCCCATTTTTTCCTTCATAGATTTACCATCTATAAATCTAAAACTACTATATTCTCATTATAAGTGGAGATAATAATTACATCCCTTTCTGAAAACTGACAAAAGTATCAACAAATAATTCCCAGATAGACATCAAAGGAATTTCTGGTCGGTTAAAAATGTGCAAAAGTATCATATCTGTATAAAACTGTATTTATCAACTACCAAAAAGCTTTATTTCATGCTGCACTAGAAGTGTTATGGGTCTACTACATTAATGCGCCTTTGTGATGCATGGTACCAAGTACATATCATCATACCATTATATAGAGTTTATTTCATCAGCTTGCGGTTAACATGGGGAAATATTTGCCGAAAAAAGGAAAGGTATGCGAAAATAAGTGCCGAAAGGCACGAGTTATTTTCGCGGACCTTTCTCTTTTGAAGCAAATATTTCCCCATATTAACCACAAGCTGATGAAATAAATTATAATATTTCCTCTGATTATTTTGTCAACGGATGCCACTTTCAAAACTAGTCATTGCATCAAAATAACGAAAAAAGTAGTTCCAGATTTTCGGCAGGAGGAAAATATTCAGTGTGACAGGGAAATAATCCCCCCCATTAAAATAGAAATGTTATGGGTACCCATAACATTTCTAAGAATAGACACATGAAATATAATATAAATCCACAAAATCCTTATTAGTTTCTAAAAACGGAATAGATCTTGAGATAGAATGGCCTCTGAACATGCAAAAAAAAGGACCAGTAGCAAAAAGATTCGACCATAGTCAGCCTGCATGGACTGCCCAGGTTTATATGGTCGATAATTTCTGCATGGCATTGAGGCTCTTCTTTACAAAGCATGGCTAAATTATATGACCTGCAAAAGGCGAAAAGGGGCATTCGGACATCTACGTAAAGTGTCGTCTCGAGTTAGTCTTTGCAGTCCGCAGCATCCTCGGATACCCCGGGGTCTCCCTATTTGCTACGCTACATCGACCCCTGGGACAATTGACTAATAAAACTTTGAATCAGCCGCCGAAAATCGATACGAAACGTCATAGCGTACAGTCCACTCGCCCATCACAAAATGATGATGGAACCAATGAGAAGCCAGCATTCGGCCAGCGGTAAAGCGAGGGAAATTCAATTAATTGTCCCAGAGGTCGATGTAGCGTAGCAAATAGGGAGACCCCGGGGATGAGTCCGCAGAGGCTAATCCGAAATGGTGCTTTCCGCTTTTATGCAATTTTCTTTTTAGCGCAACTCTGCTTTAGCACAAAATCTAATGTAGTCATAAAATACCATCAGCGTGAAATGCAAAAACAGCCCCAATGACGTTTGCGAACCGCACAGATCAAGATCAGACTGCATAGAACATACAGTCTGATCTTTGATCTGCTTGTTTAGTCAAAACTGTAGAATAATAAAAAAAAAACATTCTGACTTATAGTTGATGGTATTTTTCATGCATTGAAAGCGGCCGGATTTATTGTCAAGCTATGTTCTGGCAAAATAGGGGTTTAGTGCTTAATAATACATACCAAATCATCTAATAATGATAGATCTATAAACTGGTTTTGTCTAACATGTTCTGAATTATTGAGTACACTGGTTCTTCGACATGCAGACAATTCCCCTAATGCAAAAAAAGTATCGATGCAGGACAGCCTGCGCGGACTGCGCAGGCTGAGCTGCGTCGATACTTTTTTTGTGTGCAGATACATTAACTCGCCTTTGCATAGAGCATTGGTCATACATTCGACGCTGAGAGATTTATCCAAATGGAACTTTAATGTGCGAGTTCTCAAAATAGTTAAGTTACCGAGATTTGATAATCCACTTTAAAACCCCGCCAAACATAAGCGTGTTTTGAAAAACGATCTTTTAGGCCCCTGTTCGCTGGCTTATCTGATAAATTCGTTTTCTAAACGTTTAACCCATTAACAAATAAACCCTGTTTTTTTTAACCCTCTCATGATGATAGTCGTGATTTCCTGACCTTTTGCGGTCAGTGTAGATTCAAGATCAGACTGCACAGAACGTGCAGTCTGATCTTGGATCTACACTGTCCGATAAGGGGATATTTTTTTTCTTTAAAGAGAATGCATGTGAAATAGTTTAATATTGGGGGGGGGGGGGTTTACTATCGGTTTGAAAATTTTCGTTTGATTTATTCAGCAAAAGGGTTAATGAACATAAGAAAGAAGCCGTTTTAAAACATTGTGGAAAGAATGGGTCAGTGTAGTCTGATCTTGAACTCCGCAAAGCCAATTTGGGCGCTCATGGCAACCCTAGGATTAAAGTGTGGTAGCATGTTACTGCCACGAGAAATGAGATATCAACCGTCATACTTTGAGAACTCTATTGCGATAAATAAAAGTTTCCTGTAAATTTTATCTACATAGTAAAAAGTTTTCTGAAAGAAAGGAGTTCAAACGGATTACATATTGGAGTCTAAGCATCGCAATGCGCATGTCAAGCAGGGAGGATGTATGGCGATCGGACGTTTCGACCTTCGACTTTTCGCTTCATATTAGTTTCGACCTATTATGTTTCGAGCCAAAGGACTTTTTGGCCCCGGTAAGTTTTGAAACTAGGCGTTGTCTACGCATGTCAAATTCTTCGAAGATTCGACCTGTCTGCCATGATGCATCACTCTCCCCAAAAGGGGAGGTATTGTAGTAATACGCGCTATAAAGTAGAGGGGAGAAAATGGCTATTATCAATACGTTTGAGGAGAAATCAGGCCTGATGAGTATTTGTAGAATGCCATCTAGCGGAAGATAATGGGGAGTCTTACATCGCAATGCGCATGTCAATCCGGGAGGAGGGATGGTGATCGAACGTTTCGAACTTCAACCTTTCGCTCCATTTTAGTATCGCCCTATAACGTTTCGAGCCATTTCGCCAACGGTAATTTTTCGAACTACAACTTTTGAGCAATGTTCTTTTTACCCCACATACATGTAATTATTTTGGCAGTAAAAGATAGTGTAGGACTGAAACAGAACCATACATTTTCTATGTTTAGAACGACCAAAAAATTTGAAAAAAAAAACTCTCCCTGACAGTTATTACACAATCAGGTGAAATTGACCTGAACGTGCAGAAACGCATTTCTAAGGCTCCCTCTATAATCCTCAATTACCGAAGCTTTTGTATCTTGAACCAGTTCACCTCGCCTATCTTCTGTACATGTATGAAATTAATTAGAGTTTGTACCACAGTGCTTGCTGTGTGAATAATGAACCATGCTCTGCCAAATGGGGGCTTAATGCATCTGAAAAAGTATCGACCCATGTCAGCCTGCGCAGTCCGCGCCGGCTGACATCGGTCGAAACTATTTTGCTGTTTGTAAATTTTTATGCATGTCAAAGGATCGGTCTATGTTATGATTCATTCGATTGTTAAACTAAACGGATTTTATGGGTTCCATGTTTATGTGACAACTTGTTTTTATGCCTATAGAGCTTCATGGAGACGCTAAAGACCGTCTTATGCCAGAGTATGAGTTATCTAATACTACATGTATGTAGAATAAAATCTTCATGTGGGAACGAACTATTTTGGTCTTAAGATGGTTTGTATTAGCACATAATAAAAGCGTCCCATTTAACAATTTGGGAACATTAGTTCTTTGAAATTTAAAATACTCTTCAGACTAAGAATGTGTCAAACCCTTTGGCTTCTAAACTCGTCTCGGGGTGCTTCTGCGAACATTGTCGACCATGATCAGACTGCACAGATTATTATACTGCAAAGAAATTTCTCGTGTTCTGATTGGACAATGTGATCCAAAATATAGATATCATGTACACTGGTAAAACCGACGTAAAAGCTGTTTCCCTTACGGGAGCCCCGTCATATATGACTACACTATCAACACAGCATCCAAAATGGCGTCGTCGATCAAGACTAACATCAGCATTATACGCTAAGCTGTGCACGTTTTAGCACGTATTACCAACGTTTCTGTGACGTCAGTGCCCAGTGACGCCAGTTTTTATTGAATTTGGGCATTCAGAAGGGAAATTCTTCTCAGTCAGTACTCAATTTTTTAAACAAAAAAAAAAAACCAGATAACATTCGCTAAAAAAACGTTTGAATGGTAAAACTTTGCAGTATGGTAAATTCGTTGTAAGGTCAGGTGGCAAGGTTTCCAAGTGTCCTGCCACCTGACCGTACATCTAATAATGTTGTTTCCTAAACTTCCCGTCGATGAAAATGACCCCTTCCGTCACGCCATGTATATTTCTTATACGACACCGTTTCTGAAATATCGAGACCGTATTGTATGATGAAATTCAGTTGCTACGAAAAACAATTTCAAAGAAACTACGTAAGTATGATAAATACAGGTAAAACTGAAAATTTGCATCAACTTTGGATCTTAAAATCACGCTTTTAACTGATTAGAACTAGATTAACCCTGTGAAAATGCTGTAAACGCACCATTGAAAATGGCGTGCTTTACTACGTATAGCCGATTTTACACGTTCATGTATTGCGGTTTTTTCTTCCCACCCATTATAGTCAATATCTACTTTTTGCCACTTGCAAATATATTTTATCTTTTAACTTTTTCTTTTATGGTGATAGCTCAGTCATTCATTTGAACCATGCTCTAGCAAAAAAAGGTTTACTGCATCCCCCAACCCCCTTGATGCTTAACACCAAGCAAGAGTTTATATACATATGGATACATAAAACCAGTTTTGTATAGCAATCGTATGAATCATGAGGTATACTGGTCCTTTGATATACAGAAAATTTACGGCAAGCAAAAACTTATCGGCCCAGGTCAGCCTGCGCGGATTGCGCAGGCTGACCTGGGTCGATACTTTTTTGCAGATGCCTGAAGCTTCATTTTCAACAGAGCATAGCTCAAATGACTTCTAAACACAGACATTGTCTAGTATTTATCTATGAATATCGAAAAAGTTTCCGTTCAGGTCAGCCTGCGCGGACTGCACAGGCTGATCGGAATCGGCACTTTTTTTGCAGATACATTAAGCTCCATTTTCACAGAGTTGTAGCTCAAATGACATTTTAAACACATGGATTGTCTAGTGTTCGGCCCGAGGCGCCTTCGTTTTGCGCAATTAATGGCAAACGTGCTATATTTTCTGCCATTACGACATTAATTACAATGTACACCAACTATTTTACATATCTATAATTGGCCTTTTTAGATTTACCGAACATGCTTGCACGACCGTCATTAGCCCCTTTAACTCTTTATCAAGCAACAAAATTTTAGACTGGTCCAAAACTGAAAGCACTTGCAGACGACAAATTAAAAGTAACTCAAAAATTGAAATTTGTTTCCAGCAGGCTAGAAAACCTTGTGGGAAAAGAAGAAAATGCTGATTTCCAGGATTTTCTCCTTCTCCCACCATGTTTTCAAAAGGTTTCTATATCAGGGTCATAAACCCCAGGGTTTGTTTGGTAGGGGGTTGACCAAATGACACAATATAAGACTAAATTTTCAATTTCAAAGCACTTGCAGACGACAAAATAAACGTAGCTCAAATGATTAATCTTCTCCTTAAGGGTAGAAAACATTGTAGGAAAAGGAGAAAATGCTGTTAACCAGCATTTTCTTCTTTTCCCACAATGTTTTCGAATGTTTTTTTTTTTTTTTCAGGGTCCTTTTAACTCGGAATTATGTGGTAAGATTTTAGAAGGAAACGTATGATAAATTATTTTCTAATTCATACTCTTTTGTTGCCAAATATATAAACGCAAAACCTAATAGCGTCGGTTTACTTCAAAAACCTCGCAACTACAGCTTGAAACAAAGCTATAGTTACGAGGTTTTTGAAGTAAACCGACGATAAATACCATCCATTGAATTCTAGACTGATTTTTGTCGATAGAGGATAGATCTAACAAGCGTACAGAAGAGATCCTAGATCAGACTGCACGCTTTGTGTAGTCCGATCATGATCCATGCCGTCAAACAAAGTCCCCTTTTGCAATTGTATGAACGTTTGGTGTTTAACGCCGTTTTCAACATAATTTCAGTTATACCACAATGGCCAGTGCACCTATGTACACTGTGTCCATGCTTTCCTGGAGTTTCTTTTACTAGTACTCCGCACGATATTCTCTGGCTGCTTTTCCACTTAACCATCGTTGACACAATGATCAACTGTGAGAGAGAAACCCTCGGAAAGAAATTGGCCGGGCCGGGGATCGAACCAGTGAGCACTTATTCTCAAATCTTGTACGTTAACGACAAAGCTATGAAGGTTCGGCCCCTGTTTTCGACTGTGACGTTAAAAAAAGTTCAGACATTAATTATAACGAGCATCACTACCTTAACATATCTTTAATTGTCTCTGTCACAGCTGTTGGACATGCATGCACGAGAGCCGTTTAAGATGTCAAAAAATGTCAAATGCTATTATTAACGCAAGCAAAAGCTGAGGCTATTTTTTTTTTCTAAATGTGGCTAAAGTCAAGAAAATTGTCTTGCGCAAGTAAACAATCGTTTTTTTTTTAGACTTTGTCTTGATCGGATAAAACTGTCTTAAAAGGGTAGAAAACATTGTGGGAACAGAAGAAAAAGCTCTTACATTTTCTCCTGTTCCAACAACGTTTTCTTTTAGAATATAGATTTAATAGCTTCCTTGATAACTTCTGTGCGAAATACTGGTAAATGTTGTACAAATGAAACGACAAATAGCCAGTGCTTAGCCCCTATAGCTCAGTCGGCAGAGTGCTGGACTTGAGAACAGGGTGTCGTGGATTCGATTCTTGGCTCAGCCAATTTCTTTCCGAGGATTGATGATAGCCACTGCGACAGGACTCATTCCTCTTCCACCGTTGACCATTGTCTCTACGATTGTTATTTGGGAAAGCAGCATGTGGCTTGAAAAGAAAATTGTGCGGTGTACTGGTAAAAGGGTCTCCACGAAAGCATGGATAAGTGCACTGGCCGCCGTAATATAACTGAAACAATGTTGAAAATGCCGTTAAACACCAAACAATCAATTAAGCAATCAACAAACAACCAGTTGCGCTTACAACCGTGATTAACTGAGATAACTTTAAGAACGGAATTAAACACGTGATAGTCTTTAGCAAATGAATTTAGATATTCATTCGGTATTCGCGGTTGCCAGTTTTTACATGCCCCGGATTTTCCCCCAACGTGTAAAAAGATAGCTCTGACGTGCTCCTTAGAAGTAGATAATTTTCGACTTAAAACATGCCTACGTAACAAAAATCAAGAAAAATCTACTGTTAACCCTTTACTCTTTACCAGACGACAAAATTTTAGACTGGAATTTAAATTGGAAGCATTTGCAGACGACAAACTTAATGTGGTTCACAAGTTGAAATTTGGTTTTGGAAAGGATAGAAAATGTTGTGGGAAAAGGAGAAAATGCTGGTTACCAGCATTTTCTCCTTTTCCCTCAATTTTTTCTAAAGGCTTCTTTCTCAGGGTCGTTAAAAGTAGGAATTGTGTGGTAATGGGTTAAACTGCAAAGCGAGGGTCACTGACCTTTTGCGGACAGTGTAGATTCAAGATCAGACTACACAGAACGTGCAGTCTGATCTTGGATCTACACTGTCCGATGAGATTGTATTTATCCCTCAAAAATGACATTGGAAAGGCAATACATGTATTTTTGATTTTTTTTTTCACCTATCGACTTGGAGGTATCATTTTAATTTATTCTGAAGGATAATGTTAAAGTGGCCATACCTAACGTTGTTTATTACCCTTCGTGATTCATAAAGAAAACGCAGTTTTGTAATGTCTGTTTTTCATTAATTGATGATTGATTGATTGCTTGGTGTTTAACATCGTTTTTAACGTTATTTCAGTTATATCACGCCGACAGCTCACATATTCATATAGTTCATTGGTTTCATCAGCACACAAATTGGGCTATGAAGTGTTAGGTGGATGGCTGAATGATGTGTCATATATCAGACAGGTCGAATCTTCGAAGAATATGACATGCGTTGTTTGCGCATGTCATATTCTTCGAAGATTCAACCTGTCTTATATGACGCATCACTAGCCCCGAAAGCGGACAGACTATAATATTACACTCTATAAAGTAGCAATGTAGAAAATAGCTTTTATCAATACGTTTGAGAAGAAATGAGACCTGCTTTAGCTCCAGATTTCTCTAAACTCTGATCATAGCTGAGTGAATTGCACGAGGTAGCGTTTTATTGAGTAAGCTTTTAGTTTAGTTTGAAATTCAAAGTAACGGTTGTTGCGTAGGAAAGTGGTCCGGTTCTATACCCAGGATGCCCAAGTTAGATAGATGAGTATTTATAGAATGTCATCTAGCGGGAGATAATGATATGACATGCGCCGACAACTGTCCAAATACCAACTGAGTAAAATTGTTTTTTGATTGGAAGAAAACATCTTCGCGAGCCAAGGTTACGATCACTACGTGGATCTTACTAAATGGCTGATTGAGCCCGATTTGAAAATTCCTGCGATGCGCCCTCCATTGGATGCTGGTTATTACGCCCCTTTACATTATTTCCTAAAAGCAAATGAAATATCGTTTTACAAACCGCTTACGAATACACATGAAGCGATAAGCAGACATCCACGTGGGTTTCCATGTTTACCTTCTATTCGAAAGGTAGCTACCTTGTTCTATTTTTATCAAAGATGAAATGCTATGAGCGATTTCATTCGTTGCAGTTAGAGCTGGCTGCATCCAATGAAAAAGCGTATCGGGGGAATGTAAAAATCAAGCTCGAACTGCCAAGGGTAGAGTAGCGTAGTGAATCGTCAGCCTTGGCTTGCGAAGATGGGAAGGAAATTGATGAAATTCAAGTGCTTTAGGCCAAAGTCAACCTACATCCGGACTGCGCAGGTTTGCCCATAAGGGTCTTAAACGTTTTGCTGATGCATTAATTTAAACCCGTTTTTCTCTAAGCATAGTTAATATTTTTGGAACCGGCAGAGATAAATTGAGATAATTCAGTCCCAGCTATCCCGCTATCTATATCAAAACTCTTAAACTTTCATTTTCGTATTTCGGCATTTTGCTAAAAACCCTTACCCTGGTTACTGCGACTCCCCGACCTTTTGCGGACAATGTAGATCAAGATCAGACTGCACAGAACGTGCAGTCTGATCTTGAATCTACACTGCCCGATAAAAAATATATTTCCAACAAATAAAACACATTTAGAATTGGAGAAAATCGGGTTTTCCTGTCGGCTTTGAAAATTTCCTTTCCTTTCTTAGGCAGGATAAGGGAAAATAGAGATAGAATCGCGGGCCAAAACAATCCGAATTTTTGAAAACAAATAATCCAGTTTTATGACTTTATAAAACCATTATAACCCTTTATTAAATAATTCCGACTTTCAATGACCCAGGAGATTAGAATAGAAATAAAAACTTTATGCGGAAGAGGAGAAAATGCTGGTTACCAGCATTTTCTCTTTATCCCCCGCGACGTTTTCAGTAGGCCTCTTTCTTTAATCCCTCTTTCTTGGGGATCGTTAAACGTCGTGATTGTGTGATAAAAGGTGAACTCAGAGCAAACCCAAGTATGCAGCTTAGACTGGTTGGCGAATGCGAAACCTGACCCTTGCTGGTTCAGCAGCCCCCACCACAAGAAAAAGGCGACAGGTATGAGAGTGCTCTGTTTGTTTAGCCGTACTATGTTGTGGTCTCACATGACGAAAGTCAACAATGTCAAAGTGAAAGGTCAACAAAAATTGTTACGTTTAACAAACAAAAACCTGTGTCATTTTCTCGCAACATTTGAGCGGCGCCCTGAAAAAAAGAGGGCCTAATGCATCTACGTGATTAATCATACCAACAGAGTCGGCACATGATTATGGATTCATAAAATTTATTTTGTTAACCCTTTACTCCATAGATACTCATTTCTACGCATTGCTTGTAGGAGCCTTTGGAAAACATTGTGACAAAAGGTGAAATTGCTCGTGACGAGCAATTTCACCTTTTGCCACAATGTTTTCTACGCAATCAAAAGGTGTCATATACATATAAGAAATAGCTTCATCCTTGCTGTCATTTAGAGTCAATTAGAGACATCATAGAGATGCCTTATGGGGTAAAGGGTTAAATAACCGAATAAAGAATGCGGTAGGACGGTTCTTTGACATGAAAGAAATATCAGTAAATAGCAAACAGTTTCGAATGAGGTTTGTCTGCGCGGACTGAGCAGGGTGACCTGAACCGACATTTTTTTTTTTGCAGATACAGTTAAGCCCGTTTTGAATGGACGTGGCTTATATAAATATATGAGCCATAATCTGGGAAAAGGGGGCTTAATGGTTCTCCGTGATTAAAAGCTGACCAATATCTGAGTCAGTATACACACTACAAAGTTTAAATTACGTTTTCTTTTGGCTGCATAAATGAGTCTTTGAGTTAAATACGCTGTTTACAACTTTTAAAAGGGGGGAATATGCTTAGATAATTAAAAGCCGAAAAAAGAGAGATCCTGCATAAAACTGCCAAATTAAAACATGTACGATTTTTAATAAACAATTCATACCCCAAGCATAACTCGTAAAGTTTGACAGTTTAATTTGCGATATATAGATATAAAATATCGTATAAAATCACTGAATCAAAACGCTGTTCAGACCATTCGAATTCGTTTTATATAATCCAAAAAATCCTAATAAGCAAGGGTCATCCCATTCTTAACTCTTTACAAAACAAACAAACTTTGAGACTTGTCCAAATCGAAAGCATTTGAATACAACACAATAAACGCGACTCAAACATTAAAACTTGACTTTAGAAGAGTAGAAAACATCGTGGTAAAAGGCGAAAATGCTGGTTATCAGCATTTTCTCCTTTTCCCACAATGTTTTCAGAAGGCTTCTTCCTCTGGGTCGTAAAAATCAGGGATTGTTTGGTAAAGAGTTAAAACGTTCTCTTTGTTGTGGGTAGTCTAGATAAGTGTTAGACATTTCTGAAAGTTCGATTGATTGATTCTTTGGTGTTTCACGCCGTTTTCAACATTACATGTATTTCAGTTATGTCGCGGCTACCAGTGCACCTATCAATCCTGAAATTACTTTTACCAGTACTCCACACAATATTCTTTCAAAGCCACTGGCTGCTTATCAACTTAACCATGGTCGAAACAATTATCAGCGGTGGGAGAGGAATTAACCCTGTTGCAATGCCCATCATAAATCCCAGGAAATAAAATTGGCCGAGCCACGAATCGAACCATCGACCCCTGATCTCAAGTCCTGTACGCTAACGACTGAACTACCGGGGCTAGGCAAAGAATTTTCTATTTGTAGACGAACGGGGTGTGTGTGTGTGTTGGGGGGGGGGGGGGAGTAAGATAGAGGTGGGGGGGGGGAGAGATATCGGAGTCTCTTGCTTAATAATGACGTTGAATTATTACAAATGTGAAAGTGCTTCACATGCATTTATTTAAAAAAAAAATCTGGTTTTGTTTTTCATCTAATTCCATGCGGTTTTATTAGTGAAATACTTTTGATAAAATGTTCATTTCGCCATTTCACGGAAAGCTGTTTTAACGAGGCGACCTACCCGCGTTTCCCATTGACAAGGCCGCTTATCGCCCCATAAAATATTCCATAAATATTTATTGCTCGCCATATCCTTTTTTGTAAGACTGGGATTATTTTATAAGCTCCGCATTTCATGTAATATTCACGAGGTTTTAAACTAATCAACTGTGCGGATATGTTATTATAATTTCTGCGGTAGTCCAGTCATAAAGCTGCAGGGTTTTTTTTGCTCTCTTTGTTTTAGCTAAACTTTTTACCAAATGACATAATTTTAGACTATTCCGAATTGAAAACATTTGCAGACAACAAAATAACTGTGACGAAATAAAGTAGAGCTTTTACTGAATGTGACTTTACACGTTTATACCCCCGCTAGCGCTTTGACATTATTTTGTACACAGACAGACACACGGATGGACGCACGGACGGACACACAGGCGGAGGGATACACGGGCAGACAGTCTGATTCCAGTATACCCCGAAAACATTTGTTTTGCGGGGGTATAAAGATACATTTGCAGTTACAAGGCTAGAAAACATTGTAGGAAAACGAAAAATTGCTGGTAACCAGCATTTTCTCCTTTTCCCATGATGTTTTCTACCCTGCTGAAAAAAAAATGAGTTGCATTTATTTTGCCCTCGGCACGTGCTTTCAGTTTTCAAGAGCATTATTTCTCAGGGTCGTAAAAACCAGGGATTGTTTAGTAAAAAGGTAAGTGTATCTCCGTGTAGCATTATACCAAGCAAGTCATCAGAATAGAACAGAACAGAATATTTTATTGACTTAAACTATACAAGTTTTTCGTCATCAGCAAGAAATATATAAATAAATCTATTAAGGTATAGGTCAGTGGCACATATACAAACAATGAAAGCATAGAAGATGATGCTGTTCTTTTACATTTTGTGAAAGCGGAATACAGAGAAAGAGGAGAAAAAAGGAAAGGAATCATGGGATACTTAGGAAACAGTAGAATTAGCTGTTTAAAAAGTGCATTAGGAGGAAGAACAAAATGCCGTTTTAAAAAACAATACACACCACATGACCATGGATCCCTAAGATCTATGTTTTGTTTAACATACTGACTGAATCACAAAGTAGAATTGTCTTTTGATATGCTAAAAAATGACAAGTTGCAAAACGTATCGACCCATGTCAGGCTGCGCGGATTGCGCAAGCTGACATGGGTCGATACTTTTTGCAGATGCTTTAGAACCTTTTTTTTGCACAGAGAATGGTTCATATATAAACTTTTTGCACTACCACTGGTTACTGAACCCTTTCCCAAACGACAAATTTTGGACTCTTCCAAACCAAAAGAGTTTGCAGACGACAATTTTTAATTTTGAGAAAATGGCAGAAAGTTCTCAAAAAGGGTTGAAAACACTGTGGGAAAAGGAGAAATTGCTCGTTACGAGCAATTTCTCCTTTTCCCATAGTGTTTTCAAAAGAGTTTTACTGCAGACAAGTAAAACCCAGGGCTTGTTTGGGAATGGGTTAACCATTTTGGTGATTTTTTTTTTGTAGCCTGATCCTGACATATGCCGTCTGCAAACGACATTCCAATAACCGTCAGTGGAGAAAAATTTAAATAAGTTTCAGTACCAAGTAGATAAAGATCAGACGGCACAAAACGTGCAGTCTGGTCTAAATCTACATTGTGTGCAGGGGGACTAAGATTGTTTATTTATTTGTGTGGTGTTTTAACCCGGGTTCGCCGAGCCCCGGAAGCTCGGTCGGTTGCGTACACGAGTCAAGAAAAGGGGGGGGGTCGCTGGTTCGATTCCTGGCTCGGCCAGTGTCTTTTCTGAGGATTGATGATAGTCATTGCGACAGGAGTCATTCTTCTTTCATCGCTGATCATTGTTTCGACGATAGATCATAGTTATGAGGGAAAGCAGCCACTGGCTTGGAAAGAATATTGTGCAGAGTACTGGTAAAAGAAAAACTCCAGGAGAGCATGGATAGATGTAATACTGAATAGATGCACTGGCCGCCCAGATATAACTAAATCAATTTTGAGAACGGCGTTAAACACCATATAATCAATCAATTTAATAAGGTTTTAAAACTGTTTCCATTATCTCCCGCTAGATGACATTTAACAAAATGTTTCTATCTAATTTGGGCATTCTGTGTACAGAACCGGACTACTTTTCTACGCGACAACCGTTACTTTGAATTTCTAACGTAAAATAAACGTTTAATCAATATAACGCTACCTGGTGCTGTTCATTCACCTATGATCAGCAGTTTAGAGAAATCTGGAGCTAAATCAGGACTGATTTCTCCTCGAAAGTACTGATAAAAGCCATTTTCTCCACTGCTATTTTATAGCGCGTATTACTACAATTTCCCCCGAAAATGGGGGAGTGATGCTTCACAGTAGACAGGTCGAATCTTCGAAGAATATGACATGCGCAGACAACGAATTGTTTCAGTTTGTGGCTTGCAACAGGCGAAAATGGTCGTTCGGACATTTCCGTAAAGTGTGGTCTCAAATCAGCCTGCGCTGTCGGCGCAGGGTGACCCGAGACGGTACTTTACGACAGCATTAGATTTTGTGCTACAGTAAACATGCGCAAAACAGAAAATTACACAAACACGGAAAGTGTCGTGTCGGATTAGCCTGCGTGGACTGCGCACGCTGATCCAAAGATACACTTTACGCAAATGTCCGAATGCCCCTTTTTGCGTGTTGCAGGCCATGTCGCGGCGGCCATTGCACCTATCCATTTGTTCTTGAGTCTCTTTATGGCTGTCATGATTCAAACATAACCGTCAATGAATGCAATGATAAGCCAGCAGAAAATGTAATCGACACAGTCATGGGCAGCAGAGCTCCAGATAAGAGGGAGTGATGACATTCCAATTCCATTATTTCTCTTCAAAACCCTATGTTATGGATATTCATTAGAGTCGTCTCGATGAGACGATTCTAATGAGTACCCACAACATACGGTTTTGTGGAGAATAATTAAGATTTTTTTCTAAATTTTGAAACCAAAATCACTACCTTTATCTGGAGCTCTGGACCCACGGGTAAAAATCATCGTAACAATGGTAACAAATCAATAACTATATACATGTGACGATCCTGACTTCAAAACAAAAAACAGACAGCTGCATTTAGTGTGCATTTTATGTACTCAGTGAGGCGAGAAAAATGACTGGGAAGACAAAAACGCAATTTGAATTGTGCCAGGCCCCGACGAAAGGGGCCTCAATGCATCATCGTAACGCACGAAACTGAGCAAGTCGTCCTTATGGTAATGGATTCATAAAATCTATTTTATATATTATATAACAAACGACTTAATTATGTGGTATACTGATTCTGTGGCATGCAAAGAAATTGACTAATAGCAAAAAGTGTCGACTCAGGTCAGCCTGCGCGTATTGCGCAGGCTGACCTGAGTCGATACTTTTTGCAAGTGTTCCAAACCCCCCGCCCCCTTTTTCACATAACGTGGCCCGTTTATTAATGACTGCACCGATCAGGTCTGTGTGAATTGTATTTCGCATACACGCAATGTCTCGTTTGTTTGAAGTCAATGAAATGTACGATAAATTGCTTTGTGTCGGTTGAATTTTAATTAGAGTTTTTCTCTGGCAAATGGGGGCTTAACGTATCTTCGTGATGCTTGATTGATTAATTGACTGATTGACTGATTAATATTTTGGTTTTTAACACTCTTTTCAGCATCATTTAACTTATTTCGCAACGACTTAGTCCATGCTTTCCTGGAGTTTCTTTTACCATTTTATAAAAAAAAATGAGGAATAAACTAACTCATTTTGGTCCCCCTTTTAACTCTCTATCGAACAATCCTCATTTTGGAAATATGCGTGCTGGTATTTTTTTTTTTCTTTTGTATTTTACACGTTACAACTTCACGACGATAACTTCGTTGGCTCGTTCAGATTTAAGGTATATTACCCTAACTCTCGTTTTTAAAGACGGAAAATGCCGAGACTGGCCGAATAGCCTTTACGAAAACGTCGATGTTACACAATATTTACCGATGAGTTGGGGGTCTTAATCCTTAAGTATAAAATAGAACCGATTAAGTTTGGCTGGCCCCATTCATAATTATATTCGTGCAAAAAAAAAATGATGTCGCGGCTCAGACAGTGGTAAGTATTACGTAAAATGACTGCAAAAAGTCTAGAAATACGTGGACATGGGCCACCATAATACAACTTTTCCGTACCGGCGCCAGACACTAAACAACAAGAAATTCTTTGGCCTGAGGTCTAGAACAGTATACCTATAAAACTTTACAGAACATTTCAACTAAATTATCAGTATTTCATAAATGCTTTACATTATTTCAACGTTACAAAACTTCAATTATCTCTCAAGTAGATAAAATAACACTTAATGTCCCGTCAAGAGCCCCATTTATTCAACAGAGAAGGAGACCTCCCTGTCGGGCGCCTCTTTTGTGGAACAGATCAATGACTGATAAAGATTGTAAAAAAGACATTATTATTTTGTAAACCTCTTTGTTTAATTGAATAATACTGCAGTGTAAAAAATACGCCATTATGTTTCGTACATGTACACCGTAGTGTGTCGAAAATATTGGTTCACAAACTGATTAGATTTGTTGATAACTATAGCCTCGTTTTGATTCTTGAATCCAACTACTGTCATGGACAACATAAGTAGCATAAAATTTTGCTGACAGTGTAGATAAAGATCCGATTACATAGAACAACAAATTTAAGCTCTAACTCATTACAAAATGACAAAATTTTAGGTTTGTCCGAATCGAAAGTATTTACAGATGACAAAATAAAAGTGACTGTAAATTTGAAATTTGTTTTGTGAAGGGTAGAAAACATTGAGGGAAAAGGAGAAAATGCTGGTTACCAGCATTTTCTCCTTTTCTCACAATGTTTTCCAAAGGCTTCTTTCTCAGGGGCATCAAAAGTAGGGATTGTCTGGTAATGGGTTAAACTATACTGTGTCGTGTCCGTTGTTGTTATATAGAGCATCTGCTTCGTAACCATAAGTTCGATAAGCAGGAGCTGGTGGAAATTTTAGGACTGCCCATTGGCCAACATATTTGGTGCAAGCCTTGGCGTAGTTTTTAGGAAGGAGATACGAGAGACATTAGTTTAAGTTGTTAGAACTTGTTTCTTAATCGATGTGAAATAAAAAAAAAATGTTTAAACTTATCCATACCGTTCGTTACTGCATTCTTAAGAATAATCAAAATGCCTCTTAAGGTAAGACCTGTGTAATGGAAAACAGCTATTTCCACTAAAATATCATCCTGCAAAATTAGCTATAATTAAAGATGAGTATTATTGAACTACTTTCACCGATTCATTTTTTTTTTTCCATTTTTTCCTTCTTTGAATTATCATTTATAAATCTAAAACCACTATATTCTCAATTCAAAAAGAGATAATAATTACCTCCCTTTCCAGAAAACATACAAAAGTATCAAAAAAAGAATTTCAAGATAGACATAAACGGAATTTCTGATCCGTTAGAAATGTGCAAAAATATTATTTCTGCGTAAATCCTTATTCATTCTTATTCATCAACCAATTAGAATTTTCACCGGAAGTGCATTACACAGGTCTTACCTTAATTCAAAAATGGACACTATACTTACAGCCATTGAGAAAAATGTGTAATGTAATATTTATCAAAAAGATAACCGATCAGATATCTTAACTTTTAACACTACATGTATATTCTGTGTAATTTGATCTTGTTCTCTCTGGGCTTCTTAGGATTCATTACGATCTCTAGACGGCACAAGATCCAAAACAGCGGAAAACCAACGAGTTTGGGAGGCGGGTCCGATAACGGACTCTGACAAAATGGTTTAAAATTAGACTATGTCGTGTAACAAGGGGGTTTATGCACTTTCGTAATGCCCTATTACAAGCAAGTAATCAGATAATTTGAGAACAGTAAATTTCTCTTTGGCTTTCTACCTACTGAATCATATGATAGACTGGTCCTATAACACGTTGAAACTGAGAAATAGCAAAAAGTTTGACCCAGGTCAACCTTCACGGATTGTGCAGGCTGATATAGATCAATTTTTTTTCATATGCATTGAGCTCCCTTTACATAGATCGTCATTCAATTCTAAGAGATACATAACCATAGAAATAAAAGTAGACGGTCTATCTTTATTGCTTCCACTTTTACAGTTAGTGGTATAATTTAATCAGTCGAAACGTTATCGCCTGTTATAGTCGCCCGTTATCGCCTGTTATAGTCGATAATATTGCCATCGAACCTCGCAATCTTGTCACAAATGTATTTTGTAGAGAGAGATAGCCATGATCGACCTGCGAGAATGTGCAGTCTGATGTTGATCTGCACTGTAAACTCGTTATGTATTGATTTAATCTAAATAAAATTCATGAAATGAATATAAACTCTTTACAGACATTAAAATTTTAGACTTGTCCAAATATTGAAAACATTTCCAGACGACAACATAAACTCGTTTCAAAAGTTGAAAAATGGCTTCAGAAGAGAAGAAAACATTGTGGGAAAAGGAGAAAATGCTGGTTACCAGCATTTTCTCTTTTTCCCACTATGTTTTTCAGAAGGCTTCTTCCACTGGGTCGTAAAAGCTAGGAATTGCTTGGTAAAGGGTTAATTTAACAACATATATTTTTGTTGTAGATTCATTTAATTAATAATTAATATACGAGCCTTAAAATGTGAAAAGTGGGCTTACCGTATCTGTAAAAGGTATCGACTCAGATCAGCCTGCGCAGGCCGTGCAGGAAGACCTGGGTCGATTCTTTTTGTTTTTTGGCCAATTTTCTGCATGCCCTACGACCAGTGTACCCAATAATTATGTCTACCATCTCATGAAAGAGTATTATGAAAAAAAAGAAGGAAAGATAAACTTTGAGTTATATTCATTTTTCGAGGGTCATACCGAAATAAAACATGGAATTTCACTCTAAAGGTTTACATTAAGAAAACAAAAACACTTTTTACCCTTTAACTCATTACCAAACGACAAAATCTTACGTTTGTCCAAATCCAAAGCATTTGCAGACGACAAAATAAAAGTGACTGAAAATTTGAAATTGGTTTTGTGAAGGGTAGAAAACATTGTGGGAAAAGGAGAAAATGCTGGTTACCAGCATTTTCTCCTTTTTCCACCATGTTTTCTAAAGGTTTCTTTCTCAGGGTCGTCAAAAGTAGGGATTATGTATGTGGTAATGGGTTAAGCGTTACAGTTCCAAACAAAGGCTCTTGCAGATAGATGGATAAAAATCCGATTGCACAGAACGTGCAGTCTGATCTTTGATCTATATTCTCGGCTTGTTTTTATTCAAGTCAATAAGAGCAGAAGGTGCCAAAGTTTCTGAGGTAAATATTTTGAGCTGTCGATAGAAGTCAAGTTTTTATGTTCGGCGCTGAAAAGAATCTTACGTTACCACTTCGGCTCCATAAGCGAAAACAGTGACTTTTACGGACGGTATAGATCAAGATCAGACTGCACAGAACGTGCAGTCTGATCTTTGATCTATACCATACGCTTGCGTGGTCAAGCATATACAATATAAAAAACTTCGCTTTTATTAGTATTGCAAACTGGCCGAAACGTTTACAATCGCAATAAATCAAATGCATTCTAATAATTTCACTTATCTATAAGGCTCTTTTAGAGATTTCCCAGAATCTTTAAACATTGGACAAAAAACGTCTCCCTAAACCAAGTGTAACTGCGAAAACTAAAGCGGAAAACAGTGTAATCCAACTTTATATTTTCAAATATTACTTTACCGGAACAAGCACTGCAAGTACTTTGATTTCCGTTTATTTTGCGGCGTCTTGATTTATGCAAGTAGATCATAAACAGAAGATCGTAAAGAGAGCGTGTTTATAGCTCTTTTACCTGAATATCAAGTGTCTGATAATTAATATTTTCTTGTTAAGATTTCCGTTCATCATAAAGCGCTTTCTCAGCGATACAGCTCTAACCCTTTACCAAAAGACCAAATCTTAGACTAGTCTGAGTTGATAGCACATGCAAAATAAATGTGACTGAAAAAAAAAAGTGAAATTTGATATTGGAAGGACAGAATACATTGTGGGAAAAGGCATTATCTCCCGCTAGACAGCATTTTACAAATACACATCGATCTAATTGGGCATCCTGGGTTTCAGAATCGTACTACTTTTCTACGCGACAACCGTAACTTTAAATTTCGAACTAGAATAAATGTTTCCTCAATAAAACGCTACCTGGTGCGATTTATTCAGCTACGATCAGCAGTTTTGAGAAATCTGGAGCTAAAACAGGCCAGATTTTTCTCAAATGTATTGATAAAAGCCATTTTCTCCATTGCTACTTTATACCACGTATTACTACACATCGCCCCCAAATATTGGGAGAGTGATGCGTTATATAAGACAGAACGAATCTTCGAAGAATATGACATGCGTAGACAACGAGAAAAAGGAGAAAGTGCTGGTACCAGCATTTGTTTCCTTTTCCCACTATCTTTTCAGGAGGACTCCTCCTCGGCGTCGTGAAAAGTCGTTATTTTGTGGTAAGGGATTCAGAGCATCTCAGCAGTATGGTTTAAAAACAATATATAAGAACCATGTTCTATCAAAAAGGGGCTTAATGCATATGCAAAATGTTTCGACCCAGGTCAGCCTGCGCGGACTGCGCAGGCAGACCTGGGTCGAAACTTTTTGTAGATGCATTAAAATCCCTTCTCACAGAGGGTGGCTCATACCTCGTATATTTCAACACGTTGACAACTATAGCGTCCCATGATTGACTACTTACGAAAGAATTTCTCCCCCGAAAATAATCTCCAAGTTGACGGTTAAAAAGGCGGACTCACATAAACAACGGACTTTACAAAATTTTTGACCCATTACAACGGACATTATTCATCTTGTGGCGGAAAATATATTGGGGGAAAAAAAAACCTTTTGGCAAAAAGTGGAAACCGACCGCAACAAGCAATTTCTGCTTTTAGGACATCATTTTTCTGTATAATGACAGATAATGGCTTGAATTCATGTTACTTAGCAACTCTTTTAATGATAAATCCTGAAAAAAAAAGACATTCGCAGTATATTTGTTTATGAAGGTTGTAGGTCAACCCTTTCCTCAAAAAGACCAGTTCACAGCATTCTGTCAGCATCATAGAAAAGGCTACAGCAGTAGTACACGTGCAAAAGGCAACAAAAACAATAAGACGGCTTCTTTTTTTAAGGTATTTAAAATGTGATAAAAAAAAAAATGAAAAGAAAAAAAAAAGTTATGTTTTTTTTTTGTAAACATTCAAATATTCCTATTGTCATGATATTTTGCATGCGGAACAAACGTTCACCAATAGTTCCTTGTTCTTACCACTTTTAGAGAGAAAGCTTACGAAAGCTTCCTATGCAAATGAGGAAATGTATAAAACCGTCTATTTCTCATTTTCTCACAATAAATTATATTTTCAGTCCTTGACTAGACAGTGTCATTAGACACATTACTTTGTCGTCTGCGAAATTAATGCTGACAATGTGGTCGATTGATAAATGTACATTTGTGGCCGATTGAAGACCTTCAAAAAGTGTTGTATGCTTCTTTTAAATCCTTTGATTGTGTATGCTACTTTCCTACTAGCCCAACACGAACCCGTGGGGTAAAATCCTAAATCTTCATGTTTATATTTGACTCAAGTCATTGCACGTAAAAATCATTGAACAAACCCGGACTATTGTATTTAACCCTTTACCCCCTAAGGCATTTCTATGGTATCTCTAATTGACCCTAAATAACAGCAAGGATGAACCAGTTTCTTACGTGTATATGACACCTTTTGATAACATAGAAAACATTGTGACAAAAGGTGAAATTGCTCGTCACGAGCAATTTCACCTTTTACGACAATGTTTTCCAAAGGCTTCTACGAGCAATGCGAAGAAATGAGTATCTATGGAGTAAAGTGTTAACGGACATGGACATTGGTCAGCCATTTCTTTCTGTATACTTCAACTAATTATAGATATAGAAAGTAACGTAATTTCTGATTGGCTAAACCCAATGGTTTAGCCATTCAGAAATTGCGTTACTTTTTAAATTCAGAATAAGGCTAAAAATGCATTAAAGAATGATTGCTGAATAACAGCTTTGGTGAAAACTGTTGATAAACCGAGAAAAGGGGGAGGGGTTGTCAAAGATTTGCAAAACCATTAGTCATCCTGAAATCTTGTATAGCCGGGTTTCTTTCTACCCCGTCGGTCAAAAACAATGGGCCAAGCCCAGGATCTCTGATCGTCTCAATAATGTGCACGACAGCCTGGTTGTTTAGCTATAACTGGTTTGCAACACGAGAAAAGGAGTATTCAGAATTTTTGCGGGAAAGTGTCGTTTCGGATCAGCAGGCTAATCCGAATCGACAGTCCGACACTTTCCATCTTTATCCAATTTTCTGTTTTGCCCAAGTCTATACTGAGGGACAAAAATCTAATGTAGTCGTAAAGTGCCGTCTCGGATTAGCCTGCGCGGACTGCGCAGGCTGATCCGAGACGACACTTTTACGCAAATGTCCGAATGCACCTTTTCGCGTATTGCAGGCCATATTGAAGTCTTTGCTTTGTTGTGGTGCCGCATATTTTTATTCGCCTTCAGGCCCGTAGGAACAGGGGGGGCTAGGGGGGTCTCAGCCCCCCCCCCCCCAATAATTTTGAAAATCATAGTAACTAAAATATGAGTTCTTAGCCCAATGAAACAACCACGCAAAAAATCTCAGTATTTCGAAGTTAGCCCCCCCAATCCTGAAATGCTTCCTACGTCGCTGGCTTTTGAAAAGTACCACTGGAGGCAGCCATATTGTTAACTTAGCTTCCAGCGATTTCGTAACTAGGTCTTTTCGTTTCTAATCCATTTCGTACCCGCGTTTACTTTTTAATTTTCATCATTTTGTACTCACTTTGATAATTTCGTAACCACTTTGGTCATTTCATAACCTGTTTTTGATATCAATTCAGTAGTTTAGAACCTAGTTTTACCACTACTAATTTTGTACAGATCTCAAATTGAAATTATGTTAAATTTCGCCGAATAATGGTTATGATTGCGTCTTATCATAATTGGGTCTTTCTTTTTCAAGTTTTGAGTTGCATTCTACAGATTATCTAGGGATTCTCAGTTTATTTCTCATCGAGTTCTGCATTAATTTGCATTGGTCATTCTTGGAATAATGTAATGTGCCTTATTTCAGAAACAGGTGATTTGCGGCGCCACTGATGTTACGCATCAATACTTTCTTGTGTTACCTTTTCACAGCAAAATATAGCACCTCCAGGGGTAACAACCTACGTCATAGCATACGTCATCGGAGACATTTTAAATCCGCCATTTTCGTTTTGAAAAGGTAAGTTTTTCAGCTTGTACATTATTGTTATTGAAGATCTGTCCAAGCAAAGCAGTGCATATGGTACCTGACAACTTTCTTCGTTAGTATACATTAATATTTTGTTCATTAGTTTCGTTGATTTTTCAATTACCTCCGCACAATTTTCGAAGCCGGTGACACATGTGCGATTTAAAAATAGATGTCGTATACAATGCCGTTAAGAATATTTGTGTTGAAGTGTTTAGTGCTACAACATTGTTTCATGTCATTTTGATTTCACGAATCGGACAAATATATTTACCGTCACATGATGAAGTAGGTATTCTAAATAAATTTTAGATACATATATCTTTTTAAAGTAACTAATCTGCACTTTGCGCACAAAATGGCGGTTATCCCGACACCTCTGCTATGAAGTAGGTTGTCACCCTTGACCTCTGTCCAGTACTGAAAATGTGATCACCTCAAAATCAGAAAAAAATTGAGTCTTACGAGTACTCTAAGAAAAGAGGGTTTAATGCATGTTTAAAAAAGCATCGACCCATATCAGCTCAGTCTGGGCAGGCTGATCTAAGTCAGTACTTTTTTTGCAGACCCATTAAGCCCCCTTTTCACAGAGCATGGCTCAGGTTAGTAAGTGGCAAGAAAAACCAAAACAAGACAGCATCGCAACAGGGAAAAATGGGAGAAAAAAAACCACACACAGATAGGAAGGAAACTTTTCACAGAGCTCCAGATGAGAGGGAGGGATGGTTTTCTAAATCCTTTATTTCTCTTCTAAACCCTATGTTGTGGGTACTCATTAGAATCGTCTCGATGAGACGATTCTAATGAATACCCACAACATAGGGTTTCCTGGAGAATAAATTAATATTTTCAATTTTTAAATCGGAATCAATCCTTCCATCTGGAGCTCTGTTTCCAGTTCAACGTATAAACATTATTTTGACATTTTGAAAAGAAACACGAAAACACTCGGGATAGATCTAGTTCGTGTCGAAAAGTGTGGAGGGAAAACCGACGTTGTTTCGTTCCGCGGTATAATTAGATTTTCTAGTTCTGTTTAGAGTTTTGAAATGTTTCCCTCAGCGAGAACGATAAAGTGCCAGAACCTTGTGTTTATACGCGTTTAACCCTTAGGCTGCCAAGCACGACTCACTGACCCTTTGCGGACAGTGTAGATCCAAGATCAGACTGCACAGAACGTGCAGTCTGATCTTGGATCTACACTGTCCGATAAGGAGATATTATTCCCAAAACCATAACTTTTTAATAGCAATATTTAGGTTTTTAACATCGAATTGAAAATTTAATTTTAGTATATTTACAGGGATAAGGGTTAAGTTATCTCTGACTATCCACTTATCCATTTCCTTCATTATTTTTATCCGAGCCCTTGTACCTCAGCCAGGGGGTCCTACTGTTTCGTACGAGGCTCAGTGGTAAAGGGTGGGGTCCGTAACTGGAGGCCATGGGTTTGAGCTGCACCGGAACAACTTGGTTTTTTTTTTTTTTTTTCGTGCGAGTGTCCTTGGGAAAGACACTTCAGAGCCCTAGCCTATTACTGGTAGAAACCAGGAAATACATGAATATGTGAGCTGCTGCCTTGATATGGCGGAGATCATGTTGAAAGCGGCGAAAAACACCAATCAATCACTGAACTAGAGCTGTTGCTGAATGTGATTTTATACCCCCGCCAGCGCTTTGACAGAAAAAAAGTGTCAAGTTCAAGGGGAGATAATTCCTCAATCAGGATGAGTTGACACTTGAAATTGCGTCTTGCAAATCTACGATCTACGATCACTATATGTGCAAAGTTTCAATACAATTGATGGAAAACTGTAGGAGGAGTTCGCGACACAAAATTATGTGTATTTTGTACACAGATGGACCCACGGACGGATACACGGACGCACCGACGGACAGACTATTGATGTGTCATGTAGCAAAAAGGTCGAATCTTTAAAGATAGATAGATAGACTGATTCTTTATTGACAAGCACAATGTATGTAGTCACAAACTTCACATATTATATATGGCTTGCAACACGCAAAAACGAACATTCGGACATCTGCGTACAGTGTCGTCTCGGATCAGCCTGCGCATTCCGCGCAGGCTAATCCGAGACGGCACTTTGCCGTTTACATTATTTTTTTCTGTTTTGCAGAAGTCTACTCAACGACAAAATCTAATGAAAACGGAAAGTGCCGTCCCGGATTAGCCTGCGCGGACTGCGCAGGCTGATCCGAGACGACACTTTACGCAAATGTTCGAATGCCCGTTACAATATATTATATTTGAAGAATATGACATGCACAGGCAACGAGCTAAAAGGTTCCTACTAAGGTCAGCCTGCACTGAACTATCTTTTCGTACAGAGAAGCTTACACGTAAATTGTTGCATAATACGTCATGTATGTATATTTGATAAACTGTCACTTAAGCAGCATGTAAAATACCTCAAAATCTACTTGAAATTTCTGGATATCGTCAAAATTTTTGCCAGTAGACATTATCAGTATCTTTATGATCTAACAGTTATACAATGTATTTAAGAATCGTAAGCTTAAAGTCCTAACTTAATTCTTTGCCAAACAAGACAATTCTACGCTAGTCCAAATTGAAAGCTTTGATAAACTACAAAGTTTTAATTATAGGTGGCTTAAATGACGAAATTTGCCGTCGATGAGGCAGACAACATTGCAAATTGAAATTCTCCATTCTTTACCAAACATCAGAATTTTACACTTAGAATTTTTTTGGGGGAAAAATCTCCGTATCCGACAGTTTGCATGTACGATCAGACTGCAGGTTTGGTAAGTTGAAATTTGAAGTAGTAAGGTTTTATCATACGCGTCGTGAAAAAATATATTAAACGGGCCGCTGGCTCGCTTGATAGATATTTTTGTAGACATTTTTAATATTTTTTTTACTTGAAAAGGCAACAAACGTCCGACTCACTCCACTAAAAATAGTTTTAAAATGACGTCACATATGACGTCACATAATCTCAACCTCGTATAAGATATATAGGATCTGACATGAGTTGGCTTTTGAGATAAGATTTTATCAAACGAGTCTAGGGAAATGTTAGTAAACGAGTCTTTGGCGAACTTAATAATATTTTCCTTGACAAGTTTAATAAAATTTTATCTCCTAAGTCAACGAATATCAGATTCTTTTTATCACATAACGATATTTCACAAATATAGATCAGATGATGCAAAAACATTTATAAATGCACCTGCAATATTATCTATAAGACCCGTTCACTTGTATAAAATACGTGAAGAATGACGTCAAAAAAGACATCACACAAATGTGATATCAAACGTCTATAAGATAAGAAAATTCGTAATGAGTATATTACACTATAAACAAAGGAGGGTATGTGATAAAAGAAAAATCGTAATGATTATATAACACAAAAATTAAGGGTTGTTCTGTGATAATTGGTAATGGTATTACACTGAAAACATGGAAGGTCGTGTAATTAATGTTGATCTAGATCTAACTTTAACTGATACTACCTATATATCGGGGGACATGATTTAAGAATCGCAACAAAAAATAACAAATCATTAAATCACAAAAGCTTCTTTTCCGCCATTAACCTTGTTCTTCGTCTACCACAGTAAAAGAGAACTAAAAATACAAGTTTCAATGAAAGGGGGGGGGGGTTTGAAACGTAAAAACGCCCTGTCGTAAGCCCCAACACTTAATGAAGTTTTAATGAAGAACATATTTAAGATTCTCCGAGTGCACCTCATTTCCACTTTACACTGGTATATACAACCAAAACTGTGTGAAAGGGAGGTTCATTTCACATACAAAACGTTTCGACCCAGGTCAGCCTGCGCGAATTGCGCAGGCTGACCTGGGTCGATACGTTTTGCAATTAGTTAAGTATGTGTATGTCCAAAACCATTCATTCTACATTATGACTGAGCCGGTTTTTAAGACAAAACATAATATTGTGCGATAACTTGCTGGGCAAAGTGCATCGCGGAAATGCATTGAACCCCCTTTTGTAAGAGCTTATAAAGATGATGACATTAGAATACCATAAGTTGACTTCTTTAAAAAAGAAGCCAGGAGAGGTCAGCATCAATGTTTTCAAATAGTTTATTGGCTTTTAATTTCAATACATTTTGGTACATGTAAACAAACAAGTAAAAAGTCGCCGCGTAGAAACCTCATAATTATGCTTTACATGACGGTCATTTGGCCTTCTTGTCGCTTTTTCAAGTCGCACGATCTTGTTCAGCAGTCTTCTTTCTCTTTTTTAACGAAATTTCTCTTTTTCTCTGCTGCTTAGATTTATTTGCTTAATGAAAAATTACAATTATTTCACGGGTCATTTGCAGACATGGCACATTTATTTAATAAATATTTTTTCTGATATTTGTCATATAAAAACAAACCACGCCAATTTCCTGTTTGGGTTTTTTGATTTCGCTTTATTTACAAAACCATGACGAAACAGACTGTGTATCAGTACAATTTCGCAAGAAAAATGGATTTAGACAGCAAATTCTGTGGCATTCTGCCTTTTAAACTCACCACTGTTGGAGACGTCTGATGACCTCTCCAATAATAAAACATGAAAAATTGACAAGATTTAAAACTTGATTCGATTGTGTGCACAACGTTTCACAACCGTTTTTAATATTGTTCCAGTGTAAATATCGTGTGCGTTGTCCGTGATTGTGAGTTAGAGCGTCGGCCTCGTAACCATAAGGTCCTGAGTTCGATACATTCGATACCCTAAGGGATTTTTCATTGCCCCACTCATTCACTGCGAGGACTGGTGTAGTTCTCAGGAAGCAGAATCGAGAGAGATTAGTGTAAGTTGTTAGAACGTGTTCCTCAATCGACGTAAAAAAAATAAACAAAAAATTAAGCTAAACTTAAACTAATTATCGCGGCAGCTAGCGCACCTGTCCATGCTCTCAGTTGGTTTCTTAACCAGTTCTTCGGTTAGAGAGCCAGACTTTGGGTAAAAACTCATTTTTTTTTATCAAAATTTGTAACTGCAAAAAATTGCCGGTGTAATTTTCTCCGTAGAAACTATATACTTTATAGCCGATTTTAAAGACCAACAAAAAAAAAATATATAGTTTAGTATGTTTTCATTCATTCTTTACAAAACGAAAAGAAAAATGTACTCAACCAAATTTAAAGCATTTGAAGACGACGAATTGAAGCTAGGTGAAATGATTATTTCTGTCTCTAACAGGGTTAAAAGAAATAAAACATTGTGGAAAAGGAGAAAATGCTGGTTACCAGCATTTTCTCCTTTTCCCACAATGTTTTCAAAAGCCCTCTTTTGCAGGGTGGTTAAAACTCGGAGTTTATGTGGTAAAGAGTTTTTTTGGAGAATTAGTTGATTATGTAGAAGAATTTGTTTCCGCAGGAAAATCCCACAAGAGCTTATCTAAAATTTATACATTTCCCGTGCAAGATTTCTACTAAACCCTTCACAAAACAACCCCCCGGAACTTTGATTAAAAAAACTTCATAAAACATTGTGGCGTAGGTATGGAGACAAAAGCATTCTCTTAATATCCTATATCGCTTTCTATTTTAATCGAAGCTGGCCCGGCCGGGTAGCTCAGTAGTTAACGTGTCCGACTCGTGACCACGTGGTTATGAACTTAATACCCCGTTCAGATGCACTTTCTTTTCGGCGATTTTTCGCCTCTTACCTCTGATGCCTGTGAGAAAAGTAGTCATTGACTTACACAGAAATTTGTGTTAGTACTGTTGTGAGAAAGCCAGGAAACACATGCGCAAGTTCACTGACCGCCGTGATTTAACCTAAGCTGTTAAACGGCGTTAAAACATCGATCGCAACAAACCAACCAATCAACCAAACGACCAACCAACCATTCTCGCAACCATATAACCAACCAATCAACCAACCAACCAATCAATCAACCAACCAACCATTCTCACAACCATATAACCAACCAACCAACAAATCAACCAACCAACCAACCAACCAACCAACCAACCAATCAATCAATCAATCCTTTTCAAAGCAAATCTGATTTCTTAAGCCCTATTTCACGGAGTTGAAATATAAAATTGAAAGAAAATAATAAAACTGAATTTTCAAATTGGCTACAGGACCAAAATATATACAACTAAGACATATTTTGGGAAAGGAGTGTTTTCTGCATCTCTGTGATGCATTGTACCAATCAAGTTATCACATAATAAATTATTTAAGACCCATAAAATCCTTTTTATCCAAAAAAAAAAAACCAGACTGAATCAAGAGGTAGAATGATCTTTGAGCATGTAGAACATTAACCAAGAGCAAAAAGTTTCGACACAGGTCAGTCTGCGCAGTCCTGCGCAGACTGACCTGTGTCGAAACTTTTTGCAAATGTATTCAACCCTCATTTCATCAGAACATGACTTAATTTTATGAGTTCCACAAATCTTTAAGGACAGGCAATGGGACACTAAGGGCTTAAGTTTAGGTGTTTTAAATGGCGATGGGTGGGTGCAGCTTTTAACATTAAGTATATCGTTGTCTGCGCATGTCATATTATTCGAAGATTCGACCTGTCTTATATGACGCATCACTGTCCCCGATATTGGGGAGATTCTAGTAATACGCGCTATAAAAAAGCAATGGGGAAAATGGCTTTTTATCAATACGTTTAAGGAAAAATCTGGCCTGTTTTAGCTCCAGATTTCTTTAAACTGCTGATCATAGCTGAATGAATCGCACCAGGTCGCGTTCTATTGAGTAAACGTTCATTTTAGTTTGAAATTCAAAATATCAATTGTCGCGTAGAAAAGTAGTTCGGTTCTGTACCCAGGATGCCCAAATTAGATAGATGAGTATTTGTAGAATGCCATCTAGCGGGAGATAATGGTAAGTATATAGCTCTGTTTCAATGGCTCGCTCTCTCTATGCGATAAAACTCTGAAATTCAGTGTCATAACGGGATTCAAAACCACCAACCACATTGTTTCAAGATGGACGAGTCTAAAATTTTGTCATCTGGGCCCGTATTCACCAACAATTCTTAACAACCTTCTTTGTCTTATTCTTCAGAATTTTCTACAGTTGTAAGTAACACAACTTCTGGTTGGCTAAACCATTCGGTTTAGCCAATCAGAAATTGTGTTACTTACAAATTTCGAAAACTTTGGAGAATAAGACTAAGAATATTGTCAAGAATGGTTGGTGAATACAGGCCCTGGTCTGGTAAAAATGACCAATTATGCTGTGACTTCTAAATTCAGTGCGTTTTTGAATCTCTGTATGGTGTTTCAACATGATTTAGTTATATCGCGGCGGCCAGTTCACCTATCTATGCATGCAAGACGTCATTAGCCCTTTTAACCAAAAGACCAAACGTCTGTCTGGTCTAATTTCACAATTACAAAGCATTTGTGCACGGCAAAATAATTACATGTATAGCTTAAATGGCATTATCTCCCGCTAGATGGCATTCTATAAATACTCATCTATCTGATATGGGCATCCTGGGTACAGAACCGAACCACTTTCCTACGCGACAACCGTTACTTTGAATTTAAAACAAAAAAAAGATAAGACAGTCGAATCTTCGAAGAATATGACATGCGCAGACAACGGCTTAAATGGAGATTTTTTTTCTCACCTGATAGGGTATAGAATAGTGTGTGGAAAAAAGGAGGATGTACTGGGAACCAAAAACAAATCTCACCATTAAAGCGACATTTGTCATCTGCTAATACTTTCGATTTAGACTAGTCCAAAATTTGTTTGTTGGGTAAAGAGTTAGTTTAAAGCCAGTTTTTCCACATTTGTGTAACAGAATATCTCTTACTTCGAAAAGTAAACTGCTCTAGAATATTTATGTTTTAAAGTTTATGCTGCTGAGTGCGACTTACCGACCTTTTGCAGACAGTGTAGATCAAGATCAGACTGCACAGAACGTGTAGTCTAATCTTGAATCTACACTGTCCAACACAAAAATATATTTTCCCGCAAAAAAATCACCTTTGAAGTATCACAACTTGGATTTTTACTTTAGGTTAAAAAGTTTCATTTCACTAAGTTAACTATTTACCAAACAATCCCTAGTTTTTTACGACCCTGATATGGAAGCCTTTTGAAAACATTGTGGGAAAAGGAGAAAATGCTTGTAACAAGCATTTTCTCCTTTTCCCACAATGTTTTCTACCCTGCTGGAAACAAATTTCAATTTTTGAGTTACGTTTATTTTGTCGTCTGCAAGTGCTTTAAATTTGGACCAGTCTAAAATGTTGTCGTTTGGAAAATAGTTAAGCGTTAACCGGATAGAAGTTATCACATCTATCTTCAGGCACTGTATAGATGAAGAGTTTCAAACGTAGATCTCTTTAGGTCTATCAGAGACAGCTCTTCTCAACTCTGTAGTAACATCCGTTTGTTGATCTTGCTTTCATTTTATCGTCACCGCCAGTTGCCTATAAGGAAGACTTCCCCTGAATGCTGATAGCCATCTTTTAGTGGGGGTTAGTGTAAGATACAAAACGAAACTTACGTATCATAACTTACATCTGTTTCTTTAACCCTTTCCCAAACGACCAACTTTTGGACTAGACCAAATTGAAAGCATTTGCAGACGACAATTCAACTATTGCTGAAAAGATGATTTCTGTCTATGATAGGGTAGAAAACATTGTGGGAAAAGGAGAAAATGCTGGTTACAAGCATTTTCTCCTTTTCTCACAGTGTTTTCAAAAGGCTACTATTCCAGATCTGTAAAAACCAGGGATTGTTTGGGAAAAGGTTAAAGTATTCGCTATATAAAGCAGTCGCAGGGGATTTCCCTTTAACTCTTTTCCAAATGACAATATTATAGGCTTGTCCAAATCGAAAGCATTTGCAGACGACAAAATAAATGTGACTGAAAAAAACGAAATTTGATTTGGGAAAGGTAGAAAACATTATGTGAAAAAGGAGAAAATGCTGGTTACCAGCATTTTCTCCCTTTTCCCACAATGTTTTCAAAAGGCTTCTATCTCAGGTGTCGTCAAAATTCGTCATTGTGTGGTACAGGGTTAAAGCGTTCGGTACATAAAGCAGTCGCATGGGATTTCGCTTTAAAATCTCATCCAATAGACAATTAGTAATTTTAGATGGCCAGATGTGGGAATCAAACCAACAACCTCAGATACATCTGCATATGATTCAAGCTTGATTTAAGCCACGTTCTGCGAAAACGTGGTCAAAGGCATTTGCAAAAAAAAAAGAGTATCAATCCATCGTTGTCTGCGCATGTCATATTCTTCGAAGATTCCACTGTCTTATATGACGCATCACTAGCCCCGAAAGCGGGCTGACTGTAATATTACGCTCTATAAAGTAGCAATGTTGAAAATAGCTTTTATCAATACGTTTGAGGAGAAATGAGACCTGCTTTAGCTTCAGATTTCTCTAAACTGCTGATCATAGCTGAGTGAATTGCACGAAGTAGCGCTTTATTGAGTAAACGTTTATTTTAGTTTGAAAGTCAAAGTAACAGTTGTCGCGTAGGAAAGTGGCTTGGTTCTGTACCCAGGATGCCCATGATAGATAAATGAGTATTATAGAATGCCATCTAGCGGGAGATAATGATCAATCCATGGAGACCTCCCTTATGAGGGTGGGTGTTTCAGAGTGAAAGTCGCTAGATGAAAAATCGAGTTTTGGTAGATAGAGTGAGTGATTTTGATTTCAAAATTGAAAATACTATTCATTCTTATCTAAACCGTATTGTCAAGACGATTCAATGAGTATCTACAACATAGGGTTTGGAAGACAAATAATGGATTTAGAATACCATCACACCCTCCTATCTGCAGCTCTGGTGCATCATACGCATTCCGTTACTAACGCAATAGAAGATTTTACATAAAAATACGGAAAACTGGGTACGTCCCCGCTTCTTCTATAAGTATTGCACCTATACCGTTTGTGAGTAGATTAACCCTTTATTCCACAGATACTCATTTCTACACATTGCTTGTAGGAGCCTTTGGAAAACGTTGTGGCAAAAGGTGAAATTGCTCATGACGAGCAATTTCACCTTTTGTCACATTGTTTTCTATGCTATCAAAAGGTGTCATATACACATAAGAAATGGCTTCATCCTTGCTGTTATTTAGGGTCAATTAGAGATAGCATAGAAATGCCTTACGGGGTACAGGGTTAAAATATTAGTCTTTAGCAAGATTTCCTGGAGGAAAAAACCTGCTTGACGACATCTAGTTCGAAGCTCCTTTAAAATACAAAGTGTAAGTTTTCTTTTCTATTCTTTTTTTTATTTTAACGTTACGATGACAAAATTAGGATTTTATCAAGAAAATCATTTCGTGTCACCGCACGTTCAGTTTCAATAAATATTATCAGATTTTAGCGATGACGGATAATTCTGCCAAAGGCAATGAAAGCAATAATGAGAAAATATAACACGTGGTTTCGTGTAAAGCGCGGGGGTAAATAGGGGCTTAAGCCATTCCCAAACAAGCCCTGGTCTTTACGTGTCTGCAGTAAAAGTCTTTTGAAAACACTATGGGAAAAGGAGAAATTGCTCATAACGAGCAATTTCTCCTTTTCCCACAGTGTTTTCTACCCTTTATGAGAAATTTCTTCCATTTTTTTCCAAATCTAAAATTGTCGTCTGCAAACTCTTTCAGTTTGGAAGAGTCCAAAATTTGTCGTTTGGGAAAGGGTTAATATACATGTCCGTGACGCTTTGTACTACGCAATCTATCACATAACTAATTATCTATACAAAAGTCGTTATCTGCGCATGTCGTATTCTTCGAAGATTCGACCGGTCTGCTATGACGTATCACTCCCCCCACTTTTGGGAGGGGATTGTAGTATTGCGCGCTATAAAGTAGAAACGGTGAAAATGGATTTATCAATATGTTTGAGGAGAAATCAAGCCCGTTTTAGCTCCAGATTTCTCTAAACTGCTGATCATATGAGGCGATTCTAATGAGTATCCACAACATAAGGTTTGGAAAAGAAATAATGGATTTAGAGTATCATCCTATTCACATCTTCTTAACTGGAACTCTGTGTGTAGCCTGATCTTTATATATGGCGTCCGCAAAACCTACTGTTTTCGTTCGATCTATGATGCTGAAAAGGTTATTACAGACAATTTCTAGAATTCCAACAATATTCTGGTATTCCCCCCCCCCCACACACACACACACACACCTGCCTCCCCCGCGAAGAAGGCGGCCCTGTTATTAGAATTACTCTTTGACTTTGTTGTTCTTATTCCATTCTCAATATCTATAAACAAAAAACAATTTCCGAAATTCCAGCACTGTTTTGGTAACCCCCGATGTTGTTGAGAATCCATGATACACATTGATTCTGAATTTTTTACGAGACACGAGGCGATGCCACACGCATGATTTATGTGAAATGAGAAGTTTTCTCGAGTCTGTTAAAGTCGTTAACACTTCCTGCTGATAAACGAAGCTTTAAAACACAATTTTTCGGACAGTGTAGATCTAAGATCAGACTGCACAGAACGTGCAGTCTGATCTTAGATCTACACTGTCGGGAATTTCATTGAAAAAAGTCCGGATAAAGCAGCATTTTAGACTAGAGATTTTGAGCTCGTTTTGTCTGAAAGAAAAGGACTGTTTCATTTATTTAGCGCTCTGTGTAAGGGGTCATTACCTTTATATCCGGCTTTTGAATCCATCCGAACTGATTACATCTAAAGAACATTGCAGATCCGATTGTCTCAATGAATCGAGTATAGGTACGGATGAAACTTTGTGTCAAAAGGAGGAAACTCCCAATTTGAGAGATTTCTCCATTTGCAGCAATCTTTTCGAAGGCCTAAAAACTATATTTTATATCAATATACTACTCGCTGACTACAAAGATAAGGGGTAAGAAAAAACAACATAGGCCACTCTATACGGTACAAGCCCCATTAAATCTACCCACGCTGTACATAATACAGTCCAGGTTTTTACCGTTGTCTGCGCATGTCATATTCATCGAAGATTCGACCCGTCTTTTATGACATATCACTCTCCCCGATATTGGGGAAATTGTAGTAAGACGCCCAATAAAGTAGCGATGTAGAAAATGGCTTTTATCAATACGTTTGAGGAGAAATCAGGCCTGTTTTAGTTCCAGATTTCTCTAAACTGCTGATCATAGCTGAATGAATCGCAACAGGTAACGTTTTATTGGGTATACGTTTATTTTAGATTGAAATTCAAAGTAACAGTCGTCGAGTAGAAAAGTAGTCCGGTTCTGTACCCAGAATGCCCAAATTAGATAGATGTGTATTTGTAGAATACCAGCTTGTGGTTTTTGAGATAAAAAATGACTCTGGGTGTAGCATCTTTATAAGAATGTTTGTGCTTTTGGTAGCCTACATGTAGGTCCAGTTTCACAATAAAAAATGTTAAAGCCCCAATAGCGCTCATATAGAGGTATTTTTGTGCGTGAAAATAGTCGGAATAAAGACACGAATCTGCTAATTATACTCTAATTTTGTCAACAAGGGGATAGAAGCGTTCATTGCAACATCGGCTCCTGCTACAGAACCATTTGCATTTTTTCATTATCAACTCTCCCAACTCCAAAAAGACGTTGCTACATCTATTCGGAATGATTCTGATGTCCTATATTTGGGCATCACGTGATTGATAATGATGACGTATATCCACAGACGCTATGTGCTTCCTCTACATGAAAGCTACTGCGAAACCTAGGTAAGATTTTAATTTTCTTGAGATTAGGACTGCGTTCCTTGTATGTTGATTGGTAAATCGGAGTTGCGCTTTCATCATTCTGATCAGGACATGAATAAACACCGTTTTTTCTCTTGTCAGAGCTGTACTGGTAGAAACTTCGCGTCTCGGCCCATAAAACTTTCGGTCCATTACTATTTCGTCCGATAAGACATTCGGCGTTTATACATACAAAGTCGAATGTGTAGGGTACACAGGGTTGTAATATGGACCAGGGAAACCTAGTTAAACACATTGTGGTTGTTTTGTAGTGAAGATCGGACTTTATATTAGGTGCATTCGGATCTTGGTCGTAGGTAGTGAATGAGTTTAGAAGTTTGTTTTGTGAAAAAATAATTGATGAATTTTGATCCGAGTTTAACATCAGGTGGTAGACGTTTTATATTAAATGTCAGAATTCTTACCAGGTATATTCTGGTCTTGACTAACGTTACAATGTCAAACCAGCATATTTTAAGTCTCAACTTTCAAGAGTTTGGTTTAACTCATTACCAAATGACAATATTTAAAGCTTACAAGTCCAAATCGAAAGCGTTTGCAAACGACAAAATCGAAGTGACTGAAAATTTGAAAATTGTTTTGTGAAGGGTAGAAAACATCGTGGGAAAATGAGAAAATGCTGGTTACAACATTTTCTCCTTTTCTCACAATGTTTTCTAAAGGCTTCTTGCTCAGGGGCGTCAAAAGTAGGGATTGTGCGGTAATGGGTTAACTTGCAGTTTACAGATATCTTTTCAGTCAGTTTTTAAGAAAAAATTGGTGTTATTTCATCAATTAAGTCATTGCATACAGATGAACCCTACAGATGCAAGACAGTTGAAGACCATCAGCAGTACATGTAGTACACTTTACTCAAATAGATCTAAAGCATTGTGATTGAGAATCATGTTTTTCATGTCTTTTTTACTGATCACTTTCCTTTCTAATCTAACAACAATGTATCTTTTTAGGCAGGCAGAGAGACCAAGATGTTTTTAAACTGATGATTAGATACCCCAGTCTGGTGTTATATCTCATCTGAAAGGATTCCTTTTTTTACAGATTTCAACAACATGTCAACAGGTATTTCAATGATACTTATGTCTGGATCTAAAATACATTAATGTTAGAACTTGTGTCTTTTGTATTCAGAGCTTAAATACTTGACCAGACAAAGGTTCAGCTTTGTACATCCATACCATAGACTGCATTTGCACTAATTAATTTTTGGAAAGAATCAAGTTTTGGAAAGAAGCAATTGTATGTAACAAGCAAATATTCCTTTCTTTATTTATGACTCAAAGCCTTATTAGGCAGGAAGTCCGATTTTGGACAACAAATGGGATTAATGGCTCAATGGCCAATCCCGGACGAGCCCCCATCTTACGAACAAAGAAACAAATGAATAAATGCATGGCAGACATAAGGGACCGAGCGGGATTCGAACCCCGGAACTCCCGGACTCAAGGCCAATACCTTAACCACGGAGCCAAAGAGATATCTCCCTGACGCAGAAGCCAGGTATTGTATTTAAATCGGGAGAATGCCATGCAGGAAGGTGTGGTCTCTCGTAACATTATGGATCCATAAAACCCAATTTGTATGACAGTGGACTTGAACTGATGGTAGAATGGTACTTTGACATGCAGAAAATTTGTAAAGTGCAAAAAGAGTCATCCCATGTCAGCCTACACACACTTTTGACAGAGCATGGCTCCTATATTACAGTACAGTATTTAGCAAGAAACTTATAACCTTGTCATTTCAGTGTCTCATTTTGGACAAAGCCGGTCCAGTAAAGCCAGGTTACAAGGACATGAATGAACTGCGTTTGATGGGCCATCAACATTGGAGCTCGTGATTGGCACAAAGTTGGGAAATGGTAGTGTGATAACAAAATTAGAATTAAAAAGAGACTGGAAAATGAAAAAAAAGAGACTTTTTGAAAAAATTGTAATTTAGTTACGGTGAACAATGTAGGTACATGTAGCTTTAAATGTCAGATAACCATTTTAAAGGCAAACAGTATCAATATAGTATACTGAAAAGAAAATCTTATTATTCACTCTTTATCATAAGACAAAAATGCAGACTTGTTAAAATTTAAAGCATTTGCAGTTGATTTTTAACCCTTTACCACACAATCTGGAGTATTCATGACCCCGAGAAAGGACCCTTTTGAAAATATTGTAGGAAAAGGAGAAAATGCTGGTAATCAGCATTTTTTCCTTTCCCACAATGTTTTCTACCCTTCCCAAGACAAATTTTAAATTTTCAGTCACTTTTATTTTGTTATCTTCAAATATTTTTAATTGGGTCCAGTCTAAAATGTTTTCCTTTGGTAAAGAGTTAACTCTTTACCACACAATCCCTACTTTTGACGACCCTAAGAAAGAAAGCCTTTGAAAACACTGTGGGAAAAGGAGAAAATGCTTACCATACAATCCCTACTTTTGATGACCCTCAGAAAGAAAGCCTTTGAAAACATTGTGAGAAAAGGAGAAAATGCTGGTACCCAGCATTTTTTTTCTTTTCCCACAATGTTTTCTACCCTTTCCAAATCAATTTACAATTTTCGATTCATATTTATTTTACCACATAATCCCTCCTTTTGACGACCCTAAGAAAGAAAGCCTTTGAAAACATTGTGGGAATAGGAGAAAATGCTGGTACCCAGCATTTTCTTCTTTCCCACAATGTTTCCTACCCTTTCCAAATCAATTTACAATTTTCGATTCACATTTATTTTGTCGTCTGCTTTCAATTTGGGCAAGTCCAAAATTTAGTCGTTTGGTAAAGAGTTAACCCATTACCAGACAATCCCTACTTTTGACGCCCCTGAGAAAGAAGCCTTTAGAAAACATTGTGCGAAAAGGAGAAAATGCTGGTAACCAGCATTTTCTCCTTTTCCCACAATGTTTTCTACCCTTCACAAAACAAATTTCAAATTTTCAGTCACTTTTATTTTGTCGTCTGCAAATGCTCTCAATTTGGACAAGTCTAAATTTTTGTCGTTTGGTAATGGGTTAAACAAGAATCAAAGGATGAAATTTGTTTTTGAAGGTAAATTAATCTGTTCTAAGACATGTATTCTTTATCAGTTTTTTTTTTGGGGGGGGGTTTAATAATACTATTTGAGTTACTAGTATATCACACTGCCCATTGCAACTAACCCAACTGTCAGAGCTTTTTTGATCCGTGTTCCATACACACCATACACATTATTGCTAAGCCAAATAAGTTCAGACCATGTTTGGGAAGGGAGAAAAATGAATTTTGTTTCAGTGGCTATCATCAATCTGTAGAGAGAATTTGTATGGTTTATTGGCATGCTTTATGGTATTCAATAGCTTGAATCAGTTTGAAAAAGCATTAAGGTCTAAAGTATACAGGAGATCACTCGTTTATCCCAAGCTAGACGAATTTTTGTCCAAGGATTGATGATAGTCATTGTGACAGGATTCATTTCTCTCTCACTGCTGACAATTTTTCAACAATGAGCAGCCAGTGGCTTGGAAAGAATATTGGTAAAAGTACTGGTAAAAGGAACTCCAGGAAAGCATGGATAGGTGCATTGGCCACAGTGATGATTAATTGATTTTATGGTTGGTGTTTTAAGCTGCTTTCACCATTTTCAACAGTCATATCACAGCAAAAGCCCACATATTCATATTTTTCTGGATTTTACCAGTACTAGGCTCTGAAGTGTGACTGTGTCGTGCCAAATGACACTCACGAAAAACAAAATAACTGAAAAAATGGTGTTACAATACCATACAATCCAATCATTAAGTAGCTCGTACCATAATATCAACATTGAACGCTTTACAGGCTACAAAATTTCAACTTTCCAAAACAAATTTCCATACTAAACATGTACTATTTTTCATCTGTAAATACTTTCAAGTCTAAAATTTTGTTGCATGTAAAGAGTTTATAAATCATAATACAGAAATAGATTGAATAACAGATGACAGGTTTTGGATTTGTGTACGAAATGACAGAAAGCATACAGGGAAGAGAAAAAAATGCTAGTTATCAACATTTTCTACTCCTCCCACAAAGCTTCTAGAGCTTTCTTCTTCAGGGTCGTTGAAATACAGGATTGGTATCTACAGGGCTATAAAAAGCTTGAAAATGTTTATTAAAACAACTGCAGTTTGCTCAAACATGCTTTTTATTGGTCTTGAACTTTTTGTAAGATATGTTTTTGTTGCTAAATTCTAGAACTTTAAACTGGGTGTAGAGTTAGATATACATGAATAATTGTCACTTTTGTATCACACATAGTCATGCAAATATCATGTCTTATATCATTGTTCAGCCTTGTTGTCTATGGACTTTGGACTTTCCATCATTAAGCACCTAAGGTAGAAAGAGAAAGAAAAACAAGTAAATATATTCAATTGATTTGTGGTGCAATGCAATAACTCTATTTTCAACAGTATTTCAAATGTATAGGAGGAGCAGAACACTTACTCAAGTTTACTTGGTCAGTTACAGATATTTTTGGCAAAAGAGTTAGAGGAGGTTACATATTCATTGAAACTACATGTACCTCTTTAGCTCCAGCTACAGTTTATATTTAGAACAATATTTAAAACATCAAATTAACCAAAAGGCTATGGCGGATGTACATGCACCATCACATCCTCCGTTTTTTTCAATTTACTGCCAATGTATATTAAGTGTCATTGGAAAAGGAATCGACCCTCTGTAACTCTTGAACATAATTTGGATTTTGTTCATGGGGGAGGGTGGAAAAACCTGAAAATTTTAAAGACTTTGCAAAGGATACTAGTAAACGAAACAGATGTAAAAGAAACATCATTTTAACCCTTTTGAAAACAATATAAGTTTTAACAACCTGGAGAAAGACCCTCTATGCAAACATTGCGGGATAAACACAAAATGTTGGTCAAATGCAGCCTGTGGGAAAAGGAGAAAATGTTGGTAGCCAGCATTTTCGTCTTATTCCTTTCTACCCTTTTAAAGAGACTTTTATTATCTCAGTTACTTTTTCATCAGCAAAAAATTTCAATTTAGAAAAGACTTGACCCTTTCCCAAACAAGCCCTTATTTTTACATGTCTGCATTAAAAGTCTTTTGAAAACACTGGGAATTCTGGAAAGGAGAAATTACCCGTAACAAGCAATTTCTCCTTTTCCCAGTGTTTTGTACCCTTTTTGAGAATTTTCTGCCATTTTCTCCAAATCTAGAATTTCGTCTGCAAACTCTTTTGGTTTGGAAGAGTCCAGACTCTGTCGTTTGGGAAAGAGTTAATTGTTGTTCTCCAGTAAATATTTGATTTTTGTTTGTCGGAGCATTTTGTACCACTTGAAACATTATTAGTTGTACGGTCAGAGCATGTTTCCAAGTTCCCTACCACCTGACCGCAAAACAAATTTATTAGACTGCAAAGTTTTATCATTCTGACGTTTGTTAACTCTTTACCACATAAGCAAAATAATAGACTTGTCCAAATTGAAAGCAATTGCAGACGACAATTGAAACATGGTTCAAATGATGAAATTTGTCATTAATAGAGTAGAAAATGTGGGAAAAGGTAAAAATGCTGGTTACCAGAAATTTTCTCCTTTTTCCACAATGTTATCAAAAAGCTGTAAAAGTTCGGAATTGATAACATTTGCAGATGAAAAATTAGACATAGCTGAAATGATATGATTTTTTTTCTGAAAGAGATGTTAATGTTTTGAAAAAGGGAAAAGAAATATTGGTTACCAGCAATTCTTCCATTTCCAAAAATGCCTTGAAATCATTTTCAATATTAGAATTACTAAATAATTCTTAACATGGAAAACTTTGATGTTTGGGTTAAGAGCTGACAACAGGCAACACCCTTTAATATGGCTGTATGTATGAATGTATTTTATTTTTTGTCTACAAATTCTTATTGTGATTATATAATGTATTTAAAATTATAAACTAATATTTACACCTTATTGCCTTGCTTATTGCATGAAACATATCTGTCCTTGTATGAACCGTCATCTAAAGTGGCCAGTTATATATTGTAACAAGCATACGGAAGGCCAAATATTCCTATGCTACATATTCTTCAGCAACATCACAGAATGTCTTTGGAAATTTCATTGTTCTGCTGTATACCCTAAAAAATAAAAAAAAAAAAAAATCATATTCTCTTTTTCATTTCATCTCAATCTGAAAATCTGGGGAAGAAAAAAAGGGATTTTTGAAATGGGTGTTTTTATACTCCACTTCATTCCATTTGACGACAGAATAACCTCCAGCATAATATCCAGCATGATTATGATTGGACTGTTGGATTGTTGGTGCATCTCCAACCCTTTACTGATTTACTTCACATGTTATTTGTACTAGTAAGGAGTTAGGGTATGTCATAGTGCCCCAATGGCAGCAAAAGTACACGAAGTAGGTCTTAAAATGCATGTAAATTTGAATAATAACAGAAGTATGGAAATTATGGAAGGTGACAATATGTTATTTTGCAGCCCGTGCAAGTGTTAGTTAATGGCAGAAAATGTAGTTTAAAAGTAGGTCAAAAGTTGCCATGTCCCTCTGTCCTTTGATTTCTTTTACCTGATTTCAAAAATCTTTTTTTTTTGCCATCAAATTACACTTGCATTGATCATAAAACAACATATTGTCATCTTCACAATACTTTCCATACATTATTTAACCCTTTCCCAAAAAAGCCCAGGTTTTTACAGTCTGCAGTAAAAAGTCTTTTAAAAAAAACTATGGGAAAAGGAGAAATTGCTCGTAACGAGCAATTTCTCCTTTCCACAGTGTTTTCTACCCTTTTTGAGAACTTTCTGCCATTTTCTCAAAATCTAAAATTGTCGTCTGTAAACTCTTTCAGTTTGGAAGAGTCCAAAATTTGTCGTTTGGGATAGGGTTAAAGTCAAAACTGGCTTTGTTCAACCCATTAACACACAATCCCTACTTTTGACAACCCTGAGACAGAAGCCGTTAGAAAACATTGTGGGAAAAGGAGAAAATGCTGTTAACCAGCATTTTCTCCTTTTCCCACAATGTTTTCTACCCTATCAAGGACAATTTTCATAATCTGAGCTACCTTTAATTAACAATGTAATGCAGCATCTTTCACTAATATAGACCACACTTTTGTAAATGAAGCCAGGCTTGAATGAATTAGTGATGCATTTGTGTAACTGTCAACATGATATCAGTCATACCAATTTGATAAACTATAATATTCTTAATTTCTGGAGTTTTTACTTTTACCAATATCTGAAGTAACATGCACATGGACATCCCAACAAAACCCAGAGAGAACTGAACCGTAGTCATGGATTACTTGTATTATGCATTAAATTAACCACTGAGTCATGAAGTAATCCTGAAGCCCTTTATAGCTGTTCAGCTGAATAAAAATCAGGACATTACTAATGTCACAAATGGTATAGAAGGACTGTATAGCCCTAGGTGACAATACCAAATTCTGCTCCATTTTTAACCCAGTCTATAATGATTGGTTCATTCAAGATCAAGATGAGACTGCAAAATCTTCTTCCAGTATACCAGTAATCTTATATCTACAATGATTCTCTGGGCAGATGGCCTGTGAGTCTGGGTAGAGGTGAACCACTGAAACAGTAATACATGCATTCAATTTTCACTAACCAGTGATGTAAATAAGAATATGGCTGTTGAAATAAAATCTGTTTTACCTAATTAAGTTACCTGAAAGCAGATGGCCAAATTCTGTGTCTACTGGAATGGAATGATGAAAGAGTCAGAAACCAAGGCTAATCTGCATCTTCATAGTATGATTCTGTTTGTGTATCACCATGTCGGAGGATCCATTCGCATTGGCCAGAGAAGCGCAAAATAGTTCCTTCTGTACTCTGAAATATCATTTACAAAACAAGTGAGAGCTCCAAATATTGTTTAAATATTTTATAAAGGTTAAACCCTTTGGTTACATGAAAATGACTGGGTATATGGAAGTGACCTACACATCAGTTTTTAGGGGTGTTTCTTAAGAGTTCTTCCACATAAGAAGATGTATAGACTTTACATTTCATTAAAATTAGATACATGTAGGTCTACAACCTCCAACACAATCAAATAGTGGCTGTATCTCTGGATCAGATGAAAAAAAAATCATAAGGGCTATACTGCATGTACCACATGTAATAAGGAGTCCTTCAGTAGTCCCACCTAACGTCATGTGTACAAATCGTTATGAAAATTACATACATGCATTAGTTCTGCAAGGACAATAGTTGAAAATTGTCCAAGAAGAGCCCTTACCAAATCTGAGAGTAATTATGGACAGACCAGCAACCTGATTCTAATCTTTCCCCTTATCATTATCATGGGTATGCCTAATGACTTAGTAATATACAGTGCTAAAAACTTGGAAGTGTTTCTTTTCCATCAAACCAAGAGACGGTAGCTTAGTCAGTAGCATGCAGCACTTGAGAAAGAGCGGGTCATGGGTTCAACCCCAAGCTCGGAAAATTCCTTTCAGTGGATTGATGATAGTCCCTTGTGACAGGATTCATTCTTCTCCCACCTCTGACTATAGTCTCGACAATGGCTATATGGGATAACAGCCAGTGGCCTGGAAAGGAAATTGTGCAGACAACTTGTAAAAGAGACTCCAGGAAAGCATGGACAGGTGCACTGGCTGCCACAATATAACTGAAATAATGTTGGAAAAGGTGTTAAATACCATACAATCAATCAATCTTTTCCCTCAATTTTCATCTAAAAAATTTTGCATTGGTATGTAGCCCATAGCTTGCAAGAAGTAATGTATGCAATAAGAATATAATCCTGCTCAAAATTTTCCAAAGCCATTTCTCAGTGGCGTTAGAACTAGGGATTAGACTAGATTTAGATCTATAATTAACCCATTACCACTCAATCCCTATTTTTTACGCCCCTGGAAAAGAACCCTTATAAAAAAATTGCGGAAAAGGTGAAAATGCAGGTAACCAGCATTTTCTCCTTCTCCCACAATGTTTTCTATCTAATCAATTGAGCCACACTGAAATTGTTGTCTGCAAATGCTTTCAATTTGGACAGAGCTCAAGTTTTGTCGTCTGGTAAAGAGTTCAACCGTCAATAAACATGTTTTGAGTATAACCGCACCCTCTGAACTCAGGTTTAAGCATTAGGTTACTATCCATGCATTAGAATCAATCGAAACTGGGTCAACGAGGCTGGAATATCTGAGGATCAGACATAATTATGCACATTTAATCTTTGCAATACCTGCGCAGTAAATGGGTCAATCGAGTGCTGAATTATGCGTAAAAATGATCATTTTTATCAAACCATCCCATATTCATGGATCGAAAAGTTCTTCAATAGTAGATGGAGGTGACTTACCGATCGTGAACGGGTTTCCGTGCGAACTGAAATCCGCATCTGTTTTCTGGCTTTTCGCCCATTCTGTTTATTTGCATGGGGTTTTTAGTCGAAAGCAATTTCTAAAATAGACGCCCGTTTGTTCTGTTGTATCGCTCTTCGCAAGACTTCAGCGAATTCGGTTAATAAACTTGCTCTCCTGTCGAATTTGAACCTTCACGGTCCTCCATTTTGTATTTTCGTTTACCTTAGTTTCAGGCTGTCACGTGATCAACACGTCATGGTCATCGATGTAAACAAAAATTTAGTCGGCTTGGTTGGAAATGTACTAGATTTAAATTTAATTCTTCTGTCAGCGAATGGAACTTTGACCAATCGCACATTTAAAGAGTGTCATCCTCATATTAATTTACATACTTTTATATGGTGTGATATGAATTTACTGCTTTTGAACGTCTCCCACTGTTTACATTTGGACGCTATTGTTACTTTAAGTTGTCGTCTGCAAATAATTACGAATATACGACTTAACCCATTACCAAACGACAATATTTTAGACTAGTCCAAATTGAAAGCATTTGCAGACGACAAAATTAAAATGACTGAAAATTTGAAATTTGTTTTATGAAGGGTAGAAAACATTGTGGGAAAAGGAGAAAATGCTGGTTACCAGCATTTTCTCCTTATCCCACAATGTTTTCCAAAGGCATCTTTCTCAGGGGCGTCAAAAGTAGGGATTGAGTGGTAATGGGTTAAAAAGTTGATCGTTTTGCAAAGAGTTAACTCTTTACCCACCGAGAAAATTTTAGACTGGTCCAAACTTAAAGCATTTGCAGACGAAAAAAATAGTGACTGAAAAATTGAAATATGGTTTTTGAAGAGTAAAAACAATTGTGGGAAAAGGTGAAAATGCTGGTTACAGTTTATTTCTCAGGGTCGTTAAAAGTTGGAATTGTTTGGTAAAGAGTTAAATGATTTAAAAGGGATAAATGTCGTTTATTGTCCATGTTTTACAAGGAACGGACAAATTACTTTCAATGATGTAAAAAGCTTAGAATAAATTATAGTCATAAAAAAACAAACAAGCAAAATACATTAACTCATTACCAAAAGACAAACTTTAGGTTTTTCCAAATTGAAAGCATTTGCAGACGACAAATTAAACATGACTAATAAATTAGAATTTGTTTTGGGAAGGGAAGAAAATATTGCAGGAAAAGGAAAAAATGCTGGTTACCAGTATTTTCTCCTTTTTCCACAATGTTTTTAAAAACCTTTTTTCTCAGAGTCGTCAAAAGTCTGGATCTTGTAGTAAAGGGTTAAATGTTGTTTATTGTCCATATTTTACAAGAAACAGACAAATTACCTTTAATGATGATAAAAACAGAGAATAATTTACAGTCATTAAAAAAAAAACAAGCAAAATACATTAAGGTCCCAATAGCGACCGAAGTAAAGAAAGCAGGGTTTAAAATGCATTTCAATTTAAACTATTCCATCTAAAAGCATGAAATTATTGTTCAGGCGACTCTCTGCTCCAATGCGGTTGGCACAGGCGTTAGTTGCTTTAAAAGAAAAATTGAAACCAGGTAAAAGTAAAAGAAAGAAAGAATGAACTGGCAAGTTTTGACTTAGTTTAAAGATTCCATTTACTACCAGCCACGGACACTTGGACCTATCATCAATGTCAGATTATCATCTTATCAAAAATTTAAATACTTTTTAACTCTTTACCAAACGACAAATTTATAGAGTGGTCCAAATTGAAAGCATTTGCAGACGACAAAATAAACGTGACTGAAAGATCGAAATTTGATCTTGAAAGGGTAGAAAACATTGCGGGAAAAGGAGAAAATGCTGGTTACCAGCATTTTCTCCTTTTCCCACTATGTTTTCAAAAGGTTTCTGTCACAGGGTGGTTAAAAGTCGTCATCGCGGGGTAAAGAGTTTAATGCTTTGATTTCAATCTATATGCATAACACACTCTTTGTTCAATTTTGGCCGTTATTGGGACTTTAAACTGTCATATTGCTCTTTCAAAGAATATTTTTCAAGTCTACTGCTAATACTTTGAGTCGGGTCGTTACTTGTAAATGAATATACACTGCATCTTTGCACTCGCTTGCCAACATTTAATTAGTCCTTGATTATATTCGACCCTTTTTTTGTTAACGAAATGAAACTTTCAAATTGATAGTAAAAGCACAACTGTTCCTATTTTAAAGGTATTTTCTGGAGGAAAATAATGTCCTTATCGGACAGTGTAGATCAAGATCAGACTGCACGAAACGTGCAGTCTGATCTTGATCTACACTGTCAGCAAATGGTTAATAATCTCGCTAAGTAGCATAAATGTTAAACCTTTATATGACAACAAAATATTTTTTTGCCATTGGTTCAAATTAAAAGAATTTGTAAACAAGAAATTAAAAGTGTGTTTAAAAAATGATTGGATATGGAATTGACGGGATCGAAAACACCGTGCGAAAAGGAGAAAACACCTTTCTACAATCTCGGCATTGCATGGTAAAAGGTTAAAATGTTTCAAGAAACCTGTCAGCTTCTCGGTTAGGAGAAAAATACCCTTCTGTGATCTCGGCATTGCATGGTAAAGGGTTGAGATGTTTTCAGAAATCCGTCAGCTTCTCGGTTAATGTAGCTAGAAATGCTTTGAAACTATAGAAGCTATTTAACCCTTTGCCAAACAATTCCTGGTTTTTACGGGTCTGGAATAGTAGCCTTTTGAAAACCTTGTGGGAAAAGGAGAAAATGCTGGTAAACAGCATTTTCTCCTTTTCTCTCAATGTTTTCTATCCAATCATATAGAAAAATCATCTTTTTAGCAACTGTTAATTTGTCATCTGCAAAATGCTTTCAATTTGGTCTGGTCCAAAATTTGACGTTTGGGAAAGGGTTAACCCTTTGCCAAACAACAAAATTTTAGTTTATGTCCGTCTTAAAATGGAGTTAAACTTCAATACAAACCAAACTAAATGTTAACATTCGTTTAAACCCATTGCCACTCAATCCCTACTTTTGACGCCCCTGGAAAAGAAGCTTTTTGAAAACATTGTGGGAAAAGGAGAAAATGCTGGTAACCAGCATTTTCTCCTTTTCCTACAATGTTTTCTACCTGATCACTTAATAATTGCACTACTTGAGCCACATTGAAATTGTCGTCTGCAAATGCTTTCAATTTGGACAGAGCTAAAATTTTGTCGTCTGGTAAAGGGTTAACACCATACAAAAGAGCAAAGTTTTATAATCAGTCTGCATATAATAAATACTGCACGAACTGTGCAGGCTAATCTGAAACAAAAGTTTTTGCACTTGTATAAAGTTTTTGCGCTTGTCTCAAGCCCACTTTTTTCATTCAGCATGGCTGGCTCATTCTTGGTTCCGTGTTTCATTTAAATAATGAACGACAACTGTATTTGAATAAGTAATGAAATTCATCCCCAAGATCATTTATTTTTTTTTTCCATAAAGGGCACATTTTCTCATATCAAAATAAATACCAGGCGCCAATTATTCTAATTGCATCAGAGCGAAAGTGCACATGGTTGCTGATGACAAATGAAACGAGTTCCGAATGAAGAAAACGATTTATGCAAGCACAGAAAATATTGTGGGAAAAAGAGAAAATGCTACCAGCATTTTCTCCTTTATCCCCTACAATATTTTCAAAATTTATTCTTCCTAAAAGGCGTTGAAACTTTAGATTGCCTTGTAAAGAATAAAGTAATCTATAGATTATACTCTCACTCGCGAAAAAAGGGATAGAAAACATTGTGGGAAAAAGAGAAAATGCTACCAGCATTTTCTCCTTTTTTCCCACTACGTTTGTCAAAAAACATTTTTACTCAGGATCTTTGAAACTTTACATTGGTTTGTGACGGATAAAATAAATATATTCTCACTCGTAAAAAAGGTGGAAAACATTGTGGGGAAAGGAGAAAATGCTACCAGCATTTTCTCCTTTTCCCCACAATATCATGTTTCAAAAACATGCTTCCATCAGGGTCATTAAGATTTTAGATTGTCTTGTAAAAGATAAAATACACCATAAAATATATTTTCACTCGCAAAAGAGGGGAAATCCAAGTTACATAATTTATCATGCTCAAAATACAAAATCTGGCATTTTATATAAAAAAAAAATATTACGGATTCTGTACGAGATTAACTCATTACCAAACGACAATACTTTAGACTGGTCCAAATCGAAAGCATTAGCAGACGACAAAATAAAAGTGACTGAAAATTTGAAATTTGTTTTGTGAAGGGTAGAAAACATTGTTGGAAAGGGAGAAAATGCTGGTTACCAGCATTTTCTCCTTTTCCCACAATGTTTTCTAAATGCTTCTTTCTCAGGGGCGTCAAAAGTAGGGATTGTGTGGTAATGGGTTAAGTCATAAAAATACACAATGTCATAACAGTTGTTATTCAATCCACCCTTTTGTTCTATAACGAGAATTACTGCTCCTAGTATTTTGCTTACAGTATAGATATCGATCAGTACGCAAAGAACGTGTAGTCTGATCTTTGATTCAAACTGCCCGATGCAGCGATAATATTTTTGAGAAATGTCTTTAACTCATTACCAAACAACAAAGTTTGGATTTGTCCAAATTGAAAGCAATAGCAGACGACAAATTAAAGGTGGAAAAAAAACGAATCAATTTTTCTTTGATAGAGAAAACGTTGTGAAAAAAGGAGAATATGGTCGTTAATAGCATTTTCTCCTTTCCTGACAATGTTTTCAAAAAAGCTTCTACCTTAAGGTCTTTGAAAGTCGGGACAGTGAAGTAAAGAATTAAACCGTTTTATTTTTTTTTAATTAATTTAAGGCTGAAATTTTCTATTAAACAAGACCAAAGAAAGGTTAATATTTTGAGCTATACTCAGTGAAAAGGGGGCTTAATGCATCTGCGGAAAGTTTCGACCCAGGTTCAGCCTGTGCGGACTGGGTCGAAACTTTTCGCTATTTGTCAATTTTCTGTATGTCAGAGGACGAGTCTACCTAACGATTCCTTTGATTTCTAGGCAAAATGGATTTTTCCGTAGCTACACTCATGCTATTAAATTCCTTTGGTATCCTGAATCACGGAGACGCATTAAGCCTCCTTTTGTAAGAGCACGGCTCATCTTGTTCTTGTTTTATAACTAATGATTTATTCTACACCCCCAAAAAAACGTCATTCATTTTATTTCTCTGTATTATCACCATTTCCCCCATGAACTTGAAAAAAGGGGTTTTAATGCATCCCCGTGATAAATATGGGCCCATAAAATTAATTTTGTCTAACTACCATCTGAGTCATGAGATAGACTGGTCCTTTGACATCAAGAAAATTGACCAATAGCAAAAAGTTTCGACGCAGGTCAGCCTGCGCGGACTGCGCAGGCTGACCTGTGTCGAGACTTTTTGCAGATGCATTAAGCCCCTTTTTCAAAGAGCATGTCCCTCTGATGTTTCCACTTTATTTTAACTATTGTTATCAAAATTTCAAAGGTATGGGATAAGATGAATATTTTTGGAGGATAAAAAAGTAATATCTTAAAAATTCTTAATATAAGTCCAAAGTTACGGGTTCTCGCTAAAATTGCATCATCTCTCTGTATTTCATTTTTCTTTTACTCAATTCTACATCTAAACTGTGGGTTGTAGGTTCTCGCTGGGAATAAGTAACCAAATTTAAATCGGAAAAAAAGGTCTGTTTGCTAATAAGGTAGTGGACCCCGTAATACTTCTAGTGCAGCATAGCATAAAATTTCTTGACATTTGATAGAGACAGATTTATATAGATATAATACTTTTTCACATTTTTAACTGACCAGAAATTCCTTTGATGTCTATATTGAAATCATTTGTCAATACTTTTATCGGTTTCCAGAAAAGACAGGTAATTATCATGTCATTTGTAATGAGAATATAGTGGCTTTAGATTTATGAATGATAATTCTAGGAAGGACAAAAATGAAAAATTAGCTCGCTGAAAGCAGTACAATAATACTCATTTTTAATCTTAGCAGATTTTGTAGGATAATATTATAGTGGAAATAACTGTTTTCTATTACGGGTCCACCACGTTCAGTAAAACTTTTTTTTTTTTTCGTAAAACCAAGCCCCTGGTGATATATCTTTAAGTTCAGAAATTCTCCCGTTATCATCCCTGAATTTCTAGAATAAGACGTTTAACTCTTTATCAAACAAGCCTGTATTCTTATCGCTTTGAAGATAAATACTTTTGAAAACATTGTTGAAAAAGGAGAAAATGCTAGTAACCAGCTTTTTCTCGCTTTCCCACAAAGTTTTCTGCCAATTCTGTACTCCATCCACTTTGAAGATAGGGGCTTTTGAGAACATTGTTGAAAGGAGAAAATGCTGACAATCAGCAATTTCTAATTTTCCCACAAAGTTTTCCACCCATTCTATATTTTTACCACTTTGAAGATCAAAGTTTTTGAAAATATTGTTGAAAAAGGAGGAAATGTTAATAATCAGCATTTTCTCATTTTCCCACAATACTTTCTCTCCATTCTACCAAACATTTCTGTCTTTAACAAGCCTTGGAAAGAGTTTGTTAAAAAAACACTGTGGATAAGGGAGAAAATGCATCATTTTCTCAATGTTTTCTAATCTTTCACTGACAAACACCATTAAACACAATAATTTTGTCGTCTGCAAATCCATCAACACTTTATCACGCGTTCCCTGGTTTTAATGACGCTAATGAAGAAACCTTTTGAAAACATTGTGGAAAATGGAGAAAATGCTGGTTACCAGCATTTTCTCCTTTTTCCACAATGTTTTCTTCACTTCCTAAGAGAAGTATCAACATTTGATTCACATTTATTTGGTTGTCTGCAAACACTTTACTTCATGCGCTTTTTGAAAAAAATCAGAAAAAAGGAGAAATGGAGAACATGCTTGTAACCGCGTTTCTTTTCCCTTTTCCCACATTGTTTTCTTCACTTCCTAAGAGAAATACCAGTTTTTGATTTACATTTATTTTGTCATTTGGGTATACTTTCAATTTGGACAAAACTGTGATTTTTTCGTTAAGTGAAGAGTTAATAACAGACAGGTCTTGTTTTCTTTTTGTTGTTTAGTAATTGTTTCACTCTTTATCAAACAACAAAATTTTGGACTGGCCCAATTTAAAAGCATTAGCAGACGACAAAATTAAGTCGTTACTAAACGAACAAAATTTTACTCTGGTCCAAATTGAAAACATTAGCAGACGACAAAATTAAAGTGACTTAAAAATTGAAATTTGTCTTGGAAAGATGGGAAACATTGTTGGGAGAGGTAACCAGCATTTTCTCCTTTTCCTGCAATGTTTTCAAAAGGATTCGTTCATACAGTCGTGAAAACCAGGGATTGTTTGGTAAAACTAACTAATAACAGTTTCCCAAAAAATCTCTGGTTTTTTTAAAACCAAGGGATAGAAGCCATTTGAAAATATTGTGGGAAAAGGAGAAAATGCTGGTTACCAGCATTTTCTCCTTTTCCCACAATGTTTTCTACCCTGCCGGAAACAAATTTCAATTTTTTATTTAACGTTTATTTTGTTGTCTGCAAGTGCTTTCAATTTGGACCAGTCCAAAATTCTGTCGTTTGGTAAAGGATTAAAAAAAAAAGATAAGGAACTCAAAGCAGGCTTACCTTTAACTAATGGAATCAAAATACCCCACACCAGTGCTGACACCAAGTACTGAGTAATATCCATTCTTAAAATGCCAATTGTAAATTTTCTTACGCGTGCATTGACTTAATTCAACCTGAAAACTCGTAATATTTTTGTCCCCACAATGTCTACATACTTCTCCCAACTGAATTTGTCCTCACTTTGACACCGACAAATCACAAAATCCCGATTTGCTTTGTTTTAAAGGTGTTTCTCACACTACAAAACTGTCATAAAAGTTTGTTATGCTTCGTTACCCCAACAACTCGTAAAGATTCCCCTCTTAAATATGCAGATAAATTGTCACTAGAAAATTAGTCCGTAATTGCAGTTTTTCCACCAACATGAAATTGAGGTTTTCTCTTTAATCTTTCAACTCGAAACCGTTTTCTTTATCTTCCGCGCAAAAGAAAAAAAAAGACACACAGTCTACAGATCAAAATTAAGAGATAAACGGTCGTAAAAAGGAAACAAACGTGCGTAAATGTAAATTGTAAAACAAATATTGGTAAAGTAAATAGACAGTTAAATATATAGTTTTAGTTACAAGTTATCAAGTCCAGTAATCCTCACAATAAACCATCCACTAGTAACATCGTACTGTACAATGTACGAGAGCGGAGTTCGCTCTGTAGTGATTTACAACAATCTATTCACAGCGGTTATATATACACCGGTACAAAAACAACGGAGTTCATGTATCAACTGCGGTACAACAATATCGAATACTCGGCCTTCCCAATAACGTTAGCATCCTATCTCTAAACGCTCTCCTGCCGAATTCAAAATGATCAGTGGCATTATATGTGCCGTTATGTCCTCTCAGATTCAGCTATGCTATAGGAATCAGCTATGCTATAGCAAAAAGAGGTTTGATGTATTTCTTTGATGCATTGTACTAAGCAAGTCATCACATGAATAAATAGAGGATATTGGTTTGGTTTTTTTTTCGGTGAAAGATCGAAATTTATTTCATCAAGTTAACACATTCGGTAATATTTTCACGAGTGGTGCAGTCACGAGTGAAAATATTACCGATGTTGTTCACGAAATGAAATAAATTTCGATCTTTCACCGAAAAAAAAAAACCAAATGTTCTATTTATTTAATGCTTTTAACCCTTTCTGGGAGGAGCTTTATCAAATTCCACTGCAGTTCTTTTCAGTTATTCCCCGTGGCGTACCCTCACCGCATAGCAACGCATTACAATATTACGTCAAGCGCGAGAAATGTAAAGTAAATGACGTCATATTTCCATCTGGTTGTGAGTCACGCGCAATTTAACTAGAATATCAAAACCGGTATTTTCACTGGTCGTATCCGTGGAATATCGAAAAATATTTTCACTGCTATTTCTCGATATCCAACCGGAAACCATGGAATAAGAATCCATCAAACCCTTTCCCATTGACTGATTTCTCAAGTTCTTTGGACATCCAGAACATTGAACCAACGGATAAAAAGTTTCGAAGCAGGGTCCATATTCACCAACCATTCTTAACAACGTTCTTTGTCTTATTCTCCAGAACTTTCTACATTTGTAAGTAACACAACTTCTGATTGGCTAAACCGTCCGGTTTAGCCAATCAGAAGTTGTGTTACTTACAAATCTAGAAATCCTAGGAGAATAAGACTAAGAATATTCTCAAGAATGGTTGGTGAATACGGGTTCAGGTCAGCTTACGCGGACTGCGCAGGCTGACCTGCGTCGATATCTTTTGCAGATGCATTAACCCCTTTTGACGGAGTATGCCTCATATCAGCTCGGTGTTTAATGCTGTTTTCAACAACATTACAGTTATATCACGAGAGCCAAAACACAAATGTATATTTTTTAGTTTAAACATACTCATTTCACATCGATTGAGAAACAAGTTCTTACAACTTATACTAATCTCTCTCGATTCTGCTTCCTGCGAACTACACCGGTACTTGTGCCGAATGTGTAGGGTAATGAAAATCCAGAAGTTGAAACCTGCTGAAGAGTATCGAACTCGGGACCCCTAGAATAGTTACGATGCCGACGCTCTACCTCACAACCACGGACACCACCATTTATGTACTTATATGTGCGTAATTACCAACCATTCTAAATTTCATTCGAAACCTGATATTTTAATTGAATTAAAGGAGGAGGCATAAATTTTGATTGACAATTAACTTTGTTTAGCGTATAAGAAATTGCGTTACTCTGAAAAATAGTAAATTCTTAAAAAATGGAAAAAAAATACTATCTACTGGTTGTTTACAATAGACCATTATGGAGTGTCTTGAAAAGCAAAGGTTTACATCTCATTCTAAGCAGACGACGACGTAGACGAAGACGGCGAGACAGACGACGCAGACGAAGACGGCGAAGCAGATGAAGACGCAGACGAAGACAGGACCGTGAAAGTACCTGGAGGTATTCATTCGAGATCATCTGAGCTGCAAGTTACAGTATGCTAAAACTCTTCCCTGCCATACCAGTTTAGTAGTGCTTTATTAAAGGTCATGCCAAGTTATTTGCACGTTGACACGTTTAGTACGCCAATGGTGTTGTTCCAACGTCCTTCGTTGAGACCTTATTATGCGTCATACATGACATTTGATCGCATCCTCGCAGCAAGTTTTATTCTTTGTTATATAAAGTTGACTCATTCGAAGTTCCCCTTCGCCCACGACCGTTTCTTCATTCAGCCAAGAACCAAAACAGCACGTCACATTTTTTTTTTCGGTGTCTAAATGCATAAGTTCTACGTCGGGCAAGTTCGTGACAAGTCGTGTATTACCTAGGACGGTTTGACGCTCAGGGAAACCTTAAAAAGTTAGAAAACATGATTGGAAACGGAGAAAATGCTGGTAACCAGCATTTTTTTCCTGTTCCCATAATGTTTTCCAAAGTCTTCCTTCCTAGGGTCGTTAAAATAAGAGTATGTATGGGAAAAGGTTAAAAAAATGCTGAACAGTTTGTTTCTAGGGCCACAGAGCCAAGCTAGCCTAACTGGCAATCGATGAAGTAACAGATACGACTTAATTAGATCATTTCCCTAATATTAGACTGCGGACATCCCTTGTGCATTCTTTAATTAGAAAGGAAGGACTTTTATTGCCTTGTTACCGCGGAGTAATACAAACATATGAAATATTTCAAAGATTTAATCCAATTTAATCAAAAATTGATACATATTTGATTGAATAATGTCAGAAAAACATATAATAATATCTCCTGAATTAGAGGAGTACATGCAAGAAATAGACATTATTGGTTACCAACATTGGAATATCGTTATTTAGCTAGAAGACACGATTGGGGAACATAACATTACTGTATAGACCAGCCTGGGCCCCGTTTCACCAAGGTAGTTACAAACAAAATTTGCGTAAGTTTTACGTAACTATAGTATGGTGGCATTAATCTGCCATGAGACATTTATGAAAACTATCAGTTTTCATGTGTCTCGAGGCAGATTAATGCCACTATACAATAAATACTAACGTAACTTTGTTCGTAACTACCCTGGTGAAACGGGTCCAGGGGTCCATTTCAACATACAGCGTTGATTTTACGCCATGTTTGGGAGGGGGATTGAATAACACACGTACGATCTCTAATTCACCCAAATATATGAAGTGGTGTAATGTTATCTAAATTCTTCATCAAATCGAATAGCTATGTTCTTCACCGAAACTTGTTTTCAGACTTAATGCTTACTTACAAAAACTGTGTACGCAAAATTTGTGAGTACGCAATTTAGTGAAATGTGCCCCTGCTGGATTTCTGTCTGCACTTCCATAAATTGCGTAAATGTACGGAACGTATCTAAGACTCTGTAACAAACCAATGAAACGATCACTGCTGTACCAAAAGATATGAAATGGCCTAGAGCTGTGCAAAATTTTACTCAAATCGTACTGAACTTTATGCAGTGTATGGTTTCAGACCCCAAACGCGTCTATTTCAACATGGAATAAAATTTCCTGATAGTTGATAAATAAGGGTTTAGTCTATACCGATACAATACTTTTACACATATTTAAGCGATCAGAAATTCCTTTGATGTCTATCATGAAATTATTTGTTGATACTTTTGTTAGTTTCCTGAACAGGGAGGAAATTATTATCTCCCTCTGTAACGAGAATAATTATAGTGGTTTTATATTTATAAATAATAATTCTGAAAAAGCGAAAAAAGGAAAAAGTGGCTCGGATTAAGTAGTACAATAATACTCATTTTTAATCTTAGTAAACTTTGTAGGCTAACATAACACTTGAATTTTTTAATAGGTTTTTTTTTCCCCATTTTCCTGTAATACCTTAAAGTAGTACCATTCCAATAAAAAACAGTTATTTCCACAAAAATATTATCCTAAAAAATTGCTGTGGCTGAAAATGAGTGTTATTGTAATGCTTTGACTAAGCCACTTTTTTTTTTTTCATTTTTTTCTTTCTTAGAATTATCCTTTATAAATCTAAGGCCACTCTATTCTCAATACAAAAGGAGATAATAATATTACCTCCTTTTTCAGAAAACTAACAAAAATATCATCATATGATTTCAAGACAGACAACAAATGAATTTCTGGTCGGTTAGAAATGTGCAAAAACATTATATCAGTATAAATCCTTATTTATCAACTAGTAAGAAATTTTAACCCATGTTGCATTAGAAGCGTTAGGATGGTAATACCTTCAAAATTGAAACTTGTTTTCAGACATGGTGCTTGCTTACAAAAGCTGCCTACGCAAAATTTTGTGTGTACGTAGTTTAGTGAAAGCCCCACTCATCCCCCCCCACCCAAAGGCTCGCATTCACCAACCATTATCAAGAACATTCTTAGTCTTACTCTCCAGAATTGTTTATATTTGAGAATAACAGAATTTCTGATTGGCTGAACCAATTTCAAATTTAGAACATCTCGAAGAATAAGACAAAAACTGTTCTTAAGAATGGACTGTGAATATGGACTAAGGTCTGCCTATTACTGAGCTGCGCGCGCACGAAATTTGCGCACGCATTTTAGGGTCAGCAAGCATCAAATCTGAAAGCAAGGTTCACTAAACTTCAACCACTTTAGTTTAAAAAGCCGCAGTTGAAATGCTACGGTTTATCCGGAGAATGTTTCTCATGAATTTTAAATATACCTTTTCTATGTGGGGTGACTTGTTATAACCCCACACCTCAGAACTATAAGACAATATGGCTTGCAACACGGGAAATTCGGACATTTGCGTTAAATGTCACCTTGGATCAGCCTGTGCAGTCCACGCTGGCTAATCCGAGACGACACTTAATGACTACGTTAGATTTTGTGTTACACTGGACTTGCATAAAACAGAACATTACATAAAAAATGAAAACTTCATTAGGGATCCTAAACGACACTTTACGAAAATGTCCGAATGCCCCTTTTCGCGTGTTGCAGGCTATAATTGGCCTGCAACACGGGAAAAGGGGCATTCGGACATTTGCATAAAGTGTCGTCTTGAATCAACCTGTGCAGTCCGCACAGGCTAATCCGAGACGGCACTTTACCACTACGTTAGATTTTGTCCTACAGTAGACTTTTGCGAAACAGAAAATCACATTAGAACGGTAAGTGTCATTTCGGATTAGGTTGCGCGGACAGCCCAGGCTGATCCGAGACGACACTTTACGCAAATGTCCGAATGCTCCTTTCAGCATATTACAGGCCAATTATAGAACTACCATAGAAAGGTTTATCTGGTAAGAGTTATATTATACGATGCCAGCGGTGTATATGCTATATACCGTGGTACCATACTGTATGTTTTTACATACGTGGAACAAATAAAAACTTTTTTATTTTATTGTATTGTATTGTATGGTATTTCATGCTCTCCGGTATGACATGCAAAAATAGCAATGAAAATTTTTCGATATTACACGGGTACGACTAGGGAAAATACCGATTTTCATGTTCTTGTTGCCCAGGTAAATTGGGAATGCCTCACAACCACATGGAAATATGACGTCATTTACTTTACGTTTCTCACACTTGACGTAATATTGTAATGCGTTGCTGTACGGGAGGGGTATACCACGGGGAATAACGGAAAACAACTGTACAGGGTTAAAAGCATGAAATAAGTAGTATATTTGGGGGGGGGTGTTCGGTGAAAGATCGCAATTTTATTTTATTTTTCTCGTGAACAATATCGGTAATATTTTCATTCGTGGCTGCGCCACTCGTGAAAATATTACCGATGGTGTTCACTTGAAGAAATAAATTTCGATCTTTCACCGAAAGAAAAAAATATCCTCTATGTATTGGATTGTATTGTATTGTACCGTCTTACTTCCGTGGTACAGTGCTCAGGTCGTAGGACAGTCAATAAAGTCATCTGCAATGTTTATAGGGTTTATTTTCTCACGTTGCTGTTGTTTATCGAATTTGGTATTTATCTGGACAAGAACTGGTATTTCAGGTAACATTTGCTACAAGATTTACTGAGGACACAAATAATGTCACACATAATCAATGCATCAAAATCAGGACGTAAAGCATTGTTTTCTGTGCCAGATGTTACACTATAGTACAGAATGTGACCTTTAAGTCATTCCATGGGGCGTAGTAAAACTTTCTTTTATATGTGATGAACATAATTGTACACCAAACATGCTCTTTGAACCGGGGTGTAAGGGGGGGGCCGGGGTTATAATGCATCTGCAACAAGTTTCCACCCATGTCAGCCTGCGCAGTTCGCGCAGGCTGACATGGGTCGAAACTTTTTGCTCCTTAGAAATTTTATGAATGTCCAAATGACCTTCCCATCTCGTGGTTCAGTCAGATATTATACAAGAAGGATTTTGTGATTGGACACGTGATTTTGTGCTGAACTACATGGTATCATGTGCCCCTTGCCAGCGCATGGCTTATCTATAGACATGTACTAATTATAGAGGCGGAAGCCTCATTTCTTCACGTTGCAGGAGATTATCTGTCATCCTGGGACAAATATTGTTGAATTTGGTCTGGTTTGCTTTGGGGCTTAACATTATTTTAACAGCTGAGGTCATATCATGGGGGTCCGTGACGCACCCATGTGTTCCATGGCTTTCTCACACCAATGCTGACACAACTTTCTGTCCAAAGCCACTGAGTGCTTTTCTCATATGCATCCCATGCGAAAAATCGCCGGAGAGAAAGTTCGCCCCAACTGGGTATAGAACCTCCAACCTCCAGGTCACTGTGATTGACTTTGAAGTTTCGCATCCAACCTCTACGGTGTTAGCAAAGGCCTTGTTTCTGCGATATGCATTGACGGGTTAACACACAAGATGGTCCAATTCTTTTGCAGAAAATGATATACCGGTAAATTCGGCTCACATTATGGGATTAGCGTTTTGAGAGTTAGAAAACATTGTGGTGAAATGTCATTTTCATTAGTGTCGTTTATACACTGTATGGTTTTGGAAAAAAGTTTAACCAGCGGAACTAATAAGCTGGCAAGCTGTTCAGCTATGTTGGATGATAGTACGGCGTACGTATATTGATATCCAGCTTTGTTACGGGTCACAATATGTTATTCTGTATGCATGAGTGCATCTGTTCTTAGTGTGTTGCTTAGACCTGTCCACAGTGTTTATGTCTTTTGAAATAAATACGCAGTTCGGCTGAAAGCATCGTTGGATGAGAATTTTTCCCCGACATTAGTTCCCAAGCATGCCAACAGGAAGATGTGCGTTCATGACTTGTCCTCAACAACGGATGTTGTTTTCCATTGACATGGAAATTTGTGAATTCCGTGTACATTTATGACCGTAACTCATTAGACTCTTAACTCAGAGGACAACATAGCAAAAATGAAGACATCACCTAACCAGAGCAGCATTATCTCCCGCTAGATGGCATGATAAAACTACACATATATCTATTTTGGGCATTCTGGGTACAGAACCGGGCTACTGTTTTACGCGACAACTTTTACTTTGATTTCAAACTAAAATAAACGTTTAACCAATAATCAGCCATGATCAGAAGTTTAGAGAAATCTGGAGCTAAAACAGGCCCGATTTCTCCTCAAACGTATTGATAAAAGCCATTTTCTCCATTGCTACTTCATAGCGCGTATTACTACAATCCCCACCAATATTGAGGGGGTGGGGGGGGTGGGGGGGGGACTAATACGTCATAGCAGACAGGTCCTCGAAGAATATGCCATGCGCAGACAACGTTGGAAACAGTGGTGTGAGGGTACAGACATTCGTCACAACTCGACACATTCTTACGAATCGCATTTTGAAGACACGCCGTGCTCACTAGCCTAGTAGTGGTGAAACCAGGACACACATGGTTATATGATTTTTCGCTGTGACATGACTGAAATTATGTTGAAAGCGACGTAAACAATCCATCCATCAAGCAAGAAAGAAAGCAAGCCGTCCATTGGTCAACCAACAAACCAATGTACCAACCAACCAAACAACCAATCAATCAATCAATCAACCAATCAATCAATTTTCAGCCATGTAAAAAAAGTCAAGTGTTCATATTCTGTGCTGAAATCGTTCAGACCAGAAAGAACAGAGAACAAAATTTTATTAATGTGTCATTATTTTTTATCCAAAAATAGGCTTTCAACCAGGATATATTGATCGTATGTACGCCATTTAGCTTTCATGCCGGACCTTTCATGTTTCACATTACATTTTAACCCTGACGCTGCTAAACGTGAATCAATGACCTTTTACGGATAGTGTAGATCAAGATCTGACTACACAGAACGTACAGTCTGATCTTGGATCTACACTGTCCGATAAGGAAAGATTTTTGCCCTCAAAAGTAACTCTGAATTGTCAATATTTGGATGTTTTATTTTTGGCTGGAAAGTTTCATTTAACTTGCTTGGTAGGTAAAGGGTTAACTCTTTTTCACACACATCTAAATTCCAAGAACTTGCAAACGACAACATAAATGTGACTAAAAAATTAAAACCCGTTTCTGGAAGGGTAGAAAACATTGTGGGAAAAGGAGAAAATGCTGGTCAACCAGCATTTTCTCCTTTTCCCACAATGTTTTCAAAACCTTTCTTTGATAAGGACATAAAAGACTCGGTGTTATTTTGAAAAGGATTGAATGCCAGAAATAATTCAATTTGGATCCTCGTGTGGACCTGTAATGGAACTCAAAACAACTAATATTGAAATCCAACGGGGCACGGTGATCATTTATAATGGTCTGATGCAATCTAAATAAACTATTTAGTCCTTTTTAACTCTTCCAGATTGCATGTTTTAAAGGTGGGTTTTAATATTTTTCACTTCTCACAAAATTAAAATATATACATCACTGGATTTTATATGAAAAAAAAAACAATACAAATCATCAATAAACAAGAATAAGAAAATTACAACAAAAAACAATCCTTTTATTTTGATGGTGTTCTCTTACAAGGCTACGTAGCCCTTTGAGGTATTTTTAGATTTCGTGCCAAAAATAAAAAAAAGCCTCGTGGGAATGTCAAGTGACTGGCATGTGACTAATGAAGCTTAAATTCCATAACATAAAAAAATGTAATTATTGTCCATAATGTCTTCTTCGGAAGCTATATTTGAAGCTTCGACTATGTATTTCCGGTATGAGCGAGTTGCTAATGTAAAAATACACCGTGTTTCTCGTCGGTGCCAACCTGGGCCCATCTCCGCGAGCCAAGGTTACGATCACTACGTGGATCTTACCTTGGCTGATTGAGCCAGATTTCGAGATTCCTCCAATGCGCCCTCTATTGGATGCTGGTTATTACCCCCCTTTACATCATACTTCTAAAAGCAAATGGGTGATTTCAAAAAAAATGCATCCAAAACGTGACATAGAGGGTCAGAAATAAAGTTTGTCATACGAAAATGTGGCCTATCAAAACCATGTCTCAGTATGTCAAATTTTTAGAAATCAACATGGGATTGTCAATAAAAAACACAGTTTTAAAGTTTTAAATGATTTTATTTGAAACATTGAAGAATTTCTAAACAAATAATTATGTTTTTTATGGCTGTTTTAAATCTGTTTAGAGTAGAAAATTCATCTATTATGGCATTTGATATTGTAACACGAATGCAAAGGTAAAATTTGATGTATAATATAGCTTATTTCATTGGATTTTACGGATTTTATGACCATTTTTAGCTATTTTTGACACAATATTTTCATTAATTACCTCAAAAAGTTTACATAAAATATTCCATACATGATAGGCAAAGCTGATACTTGGCCTGGTACAGTAACAGGGTATGTGTAGCTGGTATACAAAAGGTTTCTCGGGTATAATCACTTGATATGTGATGAGGACACTTCAAAAAACAATGAAAAATTTAGTAAAAACGTTACACTTGGGACAATACTAATGACAGAAGTAACTTTCAAAAAATCCCTTTTCTAGTTACAATTGGTGATTCCTTTTTATGATTCAGATAAGAACATACATAAATGGGGTTATTAGTGTTGTGGTGTGCAAACTGAAGTGTGTCATTGTCAGATATAAGCTTTAAATCAGTCATAGGACTTTGCAAACAATCAGTTTGCTACATGCTGAAATTATTGATGCTTTTTAACTTGCTGTCTCTGCTATTTCCAAGATGTATGTTTGTAGCAAAATTTAAAATGTTAAAGCTGTAATTTACAGGAGTTTTAAAGTGCAACAATCTTATATTTCAAAGCTACAGAAAACCGTTACACTTGGGACAAAAATATAAATTGTCTTTGAAAGAGACTCGGCCATTATAAAATGGATATATTTTTGAATACTAACTATCAGTATAGTAAATGGATGTTGTTCTTGTTTTCCTTTAAAAAAACAAAGCTTCTTCACTATAATCACCACATTTTTTATGTAAAAATACAAAGTTTTAAAGAATTCTCATCACATATCAAATAAATTGTTTTAAAAGAGTCTTATTAAGTCTATTTGTGATTGGATTATTTGTTTTGTAAGAAACATAATTGAAAAAAGCCTTTATAAACTGTTCATTAATTATGATCTCACTGGATTTTTCACAATGTTAAACCGTTACACTTGAGACAAAATCATGAAAATACCTTTAAAAAGGATGCAAAGGTTATCAAATGAAATAATACAGCAAATGTTTACTAAGAACATTCAAATGACTCTTATAGATCTAAAAATAACCATGACATGTATTTGTGCTAGAGTAAATGATATGAGCCTGCCTAGAATACAGAAAAATAAACTTTTTGAAATCAAAACACAACTAAACTATTTAAGGCCTCGTTAAGTATCCATGATCAAATGCTACCTCTAGCAATTCACTCAGCTATGACCAGCAGTTTCAAGAAATCTGGAGCTGAAGCAGGCCTCATTTCTCCTCAAACGTATTGATAAAAGCTGTTTTCAACATTGCTACTTCATAGAGCATAATATTACAGTCTGCCTGCTTTCGGGGCTAGTAATACATCATATAAGACAGTTGAATCTTCGAAGAATATGACATGCGCAGACAACGGGACATTCTACCTTTTGATCCAAACGGTTGTTCGACATTTTTTGGATCTACTATCATGTGACGACGCGCTTGGTAACGTGTATTATGGAGATGCATCAAGCCTTCTTGTCCCAGAGTATGATTCAAATATATAGTCGCAAGTATTGTGGTTTGAAACCGAATTTGTCCAAAATACAGGTCCATGGTTTATGCAAGCAATTGCAACAAGACAGGAATCTCTCCTTCCTCATTGCTAAACATTGTTACTGCATTGTTTATGTGAAAAACTGAAGACAGTCCCTGGTCCCATAAGAAAGATACTGAACACGTGATAGATGCATTGACTGCCATGATGTAATTAATGTTGAAAATTGCCTTAAAGAAGATGAACTACAGATGTAGCATAAATAACTATCTTATGAAAGAAGCATTTAGAATGAATGACGGCCCCTGTTCTTATTACTCTGGTTACAGAGAGATCTAATGTTGGCTGTCTTTTGTCTGTGACAACGAGATAATTGACTTTTTATAGACTTTTTATAGAATATAGAATTAGGTTTTGACTTTGAAAAGTGAGTTGTTACATGTATGGCATAGACCGCATGTATTAAATCTTAACTGATTTATTCTAACTATAAGCCACAAATTATCTCAATTAATTGATATTGCCAACTGCTTTATCTATGTCTTTTGTACACACATGGCGACGGTACACTTCGATACTATATCAAAATACTAAATATCAATGTCTGACTGGGAAAATGCACCATGCTCAAAGATAGTCACTCCCTTGTCCCGAGACCACAAATTTGTCAGCTGCACCTTGCAGAGAACAAGCGGGGCCCGTATTCCCCACCCATTGTAAATTTGTCTGATCTTGGATCTACACTGTCCAACGCGGAGATGTCTATCACCCCCAAATTAACTTTGGAAGAGCAAAATTTAGGTTTTTACTATCGGCTTGAACGTTTCATGTCGCTTATTTAGCAGGAGAAGCGTTAAAGATTAGATATACCAAAGATCATCAAAGGGTAGTTCGACACTGGAAAATATATGTGACCCATTACGCAAGAATGAACCTTCTAGGAATTCTGTACATCAGTTAGATGAAAACAGATCAACAGTATTGTAGGTCAGTTTCACTTGATAATTCAAAAATGATTGTATAACAAGGTGCAATGACCACTTTTCATACAGAAAATGTCATTAAAGCGAAAAGTGGCAACCCTGGTCAGTCTGCGCATTTTGAGCAGTCTGACCAGGGTTGACACTTTTCACAGTGCCCAGAAGGTCCTGTTTTGAGTGATGGTTCACATATTTATTAAATTGCCTGCAGTCTGTTATAGTGCCTAGTATCCAAGCACAGTGCACATGTTATTTAACCTGAGACCCACCCTTTAAAACGGTTGGTCTTATATGGGTTATGCTTTCTTCAATGTAAAACCAAAACTTAACAGAAAATATGATGGTACCATCTTTCAATGCCGAACTGCAACGTCAGTTCATTGGCTGCTATTTGTTAAAATCAGCATCCTTGCCAATTTTAGGCGCGAAATTTAATTTAGATGCATTTTCTGTTTTTACAGAGGACTAGTAGGGAACATTTTGTGGGTTTTCTGCATTGCTCTAGTTAATAAAGAACTATAATCTTCAGTAAGGGTGTGTCGCGAAGAAAACTATTTCCAGTTTGAAAGGGAACATAGACAAAACATGATTTTCAGGGTCTTTATGACTGTGTACCTCTGAAAAAAAAAAACTTCACTCTCACACCTGCATTTGAACACTCTTTCTTTTGATGAATCTTTTGGTTTCTTTTGTTTATGATCTGACACATTCTTCCCTCTAAAGGGTAGTTTGACAACCAATTTTTTCATGATTTTGACTTGTCTATAGCATCAGCTGTGAAAGAAAAGAACCTGCACAACAAAATTCAAAAACAAATTTTTATGTCCCAAGTGTAACGCTTTTTCATAATTTTACTGCTTTTTGAAAATAATCCATAACAAATTGATTAAGTACTTTAATATTATTCATACACTAGGAAGGGATAATGATAAGAATATGGTATATGTTAAGAGGAACATTAGGTGTAAACATCTTGTGACATGATTTTTTTTTTCAGATATATTTGACAATCTTCTAGTATTTTGCAATTCTACGCACTAAATTAAGTTCTTTCTAAATATTATTGCTTAAAAACAAAATTTCAGACATATTCCCACATATTTCACGTAATTTTGTTTTGAACTGTGAGTGAAACATAAGACTTTTAGCGTTTGCAAGCAATCACTATATTTTGCTAAACTGGCGTTACACTTGGGACATTGTATTTTGGTTGATTTATTTCATGGTAGCAATTCTTTTCAGATTTAATCACTGCAGATCTTTGTTGGGGCTGATGCTCTCTTGAAAAAGAGAAATCGGAACATGTTTCAATATGATATGAGAAAAACACAATCTTTCAAACATAAAATGTTACACTTGGGACATTTTTGGGTGTGCATAGACATGACCTCTGGAGGGCTTGATTATACAGAAGTATTAACACAGAATAATGCTGATATTGTACAGATGGTATTAACCTAACAAACCACACCTATTTTGAGACAGAGAGATCTCTAGTAGCAAAATTAAAACCTTTTGTTTCTCAAAATCTTGTACTTTTATGCCTTTTTGATTTCGAAGGGTGTGCCATTTCATGGGCATGGTTCAAGGACAATATACATGTTGTTCACTAAAAAAATATCAGAAAACTGTTGTCTTGTTGTAACAGTTTGTATAATTGTATGTTGTGTGGTCTTATAATGGTAGCAATTTTTAAGATAAGTACCTGAAAATTGAATTTAAATGAAAATGTCACGCAAAAAGCGTTACACTTGGGACACTTTTTGACACTAAAAATGCTATAAAATGAAAACGAAAGCAGATATTGGCCTGAAATCTTGGAAACATTTTAACATTAACAAAACACATATTCTGGCATAAAACAATCATTTGAAAACCTTTTTACATTTGCTGTAGATCAGTTTAAAAAAAAGGAGGCATTTTTTTTGAAATCACCCAAATGAAATATCGTTTTACAAACCACTTACGAATACACATGAAGCGATAAGCAGACATTCACGTGGGTTTCCATGTTTACCTTCTATTCGAAAAGTAGCGACCTTGTTCTATTTTTATCAAAGATGAAATGCTACGAGCGATTTCATTCGTTGCAGTTAGAGCTGGCTGCATCCAATGAAAAAGCGTATCGGGTGAATTTAAAAATCAAGCTCGTTCCGCCAAGGGTAGAGTAACGTAGTGAATCGTCAGCCTTGCCTTGCGAAGATGACCTAGGCCGTAGTAAGTCTCTTTTGTTGTCGGGTGGTTTTCGACTACTGGGGTTTTATGAATGAAAATGATAAGGCTTTGAGAGTATAAGGATGTTTTTGTGGTATTTTCGTAAAAATTTTCGTCCCAAAATCTGAAGGGCCACCTTTAGCAGCTTATGTTATATCACAGCGGTAAGGGCACCCATGCGTGTGTTTCCTGGCTTTTTCACACCAGTACTCACACAAATTTCTTTCAAAATCATTGGCTAATTTTCTCACATGCATCAGAGATGAGAAGGGAAAAGTAGCTTGAAAGGCCGTTTGCCTTAACCGGATATCGAACTCACAATCAGCAGAACACGATTGACTAGGGCAAATGTTTAGCCGATCAGATATGGTGTTATTTTCTTGACTTAGAACCAGGCTGGAAATGCAGTTAAAAATGATTGGTCAATACAGGTAATAGGTGATAGTGCTTTACACTGTGTTCCTGGTAGCCATGGCAGACCCATTTGTCCAAAACGTGGTGTGCCCTGAATTTCCGTTCATTTCTTCTCTATTTATCAAGGTAAGTTAATAAGTCTCTTTACGGTACCTCACAGTGTCTGTGACAAGCTGTGGAGGGAACCCTATGCTTACACCATGTTCCCGGCAGTCACGGCAGCCATCTTTCTGAAAGTCGTGGGCAAAACGGGTTGGGCACTTGTCAGACATGTCTAATACATGGTGTACCGTGAGTTTTTGTTCATTTTCTTTCTATTTACCAAGTTTAGTTTACGGTATCCCACGGTATCCGTGACAAGCCGTGAAGGGAGCCCACGTTTACACCATGTTATCGGCAGTCACGGAAGCCATGTTTCTGCCAACCGTGGCAAAACGGGATGGACGTAATACACCGCAGAGAAACAGGATAAGTAAACTTGTCGGACCGTGATCGCTGGGTTTGCCGTGCATGAATTTTTGACTGCATTGTCTGCGTATGTCATATTCTTCGAAGATTCGATCTGTCTGATATGACCCATCACTCTCCCCAAAGTTGGGGGATTGTAGTAATACGCACCATGAAGTAGCAATCGAGAAAATAGCTTTTATCAATACGTTTGATGAGAAATAAGGCCTGTTTTAGGTCCAGGTTTCTCTAAACTGCTGATCATAGCTGAATGAATCGCACCAAGGTGCGTTTTATTGAGTAAACGTTAATTTTAGTTCGAAATCCAAATCAACGGTTGTCGTGTAGAAAAGTAGCCCGGTTCTGTATCCAGAATAACCAAAGTAGATAGATGTGTATTTATAGAATGCCATCTAGTGGGAGATAATGTTTTTGACTGTCAAAAAAAATCTGCCATGGCAGTTCCGGTTCTGATGAGAAACCTAACAGACCATACGAGCGGAACGGGTTGATCCTTTCGTTCTACTCCAACATGATCGATAGAGGTGAAAAAAAAAGACTTTCATGTCCACATACGGGTCGTTTCAGTCTTGTCACGGCTTGTTACGTGCTGGTAAGTTCTGATGCGATAAATTCATGTTGCTGATCCCTATCCTCAGCGCTGTATTCCGTAAATCCCATTTTGTCCAGGGCTGTCAGAAACGGGCTTGCCGTGCTTGCCGTGAACACGGTGTAAACTGAGGGGAAGTAAGAGAAGGATCTGATGATCAAGGTAAACGTTTTCAAGGTCTTGGTCTTATTTCGATTACCTAGAAATTCGGGTATTTTATGTTCAAGGACAACGTGAACTGTGACAATCACGCAAGATGCATATTACGTTCATCAATATTTTACGAATAATTAATGAGTTCTTTATGGATTTTATCCATTTTTTTAACTCTAAAAACTGTCAATGCTTGTAATGAGAAGCAGGACACGACATTAGGTCATTTGCAGTTCAGCTGATTAACAGATCAAAATCAGACTGAGCAGTTGGTTGATTGAATTGTATTTATCTATTTATCATCGCAACCGGTTGCCCATATGGGCGACAGCCTATGAAGATTCTTAATTATGTTATAGAGTAAAGTGCAAGATATAGAACGAAACCCATCATAAGTTACAACTTCTTCTTAACCCATTACCACACAATCCCTACTTCTGACGCCCCTGAGAAAGAAGTCTTTAGAAAACATTGTAGGAAAAGGAGAAAATGCTGGTAACCAGCCATTTCTCCTTTTCCTACAATGTTTTCTACCCTTCACATAACAAATTTCAAATTTTCAGTCACTTTTATTTTGTCGTCTGCAAATGCTTTCAATTTGGACAAGTCCATGATATTGTCGTTTGGTAATGAGTTAAACGTGTGCAGCACCTTCATAGGGGACCTAGATTTATTTATTTATTTATTTATTTATTTATTTATATATTGCTGTTTCACGCCGTTTTCAACAATTCAGTTATATCGCGGCGGCAAGTGCCCCTATCCATGTTTTCCTGGAGTCTCTTTTACCAGTATACTCCACACAATTTTCTTTCTAAGCCACTGGCTGCTTTCCAAGATAGCCATCGTCGAGACAATGGTCAGCGAGGAATGAATCCTGTTGCAATGACTATCATCAATCCTCGGAAAGAAATCAGCCGAATCGGGGATCGAACTCACGACCCCATGTTCTCAAGTCCTGTACACGAGCGACGGAGCTTTCGGGGCACGACCCTAGATTTAGAAAGTAACATAATTTCTGATTGGCTCAACTGGCAAACAGCCAGCGGTTTTCGAGAAATATTGTGCAGAGTACTGGTAGCAGAAACTCAAGGAAAGCAGGATAGGTGCTCCGGCCGCCGCAATATTACTGCAATAATGTTGAAAACGGTCTTAACCCATTACCAAACGACAAAATTTTAGGTTTGTCCAAATCGACAGCATTTGCAGATGACAAGATAATAGTGACTGAAAATTTAAAATTTGTTTTGTGAAGGATAGAACACACTGTGGGAAAAGGATAAAATGCTGGTAACCAGCATTTTCTCCTTTTCCCACAAGGTTTTCCCAAGCCTTCTTTCTCAGGGTCGTCAAAAGTAGGGATTGTGTGGTAATGGGTTAAAAATTGTACAACCAATCAGCAATCAATAATTTTCTTATAAACCGAAGTTCTATCTGTTTTATATGTTTATCACAATACAGTTTTGCACCGAGATGTCTCATAACAGAATGATTTTTACGATCGTGTATAGCCAACGCTTCCGTAGTTTTACGGATGTTTGGGACAGTGCTTTTAAAAACATCATGGAAAAAAAAAGAAAATGCTGGGAACCAGCATTTTCTTCTTTTTCCAATGATGTTTTTTTTTTTGCCGTTTCAAATACCAATGCCTTTATTTAACCCTTTACTTCATTACATAGTGTTAGCCTTGTCCAAACCGAAAGCATTCACAGAATTCAATACCATATTAACCCTTTACCCCATAAGGCATCTCTAGGTTATCTCAAATTGACCCTAAATAACAGCAAGAATGAAGCCCTTTCCTACGTGTATATGACACCTTTTGGTAGCATAGAAAACATTGTAACAATAGGTGAAATTGCTCGTCGCGAGCAATTTCCCCTTTTGCCACAATGTTTTCAAAAGGCTCCTACAAGCAATGCGTGGAAATGAGTATCTATGGAGTAAAGGATTAAATATGGCCTAAATGATATCACTTATCTGTGACAAGTTAGAAAATACTGTGCAAAAGGGAGAAAGTGCTTGATGCCAGCGTTTTCACCTTTTCCCACAATGTTTTCAACATGCTTCACGACGGTCTTAAAATCACGGAATGGCGTGGTAAAGGGTTAATCCAAAATTAATTTGGTTTGTTGTCAGCAATTACATGTACATTAATCAGAACGGACGCATCAAAAATAGGAAAATACGTTTGGCAATACATGTATAGATACAGGCGCCATGCTCCAGTAAAAGGGGGCTTAAGGCATCTTCGTAATCCCATGGTACCAAGCAAGCCACCACATACTTGTTTTTTAATAATTAATTTAATCATGAGGTAGACCGGTCCTTGGGCATACCGAAACTTCATCGATAACGAAAAGTTTTAGCCCAGATTAGCCTACGCAGTGTGCGCTGGCTGACTTCAGCAGATATGTTTCGCAGATGCATTAAGCCCCGTTTTTCACACAGCATGGCTCATATTTGTTGTTGGCAATGTATTGATTTTAGAAAACTCAAGAAAGACATAAATAGATGAACTGACCACAGTGATGTAACTGAAGTAATGTTGAAAACGGCGTTAAACACAGTACAACCATTTGGCAATACAACCATTTGACAATCAATATTTTCTACCAACCGAAAATGCTATCTATCTGATTTGTTTATTAAACTTGCATGATTTTTTATGATCATTTCGCCAACGCTTTTATGTTTGTATGGCCCTAAGGCATGCTGGTAACCAGCATTTTCAAGCGGCTTCTTTTCTCGTGATGTTTTCTGCCTTTCAAGTCCAGATTCCATTTGTAACCAATTGACCACACAATCCCTATTTTTAACGACCATGAGAAAGAGGCCTTTAGAAAACATTGTGGGAAAAGGAGAAATGCTGGTAACCAGCATTTTCTCCTTTTCCAACAATTTTTTCTACCCTTCAGAAAACAAATTTCAAATTTTCAGTCACTTATATTTTGTCGTCTGCAAATGCCTTCGATTTGGACAAACCTAAAATTTTGTCGTTTGGTAATGAGTTAAGTCATATTTGATTTGTCGTCTGCAATTGCTTTTCAATTTCGACCAATCTAAAAAAAAATAGATAGTCGTTTGGTGAAGACGTAATCTTTTGTGTACATCTGCAATGGTCGGGCTAATAACTCCGGCGCCATTGCAAAACAAAGCCAAGCCTCAAAAAAAGGCAAAAATCGCTGTATGCTTATTCGATATTCCTTTGTTCTCCAAAAAAATATGATATTCTTTTTCATCCTGGAGCTTCAAATACAGGGGTTTTTATAACATCTCGTTTTATTCGAGACCTTTAGACGAGATCTAGTTCGGATCTGTAGTTTTATTCGATAGCATGAACAACTGAAGACTCCAACTTAATTCATTATAGACATAGTGGCTTCGCTTTACTTAAATATAACAAAAATGTTCAAGTTCATTAAACACGCGTCGTAAAACTGAATTATCCACTAGGCTTTATATTACTTAGTTAGATCCTTTTTACACTGGTTTGGATAATGATACAATGCAGATATGTTTACTTAAACCTCGGTTAATCTTGTTTATTAAGTCAAAACTGAATTACTCGCCATTTTTTTTCCTCGACTGATCCAGGCCCCCTCCAGCCGAGATTCAATCTGATGTTAAAACCCTTTACCATATAATCCTGAATTTTAACGACCCTGAATATGAAGACTTTTGAAAACATTGTGGGAAAAGGAGAAAATGCTGGTAACCAGCATTTTCTCCTTTTCCCACAGTGTTTTCTATCTTACCAATGACAAGTTTAACAATTTTGAACTACACTGAAATTATTATCTACGAATTAAATCTTATCAAATCAAGACAACACTTAAATTTTGTCGTTTTATCAAGAGTTAACCCTTTACCTCCAGATTTCTTTTTTTTTTGTCTTATTTTAAAATTTCATTTTGGAAAAAAAATACATTGTAGTGACAAAAGGATATTTCGCTTTTAACGAGCACTACCCTCTTTTTCTCCCAGTGTGCTTGTACTAATACATTAAATCAGAATTATTGTTTAATTTTAACAGTTTATAGCGATATCATCTACGTCGTCTGTTTCAAAATTTGTTTTCTATGTTTTAGATGATGAGTTAACGCTTTAAAAGACGACAAAAAAAGTGGACTTGTGGCCAAACTGGAAGCATTTGCAGACGACAAATTAAGTGTGGCGTTTATGATAGGATTTCTTTCTGAGAGAATAGTAAACATTGTGGGAAAAGGAGAAAATGCTAGTTACCAGCATTTTCGCATTTTTCCACAATGTTTTCAAAAGTTTTTCTTTTTTTTTTAAATTCAGGTTCGTTAAAAATCTGAATTGTTTAGGAAAGGGACAAAATTTTAGACTGGTTCAAATTTGCAGCCTTTGCAGACAACAAAATTAATGTTACTCAAAAGTTGAAATTTGGGTTGGAAAGGATAAATACATTGTGGGAAAAGGAGAAAATGCTGGCTTCCAGCATTTTCTCCTTTCCCCACTATGTTTTCAGAAGGTTTCTTCCTCGGGGTCGTGACTGTTTGGTAAAGGGTTAAACTCTAAAATAGCCATTTTCAGTATAAAACAGAAAGATCCCTAAATTAATGATAAAACCAAACTCACAATCCGTGCAATCCGATCTTGATCCACACAATCTATGAAATGATCCAACAATCCGATCAGTAGGTGAAGAAATCTGTCCCCTTTCAGAAAAAAGCCTGTCGAAACATTGTAAGCTGTGGAAAGATTATAAAATGATATTGTGAGAGACTAGGCTATGGTACACAGTCTCTATCGAGCTAAAGAGAAATAATTCTAGAAAAGGAACGATTTCTGGTCACGAGCAATGAATCAAATTGCCATCAGATGTTTGACCCTTTACCACACAATGCCGACTTTTGACCGTCCTGGAAAAGAAGCCTTTTGAAAACATTGTGGGAAAAAGAAGAAAATGCTGTAACCAGCATTTTCTTCGTTTTCCCACAATCTTTTCTACTCTATCAAAAAAGAAATTACACCATTTGAGCCACACTGAAATTGTAGTCTGCAAAATTGCTTTCAATTTGGATATGGCTAAAACTTCGTCTGGTAAAGGATCTTAAAAGGCAAAAAAGTTAATTATCACGACGTTATCATCAAATTACTTAATATGTACAAAAAAACAACAAACATTTTACTAAAGTGATAAAAAATAAATATTAAACTTGTCTTAATTGAAAAAAAGCATTTGCATATTACCTTTTAAGTGTTATCAAATATTGGATTTCGTTTTAAAAATGGTAGAAAACGTTGTGGGAAAAGTACCAGCATTTTCTCCTTTTCCCCTAATCTTTTCTACTCTTTTTTCCTACTCTTACAGAAAAAAAAACAGGCCTCTTTTTCTCAGGGTTGTAAAAATTCGGGATTGTAGGATAAAGGATTTTAAAGTATAGGATAAGTTTATCAGATATATGATCAAGTGAGGTCGGCGCCTCGCCCAGCGTCAGCTTGAATTGTTCGGGGAATTTTGTACTCCTCTTAACTACAACTGCTTTAATATGAAAAAAAAATACATGAGCCATAATCTGGCAAAAGGGGGCTTAATGCATTTCCACACTCTATGGTACAAAGCAAGCCCTCACATACTTCTGGACGTATTATGTTAGCTTATTTCTAACAACCCACATATTCATGAGGAAGACCGGTCCTTAGACATACAGTAAATTGACCAATAGTAAAAGTTTTCAGACCTGGTCAGCCTGCGTGGATTGCGCAGCCTGATCTGGGTCGATGCTTTTTTTTCGGCAAATCGTCAGACTGAATTCCTGTGAAGACGAATCACTTATCTGTTTCAAGAAAAGTAGTTTCTCAGATCAAAACGATAGGGTACATTATTAGTTGTACGGTCAGGTGACAGGCGACATGATTCGACACAGCCGTGAACAAGTTTCCAAGTCCCCTGCCACCTGACCGTACAACGAATTTATCATACTGCAAAGTTTTACCCTTTTAAAGCGCGTTAAGCAAAATTTTCCTGTTTTATAATATCACGAATCGAATACGCTGACGAAATAGAAATTCCCTTCTGAAAGCCCCATTTCAATAAAAACTGACGTCAATGGAAACTGAGGTTACTAAAATGTGCAGTTTGGTGCATAAACGTGCAGTCTGGTGATCGATCGACGCTGCCATTTTGGATGTTGTGCTGCAAGTGCAGTGATGTTTACGAAGCACTCAAAACGGAAATTGGCTTAACGTGTTTTTTGCCAGGGTACATATTATTTATTTCTTATCATTTTGGTAACATGGTTTTTTCATATGTTCCCGGCATCTTAACCAATCAGATCACAAGAAATTTCTTTGCAGTACAATAAACTGATATGTAAAATACTCATGAAATAATACTGTCAGACTTCAAAAGAAAAAGATGTCAACCGTCTGATGAACGAATTTTCAATAAATTCGTCTTCCGTATATCCATATGTTACAAGTTATAAGAAACATGCATATATATACGTAATAAAGTATGTCTTTGTCTATGTCATATTCTGCTAGATAACTAGAATTCAACCCGATCGTAGAAAATCCCCCAAATTTTGTTATTACAAAAGTATTTTGGGAGGAATGATACCTCTATATATCGGACAGTGTAGATTGAAGATCAGACTGCACGTTCTGTGCAGTCTGATCTTGATCTACACTGTCCGCAAAAGGCCAATGAATCACGCTTAGCAGCCAAACGCTTAAAATCTATTTGCTACAACAAATATGTACCATCATCTTCTATAAGTACTTTCACTACTTTGATTTAAATGTGTATGTGTTGCGGTAGCTTTGCAGTTCTGACCAAGAGAAAAAGTAATTAACCTTTTGGCTGCTGAGCACGACTTGCTGACCTTTTACGGACAGTGTAGACTAAGATCAGACTGCACAGAACGTGCAGTCTGATCTTTGATCTACACTGTCCGACAAGGAGATATTATTCCCCAAAATATAACTTTGAAGCAGCAATATCTGTTTTATTTATATCGAATTGAAAATTTTACTTGTTATAAGCATGATAAGGGTTAAAACCCCATGAAAGACTTTGCCAAGTAGAAGAACGACGTAAAGTTTCTGGGTCTTAATAGCCAGATAAGTGCACGACAGCGTGGCATCAGAGTTCTTTATTAGTTTATTTGATAGAAGATATATAAAATATTAGATTATAAGATTATTATATAGAGGTAGCGCCATGGCTACTTTTCAACTGCTTTGGTGTTTTTTTTTTCTATTATATGCTAGAATAAAAGTTCAAACGGAAAAAAAAGAAAGAAAAAAAACCACGAACAATCAAACAAACAAGCAATAGTGCTGACAAACAAAACGTTTTTAACCCTCAGTTACAAGATATAAATGTAAATTTGTCGATACTGAAAGCATTTGCATTTCGTAGACAAGAATTTATGCCAGGCTCAAATGATGAAAGTTTTCACTGATGAGGTAGAGAAAACATTTTGGAAAACGGAAAAAAATGCTGGTTACCAGCATTTTCTTCTTTTCCGACAATATTTTCAAAACTTCTTTCTTATGGTCGTTTAAACTCGTCATTTTGTACGGCGAGGGATTAAACTGACAAGTTGATACGAATACAACTTTTACGTATCTAGCAGAGACCACTTTGTTCTGATTGCCCTCCGGAGCCCTGTTAGCTCAGTCAGTGGCATACAGGACTTGAGAATATAGGGGTAGCTGGTTCGAACCCCGGCTCGGCTAATTTCTTTCCAAGGACTGATGATAGTCATTGCGACAGGTTTCATTCATCTCTCGCCACTGACCCTTGTTTCGATGATAGTTATGTGGGAAAGTAGCCATTAGCTTGGAAAAAAAATATCGTGTAGAATACTGGTAAAAAGGAAATCCAGCAAAGGATGGGTATGTACACTGGTCGCAGCGATATAGCCGAAATAATGTTGAAAAGGGTGTAAAACGGAAGAATGACAGGGTGTAACTACACTCATCACAAATCGGCCATTTCCGTACCTACATCTCACCTCGTCCGTATTACGGTCGTTTCCATTTCAAATGAGAATCACGTGATTCTATATTTAGCGAGCTAGTGACTGTCGTTTAGCAACGACATAAACAACCTCGATGAAATTATTCACATGCGTCTATTTGTCGGTGAAAACATCAATCGGAATTTATAAACCACGTCAAAAAAATTAATGTACGAACTGTTTGTCAACTGAAATATAATTAGAAAAATTTCGATAGAAAATTCAAACTCAAGTTTGCTTTTGTAAGAGGAGCCTTAAAGTTTTCAGAACGGTAAACCGTCGTGTTTCCGGACAATGAATGTATCTATCTGCTACATATCAATCCACCAGTTACAGCCAAGGGATATGATGGCTCCCATCACCCGAGGTATGCCGAATGGGTATAACTACATACAAATACAAATCTCAACGGACACGACGTGTAAATTGCTAATTACCGGCAGACGAACGGACAGAAGAATGACAAGGCATAACTACACACAAAGACAAATATCGTAACTTCCGCAGCGTTTTTCTTTTTTGTGTCGTCTGATATTCTTTTTTGTGCAGAGACGGGTCTTAAATTTTACCGCTCTAGTGTAGATTTTCCATTTTTAAGAAAAACTGTTTTTTTTCACTTATTATGTTTTAAGTCACTCGTCTGTGCAATGTTTGTGTACAAAGGGGGGCAGATGGGCGCCAAGATAACATGAAAAGACCAACAGATAAACCTCTGTAACAAACAGATATAAAACTCTTTTTGAAGATCCTAAATTTCCTTTTAGTTTTGTACAAAACGACCAAATATTGGATTCGACCAAATTAATTGTGAGTATTTGCTGACCCCAAAATAAATTTAGCTCAAGTGAGGATTTACGTCTTTGATATGGTAAAAATAAAACATTGTGGGAAACGAAAGAATGCTGGGAAGCAGCATTTTCTCGTTTCCCCTCAATGTTTTTTTAAACATGCTTTCTTCGGTTGTTGAAACTTGGGACGATGTGGTAGAGTTTAACTCTTAACTAGACTTGTCCAAATTGAAAACATTTGCAGACGACAATTTCACAGCGGCTCAAATGATGCAATTTTTCCTTGATATGGTAGAAAACTTTGTGGGGAAAGTAGAAAATGCTGGTTACCAGCATTTTTTTCTTTTCCCACTATGTTCTCAAAAGACCTCTTTCTTCGGGTCGTTAAAAGGCGTCATTGTGTGGTAACGAGTTAAGAAAGTTTAATTTAATTACTGGCAATATTACGTTAACCTCTTATCAAATAAAGACAAACTTTTAGAGTCGTCCATCTAAAGCTACTGCAGAATACAAATCAAATTGATTCAGATGCCGGAATTTGTCTCTGCAGGGGCAGAAAACAATGCGGGAAAAGGATAATAATAATAATATTATCAATAATAATAGAGCTCTACATAAGAGGGAGTGATGGCTTTCTAAACCTATTATTTCTGATCTAAACCCTATGTCTCGATAAGACGATTCTAATGAGTACTCACAACATAAGGTTTAGAAGATAATAATTAATATTTTCAATTTTGAAATCAAAATCACCCTCCCCTATCTGGAGCTCTGAATAATAATAATAATAATAATTATTATTATTATTATAATTATTATAAAGATAATAATGGTTATCAGTGTACCATGGACTACTTTTCTCACATCTTTCAATAGCGAGAGGCAAAAAAGCGCAGGTAATGAGAAATTTTGCCTCAAACGGGTACTGAACCCGCAATTGCCATGTCACTTTTCAGACACCCTAGCAACTCAGCTTCTTGACATGTTAACCTATCATTTCCGATACGAACTAACCCAAACATTTACTCTTTCCACATTATTTTCAAACGCCCTCTCTAACAAGGTCGAGATAGTTAAGGATTAGGCCAAAAGCTGCTAGATAAATGAGAGGAAAATTTCCACTAAATGTTAAAAAAACACACACATTTTGCTATTTCCAATCTGATACAAAGTTAATTTAACTCGAGAAAAATAACGTATCGGCATTGTTGATCCGAGATCAGACTGCACATTCTGTGTAGGCTGATCTTAATCTACAGTATTCGCAAACGGTCGCACTAATCCTTGTCCTACTAAATAACTAAAATGGATTTTTCAATTCTGTGTTAAAAACCCAAATATTACTATGACGAAGTTATGTCTTGAGGAATACTAGCTCCTTAACGTAGAGAGAAGATCTGAGATCAGAATACACGTTCTGTGCGGTCTGATCTTGATCTAAACTGTCTTCAAAAGGTCAGTGAGTAACGCTTAGTAGCCGAAGGGTTAACAACCTGTAGGTTAGAATTAAAGTGTGGCGTAGTGTGAAGCTATTTTTAGATTTGTACGGAATATCATAAATAATGTTTGACTACTATTACCTCCCTTTTATAGCTTTCAAAATCTTTTGAGAATGAACGAGTTTATAATTGAATCCGAATATTTTTCTATACTATTCAGATTTCAATATATTATAAGAGAGACAGTGAAATAAACATAGAAATCAAAGCATGATTTTATAGACTTTTTAAGTATATTTATTACCCTTAATAGCAACCAACAAAAAGACCATATAAATTGTCTGTAAACCACATTTCAGTGCAGATGACAATTAATCGTCATGGCGGTTCGTATGCGTGGGAACATACACTCACTCATCTCGTGAGCGCCATTATTTCTGTAGAAGCAATCTTCGGATTTGCTTCATCATAATACCTCAACCATCTCTTTCACAATGTGGAACTTTATCCTGTAACTACTCGCACATATCCCGTTTCTATTGGTAGAAAAGCAGTGATAACTAAACGTGGTTGTACCCCCTCCCCACCCGTTGTCCGAGTATGTCGTACTTCGAAGATTCCACTTGTCTGCCATGACTCATCACTCCCTCCAATACTGAGGGGAGGAGGAGGGGGGAAACGGATTGTACATGAACATGAACAGATTTTATTAAGAAAAACGACTTGAACACATAAGGTTCATCGTCGACATACATACATAATAATATTACATACGTCAGTATGGACATAAACTCAATACATGTAAATACATTTCATTAGTGCGGAAATAATGTACAATGAAGGATCTTACAAAAACCTTAATAAGAGTAGAGGATGATATTATTTAGAATGAAAGACTGAAAAATTAATTACTGATATTGTTTAATTCATGTTTTCTTTTATCCATTGCCTTAGTATAAAATATGCCAATTGCATTTAGAGTTTTAACATTTTCTGAGTTCAACAGTTCTATTAATTTAATCATATTGGGCTTGTTGTAATAATACTTTTTCAAATAATTTTGTCGTAATTCCTTATAGGCGGGGCAAAGTAGCAAAAAATGAAATTCGTCTTCTAATTCGTTTTTGTCGCAAAGTTCACAGATTCTTTCATTTCTGGGGATATTTCTATTGCGTCCAGTTTCAATCAATAACTGGTAAGCAGATATTCTTAATTTCATAACAGCGTTTCTATACTTACTAATTTTCATTTTATTTAAGTATGTTGAATAAGTAAAAGTATCCTTTAAATTTCTAAAAATAAATAAAGAGGAGCGATTACCAATATCTAGAAACCATTCATTTATATAAATATCCCTTAATCGATTACGGAATATTGGCAAAAAAGCTTTTGTATTGACAGAGGCAGGAAATAACCAAACATCATGAAAATCAGTTCTCTGTAATAAATCCTTCACTTTAAAGGTCCAAAAATTAGGGTTGGTAAGATAATTCATTTCTGTCAATACAGTTTGTAGTATACAATTCGAATTTTTTTCTGAAAAGAGTTTGACAAAGTATTTGATTATTTTAACTTTTATATTTATATGTAGAGGAAATCTTCCCAATTCTCCATAAATTGCCGAATTACTGGTTGATGACTTAACATTTAATATTTTCTTTAGGAATTTTTTATGTATCCTCTCAACGAGTTCACTCGTTATAAAGCCCCAGACCTCACTAGAATAGTATAAGATTGACGCCACAAAAGAGTCAAATAAATCAAGCATGATTTTTACAGGGATATCTTTATTTTTAGTAATATAAAATAATTCACTCATTGACCGAGTTGCCTTTCCTGTTAATGTTTTAATGGCATCATGAAAATTCCCGTTGCTACTAAAGATTAGGCCTAAATAGTTGAAGTTAGAAACAATTTCAATGTTATTTCCTGAATATGTAAAATCTATATTTTCATCTACATGTCTACCTCGTAGTAATACGTGTTATAAAGTAGCAATGGAGAAAATGGCTTTACTCAGTACGTCTAAGGCCTGTTTTAGCCCCAGATGTCTCGAAACTGCTAATTATAGCGGAATGAATCGCACTTGGTAGCGTTTTATTGAGTAAACATTTATTTCAGTTTAAATATTCAAAGTAACAGTCGTCACGCAGAAAAGAAGCCGGGTTCTGTACCCAGAATGCTCAATTTAGATAAATGTTTATTCATAGAATGCCATCTAGCGGGAGATAATGCCTCCCCACCAGCTCCTTGACACAAAAACAGGTCTTTGTCACAGAATGCAGAATGGTTTAGTAAAAGAATTGGATAAAAGTTCAAGGGGACATAATTCCGCAACAAGTTGCAGCAGGGTCATGAAAATTGCACATGCACAACTTCATATATAATTATAGAAACCCTGTGTGTAAATTCAAGGTCGGTATGTGAAAAACGGTTGAAGTCTTGCGCCGGACAAATTTGTGTCTACGGACAGACAGGTGGATGGACAGCCATGGCGATTCCAGTATACTCCCTCCACTTCGTTGTGGGGGGTATAATAAGTTACTAAATCCGTGTGTTAACCTTTTATCACAATATCCTGATAACCAGCATTTTCCCCTTTTTCGTAAAAGTTTCTAACATTCAAAAGAGACTTTTTTTTAAGTAACAATTTGATATTGGCGTCTGCAAATGCTTTCAAGTTGGACAAATTGGAAACCTTGTCTTTTTGTCCATGGACATTGAGGACTTGCAGATTTGCAAATGTTTAGCATATTTCTTTTTTGTTAGTGGGTTAAGCTTTCTTTCCTTAGCAAAGAAATGAGCTGTGCTCTGTGAAGAGGAACTTTGTGCATCTACGAAAAGTATCGACTCAGGTCAGCCTGCGCAGTCCGCTCAGGCTGACCTGAGCCAAAACTTCTTGTAATTGGCCAATTTTCTGTATGTTCAAAGACCAACTTGTGATTAAGTTGCTTCTTAACTCATTACCAAAAGACACAATTTTAGTTTTGTCCAAATCGAAAGCATTTGCAGAGAACAATTTTAAATTTATTTTGTAAAGGGTAGAAAACATTGTTGGAAAAGGAGAAAATGCTGGTTACCAGCATTTTCTCCTTTTCCCACAATGTTTCTTTGAAGGCTTCTTTCTTAGGGGCGTCAAAAGTAGGGATTGTGTGGTAATGGGTTAAAGGTGGCCCTTCAGAATTTGGGACGAAATTTTTACAAAAATACAAAAATATCATCCTTATACTCCCAAAGTCTTATAATCGTCATTCATAAATCCCAAGTAGTCAAAAACCATCCGACAACTCTAGATTTACTACAGCAAAGGTCGACATCGACGGGAAACACGTTCTTTTTTTACATGAAGAACTTGCTCATTTACATACCGGAAATACACAGACGAAGCCTCAAACATAGCGTCCGAAGAAGATAAATTATGAAAAATAATTACATATTAGAATATTAAATAAGTTCTAATATTTGTGGGAACTTAATATTCCCACAATGCATTTTTTTTTTTTTACGCGAAATCAAAAAATAGCTTAAGAGGCTACGTAGCCTTTTAAGGGAATACCATCAAAGAAAAAATTTTTGGTAATTCTATTATTCTTAATTATTGATAATTTGTGTTGTTTTTTCATATAAATTTCAGAAATCGAAAGCATTTGCACTTTTGCAGACAACAAAATAAAAGTGACTGAAAATCTGAAATTTGTTTTGTGAATGGTAGAAAACATTGTGGGAAAAGGAGAAAATGCTGGTTACCAGCATTTTCTCACAATGTTTTCTAAAAGCTTCTTTGTCAGGGGCATCAAAAGTAGGGATTGTGTGGGAATAGTTTCCGGTAGCATAGATAGAGGTAACTGCATTTCGCTGCAATACAGATTCAACCGACAAAACACAGTCAGCAAAGCGCCCTATCTTTTAAGGAAAAGGGTATACACCAATGGGAACATCATCTTTCACCGCCGAAGTATCTCACGGATTCGGGTAAGACTCGGGTATTCCGTAATCGATGCGGGTAACCAGCGTCAATCGCCAGATCCATTACGGTTTATTCCAGTGATTCGTCGGCTAATGTAACATTTTTTCCGATAGTGTTAGTCATGAGCACTATGTGCCAACTACAAAGATCTCCAGTCCTTTCTTCTTCTTGTGGTTGGAGCAATCCGAAGATTTCTCCTCCAGAAATAATGGCGCGCACGAAATGTGTGCGTGTATGTTCCCACGCATACGAACCGCCTTGACGTCAATTTGTCATCTGCGATATATACATCAATACAAACAACATATAATATGTTTTTCCATGTGAATTTCTAGGGTATCAACTTTTTTTAAATAAAGGTCCATTGAAGTTTTCCGCTATTTATTTATCTTTCCTGATATAAAGATCTATTTTTCTTATATAAAATATCAGGAGAAATGTAAAAGTCAATAATAAACTCACTAATTCACTAATAATCCTAAAAACTATTAAAGGGAGGTAAGGAGTATCGGTATTTTTTGACTCAAGGCTAAAAATACACTGTACATATATACCGAAACTGAAATTTAACACTTATGTGCGCTTAGGTTGCTAACCGTGATTCAATGACATGTGCAGAAAGTGTAGATTAAGATCAGACTGCACAGAAAGATGCAGTCTGATCTTAGATCTAGATTGTCCACTGAGAAAATCCCCCTTCTTTTTTATAATTCTGAAATTGCAATATTTGCATTATTTGGGCTGTTTTCTATATCTATTGGCTGGCGAGCATGTTGCATATTAGTCTCAATAATGAGACGCCCCGGTGATCTTTTTCATTTTTGGATATTTACTGTACACCGTACCGTCTCAAGTCCATCGTAATTTTTCCGGTAGCAAATATAGAGCGCTATACCTACTTTCGGTTTCGTCGGTTTTATCTGTATTGCAGTGAAATGCAATTAAATTTTAGCACTAATCATGACCAAAAACAAATTGTTAAACCATTAATTACATAAAAAGCTTGTAGAAGTCGTTTACAACATGTTTATCTCGGAAAAATCACGGACGAAATTTATCGTGCGGGGCGGCCATTTTGAATGTTTTCCGGAACGTAAATAGCTCGGGTCACTGATGAAATGCACGGTATTTTCTCACGATCAGAATTTGAATTGAAAATATTTGTATTTCAAATGAAAGAATATTGAATACGCAAGCCACAGGTATGTTTAAATCCTAGTTTTGTGCTCTATTTAGGAAATTATAAGAGTTCAAACTTGCGCACAAAATCTGTGCGGAACTTTCAACTGATTTTGTCCGGATTGTCTCTGTACCCAGAGGCGACCGGTCGAAAAGTAACATCGCCTTTGGGGACAGTTATCTGTACATGTTGCATATTTACTAGAGTAGTGCTTTATATCAGGGTAATATTATGTATATTTTAGCATTATCTCCAGCTTGATAGAATGTCAAATTTTCGAAGAATATGAGCTACATGACGTAATCCAACAGAGGAATAAGGTTCACAGATGCTGTAGGTCATGTAATCTATTTGAGCTATGCACTGTGAGAAGAGGGATTAACTCGTTACCAAACGACAAAATTTTAGGTTTGTCCAAATTGAAAGCATTTGCAGACGACAAAATAAAAGTGACTGAAAATTTCAAATTTGTTTTGTGAAGGGTAGCAAACATTGTGGGAAAAGGAGAAAATGCTGGTTACCAGCATTTTATCCTTTTTTCACAATGTTTTCTAAAAGCTTCTTTCTCAGGGGCATCAAAGTAGGGATTGTGTGGGAATAGTTTCCGGTAGCATAGATAGAGGTAACTGCATTTCGCTGCAATACAGATTTAACCGACAAAACACAGTCAGCAAAGCGCCCTATCTTTTAAGGAAAAGGGTATACACCAATGGGAACATCATCTTTCACCGCCGAAGTATCTCACGGATTCGGGTAAGACTTGGGTATTCCGTAATCGATGCGGGTAACCAGCGTCAATCGCCAGATCCATTACGGATTATTCCAGTGAATCGTTGGCTACATCAATATTTTTGCGGTGATTTTAGTCATTTGCACAATGTCTCTTTTAGAAAGATCTTCCATTCGACAGCTTTTTGATTTTATGGTTGGAGCAATCCGAAGATTTCTCCTCCAGAAATAATGGCGCGCACGAAATGTGTGTGTGTATGTTCCCACGCATACGAACCGCCTTGACGTCAATTTGTCATCTGCAACGCATAATAGTTAATAAACAATATATAATATCTTTTTCTATGTGAATATATAGGGTGAGACCTTTTTTTTAAATAGAGGTCCATTGGAGTTTTCCGCTATCTGTTTATCTTTCCTGATATAAAGATCTATTTTCTGTATATAAAATATTAGGAGAACTGTAAAAGTCAATGATAATCTCACTAATTCACTAATAATCTTAAAAGCTATTAAAGGGAGGTAAGGAGTATCGGTATTTTTTGACTCGGGGCTAAAAATACACTGTATATACCGAAGTTGAAATTTAACACTTATGTGCGCTTAGGTTGCTAACCGTGATTCAATGACTTGTGCAGATAGTGTAGATTAAGATCAGACTGCACAAAAAGATGCAGTCTGATCTTAGATCTAGACTGCCCACCAAGGAAATACCCCCCCCCCCCTTTTTTTTATAATTCTGAAATTGCAATATTTGCATACTTGGGGTGTTTTCTATATAGATCTATTGGCTGGCATGTTGCATATTTACTAGAGTAGTGCTTTATATCAGGGTAATATTATGTATATTTTAGCATTATCTCCCGCTTGATAGAATGTCAAATTTTCGAAGAATATGAGCTACATAACGTAATCCAACAGAGGAATAAGGTTCACAGATGCTGTAGGTCATGTAATCTATTTAAGCTTATGCACTGTGAGAAGAGCGTCGCTCTTCAGATTTTGGGACGAAAATTTAAAAAAAGAAAATACAAAAAACTCATCCTTATACTCCCAAAGCCTTTTAATTTTTATTCATAAAACCCCAGTAGTCGAAAACCATCCGACAATAAGAGAAATTAGACAATTATTATGGTCCAGGTCGACACCGACGGGAAACACGGTCTATCTTTACATGAGCAACTCGCTCATTTACATACCGAAAATACACAGACGGAGCTACAAACATAGCGTGCGAAAAAGGCATTATTAATTACGTTTGTTATGTTATGGAATTTAAGCGTCATTAGTCACGTGCCAGTCACTTGATATTCTCACAATGCTGTTTTGATTTCTGGCGCGAAATCTAAAAAAAAAAAATACCGTAAGACCGCGATATAACTAAAATAATGTTGAACACGGCGTTAAAAACCATACGAGCAATTAATAAATCCTCCACAAAATATTTCAATAAAGGGTAGTGTCCCAAATGGGATTCGTGTATCATCGCCTTTCATCGCAAAAAACCGTACTGATTCGGCTGGAACTCGTGTAATCCGTAATCAATGCCGGGAAGCAGCGCCTATCGGCCGATCGCCTACGGACAATTCGAGTCTCAGCCGAATTAGATGACACTTTACGCAAATTGCCGATTGCCCCTTTTCAGGTGGTGCATGCTATATCGAAATAAGCATTGTTGAATTATATCGAGGCTCAGACATACAGTCCGGCTTGCGACGAAATAGTTCAATAATTTATAGCCTGGTTTCTCACTGTGACTACAATACTTTTAGTGGCGAGCCGAGAATCTTCCCGCTCTGATAGCGTCTGAAATATCGTCGGAAACTTCAAAAACCTCGTAATTGCAGCTTGTAACAAACTGTAGTTACGAGGTTTTCGAAGAAAACCGACGATACAGACTGGACCTCTATGGACGATTTAAACACAGGCATTCGTGTTCTGAAGAACTTCGCTATACTTAATATATAGAGTGCTATATAGATAATGAAGTTCGTCGTAACACGAACGCCTGAGGGTTTAAATTGAAAGAATTTGCAGACGACATATATATTGTGGCTTAAAGATGATGTCAGTGTTTGATCGGTTATAAAATATGGTAGGAAAAGGAGAAAATGCTGGTGTCCGGTTTTTTTTTGCGATGAAAGACGATAAATTACGCCAATCCCATTAACCCTTTACCATACGACAAAATTTTAGACTGGTCCGAATTGAAAGCACTTGAAGACGACATAATAAACGCAACACAAAAATTGAATGAAATTTGTTTACAGCAGGATAGAAAACATTGTGGGAAAAGGAGAAAATGCTGGTTACCAGCATTTTCTCCTTTTCCCACAATGTTTTCATAAGGCTTATATCTTAGGGTGGTATAAACCAGGGATTGTTTGGTAAAGGGTTAAAGCGCCTTGTCCCCAAAAGATTTCTCTTGTCTTTTCCGTCGATTCTCAACGAAATGTCAAAACTCTCCTAGTAACGGGGACGATACTCATTTATCAGAACGGTACACAAATTATCAGTTTCGCCTTGCTAAATTACCATTTAAACAGAATTTCTCCGTTGCTAACTGTGTAACTTTCTTTAACCCTTTACCAAACGACAATATTTTAGACAGGTCCAATTTGCGAAGCATTTGCAGACGACAAAATTTGTATGGCACAAATGATGCGATTTACATCTGATAGTCTAGAAAAAACATTGTGGGAAAAGGAGAAAATGCTGGTTACCAGCATTTTCTCCTTTTTCCTCAATGTTTTCAAAAGGCCTGCTTACCAGGGTCGTTAAAACTCGGGTAAAGATATTTAAATTTCTGCAAGTGAATAAAATTAAATCTTTTAATACGTGAGCAAACAGAACGCCTTTAAAATAAAACGACTGTGGTTGAACTTGCAGCCATTACGCTAATCTACACTAACGCCCCCTAGCGGAGGTTATCTAGGGGGTCTTTGAGCTTGTATACCGCACCAATACCGAGTTTAATAGAACCTAAAGAATAAATTTTAAAAAACATAGTGGAAAAAAGGGGGAATGCTGGAAACTAGCATTTTCTCCCCCCCCCCCCCCCCCCCCCACCTCTGTTTTTGTACCCTTCCACTGACAAAGTATATCGTTTTAGCACGGGACAGACCAATGGACTGACGATCGAAAGGACGAACGGACAAACAGACTGATGAACGAACAAATGAATGGTTTGACGGTTGGGTAGATTGAAAAGTGACCTGTTAAAGGGGAATAAGTGGAATAGTGTATTTCAAAGAATAAATAGATAAAATCATTAACATCTTATATCAATGGTTAATGCCCAATTAAAAAGACTAAAATACTTTCGAAATTTCCCACAACTTACGTTCAATCGACCACCCAGGATTTTCTTTACATTCAAGATGAACGATAATTCTTTAATCAAGTTGTCGAGTTCAATTATTGTAATAAATTGCCTTCGTAATTCGTAATTCGTTATAAATAGGCTTCACTCATTTGTGCTCATCTAGTGTCTAAAAGAACCATAAGAAAAGGTTAAACCATAGACACCAAAGCAGAAATCTGAGTAAATGTGAGTGAGTCATCTGCGGAAAAGAGGTCGACCAATGTCAGCCTGTCCAGTTTGTGCAGGCTGAAATACCTCGATACTTCAATATAAATGAATCATAATATGGAGTGCAACACGCGAAAAAGTGCATTCGGACATTTGCGTAAAGTGTCGTCCCGGATTAGCCTGCGCAGTCCGCGCAGGCTAATCCGAGACGGCACTTTACGACTAAATTAGATTTTGTGCTAGAGTAGACTTGCGTAAAACAGAAAATCACATTACAACGGAAAGTGTCGTTTCAGATTAGCCTGTGTGGACTGCATACGCTGATCAGAGACGACACTTTACGCAAATGTCCGAATGACCCTTTTCGCGTGTTGCACTCCATATGTGAAAAGATGGCTTTTATGCATTTGCAAGACGAATATCGACTTAGGTCACGGTGCGCGATCCTTTATCGAAACTAAATGTCCTTGTGCATGTCAAAGGACCATTATACTTCAGGATCTAGTCGGCTGTTTGGCGAAATTGAATTGTTACGGGTCTACTACCTTAACTCTTTACCACACGACAAAATTTTAGACTGGTCCAAATTGAAAGCATTTGCAGACGACAAAATAAAGGTGACTGAAAAATTGAATTTTGTTCTGGGAAGGGTAGAAAACACTGTGGGAAAAGGAGAAAATGCTGGTTACCAGCATTTTCTCCTTTTCCGACAGTGTTTTCTAAAGGCTTCTTTCTCAGGGGCGTCAAAAGTAGGGATTGTGTGGTAATGGGTTAAGCCCGCTTTTCACAGAGCAATGAGAGCACGGTATATTTTTATGTAAACCATACCATTTAAAAGTATGGAAATCGTGAAGATGATAACCTGTTTGTGTACGGTCGATTTAGTGTTAGTTGCTGGCAGGAAAATGAATTTTAAAATCAGCTAAAGAGTAAACAAAAGATAGAGCTACCTGGCAACTTTTGACCTAGTTTTAAAGGCAGGTACATGTATTTAAATTTTTCACATGTCACCAAATTAACAAAAATATATATATCACTGACTGGCACGTGACTAATGACGCTTAAGTTCCATAACATAACAAACATGTAATTATTTTCCATAATGGCGTCTTCGGATGCTATGTTTGAAGCTTCGTCTGTGTCTTACCGGTATGTCAGTAAGCGCATTGCTCATGTAATGATTGAGTGTTTCCCGTCTGGACAGTAGTAAATCTCTTATTTCACTTTTTGTCGGATGGATTTCGACTAGTAGGGCTTTATGAATAAAAATTAAAAGGCTTTGGGAGTATAATGAAGAATTTTTTTGTATTTTTTGTAAAATTTTCGTTCCAAATCTGACCCAAATGTACAACAACAGATTGTCATCCTCAAAATGACTTCCATACTTTCAAATGGTGTAATTCAAATTCAAATGTAGTTTAACCTCAGCATTGTTGATGTTTGACAGCTTTTGTGCATTTAACCCTTTACCATATACAATCCCTACTTTTAACGACCCTGAGAAAATGACATTTTGAAAATATTGTGGGAAAAGGAGAAAATGCTGGTAACCAGCATTTTCTCCTTTTCCCACAATGTTTTCTACCTGTTCAGGAACAAGTGTTATCATTTAAAAAACATGTGAATTGTGCACTGTGAATTCCATTCAAATGTAGTTTAACCTCAGCATTGTAGATGTTTGACAGCTTTTGTGCATTTAAAAAGTGACAATTACAAAAAATAAATCTGACACATAGAGTTTAGCCACCGAAACCACATGTATAACCTTAGCGCTGACGTATCTTTAAGATAAGAAGTGGAAAACATTCTATAATTGGAGTCGGATTGGTAAAATTGATAATAAATTTCACTTTGTGTGCGTGACCCTCAAAACCCGAGGGCGATCGATATCTCTAGAAATATGAGCCCGGGGGTTGTGCCACTGCTATTGTACGTTTTGACAAGCCCCAGGACGGGTTATTTATCAACCAAACTTACCCAAATATAGAATTTCAAAGATAAATATCCTGAAAGCTTAACCATACTATAAACTTGTTGACTTGTCCAAAATAAACCTTCACTATACATGTATGTACACAGTTCCGAGCGGAAAAATACCTTTAAAAACATTATGGAAAAAAGGAGAAAATGCAGGTGGCCAGCATTTTCTCCTTTTGTCATAATGTTTTCTACCCTGTTACAGACGAATTCCATCATTCGAGTAACATTCAATTTGTCGTCTGTACACGCTTTCAAATTGGACGAGTCGAAAATTTTGTAGGTTGGTATACAAAGAGTTAAAAGCAAATGAAATGTCGATCAAATGATAGTTATTTGAAAGGGAGATAATGCTGGTTCAACCAGTACAGAGTGTAAGAGAATTTGATACAAATCAAATGATCCCATCGTTTGTTTGCAAAAGTCGACGATAACAATAATAATAATAGACCTGTATCATTTACGTGGAGTTCCGATATCCGATGTGGACTTCGGTTTAAACGGGGGAAAATCTCAAAATTAGTATTCATTTACCTGAGCAGGAATACGCATGTGAAAAGAAAGGACTTCGAGGGTTACAGACGATCCTTATTTCTTCTTTTCTACAACATTACCTTAGTTTAGTTCATAAGTTCTGTTCTTTCACCTGTACGAAAGGGATGCAAAATCTACGAAAGTTAAGTCCTATTTTATCTCCATTCCGCGATTTCACGGACAAACTTCAGCGTCCAATTTGCTCAATATATAAAACGCTATTTTTCCTCCTTAAAGAAGGTTCGTTATTTGAAAAGAATTTCAAGTAGCATAACGGGTTTAAGTGATATACTAATATCCTATCTGTTTGTTTGATCGTTTTTGTATTTTTTTCACGGCGGTCAGTGCACCTACGCAAGTGTTTCCTGTCAGTCTTATACGAGTACTGACAAAACTTTCTTTCTGACCTTCTGGCTACTTTTTTCCAATGCATTAGAGGTGGGAGAGAAAAATTGCCGCCAGAAAGTTTGCCTCGAGCGGGTATCAAACACGCAACCAATTCAGATACACTAACCACTGAATTACCAGGCTGCTTTTTTTTTATTATTTTTAAATCTTGAGTTGGCAGACTGTTTCAGAATCAACTAAAAAATAAACAGACTTCACTTAATTTAAGACGCAGTAAACTGACAAATTCACTTATTTTGTGAGTTGAGTCTGAAACGTTGAAAACAAGAACAAATCAACAGAGTATAGTGCTGGGTTTGGCAAACTATGCTCATGCTTCGTTACCATCGATAAACGTAACACATTAACTTGCTTTCTTACGATGGCTGTTTACGCCGCTTTCAACATTACTACAGTTATGTAACGGCCACACTTCACTTATTCATATACATCATTAGTTTTTACCAGCACTAGGCTAGGGCTCCGAAGTTTCTTGTCAAAGGACTTTCCCCGAACAACCCAGTGTTTCCAGTGAAGCTCAAATTCGGACCGTCCAGACGACAGCTGAAACACTAAACCCTGCCCTGAGAATATCTTGATTAAACCATGATATTTGAAAACGTCAAATAGGGGCGTAACCAAGCCTGATAAGGCAGTTATGAGATATTTTCTTACATTTATCTTTCACTGAGTGCGAGGGGATAAATTTTTGCATTGTCCGTCAGACTGTCCGTCCGTCTGGACAGATATCTTTTAAAATCCTTGACAAAAAATTATGAAACTTCATACATATGTTCCTTAATGATATTCCGCCGATAGTCCGCCGACATACTTTTTGTTTTGTTTTATTTGACGCTGTGCCATGAAAAAGGGGGGTTTAATGTATATTTCCAATATGGAGCCAATATCTCTTTAACTACTTGATAAGATTCTATGAAACTTCATTCACATTGTTTATCATAAGCCATCCATGTGTTCTTTGTTACAGTTTGCGGTTAAAGTTTTTTTTTCAAATCGCCTGTCGTAGGCAGATGAATAAAGTTTCAGAGCTGTCCGTCCGTCTATCCGTGTTTGGCCGTGTCTCCATCCGGGGCAATATCTACGATCGCACGGAATTTTGCAAAAATTTATACATGTATACAATAACCTATTCCGCCGATACTTTTTTTTTTATTTGATCCATAATAACCGACTAGGAGCGATTTTGAGTGACGTGGTCGCGTACATTTTTGAAAAGGTCTTTTTCAGCAGGGGATATCGTTTCAACGAAATCAGCATTATTATTGTTTTTATTTAATGAAATACCATATCATGGAAAAAAAGGGGTTAAGTGTATAATTTCATAATGGACCAATAACAGAAAGGCAACGTATACATGCAAAACACAATACCTCTTATATTGTTCTAACAAAAAAGTCCTTTTCTGCTGGGAATAACATTTCAACGAAATATATCCATCCCAGGGAATAAAGTGAATTTAAAATCGTATGCAATATGCAATAGTTTTTGTTGTACAATTTCAAAAGTATACATTTGTACACTTATTCAGTTTATGTATTTTTCCTTTGACCAAAACTTCAAACTATACGTGCTGATAGATATAACCAAATGCGGATTAAATCGGGGGAAATGAGCACAAACCTACTCGTCAAATAATCATTTATGTTTCAAACATATACGAGGGTGTCCCAAAATAATTATCTGTTTCCCATTTAAACAATTATTGTTTCAATTGGGATGGAACGCACCATATATACCTAAAAGCTATATCAAAACAATGTCTACACAATAAAGCTTTGTAAAAAAAAAAACGTGTGTACACGTATAATACATATTTATGATGTGCTGTAGAATGGCAGGACTGTGCTGATTACTCTTGAAAATCATTTCAAATTGATGTTATAGATATCATAATACAAAGTCAGTATCTCAGATTGATAGCTGTTGTTTAATCGGTGAGAGATTTAAAGAATGCGCTATGTCAGACCGCAGCGAAGGCATATGTTGATGTACAGTAAACGAAAGAACGAACCCGAGATAGAATGGATAATTATTGCAACCGATTATCCCGACCGGTCTACTTCTGCAGAGGGAATGAACCTAAGCGAGTAGATAGGCCAGGTCCAGTATGTGGGGAGGGGGGGAGACGGGGCAAAATGCTGACGAAATCTGTGGTGGTACTCGAATCCACAGCCTTTGATACTAGGATCGGCGGCTTACCAAATGGGTTATTGGACCAACCGATACTCTAACGCATTAGAAATGTATTTATCCCTTGTTAGACGTCAGACGCATTGAAAGACTTTTTCTAAGTTACTGCAATTTCCTTCTTTATTACTTACCTGCCACAGTGGCTTTCTGACCACTTTTGACAGAAAATTGTGGAAAAAGGAAAAATAAATTATGACGAGCAAGGTCTCATTTGTTACGATGTTTTCAAGTATATTGATATATCAAACCTTAAAGGTGCAGTTTAGGTCAAATTATCAAAGCAGGTGTCAGAATACAATTAAATTTAAATCGAACCATTTAAAGGTATAAAAAGTATTGTGGAGATGACAGTTTGTTCTCACGTGGTCAAACCATATATTAGTCGCTGGCAACAAAAATAAAATAAAATCAGGCAAAATGTAAACAAATGACACAGCTGCCTGGCAGGTTTTAACCTAGTTTTGTTATCAATTTCTCTGCCAGCGACTAACTCCTGGACCGACAGTACAATGACAGATTGTCATCTTCACAACAATAACAACAATACAACGATCCTGAGGAACAATGCTGTGGGAAAAGAAGACAATACTGAAAAGCAGTACATTGTAATTTCTTCTTGGCGCACGTGCGCTTACTTGTCTTACTCTTTCAAGGACAGATCCTGCACAAATTTAACAGCACTTAGCATGTTGCCTGAAGATGCTTTAAACACAAACTAAGATGTCTTTTTTGTCTGGTGAAGAGTCAAAACTTTAATCTAAATGACCTGAATGGTTGTCTTTGAATTTAGGGGATTTAGATTGCTCAGTCTGAACTTCTCGGGTAAACGAAAATTAACTTTGAGATGGCCCCTTTTTGCCCGAAGTCCACGTCCGATATCGGAGTCCACGTAAATGATAAAGGTCTAATAATAACAATTATGATACTAATAATACCAACAACAACTACAACAAATAGAGGATATTTGTTTTTTATGGTCAAAGATCGAAATTAATCTCATCGAGTGAACATCATCGGTAATATTTTCACTGGAGACTGCGCTACTCACGAACATATTTTCACTGATTTCACTCGATGAAATATTACCGACGATGTTCACTCGATGAAATAAATTTCGATCTTTCACCGAAAAAACGAGAACAATTCTTCATGCTTTTAACCCTTTCTTGGGAATACTTAATCAAAATCCAGTACAGCTCTTTTCGGCTAATTCCTGTGGTGTACCTCCTCCGCATAGCAACGCGTTACAATATTACGTCAAGGTCGAGAAATGTAAGGTAAATGATTTATTACGTCATATTTCCATCTGGTTGTGAGGCACATGTTACCTAGGTAACTACTGCGCAGGAATAACTGTTTCTGCCTTTAATTGAAGAGTTAGAATACAAAAAAACGGCATTTTCACCCATGGTAACCGTGAAATGTAGAAAAGTATTTCACCAGTATTTCATTTTATAACTCAACGACAAAACTTTACAGGTGGACAAATTGCAAGCGTCTGCAGACAATTTCAAACATACAATTTTAAAAAAAAAATCAGCTTGCTCTCTCAAGTGCTCTTACCATATTACCATGTGAAATAAATATGCTATATTTATGTTGACTTTTTTTGTGTTGTGTTGTGAGAAGGTCTGAGGGTTAAGGGAACATACAATTTTAAAAAATGCAAACATATTAAGTGTAGCGTCTCTGAGGCTTTCCGTTGTCTGGTACGGTAGAAAACATTAGGATGTTTTCAAAAGCCTTTGAACACCGCATGGTTCAGCAAAAAGATAAATGACTTATTGGGTAATCAAATCAAGGACATCATGTGACAACAAGGGAGGTCACGTGTTAACACTGACAACCTGTCTTTACCTCAATTATGAAGATTGGCATCAAAAACATGCCACGATGAAACATACAATGCTTGTCATTTTATTTTCAAATCCATTAACACGTAATCTCGACCCTTTACGCCTTTTTTCTTGCGCAACAAGCTTTGAAAAGAAAAAGGAAAGTTGCTTATTACAATAGTACCTTTCCATTTTCCACTGTTTTAACCCTCTACCACACAATGACGACTTTTAACGACTCTGGAAAAGAAGCCTTTTTAAAACATTTTGGGAAAAGGAGAAAATGCTGGTAACCAGCATTTTCTCCTTTTCCCACGATGTTTTCTACCCTTCCCAAACCAAATTCGAATTTTTCAGTCACATTTATTTTCTTACCTGCTGATGCTTTCAATTTAGACCAGTGTAAATTTTTTTTGTGTGGTAAAGGGTCAAGCCAAACCCATTCAAGCCAAGTCCAGGTAACTTTTTAGTCGATAGCGTACTGGACTTGAGAACAGAGGGGTAGCTTGTTCGATCCCCTGCTCGGCAATATTTCTTTCCGAGTATTATGACAGTCATTTCGACAGGATTCATTCCTCACTCACCGCTGGCCAATGGTTCGGGCGATGGTTATGTGGGAAAAACAGTCATAGTGAGATAGTGGTCAGCGTCGGAAAAGGAATGAATCCTGTCGCAATGACTATCATCAGTCCTCGAAAAGAAACTGTCTCAGCCAGGGATTGTATACCCATGACCCCCTATACGCTACAGACCTAGTTTCGACATCAAGATATCGGATACTGTAGGATCTACACTGAAACGAACTTCTAAACGGCCACTTTTAGGCTGTAATTTCCCATTGACGTTTTTTCGCGTCCGCTGCCTATAAAAGGGACGGGTTATTTGGTTTCATTTTTTGCAGAATAATTTGACGGTCTGAAAACATACCTGAGCCAAATTCTGAAGAGAATTCATTCAATTTTATTGCGGAAGAAACTTATTCGTCGTCCATTCACTCAACATTGTAAATTGAAATATCAATTTTTGAAAACTTCATGCTTGTTTTTTCGGATAACATTTCTTTCACAGAGAATAATTTTCATGTTTTTTCTTATTGTTTACAGAAGTTCAGTATTTTATGCTCCTTTTTTAAAACTGTTTTGGCTGGTAGACATCACGCATGCGCAAGCGGCTAGTTTTCCTTTTTTCGAAAAAGGGAGTTCTTCTGTTGGCAAAATCGGGAATCTTTTCACCACACTACTATGGTTGACGTCCAGATATACGTCATAATTTGTTTTTATTAACATTGTTCATATTTGTTCCAATTTATAGGAGAAACAAAAGTGGCCGTTTAGAAGTTCACTTCAGTGTATCTATCTATCTATCTATCTATCTATCTATCTATCTATCTCTCTATCTATCGATAGATAGATAGATAGATAGATAGATAGATAGATAGATACACTCAACATTCACTAGGGATCAATTCGATACTTTAATACAGGAATATGTTACATAAAAACAGTTTTCCTTAAGAAATATTCATTTCCTTAGATAGTTTACATCATCAGTGTGGCAATGTTACGTACGGAAAAACCATACCAAATGCATGCCGCGCATACATATCGGCTCAATATAAGATGGTGATCCCTAACAAATGTTGAGTAGTATATAAAACGGCAGCTAATCTACGCCGCCCATAAATGCATATTGAATCGCTCAAAGCTGCCTATATCAGAGCTCCAGATAGAGGGAGTGATTTTGATTTCAAAATTGGAAATATTAATTATTCCCCACTAAACCCTATGTTATGGGTACTCATTAGAATCGTCTCGATGAGACGATTCTAATGAGTACCCACAACATAGGGTTTGGAAGAGAAAACAATACATTTGGTATACACAATCACTCCCTCTTAGCTGAAGCTCTGGTTTATGATGTACATCATGACTTAAGTGTTTAAAATATATGACGCTGTCACTTCAAAGCCAGAGTGTAACAGAATATGCAACGATCATTTGCCCTCTATTCATTTAACGCTTTTTCTACCCTTGAACCCCGACTTTTAATTACTTTAGGAAAACGCATCTGAAAACATTGTGGAAAAAGGAGAAAATGCCGGTAACCAGCATTTTCTCCTTTTCTCACACTATTTACTTTATCTATGATGGACAAATTTCATGAATAGTGTTACGTTAAATTTGTTCTCAGAAAGAACTTTGAGTTCGGACAGGACTAAAACTACACTCTAAAAGTAGGTGTTTTGAAATCAAACACATATGAAAACACTTCTCTGTAACGATTTGAAAATGCGTGTAAGTGTTTTAGAAAATCACCGATGTTTTGTATTGAAACACTGGTGTTTTAAATTAAAACATGGGTGTATTCTGATTTGAGAAAACACATGCGTTTTATTTCACAACACTAGTGTTTTGTATTCAAGCACTGTTTCGTGAAAAAGGTGTTTTGCCTAAAACACCTTACACGTGTTTAGGCTATGTAACGATTTGAAAACACAAAAACACGTTTTGAAAGTCTTAAGCGTTTTATTTGAAAACATGCATGTTTTAAGCTTGTAACATTAATATGGCTAAATGATAAATGAAATTGATATTTCTATTATTTAACTCTTTCCCACACCAGAAATTTTTGGCCTGGCTCAAATTAAAGGAATTTGTAGACAACAATTTCAATGTTACTCTGAACGTATGATTTTTCTTTTAAAATGAATTACACATATTGTAGAAAGAAAAAAAAAAGGTGGTTGCCAGCATTTTTTTCTTTTCTCACAAAAAAAAAAATTAGACAGGTCCAAATTGAAAGCATTTGCAGACGACAAAATAAAGGTGACTGAAAAATTGAAATTTGTTCAGGGAAGGGTAGAAAACACTGTGGGAAAAGGAGAAAATGCTGGTAACCAGCATTTTCTCCTTTTCCCCCAGTGTTTTCAAAAGGCTCCTTTCTCAGGGGCGTCAAAAGTAGGGATTGTGTGGTAATGGTTTAAATGACATACCAGAGTTTATTGAGTTGAGACTGCAAAGTCGTGTTCACTCGACTTTGAGAATGTTGCTAAAGTCCTTTAACTCTTTACAAACGACAAGAATCCAGACTGGTCCAAATTGAAAGCATTTGCAGACGACAAAATAAATGTGACTGAAAAAAAGGAATCTGTTTTGGGATGTGCAGAAAACATTGTGGGTAAAAGAGAAAATTCTAATCAACTTAGCAGTATTTCTCCTTTTCCCAAATTGTTTTTAAAAGGCTTGTTTCTCAGGTTCTTTAAAAGTATGGATTGTACGATAAAGAGTTAATGTCATTTATATAAATTTCAACTCCATCATCTGATTTAAGCAACATAAAAGAGTAAGAGAATTAAGTCTTTTTGTGAAACCAGGCCAAGATAGCTGAGTAGATACATGTATCCACAACATGTATTCAGCTGTAAGCTGATCCCGATTATGACAGTTATTTCTATGGTGTTTTACACCGTTTTGAACATTATTTCAGTCATAGCAGGGAGGCTAATCTTCCAGGGTTTGTATCATTTTGACAAAGGTGGTTGATCTAGTTTACAGACGGGAAAAGAAATACAGCAGCTGGGTAGCAAGAATTCGGCATTAGCACCTGAGAACCTTTCACTATTTTCGGGGTCCAGTGTTTCTAAGTAGCAGAGTTGTGATTCGTGACCCGAAGGTCGCGAGTTCAAAATTCAGCTCGAGGCACTGGGTTTTAACATGAGTGTCCATAGACAGACAGCTCAAAGTCCTAGCCTAGTAATGAGGACAAAAATTAATGTCAGCTGTTGCAGTGGTATGACTGAAACAATGTTGAAATCACCGTAAAACACCAATCAATCAATCTTTCATTATTTTCAGTCTCTTTCGAGGTTTAAAGAGCAAATTTAACCCATATACCTTTACATATTACACTCAAAAGGTCAAACAACCCCCACTTCCCCCAACATATATTGAAAAACACTGACAAACAGCACAAATGAATGGTCAACTTTCTCTTACAACTAAATAACTTTTTCTTACGCTTGTTAGTGTTGTTCCTTGGTAACTTCGTTGGTCAGAAGCTTGTCTATCTTGCTAAAAAAATGCACAAATGATGATGATGATTTCTGGAACTGAAAATGTTGTATAAAGACTGTTTGTTGGCAAAAGCCACGAAGCTGAGAATAGCATCTTGAATATTCCAGGTCAGTTTTGTAATAGCAACACAGACGGAGGAACAATCCCTCCAAAACATCATTTGTATCCATCGCGATTCTTGTTTCATCTTCATTGAGATACTGTTAACTGACCTCTCCCTCTTCTGTCAACAACAGCACAAAGCTGGGTTGCGTTAACTTCTTTGACGAAAGCACTTTTGCCAGCTCGGATTCTTGACAACCCTGCAGGGATGAACAAAACTTTACGTGATAATAAAAAGAGGCAATGACAGTCATTTATCTCTCTACTGTCCTACAAATTGTGGAATAACAAATAGAATGCACCTAGTCTGTTTATATTTGGACGTTTTTGGTACCTGTTTATGAATTAATCAAGGAAAACAATGACCAAATTTCATGAGTTTTGGACTCAAATGTGGTCTCTAAAGAGCACATAAGCTCCTAAGAACCCCCCCCCCCCCCCCAAGCCTGTTTTTTTTAACAGCATGTGACCATTTTAAACTTGTTAAAATACCTATCATGACAAACATCTGAAGTTTCATAATTGTTGGACTGCGAATGCTGCCTCACATGTTTCTTTGACTTGCCCCAGTTACCTACTTTTGACCTTACGTGACCAAAATACCATCAAATTAAACAAAAACATTCTCACATATTTTTATGAGTAATAAACTCAAAATATCACCTCTGGTGCGCACACAAAATTTACCTAAGTGACATTTCTTTTGACCCCTCTGTGATCAGTTTTGCTCTGGTTCATAATTCTAAAAGAATTTAGAAGAGGGCTGGCATGCAAGAATCATTAGGGTGAACTGTACTAAAACAATTGGGTTGGTAGTTTAAAAAAACTTTGAAATTAAAGTTAATGGATGCACAGAAAAACGACAGACATTAATCCATGGCCTTCGGTCAGTGAATCTTAAAAAAACACACATCAAGCAGCACCATTTTTAGTAGGTCATGAAAGCAGCTGATTTGCTGCTTCAGCTTCAAAGAAAAATGTCAGTAGTCAGCTCACCTAGCTACATTTTTCCTTGGTAAGCTTAAACATACATGTACAAGTTAACTTAAGTTCTCATCAAACGTTTTTCCAGAAACTAACAACAACCCGGCTTGAATCAACCAAAGGGGTGGAATAAATGTATAGACAATAACATACTCATTAAAAAAATAAAAGCAGACACAAAGACTCGATCTCCTATCAACTGACTATGAATTACAAAGTAGCCACACATACTTCCAAGCAGGCTTTGCTATGGCAACAATATTCTCTGTAGAAAATGAAACAGTAGACAAACTCCTCTTTATGTCTGCCGGGTCCTTCGTGGCTCAAAGATGAAGCATGGACTTGTGACCTGAAGGCCACAGGTTCCACTGGAGCCTTTGAGTGTCCTTGGGCAAAACATTTCAGAACCCTAGCCGAGTCCATGTACTGGTGAAACCCAGGGCATTCATAAATATGTGTTGTCACTGTACTATAACTGATATAATGTTGAATGCAGCATAAAAGATCATTCACTCATTATGTCTATGTCCTACCTTATGCATGTAAATGTATATCTGATACACAGCTATGACTGATTTGGTCTTTCAGCCTTTTCTATGTTTGAAATCTGTCATGGCTTCAATGAGCTGAACAACTTGTAAATCATCATCACACTGAAAGAAAAAATGACTTCTTTAATAAACTAGAAAAATTTACGAATACCCCCCCCCCCCACAGCAATCAGAGAACAGAAATGACTTTTACAACAAATATCACCTTATCACCTGTGACCTTGACCTTTACTCCACATAATCCAAAAAATAACATGACACCTCCCGGGGTCATAAGCAACACATGTAAAATTTTAGGGTCTTAGGCCAAATGACAGATGGACAGACATAGTGAAACCAGTATCCTCCCTCTACTATGAATAAGGATAAAGCTTTATAAATTTACTGATTCTTCACACATTCAACACTTTACCGTACCACAAAATCTTATGCCCTTCCAAGTTGAAAGCATCTGCAGACCACAAATGAATGGTGTCTTGAATGACGAAAATTTTGTTGCAAAGGGAAGAAAATGTTCTGGGGGAAAGGAGAAACTAGAGCTGTCACTGAATGTGACTTAATTCCCCCGCCAGTGCTTTGACTGAAACAGGCTATTATTCGTACACAGACGGACACATAGACATACAGGCTGATTCCAGTGTATCCCAAAAAAACATCTGTTTTGCGGGGGTATAAATACTGGTTGTCTGCATTTTTTCCTATTCCCATTTTCAGGGTTGTTATTAAAACACTGGTTTGGTAAAGGGTTAACCAATTCATACAAAAAAAGCATGTTTTTCAGTGTCTGCAATTGAGGTCCTATCAAAACAAAGTGGGAAAACAAGAAATTACTTGTGCCAGGCAGTTTCCTATCTGATCTGTAAACCTTCCTTTCTATTACCATCTGCAGAATTTCAAAATTTTGTTGTCCATTAATCGTATAAAACTTAAGTGCCATTGCTTGTTGCTAAAGGCTCAATAGCCGCCAAAAGGTCAATGCAGAACTAAATTCAAACAAAATCATCTAAAAGTATGGAAAATATGATGAAGATGACAATCTGCTTATTGTGTGGTCGGTCCAAGTGTTAGTCGCTAGCAGAAAAATTAACTTTAAAATCAGGCAAAAAGTAAACAGAAGATAGAGTAACCTGGTAGGTTTTAACCTTGTTTAAAAATCAATTTCTCTGCTAGTGACCAACACTAGGACCGACCATATGACAACAGATTGTCATCTTCACAACAATTTCATTACTTTAAAATGTTACAATTTTTCTCAAAACAATATTTGATCTTATAGCAATACAAACACTCAGATCACAATTCATTAAATGCTTTTTGTTGTCAGGCTGGGTACTTCACCTGATCTTGTGTTTTCTCTATGAAGTTATTCTTTACAGCATATGACCTGAACTTGCCAATTACCATCTGAATTAGTGCTTCATGAAAACTTTGCATATATAGTTAATACCTATCACATTTAATGTTTTGTTTATGATTACAGAACAGAAATATTATAAAAGTGTATATACTAGTTTCAACACTGATACCAGTGATACTGAAGTGTAGACCTAATAAAGACAAGAAATCTTTACTTTGAACTTTTTTTAAAGCTAAAAGAAAACCTTAAAAGTGACAGTGTATACCTCTTTTTCACATTTTTTTGTGTCGCAACCACATCAAACATTTGCTTCATTCTATCCATGTATGGTGTAAGATGTTCCTCATCCATTATCCATATATATTGTCATTCTATTTTTTTAAGACGTTCATTTTTAATTAACGCTTTCCCAAACAACCCCTGTTTTTACGACACTGATGTGGTAGCCTTTAGAAAACATTGTAGGAAAAGGAGAAAATACTGGTAACCAGCATTTTCTCCTTTTCCCACATTGTTTTCTTCCCTTCACTAATTAAACAAATTTCAAATTTTCAGCCACTTTCATTTTGTCATCTGCAAATGCTTTCGATTTGGACAAACCTAAAATATTGTCGTTTGGCAATGAGTTAAAGTTTCAGCTTCTACTTCTGTCAGCCAAACAATTTAGTCAGATTAAAACTGGCAGCAGGACAGTTCAGTTATTGTTTATGTAGCTTACAGTGAAATTGAATACCTAAAAAAAAAATCCTCACATGTGATTATGACAGTCTGTACTTCACTTAAGTGACAGTGGATGCTTTTGCAAGACTATGCAAATGCATGGGCTTGCAAAAGCCTTCACTGGTCTTACATCTTATGTTGAATAGCCTATTTAATTACTTACAAAGGTGCTCTCAGTAAGGTATGGGAACTCATCAAGGATTGTTTTGGTTTTCCCACAAGGCTGTTTAGAAATCCACTGTCTTCCTTTGCTGAATGTTTGCTGCATAAACTGCTTTAGATGAATTTGGCTCGGCTTCTTTTCACTATACTCTTTCTTCATTTCTTCTATGTGTTCTACATAAGTGTTCATCATCACACTGATTGTTGGTACCCGTATTTTTCATTAGTTTCAGAAGGTTTGCATCTAGTCTATGATGTCGCAGAATATGCCGTGTGAATTTAATGTATGAATCACTACAGAATGGGCAAATTGTACAGTAATGATATTCTTGGGTCTTTGTGTACTGGATAGTAAGACACAAATGACAAAAGTTAATAAAGAATTTTTACAGATTTCTTTTGTACTCGGATACAAATACACTCAGATTGGAGACCGATAAGTACTTAATAACGAAAAAACTGTCCCAGTAAAGCAAAAATTAAGGTATCCGATTTGTGCTCCATCTCGAAATATGTAATACCCCACCCACCTAAAAAGCTCAATGGACCAAGTCCCAGACAAAAATTTGACAGAACTACGAACTGCTACTCCATGAACTACCCTGTTGATCATTATGAATAGATACTGAGGCCCTAAATATAGGAATCTATGATAAAAAGTTCGATAAGCATGATATTTCTTAAGATTTTGCTGCTGCACGTTTTTGTTTTTTCCGCTGACGTTGAACTTTGCCGCCACCTAAAAACGCTTTATCTGTAACAAATTCTCACGAGCAAGCGCCCCGATGATATGGTCCTTATTATTGATTTTAATATTCTAATTTTAATTTATTGCCTAGAAACAACTGTTGATGACTAATTCATAAAACAAATAAAATTTACGCTAGTAAGTTAAAAAAAGAAATTTAGATATAAAAGATCAAAACAATTCAGGTCACGTGATATGGTGATTTCGAACTCTTCACGTTTTCTTTGTAGTGTTTTTAGCACCAGTCATTTGAAAACGGTGGTGTTTTCCAGAAAAACAGTTGTGTTTTAAAATGCTTATCAATAGTTATTTTTCCCAGTTTGACTTCATTTTTGACTGAATTTCTGAGCCGGGTGCCTTTGTCCGCTCGAAAAAGACTGAAATCCTTCTTTTTACAAGATAAATGTTAAAAAAGATCGGTTTCAAAATCGTTTACTAACTTACGAAAACACCGGTGTTTTGGAATATACTGACTCTAACCACATCTGAACACACGATTAAAACATGCATGTTTTGGTTAAAAACATGGACATTTTGCAAAGAAACACTTGCTAATCACGTGTCGTGTTTCCGAAATTTACAGTGTATATGTGGTTTGGTAATAGGTGAAGGCCGATATCTTTTGAATGGATAAAATGGAGCCCACCAGATTCATTCAGAAAACTTGAGGGCGTCGGTTCGATTAACGACTACGGCTCGCCAACTAAACTTAACTCTTTACCCCATAAGGTGTTTCTATGGTATCTCTAATTGACTCTAAATAACAGCAAGGATGGAGCTGTTTCTTATGTATATATGACACCTTTTGATAGCTTGGAAAACATTGTGGCAAAAGGTGAAATTGCTCGTCACGAGCAATTTCACCTTTTGCCACAATGTTTTCCAAAGGCTCCTACAAGCAATGCGTAGAAATGAGTCTATGATCTATGGAGTAAAGGGTTAACTGATCGTCTTTTTGACGTCAAAGACGTGTATTTAACCATTATCTTCCGCTAGATGGCATTCTACAAATACACATCTATCTAATTTGGGCATCCTGGGTACAGAACTGGACTACTTTTCTACGCGACAACCGTTACTTTGAATTTCAAACTAAAATAAACGTTTACTCAATATAACTCTTCCTGGTGCGATTCATTCAGCTATGATCCGCCAAATTATTATAGTTTAGAGAAATCTGGGGCTAAAACAGGCCTGATTTCTCCTCAAATGTATCATTAATAGCCATTTTCTCCATTGCCACTTTATTAGCGCATATTACTACAACCCCCCCCCCCCCCCAACATTGAGGGTGGGGAGTGATGCGTCATAGCAGACAGGTCGAATCTTCGAAGAATATGACATGCGCAGACAACGGCATTTAGCTAGAGTGTGACGTCATAGCATACAGGTAGAATCTTCGAAGAATATGACATGCGCAGACAACGGCATTTAGCTAGAGTGTGACGTCATAGCATACAGGTCGAATCTTCGAAGAATATGACATGCGCAGACAACGGCATTTAACTACAGTGTGACGTCATAGCAGACACATCGAATCTTCGAAGAATATCAGATGCGTAGATAACGGCATTTAGCTACAGTGCTTTACACCGAGCACGTTACAGAACTTGGCCTGGACCAGGATTGGTATCTTTCTGTATCTTGTACCATCAAAAATGATATGACTAACAGTCTTCTGGGTTGGTGCCCATATGAGCAGCCTGTGACGACGATAAATAAATGCAAAACCAAGATGAAATTCGGACAATTACGTAAAGTGTCGTCTAAAATCAGTCTGCACACTCCGAGCAGAAAAATCCGGAAAGAGACTTTTCGTTTTTATGTCATTTTCTGTTTGTAGCAAGATTACTGTAGGATAAAATCTAATTTAGTCGTAAAGTGCCGTCTCGGATTAACCTGCGCGGACCGCGAAGGCTGATCCGAGATGACACTTTACTCAAATATTGCCGATTGCCCCTTTTCAGGTGTTGCATGCCATATCGAAATAAGCATCATTGAATTATATCGAGGCTCAGACATACAGTCCGGCTTGCGATGAAATAGTTCAATAATTTATAGCCTGGTTTCTCACTGTGACTACAATACTTTTAGTGGCGAGCCGAGAATCTTCCCGCTCTGATAGCGTCTGATATATCGTCTGTTTACTTCAAAAACCTCGTAACCACAGCTTGTAACAGACTGGACCTCTATGGACGATTTAAACACAGGTATTCGTGCTATGAAGAACTTCGCTACTTATATAGAGTGATATTATGTATATTATGCTATATAGGTAATAAAGTTCGTCGTAACACGAACGCCTGTGGGCTTAACCCATTACCACACAATCCCTACTTTTGACGCCCCTAAGAAAGAAGTCTTTTGTAAACACTGTAGGAAAAGGAGAAAATGCTGGTAAACCAGCATTTTCTCCTTTTCCCACAGTGTTTCTACCCTTCCCAGAACAAATTACAATTTTTTTCAGTCACCTTTATTTTGTTGTCTGCAAATGCTTTCAATTTGGACCAGTCTGAATTTTTCTCGTGTGGTAAAGAGTTAAAGTACAATTGACTGAAATTCGGAACAAAATTGTGCCGTTTATATTTGACTTAAAAAGCTGACGGTATGAATTCAAGATCAGACAGCATTTCTGTGTAGTCTGTACAGTCTGATCTTGATCTACGTGGTCCGCAAAAGACGAAAAGTTTTATCTGTAGCCCTCCAAGTTTTAACCATGCTTTGTATTATCGATGTTAGAGACCTAAAAAAATGGCATTTCACTTTGAAAATACGGCGAAACTCAGTCGTCATTATTTTGAGTAATTCGAATAGGATGGATAAATTTGAGATATGTATTCGTTATAGTTGATGTGATAGTGGTGTGACTGTCTTTTGTTTACATTTTGCCTGATTTTTATTTTCTTTTTTCCGCCACACACTAATATATGGCCCAAACACGATAACAGACTGTCATCTCCATAATATTTTTTCATACTTTTGAATAGTATGATTTAACACTAAATGTATCATGGCTCCTGCTTTGAAATTAAGCTTTTAAGAATAGAATAAAATAAACATTTGTCGCACTTTAAAAGAATCGTTTTTGATAAGGATTCACTCAACGGCTGATTCATACAACTGTCGCCTGCTTCAACAGATTGAAAACAGTGTTTTGTCCTATAAACATGTTTGTTTTTTATCATCGAACAAATTCGCACATCATCCAATAACATGGTACCGTCTGGGAACCAAGTAAACATTGATTTTTGATTCGCTTACCCTTTCACTCTTATGTTGCCGAGCGATACGTATTGACCTTTGGCAGACAGTGCAGGTCAAGATCAGACTGCACAGAACGTGCAGTTTGATCTTGAATCTACACTGTCCGATAGAGAGATGTTTCTCTCCATATTATAAGTTTAAAATAGCACTTTTGGGGTTTTTAACATCTGCTTGAGAGTTTTTCTAAGTTAATTAGCAAGGTAAAGGGGTGAGCCTGACCAAACGACAAAGTTTTAGACAAGTCCATATTGAAAGCATTTGCAGACGACATACTTAATGTGACTTAAATGATGATGTCTCTGTTTTATTTGGTAATAAAACATCGGAAAAGATGAAAATACTGGGGTCCAGATTTGTTTTCTTTTATTTTCCCACAAGGTTTTCTAAAGGCTATCCCGTCATGGTTAAGATTATGTAGTAAAGAGTTAATCCTTTACCATACAATCCTGAATTTAACGACCTCCAGGAATCAGGTTATTGAAAACATAGTAGCAAAAGGAGAAAAAGGCTGTACACAGCAATTTCTCTTCCTTGAATAAGGTTTTCTATCCTTCAAAAAGCATATTACAATTCTTTAACCCATTACCATACAATCCCTACTTTTGACGACCCTGAGGAAGAACGCCTTTGAAAACATTGTTGGAAAAGGAGAAAATGCTGGTAACCAGCATTTTCTCCTTTTCCCACAATGTTTTCTACCCTTTCCAAATCAAATTTCAATTTTTGATTCACATTTATTTTGTCGTCTGCAAATGCTTTACATTTCGACAAGTCAAAAATATTTTCGTTTGGTAAAGAGTTAAATCACAGTTGATTTGTCCTCTGTAAATGTGACCCATCACGCAAAAAGGGACCATCTGGGAATTCTGTACATCAATTAGATGAAAACAGATCAACAATAGTGAAGGTCTGTTTAAGCTGATAATTCAAAAATGATTCATATACGAGGTGTGATCAAAAAGTTCTCGGGCCCAAGTGCTTCCGATTACCAGGGAATGAAAATCTGGTCAATAGAATCCACCTTCAAGGCAATGCACTTAGTCCATCTCTGTTCGGGCTTGCTTATCCCTTCCAAATAGAAGTCTTTATCCCGGTCCCCCTAGCTTGGCATTCAGGCCCTGCATTTAAGTCATTCTAATAAACAAGGTACACAACTACAGCACAGTCACAGAAATATGTGTTGTTATTTGCCCTTCTTCTGAAATATAGACATTCAGAGCATTGAGAACACAGTTTCCATTTTGCAGTTTTACTTGATGATTTTGTTTTAATAAAAAGGCTCTATTTAACGGACTGACACCAGTCTATGGTCTCCCAAGTAATCGTCCACTACCTCTATGACGCCTTCATTGCTTCCAAACTGTGTTCCACGAAGGCTGGATTTCAATTTTGGGAACAGATAGAAGTCAGAAGGGGCCATATCAGGAGAATATGGGGGGTGAGGAAGGACTTCCAATCCGCATTCAGTCGCAGCAGTCATGGCAACTTGGGACGTGTGAGCAGGCGCATTGCCCTGCAAGAGCAGACCACCTCAAGTCAATTCTGCCAATTTGACGCACTGTCCTCTCTAAATACTGTCATCCAAAAGCAATCAAGCGTGACCAAATGCTTTTTACTCTCCAAATGACTTTCAACTAGATAGAATGACAAACTGAACAAGATTTTTGTCCAATGAAATGCTCGAAGGTCCCTTTTTGCGTTACGTGTCATAAATGCTTATGATTTATGTAAGTCTAAAATTGTGTCGTCTACTAAAGAATTAACCCATTACCACACAATCCCTACTTTTGACGCCCCTGAGAAAGAAGCCTTTTGAAAACACTGTGGGAAAAGGAGAAAATGCTGGTAACCAGCATTTTCTCCTTTTCCCACAGTGTTTTCTACCCTTCCCAGCACAAATTTCAATTTTTCAGTCACCTTTATTTTGTCGTCTTCAAATGCTTTCAATTTGGACCAGTCGAAATTTTTCTCGTGTGGTAAAGAGTTAAAATAAAATGAGCCAGCCATTCTCTGTGAAAAGGGGGCTTAATGCAGCTAACGCATAAAAAATGGAGTTATCACGTAACCATTGATCCATACAATCCATTCTGTTTTAAAGCTGACTAAATCATGCTGTAAACTGGTCTTTAGACACGCAGAAAATTGACTAATAGTAATAAGTTTCGACACAGGTCAGCCTGCATGGGTCGACTTCGCAGGCTGATCTGCGTCGATACCTTTCGCAGATGCATTAGGCCCCCATTTGCTAGAGCGTGGCTTTTATCTAATAAACAGTATTTCTAGTTTGCTCATCCATACTCAACTTCTCTCGAAGAACGCCAGACTGACTGTGTCCAAAGGAATTGTGTCAGCAAAGATTTTTACTATCAATTAGACTGATCTGGAATCTTTTAGGGACTAACACTTTCGCCTTTCTAGGATAGGCGAACTAGATTCTCTCACGGCAAACATCATCGCTCTTTCCAGAATCAGCGACCTAGATTCGTTTGGGGGCAACAATATCGACCTTTGCAGAAATAAAGGGACTGACTCAAAGATAATATGATTATTGAACTAACCCCGGCAGTTTATCTAAAATATACTTAAAACCTCGCTGAAGAACAGCAACAACAACAGCAGCAGCAACAGCAACAACAACAACAACAAAAGAAAAAACACGCATTATTTCATGCTTTTCCGGTAGGTTATGGAGAAATAACGGTGGACTATTTTTAGACATTTCATGGTTACGACCAGTGAAAATACCGATTTTTATAATCTACAAAATGCACGTGACTCACAACCACATGAAAATATGACGTCACTTACCTTTCAATTTTCGCTTTTGACGTAATATTGTAATGAGTTGGTATGCGGTGGGGGTACGCCACGGGGAATAACTGAAATGAACTGTTCTTGATTTTATAAAGTTCCAGAAAAGTTTTAAAGTTGGCCCTTCAGATTTTGGGGTGCAAATTTTACAAAAATGCAAAAAATCAACGTTCTATTTTTAGATTATCAATTCTCTGATTTAAATACAGGAAAACACAGATGAAGCTTCAAACATCCGTCCGAGGAAGACATTATGGAAAATAATTATTATATGGTTGTTATGTATTGGAATTAAAGTGTTATTAGTAGCGTGCCAGTCACTTGACATTCCCTCAATGCTTTATTGATTTTTGGCGCCAAATCTAAAAATAGCATAAGAGGCTACGTAGCCTTTTGGGGGAATACCATCAGAAGAATTTTTTTTTGTAATTTTATGATTTTTAATTATAGATGATTTGTATTGTTTTTTCATATAAATTTCAATAATATATATATATTTTTAATTTGGTGTGATGTGAAAATTCTAAATACCCACCTTTAAAGTATGAAATAAATAGAATACTGCCGATGATGTTCACGAGATGAAATAAATTTCGATCTTTTACAGAAAAAAAAACAACAAATATCCTCTGTATAATTTACGCTGATACCAACATAAAGTCGCATGGACTGAAATAGACCAGTGGATTTTGATTACAGTCGGGAATTTCCGCGTGCAGACAAAAAGGCCATTCTTGTGAAGGGTAATAAAATGTTTTATTGTGCTCTTTCAGTTTATTGTCTGCTATGCTTGTAGATATTAGTCAGAACAAAATAATCCTTCGCACAATATTTACCTACATTTAAGTGATGCAGACTGTATGACTATGCCCAAAGAAAGAGAGAGTGTGACATAAAATTTCGAACGTTTAGAGTTTAGAAGACAATAGCCATCCAAATACCACATAAAATTGATATCGTTTCAGTGGTTGGCGGCTTTGAATAAACAATGTGGTAAAACGAGCAATTTTTTTTTTCACTGCAACGGTTTCCACTCTGTTGAAAAAATGATATCTGATTTTGCCTCAATTTGAGGTCCTTTGCGTAATTTGTAATTGTGTTTGGAAGCCCGGTTCCCATTTTATTGTAGTTTATTTAGGTTTTTGGCTGGTATGCCTTTAAAATCCTACAATTTACGGTCGGTATAGATAGTGAAGCCTGCAAGATAAACATCTTCATAACTTTCCATGTAATGAGTTATCAGCAATAGAATGAGGTCGTCTTATATGGCATGCAACACGCAAAAAGGGACATTTTGACATTTTCGTAAAGGGTCGTCACGGATCGGCATGCACACTCCGCACCTACTAATCCGAAATGACACTTTTCATTTTTATGTTTTTACGTAATACAGTCGTAAAGTGCAGTCTCGGATTAGCCTGCGCGGACTGCGCAGGCTGATCCGAGACGACACTTTACGCAAATGTCCGACTGTCCCTTTTTTCGCGTGTAGCACGTCATTTAACAAAGGCCGAGAGAGTTAGTGATATTTTTTTTCATCTCCCCCCCCCCCCCCTCCCCCCAAAAAAAAGAAAACAAGATAAGGTAGACTTACATGATAATTGGAGTTATATAAGTCTATGTATAGATATCGCGATCGATACTCACTATCCTCTCCCACCGCTGATCATTGTTTCTATTAAAGGTGGCCCTTCAGATATTGGGACGGAAATTGTACAAAAATGCAAAAAAATCATCTTTATACTCCAAAAGCCTTTTAATTTTCATTCATAAAACCTCAGTAGTCGAACACCGTCCAACAACACGAGAAATTAGAGATTTACTACAGCCCAGGTCGACACCGACGGGAGACACATTCTATGTTTAGATGATCAATTCGCTCATTTACATACAGAAATACACAGACAAAGTTTTAAACATAGCGTCCGAAGAAGACATTATGGAAAATAATTAATTACATGTTTGTTATGTAATGGAATTTAAGTGTTATGAGTCACGTACTAGTCACTAGGTATTCCCGAAATGCTTTATTGATTTTTGGCGCGAAATCTAAAAATACCTTAAGAGGCTACGTAGGGAATACCATCAAATTTTTTTTTTTTTGTAATTTTATGAATCTTAATTCTTGATGATTTGTATTACTTTTTTCATACGAATTTCGGTGATATATATTTTTTTTAATTTAGTGAGATGTAAAAATTCTAAATACCCACCTTTAAGGGTATGTAGGAAAGCAGCCAGTGGCTTTAAGAAGAAAATGGTTCGAGTACTGGTTAATAGAGACTCAACGAAAGCATAGATAGGTGGACTGGCCGCCGCGATATAACCGAAATAACGTTTAAAACGGCGTTTAACATTGTACAATCAATAATAGGTATTCACCAACCATTATTTAGAACGTTCGAAGTCATATTCTCCAGAATTTTCGAAATTTGAATGTAACACAACTTCTGAAATTAGAATGGCTAAACCGAATGATTTCAACTTTCAACTTTTGGGATTTCTGGGTACAGAACCGGACTACATTTCTATGCGACAACCGTTACCTTGAATTTCAAACTAAAATAGGCTTAGGTAATGATCTGTTTTTAGATACTGTATACAAAGATTTACAGTAATCGGTCGTAATGTTTTCAAATAATTAAATTGTCAGAAAAAAATATTATAGTTCAGAGAAATCTGAAGCTTAAAAAGGCATGATTTCTCCTAAAACGAATTGGTCATAGCCATCTCCTCCATTGCTACTTTATTAGCGCGTGTTTCTACAATCCGCCCCCCCCCCCCTTTTCCAATAAAGGGGGAAGTGATGCGTCATATAAGACAGGTCGAATCGAATCTTCGAAGAATATGACATGCGCAGTCAACGTTGTCCAGCCTGCGCGAAATGAGCAGGCTGACCTGAGTCGATAATTCTTGCAAATGCATTAAGGCCCAATTTTTCACAAAGCATGGCACATATATAAAAAAAAACTTGTCAATGGGAGGTAACGTCTCAATAATGGAAAATGAACTTTAGTGCTTTTGAAGGAAGGTCCTAGCAAAATAATCCGTAATTAAAGAAGAACGCTCATAACTTACTGACAGATTTCGGGGATAAACCAGTCTGAAACATGTTCTTCCCGTCAGAGTTACGTAACAAACCTCTAAAATATTCATCGAAATGTCAGTCGGTGAGACTCAAATTTATTCATTGTCGTAAATGATGGATGTTTTCCGAAAACTAACACAAAATCCCGTTGAAATATTTAACACTCTTTATACCACATAATCGTGACTTTTAACGACACTAAAAATACAGCCTTTTTGAAAACCCTTGTTGGAAAAGGAGAAAATGCTGGTAACCAGCATTTTCTCCTTTTCCAACAAGGTTTTATACATTTTCAATGATAGTTACAATATTTCATATATCTTAAAAATTGTAACTATGTCTTCGGCAAGAGCTTTCAATTTGGACCAGTCTAAAATTTTCTTGTTTTCTAAACACTTTTTTCTCTTCAAAAAAATATGCCTTATTTCATGCTATCGAGGTTATCGAGAAATATCGGTGAAATATTTTTCGATATTTCATGGTTACGACCAGTGAAAATACCGATTTCCATATTCTAACTCTTCATATGAAGGCGGAAGTAGTTGTTCCCGCGCGCTGGTTACCTAGGTAAACTGCGCGTGCCTCACAACCAGATGGAAGTATGACGTAATTTAGCTTCTATTGATCGCGCTTGACGTAACATTGTAATGCGTTGCTATGTGGAGGGGGTACACCACGGGGTATAACCGAAAAGAACTGTACTGAATTTTGATTAGTTCACGCTAGAAAGGGTTAAAAGCATGACACAAATAAATAAATAGAATATTTTTTTTTCGGTGAAAGAGCTAAAATTTCTTTCATCTCGTGAAAGTCATCGGTAATATTTCCGCTCTTGGCTGCGCCACTTGATGACATAAATTTTGATTTATCACCGTAAAAAAAACCAAATATACTCTACTTATACCATGGTCTTCGTACATAGCAGTAAATTTACAAAAAGCAAACAGTTTCGACCTATATTAGCCTGCGCGGACTGTGCAAGCTGACATGAATAAATACTTTTTGCAGATGCATCGAACACCTTTTTCACAGATCATGGGCTAACCAATCGAATTCTTGTCCCATAGGCTACGACTTTCTTGTTCTGCCAATTAGATGGGCAGACTAGAAGTTTGATATAATATGAATTAAGAACTCCAGGTTTTTGTTATATTATTTTCCAAGCAATTAAGGCGTCGCACCACTGCAAGACAGCTTGTGGTTCGTAGTAGTCAAAAGTATAATAAAGATGATATTCGTATGCTTGCTTCGTTTCAGCGAGGATAATTAAGCCGCAGACAGTCATTACCATTATGCAGGACTACATCTTAAAGGACAGATCGACTTATGACAGAGTACGGTAAATCCCAAAATATTGAGTTAAGCCCATGGACAAAGTATTTTAAGATGTGCAAAAGCAACTGACTTCAAAATAATATCACTAAAGTTGGTAGTTGTGTCTGCTAAGCTCTTTGCATTTTGTATTAGGACCTTCTGGGAACTGCAAAAAATGTCCATCCTGGCCAGACTGCGCGAATTGCACACGCTAACTAGGGTTGACACTTTTCGCTTTAATGACATTATCTGTATGAAAAGTGGTTATTGTACCTTGCTATACAATCATTATTAAAAATTATCATCTTAAACTGACTTGCACTATCGTTGATCTGTTTTCCTTTAATTGGTGTACAGGATTCCCAGATGGTCCCTTTTTGCGTGATGGGACACATTAGTAGATAAAGAGGAGACTTCTACCAACTGAACACATTTGAACTATTAAAAAAAAGTTAACCGGAAATGTCCCGGCTTCTACTAGGGACCCCCTCGGAGGACCCCTAGATAGAATCTATTCAATTTTTCAACCTCCAAACTTGCTTTAGATTTCATGCATTTAGCATCACTGCATGAACTGTGTGTTACGAAAGCCTTCAAACCGTTAAAGACAAGAAAATGAATGTGATCTTAATACTTGTTTGCAAGTCATTTCTTTCGAAAGGAACATATTGTGTTTTGGAGATAAAAAGCTTCTAACTCTTAGGCTACTTGGCGTGACTCACTGACCTTTTCAGGACACTGAAGATCAATATCAGACTGTACAGAGCGTGCAGTCTGATATTGAATCTACACTGTTTGATCAGGATATATTTCTTTTCATAAAAATATGTTTGAAATAGCATTATTTCTTTTCTTTACTATTGATTTGAAAGTTTCATTCTAGTTATATAACAGGACAAGTGTTGGAAGAGGTATCCGTTGCCTTCAATTTATAATGATGTCCTCGAAATAAGAACGTTTTTACGAGAATATTTTAGGCTTGTACTTCTACCATGTTTTGGACATGTAACAGCATTTTCACGAAGTCTAGCCAAGATATCTTCGCTAACTGTTATCTGTTTTCCAAGTCAGCTGCTTGTAAAATTGCAACAAGAATGCTATTTACATGTAACATGTGACAAAGACCATTAAAGTTTTCTAATCAATGTCTCAGATTGCCACACTGTTTCTCGAACGCCATCTGAAGTTCATGTCATTATCTCCCGCTAGATGGCATTCTATACATATACACATCTACCTAATTTGGGCATTCTGGGTACAAAACCGGACTACTAATCTACACGACAACCGTTACTTTGAGTTTCAAACTAAAATGAACGTTTACTCAATAAAACGCTACTTGGTACGATTCATTCAGTCTTAGATAATTTACAAATTTACAAAAAAACAAAAGTGTTTCGACCCAGGCCAGCCTCCGCTGTCTGCAATCCACTGAAACATGACGTAGAATAGTCGCTGGACATGCAGAAAATTTTAAAATAGCGGATTGCACAGGCTGACATGGGTTGAAACTGCAGTTGCCTTACATCTCCCTCATTTTGGCATTATGATATTAAACTTCTGAAAAGTCCGTCAAACAACAGCCCTCCTCTTCCCTCGTGCTTCCGACGTTATCTATGACAAACAACGGTAGTTGTCTGTCTACCCGTATCTATATATCCTTTCTCCTTTCCGTTTTTATCGTCTCTGAGGCTCCATTGTTACTAATTGTCTTGTCATTTTGTGATTTCGTGCATTCCTGTGTTCCAGTTATCAGTTCCATCGATGGCGTGTATCATATGCCTCTTATCTGATTTCCCGTTTAGAAGTTACTCTCGCTGCACGGTCGTTACCTCCTACGGACTGTTTTTCGTCGTAGATTACTACGCTGCCTTTCGACCTACTTTTTTTGAGTAGATTAAACTCAAATGAATAAACAAGAATTTGTGATTGGTAAACAATCTGGACATGTCATTTCTTCGGCCTACTTGCGTGTAAATATTTTACGGCAATATACAATCATTGCTAACGATCATGTATTCAAATGAATAAATAGGGATTTGTGATTGGTCAAAAATCTGGACACGTTTATTCTTTGGACTCTATCGGCCTATTTGCGTGCAACTTTATAACAACAATATACAACCTTCGCCAACAATGATGCTTTTTTCAATGTGACCCTATAAACCATTACTGTATGTATATTGAATTTTTAGACGTATTTAGACACATCAATTTTAACGGCAGCTGCTCCTTTTTCAATCATTATTTGGATTCTGTTGTCTTCTTTTTTCACATCGTAAGTGGACAAGTCGCAATACCACAGTTCAAGTTATTTGAACAATACCTTGGCAGACTTGAGGATTTCATAATCTCCATATTGCATTGTACCATGCAGGGCATCAAACAATTATAAGTCAACCATCCGCTGAACCATGTAATCGACTGGTCCTTTGACACACATAAAATCGATGAATAACAAAAAGTTTCGACATAGGTCAGCCTGCGCAGGCTGACCTGGAATGACACTTTTGCAGATGCTTTCAGAGTTGTACATATCGATGGGTAAGTGCAAGACTATTGTAAGTGTATATACATTGTATATGCATTTACAATAGTCTTGCACTTACCCACTGATATACAAATGTTTGGCAAATCTGTCATTGTTAAGTATTGAAGCCAAATTTCTGTCTGTAAAGGACCGGTCTACCTCACGATTTATTCGGTTTTGAACAAAAGGTTTGTTTTCTTTTAAGACTTTACCAAACAATCCCTGTTTTTTATGACCTGAGATAGAAGCCTTTTGAAAACATTGTGGAAAAAGGAGAAAATGCTGGTAATCAGCATTTTCTCCTTTTCCCACAATGTTTTCTTCCCTACTGGAAACAAAATTTCAATTTTTGAGTTATGTTTATTTTGTCGTCTGCAAGTGCTTTGAATTTGGACCAGTCTAAAATTTTGTCGTTTGGGAAAGGGTTAAATAAATAAGGTTTAACTCTTTACCACACAACAAAAATGTTAGACTGGTTCAAATTGAAAGCATTTGCAGACGACAAAATAAAGGTGACTGAAAAATTGAAATTTGTTCTGCAGGGAAGGGTAGAAAACACTGTGGGAAAAGGAGAAAATGCTGATTACCAGTGTTTTCAAAAGGCTTCTTTCTCAGGGGCGTCAAAAGTAGGGATTGTGTGATAATGGATTAACACATTACGGAGATGCAGCAAGCCCCCTTTTGCCAGAGTATGACTCCTGTCTAAAGAACAATTTCTGAAGTAAAATGGAGTAAGATAAAGTAAAATGGAGTATCTTATCCGGATTTGGTTTTGTCTAAAACTTTTCTTAACTCTCTTCAACGTTATCCCCACTTTTAAGTATGTAAGCGTTTGACCAAACGTATCGGAAAAGGTGAAAATAATAGTTACAAGCATTGTTTTCCTGTTCACACAATGTTTTTTTACTATTTTAATCGAAGACGAAATCAAATAAAAAATTTTCGTCTATCAGTGTTTCGAATTCGTATAAGTCTTAAAAATGTTACCATCTGGTAGAAAGGTATCAGCTGGTTTGTTAATAGGCAATTCATTTTTTCCCGGTTTATATTTTTACTCTTATCGGGATTCACTGACCTTTTGCGGGTATTACATGATCAAGATCAGACTGCACAGAACGTGCAGACTGATCTTGGATCTACACTCTCCGGTAAGGATATATTATTCCCCAAAACATGACCTTATAGTAATATTTACTTTTTACTATCGAACTGAAATTTTTTAGTTATGTAGCAGGAAATACGTTAAACGATTTTAACCCTTATCCTGCTAACGGTAAGAAATGAAACTTTTTAATTAACTGTAAAAATCCAAATCTTGCTATTTGAAATGTATTTTTGGAGGATATGTATCTCTTAATCGGACAGCGTAGATCAAGATCAGACTGCACGTTCTGTGCAGTCTGATCTTGATCTACGTTGTCCGCAAAAAGGTCAGTAAGTCCCGCTTAGCAAACTTGAGGGTTAAACACTCGGAAGGAAATTATATGATAGAAAATGACAGTTTCGTTAATCGAAAAGTAGAAAGACAAATACTTGCAATTATAAAGGTGCAAAATTATTTTGATGTTTTCTAGGTTATTCAAGTGAAAACTGCTTGTGTATTTGACATTTCATGTGAATCATCATTAATTTCAAATTCCAAATTCATACCATTCTTTTCCCTTCTCCGATAGCAAATGTATAGAGGAAAATATTGACTGAAATAAATCATATTTTCTTTTTGAAAAGGCAATTAACATTCTCTGCTTTTTCCTCAATGTTTTCTATATATGGGTGGTACAATTGGTGAATTGTTATTTAAAAGATTAAAAATCATTAGAGTAGTACCCTCCTAGTGGAAAACACCTATTTCCACTATAATATCATCCTACAAAATTAGCTATAATTAAAAATGAGTAATACTGTACAACTTATACGAGCCACTTTTTCATTTTTTTTTTCTTTCTTAGAATTATCATTTATAAATCTAGACTGGTTCAAATTGAAACCATTTGCAGACAACCAAATCATGCACATTGCTAAAACTATGAGATTTGTCTTTCAGTGGTAGAAAACATTGTAGGAAAAGGAGAAAATGCTGATGACCAGCATTTTGGAGAAAATGCTGGTGACCAGCATTTTCTCCTCTTCTTACAATGTGTTCAAACGGCTTCTTCCTCAAAGCCCATATAAACCTCGAAATTGTGTTTTAAAACGTTAAACCTGGAAAACAAAGTAACAAAAACTCTAGATATCGTATTTCTGGCTAGCCCTTAACTGCTATTTCAAGTGACATGAAACTGTCAAGCCTATAGTTAAAACGAAATTTTCGGCTATTTCAAAGATACATGTATTTTATCTTTTTTTTTTTTGGGGGGGGGGGGGGGGGAGGGGGAGGTAGGCAGTGTAAATCAAAGATTCAAAGATCAGAGCACACGTTCTGTGCTGTCTGATCTTAATCTACACTGTCCGTAAAGAAAGGTTCTTGGGTGATACTTAGAAGCCTAAGGGTTAATTAGGCGCTTGTTTCTTGTCATGATGAATTTAGGTATGACGAAAATCTGTCGGCTGGTAGAAACTTGTCACTCATACAGAATTAAACTGATCACTCATACCCACAAAAAAGTTAATGAGCATGTAATTTAATGGCGGCTTGGAAATATTTCGTAGAAGTACTCTTGGCAGCACGAAGGAAACATTTATCATGCTGCGAAACAAAGGTTCCTTACTGTGATATATGTGTGTGTAGACTAACTGCGTCACACCATGAACTTTTTTGCTACATTTCGAGGGCGTATTCTAACGAACAAAGTCAGTAACAAAGAAACAAACATATGCATAGCTCAAATACAAATCGCATTTGGCGGAATTCGAACCATTGAAGGGACAAACATTCTCGTTTTTTCGAGGTTTAAAAGATCAATGTCATAACCACTGAGCCAAAGAGAATTCTTTCTGACCCAGTTGTCAGGTATTGATTTAATACGGAAAAGCCATGCAGTAATGAAGGAGTGATCTCCCGTAACACACCCCTCTTAAAATCATCATTTATTGATGACTACAAGCCTTATTAGGTAGAAAGTCCGTGTTTGGACAACAAAATGGGATTAATGGCTCAACAGCCAATCCCGGACGAGCCCCTATCTTACGAACAAAGTCCGTAACAAAGAAACAAATAAATGCATAGCTCAAATACAAACCGCACCTGGCGAAATTTTTTTGAACCCTTTGAAGGGACAAATAACCTCGTTCTTCGAGGACTAAAAGACCAATACCATAACCACTGAGCCAAAGAGAATTCTCTCTGACGCAGTTGTCAAGTATTGACTTTATACAGGAAAGCTATGCAGTGAGGAAGGAGTGATCTCCCGTAACAGTATATAGTTACCGCTGCGGTCGGTACGGTACGGCTTTGGCCGCACCTGTAAGCGCGACCTGGAAGCATAGCTGGTTTAAGCCGTCTCTTTTTGACTTTGTTTCATCCTATACATGCACTAGCATTTGATTTAGCCAATCAGAATTCGTGTTACTTTGAAATGTGGAAAATTCTTGCCGGAGAATTAGACAAAGGATATAACTGAAAATGTTAGGTGAATACCAACCCTTGTGTCCTGTAGTAAAGCGCAGTACCAAAGCACTACCTCAGGCTAGATGGCATTCTACAAATACACATCTATCAAATTTGGGCATTCTGGGTACAGATCCGGAGTACTTTTCTACGCGACAACCGTCACTTTGAATTTCAAATTAAAATGAACGTTTACTCAAGAAAACGCTACCTGGTGCGATTCATTCAGCTATGACCAGCAGTTTAGAGAAAGCCGAAGCTAAAACAGGCCTGATTTCTCCTTGAACGTATCAATAAAAGCCATTTTCTTCGTTGCCACTTTATAGCGCGTATTAGTACAATTCCCCCAAAATGGAGGGGGGGGGGGGGATGATGAGTCATAGCAGACAGGTCGAGTCTTCGAAGAATATGGCACACGCAGTGAACGGAGTCAAAATGAATTACTTCTGGTCCAGTGATATGACGGAGCTGCCTTTTGGAAACTACGTGAAACACCATACAAAAACATGTCTAGAATCTTAATCATCATTTTAGTTTATTTGGATAATATTTGCTTCACTCTCAACTATTTCTAAATTAAATATCACTGTATAAGCTTACCTATTAATGTGTTTCATGTGTTTCACCATATCTTGCCCATGGGTGTTCCCAAGCGACCATTTTCCCGACCAAAACGATAGACTTCAATTATTCAGCGGTTTAATGGGAAATATTTTCTGTCGCTGAGAGATCCTATCACCCCAGCCTAGTTGCCCGACAACAGGTGAAGTTTCATTGCGCGTGACGGAGAAAATAAACTAGAAATAGTTTCGAGCATTCCTGCAATATATGTGAAAATCAGAGTTGGGTGAATAAAATGAACGTTGCTCTGACAACAGAGGGCTTAAGGCAGTAGACCCATAACACTTCTAGTGCAGTATGGAATAATTTTTTTTTTTGATAGTTGATAAATACGGATTAATACTGAATTTGCACATTTTTAACCGACCAGGAATTCCTTTGATGTCCATCTTGAAATTATCTGTTGATACTTTTGTTAGTTTTCAGAAAAGGGGGGGTAATTATTATGTCCTTTTGTAAAGAGAATATAGTGGTTTTAAATTTATAAATGATAATTCTATGTAGGAAAAAGTGGCTTGGTTAAAGTAGTACAATAATACTCATTTTTAATAATAGCAAATTTTGTATGATAATATCAAAGTGGAAATAGCTGTTTTCTATTACGGGTCCTCTACCTTAACCCATTACCACACAATCCCTACTTTTGACGACCCTGAGATACAAGTCTTTAGAAAACAACGTGGTAAAAGGAGAAAATGCTGGTAACCAGCGTTTTCTCCGTTTTCCACAATGTTTTCTACCCTTCCCAAATCACATTTCAATTTTTCAGTCATATTTATTTTGTCGTCTGCAAATGCTTTCAATTTGGACTAGTCCAAAATTTTGTCGTTTGGTAATGAGTTAATGCATCTCTGTGATCCACTGTTATAAATCAGTGCATTAGCTCATCATGTATCCATTATACCCACTTTTTTTTCAAATAGAAGACATAAACAATAGGTAACAGACTTGGGGTGTCCATGATCGTGGAGCAGAGCGTTGGCCTTGCAAAAAGTCCCAAGTTCGATACCAGGGAGCGGATGTCAACTTTGGGGTTTTTCATGGGCCCACACAATCGGCGATAGTACCGGTGTAGTTCCCAGAAAGCAGAATCGAGAGAGATTAGTAAAAGTTGTAAGAACTTGTTTCGCAATCAGTGTAAAGTAAATATGTTTTAACTAAGAGGTCACTGCTCCTTGGACATACAGAAAATCAATCAATAGCGAAAAGTTTCGGCCCAGGTCAGCCTGCGCGGACTGCGCAGGCTGATCTGGTCGATACTTTTCGCAGATGCATTAAGCCCCCCTTTCGCCGGAGCACGGCTTAATGAAATTTATCGCAGCAACTGTATGGTATAATTACGTGACGGTTGAGGGATATTTCGAGGTTTAGAATGAGCTTCGATCTTATCTTTGATGATAGATTTGGAGTTTCGGAATTTGTGTTTATCCGTCCGCACGTTGGAGTTACTTTTTAGGAGCATGCACAGACAAAACGGCGCGGAATGATACATTTTCTGCAAATACATGTATATTAGCAACGCTCTGCTATAAAGATATATCGTCGGTTTACTTCGAAAACCTCGTAACTACAGCTTGTTACAAGCGTAGATACGTGGTGTTCGATGCAAACCAACGATAAACAAGTTGTAGTTACGTGGTTTTCGAAGTAAACCGACGATATGCATCTTTGGCAGTGTCCGTGGATGTGAGGTAGAGCGTCGGCCTCATGACTGACAGGTTTCGCGGATGTCATCTTTTGGGATTTTGCATTGGCCCTGCCGTATAGCCGGCGCGTGCAAGCTACTGATGTATAGTTCCCAGGAAGCAGAATCGAGAAAGAGAGAGAGAGAGGTGTAAGTTTTAACAACTTGTTTCTCAATCGATTTTTAGACAAATATGAGCCATCCTATGTGAAAAGGGGGCTTAATGCATCTGCGAAAAGTATCGACCCAGGTCAGTCTGCGCGGACTGTGCATGCTGACCTGAGCCAAAACCTTTTCTCTGTTGTTCCCGAAGGACAAAATTTCAAAACTTGTCCAAATTGAAAGCATTTGCAGACAACACAATAAGCATAACTAAAAAAATTAAGTCAGTGCATCTATCAACGCAGGAGTTTCTGCTACCAATACCTCGCAAAAATGTTCTTCAAAAGCCGGTCTACTTTCCCATATAATCGTTGTTAAACAATTATCTGCGGTGAGAGGGGAACGAATTAAGCCATTAAAACTAGGAAAGACATCAGCTGAGCTCGAACTCGAACCGACAAACCCCGGTCTTAAGTCCCATACGCTACCGACTGCAGCACCAGGGCCTAAGCCACCAAAGTGTCATATATAAACCTGAATGTCATTTCTTGCAAGACACCACAAAGCCCTAACCTTGTACTGAAAAAAACCTGGGTTATTTTCCCACTTAAAAAAAAAAAACTGTCATTAATTCTTTCGAAAACAAAATGGCACCTTATCTCCCGCTAGATGGCATTCTACAAATACACATCTATCTAATTCGGGCATTCTGGGTACAGAACCGGACTACTTTTCTAAGCGACAACCATGACTTTAAATTTCAAACTAAAATAACGTTTACTCAATAAAACCCCACCTCATGCAATTCATTCAGTTGTAATAAGCAGTTTAGAGAATTCTGGAGCTAAAACAGGCCTGATTTCTTCTAAAACGTATTGATAAAAGCAGTTTTCTACATTGCTACTTTATAGCGCGTATTACTACAATCCCGCAATTTTAGGGAAAGTGATGTGTCATAGTAGACAGGTCGAATCTTCGAAGAATATGACATGTGCAGACAACGCAAAATGGCAAAGTCAATAATTGAGCTCGTAACCTGTCCTAAACAAATCCAGCACACGAACAAAATGGCGGATTTTGGTAGCCAAGTTTTTCTCTCTGAGAAATCTTGGGTATGAAGTAGATTTGAGGAATTGGATTATATGAAAATTTCCAAGAAAATAAATCCCCAAATAAATGGGAATCTAATCCAGGATTATATATGGGGATTATGTTGGCATCATATTTCCATCTAAACACAGTTGGATAAAAAATTGCACATGTATAAGTGGCTTATAACCCTTGCAGATCGAGACACGAATACGGGAACTTCTGCGGACGGCATAGATCAAGATCAGACTGCACAGAACATGCAGTCTGATCTTGGATCTATATCGTCTACTCGGTAAATGCCCAGCTAGAAATATGGAAATCTTTTCAGGTGTTACTTCATTGTAATTGTATTCGACGAGAAAGACTGAATATAATGTTAGCCGCTCAAAGAGTATTTCTTCTTTTACACTCAAAATATTAAGCCATTGACTAAGATGCTAATTTTAGACCACAAACAGCTACAAGGTAAACAGAGGCTAAGTCTTGAAAACACAAGAAAGAAATAGCTACTGTAGAATTGTTGAAAAAGGAGTCATGCTTGTTACGATTACTTGGCACCGTTACTGCAATACTGAGAGAGACAAACACAAACAGACAAAGAGACGGACAGACAGACAAAGAGACAGACAGATAAAGAGACAGAGACAGGTGTGGAAGAGAAACAAAGAAAGACAACGTTTTCCTCCCTTCCCAAAACAAATCCAGTCCTTGAGTCTCATTTATATCTTTGTGTGAAAATGTTTTGCATTTGGGCTAGTCTGAAGACAGAAAAGGAGACAGACAGACAGATAAACGGACTGACAGAGAGACAGACAGTGACAGAGAGAGAGAGACAGACAGACAGACAGAGACACATAGAGAGACGCAAAGTGAGAGAGAGAGAGAGAAAGATAGACAGGAAGTGAGAGAGAGAGAGAGGGAGAGACAGAGAGAACAGACTATAGACAGAACAGAACAGAAAGGAGGGCGAGAGAGACACAGACAGCAGACAGACAACAGACGGACAGACAGAGAAGGTACTTGCTTGATTTCAATGTTTTCATGTACTGCTTTTCAAAATGGGTGTTTTGCTTTTTTATGACGTTATTCTGTAACTCTTATCTATCACAGACAACACCCGAAACTTTTGTAGATAGTGTAGATCAAGATCAGACTGCACAGAATGTGAAATCTGATCTCTGATCTGCACTGTCTACTGCTACATTCTAGGCTATAACCAAACTGTCTCCTAATCTTGCAGAGGAAATTAATTTTAGCCCTGGAAAAAAAAGCAATTGATTTATTTACCCTTAGGTTGCTAAGCGCCACTCACTGCCTTTTTGCGGACTATGTATATCAAGATCAGACTGCACAGAACGTGCAGTCTGATCTTGGATCTACACTGTCCGATAAGGAAATATTATTCCCAAAATCAGAACTTTGAAATGCCAGTATTTTGGGTTGTACTATCGGAACGAAAATTTCATTTTTGTTAATTAGTAGAACAAGGGTTAAGTAGTGAAACAGTTAAGTTAGAAATCTTTAGAACTTGTTTAACCCATTACCAAACGACAATATTTTAGACTGGTCCAAATTGAAACCATTTGCAGTCGACAAAATAAAAGTGACTGAAAATTTGAAATTTGTTTTGTGAAGGGTAGAAAAAATTGTGGGAAAAGGAGAAAAAACATTGTGGGAAAAGGAGAAAATGCTGGTCACCAGCATTTTCTCCTTTTTCCACAATGTTTTCTAAAGGCTTCTTTTTCAGGGGCGTCAAAATTAGGAATTGTGTGGTAATGGGTTAATGGCTTATATGGGGTTAAACATCTTTCAGTTATATCGCTGCGACTGAGGCACCTATCCATGCTTTCCCTTGCTCCCAAGTACTTGCTTTAATATTCTACCCACATTGCTGGCTGCATTCCCAAATAACTGCCGTCGAAGACATGGAGACACAAGGAATTTGGAATTTGAACTTTCAAATTACTGTTTCTAATTGTGAACTCTCGCCAGATTCGTTTTTTTTTTTTCAATACAAAAATCTCAAATGGCAAACAGATTTGTGTGGGCGGCGTTGAAAAAAAGAAAGAAACAAAGTTTTCAGGAAAACTGATTGCTGAATAATTACAAACGATTTTTTTTTTCAGTTCAGAAGTCCACTTGTTTGATTTTGCAGGGCCCGACCGAGTAGCTCAGTGGTTAGCGTATTTGACTCGTACAATACAATACAATACAAAACACTTTAATCTCTTCCAGGTATGGAAAATTCATACAGCATGGAATTTACATAGCAACAAACTAGATATGGCCAAAACGAGCGGATTTCAAAGAAATAATATGAAAAGAAATAGAATAAAGAAACTAGCACAAAATACACGCAAACAGGCATATAGTAAAACAGACATATAGACATAAAACACACGCACTTGCATATTATCAGAACGTAGAAAGGAGAAGAAAATAAAAAAAAAAGTTATGGTTTGGAAAAAACTGCTGCTAATTTTCAGATTTGTCGTTAAATAGAACACCTGCCATAGTTATTGACTTTTTTTTTTAATAGTAATCAGAGAACAATTTTGAAGATTTCCTTTTATGTGTGATACATAAATGCGCTTAATGAATGGACTTCTCAGTCTGAGGGAAAATAAAAAGAACAGCAATGATACGAGAAACACTTCTCGGGTGAAGGTCTAAAACATCACGTAGATCTAGTATAAGTCGTGATATTTTGTTTGCAGATTCGATATCCGCAGGAGACTAACCGTTTTCTCGGCGACTTCTTTGCCTCTCATCTCTAATGCATGTTAGGAAATGTAAGTGTGAGAAAGCCATAAAACACATTCGTCGGTTTACTTCGAAAAACCTCGTAACTACTTGTAACAAGCTGTAGTTACGAGGTTTTCGAAGTAAACTGACGATGTGTAAATGCAGTGACTGCTGCGATGTGACATAACCTGCTAAAACTTCAATACAAACTAATCATTTACCATTAATGATTTCATATGCATTGTTGCATGAAACCTTAATTTGTGATGGTTATACATTTGTTATCGTCGGTTTACTTCAAAAAGCTCGTAGCTACAGCTTGAAACAACCTGTAGTTACGAGGTATTTTGAAGTAAATTGACGATATGATAACACTTTTCTTTTCTCGCATGACAACAGTAACTTGTAGATCGTTCAAATTGATAAAAATGTCAGCAGTCTTCTAAAGTCTGGTTAGTGAAAAAATAAAGCATCGAAAAGTATGCTGGATACGTATTCACCAAGCAATCTGAAAGTAACAGAACTTTTTATTAGCTAAACCCTTTGCTTTAGCCGCTCAGAAGTCCTTTTTCTTTTTAAAGTCAGAACATCTTGAAGAATTAGACAAAGAACGTTCACCAAGAATGATTGGTGAATATGGACCCTGGTCTGTTCTCTTCTGATTAGTGCGCATGCGCAATTTGCACTTCTCGCTGTCAACCGATCTCCTGTTCTGTTTTTAGATTCCGCGATATATCTGGCAAAATCAAACAAAGTCATTTCCTGTCTCGTCCTGTCTCCCTCCAAACACACACAAAGAAAGATCATTACTTTGATAGCATTGTCTAAAATTGCTTGTCTATGGACTGACAACTACTTTGATATTGACAACGTTCTGCGTCTGCCATAACGAACGGGAGCACGCGAATTTTACATTTAGATATGGCCTGCGTCCAGACGAAACAGCTTTCATTTTAAAATTACTTGTGTGCTTAATTTATTTCAGCAGACAGATCGAAAATCTGTCTACCTTCTGAACAAAATCAAATAGAATTATCAGAATTTATACGCTAGATGCCTTCTATGACATTACTTTACCAGTCGTCATTTCAAGAACAGCTAGTATTAATTATCGCTTTCTGTAAGTTTTTACGACACAAACTTTTCTATGCATCAACTATAATTTTACAAATGGCTGAACACAAGACAAACTTTAAATGGTAAGTTTCTTTAGTTGCTCGTTTACGGCAGCATCTAGGCATTCGAAGATCTTCATCAGCACTTAGACATGAATAGGTCTGCTGACGCACTTGAAAAGGCAAGATTCTGTTGCAACACTTAGGCAGAGCTCCAGATAGAGGGAGTGAATTTGATTTCATAATTGAAAATATTAATAATTCTCCACTTAACCCTATGTTATGGGTACTCATTAGAATCGTCTTATCGAGACGATTCTAATGAGTACCCACAACATAGGGTTTGGAAGAGAAATAAGGGATTTACAATACCATCACTCCCTCTTATCTGGAGCTCTGCTTAGGCATGCAAGAAGGCTTCTTAACCCTTTGCCAAATAATCCCTGGATTTACGAACGTGAGATACAAACCTTTTGAAAACATTGTGGGGATAGGAGAAAATGCTGGTAACCAGCATTTTCTCCTTTTCCCACAATTTTTTCTAACCTCCCAAAATGAATTTTAATTTCTTAGTCAAGTTAATTTTGTCGTCTGCAAATGCTTTCAATTTGGACTTGTCGAAAGTTTTAACGCTTGGTAAAGAGTTAAGCAATTGGACCAAGAACAATCTGTTGCCAGTATTTAGGTACACTCAGGTCTGCTGCAGTACTTGGGCAGGTAAAGGTCCGCTGCAGCAAATTGGCATTCGCAGGTCTGCTGAAGCACTTGCGACAGCAAAGGTTTGATGAAGCACTTGCGACAACGAATGTCTGCAGAGGATCTTGCGACATGGACGGTCTGCTGCAGGTAATGGATATTCAAATGTCTGGCGAAGCACTTGCACACCCGATGGACTGAGGGTCTGCGGCAGCACTTTGGAATGCAAAAGTCAGACACAGCACTTTGGCATGGGGAAGCTTTCTGCACCAGTTGGGAATGCAACGGCGAGCTGCACAGCTTTTATGTACAAAGCTCTAATGCCACCTGCAGCACTTTGGAATACAACGGTCTGCACCGCACGGGGGCATACCATGGTCTATTGGAGCACTTGGATATGAAGAGTCTGCACAATCGAAGGTTGCTGTATTATATGAGGTGCAACACGCGAAAAGGCGCATTCGGACATTTGCGTAAAGTGTCGTCTCGGATTAGCCTGCGCAGTCCGCGCAGGCTAATCCGAGACGGCACTTTACGACCACAGTAGATTTTGTGCTACAGTAGACTTGCGTAAAACAGAAAATCACATAAAATCGGAAAGTGTCATTTCGGATTAGCCTATGCGGACTGCGCACGCTGATCAGAGACGACACTTTACGCAAATGTCCGAATGACCCTTTTCGCGTGTTGCACTCCAATTATCGGCATACGAAGGTCTGCAGCAGAATCTTTACATAGGATGGCCTGCAGCAGACTTTTGACATACGAAGACTCGCTTCAGCAGTGGCTAGTAAAAAGATCTGACGAAACACTAGGACAAAGGAAGAGAATTTCTGCTGCAGCACTTAGCCATGCGAATGTCAGTCTTGTAAAGTTCTATGTTGGCAAAGAGCAGCTGTGATTTGAAAGCTATAGAACTTGCACGACTGTTCAGAGCATTGGAAATTACAGTGTATATTTGAATTTTATTTATTGCTGCCAGATTAGATATGATCACATTGCTTCGATGTCGGGAGGTTTATAGCAGACAGATTTGTCAAAGTACCATTGTAACGAAGACTTCAATAATTTTAACTCTTTCTACTCGACCTCTATAGACGGGATTCAGTTTCACTATCATAGAAACTCAAAAACAATTAAAATCTTATAGATTTGACAATACAAGCGGATGGAGTAGATCCAAGATCAAACTCCACGTTCTGTGCACTTTGATCTTGACCTATTCCGTCCACAAATGTTCCTGTCTAGGCCTTTGTCGTTGAAAGGGTAATAGTCAGATTATGTGAACAATCATAGTTTTGTCTGTACGAGGAGATGAAATGCTTTTCAAAAGTTCCCTGATACATTATAGCTTCCCTGATATATCGAGGCTGCTCCAAAATTGAGCTCTCAGACAGATTGCAAAATGATTAATCCTCTGTACCGTTTTGACTCTGAGATATCTTTATGTGTTGCTATGGGTCCTCAATGACTAAGTCCGTAGAAAATTCTTATTCGATCTTTTCTATTGATGCTAGACTGTTTAAAGTGAAACCTTTCATCTGGGGCCGATTTCAAGAAAAAACATAATGGCCCTGAAGTCACTCATCTGAGCCTTTTGAACAAACATATCCCATTTTCAATCTCCTTGGGGATATACTTAGAGATTTATAACAAGCTAATAACTATTTTACAAAAAGGATCGGTCCCTAGCTTGTACACAAGTTTTTTTCTAGGCTCTTCCAAGATGTCAACAAGACTAACATTCTGACGAGGTTTGATGTGTATTTCACTTAAATTGTGTACACAAAGTTTTTCTAAGATTTGTCCTGGTTACCTAGCTATCAACCTGATATGACTCATTTTCGAATTCATCTAAGATGTTGTCTAGAAAGAAAAACATTCTGACCAAGTTTCATGAGTGTTTGACCAAAAATGTGGCCTCTATATTGTTCTCAAACTTTTTCAAAGATTGATCCCAGGGACCTAGTTTATTGAACCAATAGAACCAATTTTCAGTATCCTCTCAAATCAAAACAAGATAAGTATCTTGACAAACTTTCATGGGTAATTGACTGAAAATGTGACATCTAAAGGGGACACAAGATTTATATTTGACCTGATAACATAGTTTTTTACTTGACCGGACCCACTTTCAAACTAGACCGAGACATTATCGAGACAAACTTTCTGAGCAAGTTTCATGGGTATCGAATTGATATTGTGGCTTCTAGAGCACACAGAAAGTTTTCTAAGATTTAACATAGTGACGTAGTTATTGACCCTATATGAACCATTTTCAAACTCATCCAAGACATTATCAAGACAAATACTTTCAAGAGTATTCGACTGAAAACATGGCTAATAGAGCGTGCACAAGTCTTTTTCCCCAAGATTTGACCTGGTGATCTAGGTTTTGACCGAACATGACCCATTTGCAAAGTTGTCCATGCTGAAAACGAAAAAGAGCTCTAAGAAAAAAACAACACTAGAATCATGCTGAAAACGACCAAAAGCTTCAGACAAATCGTAAATAGAATCATATTGAAAACGACATATAAGCTCACGTCAAATCACAACTAATGTATCTAGAGTCATGTTGAAAACGATATAAAGCTTTAGACAAATCGTAATTAGAATCATATTGAAAACGACATATAAGTTTGAAAACGACATATAAGATCAAGACAAAACGTAACTATAATCGTGTTGAAAATGACATGGGTTGCTCTAGACAAAACGTAACCAGAATCATGTTGAAAGCGACATAAATCTCCAGACGAAACGTAACCAGAACCATTTTGAAAACAACATAAAGCTCTAGACGAAACGTGACAAGAATCATGTTCAAAACAACATAAAGCTCTGGACAAAACGTAATCAGTACCATGTTCAAAACAACAAAAAGGTCTACACGAAACTTAATTAGTACCATGTTAAAACAATAAAAAGGTCCAGACAAAAAGAAACCAGAATCATGTTGAAAACAACATAAAGCTCTAGACGATACAGAACCACAACCATGTAGAAAACAACAAAAGGCTCTAGACGAAACGTGACCAGAATCATGTTGAAAACAACATAAATTACTGGACGAAAAGGAAACCAGAACCATGTTGAAAACAAGATAAAGCTCTAGACGAAACGTAACCAGGATCATACTGAAAACAACATAAAGCTCTAGACGAAACGTAACCAGAATCATGTTGAAAACAACATAAACTTCTAGACGAAAAGGAACCAAAACCAAGTTGAAAATAACATAAAACTCTAGACCAAACGTAACCAGAATCATGTTGAAAACAAAATAAACTTCTGGACGAAAAGGAACCAGAACCAAGTTGAAAATAACATTAAACTCTATACCAAACGTAACCAGAATCATGTTAAAAACACATAAAGCTCTCGACGAAACTTAACCAAAATCGTGTTGAAAACAACATAATTAATGCTCTAGACGAAACTTAACCAGAATTGTATTGCAAACAACATAATGCTCTAGACAAAACTGAACAAGAATCATGTAGAAAACAACATAAAGCCCTCGAGGAAACATATCCAGAATCACGTTGAAAACGATATGTTTTGCTTCAATCAAAACATAACTAAAATCATGTTGAAAACGACATAAAAACCTCTAGACAAAAACATAACCAAAATCAAATATAAGATAGAGCCCAACCTAAGTATCGTATTTCATGTTGTCTCGTTTTTTTTCCGGTGTAACATTTCCGAGTTTTTTCCCCCGAATACATATGGCATATTAGTTTGGCGCCATCAGACCAATCTTGATAAGGGCCTCTCTCCATTATCCATTTACGTCTGTTGATACGGCAGTATTCTACCCTTTCCATATCCTTTCGTCTAACCACTCAATCCCGATTTTAGCAATCCTGAAGGAGAAGGGCATAAGAAACATTGTGAGAAAAGAAGAAAATGCTGGTAAACGAGCATTTTCTCCTGTTCCAACGATGCTTTCTATATAAATTTTAATTTTGTCGTCTGCAAATCTTTCTAATTTAGGTAAGTTTACAATTTCCTTTACTACAACGTCCCGATTTTCAGCGATCCTGGTAGAGAAAGGCTTCTGAAAACATTGCAGGAAAAACCAGCCTTTTCTCCTTTTCCCACAATGTATTCTATCCCACTTTGATATTTTTCTTTTCGACAAGTCTAAAATTCTTTTTTGCTACACCGTCCTGATTTTCAGCGATCCTGAAAGGAAAGGGCTTTAGAGGACATTATGGGAAAAGGAGTAAATGATAGCAAACCAGCATTTTTTTCCTTTTCCTACAATGTTTTCTAACCCACCTTTGATTTGTGGTAGGTCCAATCATGTTCTCAATTATGTAAGTCTACAAGTCCTTTTACTACAACGTTCTAATTTTCAGCGAACCTGGTAGAGATGGGTTTTAGAAAACATTGTGGCAAAAGAAGAAAATGCTGGTAAACCTGCATTTTCTTCTTTTTCCACAATGTTTTCCATCCAAACTTTGATTTGTGGTAAAAAGTCGTCATTGTGTGGTAAAGGGTATAGAGGATAATTATTTGGGTTTTTTTTCCGATGAAAGATCGAAATTTATTTCAGCGAGTGGACACCATCGGTAATATTTTCACTCGTGGCTGCGCCACTTGTGAAAATATTACCGATGGTGTTCACGAAATGAAATAAATTTCGATCTTTCATCGAAAAAAAACAAATATTCTATTTATTTCATGCTTTTAACACTGTCTTGGAGGAGCTTTATCAAAATCCAGTACACTTCTTTTCCGTTATTCCCCGTGGCGTACCCCTCCCACATAGCAACGCATTACAATATTACGTCAAGTACGAGAAATGTAAGGCAAATGACGTCTTACTTCCATCTGGTTGTGAGGCACGCGCAATTAACTTTTAGGCAACAAGAATATGAAAATCCGTATTTTCACTGGTGGTACCAGTGTAAGGTCGAAAAATATTTTCACTTCTATTTCTCGATATCTTACCGGAAAGCATGAAATAATAAGTTTGATCTTTTAAAAAATCAGACTCCATTGGACGATAGGTTCTGCTTTATAATGTAAAAGGGGCAATTTCTCGATTTTCGACATTGTTTTTCACACTTGTTTTTACCATTTACACTGCTTTAAGTCATGTTAAAAATATCCAGTCAATGGTAAAATCTCAAATGAAGCGATTTCAAGTTCTTGTCACAGAAACAATCTCGTTGTATCGGAAAAGGGTAGATTAAGATCAGACCGCATGTTTTCTGCGGTCTGATCTTAATCTACAATGACTGTGAAAGCTATCTTGGATACGCTTACCGATCACAGGAAAGAAAACGAACTCTTTTCCATTTCTTTTTGCGCTATTTATTTGAATTATCGCGGCGGCCAGTGCACCTGTCCATACATTCCTGGAGTTTCTTTTACCAGTACTCCGTACGATGGCATTTCCAAGCCACTAGCTGCTTTATTATATTACCACCATCTTCGAAACAATGGTCAGCGGTGAAAGAGCAAGGAATCCTGTCACAATGACAATCCTCGTAAAGAAATTGGCCCAGCCGGGGATCGAACAAGCGACTCCCACGTTCTCAAGTCCATTTACGCTATACCGACGGAGCTACTGGGGCTCGAATTGAGGTAAACAGAGATCGTATGTATGTACATCAAATTCCAAACATTTTGCGTAAAATCTTTATTGAAAGGCAGCCAAGATTATTTTCCCTACTGCTCTCCTAATGTTTTCAAAACTCGTGTATACCGCCATCCAGCTCCGAACAGGCGTCAGAACGTGCCACCATATCGGTGTTATAATCAAATAACACATTACTTCCGCGATTACTGGATATATTATTTTGCCTTGAAATGTCAAATATGACATATTAGCTGTATTATGTTAATTGTCTCTCGCATAAATCTACCGAAACCCATGATTTTCAGACACTCTGACAAATAATCCAAATGCCATTCAAATTAATGTTTGATATTTACAGCAGTTGCAGTTTTTAATATACATCCTTATTTTATGCTTCCTTGTAGTATATCGAGAAATAGCAGTGAAAAATATTTTTCGATATTCCACGGGTACTACCAGTGAAAATACCGAGTTTTATATTCTGGTTACCTTGGTAAATTGCCGTGACTCACAACCAGATGGAAATATGACGTCATTTACCTTACATTTCTCGTGCTTGACGTAATATTGTAATACGTTGCTATGCGGGAGGGGTACGCCACGGGAAATAACTGAAAAGAACTGTACTGGATTTTGATAAATGACCTCCCAGAAAGGGTTCAAAGCATGGAATAAATAGAACATTTGTCTTTTTCGGTGAAAGATCGAAATTTATTATTTCATTTCGTGAACACCATCGGTAATATTTTCACTCGTGGCTGCACCACTCGTGAAAATATTTACCGATGATGCTCTCTAGATGAAATAAATAGAGGATATTTGTATTTTTCGGTGAAAGATCGAAATTTATTTCATCGAGTGGACACCATCGGTAATATTTTCACGAGTGGCGCAGCCACGAGTGGAAATATTACCGATGGTGTCCACTCGATGAAATGAATTTCGGTCTTTCACCGAAAAAAACAAATATTCTTTTTATTTCATGCTTTTTACCCTTTCTGGGTGGAGCCTTATCAAACTTCAGTACAGTTCTTTTCCCTTATTCCCCTTGGCCTACCCCTCCCGCATAGCAACGTTACGTCAAGCGCGAGAAATGTAAGGTATATGACGTCATATTTCCCATCTGGTTGTTAGGCACGCGCAATTTACCTAGGCAAAAAGAACGTGAAAATCGGTATTTTCCACTGGTGGTACCAGTGTAAGATCGAAAAATATTTTCACTGCTATTTCTCGATATCCTGCCGGTGTAATGCAGAGAAATGACCACCATTACAAAATGACCCACGGGTCATTTCTAGACGTAGAGGAATAACCCATAGGTCATTTCTCGACGTAGAAAAATGACCCGTCACCCGGGTCTACGTCGAGAAATGACCCACGGTCATTTCTCGACGTAGAGAAATGACCCATGGGTCATTCCTCTACGCCGAGAAATGACCGTGGGTCATTTTGTAATGAAGGTAATTTCTCTGCATTACACCGGAAAGCATAAAATAAATTTCGATCTTTCACCGAACATAACAAATATCCTCTACATACTAGACTTTACGCTCTAAAGCGTGAAGCGTGACTCAATGACCTTTTGCGGACAGCGTAGATCCAAGATCAGACTGCACTGACTTGCAGTCTGATCTTGAATCTACACTCTCCGATAAGAAGACATCTTTACTCAAATAAGAAAAAAAAACTTTGAAAGTGGTAAACGGGAAAAGTTGGGTTTTTAACCCTTTACCACACACTGTCGACTTTTAACGAAGCCTTTTGAAACATCATGGGAATAGGAGAAAATGCTGGTAACCAGCATTTTCTCCGCTTCCCACAATGTTTTCTACCTTATCAAAGATAAAAGAAAAACACCATTTGAGCCACATTGAAAGTGTCGTCTGCAATTGCTTTTAATTTGAACACGGCTACAATTCTGTCGTCTAGTAAAGAGTTCAGATATAAAGTCTGCAAGAACTTTCAGGTTTAAAAGGACTACTTTTTAACGTCTGCATAAAACACTGCATAAAGTATAAGATAAGTACTTGCTAGTATTTCTTGGGGGAAAAAAATCTTTGAATATATATAAGCCGTGTTCTGGTATTAGACCACAAGTAGGTTATCGCATTATTACGAATCAGTAAAATTTGTTTTGTCCAACAATCGCTTGAATCCGGAGGTAAAAGCATTCTTTGACATGCAGAACAAATTTTCCAAAAGCAAGAAAAATAACGACACAGGTCAGTCATTACTTTTATTTTTTCTCTCTCAGATACATTAAACCCCTTTTTCACAGAGCATAGCTAATCTATGTTGTTGTGTTTTTTTTCAATTCTTAAGAACTTTTATTCGTAACTTTTCTAAATTAGCAAAACATGTGTTACAAATAAGTCGTTTTAAATTACGTTTTCAATTAACCGAAGCCATGTTTTCTGAAGTACCCGATTACGTTCGAACAAAGTATTTAATAAGACAGCTGCAAATTATGTATGACGTTATTTCCACACGAGTAGAAAACTTCGCATTAAAAGCCAATGGCGTGGGCGATTAAATGCTGTGTTAATCTTCCGGTTCCGAAAATATCGGCTGATAAACAACTGAAAACATGAACACTTGACATTCTTTGTACTTACATGTACGAGTATATATGAATTTCGAAAAAGGAGAGTATCATGCAATGCCCCGGGCCCGTATTCAGCAACCATTCTAGAAGATTTTCTTTAAATTTGTTAGTAACACAACTTTTGATTGGCTAAACCGAATGGTCTAGCCAATCAGAATTTGCGTTACTTACAAGTGTAGAAAATTCTGGAGAAAAAAGACTAAGAATGTTCTTAAGAAAGGTTAGTGAATGCGGGTGCCGGTCTTTGAACGTGTTTTCTGCACCATGGAAAGTCACATCGTGGAATGTGTACGGTCTTGTCTGAAACACTTGTACCTTTGATTGACCGCAGCCGAAATAACACGGCAAGGCCCTAATTTCAGACTGATGTTGCCTTTTTATTTCATGCTTTCCGGTAGAATATCGAGAAATAGCAGTGAAAATATTTTTCGATCTTACACTGGTACCACCAGTGAAAATACCGATTTAAACGTTCTTGTTGCCTGAGTAAATTGCCCGTGCCTCACAACCATATTACCGGTTGTGTCGTTAACCCAAGATTGTTTTGAAAGACATTATCGAAAAGTCTTTTCACTGTGCTTTTGTTTACTAAAGACTTTTGAACCACAGACAGACTGAGAGCAGGCAAAAAAGTAGTTCCGGTACACAGTTTACAACTGTATCATAACACAAGCGATGTTACCAAAATTAATGATCACTTGTGATGTTATTGACTCTGAAAAAAAGTGAAATAATAATACACTTAGAAATCTCAGTGTTTCACTGATAGGAAATTTATAAAAAAACAAATAATCAATTTGATTGAAATGATATCCCCAGCCGAAAAGATCTTTCCAAACATTTACACTACCGCTTAACTCAAATTCGCCCCAAGTCGGCCATTTTGAAAAGATTAACCCATTACCCCATAAGGCATTCCTATGGCATCTATAATTGGCCATAAATAACAGCAAGGATGAAGCTGTTTCTTATGAGTAAATGACACCTTTTGATAGCATAGAAAACATTGTGGCAAAAGGTGAAATTGCTCGTCACGAGCAATTTCACCTTTTGCCACAATGTTTTCCAAAGGCTCCTACAAGCAATGTGTAGAAATGAGTATCTATGGAGTAAAGGGTTAAGAAATAAGAATATCGGCGGAATAGGTATTGTACATTCATATGAAGTTTCACGAAATTCTGTCCAATGGTATCGGATATGAAGACGGACAATGTTGAAACTGTATCTTTCCGCCTTTAGTGGGAGATACCAATGGCTCTGATTCTATGAACCGGCTCTGATGATTTATTCCTGTAAAGTTGTAGTTACTAGGTTTTTGAAGTAAACCGTCGTTATGTTCGTAAATTGCTACAATTTGGAAGCGTCAGTATAAATTTAGTGGAAGCCTGCAAAACATTTGCGCACTCTACTTCATTCAAAAATAGCTACAAACTGGATGTTTTTTCTAAAGGTTGCTCTTTAACCAAATAGCTGCAAATGGAGACAAATTAATTACTTGAGTCTCTGGGATTTTTTTTTATCTCAAATGCCAGGGAAGTAATTTGCACAAAAAATCCGCGAACCCAGAATGTAGTGCTTACTAGATTTTGCAACTAAATTACGAGAAACTCTTTCAGTACAAAATTCAAATGTTGACGTGGAAGCATGGATGAATGAGTAAATGGGTGAATGAACAAGCTAGTGAGCGAGGAAACGAATGGGGGAATAGCTGAGTGAGTGAGTGAGTGAGTGAGTGAGTGAGTGAGTGAGTGAGTGAATGAGACCTAATCTAATAATTGAACAAATGCAATGAAAAAAAACGGAACACCCAGGAGCATTGGCATTGATGTCATCGCAGGATTGCTTAAAATCTTCTATAGAATATTAAGTTAAGTATAATTTGTTAAAACCAAAGAAGGAAGGAACGAATGAAGGAAACGAACAGGTAGTCGGTCAGACGGGCGGACGGACGGGCGGACGGACGAATGAGAGAATAAATGAATGATGCTATGCTATAAGTAATATACATGTAAGACCATAACTATCACGAATAACTTCCAACCTGATTTTGGATCAATACCTTAACCCTCTTCAGAGTTCCACATGGGGTTGGGGGTGGGGGGGTTATGGTTATTATAAATTCATTATTTCTTCTCAAAACCCAATATTGTGGGTACTCATTAGAATCGTCTCGATGAGACAATTCTAATGAGTACCCACAACATAGGTTTTAGTGGAAAGTAATTAACATTTTCCAATTTTGAGAATAGAATCACTGCGTCAGTCTGCAGCTCAGCCTTATCCTGCTATGTATAACTACCATTATAAAATTTCAAGCAGATAATAAAAACCCAAATATGCTATTTCATTTTTTTTAGTTAAAATATCTCCTTATCGGACAATGTGGATCCAAGATCAGGCTGCACGTTCTGTGCAGTCTGATCTTCATTTACACTGTCCACAAAAGGTCAGTGAGTAGCACTTAGCCGCTTACGGATCAATACACTCTTGTAAAAAAAAAGTAGATCCGGGAATTGGGAATACATTTTTAACTTCACAGTTAAAAAAAACAAAATCAAATTTCCTATACTTGTTTCAGTAAGTGCTGATTAATTGAGTTTACTTGTCATTTTAAATTATTGTGAAATACCCTATCAAAACAAGGATCACTATTCTTGTCTACGTGTTGCCATGGCTTTTGGCAAACATACATAATCGGAGACAAATATTGCATTTGAGAGTACGTCCATTGGTTTTCATCTGTTGTGGTCTTGTGGATGCACTTTAATTTAGTTCGACAGAGGCTGGGTCCGAAGATTGTAAGAATGATTAGTTTAAATTGAGTATTGACCACTTTTACACCACACAACGCGCAATTCTTAACCCTTTCCCAAACGATGAATTTTGGACCCTTCCAAACCAAAAGAGTTTGCAGACAACAATTTCAGATTTGGAGAAAATGGCAGAAAGTTTTCAAAAAGGGTAGAAAACACTGTGGGAAAAGGAGAAATTGCTCGTTACGAGCAATTTCTCCTTTTCCCACAGTGTTTTCAAAAGACTTTTACTGCAGACACGTAAAAACCAGGGCTTGTTTGGGAAAGGGTTAAACAAAAAAAATATGGCCAAAGAATATCGGGGTTTTTTTCCGTTTCATTGTTTTTTTTTTTATTTTACAAGGCATTTGTCATTTTGATTTTGCTGCAATGTTTCCGTTTAATTCTGCAAAATAAACCAGGTACATTGAAGAAAAGGATTAATCTATATCCTGCTCAATAAGCGAAATGAAAATTTCAAACCGATGGTGCAAGCACAAATTTTACTATTTCAAAGGTATTTTAAGGAAAACAAATCTCCTTATCGGACAATGTAGATGAAAGATCAGACTGCACGTTCCGTGCAGTCTGGTCTTAAATCCACACTGTCCGTAAAAGGTCACTGAGTCGCGCTTAGCAGTCGAGGGGTTTAGAGAAGCGAAGGTCTTTGATGGTACAGGTAAGATAAAGTGTTACCCACTTCCCCTCAGGAAAAGTTCAAGCGGAGCTGACACTTAAGCCAAAAGTCATGAAGTCTGCGATTTAAGTATGGAGATAAAATGTTGAAACAAAAACAATTATATCAAAGGAAACCGAACATTTTCCTATCGGTATTTGTATTTGAAAGTACAGTGATAGTAAATGCCCTGTTTCATTTTTTCCCTATACATGTTTAAAATGGGTTTGTGGAGTTGGCTCAACGATCAGTAATCGACATTCAGCCTTGTTGAGCCAGCTCGACATTCGAGCACAACAGTCAGCCCAACAGCAAAACTACTAGATCCATGTCCGTTGAGCCAGCTCGACATTCCAGCTGAAACACCAGCTCAGCAGTGAAAATACTTATATATGTTTCAATCAATGTCCGTTGAGCCAGCTCGACATTCCAGCTGAACCATCACATCAACAGTAAAAATACATATCTATGTCAAAATCAAAGTCCGTTGAGCCATCTCAACATTCAAGCTCAACAGCCAGCCCAACAACAAAAATACATATATATGTCAAAATCAAAGTCCGTTGAGCCAGCTCAACATTCAAGCTCAAACGCCAGCTCAACAGTAAAAATACTTATACATATGCTTCGAACAATGTCCGTTGAGCCAGCTCGACATTCCAGCTCAAAGGCCAGCTCAACAGCAAAAATACACATATATGTCAAAATCAAATTCAGTTGAGCCAGCTCGATATTCCAGCTCAACGATGAGCTGGCTCGACGGGCTCTGATTTTGACATATATATGTCGAGCTGGCTCAGCGGACATTGATCGAAACATATGTATAAGTATTTTTACTGTTGAGCTAGCGGTTGAGCTGGAATTTCGAGCTGGCTCAACGGACATGGATCTAGTATTTTTGCTACTGAGCTGGCCGTTGAGCTGGAATGTCGAGCTGGCTCAACGGACTTTGATTTTGACATATCAGGGCTGAAAAATAGCGCTGGTACGAGGTGCGGGACCTACTGAAATGGAGATCGGACCCGGTAACAAAAAACAAGGCGAGAGTCCGATGGACCAGTCAAAATGAGGGTCGGACCTGTTCAGTCTTCATGTGACAGGTCTTCTAGGACTGGCTTCATCCACAAGGCCACCACGCTGCTACGCTTGAATTCAGCCACCCATATTTTCACTGTTGTGTATGAAGGGGCATCGACCCTTAGCCTTGCCAGTATATCAGTATGGATATTTTTCGGTGTTAGACCTTTTAGTGAAAATATTGAGTTACTACGCTTTCAGCGATTCCGTCCCATTTTGCATAAGTCACATGACTTGTATACTTAAACGTGCTACCTCCTCGAAATTAACAAACCAAATGACACTAGTCTTTGGGTTCACAGCCTGAAATAGTCAGGAAATGGAAGGCCAAGAGAAGAAATCCCTATTTAACTATTTCAATACAAGGCTCACAATTTATCAATCGACTCTCGCACAACGATACATGGTTTCACACAAGGTCTCACACCACAGTCTTTTCGCTACTTCGAGGATAGAGCAAAAGTTATCTTATTTGACCATCCGCTGCAACAAGGTCGCACAACAACAGATTTGTTTGGTATAAGGTTAAAAAGGGAATGATTTGTTTCAATCGATGAAACAAAACGCCATGTGCATTCGACCAAAGTATAATACAGAAACTTTGGTAGTTCTTATGTTAGGTCAGATGGCTTGGAAAATAAGAAAGAAAAAAAAAACCGTCACCATTCATTAAGTGTTTAGTTTTGAATATACCCCCTAAATAGATAATCTGAACGGCTTAAAGTCTGTTAGCAACCAGGAGAATATTAATGGGCGTGGATGAAACTGATGTCTGGAAATCATCGGAAAATTTGACAGGAGCACAGCAGTAGGTAACCAGTTTGATTCCCAGAACACCGTGTTTTTGTTGACGTTATAAACCGTTTTATGGACCGTACATGATACCATGCAGTTTACCCTTTTGGCCAAAGGCGGAGAAGCGGCTTTTGCGGACCATATAGATCAAGATCAGACTGCACAGGACGTGCAGTCTGATCTTAGATCTATACGGTCCGCTTGGTGAATTAAGCCTAAATGATAAAAAAAAAAAAAGATCTGATTGCCAGGGGCTTTTTTTTCTTCCAACCGTCGTAAAGGTTGAATCTATATTTTTGCCTCTGTTAAAAGTTAAACGTAACGCAAAGATTAGAACCATTTTTTAAGATTTTTGACAGCAAAATTGACTTTTAACCCATTACTCTTAAACAACTCTTTTTTACGTCGCTATAAGGTTAGTCGACAACTTTCCTTTTTGTCTTTTTAAGTTCGTCCATTGTGTCTGACAAGAAATTACTTAAACCCTGTACCAAACAACCATTTTTCTTAACTCTTTATCATACGATAGAGTTTTTGACTTTTCAAAACTTAAAGCATTTGCATAGGACATGATAGATGTGCCTCAAATAAAAGTCTTTGTCAAACATAAGGTAGAAAACAAGGTCGGAAAGGGGACAATGCTGATTACTGAATGCACACTAAGAGACTGTAATCGTCAGACTAGCCCAATCCGGTGATCGTGCATAAAACTTCTAAGCGTCCACTTTCTGGTAACTTGACGATGTGGGTTCGTGTTCCAAACTGGCCACCTCATATTTCATATTTCTGAAGGTTTTTTTCTTTCAACTTGGACGTTAAATCGAGGTCCTGTGTCGGTACCATACGCCGGCCACGTTAAAGAGCTAGGCATAACAAAAAATGGGATTCGTCCTGAATCCTGCAATATCCATACCCAATTAGGCATACAAATCCCTTGGCTGTATCTGGTGGATTAATATGTACCTAAACGGTATATTTCATCGCCGGAAATACGCCAGTTTACCCTTCCGAAAAATATAAGGCTCCTCCTATTAAAGAAAACTTTAGTTTCAAATTTCTATCGAAATCTTTCTATTTTTTAGTTGACAAACAAATCTAACATTCATTTTTTTGGCATTTGTCGAAGACTATACCACTATGAGTTCAATGTTGAAATTTGAAGACATGTATCGTATTTTGTGCAAAGCCGAAGGAGATAAACCCAATTTAACTCAAATTTTCTCAGGTAGTTGAATTTTTCGGCAACACTCAGATAATTATGTAATTGGAAATAGCGTGCTAAAGTACATGGGGTGAGACCATCGATTGTGGAAATACTAATTTTTGATTGGAAATAGCTTAACTCGCCCACAGCCTTCTGTTGGCGAAATGATACAAAATTTGTCTACCGATCGTGTGGTCCTGAGCTTTTTCATTCCAAAACCAGTTCTTCCCATGGCTTGTTCATCCCATGATTGCGCGCTACTCCATTTCATTGAGCGTAAATATTTATAGATCGAAATAATTGAATGTAATGTTGTAAATTAAATGTTAACGGCCAAATTTATTTCAACATCATAATTTTCAGGTAAAAATCTAAATGACTTAATTCTATTTGATATATATTCACATGATTGTTCTCTGTACCCATCATGCACCGTACTGTCAAGGGACTTTTCTCCTGAGTGCTCCTAATGATCAAAGGGAGACCACCAATACAAAAATAAATGTCCTTTGTCGTGAGTACTCTCCTTTCAACGGAAAATATGTTCATTTGTTAGTTGCCTGACTTTCAAGCCAATATTTGAATAACATTTTCTTTCAAATCATTAATTCCACACAATGAATGGCTTCCTCGACAAATACCACTTCAGCGTCCTAAACGCTTTGATTTAACGTGGTTTATCAGTTCGGATTGATTAACTTAATCGCGGTTGTGCTAAACGACTTACAGTGGCGCCACCATGAATAAAGCTCGCGTGATTGGCGGTTCAAATGGAAACGACCGTTATGCAAAGGTTAGATGTAGATACGGAATCAGCAGAGTTGTGACAAGTTTATCTAAACCCCAAAACCCCCTCCCCCAACAAAACCAACATTCTTCAAGGGGCGTCGCTCAGTGGCAACTATGAATAAACGAAAATTAGACAACCGTTCTTTTAAATGATATTTAAATTTAGAAACATTTCAATTTCTAACACCCGCATTTACCCCTTGGCTGCTTTTGGGCCTTTCAATATACATTTTAGCAAGAAACGACATATTTTTCGAACATTACAATAAAATATAGGCTGATCCCCGAATAACTTTTTGCAATTAACTGATGCCCTTTTTATATAAAACAGATGGTAACCAGTCATAAACCGCCTCAATGAAAGCCTCGATTTTTGACTGGATGATTTCAGAAATGACTTTTACAGCGTTATAAAGCACCTTGTTAATGGTACATGAAATATTAAATACAGTGGAAGAGTAACCCCTATGCTGCAAAGCGTAGCTCGAGGATTTTTAGAGGACAGTGTAGATCAACATAAGACTGCACTGAGCGTGCAGTCTGATCTTGGATCAACGCTGTACGATATGGAACTATCTCCTAACCCCCCCCCCTTCCCCCTCCCCCCCTTCCCCCATTTTTTTCTTTTGAAATAGAAAATTTGTGGTTTAATACTATCGGATGGAAAGTTTTATTTTCACTTATTTAATTGAATAAGGGATAACTCTTTACCAAACCACAGAATGTTAGACTCGTCCTAATTAAAAGCTAATGCAGATGTTAAAATAAACGTGAATAAAAAATACGTACGTTTTTAAAAGATGAGAAAATATAATGGGAAAAGGAAAAAGTGCTGGTTTACCAGCATTTTCTTCTTTTACTATTATGTTTTCAAAAGTATTTTTCTTTTCCTTAAACCGTTAAAACTCGAGGTTATACGGCAAAAGGATTAAAGGATTTCTGTTATTGTAATTATGTTAATAAAAGGAGCTAAATTCTTAACCCCTTACCACACAATTACGACTTTTAACACCCCTGTAAAAAGAGGGATATTGAAAACTTTGTGGGGAAAGAAGAAAATGCTGATAACCAGCATTTTCTCCATTTCCCACAATATTTTCTTCCCTTCCTAATATAAATTCCAATGCTTTAGTCACATTCATTTTGTTGTCTGCAAATGCTTTCAACTGGTACCAGTCTAAAATTTTGTAGTTTGGTAAAGAATTAAACTTATCTTCATCAGATTCTGTCATTTATTTTCAAAGAAAGTAGATTTAAAGCCAGCACGCAATTAACCCATTACCACACAATCCCTACTTTTGACGCCCCTGAGAAAGAAGCCTTTTGAAAACGCTATTGGAAAAGGAGAAAATGCTGGTAACCAGCATTTTCTCCTTTTCCCACAATGTTTTCTACCCTTCACAAAACAAATTTCAAATTTTCAGTCACTTTTATTTTGTCGTCTGCAAATGCTTTCAATTTGGACCAGTCTAAAATTTTCTCGTGCGGTAAAGAGTTAAAGTAGTGGACCCGTAATACTTCTAAAGTAGCATGGCATAACATTTCTTGACAGCCGATAAAGACAGATTTATACACATATGGTAATTTTGCACATTTTTAACAGACCAGGAATTCCTTTGATGTGTATCATGAAATTATTTGTTGATACTTTTATTAGTTTTCAAAAAAGGTAGTTATCATATCGCTTTGTAATGAGAATATAGTGGTTTTAGATTTATAAATGATAATTCTAGGAAAGACGAAAAGGAAAAGGTGGCTTGGTGAAAGAAGTACAATAATAGACTACTCACTTTTAATCTTGGCAAATTCTGTAGGATAATATTATATTTGAAATAGCTGTTTTCCATTGCGGGTCCGCTACGTCAAGCGCAATCCGATCTAATATATATGTTTCAGTTCTCTTTTATACTAGGTATACTCATCTCACCCCTACGAAAATGCCAATTCAACGGAATCAATCCATGTGACAGTCACATCACAATATCATAAAATCAGCTTGAATCTTTCTATTGAATCACAGAAATTCATGGCATTTATTACATAATTACTTTTCATCGACGCATTTTATATTTTGCATTCAGACCAATTGTTTACGACCAGAAATTCCTCATTTTCCAGTAATGTGGGAGAGCAGCCGGTTGCTTTGGAATGATATTGTGCGAAATAATGCTAAAACTCTGAAAAAGCATAGATAGGTGCATGGATGCAGCGATATATAATGTAAGTGAAATGATGTTGAAAACGACAAAAACACCATGTGGTTGCGTCACGCTTAACTCTTTAGCACACAACAAAGTTTTAGACTGGTCCAAATTGAAAGCATTTGCAGACGACAAAATAAAGGTGACTGAAAAATTGAAATTTGTTCCGGGAAGGGTAGAAAACACTGTGGGAAAAGGAGAAAATGCTGGTTACCAGCATTTTCTCCTTTTCCTACAGTGCTTTCAAAAGGCTTCTTTCTCAGGGGCGTCAAAAGTAGGGATTGTGTGGTAATGGGTTAATTAAAGGGGCATTGGGCATCTGTCGTCTCCGATAAGCCTGTGCTGTCCGCAGAATAATATACTAAATGTCGTAAAGTACCGTCTCGGATTAGCCGGTGCCGACTGCGCAGGCTGATCAAAGACGACATTTTGAGCAAATGTACGAATGCCCCTGTATACGCGTGATGCAAACCACCTAATCAATCAATCGATTAAACAGTGGTACAATTTAAATGTATGGAAGGAGCCCACGCACCCTGCCAAACACATACACACAAAGATGTTTATGTTGTTTTACTTAACCCTTTACCAAATAAGCCCTGATATTTACAAACCTGAGATAGAAGCATTCTGAAAACATTGTAAGAAAAGGAGAAAATGCTGGTTACCAGCATTTTCTCCTTTTCCCACAATGTTTTCTACCCTTCTGGTAACAAATTTCAGTTTTTGAGTTATGCTTATTTTTTCATCAGCAAGTGCTTTTAATTTGGACCAGTCTAAAATTTTGTCGTTTGGTAAAGAGTTAATGAGCGGAGCCGAGCCCCGGTAGATCACTCGGTCGCGTACAGCACTTTAGAAGAGAGGGTCGCTGGTTCGATTCCGACCCGGCTAATTTCTTTCCGAGGACTGATGATAGTCATTGCAACAGGATTCGTTCCGCTCTCACCACTATTTCGACGATGGTTATGTGGGAAAGCAGCCAGTGGCTTGAAAAGAATATTGCGCGGAGTACTGGTAGCCTGGCATTCAGGCCCTGCATTTAAAGGTGGGTATTTAGAATTTTTACATCTCACCAATTTAGATAATATATATATCACTGAAATTCATATGAGAAAATAATACAAATCATCAATGATCAAGATTCATAAAATTACCAAAAAAAAATTGATGGTATTCCCTTAAAAGGCTACGTAGCCTCTTAAGCTATTTTTAGATTTCGCGCCAAGAATCAATATAGCATTCTGGGAATGGCAAGTGACTGGCACGTTACTCATAACACTTAAATTCCCCATCATAACAAACATGTAATAATTATTTTCCATAATGTCTTCTTCGGACGCTATGTTTGAAGCTTCTTCTATGTATTCTTGTAAGTAAACGAGCGAATTGATCATCTAAAAATAGAATGTATCTCCCGTTGGTGTCAACCTGGGCCGTAATAAATCTCTAATATCTCGTGTTGTCGGACGGTTTTCGACTACTGGGGTTTTATGAATGAAAATTAAAAGGCTTTGGGAGTATAAGGATGATTTTTTTGCACTTTTGTAAAATTTCCGTCCTAAATCTGAAGGGCCACCTTTAAGTCATTCTAATAAACAAAGTACACAACTATAGCAAAGTCACAGACATATGTGTTGTTACAGGCGTTAAATCAGACATTCAGAAGATTGAGAACACAGAGTTTTCGTTTTTCAGTTTTACTTGATGATTTTGTTTTAATGAAAAGGCTCTATTTAACGGACTGACACCAGTCTAGGAGTACTGGTAAAAGAAACTCCAGGAAAATATGGATAGATGCACTTGTCACCGTGATATAACTGAAATAATGTTGAAAACGGTGTAAAAAACTCACAGTCAATCAAATCAAACACAATATTTTAACGGACAAAACTTGTTTTGTTGCTTCACAATGCTGCATGTATGATTACCTCCCCTGAAGCTTAAAAAAAAAAAACTAAATAAGGGAGGTAATTCAGTACTACACCTAAAATAATTGTGACACGGTACACTCCCGTAGCCTTCTACATGTCCATAAGTTTTCTCAAGTAATCGTTTTCTTAGTTATGCAAGCATTGTGGGTTTAATGCATATCCGTTATGCAGTATATCGACGGTTTACTTCAAAAACCTTGTAACTTCAGCTTGTTTCATGCTGTAGTTACGAGAATGTTTAAGTAAACCGACGATATGGCTTGCAACACGCGTAATTTTAAAGGGGCATTCGGACATTTGCGTGAAGCGTTGTCTCGGATCAGCCTGCGCAATCTGCGCAGGCTAATCCGAGACGGTGCTTCACAAATTCATGAAACTTTGTTCTTCAATAGACTTGAGCAAATCAGAAAATTGCATAAAAACGTAAAGTGTCGTTTCGGTTCAGCCTGCGCGGACTGCACAGGCTGATCCGACACGACACTTTACGCAGATATCCATATGCGCCTTTTCGCGTGTGGCAGGCCAATTATCAAGTAACTACGGATTCATAAAATAAATTTTGCCTAGGGACGACCGAATTATATGGTAAACTGATCCTTTGGCATGCAGAAAATTTACCAAGACCCAACACTCACACATTTGATCCATTCCAGTCTGGACGGGCTGCGCAAACTGATATGAATCGACATTTTCAAATGAATTTAAAGACAACGGTCACGTAATCCAATTAAATCATTCTTTTTAACCCATTACCATACAATCCCTACCTTTGACGACCCTGAGAAGGAAGCCTTTCGAAAACATTGTGGGAAAAGGAGAAAATCCTAGTAACCAGCATTTTCTCCTTTACCCATTATGTTTTCTACCCTTCACAAAACAAATTTCAAACTTTCAGTCACTTTCATTAAGTTAAGCAAATTCAAATATCACCAGACAGGTATGTCTATAATTTCAATACTTCACCAAACGGCAAAGTCTTAGACCTGGCTAAATTGGGGAAGGGGGTGGGTGGGGAATGCAGACGACAGTTCAAACGTGGATCAAACGATCGCATGTGTTACAAAAAGAGGAAAAAATTGTGGGCAAAGGAGAAATATCGGATTACCAGAGAATACTGTCCGGTTTGTTTCTCTCGCGTCCAAACTGTAACACTGTAATCTCTTCACCAAACGACAAAATTTCGAACTTATCTGACTGAGTGAAAGGATTTGCCGGTTACCAGCATTTTCTCCTTTTCCCACCATGCTTTCGAAAGCGTCTTCTTTCTCAGGGTCGTTAAGACCCGGGATTGTGTTGTACAGGGTTGACCTTTAGGCTGCCAAGCTCGACTCACAGAACGTGCTGTCTGATCTTTGATCAACACTGTCCGATAAGGAGATGCTATTACCCAAAACATAACATTGAAATGGCAGTGCCGTAGATATCCTAATAAAAGCTCCTGGGAGCTATGCTAAACATAGATAGGAAGCTAACCCTTAACCCTTTTCCGAACAATCCCTGGTTTTTACGTCCCTGAGAAAGAAGCCTTTGGAAAACATTGTTGGAAAAGGAGATAACGCTGGTAACCATCATTTTCTCCTTTTCCCACAATGTTTTTTATCCTGCTGAAAACAAATTTCAATTTTTGAGTCACTTTTATTTTGTTGTCTGCAAGTGTTTTCAATTTGGACCAGTCTAAAACTTTGTCCTTTGGTAAAGGTTTAAAAACATTGTGGGAAAAAAACCAGCATTTTCTGTGCTTTCTACCCTTCACTAAAAAAGTTTCAAATTTTCAGTCACTTTTATGTTGTCGTCTGCATTTGCTTTCGATTTTGGCATTCAAGTCATTCTAATAAACAAGGTACACAAGTTCATCACACGAACAGAAGTATGTGTAGTTATTTGCCCTTCCTCTGAAATACAGCGTTAACCCATTACCACACAATCCCTACTTTTGACGCCCCTGAGAAAGAAGCCTTTTGAAAACACTGTAGGAAAAGGAGAAAATGCTGGTAACCAGCATTTTCTCCTTTTCCCACAGTGTTTTCTACCCTTCAAAAAACAAATTTCAAATTTTCAGTCACTTTTATTTTGTCGTCTGCAAATGCTTTCAATTTGAACCAGTCTGAAATTTTGTCGTTTGGTAAAGAGTTAAATAAAACATTCAGAACATTGAGAACTCGGGGTATTTGTTTTCCAGTTTTACTTGATAATTTTATTCTAATGATACCAGTCCAATAGGAAGCCTGTGTTTTGTGCCAAATTCGCAAAACAAAAGGTCTATCCAATTTTGAATTTCTTTTTGTTTGGTTGATTGTTGAGAGGAAATATCAATCAAATTAGAGGAAATAGTCCTCATTTTTTTTAAATTATTTTCAAATATTGGCATTCTAATCAACTAATGTACATTTAGTTAAGTACTATGAGTTAAATGATTACCAAACGGCAAAAAAATTTGGCTTGTCCAAACCGAATATATTTGCTGAAGACAAAAGAAAAGTGATTGAAAATTTGAATTTTGTTTTGTGAAGGGTAGAAAACATTTTGGGAAAAGGAGAAAATGCTGGTTATCGGTATTTTCTCCTTTTCCAGCAATGTTTTCTAAAGGCTTCTTTTTCAGGGTCGTCAAAAGTAGTGATTGCGTGGTAATGGGTTAAGGGTTTTTCTTGGGCTGGGGATGCAGGGGGGAGGGGGAGGGGGGCTACAATTAGGGAGAGCGCTTTTATTTGGAGAAATACGGATATATGGGTGTTTGAAAATTTCATTTTTAGGATTTTTTTTAGCAGGATAATACTTAATTCGTCTTTTTGGGCGTTAGATTATCCCAGTTCCTATCATTTATCAAACGGTATCGGTTCAACTGCAGCTGAATTCTGTCTGCTATCACGTGCTTTTTGTATCCGAAAAATGACAAAAACTGTTTCGGCTAAACGTGATTTCATGACAGTTATTTCAAAGTCCCCATACATCAAGATAATCACAACATTAACTCTGTCACAACTTCAGTTGCATATGTGAACAGAGTAGATCAAGATCATGCGGCACAGAACATGGAGTCTGATCTTTGATCTACACTGTGCGTTTTGCTGAAATATTCCAGACAAAAGTAACATCGGAATGGCAATAATTTGGATCATATTTTCTGCATTAATTACCGGTCTTATTTCTAAAATTAAAAAAAAAAAAGTCCTATAAGTAAATTCGGCAGATCTTGAGATCCGAGGTTCACTGGTTCGATTCCCGGCTCGGCCAAGTTCTTTGCGGGGATTGATGGTAGTCATTGCGACAGGATTCAGTCCTTTCTCACCGCTTACCACTGTTTCGTTTCAACGATGGTAATGTGGGAAAGTAGCCAGTGGCTTAGAAAAGAATACTGTGAGGAGTACTTGCCGAGTACTAATACAAGAATCTCCAGGAAAGCATGGACAGCTGCACTAGCCGCCGCAATATAACTGAAACAGTGTTGAAAATGGCGTTTAACTTCATACCATTAATCTGGATTATGATATCAAAGGTTTAAGAAAAAAAGAGATAAGTATTTGAGATTATCTCAGGTAACATAAAACAGAGAGCTGCAGACCGTGTAGAGATAAACCGACAATAAAGATAATGCAAAGAAAGTAAGCATGCCAAGAATGCAAGACTTTTTTCCCTTGATGTATCATAATTCGTAATGATCTGATTAATTTCCCGTTTATTTATCGAAGCCAACAGTTGTTAATATGCGGGACATCTCCGCCGACCTCCCCCCTTTTCCATCCCGAAAGACCTGTGTAATGCACTTCCGGTGAACATGGGGCAAAAATTCTAATTGGTTGATAAATAAGGATAAATAAGGTTTTATGCAGAAACTTTTTTTTTTGCACATTTCTAACGGATCAGAAATTCCGTACATGTCTATCTTGAAATTATTTGTTGATACTTTTGTTAGTTTTCTGAAAAGGGAGGTAATTATTATCTCTTTTTGAAGTGAGAATATAGTGGTTTTAGATTTATAAATGATAATTCAAAGAAAGAAAAAAAATGGAAAAAATTAATCGATGAAAGTAGTTCAGTAATTCTTATTTTTAATTATAGCTAATTTTGCAGGATGATATTCTAGTGGAAATAGCTGTTTTCCATTACACAGGTCTTACCTTAAGGCCAATTTACCCGACCTGCTTTTACAAATAAGTTTAACTCTTTACCACACGACAAAATTTTAAGACTGGTTCAAATTCAAAGCATTTGCAGACGACAAAATAAAGGTGACTGGAAAATTGAAATTTGATCTGGGAAGGCTAGAAAACACTGTGGGAAAAGGAGAAAATGCTGGTTACCAGCATTTTCTCCTTTTCCTACAGTGTTTTCAAAAGGTTTCTTTCTCAGGGGCGTCAAAAGTAGGGATTGTGTGGTAAACATATTTATTGCCAAGCAAGGTTACAAGAATAAAATTTACGATACAAAATAATATACATAATCAAATGACTAGGTAAAAGGGTCTGACCTAAAGTTCTTTCAACTTAGATTTCGTCATTCTTCCACAGAAATTACATTTTTAGAGTCGCCCATTTTTACTTCTGGCTTTCAAGAATTAAAAATCGGTATTTTCACTGGTCGTATCCGTGGAATATCGAAAAATATTTTCACCGCTATTTCTTGATAATCTACCGGAATGCATGGTATAAATACTGTTATTTCTCGCAGAGATCAGAAACTAGGCAATGATACTTTGTTATCGGGCCTTCATGCCCCAACGGTGAAACTGATAACGTGGCTGCAAGTAACACTTCACCATATATAGAGACCGGTGTTTTAACGACCGCTAAGGAAAAGGGATTTAAGATACGTAGTGGGAACAGATAAAAATCTGGTAACCAGCATTTTGTCCTTTTCCGCTACGTTTCTACCCCTTCAAGTGCAAATTGTGTCATTTAAGCCATATCTAATTAACTGTAAGTAAAATGCTTTGAATTAAAACAATTCTAAACTTGTGTTGTGTAATTCTAAACTTGTGTAACTGATACCGTATTTCAAAAGATTTGTGACCCGTCACGCAAAAAGCGAAATTGCCAACTCTGGCCAGACTGCGCGAATTGCGAAGGCTGACCAGGGTTGACACTTTTCGCTTTTATGATATCATTTTATGAAAAGTAATCACTCTACGTTGATATACAATCATTTTTAACTATCCACTTAAATTGACCTGCACTGTCTTTGGTGTGTTTTCATCTAATTGATCGATAGCAAAAAGTGTCGACTCAGGTCAGCACTGGATCGACACTTTTTGAAAATGCATTAACCCCCTTTTCACATAGCATGCCTCATTTATATCTCTGGCAGTCAGATTCAAGGTGCAATCATATTCTTGGCATATCTAATAATTCTATTGTTAGATTTCTATCAGCTTTTATCTGAGGTATTCGATTCATCGAAGCCTGTTATTTCTCATTACTATAAACTTAGAGGTGCTTGGCACAAATGAAACTGGCAACACCATGGTCCTATTTATCGTTTTGTTTCTACAATCTTTTCAAGGTGTACGGACCCTAGTTCTAAATTGAAAAAAAAGGAAGTTGCCGAGATTGCCCGGATAACCTTTACGAAAACATCGATGTTACAGTAACACGATATGTACCGATGAGTTACACGGCGGGGAATCACGTGACACAACAACAACAACAATGACCGATATTTGAAAAAATTCCCCGACTTCAGGTAAGAAAATCTTCAATAATTCCGTTAATACGTGAGCGATTGGAATTTGGTTTGAAGCAGAGAAAGCGAAAGGAGTCCGGGGATTTGCTTGATGTGTTTGATTTTTTAAACAACACCGGGTAAAAAATTTGTTTGCTCGTCAATAACTTTTTTATCAGGTGTTGTTTAAAAAATCTAACACATCAAGCAAATCCCTGGAGTCCTTCCGCCTTCTCTGCTTTAAACCAAATTCCAATCGGTCATGTATTAACGGAATTATTGAAGATTTTCTTACCTGAAGTCGGGGAATTTTTTCAAATATCGGTCATTGTTGTTGTTGTTGTGTCATGTGATTCCCCGCCGTGAGTTAGTAAGTCTACGGTCCCAAACCCTCATTTTAAAAGACGGAAGCTGCCGAGATGGGCCGAATGGCCTGTACGAAAACGTCGATGTTATACCATATTTACCGATTAGTTAGTGAGTCTACTGTCCCAAACCCTCATTTTAAAAGACGAAAGCTGTCCAGATTGGCCGAATGGCCTTTACGGAAACGTCGATGTCATACCATATTTACCGATTAGTAAGTTGAGTCTGCGGTCCCAAACCCTCATATCAAAAGACAGAAATTGCCAAGATTGACTGAATAGCATTTACGAAAATGTTAAGTTTTTACCTCTGAGATTGGGGTCATAGACTTTTAAGTCCAGCTTTCCCAATTTTGAATACCCCAGCCTTGGTAGAGCAGTCAGAAGCGTTCAGGACATACGAACACGAGTCGCTGGTTCGAATGAGGGCAAGTTAAATGCATTCTCTCCCTTACCAAATAAAGACCAAGGGTAACCAAATAACACATTGGTCCCTTTACTTGAGTTCCTTTGTTTTAATCCTTGGTTTCGTCGGGGATGTTGCGATATATATGAAATGATTAATATTATAAGTGTAAGGTCCCCATGTAATTAAAATCAAATTCTGTTCTTGATCATCAGGAACTACGTATATACTTGGTTTTAAAACAATTTCACTAGATTTGATTGAAATATTATCTCAAGAACACAGCATTGCAATGCAAGAAAATCAAGGATAAAAAGCAAGTAATCCCGATATTAGGACCAATGTCGTACTAGAGAGGAATCAAGGGAAATAACCGAGGAATGGCCCTCATTCACAGCTCGGTCGACTGCAATTCGAGTATTAATTGTAGTAATTTACAACAGGATTCATTCTTCTCTCGTCGCTGATCATCCTTTCGAGGATGGCGACCAGAACCGGAATTTAGCCCTTTACTCCATAGATACTCATTTCTACACATTGCTTGTAGGAGCCTTTGGAAAACATTGTGGCAAACATTTGTCACAATGTTTTCTATGCTATCAAAAGGTGTCATTTACACATAAGAAACGGTTTCATCCTTGCTGTTATTTAGGATCTATTAGAGATGCCATAGGAATGCCTGATAGGGTAAAGTGTTAAACATCAATTAACTATGCTTCATGGAAATGTTAAGTTTACTTTTTGATATTTGATTGTGCAATAATCAAGATCAGACTGTACGTCAATAGAGACTGATCTTTATGGACAAATTCCAAAATTACATCCGTTATCGCAAGGGAAAAGGTCAAAGCAATCAACGAAACAAACGACTGATAAGGATCTAATTATTAACGTTAATTGGGCATGGTAAAACTTGACTCTTTTTTCTACACGACGAAATGTTGGTCGTTTCTTTTTGTTTGCTTTTAATGAATTTAGAGATGTCTTATTAATTGTTAATAAACGGTGACATTTGTAATGCAAGGCTAGATAACATTGTTGGAAAAAGAGAAAATTTTGGTTACCACCATTTTCTCCTTTTTTTTTTATTACCACTATTATTTCAGAAGGCTTCTTTCGCGTGGTCGCTAAAACACTGGCTTGTTTCGCAAAGGTTTAACTCTTTTAACGGCAAATTTATAGGTTCGACACATTTCGGCGGCTGCATACATAATCGACATAAACTCGGTCAGACTTTTATCTTAAGGTATTATCTGAAGATATTTATATTTGTGTGGGCAACGGTCTGTTAAAACGGGGCTTAATACATCTGCAAAAAGCATCGACCCATGTCAGTCCGCGCAGGCTGACATGTGTCGAAACTTTTTGCTTTTTGGTCAATTTTTATGCTCATCAAAGGACCATTTTACCGTCTGATTCAGAAAATTTTTTATGCTAAATAGATTTTATGGATTCATAATGATGAGATGCCTTGCTCGGTATGATGCATCATGGGAATACGTCATCAAGCGCCCTTTTGCTATGGGGTTCACCCATTATACTCGCTTAACTCTTTCCCAAACGATAAATTTTGGACCCTTCCAAACCGAAAGAGTTTGCGACAACAATTTTAGATTTGGAGAAAATGGCAGAAAGTTCTCAAAAAGGGTAGAAAACACTGTGGGAAAAAAGAGAGACTGCTCGTAACGAGCAATTTCTCCTTTTCCTACAGTGTTTTCAAAAGACTTTTACTGCAGACACGTAACAACCAGGGCTTGTTTAGGAAAGGGTAAAAGTGGTCAATTGATTGATTGATTGATTGACTGACTGTGGTTAATTGCGTGCTTGCTTGATTGATTGATTGATGAATTGTGGTTGATTGATTGGTTAATTAATTCATTAAATGGTTTTTAACACAGTCCCTTTTCAACATTATTTCAGTTATATCGCGGTGGCCGGTGCACCTATCCATGCTTACCTGGAGTCTCCTTTCCCAGTACTCCACACAATATTCTTTCCAAACCACTCGCTGCTTTTCCACATCACTATCTTCGAAACAATGATCAGTGGTGGGAGAGGAATGAATCCGGCTGTCGCAATGACTATCATCAATCCTCGGAAAGAAATTGGCCGAGCAAGGGATTGAACCCACGACCCCTTGTTCATAGTCCTGCACGCTACCGACTGAGCTACTGGGGTTTGGCCTCACCAAGGTTAACTCATTACCAAACGACAATATTTTAGGCTTGTCCAAATTGAAAGCATTTACAGACGACAAAATAAAAGTGACTGAAAATTTGAAATTTGTTTTGCGAAGGGGAGAAAACATCGTGGGAAAAGGAGAAAATGCTGGTAACCAGCATTTTCTCCTTTTCCCACAATGTTTACTAAAGGCTTCTTTCTGAGGGGCGTCAAAAGTAGGGATTGTGTGGTAATGGGTTAATCCCCGCCAATGGCCAGGCAATTTCTTTCTCTTGCAACTGCCAGCTGCGAATAGAAAAGTTCAAGGCAAACAACTCAAGCTTTTAGGACGGCAAAAGTCTCCCTAATTTGCAAACTAAATGGTACTATCAGCCTTAATTTTCGTCCTTGACCTATTTCTACATCTAAGGGCAACCTTGGCACAATGAGTCAGACAGTTCTGTGGACACGCTGCAACGTTTCATAGTGTAGAAAACACGTTAACCCTTTACCCCATAAGGCATTTCTTTGGTATCTCTAATTGACCCTAAATAACAGAACAGAACAGAAATTCTATTTAGACTCTTAAGCATTTAAGCTTAATGGTCATAGCAGTATAGTACAAAGCATGCAATATACGTGTATATTACATATTTCAGTATACAAATATTGAAGAAAATGAATAATTTCACTAATTATTTGAGTAACTAAGTGGACATTCTTTTACATATCTTTAAATGTGAGAGTGATTTAAATACTATTAGTATTTTCCTGCAATGTTTTGTATCGTGAATGAATGCAAGGATGAAGCCATTTCTTATGTATATATGACACCTTTTGATAGCGTAGAAAACATTGTGACAAACAGTGAAATTGCTCGTCATGAGCAGTGTCACCTTTTGCCACAATGTTTTCCAAAGGCTCCTACAAGCAATGCGTAGAAATGAATATCTATGGAGTAAAGGGTTAAAAGACCTGACCATTGCATGACATGAATTTCAAGGACATGAAAACTCATTAGTACAAAAAAAAAATGACAGGCCTACCTGTTTCTCAAGTTGTTTTTAGCCGATATTTTCGGAGCCGGAAGACCAACACAACATTTTCATATCAGAGCAATTGCCTTCGAATTTCGAATATAGAGTTTTCTACCAAATCAACATGGAACAAGATTCCAAGTAATTTGAATTGTGTTTAACCCCATATTAATTTCCATTTTGTTTTAATCGCTCGAATGCTATATTTCAGGGAATCAATCCATATCAATTTGGTTTTATCAAAATGGACTTTAAGACCAGAAATGTGTGAAAAATGTTCAAGCAGCTCCAAAGTACTATTGAGCATTTTTTTCCTGACCCATCTAGAAAAAAAGGTTGTATCATCTGCGACTTGAGATATTATGTATTCTTGATTTTTTTTTTAAATCTTTATTTCGGTGATATTCTTATCATTCTTTATTTTGATATTCAAAATCTCTGTGCAGAGAACGAAAAGGAATGCAGATACTCACGGCGGGGAATCACGTGACACAACAACAACAACAATGACCGATATTCGAAAAAATTCCTCGACTTCAGGTAAGAAAATCTTCAATAATTCCGTTAATATAGGACCGATTGGAATTTGGTTTGAAGCAGAGAAGGCGGAAGGACTCCAGGGATTTGCTTGATGTGTTAGATTTTTAAACAACACCTGATAAAAAAGTTATTGACGAGCAAACAAATTTTTTACCCTTGATAGAGCTCCAGATAAGAGGGAGTGATGGCATTCTAAATCTGTTATTTCTCTTCCAAACCCTATGTTGTGGGTACTCATTAGAATCGTCTCGATGAGACGATTCTAATGAGTATCCATAACATAGAGTTTAGCGGAGAATAATTGATATTTTCAATTTTGAAATCGAAATCACTCCCTCTGTCTGGAGCTTTGTAATAATCAGTGGAAGCCTTTAAACAAAAAACATGATGGCTTTTAGATACCCATCATGGGTGTATCGCTGCATGTACATAAAACGGAGTTGCGTACGTTTTTCAAAAGATGGAAAAGACAGCTGTGCTTCCTCTTTCCCCCCTCCCCCCCCTCCGCCCCCCCCCCCCCCACGAGGTACCCATCAGGGGCTTATCGCTGCATGTATATAAAACGGAGTTTTTCAAGAAGAAAAAAAAGGAAAAGACAGCTGCTTTCTCTTCCCCCTACCCCCGAAGGCGGGAAAAAGGCAATCAAATACCACCAAACTGCTTCTAAACTTACATAAAAAATCTAGGGAGGCCCTCCATACCCTCGTCGAATCCCCTGCCCCATCTCAAACCGCCCTCCCCTCGGCACTTCGCGCCTCGGATAATACTTTACGTACAGCTAGTTACGCCACTGCCCATGCACGTGATTATGTAACATTTTAATAACAGCCTCCGGTATCTTCAAAGAAGCCAACAGTAAACAAATATTCCGTTTGAGGTGTTCTTATTGCTTACAAATGATCTATGTGCTAAACACTCGAACTTTTACAAGCTTACATTTTCTCCGGAAAAGATTTCTGAAGTGATAGAGTTCCTATTAAAATTGGGTCAATGATAATCATGTGGAAATTACTCACAGTTTATCAAATATATTAAATGTATTAACGATGTAAGTGCCGGAGACTTGGAAATGTCAGACTATTTGTTAATTAACGCTTTTACTGTCAAGGTAGCTTTGGATGGCTTTTACGGACGGTTTAGATCAAGATCAAACGGCACAAAATGTGCTGTCTGATCTTGGTCTAAACCGTCCGCTATGCGACGCTAAACCTTCAGCATGATTGTATTTAGTCTCCGTTAAAGGTACTTGTAGACATAGTAGAGACGAAACCATTTGGTTGGCAGCAAAAAGGATTAATTTACATACATTTATTTGCAAGTGGAACTAACCGATGTGTATAAAAGCGACTAAGTTGCACACACATACTAAACCAGATGTCAGTTATAGTTGGAAAGTAAACATGGAAACTTCTATTATGACGTATAATTTTGTGGTTGCCGTTCTTGGCTTTGTATTCAACGCTGTCGTAATTTTTGTTACCGTAAATCGACAAGAAAGCAATGTGACGTCATTGTTTCTGATTATGATGTCATTAGCAGATTCTTTGTATTTACTGTTTGGACCTTTTACGTTATTTGTTGTGACTACCAGAAAATTAAAAGTTTCATGTGATCTGTATCAGATGCAGACATTGTTTACACATTTTTCGGCCTCCGAAACGAGTATGATATTGTGTATAATAGCGGTTGAGCGTATAATTTGTATTGCATTTTTCGTTTCCAAGCGGTCGGTTCTCCATCGACGGATTCTAACAGTTGGATGTGTCGTCACGAGTATGGTGTTGTTTGGAATGTATTGCACCGCACTGTATACCTTTGCTTTTCACAGTCATACAAACTCATGTGGCATGTCAAAAGATTTTAGCTATTTTGACATAATTATGCAATTTGTTCTACCCGGGTCGACCATTTTAGTCAGTGGTGGATTTATAGTTCTATCCTTTAGACGCTTGAAACACCCCAACACGCATGCACAGGTCGTTTCCCATGAAACTGTTATATTCATCTGCTTGAGCGCAAGTTTTGCTGTTTTCTCGACACCATTATACGTGTTTGAACTATGGATGTTGCACGACTGGTCCAACTACGACAAGAACGTGCATTTCGTCGTTCTGGCAATGTACAACACACAGGCGTCCTTCAAACTGTTTGTTTACATGTGCTTCGTGGACGATTTTAGAAAGGAGTGCATCGCTTTGCTGGTTCAATGGTTCAAGTCTTGCAAGAAACAATTTCTCAATCTGAGAACCGAACAAGGGACAGGAATCCTTAGTCAAACTGATTCGGAGGAATCGGAAGACGTGTGAAGACATTTAGTGTTGACGATGTAATTAACTCTTTTCCACACAATGACGACTTTTAAAGACCCTGGGAAAGAAGCCTTCTGAAAACATTGTGAGAAAAGGACAAAATGCTGGTAACCAGCATTTTGTCCTTTTTCTCACAATGTTTTCAAACCTTCACAAAACAAATTTCAAATTTTCAGTCACTTTTATTTTGTCGTCTGCAAATGCAAATCGATTTGGACACAAGGCTAAAATATTGTCTTTTGGTAATGAGTTAACGTGTTTGACTACCGATTGAACAGACGATCAGATAGTCTGATCTAATTCTTGATGTAATCTGTCTCAGAAAGCTCCTGTTTTCATATTTGATGTCGATAGGGGTAAAACAGCTAGATAAACCAAACGATTAACTGATTGATTGTATGATGTTTAACGCCGTTTTTAACATTTCAGTTATATATCGCGATTGCCAGAGCACCTATTCATGCTTTCCTGGAATTCATATTACCGGTATCTACCCACAATGTTATTTCCAAGCTTTCCCACAGAATCATCTTCGAAAAAAATGGTGAGCGTTGGCAGAGAAATGAATCCTGTCGCAATGAATATCATGAATCCCCGGAAAGAAATTAGCCGAGCCGAAGATCGAACTCACGGCCTCCTGTTCTCAAGTCCTGTACGCTACCGACTGAGCTGCTGGGGCTCGGCTAAGCCAAGAGAAAGTTTCTAGCACGTTCCGTGCTGTCTGATCTTGATCTAAATCATCTGTTAAAGCTCATTTGGTCATATTTATCAATGTAGAAGTTGATATGATTTTTTTTTAACGCTCTTAGTTTGTCTTTGAATAGGTCAAATTTATCCTAACTAAAAAATCTTAGACGAATCCAATCCATACGGAAAGCAATAATAATTCGAGAGATCAAATTTGGCTCGACCGATAAAATTCCTCTTCCAAAATTTAAAGCAAAGTAATAGTTTTTCGGAGAAAGACTTTCTCCCTTTATCCACAATGGTTTCAAATGCCATTTCTGCAAGGCCGTACTTGCGTAAGATTACTTGGTAATCTGTTAGTACCAACGTTACATTTTGTTATGTACATTGTACTGACTTGAATATTACAGGCCTATAAAATAATATGTCGTGTATGAAAATACGTTCATTTTACATTTTGTTTATCCCATATGCATGTGTCTTGTTTATTATTATTATTATTGTTGTTATTATTATTATTCAAGAGTGAAAAATTATAAGAACAGAGAAAACCTTAAATCTTGAAAAAATATTAAAATTTCAAGAGATCATTCGATAAATAAATAAATAAATAAATAAATAAATGAAAACGATAAGAATAAGAAAAATGATAACAGTCATCAAATACGATTTAGAGAAACAGAATAAAGAAATAAAAACATTTTTTTTTTTTTTTTCTTGTCTATGTTTGTCTGCGGGAAATATTGTGGAGGCGTCCTTGCGCTTGTCTCCATGTTTCTGTGATATTGTCACTTTTAAAAAAAGATTATGACATAGATATAGAGTTTATTTCATCAGCTTGTGGTTAATATGGGGAAATATTTGCCGATATTAAAGGGAAAGGTATGCGAAAATAACGAGTGCCGTAAAGCACGAGTTACTTTCGCGGACCTTCAAGCTGATGAAATAAACTCTAAATATCATATTTCCTCTGATTATTTTGTCAAGGAGCTGCAGGGTCACGAGTTATTTTCGCGGACCTTTTCCTTTTGAAGCAAATATTTCCCCATATTAACTACAAGGTGATGAAATAAACTCTATATATTATTTTTCCTCTGATTATTTTGTCAACGAATGCCACTTTTAAAACTAGTGATCTCAAGTCAATTAACCGGATTACCGATATTTTCTAAAAAAGTAGTTCCAGATTTTTGGCAGGAGGAAAATATTCACTGTGACGGGGAAATAATTCCCCCATCTTAAATTACGACATTTCTTTACCCATAACATTTCTAAAAATAGACACATGAAGTAAAACATAGATTTATTACGACCTGTACATTAAGTGCCTCATCATGAAAATACAAGAATGACAATTATAATGATAGTCACGTTCGATCATAGTTTGATTCATATCTATTAAGTATTATAAAACAGAATTGCAAAGAAAATGAATATGGAATGTTACATGGGATACTAAAGACGTGTCGTTACATGTCGACAAAAAACATGTGCACAGAGACAGAGAAACACCAATCATATCGAAGAAACAATAGAATGATACTCAACTGGAAGTTATAATAGATTAAACCTATTGTTAGTAGTAGCAAATGCAAAAACAATAAACCTTTTTTGAAGAGTCAGGAATATTACGAGCAGTATTGCTTTGTAATTTTCTAAAATTTGCTATAAACAAATAGTGAAAACAAATGGGGTGGGCTGGGCTAAAACCAGGCATGAACCCATTCTATTCAAGGTTATAGCATTAAGACAGCGCAATATTATTCAGTATGCTTGTTGAAATCAATTAGAGAAAATCAAAGAAGTGTACTTTCGCAGAACTTAGTTTTTTTGGGATTTAGAGTTCAGAGGAATATGATGTAGAGTGTAACTTCAATCACGTAAAAATGATAAGATAATTTTAAATGGATATTATTATCTTGATAATCAACCTATTTTCTTCAAAATTAATTTCTTCAAGCTATCTATAATATATAAACCCTTTACGCTTTCTTGAAATCCGGCCAGAGTTACTGAATTTAATACTGCATAAACACGCAAAAGACGAATGGATTGACAAAGGGCACACAGAATGTCGATGGGAACCATGCCAGGACTTCTTAATCAGTGTAGCTCAAACCGAGGGCTAGTATAGTTACCAGCCATTCTTAAGAATGTTCTTTGTCTTATTCTCCAAAATTTTCTACATTTGTGAGTAAAACGGCTTCTGATTGGCTAAACCGAATGGCTTACCAATCACAAGTTGTGTTACTTAACGAATGTAGAAAACCCAGATACATGTATAACCAATTTACCTCTTTACTATTCTATCAATCCCTACTTTTATCGACTCTGAGGAAGACGTGTTTTGAAAACATTGTAGAAAAAGGAGAAAATGCTGGGCACCAGCATTTTCTTCTTTTTCCACAATGTTTTTTTAGCGTATCAAAGAAGCATTATCTGTCATTTGGTCAACATTTAATCTGTCTTCTGCTAATGCTTTGATTATAGATCAGTCTATTTTTTCCTATCGGTAAAATTATTAAAGTATGTAAAGAGGGTAATAATTATTATGGTCTTCGACGATTCCATAAGGTCTTGAACCTGTTAGAAAATGCAACAGTTGGTTTATGTTCTTCGTAAATGGACCAAATAAATAAACATCAAACATATTAGAGCTAGGCTCTGTGAAAAGGGGTTTAATGCACATGCAAAAAGTTTTAACCAGGTCACACATTGAAACTTTCTTCAGTTTGGTAAATTTTGTGCATGTCCAAAGACCAGTCTACTTCTAGATTTGGTCAATTGCAAGATTGGATTCTTTTGGTATCGGCAATAAGTATAGTGATGACTGATGCATGGTATGAAATTTTCCAGTGATGAATTTAGGGTAGTCGGCCCGTAATAGAAAAGCTATTTTCACTATAACATCACCCGCAAAATTTGCTACGATTAAAAATGAGTTCCATTGTACTACTTTGACCACGCCACTTTTTTTTTTACCTCTTTTCCTTCTTAGAATTATTATTTATATATCTAAAACCACTATATTCTCACTACAAAGGTATATAATAATTACTTCCCTTACAAAAGTATCAAAAATTATTTCAAGATGGACATAAAACGAAATTTCTGGTCGGTTAAAGATGTGCAAAAGTATTACATCTGTAAAAGTCCGTATTTATCAAGTATCAGAAAAAAATTATTCGATGCTGCACTAGAAGTGTTACGTGTCCACTACCTTAATAATGCATTTCGGATATGCATGTTACCCTCTTTTGCCGAAGCATGAATCGTTGACAGCTGGCATTGAGTTCTATCAGCGTATACATGATGCATATATTTGTGACCCATCACGCAAAAGAGGGCCTTCTGGGAACTGCGAAAAGTGTCAACCCTGGTCAGCCTGCGCGAAATGCGCAGGCTGACCAGGATTGAATCTTTTCACTTTACTGACATTTTCTGTACGAGACATGGTCAATGTACCTTGACATACAATGATATTTTAATTATCAACTCAAACTGACCTGCACTATGGTTGATCTGTTTTCATCTAAACCATGTACAGAATTCCCAGTTGGTCCCTTTTTTACATGATGGGTCACATTTTCTATTTGACTCTTTTTCTTTACTTCGTACACCTCTCACGTGCATCTTAGATAACATGTGCACGAAAAAAATGCTTATGAAATTGTTATAAGAATCTTTCATCGAGAATGCCTTAGCAAAAGCGGTACTATCTATCAGGATCCTTTACATGGCTTTGAAGATGCACTTCGAGCTTATATTTTATCCTATATCAAACGGGGAACGGACAAAAGCCTACTGGAAAAAAAAAACACTGGGACAAAAGCCAACTGAGACAAAAGCCCATTGGGGCAAAAGCCCACCGGGACAAAAGCCCACTGGGACAAAAGATCGCGATGACAAAAGCCCACTAAGACAAAAGCCCACTAGGCCAAAACCCATTTGGACAAAATCTCACTAGGACAAAAGCCCACGGGGCAAAAGCCCACTAGGACAAAAGCCCACTGGGACAAGGGCCCACAGGACAAAAGCTCGCTGAACAATTCCCACTGGGACAAAAGCCCACCAGGACAAAAGCCCACTGGGACAAAATCCCACTAGCTCAAAAGCCCGATAGGACAAAAGCCCGCAAGGACAAAAGCTGCCACTAGGACAAAAGGCCACTGGGACAAAAGCCCGCTAGGACAAAAACCCGCTAGGACAAAAGCCCACTAGGACAAAAGCCCGCTAGGACAAAAGCCCACTGAGAAAAAAGCCCAGTGGACAAAAGCCCTCTGCTAATTTTGAAAGGAAGGACACAAACTAACTACTTATAAAAAAGTGTTAGGGATTTAATGATCAAAATGATCAAATTGCATTTGTTTCTTCTCACTGTTTAATTCTCTGCAACTTACAACTTTCCCCATATTTATAAAAAAAAAAATGTTGAAGAAGATGTTTGAAAAAAAATGTGAGAAAAGGAGAAAATGCTGGACTTTTGAAAACAATGTGAGAGAAGGAGAAAATAATACTTACCAGTATTTTCTTCTGCTTTTCACATAATGTTTTCAACTCTTCTAAAGACAAGTCATATATGAAATCTTTTAATCAAATACATGATTATAACTAAAAGAGGGTTTTTTGTTGATTTCAAACGAGATGCTCGATGGTACGATGGTGATAACGGAATAGTACGGTAATGATAACGCGATAGTACGATGGTGATACACGATAGTACGATGGTGATACACGATAGTACGATGATGATACTCGATAGTAGGATGGTGATAATGCAATAGTACGATGATAACACGATAGTATGATGATGATAAAGTGTTGATGCCATGATGATATGCAATACCGCAATGGTGATAACGCGTTAGTAGGATGATGATGACGCAATATTATATCACACTAACATTATCGTACTATCTTGCTATAGTCATCGTACTATCGAGCATTACGTTTAAAAGCAATAGATTCATAGGCGATGGCCCTTGCAGTATTCCGTACAAAATCGTTCAGATATCGCTATTTTCACATTCCCCATATTTTCCCATATGTCATATAATTATAGCGTCAGAAATAAAGAACCACGATAAGTAATTGGGGTGAAAGATAACTTACTCCGGTTATGTAACTTTATCGCGAACACTTGAGGCCTTTACCGCGATATATTAGCGATAAAAACCTGCCTGCATAAGCCCCGTGCCAAAACCTTGACACCATGCATTCTCGAATTATCAAAATTACGAAAGGCTACAAATTAAGTATATGAACCGTGCTGTGGCAAAAGGGGGCGTAACTCTTTACCAAACGACAAAATTCTAGACTTGTCCAAATTAAAAGCATTTGCAGACAATAATTTAACCCTTTACCAAACGACCCCGAGATAGAAGCCATTTGAAAACCTTGTGGGAAAAGGAGAAAAACTTGTATCCAGCATTTTCTCCGTTTTCCACCATGTTTCCAACCTTGCTTGAAACAATTTTCAATTTTTGAGTCAGGTTTATGTTGTCGTCTGCAAATGCTTTCAATTTCGGCCAGTCTACCATTTTGTCATATGGTAAAGGATTAAATGTAGCTTAAATAGCAAAATTTGTATCTAATAGGGTAGGAAAACAATGTGGGAAAAGGAGAAAATGCTGGTTACCACAATGTTTTCAAAAGGCTTCTTTTCCCGGAGCGTCGAAAGTCGGCATTGTGTAGTTAACGGTTAACGCATCTTGGTAATGTATCATAGGAAGCAGGCAATCACATAAGATAGGAATCAACAATAGCCACTTTCTTTAACGACCGACCTATTCATAAGGTAGACAACTCCTTTGACATGCACTGTCTTGAGCAATATCGAAAAGTTTCGGCCAAGATCAGCCCGAGCGGACTGTGCGGACTGATCTGTGTCGATAATTTTACGCAGCTGCATTAAGTCCCCCTTCTCACAGTGTGCAGCTCACTTAGAATCAAAATATATTACAAGAAAATATTGGTGCTGAACATCAATGGCGCCGCAAACCACTTATTTCTGTAACAAGGCACAATGCATTGGTCCGTGTTAAACCGTTTATGAAAATCACGTGATCGTTCAACTCATTATCAAACGAAAAATTTCAGGACTGTCCAAAGCGAAAGCATTTGCAGAAGACAAAATAAGTGACTGAAAAATTGAAATTTGTCTTGTGAAGGCTAGAAAACATTGTGGGAAAAGGAGAAAATGCTGGTTACCAGTATTTTCTCCTTTTTCCACAATGTTTTCTAAAGGCTTCCTTCTCAGAGGCGTCAAAAGTAGGGATTGTGTTGTAATGGGTTAACAGCTCAGTAGGAATCATATTGTTGATCACCTGACTCATTTTGTCACGTTTAACATCCAGTATAGTATATGTGGAGAAAATCGTCGCCCTTGTAAGATTTTGTCTACACAAACGGACATTTGTCGGCAATGAATGAACAGTCACGCGAGTTTTTAAGTTTGTTGAACAATAGGGTCCAAATATTTCGTCATGTATCACAAATGGCTATATTTTCTTTCCAATTATAACTATCAAACTGTTTGTGAAATAGAAAATATACTTTTTAATGTCATACAAACACAGTATTGCCCAAACAAAACTTAGGTTAGGTAAGGTTCGGTAAGGTTCTGTGTTTAGGGGGACCGATCTGTCACCCGCTCAAACATTGACCTAGTTACAGTTAGCTGGTCTTAAAAATACGATCGCGATAGGAAAACAATATTTCTACAATCCAGACAACAATAGAACAAAAATATAACGGGAGTCACGAGTACCACATAGGTTGCTCAAGGGTCAAAGAGCTTGAAAACTTCTCTTAACCTTTTTCCAGGGTAAGATATTTAAAATGGCGGTTTCGAACATTTGTGACAGATAATTTTTTGTCACGTGACTTATTTTTCGAAATGGATCTTTATTATTATTTTTCGAAAGGAAAATGTTGATATGTATACAGTCCGAGTTTTTTTTTATCCTTCTAACGATGAAAGTACAATATATTATATATTAAAAAAATCCCACAAATAAATAAAAAAGTTAATATGGACCCCGATCTGGTAATCAAAGTACAGTAGATATAGATGGATGTTTAAACAAAGCATGGAACCAGTTCAATATGGCTGCCTCCATAGGCACTTTACAAAACCGAATAAAAATATAGTGCCGCCGCTTCAGGCGGCGCCACAATGATACTCAAACTCTCGTTATCGGAGGGAAAAAAAACTTTGAGGTTATTTTTAAATTCGGCTTAACCCTTTACCCACACAATGACAGCTTTTTAACGACACTGGGAAAAAAGCCTTTTTGAAAACATTGTGGGAAAAAGGAGAAAATACTGGTAACCAGTATCTTCTCCTTTTCCCCAATGTTTTCTACCCTATCAAAGAAAAGTTGCACCATTTGAGCCACACTGAAATCATTGTCTGCAAATGCTTTGAATTTGGTCAAGGCTAAATTTCGTCATCTGGTAAAGGGATTAACCTCTCATTAAACAAACCCATTTTCATGGCCCTAAATAAAGGCTTTTATATTTTAGTTGCCAAAATGGTGTTTCACGCCACCTTCCACATTATATCAGTTATATCACAGCGACAGCTCACCAAATATAATAGAACCAGCTGGTAGAATGTTTTTCCTGGGGTCTTAACCAATGATAGGTTGGGGCTCTGAAGTGTCTTGCTCAAGGACACTCCCAAGAAAGCCCCATCGGATCCAGTGCGGCCCGAATACAGGATCTCAAAGTTACAAGTTCCACATTCCACACTGAGCAAAGGTTTTGAACCAGTATTTTCTCCGTTTCTCACAATGTTTTCTTCTCTATCTATAACAAGAAATTTATCCTTCATCTTATATGCTGTCTGAAACTGGTTTTATATTCGATGAATTTGAAAATTTTGATATTTGGTAAAGAGTTGAAATGACATTTCGATAAACGAATTCTGAATTCGAAAAAAAAAAACGTGTACCTTAACCTGAATATAAATACCCTACCGATTTATTTTATTACTATTTGAATACCAGAAGTGATCGTAAATTGACATAATTGACCTGTTTCCTGCTGGCAAATGTCTAACTCTCTACCAAACGACAATATTTAAGGCTTGTCCAAATCGAAAGCATCTGCAGACGACAAAAATAAAAGTGACTGAATATTTGAAATTTGTTTTGTGACGACCAGAAAACATTGTGGGAAAAGGAGAAAATGCTGGTTACCAGCATTTTCTCCTTTTCCCACAATGTTTTTCTAAAGGTTTCTTTCTCAGGGTCGTCAAAGGTAGGGATTGTGTGGTAAAGGGTTAACTCTTTACCAGACGACAAAATTTTAGATTTCACTACACTATAGTCTATAAATAATATCATTTTAGATAAGTCTACGATCCTGGGGCTCGTCAAAAGAGTTAGAAATGAACCAGCTGGGAGTTTCTATTACATAATTAACGTGCACTTGTTATAGAACAAGTGCTGGCACAGAAAGTGTATGGGAGTTGTTGGTTGGTTGTATTGGGGTTTAACGCCACTTTAACAGCTAAGGTCATATCATGGCGGTCGGTGACGCACATGTGTTTCCTGGCTTTCTCACATCGTTACTAACACTACTTTCTTTCCAAAGCCACCGACTACTTTTCTCACATGCTTCAGCAGAGGTGAGAGGTGAAAATACGCCAGAAAGAAAGTTCGCCTAAACCGGGTATCGAACTTACAACCACCAGGTCATGAGTCCGACACGCTCACCACTGAGTCACCGGGCGGGCTTGTATGGGAGATTAAAGTCTCAGTAAAGTCCAAAATGTAAAATGATCTGTTTATAACTAAAAGTAAATTTCATTTCCATGTGAAAACAATATGGCGATTTTTACGACCTTAACGATAATATAAAGGTGCAGTTCATAAAAGTTCCAATTAAGAGCAGAAAAAAATAATTCTGAAACCAGAACAGAACCTATCATGCCTTGAAACAAGCTGTAGTTACGAAGTATTTTTAGTAAACCGAGGGTATGAGCCCTGCTCTGGCAAAAAGGGGCTTAATGCATCTCCGTGATGCATTATACCTTAAAAGTCTATCCATAGTTGCGGATCAATATAATCCACTTTTTCTTACAATCTACCAAATCCTGAAAAAGAATGGTCCTTTTACATACAGTAACCTGAACAACAGCAAAAAGTTTCGATTCAGATCAGCCTGCGCGAATTGCGCAGGATGGTCTGAATCGATACTTTTTGCAGATGTTCTAAGCCCCCTTTTCATATAGCATCGCAGATACATACTGTTACGGAAGACCACTCCTTCATGCATAGCTTCGTCCCGATTTAAATACAATACAATACCTAACAAATGTGTTAGGGAGATATCTGTTTCGATCAGCGGTTATAAAACATCGAAAACGAGGATCTTGTCCGTCATAGGTTTAAATCCCGCCAGTTACGGTTTGTATTCCAGCTATTCATTTGTTTCTTTTTTACTGTGTTCCTAAAATCGGGGGCTCGTCCGGGATTGGCCATTGAGGCATCAATCCAATTTGTTTTTCAAAAAAGGACTTTCTGCCTAATAAGGCTTTGAGACATCAATAAATGATGGCTTAAATGGGGGGAGGGGGGGGGGGGAGGGGGGGGGGGGAGGGGGGTTACGGGAAACCACTCCTCCATGCATAGCTTCGTCCCGATTTGAATGCAATTTACCTTACAACTGCATTAGCGAGATATCTCTTTAGCTCAGTGGTTATGGTATTGATCTTTTAAAAACGAGGATCTTGTCTGCCATGGGCTCAAATCCCGCCAGATGCGTTTTGTTTTTTTCACCTATGCATTTGTTCCTTTTTTAAGGACTTTGTTCGTAAGAATACCAGATATAATAGAACCAGCTGGTAGAATGATGCATTGCTATTGAATGAAGACAAAACGCTATCTTCAGTTAAACCTTTTTTGAAGGTGTTGGACTTTGAAATGAATTTAAAATAGCCACCTATCACTGCCCTTTTCCCCGATTTCGTGCAGGTTGTCAGGGGTCAACGATATGGAGATTCTACGATTGAAGCTTTATCAACAGAAATCACTTCAAAAGAAACGAAAGGACAATGGTTATCAAACAGTATCAAAAATATCTTCACCAAATACCGTCATAAAAACAACAATAAAAAAATATAGTGAAAGACAGACGGTGTAAGAGGTATCGGAATATGAGGATCAAAACTCTTTTATGGTCAACATGGTGTCATACCATACTTTCTTAGGGGGACTTCTCTGACATGCCGATTCTTCATAGGGTGATTGCAAGCTGAGCATTGACATTAGTCTCGCCGAAGTTTGTGCAGGAGAAGGCGTCGTGCAGGTTTCAACATGTATCGTTGGGACAGCATCGTCTGTAAACTGTAATCGCTTTGGTTTTGTTCCAAGTTTATTCAATTCGAAATCTGTTTTTGAAAGGAATGCACGCTTTAGTGAAATGGTTTTAACATAAGGCAGAATATTGCATTGGTCCGCTCCAAAGTCTTTTGACGTGAACGAAATCTGTCCATCGTTTTCTTCTCGTCGGGTCTCTTTGAAAATAATGTAAAAACCCCATCCGCATTAGTATACCCACAGTTAGCGGCAACAAACCTAACACCAGTACCTTTGGATGTTTTACCGTGATCTCCTCTTGGCATATTTACGAATAATATGATTTAACAAACTCAGAAGAAAAACACGCTTACATTCACATAGTGTTTTCATGTTACCGGAAGCTGTCTCGGCGTTCATAAAATTGCGTCACACGGCAGCGGCTTTTTCGCCCCATCGTCTTGCAGAGTATAAAAAAAATAACAAAATCTGGATTGGAGGCGCACTTTCACTCTCTTTGCATTTACCTTTAAAAAAGTCATCCAATTACGTTCCGAGGTCTTAAACTAGATGATCCTCTATAGTGAAAAAAAATTATCATAATTTAGTAATAGGGCGTAGTCTGCGCATGTCATATTCTTCCAAGATTCGACTGTCTTATATGACGCATCACTAGCCCCGAAAGCGGGCTGACTGTAATATTACGCTCTATAAAGTTGCAATGTAGAAAATAGTTTTTATCAATACGTTCTTACGAACGAAGTCCGTAACAAAGAAACAAATGAATAAAAGCATGGCAGAAATAAGGATCGGAGCGGGATTCGAACTCCGAACTCCCGGACGCAAAACCAATACCCTAACCACTGAGCCAAAGAGATATCTCCCTGACGCAGTAGCCAGGTATTGTATTTAAATCGGGAGTATATGCCATGCAGGAAGGAGTGGTCTCCCGTAACACACCCCCTCTTAAAGTCATCATTTATTGATGACTCAAAGCCTTATTAGGCAGGAAGTCCGATTTTGGACAACAAATGGGATTAATGGCTCAATGGCCAATCCCGGACGAGCCCCCATCTTACGAACGAAGTCCGTAACAAAGAAACAAATGAATAAAAGCATGGCAGAAATAAGGATCGGAGCGGGATTCGAACTCCGAACTCCCGGACGCAAAGCCAATACCCTAACCACTGAGCCAAAGAGATATCTCCCTGACGCAGTAGCCAGGTATTGTATTTAAATCGGGAGTATATGCCATGCAGGAAGGAGTGGTCTCCCGTAACAACGTTTGCAGAGAAATGAGACCTGCTTCAGCTCCGGATTTTTCTAAATTGCTGATCATAGCAGAGTGAATTGCACGAGGTAGCGTTTTGCGGTAAACGTTTATTTTAGTTTGAAATTCATAGTAACGGCTGTCGCGTAGGAAAGTGGTTCGGCTCTGTACCCAGGATGCCCAAATTAGATAGATGAGTATTTATAGAATGCCATCTAGTGGGAGATAATGAGTAATAGGGAGTGGACGGCGTAGATTCAAGCTCAGACTGCAGGTCCGTGCAGTCTGAGCTTGAATCTATACCGTCGGCAATTGATGATTGAACCATGCCCTGGCAAAATGGGGCTCAATGCATCTACGTCATCCAGCATACCAAGCAAGAAATCAAATAATAACGGACCAATAAAATCCATTTTGTTTAACAACTAAATGGATCCAGAGGTAGACCCGTCCTTTGACACGTAGAAAATCGACCAATAACAAAACGTTTCGGCTCAGGTCATCCTGCACGGACTGTAAAGGCCGATCTGAATCGATACCATTTTTTTGCAGATGCATTAAGCCCCCTTTCCTAGGAGCATAGCTTATATCTTACCCTTAGGTTGCTATGCTCGGATTACTGACCTTTTGCGGACAGTGTAGATCAAGATCAGACTGCACAGAACGTGCAGTCTGATCTTGATCTACACTGTCCGATAAAGAGATATTATTCCTGAAATCACAACTTTGAAATATCATTATTTGGGGTTTTTATTACAGAAATAAAAAAGATATCCTGGTTATTTAGCAGAATAAGGGTTAAGTATACACCGGAAGTGAAATATTTAAAGTACACAGAATTAAATGTCATCGCCATAATCTGCATTGTTTTCAAAATAAATGTCAGCCAAAAATACACACAGTCCGATTATTATCAGTCACAGTAGGACCCAAACTGGCGTTTTTCGTTGAAAATGTCACCAAATGGAAAAACAACGAAATATTTATCAGACCTGAACGACAGTTTCCTATAGTACAATTCAATATTAAACACTTTGGCCATGTTCTTGGAAAATGGGGCTTAAGGTAAGACCTGTGTAATGGAAAACAGCCGTTTCCACTAAAATATCATCCTGCAAAATTAACTATAATCAAAAATGAGTATTATTGAACTACTTTCACCAATTCATTTTTTCCATGTTTTCCTTCTTTGAATTACCATTTATAAATCTAAAACCACTATATTCTCATTTCAAAAAAGATATAATGATTACCTCCCTTTTCAGAAAACTAACAAAAGTAACAAAAAAATAATTTCAAGATAGACATAAACGGAATTTCTGATCTGTTAGAAATGTGCAAAAATATTATTTTGCATAAATCCGTATTTATCCTTATTTATCAACCAATTAGAATTTCACCGGAAGTGCATTACACAGGTCTTACCTTAATGCATTTCCGTAAAGAACAGTACCTAGGCCCCAGTTTGGTTTTTACACTTTTTTAATATTCAAATTTTTGCTTCGATTTTCTTTTAATTTTCGTTAACTCTATGGCGACAACCGCCATAAAAAATCGACCAATAGCAGAGTTTCGACTCAGGTCGATACTTTTTGCAGATGCATTAAGTCCCGTTTTCACAAGGCATCGTTCATATACATTACTTAGCTCCCAGATACAATTAAAGTACAATATGCTCACAAAAATGCATCGTATGCACTTTTGAGATTATGTTCAACTATGTAGTTAGTCAGTAATTGACCTTTCTGAAAACACGAGTTTGGCACGCACCCCCTCCCTTTATATAGTAACGCGGTATATCAGTTGTCAAGCCTGACAGGCTTAACATGGCGTTCAATCCAAAGAGAAAGAACGTTTATTTCAGTTTTATTCTAGCTAATATTTCGCTCTAGATTAATTACAACATCTTTTTTTAAAATTCTGATTGATTGATAACACAATAGCTGTTTTGATTAAAATAGACACGATCAAATTATCGCATGACCATCACACATTCTGTATGACTTTTTTGTTTACATGACGCCCAATGCTGTTTTTTCATTGGCCGATAAGACATTAGAAAACCTGTCAATCAAAATCGGCAGAAAGGTCAATTGCTGCGTACTAGTGTATATATTCTTCATGAATCAGTTTGTCTGTTGTTATTATTATTATTATCATTGTTGTTATGTATTTCTTTTTTAATTACTGTTGTTGTTTCTTTTTTACTATTTTCATCATTTTAACTGACAGGTTTTCTTTTTGTTCTGTTTTGTAAGGAACTTACTTCATGCATCTCTGTTTTGTTAATAATAAGCCACGAGAGGAAAGATTTTGTCAACTTTGTAATAACGGATGTATTGAGAATGAATACCATTTTCTGTTACATGCATATTGTCCGATATACCCGACTCTCAGAATCACACATTTTAAGAATACATTCAATCCAAGTATCTATAGATTAAAAGATATTATGGCGACAAAGAACAAAAGAACTTTGTTGAATTCGTAATTACATCTCAAAACGCTTACGAATTTCGTGAAAATATTCTACAGAACTCCATTATCTTGGGGCACTTATAATATATATATCATGCACTATTGTTAATATTGATTTATATGTACACACATGTCTTTGCCATATTTCTTATTTTTCAGTTATAAATGGCCAAAGACATAATACTTCGACAATAAATGAATATGAAACTGAAACCCATCATAACACGTAAGTCATCAAATTATTATGGACAAGTAAATAGAGTTCATTTTATCAGCTTGTGGTAAATATGGGGAAATATTTGCCGAAAAAGGGAAAGGTATGCCAAAATAACGAGTGCGGACCTTTCCCTTTTGAGGCAAACATTTCCCCATATTAACCACAAGCTAATGAAATAAATTATACATTATATTTCATCTGATTATTTTGTCAACGAATGCCACTTTTAAAACTAATGATCTCAAGTCAATTAACAAGAACTGGGGCACAGTTCGCGCAGGCTAATTCGAGACAACGCTTTACGACTCCGAGTACATTAGATTTTGTGCTACAGTAGACTTGCACAAAACAGAAAATTACAGAAAAAACGGAAAGTGTCGTTTCAGGTTAGCCTGCGCGGACTGCACAGGTTGATCCGAGACGACACTATACGCAAATGTCTTTATGCCCCTTTTTGAGTGCCGCAGGCCATATGTCATTAACGAGGAACCCTTGAATTGGAACCCTTGAATTGGAAGTTTCGCAAAGGTTGGGGCACCACAAGAAGGCGTAATTGTTTGTTTGTTTGTCTGAATATTTGTTTATATCTCGATTTATTTACATGTCTTTTGATTGGGCTCACCGCTCAGTAATCAACATTCAGCTCTACACCAGCCTTGTGGAGCCAGCTCGACATTCCAGCTCAACAGCAAAAATACATATATATGACAAAATCAAAGTCCGTTGAGCCAGCTGGACAGACCAGCTCAACAGCCAGCTCAACAGTAAAAATACTTATACTTATAATTCGATCAATGTCCGTAGAGCCAGCTCGCTATTCCTACTAAACAGCCAGCTAAACAGCAAAAATACATATTCATGTCAAAAACAAAGCCCGCTGAGCCCAACTCAACATTCCAGCTCAACCGCCAGCTCAACAGTAAAAATACTTATACATATGTTCAATCAATGTCCGTTGAGCCACCTCGACATTCCAGCTCAACCGCCAGCTCAACAGCAAAAATACATAAATTTGTCAAAGTCAAAGTCCGTTGAGCCAGCTCAACATTCCAGCTCAACTGCCAGCTCAACAGCAAAAATACATATACATGTATTTGTCAAAATCAAAGTCCGTTGAGCAAGCTCGACATTCCAGCTCAACAGTAAAAATACATATATATGTCATAATCAAAGTCCGTTGAGCCAGCTCGACATTCCAACTCAACGGCAAAAATACTAGATCCATGTCCGTAGAACCAGCTCGACATTCCAGCTCAACCACTATCTCAACAGTAAAAATTCTTATACATATGTTTCGATCAATGTCCGCTGAGCCACCTCGACATCCCAGCTGAACCGCCAGCTCAACAGTAAAAACACTTATACATATGTTTCAATCAATGTCCGTTAAGCCAGCTCGACATTCCAGCTCAACAACCAGCTTAACAGCAAAAATACATATATAAGTCAAAAACAAAATCCGTTGAGCCAGCTCGACATTCTTTAGTGTTTAGCTGGCGGTTGACCTGGGATGTCGAGCTGGCTCAACGGAAATGAATCTTGTATTTTAGCTGTTGAGCTGGCCGTTGAGCTGGAATGTCGAGCTGGCTCAACAGATTTGATTTCGACATATATGTATTTTCACTGTTGAGCTGACCGTTGAGCTGGAATGTCGAGCTAGCTTAACGGACTTTGATTTTGACATATATATGTATTTTTGGTGTTAAACTGCCCGTCGAGCTGGAATTTCGAGCTGGCCCAATGGACTTTGATCGAAGCATATGTATAAGTATTTTCAATGTTCAGCTGGCGGTCGAGCTGGAACTTGACATATGTATTTTTGCTGTTGAGCTGGCAATTGAGATGGAATGTCGAGCTGGCTCAACCGACGTTAATTTTGATATATAATGTATATTTTTGCTGTTGAGCTGGCCTTGAGCTGGAATGTCGAGCTAGCTCAACGACCCTTGATTTGACATGTATATATTATGTACTTTTGCTGTTGAGCTGGAATGTTGAGCTGACTCAACAAGGCTGGTTTTGAGCTGAATGTCGATTTACTGAGCCACCGTCACAAACCCCTTTTGATTGATTGATCTCTCAACTTATGTGTGGGCGTGTTCAACGCCCTTTTTATCATATCAGGTATTTTGCGGCGGCCAGTGCGTCATCATTGCTTTCCTAAAGTTTCCTTTTACTACCTTCCACTTTTAATGCTCTTTCCGAATCATGAGCTGGTTTCCCACTGTCGAAATTTATACAGCAGATAGACAGAAATGAATCCTGTCTTATTCATGAATATTTACTGATATTCTGAAAGAATTTTGCCCTATTTGAGAATCAAAATAGCACGGCTGTTCACTTGGTTTAAAGACCTGTACATTATGGTGTAAGTTTCCAAGCTACAAAGCTCGACCAACAGGAAATCTTACTTCGAAATGTGACTACGAAATCGAAAATTCTAATTCTAAAAGGGACATAAATGTGTCAAAGTACTCTGATAGTTACCTGCGCTTGTTGTACAGGATCCTCTTTTGACAGTTTTGAAATAACTTAGGAAAATTTCAAGGCAATATCTACACTAATAGTATGATAAAATGGCAACATTTTCGCGTGCCGACAACGACGACAAGGATAATATGACTGTTGTCTGCACATGTCATATTCTTCGAAAATTCCACCTGTCTGCTATGACGTATCACCATTTCCTGTACAGGAGAAAATTAATACGACGCTAGTAATACACTGTACATAGCAATGAAGAAAATGGCTGGAAACAATGCATCTGTGGAAATAAATGTAGTATATCTTTCGCTTCAAATATCCTGAAAATTAAATTATTTGTAGCTGGAAAAATAGTTTTCACAAATACTCCTGTTTTACTGTACATCTTTACATACAGTTTTTAAAATACAGACTTACGGGAACCCAGGATTCGTGGTTTTATACCGACACTTCTACCAAGGCCTGCAGAGGCTGCTTTATTAACTGGTCGGTGCAAATGTTACATGCTAGCTGATGAAAGCTGAAAGAATCGCACCAAGTGGCGTTTTATTGAGTAAACTTTTATCTCATATCGAAATTTAAAATATAGGTTGTCGTTTTGAAGAATAGTCCGGTTCTTGTACACACAGATAGTATTTTAGTATATTTATTAGATAGATAAGTATATTTGAAAAAAGTGCCTCCTAGATAATGAGGCTAGGGCAATTCAACTCAATGGTTTCTTCTAAAAACAGCCGAACTAAAAGCATACAAAATAGGAGATTAACACTTATGAATAAAAGCATCGTCAGCTTAGTACCTTATTGATAAAAATAGTCCCAGCGAAAGGCCAATCTAAAATTGGTATGCGACCTCAATACATATGATATAAGCGGCTTTCTCGAAAAAATGGGGTTAAATGCACTTCTCAATGCACTATAATTATAAAAATAGCAAGCTGTTGCATAAAATGAATTTTTTTCTACCTACAAAAAAGTTGAATCATACGGTAAAACAGTCTTCTAACATAAAGAAAATTTTCTACCAGCAAAAAATCTCGAGCCATGTCAACCTGCAAGGACTGCGCAGGCTGACATGAGCCGACACTTTTTGCAAGTATTTTTCGCCGCATCTTTTTAACCATTTAACGGACGACCGAAATTTTAGCCACGTCAAAATTGGAATCGTAATTATGTAGATGAAAATTTCAATACGGCTCAAATGGTGCAAAATATTTCTTTGATATGGTGGAAAACAATGCGTGAAAGGGAGAAAATGCTGGTTACCAGAATTTTCTCATTTTCCCATAATGTTTTCTACGGGCTTCATTTTCCAGAATCCCTTTCCCAGAAAAGTCGGTATTGAGTGGTAAAGGGTTAGATTAAAAACCATTGTTCATTTTCTTGCATTATCTAAAGTACCTAAAAATTAACGATAAACAATCTGGAACAGTTAGCCGATAAAAATCATCCAGCAAAAAAAACCCCAACCAGCATATAGAACTAAATGTCACCAAGAGAGGCAACTTGCATTAGAGTTTTAACGCCATTCTGACAGCTTAGGTCATATCATTGCGGTCAGTGACGCACCCCATTCGGCACACCTCGGGTGATGGGAGCCATCAAATCCCCGGCTGTATCTGGTGGATTGATATGCACCAGATCGGTACAAACCCGGAAATACGCCGGTTTACAGTTCTGAAAGTTGTAAGGCTCCTCTTAAAAAAGAAAACTTGAGTATCAATTTTCTACCGAAATCTTTCTAACTATATTACAGTTTAGTTAATAGTTCGTACATTCATTATTTAACGTAGTTTTTCCCACTGAAGTTTTCACAGACAGATAATCAGATGTGAATAATTTGTTCGAGTTGTTTTCTATGTCGTTGCTAAACGACTGACAGTGCCGCGCCATGTATAAGATCACAAGATTCGCAGTTAAAAATAGAAACGATCGTTATACGGACGAAGTTAGATGTAGGTACGGCATCGGCCGAGCTGTGACGGGGGTGACGCACCCATGTGTTTCTTGGCTTTCTCACACTGGTAATGACACACCTTTCTTTCCAAAGCAACTGACTACTTTTCTCACATGCATCAGATGAGAGGCGAAAACTCGCCGGAGAGAAAGTTTGCCGCAGCCTGGTATTGAACCTGCAACCTGAAGGTCACAAGTCAGATACGCTTACCTCTGAGCTACCCAACCGGGTCAGTAAGCCAGTCATCATTAATGTATGGATCAGTAAAATCCACTTTGTCTAACTATGGACTTAATCATGAGGTAAGATGGTCCCTCGACACACAAAATATTGACAAATACCAAAATCCCTCAGTCCTGGTCAGCCTGCTCGAACTGTGCGGACAAACCAGGATTTAATCCTTTTGCATTAAACCCCCTTTTCACAGAGTATGACCCCTATGTTACTACAAAAAAACTGACTGAAGCAAAAAGTTTCGGCCCAGGTCAGCCTGCGCGGACTGCGCAGGCTGACCTGGGTCGATACTTTTTGCAGATTCATTAAGCCCCGTCGTCACTGGTCAGCCTGATCAGGATCTATCCGTTCTGCATATGCATTAAACTCCTTTTCCACAGGCTATGGCATATATGTTAACCTGTTACCACACAGCAAAATCTTAGACCTATCCAAATTCAAAGCATTTGCAGACGACAATTTCAGAGTGGCTCCAATGGTGCAATTTTGCTTTGATAAGGTAGAAAACATTGTGGGAAAAGGAGAAAATGCTGGTAACCAGCATTTTCTCCTTTTCCCACAAAGTTTTCTATAGGGTTCCTTCTCAGGGGCGTCAAAAGTAGGGATTGTGTGGTAATGGGTTAACACAATCATATTATCTGACTAGAAATAAAAAAGGCACTGATACCAACCCCATTTCGGTTATTTATATCGCATTACAGTGCAGATGCAGAGATTGTATGGTGTTTAACGCCGTTTTTAACATTATTTCTGTTCTATCGCAGAGGCAAGCGGCACCACTTTTCCCTGGAGTTTCTTTTACCAATTTTCCGCTTAGTATTCTTTACAACCGCTGGCTGCTTTCCCACATAATCATCGTCGAAACAACGCTCAGCGATGAGAGAGGAATGAATCCTATCGCAATGATAATTACCAATTCTCGGAACGAAATTGGCCCATTTGGGGATTGAACCTGCAACTTCCTGTTATCAAGTCCTGTACGGTACCGACTGAGCTACGGGGGCTAGTGTAGATGCAGAACAGTCTCTGCCAGTGTAGATGCAAGATCAGACTGCACGGTTTCGTGCAGTATGATCTTGAATCTACACTTTCCGCTGAAACAATCTGAGCATTCCCTACTAACCATTCTTGAAACAAACACCACAAAACAGCGTTTCTATAGATAGAATCACATGCGACAAAACAACGGCAACAGGGGTGATTTAGACCTTTATATATATCTCATTACTCTACGGAATACAGATAGGGCCATCGCCTATGAATTTGTTGATTTCTAAATGCGAGTATCACCATCCTACTATCGCGTAATCATCATCTCGCTACCGTGTTATCGTAATCGTACTATTGCGTTATCGTCATTGAACTATCGCGTTATCATCATCGCACTATCACACTCCGGTGCGCATGAGCATGCGCATACTAATAGATAAAGATCTCCAGAACATACAATAGACTAGATCTATACAGTGTTAATCATTGCCTATATAATCAAAATTCATAATATTTATGCCTAACTTCGTTTTCTGACTCTGAATTCATCTTGTTGCGTGGAGAAGAAATTTCCCTATATGAGCATGTGCACCGGAAGGCGACAGTACGATGACGATGAAGCGATAGTACGATGACGATAACACAAGAGCTGATAGGGAAGGGAGCAGGAGGGTGGCATTTTTTGTAAAGCATTGGGGAATGCTGTAGCTATAAGAGCATCATTTTAACCTATACTGCATTATGAATACGCGATAGTACGATGACGATGACGCGATAGTTCGATGATGATAACGCGACAGTGCGATGATGATAACGCGACAGTGCGATGGTGATAATACCATGGTAAACTGATGATAAAGCGATAGTACGATGACGATTATACGATAGTACGATGACGTTAATGCGATAATACGATGGTGATACTAGCGGTTATCGCCATCAACAATCATCAAACTCAAAAGCGATGGCATTAACGGTATTCCGTACATTACAGCCACATTTTACCACAGTAATTGGTAATACACACAGTTTATTCTCTAATCATTTTCGAGCTAATTAAGACCGTATTAATTTCCCATTTCCGGCGTATTTTACCTCTTATCATGCTATATTTACTAACAAGAAATTTGTATTTCGATAGTAACAATCTAATTATTGCTATTTCAAAATTGTGTTTTGGGGGAATAACATCTCCTTACCGGACAATGCAGATCCAAGATCAGACTGCACAGAATGTGCAGTCTGATCTTGATCTACATTGTCCGTAAAAGGTCAGCGAGTCGCGCTTAGCAGCCTGAAAGTTAACAACTGCGGGGAAAATGTCATTGCCCTGCGTTCATGATTGTGGACCGGTAAGGTTTTGGTAAAAGTACAGAACCGGGTAAGTAGTTAACGTACAGGGCTCAAGGCCAGAGGGTCGCCGAATTGAACCCCATGCAGCTCGGCATATTTCATTGTGACAATTGATGAAAGTCATTGCGACCAGATTAATACCCTGTCCATCACTGTTCAATACTTCCACGATGGAAACATTCTCGAATGACTTCATTAAAATAAAAAGACTGTGCAATGAAAAGACTTAAAGTAATCTTTCCACTTGAACTGACAGATTTGAGCTATACTACGTAAAAAGGGGGGGGGGGGAGGGGGGGGGGGAGGGGGGCGCGCTAAATCACTGTATGGAAACTCTGTACGGGAAATTTCTTCTGTGAATTCAAGATGGCGGACACCCATTATTGACAAAGAAAGTGTCGTTTAATTTTGGTCCAAACTTGTTTCAAATTGCATCCCCTACAACGAGTAAGGTACCAATCTAAAGAGCTTTGATTGAAAAATCAAGCAATAGTAGCTTATGAGAAAACGGGAGTGCCTCTTGTCCGTAATCCCGCGCTGAATATGACGTTTTGATGATGTTGAAAAACTAAGCGGGAGACCGGAAGAAAATTGGATTTATTTCATCGAATAGAAAACTAATGATAAAAAAATGTGCCTCGATCGGTGGGGAAATGTCATACTCTTACAACTGTATCAAAATACGTTGCTTATATTTACTGATTTAGCTGTTAAAATTTTGAAATTTTGCATGGTGTACTCTTCGGTGCAAACCGAAACTAAACTACTGTAGGGTTGGGTGATCGGAATTTCTGTACGCTTCAGTAACAAATAGTAAGTCAAAAATCTGAACGCTTCGGTGAAAATGATTAAAGGAGAAAAATGCTATCTAGAACAATCTACTTGTTACATGTATTTCCCGCACAGCGAGAATTCCTTATACAAGTACATGAAACCAATTTGTGTCATTTACTCTATATCTTGTTTGTTATGTTAAAACCGTATAATGCCTCAAAAATGAGTCACGCCAAGGTTTCCAGGCTTTGTAAGGAATTGATAAAGAATTCTTTGTTATTCCTATTTTCTAAACGAAAAGTACCAGTCATTTCAAAACAGTGTTTGAAATTATTGTGAATTTAAAAAAAAAAAACTTATCCCCAGATAAAACTACAATGTATCAACGTATTCAGATGACCTCGATCAAGACCTTTTATTCGGGTATACTTATTACTGGACTGTAACAAAATAAAAAATATATCATTAACAGAATGTAACAAAAAAAAAATTAAGTTCCATGTATATAATTCTATAGTAGAACACTGAAAGCAGAAGAAAAATAAATATCACTAATATAGTTCCTCATCCGTGTAACTGAAACATAAAAGTGGGAGTTTATAAAAACTTTAAAATGAAAGCTACGGAATAAGGACAATGTCCCTTGGAAATGCTTACAAAAGGATGATAGAAAGGGGACGTAACTCAGAAAACGATGTAATGAAGACAGAGTTGCCTGAGTGTGTTGTATAATCATCCAGAGTTTCTAGTCAAAGGATTTGATACTTTAAAAATTAAGGTCTAAATTAGTGTGTTTTTTTTCCTAAATGAAAAGAGAGCCATTGTTCTCCTAGGCTGAATTTCTCAGTTCTATCAATGTATGAAAATTGACGGTTTCAATTAATGAAAAAAGGCATAATTTATGCTAAAGCAAAACTCTTAAATGTAAATTTAACAACAGGCATACGATCATCTTTTTTAAAAGGTCTCGTAAGGTATAAAGGATAACAAATGATCACTTAGGCGATATCAATGTAAATTAAAAATGAGCTATAGCTACAAGGCAGTGCACAAAGGAGTTTTGTATTGCATTTTTCACTGCCGGTTCTTAGTGTATGAAAAGTCAAGCCAAAGCTCAGAGATGTGTCATTGTTTGATTCGGGCTTTATATGGTTTTAATACTGGTTCTGGTCCGATCAACACAAAGTTTGCTCTGACAGTGCTTCATGTGTTCACCAGCACTGGGCTTTGGCTCTAAAAATGCTTCGCAAACAGACATACAAACATAACCAGAGTCCTTTGTGGACTTCTAACCAGCACCATGCACAAAAAGTTACTAAAAATCTACATTACCTACTTCTACATTTTTGGTATCAGACCAAGACAAAAAGCTTAAGTTTATTATTTTTATGATAAAGGCACATATATATACATGTATACAAGATGCTTCTGTTCATGTTGCTCAGCACTTCTCAATAACGAGTCATTTTAGTGTACGAAGTTGCGGATTTATACATCACGTTTCTTTGAGTTCAACATAAAAACATCAAGTAAATGACCCATGTAGGTTGTTCGTACATTTCCTTTTTTCCTCCCTTAATCGTTTTCACCGAAGCGTACAGATTTTTGACTTCATATTTGTTACCGAAGCGTACAGAAATTCCGATCACCCAACCCTACAGTAGTTTAGTTTCGGTTTGCACCGAAGAGTACACCATGCAAAATTTCAAAACTTTATAACAGCTAAATCAGTAAATATAAGCAACATATTTTGATACAGTTGTAAGAGTTTGGCATTTCCCCACCGATCGAGGCACATTCTTTTATCATTAGCTTTCTATTCGATGAAATAAATCCAGTTTCCTTCCGGTCTCCCGCTTAGTCTTTTAACTTCATCAAAACGTCATGTTCAGCGCGGGATTACGGACAAGAGGCACTCCCGTTTTCTCATAAGCTACTATGGCTTGATTGTTCAATCAAAGCTCTTTAGATTGGTACCTTACTCCTTGTAGGGGATGCAATTTGAAACAAGTTTGGACCAAAATTAAACGACACTTAACTTGTCAATAACACTTGTCAGCTATCTTGAATTCACCGAAGAAATTCCCCGTACAGAGTTTCCATACAGTGTAAATGTATTTGCGAAAAGCATCGATTCAAGTCAGCCTGAGCAGTGCACTCAGGATGACATGTGCCGAAGCTTTAGGCTATGGTCAGTTTTTTTCTGTATGTACAAGGACTACTCTGCCTCATGATTAATCTGTTGTAAAAAAACTTAGCTGTCATGGATCCGTAGGTATTTAGTGGGTCATTGGTACCATGAGGTGCATTAAGCTCCCTTTCGTCGAAGCATGGACCACTTTGTCTGCTGAAAGCACGTTAACCCTTTTCCCCACAAGGTATTTCTATGGTATCTCTAACTGTAACAAAGACATTTCTCGTTGTCACAAATGAAATATTAGACTTGTAACTTGCTCATATATCTTTTACCTGAAGATTTGAGCCTATAAAGTATTTTGAATTGAATTGAATTGAATCTAACTGGCCCTAAATAACAGTAAGGATGAAGCCTTTTCTTATGTTTATATGACACCTTTTGATAGTTAGAAAACATTGTGACAAAAGGTGAGTCACAATGTTTTCTCACCTTTTGCAATAATGTTTTCCAAAGGCTCCTACAAGCAATGCGTAGAAATGAGTATCTATGGAGTAAAGGGTTAACAAGTTGGCACTTGCTTTATCTACCAAAATAGTCGAATTGCACTTATCGACCAAGGTCAGCCTGCGCATTCCGCGCAGGCTGGCCTGGGCCGAAGCTTTCAGCTATTGTTCAAATTTTCTGTATGTCCAAGGACCGTTCTACCTTCAGATTTAGTCATTTATTAGAGATAATGGATAGAATAGCTCCATATGTACATGTAAATAATTTTCGACATGGCATTATGGATCACGGAGATGCAGTAAGCCTCCTTTAGTCAGAGCATGGCTCAATGATAAAACGTGACGGGCTCCGGCGTCCACAATGACGTCAGAATCATAAAAAATCTTTATTTAAATTTTCATATGTAAACTTTTGTATCTATGTCGATAAATTTAGATTAAGAAATTTCTATCGAAGACACAAATCTCATTAATCTCTAGTTTCTGTTAACCGATATACTTTCATTATCTCCTGCAAGATGGTATTCTACAAATACTCATCTATCTAATTTGGGCATCCTGGGTACAGAACCGAACTACTTTTCTACGCGACAACCCTTACTTTGAATTTCAAACTAAAATATACGTTTACTCAATAAAGCCTACCTTGTGCGATTCATTCAGCTATGATCAGCAGTTTAGAGAAATCTGGAGCTCAAACAGGCCTGATTTCCCCTCAAATGTATTGACAAAAGCCATTTTCTCCATCGGTACGTTATAGCGTGTATTACTACAATCTCCCCAATATCGGGGCGATTGATGCGTCAAATAAGACTTGTGGAATGTTCTAAGAATATGACATGCGCAGACAAAGGATATATTTTGTATCAAAACCTTTGATGACTTGTCGAAGGGAAGGAACCAGGATCAAGATCAACCTTTGGGTCAGTAAAGTCTGATCTTTGTTGATGCTCTCCAGACGTTAACTTCATGTTCTTGAACTAGAACATATCAATTCAAACCCTGCACATTAAGGTCTACAGCCCTTAACTTTGATATAAGAAGATGAAAGCTTCCGAGATTTGCCGAATAGCCTTCAAGAAAATGTCGCTGTTACACGTATTTATCGACGGGTTAAAGTGATTTCATGGCCCCTTGATCTCATCTTAAAAGACGGAATCTACCGAGATTGACCAAATAGCTTTACGGAAACGCCGATGTTACGGGATATTTATCAACGAGTAAAAGCGATTTTATGGCCCCTTAATCGTATCTTAGATGACGGAAGCTGCCGAGATTGGCCGAACAGCCTTCACGAAAACGTCGATATTTCACGATATTTATCGACGAGTTTAAGTGATTTAATGGCCCCTAAATCTCACAATAAAAGACGGAAACTGTCGAGATTAGCCGAATAGCTTTACAAATACATCAATGTTACACGATATGTATCGACGAGTTACATTGATTTTTATGCCCCCTTAATCCGATCTTAAAAGACGTAAGCTACCGAAATTGGCGAAATAGCTATATGAAACGGCGATGTTACACGATATTTCCGATGAGTTAGGGGTCGTGCTCCTCAAAGGCAGTCATCGTTTAGTTCCTTTATTATCAATATTACGAACGAGTGAGCTGAACTCTTGCGCTAAAGACACTAACAGAGCTCTAGATAGAGGGAGAGATTTTTGTGGTATTTGTCGAAGACAATACCACCATGAGTTCAAGATTGAATTTTGATGACCATGTATTTTATTTTGTGCAAAGCCGAAGGAAATAAACCCAGTTAAACGCATTTTTTCGCAGGCAAATGAGTTTTACAGTGGCACTCAGATATGTAATTTGAAATGGCATATTAAAATACATTGGGTGAGGCCATCGATTGTTGAGATACTTATCTTTGATTGAAAATAGCCTTTATCGCTTATAGCCTTTTATTGGCGCAATGATACAAATTTACCTACTGACCCTGGGCTTTTTCGTTCCAAACCAATTCGTTTCATGGCCTGTTCGTCCTATGATTTGGCGCTACTCATTTGATTGCTCATGAATATTTATAAATCGAGGTAACTGATTTTAATGTCGGAAATTAAATGTAAAAGGCCAGAGATATTTCAAAATTATAGTTTTCAGGATCAAACTTAATTTTGTTCGATATATCACCAGGATTTTTCTGTCTATTCGTTATGCATCCTACTGTCAAAGGGCGTTACTCCTGCTTCCTCCTATTGATCAAAGAGAGACCACTTATAAAAAAAAAACCAAACTTTGTCATGAGTACTCTCCCTTCAACCGAAAAGGTATTCATTTGCATAGGGGGTTGACTTTTAAGCCAATATTTGAACAATATGTCTCAGTTTCTTTCAAACTATTAATTCCACACAGTGGGTTTCCTTGACAAATACCACTTCAGCGTTCTCATCGCTTTGATTTTTTAAAATTGATGTGACGATTCTAATGAGTACCCACAACATAGGGTTTGGAAGAGAAATAATGGATTTAGAATATCATCACTCCCTCTTATCTGGAGCTCTGCAATAATCAGATAAAATATAATTTTTTCACAGCAAGATAGTTTTGGTAATAAGTTTAGCAACAGGTTGCAGACGGCGTAGAGTAGATTCACGTTCTGTGCACATGCAGTCAGTTCCTGATCATTGCCGTCCAAAATAAGTATTTTTTTTTCTTAACCCTTTACTCCATAGATACTCATTTCTACGCATTGCTTGTAGGAGCCTTTGGAAAACATTGTGGCAAAAGGTGAAATTGCTCATGAAGAGCAATTTCACCTTTTGCCACAATGTTTTCTATGCTATCAAAAGGTGTCATATACACATAAGAAAAAACTTCATCCTTTCTGTTATTTAGGGTCAATTAGACATACCATAGAAATGCCATATAGGGTAAAGGGTTAACTTGACATTAACAATTGAAAAGAGTTTCAGGTGAAGTTCAAGGTCACGAATCTGCATTTTGACCGAAATATCAGCTTACCCTTGCGTTCATTTTGGGCCAAGAGTTGATAAAGATTCGGGCGTGGTACATACGATGCCGATTACAATTATCAGAGAATATCTTGATAGTAAGGATCAGATTTCACGTGTGATCGTTTTTCAAATTTGCAACAAAATGCATCGAAATTGGCCAAAAACTTTGCCTTTTTTTAATACCTTCGACTCGATCGCAGTTGCTGCTTTTTCTGTTTCAGATCGGGTACTATACTCTGAAAAATTAAAAACTAGCCTTTTACCACACTGTCTACAGTCTTAAAAGTGAAAAATATCATACAAAACCAAAACGGTAGACCCAAATTTTAACTCGTAATTTATCTTATTTGGAATTTCACGCCGTTTTAAACGCTTATAATGGCGGTCAGTGCACCTATGCATGTATTTCCTTACAACAGTACTGACACAACTTTCTTTCCAAGTCACTAACAATTTTTCTCAAATGCATAAAAGGTGAGAGCCGAAAAATAGCCTACAAGAGAATTTGTTCCTGCTGGATATCGAGCTCGCAACTCACCAGGTCACGAGTCAAATACACTAGTCTTTTACCAGTGAACTACACCGTCAGGTTAAATTTGAACGAAATTGAGAAAAGAGCCTATTTGAAAACATTGTTGGAAAAGAATAAAACGCTGGTTCCCAGCATTTTCTTCTTTTGCCACAACATTCTCTCTTCTATCAAGAGACAATTTCATCTATTTGAGTGACATTTGATGTATCGTCAGCGAAGGATTTCAATCTGGAATAATGTAAAACGTTGTCGTTTGCAAAAGAATCGTATAGATAGACATTTTTGCTTAAGATCTACGGCTCTAAACTATCATTATGAAAGACGGAAGCTGCCGAGATTGGCCGAATAGCCTTTACGGAAACGTCGATGTTACCCGATATTTACCGATGAGTCAGTGGGTCTACGGCCCCAGACTGTCAAATTAAAGCTTCCGAGATTGGCCGAATGGCCTTTACGAAAACGTCAATGTTTATTAATAAAGGGGCCGTAGACTTTAAGTCTTCACAATTAAGACAAACTGGAAGATTTGTCCAAATTAATGTAGTAGACCCGTATCAGAAAAACAGTTATTTCCACAAAAACATTATCCTACAGAACTTACTCTGGTTAAAGATAAGTATTATTGCACTTATTTAACCAAGCCACTTTTTCCCTTTTTCCCTTTTGAGAATTATCATTTATAATTCTAAAACCACTATATTGTTATTACAAAGGGAAATGATAAATACTTCCCTTTTCTGGAAACTAACAAAAGTATCAACAAATAATTTCAAGATAGACATCAAAGGAAAATTCTGGTTGGTTTAAAATGTGCAAAAGTATTGCATCTGTATATATATATACATCAAATCCTTATTTATCAACTATCAAGAAATTTTATTCCATGCTACACTAGAAGTGTTACGGGTCTACAACCTTAACCCATTACCACTCAATCCCTACTTTTGACGCCCCTGAGAAAGAAACCTTTTGAAAACACTATGGGAAAAGGAGAAAATGCTGGTAACCAGCATTTTCTCCTTTTCCCATAGTGTTTTCTATCCTTCCCAGAACAAATTTCTATGTTTTAGTCACATTTATTTTGTCGTCTGCAATTGTTTTCAATTTGGACCAGTCTAAGATTTTCTCGTGTGGTAAAGGGTTAATAGCAATTCCAGACAATAAATTAAAAAGGACGCGAATTTCTTGATTTGTATTTCTTAGTGAAGAAAAACAAAGACTAGTCACTAGCATTTTCTCTTTCTACTACAATGTTTTCAAAAGCCTTTTTCCTCATGGTCGTTTGAACTATGGCCTATTTAATAAACTAAAGGGCAAGACATTTTTGTCTTTATAAATACGTTTGTTTTTATCTTCACTATAATCAGTATTCATTAGATGTGCATATATTAACTTCGGCTTTATCGCGAATAATTTAATTGATATGACGTCACCCTTACTATTGGTAATGGATCGATCGTTTGACCCGTGTTTTGCCATTCAGTGTTTCTGCGGTTAATGGCCTTTAAAATGGTTGTAAAAAATGGAGAAATTGTATGAATATTAATCTGTTAATGGGCTTGTTATAATGGGGTTTTGATAATTATTCTTCCTACATTTGCATGAAATGCATTCAAATCCAGTCCTTTTCACTAAAGGTGTAAACATTGCCTAAAAAAAAACCTTGCATTTACGGTGGCCGATTTAAGTTTTTACCGAACGACAAAATTTCTGACTCAACCAAATTGATAGCATTTGCGGAAGATAAATGAAATGTAGCGCAAATAATGAATTCTGTCTTCAATACAGTAGATAGAGAAGAGAACATTGTGAGAAAAGGAGAAAATGCTGGTTACCAGCATTTTGTCCTTTTCCCACAATGTTTTCAGAAGCTTTCTCTCTCTTTTTGGTTGAAATTCTGGACTGTGATCAATGTCCTTTACGAACAGGCTCTTTACATAAGTTCAGGCCTCAAAGAGTTAACGAAGGTTATAAAGCGAATTACAGACTCAAATCAATGCATTCAACAACTGAACTGTTGAACCCGACCACTTCACACCCACGTAAAATACGATACCTCGGTACGTATTTACGAACCATTCTTAAGTTACTAGACTCCTAATGGAATACAGCTAATTCCACCATGAAATGCTATCCCCATACAAATTAAAAATGAGTATTATTGTGCTACTTTAACTAAGCCACTTTTTCAAGTTTTTCTCTTTTAAAATTATCACATATCACTCTAAATCCACTATATTCCCATCACAAAGGGAGATAATAATGACCTCCCTTTTCAGTAAAACTGACAAAAGTATCAAGAATTAATTTCAAAACTGACATCAAAGGAACTTCTAATCGGTTAAAACAGTGCAAAAATATTATATAAGTACAAATCCTTTTTTGTCAACTAACAGCAGATTTTATTCCGTGTTACACTAGAAGCGCTTGCCAGGATGGTTCTTCTTTCAGAACGCTCTCAGTCTTTTTCGTCAGAATTCTCTAGACCTAAATTTGAAACTAACATAACTTTTGATTGGCTAGACCATTTCAGTGGGAAAAAATAGGATAAAATGTTGATCTGTGATCCATTTAAGCAAGCTATCACATAATTCTTGATCTATACAATTCATTTTATCTAACAAGCAACTAAAGCATGAGACAGACCTATCATTTTACAGACAGAAAACTGACAAATAGCAAAGTGTTTGACTCATGTCGGCCTGTGCAATAACCTTTTACCCCATAAGGCATTTCTATGGTATCTCTTAACTGACCCTAAATAACAGCAAGGATGAAGCCGTTTCTTATGTGTATTATTATTATTATGACACCTTTTGATAGGGTAGAAAACATTGTTGCAAAATGTGAAATTGCTCGTAACGAGCAATTTCACATTTTGCCACAATGTTTTCCAAAGGCTCCTACAAGCAATGCGTAGAAATGAGTATATATGGAGTAAAGGGTTAAGTCCCATTTTCATAGAATATAGCTCATTTGCCTCAGCCAGTCTTAAGTTTTCATAATTTCAAGTCTATAAAATCTTGGAGAGTAAGACTAATTAATATTCTTTTAACCGTTCACCAACTGACATAATTTTAGATTGATCCAGTTCAAAAGAGTCTGTACACGAAATGTTAAATATGACTATGGAAAAAGAAACCCCCCCCCCCGTGAATGGTTGAAAGCATTGTAGAAAAAGGAGAAAATGCTGGTTACCAGCATTTTCTCCTTTTTCTACAATGTTTTCAAAAGCCTTCTCTTTCATGATCGTAAAAGCAAATGATTGTTTGGTATCGGGTAAATTAAGGATGGTTGGTGAATTCTGATCCCGTTTATATATTTATTTTTTCTTGATACAGATGTCACAATGCAATATAGATCAAGTGTTTCACCGAATTTTCTATGGACGACAGCAGTAGGCCCTATTAATTCAGATATTCCTTGAAAATATTCTTTTTCTTATCTTCTTTTTAATGACATAAAAGCCGTTTTAGGATTCTGCAAATTGTCAGACTATTTTTGACAGATCCCAGTAATTATTTTTCAGTCTGCAATTTTAGAAATAATTGCAGAATTTTGCTGACTAAAACAGAAACATGGAAACGACCTTGCACAGGGGATGATACTGACAAATCGTTAGATAAAATGTTCTTGATAAATGGAAATTTACTGATACATTGTTTTTCCTCATTCGCGTTTTACACAGCATCAAAAAGTGTTAAATATATAAAACAAAATCTCTCTTAATTTCAATGTAATACGTATTGTATTTTCTTATGCTACACAGTCCGAGATAAATATTGTGGCGTCATATGTCATGTCATATTACTTCTTCAATAAATGTAAGTTTAGTTTTAGTCATGGAAATTTTATAAGTGTACATATTTAGTTTCGCATGTTCTGACCTATAATTTGCCATATATTGTTGGCAATCGCCCTTTTCTCTAACAAACCTTCATTAAAATCGTCTACAAACATAGCACTAGACTCACCTGAGGCTTGCTAAGGAGGCCTAATATGTTCCTGGGCTAGGTGTACTTTTTACATCATCTATGACGTCATCATAATTAAATTAATGCATGTTAGTTTCCAGAAAAGGGAAGTATCGTCGAAACAATAGCCAGCAGTCCTTTTTGGTGAGAGAAAAAATCGATACTGAATGGATGTGAACGGATGTTATGATAATGCTGCCAGTAGTAGGTCATTATCTCTTTACCCAAAAATTTGGCAACGGAGGATAATTTAACCCTTTACCCCATAAGGCATTTCTATGGTAACTCTAATTGACCCTAAATAACTGCAAGGATGAAGCTGTTTCTTATGTGTATATGACACCTTTTGATAGCATAGAAAACATTGTGGCAAAAGGTGAAATTGCTCGTCACGAGCAATTTCACCTTTTGCCACAATGTTTTCCAAAGGTTCCTACAAGCAATGCGTAGAAATGAATATCTGTGGAGTAAATGATTAAACGGGGCTTTGGTGACAGACTTTGTGTTTGAAATGGCATAAGAAGCAATGCTTGAAAAGTACAATGCTCGGTACCAGGGCTTCCTATTTTTACTGAGTGCTTTCACAAACCCTCTGTCATCGCGTCTATACTGTATAAGTGAAGGGCACTGACTTTGTAAAGGGCCTACACAATGGAAAGAAAATGATTCGAGCACGAGAAGTAAACATCATCTCACCGGTAATTGTTGTTGTTCTTGGATTTGAGTCACGTTCTATAAAAAAAGGGGGTTTAATACATGTGCAAAAAGTTTCGATCCATGTCAGCCTGTGCAATTTTGCGCAGGCTGACATGGGTCGAAACTTTTTGCCGTTAAAAAAAGCTTCTTCGTGCCCAATAAGCATTCTACCTTGTATTCAGCCGGTTGCAAGAAAACAATGGGGTTGATCACTCCATGATTATGTGATAACTTGGTGGCTGCATCACATAATGGACATGCAATAAACCCCCTTTGCAAGAGCATGGTTTGTTTGGGGTAAGACACAATATAGGGAACAGTAGTGTTGCACTTGGGGGTGAAAAATGAAGGTCCCTAAATTGACAAAAGAAGTAGTTTTTCATTTAGTACTATGCTTTAAGTTCAAGAAACCAAAATATCTTGTAGATTGCTGCGCACGAAATACATTTTTTGCTAGCAGACAAATTGACCTTCGAGAGCTTGTTACGGACACTACACAGGGATATAACATCAATAAAATACTTGAAATTATGTTGTTCTTTTTTTTTTATGTCATGCAGTTCAAATTTCCTCATATTTTTAACTGGTATAAAACAAAAAATACAACCCAAAATGATAATTACATCTCATAATCCTTACAAGAAATCTTGCAAAAAATATTGCTGAAAAATTGCCATGTTTCAACTCTGCTCAAAAACACAGTTCTCATCTTTAGACACTATTATTACACAAAACTTGAAGTTTAAATTATAATCAACATACAGAAATAAAAAAAGTTTTATCAGACTCTGTCTATATCAATTCAAATTTTGAAAACGAAAAAGCTGTAAATTTGGTTACAGACTCTACATGAATATGACAAAGGCAAATCTGTCTATTATCTTGAAATTTGTATTGAACTGTGCTTATTTCAATACTTTATTATGTAATTTATGATTTAATTTTAAAAAATCCCTGTATATCAGTAATTTTTGCGAATACAAATATGAACAATGCAGAAAAAAGAAATGAACTCTTTAACAACTGTTTTCGTATGAATGATATCATATTATGTTCTCATATACCTATTTCTGTAGGAATAAACATGAAAACTATTAGCAAAGGTTCTTTTTTTGGGCACATGATAGTTCTAATATAGATATAAATCTGTTCATGGTCTAGTTACGGACACTACGCTTTTTCCTTTAATGGAAATAAACATATTTATAGTCTTTCATCAACTTTTTGGAATTGTCTGTTATTTCTTTGGGCTCAAAAACGAAGTGTAAAATGTTCAATTTCACCTCCCGCCTCTGTATCAGGTGGGAAAGTTGTCAGCGAATGGAAAGAAGGTTGTGTAAGTACTGGTGTGAGTAAGCCAGGAAAACATGGGATGCACTGACTGCCGTGATATAACATAGATGTTGAAAGGGGCATTAAACTCCAGTCAACCAGCAAATGAACATCAGACAAAAGTAAGTAAAATAGAACATTTCGAGTGCAAAACTGTTGTAACTCAAAACCAATCTAAAACCCCAAGTTTAGGGGCACAACTGACTCCTTTATAGGGGTTATAAGATGTTTTCTTCAGTAAACAATGTAAATTTAGGTGCCATTGCTCATCATGAACAATGGCACCTAAATTTACATTGTTTACTAAGGAGTCAAATTTGCCTCTAAACTTGGGTGTTTAAGATGGGTTTTTAGTTACCATAGTTTTGCACTTAGCCCTTGATTTGTAGGCGTCTAAATTATGTTTGTGTTAAACAGTATATTGTAATTGATTTTGGCCTTAACTCATTACCACACGAGAAAATTTTAGACTGGTCCAAATTGAAAGCATTTGCAGACGAAAAAATAAAGGTGACTGAAAAATAGAAATTTGTTCTGAAAAGGGAAGAAAACACTGTGGGAAAAGGAGAAAATGCTGGTTACCAGCATTTTCTCCTTTTCCCACAGTGTTTTCAAAAGGCTTCTTTCTAAGGGGCGTCAAAATCAGGGATTGAGTGGTAATGGGTTAAAGTAAGTTTCAACGTCTGGCTTGTAAGTGTTATCAAAATCAATTAAAGAGGCAATAATACTCATTTTAAGCCAGTTTTAACTCATTTTGTTTTTTTTTTTATCAAAATATAGTCATTCTTACATATCTATGCCAAATATTGCACCTGACAGTTGCAAGGTTGCTTAGATTACGCCTGATAGAAAATGCATTTCGCGGACTTGTGGCCTTCAATGTAAACAGACTGGTCGTTTCCGGATTTTGAATCGAAGATTTTCGTTATCCGTTATACACTCGGGTAGATTGGTATGATGATCATGCATTCTGTAACGTGACTATATTTGACCTTGGCCTTGATGCAGTAAATAAAGGAAAATGGATGCTTCTCTGTTGCAGCCCTTTTTAGACGGAGATCGAGGCCTATATGTAAGTTACACCGTATCTGACTCTGGGCGGAAACCAACGATAAATTTCCGTGAGTCACCGCCATTGTTTACAGCTTCGATCGTCAGCCAGTTTTCTTCTGGCCAATTTTCGGTTTTTCACACAAACCCCCGTGTTTCTTTTTTCACTTACACAATATACATCAGTAATTTATCCTTGTATACACAAAGGACAGATTTCTGTACCATTCTGTTTTTCTTTTCGAAATTAACAGCGTTTCTGCTCATCGGCTGTAGATAGGCATCTTTAACAAAAGCTATGTTATTATTATTTCTGTGTAACTTAATGTCAAAATATTTGATATATACTATGTATTAAATCATGTAGTGTCCGTAACTTTCACACCATTCTTTATTATCATCTGTGTAAAGAACATGTTCTGGTATTTTATTTGGAATTGTATCCTGTCTGAATAATGGATATTTAAGCTTTGGAAATATGTCTGCCTTTAAGTTACTGACGCTTATAAAATACTTCAATTATATCTCAATGAATGATATTAAGGAAGAAAACTACCATTTCAACAAAATGTATCTTGAAAATATAAACTGTGCCAATAAAGCTTTTTTAATTAGTAATGTTACCTACAGAATGTAAAAGACAGCTAAATTTTGTTTTTTTTGTACAGCAAAAGTATAATTTTAGTTTTGTAATAATTTGGTTACGGACACTACACAATTATTGGTAAAGAAAGATGGGAAATAAACTTAACTTTTATTAACTTATTAGCTGGAAAATTTTGGTGTTTTCTAATGTTGGAACCATATTAAGCTGATAAAACAAACTGATTTATAATGAATCATTTGAATAGATTTTCTATGACTAAACTATTTACAGTGATGCCACAGTGGAAAAAATGGTGTTTATAGATATGATGCAATCAAGGAGATTTACTGTATTACAGCACCAATCATGATCCTCAAAATAAACAAGGGATGCTATATTTGATGAAAATAATACATTAGAACATAATTTGTGATTTTAAGTGGGGCAAAAAAAATGAGGAAAACTGAGGTTTTTTTTAAGGTTACGGACACTACACATTTTTTGTAGAGTCCGTAACCATTAAAGTTGGTTAACCGCTTTGTCTTAGGGGAAAGATGTTGTCGAATGTATTTTCTGAAATCTGTGTAGGTCATGAGTGAATAATGAATTGCTGTGAAGTATCTTTAGAGACTTATATTCACTGAATTTTACATGGTTACGGACTCTACTATTTTTCTGAAAAGGCATTTTGTACATTTGAAAAAATCATGAAAATTTTTTTTTGTTAATAACACTTTCAAATGCTTTTCCATGTTGATCAAACTTATCATAGTTGTAATTCGATAACAAAAAGTACTTAAAAAAGTTGTATTAAGAAGGTTTTTTCATCCTATAACAAACAAGAGGTATTCAAGATTAAATTTGCATAACATGCTACTACATTTACAGTTTTCGTCATATTTTTCATGTTCTTTAACCAATTTTAATAAATCAAACATCAAATTAATCCTTGATAATTTTACTAACTGTTGAATATACCTAATGAGCACTTACCAGAATATTTAACAAGTAGTACAAATTGAAAAAAGAGTGAAATTCTAAGTGCAACAACATAACGCAAAAAAAGCACCATTTTGGGGGTATGTTTCATGTTATATCTCGGAGGCCTTTTGATCTTAGGTGCTCAAATTTTGGCTGAGACTTGAACATACACTAACAAATGATTACACATAGGTTTCACTGATGTAGGACTGGTGTAAATATAAAATAACTTGACATAACAACCAATTTTTTCAAATGATCCCTATATTGTGTCTTACCCGTTTAGTAACGTATTGTCTTAACCTAGCCTGGAATTCTGATTTGTGATCGGAAATCACGAACTTTTCGTAGAATGGGTTCCTCGTGTTCTGTGTACTGTAATTTCTGAACGTGAGGCCAAAAATCCTGACTGAGACATTCTGAAACACACTCCTAGAAATAGCATTTATCAGTATCTTATTTCATTAGACTAGTAAGAGGGTCTGTTTGATTTGTTCGGCTCTCTACGGGTTTATGTTTGAAATGGGATGTTTTAGATCCAAGATCAGACTACAAGGTCCATTGAACACCTGTGCCAGCAAGACATGTTGGTCAATATACGTATAAGAATTATGTAGTTATACAAAAGCAAAATAGCAACCCCAACACTTGTCTGTGTTAATCTCAACATGAATTATTGTAAAGAAATTTTCAAAAAAAGACCTTACAGCTTTTTTCTTCAGTAAACCGACGATTTATCTGTATCTTATTTCTGTAGAGTGGTAAGTAGGTCTATTTGGTCTGTTCAGCTCTCTATGGGTTTATGTTTGAAATGGGATAGTTTAGATCTAAGATCAGACTGCAAGGTCCATTAAATTTCTGTATCAGCAGCACATGTTGGTCGCTATACGTACTATGATAAAAATTAAGTAGTTATACATAAGAAAATATAGCATCCCCAAAAACTTGTTTGTGTTAATCTCAACAGAAATTATTGTATAGAAATTTAAAAAAAAAAAACAGCTTTTTTTTTCTGTGCCTATATTTAGATATATTAGTATTTTCGTTATCGATCCAAATGAAACAGCAATTTAGCTGTTTCTGGTTGTCAGTATACAGTGTTTGTCCATCAATATTAACAGCATGGTTGCTGATGGTACCTTGGGGCGCCCTGTCTAAATGTACGAAGAGTTACAATGCTACCTATTAAGGTAGTGGACCCGTAATGGAAAACAGCTATTACCACTGTGCTATTATCCTACACAATTTGCTATGATTAAAAATGAGCATTATTGTACTACTTTAACCGAGCCACTTTTTCTTTCCTTTTTGTCCGTCTTAGAATTATCGTTTATGAATCTAACACCACCATAGCCTCAATAAGGAGATAATAATTACCTCCCTTTTCGCGAAACTAAAAAAAGTATCAACAAATAATTTCAAGATAGACATCAGTGGAATTTCTTGTCGGTTAAAAATATGAAAAAAAGTCTTATATCTGCTTAAATCAAAGTTTATCAACCATCAAGAAATTTTTCCCTATGTTGCACTAGAAGTTTTAGGGGTCTACTACCTTAACCCTTTCCCAAACGACAAATTTTAGACTCTTCCAAACTCAAAGATTTTGCAGACGACAATTTCAAATTTGATAAAAAATGACAGAAAGTTCTCCAAATGGGTAGAAAACGCTCTGGGAAAAGGAGAAATTGCTCGTTACGAGCAATTTCTCCTTTTCCCACAGTGTTTTCAAAAGACTTGTACTGCAGACACGTAAAACAAGGGCTCGTTTAGGAAAGGGTTAAGACGTTAAGAATACTATAGGGGTAAACTATGTGTACAGTCAAGCACACAAATGAAATCTTAGATTCTTATTAGACTGCATTTCTCAGCACGATTTTTGAAAATCGAAAATCTCGGAGCCGCACCAAGCACTGTGGACACACTTTGTATTGCGAATGGATAGTGTTATGTGAGAATATATTGGATGAAACGTCTGTAGCAGCGCGTTCATTCAGTGAGGTTGTTCGAAGTGTTTATATCGAACTTTGTTAATTTACCTGGAAAAAATATCGGATACAAATAAGCTAGATTTCTTTTCTAGTATAACTTTGGTATTTTCTCTGAGACTGTTTAACTCTTTACCAAATATTGATAGAAATGCAGATTTATCCGTTTAGGAAGCGTTTGCAGATTACAAGAGAAATGTGGCTTTAATGATATAATACTGTTGAAAATATTTTGAGAAAAGGAGAAAATGCTGGTTACCAGCATTTTCCCTTTTTCCCAGAATGTTTTTTCTTTTCAAAAGCCTTCTATATCGGGGCCGTGAAAACTGGACATTGTGAGATAAACGGTTAATTTCCATGTGTAATATAATCTTTAAAGAGGCAAATTTGTATTAATTTATAAAATTAATGCTTGTGGTTCTACTTTTTCCTACCTATTGATTATTATAGTAAATTGGACATTTTTTTAATATCTAATGGCATATAAGAATACTATAAGTGTCGGCATTTCCACGAAAAGACGGACAAGCTACACCATAATTTTTCTTTTTCTTTTTTTCATTTATCCAGCATTACTTTTCAAACAGTCTATTCATCAAGTTATGTAAAAATTACGTATTTATCCGTCTGTTTATCTGTCTTTTATATTTTCTTACATACTGTCTTGTAAGAAGAAAAGAGGCGACAAAATTACTCAAGTCTCCCCAACAGTGCAAGTAATTGTTTCAACATGCAGAACATTTGATCGAGAAATGATTTATTGTAGATCATTTTTACCATTAATTTATTTTTTTTCTGAAACTCTGAAGCAACTCGGTCTTTTTTTTTGGGGGGGGGTGGATTTTTTAGAACACATTATTAGCAATTTTGCTTTTCCCTGTCTTTTTCCCGCATTATTTCCAGTCCTTTTAATTTTTTCATCAATGATGGGTGCAATCTTTCTATTGGCCAATTAAAAAACAAAAAAGCATAATCTAAAATATCCGTAACAGTATGTGAGGTCTCTTTACCACACGACAATAATAAGACTTTCCCAAATTGAAAGCGCTTGCAGAGGACAACATAAATGTCGCTCAAATGATTATTTCTTCCTATAATAGGGTCGAAAAAACTAGGAAATAGAAGAAAATGATGGTTACCTTTTTCTACAATATTTTTAAAAGCCTTCTTGATCAGGACCGTTAAAGCTCTGGATTGTGTGAAAGGGATAGTCTTAATGGGAAGTGGAAAAATGAAAAACAGAAAGCAGTGGATTTGGCCATATTAAGGTAGTAGACCCCTAATACCTCTTGTGCTACATGGCATAAAGTTTTTTTGATAGTTGATAAATATGGATTTATACAGGTATAATACTTTTGCACATTTTAACCAACCAGAAATTTCTTTATTCCTATCTTGAAATTATTAAATTTTGTAGATACTTTTGTTAGTTTCCGGAAAAGGGAGGTAATTACTATCTCTGTTTGTAATGAAAAAACAGTGGCGCTAGATTTATAAAGGATAATATCTCTTTGTAATGAAAATATAGTGGTTTTAGATTTATAAATGATAATATTATTCTAAGAATGAAAAGAAAGAAGGAAAAAGTGGCTGGGTTAAAGTAGTACAATAATACTCTTCTTTAATCATAGCAAATTTTGTATGATAATATTAATGTGGAAATAGCTGTTTTCTATTCCGGGTCCACTACGTTAAGTCTGTGATAGCACAATATACATTCTCGAGGTTAACACTCAGATTGCTCAGCGCGACTCACTGACCTTTAGCGGACAGTGTAGATCAAGATCAGACTGCACAGAACGTGCAGTCTGATCTTGGATCTACACTGTCCGATAAGGAGATACCTCACAACAAAAACTACCCTTGAAATAGCGAAAGTTTGTTTTTCACTATCGACTCGAAAGTTTTGTGTAACTCGTTACCAAACGACGAAATTCTAGACTGGTCTAAATTGAAAGCATTTGCAGACGACACTTTAAATTTAGCTGAAATGGCTGTATTTGTGTGTGAAAGTGTAGAAAACCTTGTAGGAAAAGGAGAAAATGCTGGTTACCAGCATTTTCTCCTTTTCCCACAATGTTTTTAAAAGGCTTCTTCCTTAAGGGTGTTAAAAGTCGTCATTGCATGGTAAAGGTTTCAAGTTACACAGCAGCCTAAGGTTAAGCCTTTGTGTGTGTTCCTTAGTAGGTCTTGCGAAAGCTGATTGACACCCCAATTTGCATGAGACATGCTATCATTCAGAAGTATCGTTTTTTATTTTCTCTTCAAAGAATTTACGTCTGCGAATGTTTCTGTCCCCGGAAAAAACAAGATTAGCAGTAATTCCTACGGATAATGTAAGCCTTAAAAGAAATGTGTTCTGTTTTTAAGAATAAGGAGAAAAAAAAGTGACCACAGCTCTTTGTGACCCTAAAAATACAAAATATTACGTACTCATAGAAATGCAGGTAAAACCTTTGCATGATGTAATTCCTACCAACATTCTGTTTACTTTTGATAAATTGCAAAACAAATCGAATAACGTAAGTCTGTTCTCAAACAGGCTCAAAATTTTACAAAGAGCTTCAGAAATTGTTATGGTTTATACTGTTATATACTAGAGTTATATGGACCAGCACGGACTGCTCAGTAGTTAAGGTATTGAACACCTGACCGGATGATTGTGAGCTCGATACCCGTGAAAGACAAACTTTTTTCCCAGCGATTTTTCGACTCTCATCTCTGATACATGGGAGGAAGCAGTCGGTGACTTGGAACGAAGGATGTGTCAGTACTGATGTAAGAAAGCCAGGAAACAAATAAGTAGGTGCACTGTCCGTGTTGATGTGACCAAAGCCATTAAAACGGCATAAGCCTCCAATTCATTCAATCAGGACGAAATTTGAAAGCCTGGAAACAAATAAGGCGATGCACTGTCTGTGTTTATTGTGACCAAATCAATCAAACTAAAGTTACAGGACGAAATTTGAATTAAAAACTCGTAAACTGAATTGATCAACTCGTTTTAACGCGACGGCCCCCAGGACTCGTCACTGTAAATGACGTCTCTCCGTCGTCACGTGAATCCAAAATTGACACATGCTTATCTAAACGAGCCACGCTCTGGCAAAAAGGCTATAAATGCATCTCCGTGATGTAGTATACCAAGCACGACATCACCTGATTAGGGATTCAAATACAGTTTGTCTAGCAATCGAGTGGATTATAGGCTAGTATTATCCTTGAACATAGAGAAATTTTGAAGGTAGCGAAAAGTTTCGTCCATGGCAGCCTGCGCTGACAGCGCAGGCTGCCATGAGTCGATACTTTTCGCAAGTGAGTTAGGTCCCCTTTTCATGGAGCATGGCTCTTTTAAAGATAGGTTTTGCATAGGGTCTTTGAAGTGAAAATCTGTGCAGATGACTTGGATCTAGTCTGTCCTCTAAGCATACGATAGATCTATCTAGAGCTGTGCCCTATAGCATTGTCTGTAACGTTTGTGAACTGATTCACAAGATCGCTGGATTTAAGCTAGATCAATTTCTTTACGAGGGTTGATTATAAACACAGTCCCGATTCATTTTTATGACATAACCTCCCCCCAGTCTTCCCTGTTTTCAGTGTAATATACCCATCATAAATTTTCTTAACTAACACACGTTTGATATCAGAGAATTGTGTGACGTCATTCTTGACGTCATTTTGTACGCGTTTCATATTAGTAAAAAGGTTTAGTGGACTTTACCGCGTGTGCAGCTATATTTAGATGGTTTTGCATTTCCTGACTTATTATTTGTGAAATATCTTTATGAAGAGAGGGCTCGGTTAATAACCTGTTCCGTAGACTCGTTTAATAAACTTCTTTATCACATAACCTCCCTTGTTTACAGTATAATATACCCATTACGAATTTTCTTATCTTACACACGTTTGACATCACTTGTTTGTTTTCCTGTCTTTGGAGCCCAAGATGTTCGATTTCGTCGAACTTTTCAGTTATGTCCTATTTGAGAGTTTTTATGAGACTTGTTAGCCGTCTCTCTCGATACAAAAAAGAGATTTTCAACCCAAGGTCAAATTACACGTGCCTATGTGGTCACCATCATGATCTGCATTTTTGTCTATAAAAACGTTAAGGTAAGACGTTTGTAATAGAAAACAGAGCTCTATTTCCACTAAAATATCATCCTGAAAAAATTGCTATAATTAAAAAAGAGTAGATCTATTATTGAACTACTTTCACCGATTCATTTTTTCCAGTTCTTCCTTCTTTGAATTATCATCTAGATCTAGATCTATAAATCTAAAACCACTATATTCGCAATTCAAAAAGAGATAATCTACCTCCCTTTTCACAAAACTTACAAAATTATCAAAAATAATTTCAAGATAGACATAAACGGAATTTCTGATTAGATTATTTCTGCATAAATACTTATTTATCCTTATTTATCAACCAATTATAATTTTTGCCCCATGTTCATTACACAGGTCTTACCTTAAAAAGCTCTATAGTCAAGGACTCAAGGTTAGAGTGAATGCTTTCATTTTGCGAAAATGCTTTGAAGCCTATCATAAGAACATGCTTTGTTTTAAGACCGCAAAGGAAGCTTTTAGATATAAGTCACGCTCCGGAAGAAAGTTGGCTTGCATGATACGTCATTATAAGCAAGTCATTATATGATCCCACACACGGATGTATAAAGTTCGTTTTATCTAGCATTCGACTGGATCATGATCAAGAAAGGTCCTTTGCCAAGCAGAAAATTGACTCATGGCAAAAAGTTTCGATCCAGGTCAGCCTGCGCGGATCGAAACTTTTTGTAGATCTATCCATTAAGCCCGCTTTTCACATAACATGCCACATTTCTTTTTTTTTTTGGTACGACGTTGTTCAAGCCCCTTTTCACCACAAAAGAACTCGACTCGAGGATCTAGATCAAAACACTTAAAGCATTTAGAACACACATTTAGCACAGTCACTCTTGGAGATGGCAATTTACCGTCTTGATGTTTACCACCTTACCGAAACATTGCAGTATAAAGATAAATGTTTCCTGTAGTGCAGTTAACTTTAGTGCTTAGGCCGCCATTACTCACGCGTTTTACTTCATGTGTTGCGACTTTACTGTAATTTATCTCGATTGTCTATTTTAACTTTACAAAGTTGTTTTCAAAGTCTCATTTTACAGTTTGATACCAGGAGGTAACAAATTAAACTATTTACGAAAGCGTGATTGTTAAAATTGCTGTACCGCATTAAAGGACTCAGAAAGCGGAAGTTATTACGACAGCAGTACCACTTTTGGCAGACAGTTAGACTGGTTTAAGTACTATAACAGTATAGGTTAGCAAATTGTGCAATACAGACGGGACACAGACAGTTAAAAATGTACTGTGCGGTTTTAGTGATTTTAATTGGGACGATTGGAGCCTTTTCCGAGTCGGTGAGTAGAATTTAATTGTTTCACTTATGTTTAAAGCCACTTTCAAAAGTATTCAACTTACATCACGGCGACTGCTCAGGTATATATACATGGAAATGACCTTTCTTGGTAACTTTACTCTTTACTAAACGAAAACATTTTAGTCTAGTCCAAATTCAAAGCACTTGCACACGTCAACAAAAACGTTATTCAAAAATTAGAATGTGTTTACAGCAGGGTAGGGTACGGTAGAAAACACTGTGGGAAAAGGAGAAAATGCTGGTACAGCAGGGTAGTGTAGGGTAGAAAACATTGTGGGAAAAGGAGAAAATGCTGGTTACCAGCATTTTCTCCTTTTCCCACGATGCTTTCTGAAGGCCTCTATCTTAAGAGTCGTAAAGTCGAGGAATTGTTTGGTAAAGGGTTAAAGTCCATGCTTGGCTTCTGCAGTTTCTTGCACAATGTCACTAGTACAGATAACTGTCCCGGAATGCGATGTTACTTTTTGACTGGCCGCCTCTGGTGCAGTAAGTGTCCAAATATGAAAAAAAAAATCGCTGTGGCGTCTCATTATTGAGACTGTTGCACAATGATACTTCGGCGAAACTCAGAACCGCGACTTATGATCGAATACAAAACTTGTGCAGTATATCTCTACTATCCTAACCCTTTTCATAATATATACCCTTCCCACGGACCCTTTGCCATGTAATCTTTTTATGGTGCTAAACTTAAAATACATGTAACTTACACAAGACAAAATATATGTGGTTAAAACTATGTGATTTATATCTTAAAGGACAGAAAACACTCTTACGAACAAAGTCCGTAACAGAGAAACAAAGGAATAAATGCATGGCAGAAATAAGGGTCCGAGCGGGATTCGAACCCCGGAACTCCCGGACGCAAGGCCAATACCCTAACCACTGAGCCAAAGAGATATCTCCCTGACGCAGTAGCCAGGTATTGTATTTAAATCGGGAGAATGCCATGCAGGAAGGAGTGGTCTCCCGTAACACACCCCCTCTTAAAGTCATCATTTATTGATGACTCAAAGCCTTATTAGGCAGGAAGTCCGATTTTGGACAACAAATGGGATTAATGGCTCAATGGCCAATCCCGGACGAGCCCCCATCTTACGAACAAAGTCCGTAACAGAGAAACAAAGGAATAAATGCATGGCAGAAATAAGGGTCCGAGCGGGATTCGAACCCCGAAACTCCCGGACGCAAGGCCAATACCCTAACCACTGAGCCAAAGAGATATCTCCCTGACGCAGTAGCCAGGTATTGTATTTAAATCGGGAGAATGCCATGCAGGAAGGAGTGGTCTCCCGTAACAACACTGCAGAAAAAGGAGAAAATGCTGGTAATCAGCATTTTCTCATTTTCCCACAATGTTTAAAGAAGCGCCTTCTTCGTTAGTTTGGTTAAAACTTGGAACTATGGGGTTAAAATTAAAGGGAAAAAAGTGACAATTTAAGTTGTTTTCCAAAGAAATGTATATATGTAACAAAGCACTGGATAGTGAGAATCAAAGATCATGCTACACGTTCTTGTGTAGTCTGATCTTGATACATTGGCTGTAAAAGTTGATGTAAGCTTAAATGAGCCCTTCAAAGTTTAACGGCTGACTCATATAGTGCATTGTACATAAGGATCATCAATCAAACCTGTTCCTTTCAGATGTAGACAAAATATGATTTAATTAACCTTTAACCAAAACAAAGCTAGGAGTTTTAACGACCGTGATTCGTAACATAACATACCGTAACATAGCATTTTCGACTTACAGCATACAGTTCATTGTCAGATAATTCAAATCAATTCAAGATATACGTCGTGGTAAACAACATTTTCGCGAGCCAAGGTTACAATCACTACGTGCATCTTACCTCGGCCGATCGAGCCCGATTTCGAGATTCCAGCGATACGCTCCGTATTGGGCGCTAGGTATCATCCCCCTTTACATCATATTTCTTATAGCCAATGAAATGTCGTTTAATCAACCGCTTACGAATGCAATAATTTAACATGAAGCAATAACCACAAACGTACTTCGACATTCCATGGTGAGGCGCTGGGATACAGCCTAAACCTCTGATAACTGATTGGTCACACAGAAACCTTTTGTAAAATTATTGTTCGTCTATGTTTTTTTTTTGTAATAAATCATTACAGATCCTGCATACATCCACGGAGGTATCCATGTTTACCTTCTATTTTTATCGCGACCTTGGTCTATTTTTATCAAAGATGAAATGCTACGAGCGATTTCATTCGTGCAGTTAGAGCTAGCTGCAACCAATGAAAATGCGTATCGGGAGATACGTAAATATCAAGCTCGATCCGGTAAGGGTAGAGTATCGTAGTGGATCGTCACCCTTGGCTTGCGAAGATGGGTAAACATTTACATATAGATATAAAAAGACGAAGTTGTTGGGTTGATTCACAAGCAAAATGAATGGATAAATAAACTTTTACAGTCTTTTCATGCTTCCCGACTATTTCAGAATTCTAATGGTACAGAAGACTTTCCAAAACATTGATGAAAAAGGAGGAAATACTGGTAACCAGCATTTTCTCCTTTTTCTACAATGTTTTCTGTCAAAGTCATTCATTTGAACAACATTTTATTTGTCGACTATAAATTCCTTCTTTAAAATGGACAAGTGAGACTTTTTTTTTAAAAAACAACATTGTTGAAAAAGGAGAAAATTTTTGGTTCCCAGGCATTATGAATTATTCCCCTTTTCCTACAATGTTTTATGGTTCAAGAAAGTGTCATTCATTTGATAAGCATTATAACTTTCGTTCACAAAATTAATGCTCTCAAAATGAACAAGTCTAAAATTTTGTTGCCATGTCAAAAAGGAATGAATCTAGTTCCAGTGGTTATTCTCAAACCTCGGAAGGAAATTAGCCAGTGCCTTAGAGCACTATTGTTAGAAGTATTGCTCACAAAATGAACTCTTCAAATACATGGATAGACTGTATGAAAAGAGTGCCGTCGAGTAACTGAAGTAATGTTGAAAAAGGCTTTAATTCTTTACCGTATCAATAGAGGAGGCTTTTGAAAACGTTTCTTCTTTTCCCACAAATTTTTTTAGTTATAAAAAGACAGTATCATTATTCAAAACGCATTTTTTTTTTTTGTCTGTAAATGCTTTCGATTTGGACAAGTCTGAAATTTTGTCGTTTGGTAATGCGTTAAACGTCAAAGATACCAAACAAACTTAGAACCCACGGTCCATAATCACCAGCCATTCTCAAAAAAGCTCTTAGTTTTATTCTTTCAAAATTTCATAACTTTGAATGTAGGGGAATGTAACACAACTTCTGATTTGCTAAATCAAATGGTTGCGCCACTTGGGAGTTGTATTATTCTCATATTTAGAAAATGCTACAGTATAAGATCAAGGACTTTCTTCCGAATGATCGGTGAATTACGGCCTCACGTTTCATTGTACTTAATAATATTTTCTGAAAGTTTAAGGTATTACCATCCTAACGCTTCTAGTGCAACATGGAATGAAATTTCTTATTAGTTGATAAACACTGATTTATACTGATATAGTATTTTTGCACATTTCTAACCGACCAGAAATTTCTTTTAGGTCCATCTTGAAATTATTTGTTGATATATTTGTTAATTTTAAGAAAAGATAGGTAATTATTATCTCCCTTAGTAATGAGAATAGAGTGGCCCTAGATTTGTAAATCATTTTAACAAGGAAAAAATGGAAAAAGTGGCACTGTCAAAGCAGTACAATAATACTCATTTTCAATCATAGCATTTTTTTTAGAATATATTGTAGTGGAAATAGCTGTTTTCCATTAGAATGGTCCTACCTTAAAACCTCCGAGAATGCACATGGTTCATTAGGACATCTTAACCTTGAAGCTGGAATTTCAGAACATGTAAAACATTATAATTACTGTTGTTTGTGAACGAATGTAAAATTGGAGACACGAGTTAGCGAGATTTTTTTCTCCCTGGCTCTGATTAACCCTTTTCCAGACAACATTTCATCCTTTAACTCATTACCAAACGACAAAATTTTAGGTTTGTCCAAATCGAAAGCATTTGCATACGACAAAATAAAAGTGACTGAAAATTAAGAATTTGTTTTATGAAGAGTAGAAAACATTGTGGGAAAAGGAGAAAATGCTGGTTACCAGCATTTTCTCCTTTCCCACAATGTTTTCAAAAGGCTTCTTTCTCAGGGGCGTCAAAAGTAGGGATTGTGTGGTAATGGGTTAATGGAGAATAGCTGTCGAAACATGTATCCACTGTACTGGGTGTTAAAATGCACTATAAAATATCGAAATTTATTTCATCGATTGAACATCATCGGTAATATTCGTGAAAATATTACCGATGATGTTCACTGGATGAAATAAATTTCGATCTTTAAACGAAAAATAAAACAAATACATTTATTCTGTAACACGGATTCGAGTGATATCAACGGTTGAAAACGCCGAAAACACCCATGGAGGGAGCATTTGCGCTCCCCAGAATTAATATGACCCCTGTAAGTGCAACGCCAAGGTAGTTATTATCCTAAATGTCTCTAGCAAGGCTGACATTGTAGATCATAGATCAGACTACGTTTTGTGCAGTATAATCTAGATTGTATTGGTTGCCTAAGCAACTACAGGTATACTCTTGAAAGAAAAAAATTGGGGTTATGATTCTTCCAAATTTAGAGCATTTCATCGGTTTACTTCAAAAAAACCTCGTTACTATAGAGCTTGTTCAGGTTGTTTCAAGCTATAGTTGCGAATTTTTTTTTTAAGTAAACCATACTACCAATGATTTGCAGATGACAAAATAAATGCCGTTTATCAACCGACAAAATTTTAGACTGGTCCAAATTAAAAGCATCTGCAGACAACAAAATATGTATGTAAGTAAAAAAATGAAATTCGTTTCCAGTTTGGTAGAAAGACCTTGTGGGAAAAGGAGAAAATGTTGGTTACCAGCTCTTCTCCTTTTCCTACAAGTTTCAAAAGGCTTCTATCTCAGGTTCATATAAACCGGGGATTATCTTGTAAAGCGTTAAACAATGTGATCTTGAAGAAAAGGAAGGAAATATTGCAGATAAAGGAGAAAATGCATGTCACCAGCGGTTTTTTTCCCCCACAATCCCGTCTTTTGTCCCCCAAGAATGTGTAACGCGAGATGGTTATAGGCTGTGGGCTAAGACAGATATCTTAATTAAAGATAAAGCAAATTCTTGTCGCGTCTTAACTCTTTACCAAACTGCAAAATTCTAGACTGGTCCAAACTGAAAGCAGTTGCAGGCGATAAAATATTTGAGATTTGTTTCGAGCAGGGTAGAAAACATTATGGAAAAAGTAGAAAATGCTAGTTACTTGCATTTTCTCCTTTTCCAAAGATGTTTTCAAAAGACCTCTGTCTCAGGATAGTGACAACCAGGGGTTGTTTGGTAAAGGGTCAGGATTTTTCACAAACCTAAGGAAGAAAGTTTTTGAAATTATTGTGGGAAAAGGAGACAATGCTGAAAGTCAGCATTTTCTCCTTGTTCTATACTTTGTTTTGTACCTTTTGAAATAGAAGTTTCAAGTTTTGATAACAATAACAATTCAGTTGTCGTCTGCAAATGCTTTCAAATTTCACAAGGCTGTAATTTTGTCGTTTGGTAAAGACTGAGCTGAAATACATCGTCACCGTTCGTGACCATTGATGATGTTCTTTGCCCATAGTATCGACAAAGATCATGCTGTGATTCCAGCCATCTAATCTTGTTCCACACTCTACTGTATTCAGTTGTTTAAACTGCATTGTATGCAAATAATTGCATTAGACGGACAGTTCATTGATTCTTTTCCAAACGACAAAATTTTAGACTCGTACAAAATGAAAGCATTTGCAGACAACAATTTAATGTTGCTAAAATCGAAAAGTATGTACTAAAGACGGGAAAGGGAACAAAAAATGAGGAAAGGAGAAAATGCTGGTTCCCAGCAATTCCTTCTTTTTCCAAAATGTTTTAAAAAAACTTCTCCCCAGGGATTGTCTGGATAAAGTGTGAATTCTTTACCAAACGACAGAATGTTAAAATTGATCAAATTCAAAACAGCTTCAGACGACAAATTCGGGATAGCCTAACAGATTTTTCTGTCCTTAAATAGTTGAAGACATAGTAGGAAAAGCAGAAAATGCTGGTTACCAGCATTTTCTCCTTTTCTTATATGTTTTTTATACCCCTTCTTCTTGGCAGTCATTAAAGCGCACCCGGTACTTTGATAAAGGGTCTATACCTTAATTAGCATTGTATTTCTGGAGAATAGATATTTAAACGAGAGCCCTGTTTTCATTCATCATACAAGATGTGTTGAGTTTCATTGTACTTAAAACGCACGTTGACTTTCTTTTGTACGCTAACCCTTTACCAAACGACAAAATTTTAGACTGGTGAGTGGTCCAAATTGAAACCACTCGCAGACGACAAAATAAGTGTAATTCAAAAACTGAAATTTGTTTCCAGTAGGGCAGAAAACATTGCAAGAAAAGGAGAAAATGCTGGTCACCAGCATTTTCTCCTTTTCCCACAATGTTTTCAAAAGGCTTCGATGTTAGGGTCGTAAAATCTAGAGATTGTTTGATAAAGGATTAAAATTATAGCCAAAGAGGTGCTGAGCGTATTTACGGACAGTGTGGATCAAGATCAGACTGTACAGAGCGAGCAGACTGATCTTAGATAGACACTTTTTGATACAGTGGTGTATTTTTTTGCGACGAATGTTTTGAAATCGCAAAATTTCGGTCGTTACTAAAGGTCTGATATTTTTCATTTAACTCAATACCAAATCGAAAGTGACTGAAATTTTGAAATTTGTTTTGTGAAGGATAGAAAACATTGTGGGAAAAGAAGAAAATGCTGGTTACCAGTATTTTCGCCGTTTCCCACAATGTTTTCTAAAGGTTTCTTTCTCAGGTTCGTCAAAAGTAGGGATTGTGTGGAAATTGGTTAACTCGTTTAGCACAGTGATGTTCATTCTCAGTCCAATTATAGATAAAGAAAGTACTGCAAATCTGAATTGGCTATTTAATCCACTTGCGTTTGCCAATTTTGATACTTTCAAATTTAGAAGATTCTTGAAAACTGGACCAACACTGATGTTAATAAATCAAGAACAGCTGTTGAAAACATGCAGGCCCTAGTCTAGCTCTGACAAAACAAAATGAGCCTTGTTCCAGAAGAAAAAAGCGGGAAAGGCACCTCCGGAAACCATGGTTCCAAGCAAGGTGTCACATACTCTTAGATCCATAATATCTTAGTATTTTAACAATCAACTTAATTATAGAGAAACTGGCTCTTTAAAATACAGAAAATTGACCAATAGCGGAAAGTTTCGATAATGAATCACCCAAATGCATTTAACCCCCTTTTCACAGAGCGCTGATCTGTCATCGTGAAACAAAAGCAAAAATATTGAACTGCAATCGCAATTTAGAATGGTCGACCCAATTTGATCACTAAAGCTAAGGCAAATGATTCCTGGCCTAATAACTGTCATGAAATCCCTTTTTTACCAAAGCCGGTTTTAAAAGAAAATCAAAGATCCTATTACGCGAGGATATTGTAACAATATCGACGGCCAGAATGACAAAAATAAATATTTTCGCTACAAATAAGGCTGATACAAATGAACGGAAATGGTACAAGATGGCATCAATTCTTAGCTCGCGAAACATTTTAACTGAATTATTTGTATGTCGCTAAAAAATACCAATAAGTTGCAAATTTAATACATTTATTGTCAGCACATCTTACGAAATTTAGTGGAGAGTGTAGGTGCAGGATCATACTGCACTCTCTGTACAGTGTGATCTTGACTTTCACAATTTGAAAAAGTATAAAACTGCTATTGCAATCAAATGCAGAAGGGTGAAGATTCTCCATGGATCGTCGATATCCTATCTTCACTTGACCCTATTTTGTCACGAGAAAAATAATACTCGTATTTCAACCCTCTTTCACACAAGCCATCGCTATTTAACTCTTTAACAAACGACAAAATATTTGACTGGTATGAACTGAAAGCATTTGAAGACGACAAATTGTGATTAAAGAAACTTAAATTTTGCATTGGAACGCTATAAAATATTGTCGGAAAAGGTGAAAAAGATTATTATTTCAACCCTCTTCCAGACCAGCCGTCGCTTTTTAACTCTTTACCAAACGACAGAATATTTGACTGGTCCGAATTAAAAGCATTAAAAATTTTGCAGACAACAAAATAAAGGCAATTAAAATCCTGAAATTTGAAACTCTGGAGGCTTGAAAATATTGTTGAACAAAGGAGAAAATGCTGGTTACCAGCATTTTCTCCTTTTCCTACAATGTTTTCAAAAGACTTCTTTCTCAGGGTCGTTATAAACCGGGATTGTGTGGTAAAGTCTCAAGAGTTAAAAGGAGAAAAATCGCTGTGTGAAAAGGAATTAAATTGGTTACCAGCATGCATTTTTTCCTTTCACCACTTTGTTTTCTACCCTTCACAAACCAGATTTCAGTTTTTTTTTATTCTCCTTTATGTTGTCGTCTGCTAATGCTTTCAATTTGGACCAGTTTATAATTTTGTCGTTATGTAAAGAGTTAAAGATAAATCCTGTCATTTGAGCAACCTTCAATGTTTCGTCATCAGACGACTTCGATGCCTTCAATATAGAAAAGTAAAAAAGCTAGTCGACTGCAAAGTAATTATGATGACAATATATGAGGATTTTCTTCTGGGTATTTCTGTCATTCCATTATTTGTGAGGTTGCATGGCACAAATTTAGAATCTTGTAATTCAATCACAAGTTAAAAAGTTAAATACACATTATATAATGTGGCATTTCCGAAAATCTATTGCCTATCGTATGTCACTCTTTCTATTTCGACTTCGGAGTAACTGCAAAGCCAGAGAAATAATGGATTTTCCGGCAACTCGTTATCTCGAGAAATCAATTACATCTTCGTAAAATATGTTTCATAAACATGGATCAGAGCTCCAGATAAGAGTCAGTGATGGTATTCTAAATCCTTTATTTCTCTTCCAAACCCTATGTTGTCGGTACTCATTAGAATCATCTCATGATTAATGATCTCATGATTATAAGAGAGGTCTAGCCCTTAGAGTTTGGGACAAGATGATTTTTAAAGATTTCCTTCTTTATCTCTTTGTGAAATTCGAGAACCCACAACATGGGACCAATTTCAACACCAGCGCCATAATTTGAAGTACTTTGGTAGAGGGCCACTAGACGATAATACATGCCATGAATGAAATCTCTAGCCCTTACGGTTTAGGACGAAAAGATTTTTAAAGATATCCTTATTTATCTCTATGTGAAATCCGAGAACCCACAACATAGGGCCAATTTCAACACCAGGGCTATAATTTGAAGTGTTCTGGTAGAAGGTCACTAGATGCTGCTACATGCCAAATATGAAAGCTTTAGCCCTTACAGTTTGGGATAAGAAGATTTTTAAGGTTTTTTTCTCTAGATTGCCATGGCAACCAAAGTTCTTCACTGATTTCAATTCTTTGAAGTATTTTGAAAAAGCATGACTTAAGAATCATTTCTGTGAGGTTTGATTGAAATCTGATTGTTAGTTTAGGAGAAGAAGATTTTTTATTTTTTTTTGTAACTGTGAACGGACAGACGGACAGACAGACGGACATTGACCGATCACAATAGCTCACCATGAGCACTTCGTGCTCAGGTGAGCTAAAAATATTAAGAATTTCGTTAAAAAGAATTCTGAGAAGACCGCTGTACAGGATCAAGCGACTTGAAAACGCGGCAAGAAGGTCAAATGACCGTCATGTAAAGCATATCAGGTTTGTATAGGCGGCGGCTTTTTTACTTGTTTGTTTACATTTACCGATGAAATTTAAAGCCAATAAATAGAGGATAATCAACTGGTTGTTTTTGATATGAAAAATATCTCACGAGGATGCGTTGTTAGGCGTTGAAAAAACGAGTGCGCAGCACGAGTTTTTTTAACGCCTTACGACGCGTCTGAGTGAGATATTTTTCATATAAAAAATAACCAGTTGATTATTCTATTTATTATATACCTTATTAACATCATTATTTGTAATTTTGCGTTTGAAAGTCGAAAAAATGTAGTCGAAAAAAAAAGTAGTTCCCAAATTACGTCAGGTAGTGAAAATGAAAGTTGATAACGTCACTAGTGATGATATCAAAAATTATTACACTGGGAAATTCCAGGATTTCACTGCTAGGTATATCATAAAAACTATTTGAAAACATTGATACTGATGTCTCCTGGCTTGTTTTGTAAAGAAGCCAACTTGTATGGTGTATACTATCTAGGTGAACTTCAGAGTCAATTCTAGGAGAGCACTGTCAAGGTTTCCCCACTCCTTATGTAATAATCTTTTTAGCTGTCTCATTCCACCAATTAGGGCTGTCCCTAATGGGCTTGCCTCTTCCAATCTGACCGGATGACATTCATGCTATAAGATCAATGTTTGCCCTACCCTTACTTTTCCGACCGTTGTATAATACAAGTCGAAAAGATAAGTATCGCAAACTCTGAAAGTGCTCAGAAAAAAAGGGGAAATGTCCTTATATGCCGCTGAGATAAATTAACCCTTTACCAAACAATCCCTGGTTTTTACGACTCAGAGGAAGGCGCCTTCTGAAAACATTGTGGGAAAAGGAGAAAATGCTGGTAACCAGCATTTTCTCCTTTTCCCACAATGTTTTCTACTCTTCTTACGTCAAGTTTCAATTTTTGGGTCACATTTATATTGTCGTCTGCAAACGCTTTCAGTTTGGTCATATCTAAAATTTTGTCGTTTGGTAAACAGTTAATAGCCATACTCTGACAAAAGGGAGGTTAGTGCTCCCCCCACCCCCCGCAATGTTATAATATATCAAGCAAGGCATTAAATAATAATGAATCTATATGCCTCCATTTTGTAGAACAACCGTTTAAATCAGGGAGTAGAATGGTTCTTGGCTATGAGGTAAATTTACAAGTAACATGATCAAGTCAGCTTGATCTGAATGTGCAGGCTGATACTTTTCTCAGATGAATTACACACGGCCTTTTTAACAGAGTATGATTCATATCGTCGAGTTGCTTCAAAAACCTCGTTACTACAGCTTGTAACAAGCTGTAGTTACGAGGTTTTCGAAGCACACCAATGATATATAGATACTTTTTTATATTTATTTACGTCTTTATTAAGCTCGAACTGTTTTTTTTTTCTATTTTCTCGTTCTTTGAGGGATATTTTTGAACATTGGAAATGTTCTCCCGACAATGAAACCGTTTATTTTGTGAATAGTATAAATTTGCATCAAAATTAACATACTGAAGTCGACATGTTCAATATTATTTTGAGGGCATACTTGCAAAGAAACCATTGAATTGGAATATATCAAAGGTTTGTACTGACTTTAAAAGCCCACTCTCCTCTTTTTTGTGCACTGCCAATTAATCCACAATCTGTTTAATAAGTCCGATAGTAGAAATATTAGAAATATCAAATGCTGCCATTTCTAAGTTATGGTGGGGGACATATCTCCTTATCGGACAGTGTAGATTCAAGATCAGACTGCACGTTTTGTGCAGTCTGATCTTGATCTACACTGTCCGCAAAAGGTCGCACTTATGTGTGTAAAGGTTAATTCAAAGCAAGCTAAAATTACGTACAGCGTAAAAGGATTAATCTAAATTTTGTTTTATCTGCTAATTCTTGCATTTTGCATTTTTCATGAAATAAATCCAATCCCAAGGAAATATATCACACTGAATACAAGTACAGTCGGTATGTGACAAATATAGATAACCCGATATGCAAACTAATCCTGACCTTTTCTCTTTTTTTTTTTCGCAAAAGTCCGCGGAAAGCCTCTCAAAATGAAGGATGTAGACTGAAATGGCATAATTATGCAGATACTGTGCTTCAATTTGTCCTGTTTGACCTTCAAAAAACGTCGATCCAAACCCTAATTTGTCGGAAATTTTCTGTTGGCATTGAATAATTAAGAAGCGTAAAAATTGCAAAGCCATAAAAAAGACTGGTTCTCTTCCACTCTTAACAGTCAAAAGGACAACATTTTCTAGACTGGTCGAAACTGAAAACATTCGCAGACGATATATTAGAATTAGCTGTAATGATGATGATTAACTATGAGAGTAAAGAAAACATTGTGGGGAAAAGGAGAAAATGCTGGTAACCAGCATTTTCTCCTTTTTCCCCTGAAGTTTTCAAAAGGCGTTTTCCATGATTCAACACAGCCGTGAACAAGTTTACAAGTCCCCATCTTCGCAAGCCAAATTTAAGATCACTACGTGGATCTTACCTTGGCTGATTGAGCCCGATTTCGAGATTCCTGCAATGCACCCTCTATTGGATGCTGGTTATCACCCCTCTCTACATCATATTTCTAAAAGAAAATGAAATATCGTTTTACAAACCGCTTACGAATACACATGAAGCGATAAGCAGACATCCACGTGGGTTTCCATGTTTTACCTTCTATTCGAAAGGTAGAGACCTTATTCTTTTTTTATCAAAGATGAAATGCTACGAGCGATTTCATTCGTTGCAGCTAGAGCTGGCTGCATCCAATGAAAAAGCGTATCGGGTGAACATAAAAATCAAGCTCGATTCGCCAAGGGTAGAGTAGCGTAGTGAATCGTCGGCCTTGACTTGCGAAGATGCCAAGTCCCCTGGCACCTGGCCGTACAACTAATAAAGGTGCCATTAAGTCTAATCAAATCATGTCTTTCAGCTGACTGAATCATTAGATAGGCTGGTCCTTCGGTTGTTCCTTTGGCATGCAAAACATTGACCAATTTAAAGAATTCGGTTGATACTTTTTTTGGAAATGCATTAAACCCGCTGGCATGGCTCATTTGCATTGAATTTAAGTTAAATATACGATAGGAAAGTGCTACGCAAGGGGATGCATGATTCGTATTCATGATATTAAATCATTAACACACAATCCCTACTTTTGACGACCATGAGAGAGAAGTCTTTAGAAAACATTGTGGGAAAAGGAGACAATGCTGGTTACAAGCATTGTCTCCTTTTCCCACGATGTTTTCTGCCATACTGGAAACAAATTTCAATTTTTGAGTTACGTCTATTTTGTCGTCTGCAAGTGCTTTTAATTTGGACTAGTCTAAAGTTTTCTCGTTTGCGAAAGGGTTAATGGCTTTTCTTTGACACATTAGGTCCAAAAATGGAATTCTTTACGTCTTGGTCATGTCTTGGTAACAATCGTAAAGCATCTTTTCTGGATCACCTCATAAAATGAAAATAAATGCCATTGGTAATAAAATAATTATCAGGGGTCGCGATACGAGGTTGGGTATCGAATTTTTATACCATGAACCCATCTCTCACTCCGATCTTACGGAAACTCATTAGAATTGCCTCAATAAGGCATAAAAATAAACTTCAACAAAAACAGATTCAATAGCAAAACGATTGGAATAGGAGAGGATAATCAAATTCGAAAATGGCGTACATTATTTTGCTAAAAAAATGAGATTGGGGGAAGCAATTGTTTTCCCTCTCAAACTTATGCGATGGAAAGTCATCATAGTAGCCTCGTTTTGGAAGTACAAGTCTTCAGGTTTAAAAGTTAAGCCAACGACAGAAATTTTGAGTTGTCCAAATTAAAAGTGCTTACCTACGAAAACTCGAATCTTGCCCAAATGATTAGAGATTCGTTCCTGGAGGGTAGAAAACATTAAGAGAAATGGAAAAAAATTGTTGGTTACTAGCATTTTGTTATTGCCACAATGTTTTTAAACAAGCAAGGATACAAGGTATTGTTTAGTATTGCGGGGATGTCATCTTTTCCCTTCCAAACCTATGCTGTGGGTTGTCATTTTTGTTTCAATTTGGCTATACGAGTCTTATTATTGAATAAACGATACAATTTTAGACTCGCTTTTATTGAAAATATCAACAGACTGAAGTTAAGTCTTACCCAAATGATGAGATTCAGCCTTAAAAGGATAGAGAACATTTTAGAAAATGGAAATCTTGCTGGATACCAGCATTTTCTCCCTTTTTTTCCACATTCTTTTTTTGCCAGGATCATTTTTGGACACTTTTAACCCCTAGGCTGCTAATCACGACTCACTGACCTTTTGCGGACAGTGTAGATCAAGAGCAGACTGCACAGAACGTGCAGTCAGTCTGATCTTGGATCTACACTATGCGATAAGAGTTACCCCTCTCCCCCAATAAAACAATACCTTCTAAAAAGCAAAATTTGCGATTTTACTATCGGCTCAAAGTTTTTCAAGTATTTAGTAGAAGAGTTACTAAGTCGCATGCAAATGCTTAGAATGAATTTGGACCAGTCTAAAATTTTGTCTTCTGGTAAAGAACTGACCATATCGTAAGCGTCAAAAAGATCAATATTCGAAATTCACGCAGTTAAAGCAAGAAAGGTATTCCATTACCATTATTCTTTCGAAAGGATGTCTCTAAAAAAAATCGAAGATGTGACCCAACGTTCTGAGCCTTATGATCGCAGTAGATAGATAGAAATTGTGCCCAAAATTAGTCGAAATTGTTATGGGCATCGCAGGGGTCAAACCGACAGATAGTCATTATGCCTTCACAAATGGTATTTCCGGTTACCAGCAAAGTTTTTCTCCCTGCGAGTCCTCGTATTAGATTTAGTACTTCAATGATAAACTGGGGAACACGGGATGTGTTTTATTAATTCAAGAGAAATAATCTGTTTTAGCCATCTCTAAGAGCACAGAAAAAAAGGCAATTGATTTATTCTTAACCTAAAACTGTTTATTTGTAGGGAAACTGAGAGCTTCCAATCTGGTGGCAAAAAGTACAAAGACCCTGGGAGCATTTATTTTCTGACGGTTACGATTAAAAAAATGACTATAAACGTTGTGTTGAATGGCCGTTTCTTTTTAAGATTTGAAAAGGAAAACGCAATGCAAATTAACCCATTTCGAATCTAAATCATTGTTCGTGCAGTGTCTGGGAGCCTCCACTACAATAGGTGCTATATACATCCAAATGCAGAAAATCAACCTCTGTCGCATCACGTTTTAATGGCTGTCACATTTTACTTCCTTTAAATAAATTCAAATGAGATGAACTGCGCAAAGTATTCGGGTACTTGATTAGCTTTATTGTTTCAGGCTAAATACAATTCCACACTGTAAAATGCGGTTTTATTGCATAATCAAAAAGTATAGGAGCAGGTCAGCTTGACCTACATCGTATCTTTGGTTTTGGTAACGGTTTTGTCGCATATCAATGGACGATTCGCCCATAGGATTTGGTCGAATTGGATCCATAAACAGAGCTCCAGATAAGAGATAAGTGATGGTATTCTAAATCCATATTTCTCTTCCAAACCCTATGGTGTGGGTACTCATTAGAATCGTCTCAATGAGACCATTCTAATGAGTACCCACAACATAGGGTTTAGCGGATAATTAATATTTTCAATTTTGCAATCAAAATCACTCTAACGGCATCTATCTGAGCTCTGCCTAATTATGTAATGTCGTGTTCGGTATGCATTAAACCATATTTTCCTAATGCAAACTTTAGGACAGTGACTTTTGCTTTACCATGTCTTGATCAAATCACAGGCCTTTGAAACTATATTGGTCTATCACGCAACACTAACGTTATCCTTGGTCGATCATCGAACACTTATAGTGATAGATTCAACACTGTCTCAATAAGTAGCACATTAGCGAATCCCTCTATATCGTATATACAGTAAGACAAGCTTGTCTTACAATATAATGTACGGTAGGGGAAGGGGGGGGCTCCTCCAGATAAGAGGGAAATGATGGTATTCTAAAATTCTGAATCCATTATTTCTCTTCCAAACCGTATGTTGAAGGTACTCATTAGAATCGTCTCCAAGAGACGATTCTAATTAGTGCCCATAACAAAGGGTTTAGTAGAGAATTATTAATATTTTCAATGTTGAAATTAAAATCACTCCTGCCATCTGGAGCTCTGATTTATAGCAACAGTGCCTGATAATGACAATTCTGTTATCCCTTGATAGACGGTAAGACCAGGAGTTTCAGATGCCTATGATTAAATGTATATATGTATACGAAGCTCGTCTTTTTTCTTGTTTTGGTTGTTGAAATTACGTAGCAAAGTTCATTTTTCTCCTCATGGTATCATCCCAGACTGCTAACATTTTCAAACAATCGACGTGTTTGTATAGATTAGAAAGAAAAAAAGTCATATTATGACAGACGATAAAACGACACACTAAAAAGTGTTACAAGGCCACGGTCAATTAAACAAATTACGATTTCAAGTGTTTATCAACGAAGCACCAAAATCGTTATCAGGCAGTTATTGACGAAATAACAAATGAAAAAAAAAATATGAGCAGAACAGTAGACAAAAAGACACACATAGCTGCGAGAAAAAAGCCGGGGTCCGTATTCACCAACCATTCTTAAGAACATTCTTAGTCTTATTCTGCAAGATTTTTTTTCTGTGAAAGTAACAGAACTTCTGATTGGCTAAACCAAATGGTTTAGCCAATCAGAAGTCCTGTTACTTTCACATTGACGAAATTGAAATTCTAAAGAATAAGACTGAGGATGTTCCTGAGAATGGTTGGTGAATAGGGGCCCAGAAAATCATTTAACTCATTACCACACGAGAAAATTTTAGACTGGTCCAAATCGAAAGCATTTGCAGAGGACAAAATAAAGGTGACTAAAAAATAGAAATTTGTTCTGGGAAGGGTAGAAAACACAGTGGGAAAAGGTGTTTTCAAAAGGCTTCTTTCTCAGGGGTGTCAAAAGTAGGGATTGTGTGGTAATGGGTTAAAAGGTAGAGGTACACTACAGTAAAGTCTAACAAAACATCGTAAACGTGCCAGAAATGCGCAATATATACCTCGTAAAAGAAATAGGAGAGCTTTCAAGTAATAGCATTAGCCCTTTACCATAAAACAAAATTTCATTTTTATCTATATCCAAAGCACTTGAAAATGGCAAAAATAAAACTCGTTAAAACGATGAAAGTTGTCTCGGATAAGATAGAAAACATTGCACTAAAAGAAAATGCAGGTAACCAGTAATTTCTTCTTTTATCAAAATGTTTTCAAAAAGGACTTCTCCAAAACTGGGACTTTTGTGGCAAAGGGTTTCAGGAACCAGTTCCATGGGATAAACTAGAAATTCTCTGAAGACTCTATTTCTATCCGCTCAGTGTTAGTCTTTAGCAAACGACAAAGACTCAGACTCGTCCAAATTCAAAGCGATTGCAAACAACAAGACGTGGCCTACTGTAAAAAACAGGATTTGTCTGAAAAAGGGAAGTAAACATTGCTGGAAAGGAGAAAGTGATGGTTACCATATAGAAAACAATTTGGGAAACGGAATAAATGCATGTTATCAGCTATTTCTTTTTAAAGAAGACTATTTTCTTAGGGTCTTTAAAACTCAGCATTGTGTGGAAAAGACTTAGCGGGAGACCGGAAGAAAATTGGATTTATTTCATCGAATAGAAAACTAATGATAAAAAAATGTGCCTCGATCGGTGTTTATACATGATTATTCATAATGAATGCAGCGCTGTTATCAAAAGGAATCTTCCCTACTGTCGTTGAAATTGGGAATCGCATGGTCAACCGTTAAATGAGATAAGTTTCTCTTTGATTGATCGATATAATGACTTAAAGGACGATCGATGAATTGATGAATCAAGCTAATGGTCATTTGATAGATAGATCGACAACAGTAACCTTTTGATTGATTGACTGATTGATTGGTTTGAAGCATTGTTGTATGCCATGTTGTATTTGGAGTGCAACACACGAAAAGGTGCATTCGGACATTTGCGAAAAGTGTCGTCTCGGATTAGCCTGCGCTGTCCGCGCAGGCTAATCCGAGACGACACTTTACGACTACATTAGATTTTCTGCTACAGTAGACTTGCGTAAAACAGAAAATCACATAAAATCGGAAAGTGTCGTTTCGGATTAGCCTGTGCGGACTGCACACACTGATCAGAGACGACACTTTACGCAAATGTCCGAATGACCCTTTTCGCGTGTTGCACTCCATTTTTTGTGTTGTAACGACGAACTGGGATATAACAGGTTATAGTTCAAGTTCTGGCAATTTATCTTTTGTTCTATTGATCGTTGATCGTGTATTTTGTTTGCTTCAATTGGTCTGTTGATTGACCAGTTGCTTGATTTATTATTGGAATGAAAAATGAAATAAAAAATTGAAATTAAAAGAAAATGGATTAGTCTACAGGTCGATGGCGGGAAATGTAAAATATAATTCAGTCTACATTGTACCAGACGATGGATTAGTTTCATAAAAATGCTTTATGTAACAAACATTTTAGTTCAGCAATGTCATTTATGATTTACTACCCCAGACACATCTAGACAAATTAACTCTTTCAGGGTCAAATAAATGCACACGACCTCTTTCGATGGCTCTAAATACAATCTATTGAAACTTACAAAGATTTTGATTCGATAGGCTTGATTAAACAAACGGGTGGTATATATCAAAGAATAGACTGCACGTTCTGTGCAGTCTGATCTTAATTTATGCCACCTGCAAAAGCCAGTATTTTGGCCTATGGCGCCGAAAGGGTTAATAGAAACCTGCATAAAAATTTTATTGTTTTCTGTTCAGACAATCGCATTTATTGCTGCCCGGACCACAACGGCTTTTGCGATGTTTTGGGCTATTTGCAGGCGTGGGGGTCGATTCCCACGGCTGGCCATCTAGAACTACTAAAATTCCTTCGAATGAGACTATAAACCGAAGTCCGATGTGTCGATGCTTTACACCAAGCACGTTACAGAACCAGATGTAACTTATGGGTTTCGTTCTGAATCTGCCATTATCCCCGATAACATAAAGTACAATCTTCAAAGGCAATCGCCCGCATGGACATTGGACGGTGGCGACGACAAGTAACTTGAGTCAATCTATCATTCCACGATTTCAAAGCTCATGGACTGTCTATCTTACATATATATATAGACAACCCAAGTCGTCGTCTATCCTATTCATAGATTTCGTTCATTATATCACTTCGCTGGAATAGTGTAATGTCATTAAGTCTTTCCTGGACGACAAGATATTAAGGTAGGCGACTCCCAATGGAAAAAAAAGCTATTTCCACTATGGTATTATCCTAAAACAAATTGATAGCATTAAGATGAGTATCATTGCACTACTTTAACCGAACCGCTCTTTTTCCCTTCTTAAAACTATCATTAATAAATCTAAATTCACTATATTCTCATTATAATATCAAAGGGATGTAATAATTACCTCCCTTTTTAGGAAAGTAACAAAAGTATCAAGAAATAATTTCAAAATAGACATCAATAGAACTTTTTACAATACCGATTAACTATGCAAAAGTATTTTATCAGTATAAATAAGAAATTTATTTCATGTTGTTCCAGAGGCTTTAGGGGAGTTCTACCTTAAACTCGTCCATTATGTTAGCATTAGCAGATGAAAGGCTAGATTCAGATGAAAGTGGTTCTTTATAAAGGGTAGAAGACGTTATGGGAGAAGAAGAAGATGCTTGATAGATGCACTGGCTGTCTTTGTGGCGCCGCATGAGCGGCGGCACTATATTTCTATTCGGTTTTGAAAAGTACCTGTGCAGGCAGCCATATTGTTTACTCGGCTTCAAGTAATTTCGTAACAAGGCCATGTCGTACCTAGGCCATTTCGTACCCATCTATTCTTTTTATTTTGGTAATTTCGTGACGTACCAACTTCGATAATGTCGTACCCACTTTGGTCATTTGGTAATTTGGAACCTAGTTTAACACTATTTTCTAGTGTTGTATCTCGAATGACAACTGCTTTTGTACATAGCACAATTGGAATTATGTTAAATTTCGTCAATGAATGGCTATGGTTGTGTCTTACAAATATTGGTTGCTTTTTAAACTTTTAAGTTGCATTCTAACGATTGTTTAGGACTTCTCAGTTCATTTCTTACCGAATTCTGCAAAAAATTTACCTTGGTTAATTTAAAATGCTATAATGTGCCTTTTTTGGAAACAACTCATTTGCGGCGCCATTGATGTTATTTATCAATATTTCCTTGTAATATATACATGCACTTAGATACCAATACTATTCATAAAACACAACAAAAAACCTTCAAGCCGACAGTAAAATCTCAAATTTTGCTATTTCAAAAGTATCTTTGGCAGAAAGATATCTCCTTATCGGATAGTGAAGATCCAAGATCAGACTGCACGTTCTGTGCAGTCTGATCTTGATCTACATTGTCCGCAAAAGTTCAGCAAGCCGCTCTAAGTAGAGTAAAAACCCATACAAATGTCTGTCTTTCAAAAGTATGGCTACTCTAAGTCACTTTCATCTTCGCAAGCCAAGGCTGACGATTCACTACGGTACTCTACCCTTGGCGGATCGAGCTTGATTTTTACATTCACCCGATACGCTTTTTCATTGGATGCAGCTAGATCTAGCTGCAACGAATGAAATCGCCCGTAGCATTTCATTTTTGATCAAAGTAGAACATGGTCGCTACCTTTCGAATATGAGGTTAACATGGAAACCCACGTGGATGTCTGCTTATCGCTTCATGTATATTCGTAAGCGGTTTGTAAAACGATCTTTCATTTGCTTTTAGAAATATGATCTAAATGGGGGATAATAACCAGCATTCGATAGTGGGCGCATCGCAGGAATCTCGAAATCGGGCTCAATCAGCCAAGGTAAGATCCACGTAGTGATCGTAAACTTGGCTCGCGAAGATGTGTCACTGTGTTCTTGTTGTGTGTGGCTAAAACGGCTCTGCGGTAATCGGTTTGGTGCTAATTTGCAGCCTCAAGCAGATGTATTACAGTCGATCAAACAGATGTTTAAAGTTTCATAACAATAACCTGTTAGCGGATTTCGATTTATATTACTAATATTTATCGGCTTCAATAATTCAAAGTACAGATAGAGAGAGAGAAAATGAACAGCAGTAGTAGTACTAGTAGTAGTATTGAGAGAGAGAGAGACAGAGAGAGCGAAGGAGACGGCCAGACAGACAGAAATAGAGACCGACAGACAGACAGATACAGGCAGACAGGAAAACAGAGAGAGTAAGAGCGACAGGCAGACAGACGAACAAACGGACGGACAAACAGTCAAACAGAGGCTACAAAACATTGCGCACTATGCTAATATAAACTGCATTTTCTGCCCTCTCTGTTTACTCAATGTGAGAAAGAAATAAAAAAAAAAATTCATTCTCTGTTTTTGTCTTGGTTTAATCGGAAATACAATTCGCGCCTCGGCTAACTGTATTATAGCGTGCGGGTCCCTTTTATTATCATTTACAGTAGACCTTTAGAAGAAACTTGTCACATGAAAAGTCAAAAGGAGCCAAAGTGCATTTCTACCTTACTATCATTTGCCTTTTTTTTCTAAATGAGTGATGATATACATGTAATATTGGACTGGTTATTGGAAATTTCAAGAAAAGTTCTGTTTACACAGCAGACAGCTGTAAATTTGTTTCAGAGGCATAGTGTTACAGAAATCTTTTCTATTTTGCCTTTTCTTAGACCGGGCTCGTAAATGAGATTGTGTTGCATTAACAGCTTCAATAAATTTGACATTTGACAAATTGGGTAGACTCGTGGATGCAGCCATGAATGCTTTAGTTTCCATATTAACCCAACAGCAACTAAGAAGAAAAAAAAATACAATGTATCTTATTTTGTGCAGATGTAATTTATTGTTTCAGTCATCTACAAAAAGTATCCATTCAGGTCAGCCTGCGCAGTCCGTGCTGGCTGACCTGAGTGAAAACTTTTTGCCGTTCAGTAATTTTCTCCATTTGTCAAAGGGTCGTTCCATCTCATGATTCTCAAGTTTTAATTCTTTACAATTGGACAAAATCTTACACATGTTCAAAGTAACTACAGACAACAATCTAAACATTTTATTTTTCTTTGATAGAACAGGAAACTAAGATACCATGAAAAAGGAGAAAATCCTCCTTGCTAGCATTTTCTGCTTTTCTCACAGTATCTTTAAAAGCCTACGTCTGGAAAGTTGTTTAAACTCAGGGTTGTGTCGTAATGGATTTAAATAAAATGAATCCTCTATGATTATGCGACGACTTGCCTTGGCAAACGGCATGCATTACAAAGTTGGATTAAACCCCCACTCAAATTGCTGTTTTCTAGTCCTGAAAGAGGACCAAAGCAATGATATCTTTGAAGATATTCGTTCCAGAACATTTCTTATTATATCTGATATTTTGTTTTAGATCTAAGATCATATTTTAGTTTAAACATATTTATTTTACATCGATTGAGAAACAAGTTCTTACAACTTATACTAATCTCTCTCGATTCTGCTTCCTGGGAATTTCATGTTTTCCGGAACTAGCGCCGAATGTGTGGGCCAATGAAAATCCAGAAGTTTACACCCGCTCCGGGGTATCGAACTTGGGACCTCATATTTTAACTTCTGTACAGTCTGATCTTGAGCTCCATTGTCCTCAAAATGCTTTTTATAAATTCAATAGTGTTGAAAGTCACTTTCAGCTTGTAATAACTGTATCGCCACACAAAGGCCAAAGTCACAGTGCTTGGCTGAACTTAGTCAACGTTTACTACAATTATTCCAAGTGATAACAAGTGTGCTTATGAGGTCAAATACTTCTAGGTGCATGGTCTGATTCTAAAATAACTGGGCACAAATGGCCACAATGGAAATAAAAGAAGACGTGTCACGTGCAACAAACGGGTAGCCAGCTCAAAGTTCAAGGTCACAGTGCTCGACCGAACCTCGTCAATATTTGCTACAATTATGGAGATACAGATATTCCTGTCTTGCCATAATTGCAATAAGTGTTAAATTGCATGTTTGAATTTCTGAACAATACGGTACAAATAATCACCATGGATAGACAATTCCGTCGATTTACTTCAAAAGCCTCGTAACTACAGCTCGTCTCAAGCTATAGTTACGAGGTTTTTGAAGTAAACTAACGATATTATATGTTAGGCACAAAAACCTTTTCGCTATCTTAAAGGTCAAGATCAAAGGTCAAGATCAAAAAGCTCTGTCAAATTTTGTCAATTTTTTGCTACATTTATACAACTCTGTAAAGGCGGCAAAAACATAGTGGGAAAAAACATAGTGGGTAAAAAGGAAATGAAGGATATGTTTTTTTTTTGTCCTTTTCCATCATTGTTCTGAAAAACCATCTGCTACAAATTCTAAATTGACTGGTAAAGCTCTTTTACCGGGCAACAAAATTGTATGTCCATATTCAAAGATTTTACAAAGACAGCAAATAAAATGTGACTCAAATGGAGGTATTTTTGTGTGTAGATCTAGAAGGGCAGAAAACAATGTGGTAAAAGGAGAAAATGCTGGTACCAGCATTTTCTCCTTTTTCCACAATGTTTTCAAGTTTTCTCCTCCAGGATTGTTGAAATTGGGGACCGTGGAAAAGAGATGGAGGAAAATACTACCTTCTGAAGGCTGGTTTAAGTGGTAATATCTTTTAATATCTTTAAAATATCCAACAATTTGAATAAGGTGGAAGAAGTTTATAAACACATGCACAAACATTGATTCAAACAATAACAACTTAGATCTACATGAAATTCAATCGGTGAAACTGAAAATTGTTCATCAGTTTTTGTGTACAAGATTTCAACAGACCCGGGCCATACATGTAAAGAGGTAAAGCAACCTAGCATTTCTAAGAAGTTTACCGTTTTCTAAGATAAGAAAAAAAAACCCACAACAACAACAACAAAGGATTAGTAATTAAAACTTACCGTGTTTTTGTCACAGTAGGCTTCGCTCTTGCCACTGGAACCAAAGTTGAAGTCCTCAACATAGCTCAAGCCTGAAGACTGCTTGCGAATATTGCTCCTCCTTTGTTCAATGTCAGGATGGTTTTCCCCTTCATTTCGGATTTTGGTTGTATTGAAGTTTAACGCTATTTTAACAGGTCATGTCATGGCGGTCAGTAACACAACCATGTGTTTCCTGGCTTTGTCACACCAGTACTGACACAGCTTTCTTTCAAAAGCCACTGACTACTCTTTTCACATGCATCAGAGGTGAGAGGCGAAAAAATCATCCGAAAGAAAGTTCGGCGCAACCGGATATCGAACCCGCAACCTCCAGGTCAGGAGTCAGATACGCCAACCACTGAGCTACCAGACCGGGCCCTTTATTTAGGAAGTAATTGCTTTAACGTTACTGCACAACCCACGGCATCAAGGCAAAAAGCTTTTGAAAACATTGTGAGCATCAGCATTTTCTCCTTTTCTCATACTTTTTAAACTTTTCTGTGTTAAGTATTGAGGCAGAAGGCTTTTGAAAACGTGAGCACCAGTATTTTCTCCCTTTTCCACGTTGTTTTCTACTTATCGGTGATAATTATATGAACATATCAGACATTTTCACTTTGTCCACTGCAAATGCTTCTGATCTAAATCGGTCAAACATTTTGTCTTGTAACTGGCAAAGGGTTCAATGTTCTGATCTTCTTTTCCTTCGCCGGGTATGGTTATGAACTGCAAAATTTAACTCTTTACTAAACAACAAAATTTAAGACAGGTCCAAATTGAAAGCATGTAGAGACTACAAAATTAATGCGACTAAAAAAATGAATTTGTTTTGGAAAGGCAAGAAAAAATTGTGGGAAAAGGAGAAAGTGCTGATTACCAGCAATGTTTTCAAAAAGCCTCTTTCCCGGGGTAGTTGATAGCCGGGATTGAGTGGTAAAGAGTGAATGAATGCTCAATTTTAGATTATACTTGGCACCAACCGAACGGAAACGTATCGACCATGATAGTTTGGTACTTTACAACCACCTTAGAGGTGTTCGTTCATCACGAAAACAAATCATTTCGCCTCATTCTTAATTAATCCTTATCCTATTAACCCATTACCAAACGAGAAAATTTTAGACTGGTCCAAATTGAAAGCACTTGCAGACGACAGATTATAAAATCAAAGGACTGAAAGTCCTGAAAAGCGGATTTGTTGAACAGTTTCAAGCTATTTGGTGTGATGTGAAAAATATAAATACCCACCCTTTAAACTATTTTCTCCTGTTTCAATAGTGTTTTCAATTATATGAGTAAACTTAAGTTCATTTACAGGTATCATTTTCTTTTGTCTGCAGATGCATTTAACTATTTCCATATTAAAGCAACACCAGAAGCTTTGATGGACAGTGTGGGTCAAGATCAGACTGCACAGAACATATAGTCTGATCTCTGATCTCCACTGTTCCCTGCTTCATTGTAGATTCATGACCAAATTGTTTCTTGATCTTGCAGAAGAAATGTATATTTAGCCTTTGAGACAATGCAATTAATTTGTTCAGTAGTGAAAGCGTTAAAGTGCCTAAAACTTGTCATATGCGACAGTAATGAACAATGAAATGGCATTAATTTAATTACCATATTTGATTAAAAAACAAGAAGTAACTTATGCATAGATGGTTGACGTAGACTAACTTGAACAAGCTTACAAAATTAACTCCCATCTAAATGTGGATCTGGGGTCCTGCATGGCTCACTAGTAAAGTGTAGGACTTGTTACCTGATGGCCCAGCCTCATTGGATGCACACTGTTTTTTTTTCTGCAAGAGTGTCCTTAGGCAAGACAATGCAGTGCCCCAGCCTAGTACATGTACTACTTAAAGCCAGACATGCAGAAATAAGCTAGCTGTAGCAGTCATATGACTGAAATAATGTTGAAAGTGACAGTAAACATCATTCAATTAATCAAATGTGGATCTAACATTAGCCTGCAAGCTTAACTTTCATCTAACATTTCTGTCAGCCTCACAAAATGTAGCTGTTAAGTTTTAGAAAACATTGGTAGACCAACATATTTTCAGTTTTCATTCTTACTTAAGGTAAGACCTGCGTAATGGAAAACAGCTATTTCCACTAAAATATCATCCTGCAAAATTAGCTATAGTTAAAAATGAGTATTGTTGAACTACTTTCACCGATTCACTTTTTTCATTTTTTCCTTCTTTGAATTATCATTTGTAAATCTAAAACCACTATATTCTCAATTCAAAAAAGAGATAATAATTACCTCCCTTTTCAGAAAACTAACAAAATTATCAAAAAATGATTTCAAGATAGGCATAAATGGAATTTCTGATCCGTTAGAAATGTGCAAAAATATCATTTCTGAATAAATCCTTATTTATCCTTATTTTTTATCATCCAATTAGGACATTCACCGGAAGTGCATTACACAGGTCTTACCTTAACTCTTTACAACACAATCCCGAGTTAACAACTGTGTGAAAGAAGCCCTTTGAAAACATTGTTGGAAATGGAGAATATGCTGGTAACCAGCATTTTCTCATTTTCCCACAATGTTTTCTACCCTATTGAAGACAATATTCCATCATTTGAGCGACATTTGAATTGTCGTCTGCAAATGCTTTCACATGTCCAAAATTTCATTGTGTGATAAAGAGTAAAGTCATTTTCCCCATCCCATTTCACCATTAAGGATAAGTGTGGCAATATTATCCCATTTTGAAGGATGTTCAGAAAAAAGACCTTTTGAAACAACTTATCCAATTGGCTGAGGTGTTTTTTGTCTGAGACATTGCTTAAATCAGATTGAAAATATTAAAAGCTCAGCCTAGGGTTTATAAACATGTGAGCTTATATAGATACACTAGACATAATGATTCTATCATTCTTTTCTATAGCATTTTAAGCATTTCTAAATTCATCATTGTTCATCATTAAGCAAGACTCTTTTAAAAGATTGAAACTTCTGTACTCAAACATTAAGGTTTTGATTTTTACAGTAGCATTTTACAATTCTAGCCTAGGCACAACAATTTCTAAACTTTTATATGGTTGGTATAATCATATAGACTGCAAACAATTCAAATCTAAAATAGTGAGCCAATGAGAGGAATTTTACTATAATTTAGGCAGTCTGATCTTACTCTACCAGTACACCTGTTACAAACTATTACAGACTGTCTTCATTCTGAGGTATAAAGGATGCATTGTTTTGAAACTAGTATGGTTTAGTTAAAAAAAAAACAATACAGGAGTCCTCTTTGGGTAAAAGAAATAGTGGTATTTTGTATGAAAGTTCTTACTGAAAGCACATTGTCCTTTCCATAACTCTTAACACATAGACTAGTATCCTTTCAAGGTTCTTCTTAATTACTACACAACTTCAAACTATTGATTTAAAAATGAAATACAAAATCAAATTAGTAACAATAATTTGATTGTTCAGGTAGAATAATTTCTTCTTTTCTTTCATAAGAATGTTCTTGGTTTCATTCCTGAACTCAAAAATGTTTTGTAATAGTCTGAGAGGTGAAAACTAAGTGATGTGTTCAGTAATTTCTAAGATTTAGACCATGTGCAATTCATGAATATTGAATGTATCTTTCTTCTTTAAATAAATGAAAATTTACCTTGTATCTTCATAAAGAAACAAGTCAAGAAAAGAAATTATTGTACAAAAGAAAGTAAGGTCAACTCATGCAGTGCCACAAAATATGAACTTGAAACCTTCAAGAATAATTTGATGGTGACTATTTTCTGGTTATCAGTGACTATTAGTGTCAACACTGTTTCAGTCTTACAGTGGTGACAACAATTCATCCGTTTCTGTACCTTTTGGGTTTTACAAGGGCTAGGCTGGTTTTCTGCGGTGTCTTATCTATGGGCATTCTACAAAATCCTAGCATCTAGAAGAGGACAGAACCTGTGATAATCCATAAGTGGTCAGAACTGGTCAATAATGGTCGACTTGTAGAAGTCAACTGGAAATTTAAATGGTCTGATGAGTTTTAAAACGGCAGTTTAGTCTAATTTGTGGATGATTTGTTGTGTGGATTTTTTCCCTCAGATAAGCTGATTTCATCAATGTGAAAGAGAGGGGTGGAAAAACTGTTTTGTCCCTGCCAAGGATACTCACCAGCTGGCTTTTGCCACTTTTCCAAACTTTGTAGAAGTTCCTAAAGTTCCTAATAAGGTCTTTAAGTTTCATGTTTGACACCTAAGTAATTGCTTGATGATAAGATATTATCATGACTACATACAAGTCAGTATTACAAGCTTTAGGAATAAAGCCTGGTGTTGAGGATAATACTCCAAAATAGGGACACATAATTTGTCCCTTTGGTAATTTGATTTTACTCTTTACTAAATGACAAAATTGTAGGCTGTTCCAAATTGAAAGCATTTGCAGATGACAGAATAAATGTGACTGAAAAATTAAAATTTGGTTTTGGATGGATACAAAAAAAACATTGTAAGAAAAGCAGAAAACACATTTTCTCCTTTTCCCACATGTTTTCAAAAGGCTTCTTACTCATGGTCATTAAAAGTCGGGATTGTGTGGTAAAGAGTTAAGCCACACCCAACTGAGGTAGAAAGGGCCAACTTTCAAACCTTTATCTGTTTTGATAGCACTTTAAAGATGTAGGAAGACACTTAAATGTACTTCAGAGACATTGATGTATCCCAAACTATTGTAATATTTAATCAGTTAATGCCTTCTTCATGTGTACCTCAAAATTCCTATACATTTACATGTATATTAATAACAAACCTGCATATTTCTCATGTTTGCCTATGAATGACTGCTTTTCTGCAATTTAACATGAGAGGTGGAGGGAGAGAGAGAGAGAGAGAGAGAGAGAGAGAGAGAGTGTGTCTGTGTAGAAACATTATCTAACCTGTAAGAAATGATAATCGACAAAAACTGTTTGCTTAAAAAAAACCAACCTCTATGCAGGTTGACCAGCAATACTGTCTTTTGAATTATGATCAAATAAAAAAGTGCCTTAATAATAAAAACTATGATACAGATGATGATATAATAATAAACCTTCATGTACAGGATATAAGAGGACAGCTTTTAACATTAATTTAGAAACCAGACAGGTATACATGTAAGCCAGTGATTTAATCAACCAAATCAACCACCCTAATCAACCACACCAATCGACCACTTGTGACCAGTATTGACTGTTTATAACCAGTTAACCCATTACCACACAATCCCTACTTTTGACGCCCCTGAGAAAGAAGCCTTTTGAAAACACTGTGGGAATAGGAGAAAATGCTGGTAACCAGCACTTTCTCCTTTTCCCACAGTGTTTTCTACACTTTCCAGAACAAATTTCAATTTTTCAGTCACCTTTATTTTTTCTTCTGCAAATGCTTTCAATTTGAACCAGTCTAAAATTTTGTTGTGTGGTAAAGAGTTAAAGCTGCCAGGCTGGTCAATACTCATATTGACCTGCTCTTTGCCAACCTTGCACACTATATATTAACTAAATCATTGCAAATACCAGTATGTGCAAAAAATACCTGTTGTAGCATTATGAGCTACTTGAACCCTTCCAAACCAAATGAGTTTGCAGACGACAATATTAGATTGGGAGAAAATGGCAGAAAGTTCTCAAAAAGGGTTGAAAACACTGTGGGAAAAGGAAAAATTGCTCGTTACGAGCAATTTTTCCTTTTCCCACAGTGTTTTCAAAAGACTTTTACTGCAGACATGTAAAATCAAGGGTTTGTTTGGGAAAGGGTTAAAATCATTACACACCACCGGGCAGAAAATAGTCCTTTTTTTTAAATATGTGAATCCAAGCCCTTGGTACAACTGAAGGTACTTTTGCAGCCAGAATGGATCAAGATCACACTCAGTGTGACATGTTGCCATGCAGAGTAAAAAATGACTTTAACATAACTAAATTAAAACTTTCAAGTTGAATGTACAAATCCAATTATTGCTATTTTGAAGTTAATTCTTTTGGGAAAAGTACTTTCTTACAAGGCAGTATGGATCAAAGATCAGACTGCACTTTTGTGCAGTCTGATCATAATCAACACTTTCTGCAAAAGGTCCTTGAGTAGCACTTATCAGCCTAAGGGTTAATGGCATTGGGTCACTCTATGAAAGTTTAAAAACTATATAGGCATGCTTTCACGCTAAGGTTTGAAATACATAAAACACAGTCACTGTCTTAAATATGGGCTGAGCTGCAGTTCATAATAAGAATTTAAATAAGTAAAAATAGTTATATAACTTGCTCTGTAAATGCACTTCTAATTCACAGGATCAGAAATATATCAAAGATGTCAAATCTATATGTCTAAAAGAAAGACGTATAGATGCATTTCTGTGCATCCTTTGTCATAAATGATCTACTACCTCGGCCTTTTTTTTTTTGCTGAAATGTCACAAAATAAAATTCAAGGTATCAGAGGGACTAAAAATGAAGTTTTACATCTTGAAGACAAATTGGAAGCCTATCTGAGTCCTTTAGGATTCACGTTAGTGGATGTCTAGTTCACTGAAAAGGACACGATTTTCCATCAAAAACTTTCAGTTAAATTCGTGTCACGGGTTCGTACTTGATCGGGGCCGTTTGTAAATAAATTATTTCTTACCGTCGATGACAAGAGAGAAACATTGGTTCCAAGCCTTTATGCTACAGGATGCATATAAATCAAACATTTTTTTATACACTGCACGATCTCCATACTATCAAAAGTTCTGCAAAAATGTTTCAAACAAATCGGAAATTCATCGAGAGTGTCATACGAGTGGCCGCAACTAGTTTAGGTCGGCTTTATGGGTTCTGTATATTCGTTATCGACAGGGCTTTTTATATCATTTATGGCCAAATTCTAGCTGGCTCTCTGAACAGTGAACAATTTTTTAAATAAGACATAGTTGAAAATGTGATTTTATCGGGGGAAAATTGCTTAATCTCCTTGTTTATTTGGCAGCGGATGATACAAGTTGTGAATGAAAGTTCTTGAATGAAAACGAGGGCAGTGTAAATAATGTTCATACGCTACATTTTGAAAAATACAAGAACAAACTTTGTTTTAGTATTAAAGTAATTTAGATTGACAATTGTTTAGTTTTGGTGAAATTTCGATAAAGAAATCAACCTTAATTTGTATGGTTTGTTCAGGGTCAGAATTGATCGGATTTGTAGATCTGCGTTATTAGCCTATAACTCATCCATGCAAAACTGAAACTAAGCGCGCATGCGTCGTTACGGATGATGTATTTGGTTCCGGTCAAAACGATCACAGTAAGCGGATTTGCAATAGCAAATCCGCTAAAAATTATGTAACTCAAATATTGAAATTTGTTTCCAGCAGGGTAGAAAACATTGTGGGAAAAGGAGAAAATGCTGGTTACCAGCATTTTCTCCTTTTCCCACACTGTTTTCTAAAGGCTTCTTTCTCAGGGGCGTCAATAGTAGGAATTGTGTGGTAAACGGTTAAATAAATAAAATTCAATATTCAATTCGACATTAATCACCCATATATTGCTGTTTCAAGGTTATGTTTTGGGAAATGATATCTCCATATCGGATAGTGTGGATCAAAGATCAGACTGCACGTTCTGTGCAGTCTGATCTTGATCTGCACTGTCCGCTAAAAGTAAGCAAGTCACGCTTAGCAGTCAAAGGGTTTAATTATGTGAGTATTAATGGATCCTTTCTGATCTTATTCCGTTTCAGGGCAATTCACGCTGAAAATCTCTTAAAATCACGACCTTGCACTATCATTTGAGAATGTTTACGTCTCTTTCAAACGCTGGGGGAGAAACCACAAACATTTCGCTGAAAAATCACCTCAGAAAAAAAATCACAATTTCTCTGAAAAAAAAACAGCACAGAAAAAAAAAATCACAGGATTTCACTGAAAAAAACACCACAGAAAAAAAAAATCACTGAAAAAAACACCACAGAAAAAAAATCACAGAATTTCACTGAAAAAAACCACCACAAAAAAAAAAATCACAGAATTTCACCGGAAAATCACCACAGTTTAAAATCCAACATGTAGACTGAACAGGCACACCTGTGCACTAAATATAAGGGTTCGCGACCCAGGTGTCATGTGCACCTGCGCCGTGTTATTCAAACAATTCGTCATAAATGACGTCACTTTTGAAATAAACTTGTAAGCAACACATGGGATTGGCGATAGGGCCTACATGTCAAAAGGATGATTTTCCGTTAACTCTTTAACGACTTTTGACGCCTCAAGGAAAAAAGACCTTATGAAAAATTTGTGGAAAAAGGAGAAAATGCTGGTAACCAGCATTTTCTCCTTTTTCCTACAATATTTTCTTCTCTATCAAAGACTAATTGCATCATTTGATCTAGATTGAGATTGCCGTCTGCAACTGCTTTCAATTTTGGACAAGGCTAGAATCTTGTCGTCTGGTAACAGGTTTTATTTGAGACATGCTCGGTCAAAGGAGGCTTACTGCTTCCGCGAAACGTTTCGACTCGGTTGTCTGCGCATGTCATATTCTTCGAAGATTCGACCTGTCTTATATGACGCATCACTAGCCCCGAAAGCGGGCAGACTGTAATATTACGCTCTATAAAGTAGCAATGTAGAAAATAGCTTTTATCAATACGTTTGAGGAGAAATGAGACCTGCTTTAGATCAAGATTTCTTTAAACTGCTGATCGTAGCTGAGTTATTTGCACGAGGTAGCGTTTTATTGAGTTAACCTTTATTTTAGTTTGAAATTCAAAGTAACGGTTGTCGCATAGGAAAGTGGTTCGGTTTTGTATCCAGGATGCCCAAATTAGATAGATGAGTATTTATAGAATGCCATCTAGCGGAAGGTAATGGTTTCGACTCGGGTCAGCCTGCTTAGGTCAGCCTGCACACGCTGAGCTGGACCGAAATCTTCGCTGTTGATCAATTTTCTATATATACAAGGACAAGTCTACCTCAAGATTGGATCGGGTGTTAACCCTTTACCAATCGAGAAAAATGTCAGACTGGTCCAAATTCAAAGCATTTGCAGACGACAAAATAAACGCTACTCAAAAATTGAAATTTCTTTCTAGCATGATTGAAAACAGTGTAGTAAAAGGAGAACATGCTGGTTACCAGCATTTTGTCCTTTTCCCTCAATGTTTTCAAAAGTCTTCCATCTCAGGGTCGTAAAAACCTTGGGTTGCTTGGTAAAGGGTTAAATAAGTTGCTATTATGGAATCATAAACTTGTATGTGACGAATTGCTTGGTACTGTGGATCAGGGAAATGCAATAAGCCGCCTTTTCCCGGAGCCTGGTTGATATGAATAAATGTACATGTGTAAACCTGAGCTGAAGGATCGGGATTTAAAACTGACATGTTGGATACGAGCATTTCGTTTGTTTTGGGTTATGCACTGTGAAAAAGATTGATTGATTGATTGCTTGATTGATTGTTTGAGCGATCGAGCGATCGATCGATTGTTCGGTTGGTTGATTGGTTGATTGATTGATTGATTGATAGGTAACTAGATAGATAGATAGATAGATTGATTGATTGATTGATCGAAGATAGAAAGATTGATTGATTGATTGATTGATTGATTGATTGATTGATTTATTGATCGATCGATCGATCGATCGATCTCCCTGCCATCGACTTCCATTTGGACCAACCAGAAAAAAAAGATTGTCAGTTTTACTATGATTTAAATCTAAATGCATTTCAAACACTGGACTTTTTTGACGCTACTGAGCCTTGAAAGATTTACACAAGTACACATGCAAACCTGTCTTGAAGGAAAGGAACATCGCGTTTCAATAATATTGAAAGTAGGCCTATTTCTCGTTACGACTAATAGCTACATGTACATTTCCAAAGTGCTTACCAGTGCTGTTGACGACGGCGCCATAAATACTCGTATTTGCCTAGTAATGGGCCGAATCATCGACCCTGTTTACCCTTAGCGTGCAAAATAAGTCAACCCAAACTTTTCAAGCCGATAGTAAAACTCAAACTAGATCTATTTCAAACTCATTTTGAGGGGAAAAAACTATCTCTTTTTCGGACAGTGTAGATCTAAGATCAGACTGCACATTCTGTGCAGTCTGATCTTGATCTACACTGTCCGCATAAGTTCATTGAATAGCACATAGCAGACTAAGGGTTAAATTGAGAGCTGATTCAATTCATTACATCACTTTAGTCCTTCTCGTGAGTAAATTAGTTTTACAAATAGACCTAATTCCCAGGGGGGACGTCAAAGACGGTATAAATCCTGCCGTTCACGATGTCACTGGTCGGGAAGGATTGCCATATTGTTGGAAGGCGAGAGCTTCCATATGTCGGCGCTCGGCAGTTTGCTGGAAATGCCTTCTAACAGCATTATCCAAACGCATTTCAAATATATTGTTGAAAGGCAGAGCCTTCATATATCGGCGCTCGGCAGTTTGCTGGAAATGCCTCTGAATAGCATTATCCAGACGCCTTTCAAATAGTTCGATACTTTTCGAGTACCTAAGAACAAAATACTGTCGTGACTATTCCAAATTCAATTAAAACAACAATTCAATTAAAACAACAACAAGAAACTTCAAAATTTTAATATGGAATTAAATCCTATTCTTGAAAAACATCTGTTTTTGATCTTAGACATTATAAATCTATACGAGTATTTATCGGCTATGTTCTGTTAATGGTCTATTGATTGGAGCTAAAACAGGTCCGATTTCTCCTCAAAGGCATTGATAAAAGCCATTTTCTCCATTGCTACTTCATAGCGAGTATTACTATAAACCCCTCAAATTTTGGGAAGAGTGATGCGTCATATTAGACAGGTCGAATCTTCAGAAAATATGACATGTGCAGACATCGTGCGCCCGATAGTTTTCAAGGACGATGTTTGTTTCATTTTCATCGCTATTATCAGCCTTCATTCCATTTCTTAAAGAATTTGCAAGGAAATAAAAAATAAAACTAAAATGTTTTCTGACGGGTGTCAAAACCTTTATGCAGATCACTTCTCGTTTTATAACAAGATTAATGTAAGGTATCATAAAACAAAATCTGCTACATTTCACTTCACTTTCTGGTGATGAAGCAAATAAAAAAAAGAAATCAATTAATTCCGCCCGTTACATTTTGTCTTAGGATATGATGTTAGGAATGCACCACTCGTTAGGTTGCTAAGCCCGATTCCCTATTATTTTGCGGTCAGTGTAGCTTCAGATCTTCTGCGTAATCTCTGCGTATCTTGATTTTTTTTGTACTTTTTTTTTTAAAGCGGGTAAGTCAGGGGCAGCCTGGACGTTCACGTTTGATAGACTTGTTATTTTTTTTTACTAGCACTTGTAAACGCTGTATCAATCAATAACTGATATTGTTCATCACTTTGATGCTCGGACAGATGAAATTCTTTACCCTGAAACATGTTATATACGGATCTAAAATTACATATCGTCGGTTTACTTCAAAAACATCGTAACTACAGCTTGTTTCAAGCTGTAGTTACGAGGTTTTTGAAGTAAACCGACGATATGCCAGGCTTTGGCAAAAGGGGCTATCTCCACGATTGTATGATCCGAAGCAGGTCGAAATATCATTATGCAGCGCTCCATATAGAGGGAGTGGTTCTGATTTCAAAATTGAACAATATGAATTTTTCTCAACTAACCCCTATGTTGTTGGTACTCATTAGAATCGTCTCGTCCAGACGATTCTAATGAGTACCAACAACATAGGCTTTGAAAGAGAAATAATGTATTTAGAATACCATCACTCCCTCTTATCTGAAGCTCTGATTAATTGATTTAGGATCCCAAAAATCCATTTACTCTGACAAAAGCTTGTATCACAAGGTCAAATGGTCCTCTGACATACAGAGAAAGTTGACAAATAGCAAGCCGTTTTGACTCATGTCGGACTGTGGCAGCCTGACATGGCAGATGCATTTTAACTCATTACCAGACGACAAAATTTTAGACTTGTCCAAATTGAAAGCGTTTGCAGACGACAAAATAAAAGTGACTGAAAATTTGAAATTTGTTTTCTGAAGGGTAGAAAACATTGTGGGAAAAGGAGAAAATGCTGGTTACCAGCATTTTCTCCTTTTCCCATAATGTTTTCTAAAGGCTTCTTTCTCAGGGGCGTCAAAAGAAGGGATTGTGTGGTAATGCGTTAAACTCCTATTCACTAACCATGGTTCATATATTTCTACTCCTAAATATTTTATACCATGTGTTAGAATGTTAAAATCGTTGCCAGAATCTTATTGTTTACAGTCTCGTAATTTCTCGTGTTTTTGCGAGACGCGGTAGCTTTACTAGACATTGCACCGAATAGCATGCATGTTGAAATATTCACGAACATTCCACCTATCACATAAACATGCCAGCAATTAATAGCATTGCCAATAATAGCGAATTTCTGTCCACCCAAGACGACGTCGAGCACGGATAATTAACACGAATAAAGGAATATTTAATTCAAGAGTACAAATCAAAAGTAACGAGCACTTTAATTTCTTTTTTTTTTTTAATATTTTGCTAACATCTTTATAAATGTGACCAGCCACAGCACGTATTTACTCCCATTCCAATGGGTATTTAACCCTTTCTCGAACAAGCCCTGGTTTTTACGTGTCTGCAGTACAAGTTTTTTGAAAACACTGTGGAAAAAGGAGAAATTGCTCGTAACGAGCAAATTCTCCTTTTCCCACAGTGTTTTCTACCCTTCAGGAGAACTGTCTACCATTTTTTTTTTTCAAATTTGCAATCTCTTTCAGTTTGGAAGAGTCTTAAATCTGTCGTTTGGGAAAGGGTTAAATCAAAGGATCGTTTGATAGGTTGTTAAGTAATAGGACAGCAAACTAAGTAATCTATTTTTAAATGATATAAAAACATATGATAAATATTTATATAGCTCTAGTCTTGTCCATTAAATGGGATTTTTTCGTTGAAACGATTTATCTACTTAACCCTTTAACCCATAAGGCATTTCTATGGTATCTCTAATTGACCCTAAATAACAGCAAGGATGGAGCCGTTTCTTATACATGTGTATATGACACCTTTGGTAGTGAAGAAAACATTGTGGCAAAGGTGAAATTGCTCGTGACGAGCAATTTGACCTTTTGCCACAATGTTTTCCAAAGGCTCCTACAAGCAATGCGTAGAAATGAGTATCTGTGAAGTAAAGGGTTAAGACACAATTTGCTCGCTTATCATTTTCATTTCGTCAAAATGGTTAACGTTACTTGGCATGCAACACGCGAAAAGGAAAATTCGGACATTAGCGTAAAGTGTCGTCTCGGATCAGCCTGCGCAGCCCGCACAGGCTAATCCAAAACGACACTTTCCATTTTTATGTGATTTTATGTTTTGAGCAAGTGTACTGCAGCACAAAATCGAATGTGAAAATTATCTTCTAATCGTACTGTGTAGATCAAAGATCAGACTGCACGCTCTAGAAAGCATTGTGAAAAAAATGGAAAAATGCTGATTACCAAAGTTTTGTTTTTCACATGATATTTTCAAAAAGCTAGTTCCTCAGGGTCGTTAAAACTTGGAATTCTGTAGTAAAGAGCATCGCAAAATTACGCCACCCAATGCTTTCGTGACATTAGTAAAAATGTACAACCGAGATCAGAACACACGCCTGACGAATCTGATCACGATTTTTACCATACAGAAAAGAAAGGTGAAATCCTTCCGAGCAGGCTTGTCGTCGGTTTACTTCAAAAACCTCGTCACTACAGCTTGTTTCAAGCTGTAGTTACGATATTTTTGAAGTAAATCGACGTTATCTTTATTTGTAATTGCTTTCCTTCCAGGTACTCACCTTTCCGGAAATTACCGATAAGACAAAAGCGTACATTAGGTCAGAGATTGCGTGTTGGCAGTTCAATGCGCAAAATGTACCAGTCATTTAGATATTACATAGAGAAAGATGATTTCTATTGAACCGGAAACGTACAGCCTACCTACCTCTTGCAGGAAATCAAGTGAACCGTGCTCTGGAAAAAGGGGGGGGTTTAACTCCGTACCAGATAACAAAATTTTAGAATTTGTCCAATTTGAAAGAATTTGTAGACGACAAAGTAAAAAGTGACTTAAATGTAGATATCGTCGGTTTACTTCAAAAACCTCGTAACTACAACTTGTTTCAAGCTGAAGTTACGAGGTTTTTGAAGTAAAACCGACGATATTGCCTTATAAAAAGTAACAAGAAAAAAAAAAGGGAGAAAAAAGGGGAACATTTTGGAAAAAGGAGAAAATCCTGGTAGCCAACATTTTCTCCTTTTCACACAATGTTTTTCAAAGGCTTCTTTCCTTAAGGCTAATAAAACTCGGAATGGTGTGACAGAAAAATAATGCACCGTGATGCTTTATAAATACAAAGCAAGTCATTACATTATATATGATTCTATAAAATCTGTTTTGTCGAATAAACCGACTTAATAACGTGGTAGCCTGGTCCTTTGGCATGAATAAAATTGACCGATAGGAAGGAAAAAAGTTTTCAGCAAGAGTCAACCTGCACGGACTGCGCAGGCTGACCTGGGCTGGTACCTTTTTTTGCAGATGCATTTAGACCCTTTGCGTTAATAACAAAACGATATTTTTTTTTTGTGGAACCGGAGACGTATATAGCGACGTCTTGTAGAAAATCAATTACAATAGATCTTGCCGTGATAAAGTGCGACCACTTTCGGTAACTTAAAACACAATCCACTGGAACTTGGACATTTTTTTTTTCATTTTTTTCACCCTTTACCACACAAGAAGATTTTAGACCTGTCCGAATTGAAAGCATTTGCTGAGGACAGTTTCAATGTGGCTCATATGAAATGATTTTTCTTAGATAGGGCAAAAAGCATTGTGGGAAAAGGAGAAAATGCTGGTAAGCAGCATTTTCTCCTTTTCCCATAATGTTTTAAAAAACCCTTTTCTTTCATGGGCTGTAAAATTTGTTTATTTGCCGTAAAGGGTTAAGTTTGGCTCAACAGGCGGGCACTATATGTTCAGGATTTGACTGCACACTTTTTGCATTCTTATCTAGAACTATGCTCTCTCCCCCCCCCCCCCCACTCCCAGCCAAAAAAAATGTTTTCGCCTGTGGCGCTGAAAGGGTTAAGAATGTAAATCAAGACAGATATCCTAATGATTTAGTTTGGGAGCTTGTTTGCATTCATTGAAATAATGGCTAAGTTTGAGAAGCTATGAAATTATGATTTTGGGACAAAAGATGGTTAGGCATTTTCGGAAATGCTCCTCAAGTCGTTGAAAAAAAAAAAAACACGAATAAGATCTTGAAGCTATTTATATATAAAATCTTTTACAGGAACAAAGTAAATTACCTCCCTTTAATTAATGCATACTTTTAATGCAAAAACTGCGAGGGCTGACATGGGTCGATACTTTTTGCAGATGCAGCAGATCTCTTTTTCGCATAGCATGATTTCTTTATATCAGGTGAATTATCAATACTCGTTTACGTCGAATACAATATATACAAGCTATTTAATGTGGTGTGTGGGTGGGAGGGCATGTGGATTTTTATCTTCTCAATAATTTCGAAAATGTTATGATACTGATCAGAATAAGTCAATTTACTATGTAAACTGTACTATTGCAAGAAAGACCGGTGTGAAATACTACAGTTATTCTGACGTCGTTCATGTCCATTTTGTTTACACGTGCTTTTTTACGTCGATTGAGAAACAAGTGTTTGCAACTTATACGAGTCTATCTCGATCCTGTTCCCTGGAAACTACGAGTGCTTGAAGCGAATATACGGGCCAATCAAAAGTCGCAAGTTGGCATCCGTTTCCAAGAATCGAACTTGGAAGCTCATGGTTATAGTCGGACGCTTTATCTCACAATCCATGGACTTCGCGTACTCAATTGAAGCAGTCTTAATTTTGGTTTTCGGCAAAGATAGTAACCTTGATTTGCTCACACCATGAAAAGAAAACAGTCATAAATGAAAAAAAAAAAGCGCTTGGGTTCTTGTCTTAGTCTTATTCTCTAGAAAATCTACATCTAAAAGTAAAGCAACTTCTGATTGGCTAAACCAAAGGGTTTAGCCAATCAGAAGTTGCGTTACTTTCAAAATCTAGAATTACGCTATTAAATGCTCCCACGAATACTTGGCAAGTACAGACCAAAGCAAATGGTCATAGAGGTTGAAGTGCGCGAAATGTGTTGACATGAACTTTTTTCTCTCTCTTTTCTAGTGTCTCTACCTTCATATCGGATGTTCGAAAGCCATTTCGGCATTGCAAGAGGCAATAAAACTAAAGTGATATTGTCTTTCTAAAGAGAAAATTCTGTCAAAAGATATTGCCTTTTTATGCATATTAAATTCTGCCTGCCTAGCAAAAATATCGTAACGTTACAGTGTTTCAAAGTGAAGTTGCCTTCACTCCAAATAGTTTTGTCTCTTACCGCCAACTCAATACTTTCTGCTGTTCTAAATTGCATCAAATATAATTCTACAACCAGGGATGACACTTCATGGTAGAAATGTAGAATTAAGCAATTAACTTTCATGGGCGCATCTACATCTACGCAAAAACGCAGTTGCGTACAACAAGCAAAAAAGTGAAAAAAAGAGCTTGGAACCCAGCTGTGCAAAAGGAAGATAAGTCACCAGGGACCACCAAATAACTTCTAGAGCTCAAAGTTCTTCTATGGGTGAAATCTTTCCACCCCCCCCACCCCCCCCAGACCCTCTTACAATATTCTCCTCCTCCCTCCCTCGGTACTTAGCGCCTCGGGTAATATTGCCCCTGACGAAGAAAACGTTTGAATACATGCATAGTGTCGAGAGGGAAGCATGCGGTTAGCAAGCGTATTATCATTTTCCAAGAGTGGTGTCTCCCTCCCTAACACAAATATGAAGACTTCAACCACATATCGCGTTCCGCCTGCAAATATGTTAGCCATGCTCCGGCAAATGGGATTATAAAGTCCGCACATTATTTAAAGTTTCGACCAAGGTCAGGCTGCGAGCACTGCGCAGCCTGACTTTGGGCGGAACTTTTGGCAAAAACATTAAAGCCCCCTTTCTAGAGGGCATGGCTCATTTTTCATCCGGACAAGTCTCAAATTTATTCCTCTCGTGACAAGCATAGTTCATTTATTTTAAATGGACAAGTCTAAAAATTATTCGTCTAGTAAACAGCTTATCGCAATCTCAGGGGAAGATTTTTGCTTTTAAGAAGGGTAAAAACATTATAAAACAAGACGGTTTGTCATTACATAAGGACCTCAACCAAGGTGGCTTTTAATTCTTCTCATTTCAGAATCTAATTAGAAAAACGAAACGAGTATTTCTATAATGTAAACTTCGTATAGATATCATTAATTTATACCTTACATGGGTTCTACAGTTAAAGGACTTCTGAAGAGCTGATTAGTAACTGTCTGAATAAACATTAAACGAAAAATTTGTAAAATTGATAGGCCGTATAAAAAAAAGAACTTTTCAGAGAAAGTTTAATTCGTGTCGACAATATAGGTGTAACCTTGAAAGCGCCGACGGAGGAAAATTGAGAGTTTTCAGTCAAGAAAACGATTGCAAATAATGCAACACCAATGCTTCTGATAACAAGAACATTACTACATTATAACAGGCACCGGAGACCTCAGATGAGACTGCACATTTAGTGCATTCAGGGTTCGTATCAACCAACCCATCTTGGGAGTATTCCCAGTCTTTTTTCCCCCAAGATTTTCTAAATTTGAAAGTAATACAACTTCTGATTGGCTAAACCAAATGGTTTAGCCAACCAGAAGTTGTATTACTTTCAAATATAGAAAATTCTGGAGAATAAGAGCAAGAACGTTCTTAATGGTTGGTGGACAAAGAGCCTGGTCTTGATCTACAGAATCCGCAAAAGCAACAAACAATTTAAAAGGCGCCTAAACGGTTCAAAGTGTGTATAATGATGACAATATTTTACAATCAATGACGCAGAGGTATCTTGGATATTTTGCACTATTTTCAATAGCATACATAACACCAGTATTTAGGTAGAGCATCAAGGCATCATTTTCTACACTTCTAAGCATCGCCTATCTTATCATTTACATCGGTAAGTGCAATTCACAAGACTGGTCCCTCGATACTTTATACAATTGCATCAAATTCCCTTTACCAGAGCATGGCTCAAATATTTTTTACGCACCTAGATGCCCTTTTTTCCGACTTAGAATTTTCACCTGAATGCAACTGTGCACAGCCAAGCGATGACACCCACCTGCGTTGCTCTTATAACCTACATAGACGAATTGGTTGGAAATATCACATGACTTCTCTTAACGATCATCTTTCTGATTACATGTATCAGGGTCTACGTTGTCATGCTTCACACAATGTGTCTCCGGATCTTTCACCATTTTTTTTTTAACATTTTTTTCTCTGAATTTACCTCCATGGTGAGCCCCTCAATTTAAGTTATATTAGCCACTTTCTATGTAAAGTGGGGTTTAATAATTCCCAGCATTCAGGTGAATACAGTCACTGGGATGAGACTTCTAGAAGTTGAAGCCACTGAAAAATGTTGATTAAAGGCGCTTGGGTATCAAGGTACCGTAGAGATAGCCTTTTTAGTTTACAAATGTCCTCTTCGTTAAGTGCTTTCATGACAATTGGGTGATGTTGAACGTTACGTTACACTCGTAGGTCTACAAAAATATAGTACACAATAATCCAGTTACATTACAATGGAAACGCAATGACATGCAAAGCAATCGCAGCAGAACAAAACAGTTCATTCACTATGGCACTTCATACACCAAGCGTCGGTTTACTACCAAACCTCGTAACTACAGCTGTAGTTACGAGGTTTTTGAAGTAAACCGATAAAGCCTTTCATCGGTAAACGCTTCTATACATTCGAGCTAATTTGGCAAAGGAACCCTTTCCAAAAATTATCAACCGATGGAACATAAGCTCCCGCGACCTGGCAACATGTGATCCGCCGACCAATCTAAATTTCAATCTCATTCTCTGGAATATTCTAGGTTTTAAAAGAGTGTAATCTCTTACTGGTTAAACTAAGACGTGTAGCCAATCAAAAATTCTGTCACATTCTACCATCTGGATTGGATAAGAATACTTGTAGACGGTCAACAAATTTCTCTATCAAAAGGATGAAGTTAGCATCTTTTTATGTCCCTGTGACCTCTACAGTAACTATTTGACCCTTTACCAAATTATCCGTTGTTTTGTCAACCTTGAGCCAAAACAGCTCCAGGAAATATTTCCTCATTTCTTCTTGAAAATGTTCTCCATCCGTTCACAGAAAAATCTTATCATTTGAAAGTGATATTAGTATCTTTGTTTGTGGTCTATACCTATTTCCAAAATGGACAGATTTAACTATTTACCAAACGACAAAATTTTAGACTGATCCAAGTTGAAAGCACTTGCAGACGACAAAATAGGTGTGACTCAAAAATTGAAATTTGGTTCGGGAAGGATAGAAAACATTGTGGGAAAAAGAGAAAATGCTGGTTACAATGTTTTCAAGATGCTTCTTTCAACGGTCGTTAAAATCTGGATTGTGTGGTAAAGAGTTAAATATTGACGTTTGGTAAAGTATCAAGTCTGAAATAGGTTCACTTCGTAATGCAATGGTAATAATGGTACATAACAAAGAGTGCCGCCAAGCATATCTGGACTTAATCAAACTAGGATTTTACGTTTACAGAGTCAGACAAAAGGCATCACCTCGAGACAGTCGGTATGGTTTCTTTCAGTCGGACACGTTCTTGTCTGTTTCTCGTTAAGTTTGTTGCGGTTTACATGTATACAACTGGAAGTGGTTTGAGTGCAGAAACGTACAAAGGCACTTAAGAAGAACATACTAGCAATTCGTGCAATCAAATCTATCAGACTTTCATGTTCATGTTTCATGTTCAGTTAATTTCATGTTTTGAACTATCTTTGCATGGATTGTTCTTAACTCAATATAGCCAATTCGAATGTTCTTATCCTAGACAAGTTTGGTATCGGCATTCATGGCGTGGCGTCATTTGTGACGTGATTTTGTACGTTTTTCAGCGACATGGATGTTTTTCTTTTAAACATTTTTCATAATGCCTGTGTATAAATGATTTTACACATTACTCTGACATATAATTTGTGAAGTTAATTGTTTACCATACAATTTCGAGTTTTAACGACTACGAAGATGAGGTTATTTGTGGGAAGAGGAGAAAATGTAGGTCACCAGCATTTTCACCTTTTCTCTCAATGTTTCCTAACATATCACATACGAATTCCATTATTTGAGACACATTTAACTCTTTACCAAACGACAAAATTTTGGACTGGTCAAAATTGAAAGCATGTGTAGACGTCAAAATTAAAATGACTGAAAATTTGAAATTTGTATCGAAGACGAGAGGAAAATATTATTGGAAAAGGCGAAAATGCTGGTAACCAGCATTTTCTCCTTTTCCAACAATATTTTAAAAAGGCTTCTTTCTCAGGGTCATAAAAAGTCGGCGGCATTGTGTGGTAAAGGGTTAAATTATCGTTTGCAAACATTTTCAGTTTGAACAAGTTCACAATTTTTTCGAGTAGTAAAGAGGTTAAGACCCACAAGGTTTTTTCTTTTTGTTTCTTTTCCATCAATAAAACAGACGGGGCGTCAAAAGCTTTTAAGTTAATTTTGCTGATAGTGTTAAATTTTTGACTCGTAATGCATGAATCGATACTTTTGCCAAGTCTTATCAGAAAAATTCTTCTTTCGATTTACCGTTTGCACGTTTCATTTGGGATCTGTTTCATAAAATCAGATTAATTCTTTAATCTTAAAATTTCCTTTGATTTTACAAGAAATATGTACAACAGTGTTTGTTTGACTGTTTAACCCATTACCACACAATCCCTACTTTTGACGCCCTTGAGAAAGAAGCCGTTAGAAAACATTGTGGGAAAAGATTTTCCAATGTTTTCTACCCTTCACAAAACAAATTTCACATTTTCAATTACTTTTATTTTGTCGTCTGCAAATGCTTTGGATTTGGACAAGCCTAAAATATTGTTGTTTGGTAATGAGTTAAGATTTAATGTCCCTATTACATCGGGCTTAGACGGTAGCGTACAGGATTTGCGAACAAGAGTTTGCTTGATCTATTCCTGGTTGGGCCAATTTCGCTCCAAGGATTAATGATAGTCATTGCGACAGGATTCATTCTTCTCTTACCACTGATCATTGTTTCGACGATGGCTATGTGGGAAAGCAGCCAGTAGCTTGGAAAGAAAATTCTGCGGAGTACCGGTAAATGAAACCCCCGAAAAGCATGAATAGGTGCCCTGTCCGCCGCGATGTAACTGAAAAATGTTGAAAACGGCGTTTGGAATGAATGAATGAATGAATGAATGAATGAATGAAGCAATCAATGAATCAGTCAATCAGTCAGTCAGTCATTCAATCAATCAACCATTCAATTAACCCTATTCCATTGGAAATATCTATCAAAATTTAAACTTTACTCTTATTTTCAAAATTGCGTTTATTCTACAAAAAAATATGTATATATACATGTAAATTGCTTGGTTATTTAGGATCGTATATTGTTATTAGCTTTTTGCCAAACTGCAACATTTTGTAACTTGTCGACTTCCAAAACCTTTCCAGAAGACAAAAGTAATGTGGTTCGAATAACAAAAAGTTGAAGGGAAAGGAGAACATATTGGTCACGTTTCCGCACAAAGATTTCTCAGGTCTTGATTTCAGTGTCATTTTAGTTGTATTAAAGCGGCAAGTGAACCGATTTTTAGTGTCTAAGTTTGTTTTCTTTCCCTTTTACTGGTTACGATACTATCTCAGCACTCGTTTCCAAGCGAATTGCTGCTATCTTGCAATAACAAAGTCATTGGAGAGAGTACAGTGAAATCTTTCCAAACTGACACGAACCAAACTTTGTGTAAAAGGGAGAAAAAACATGCATATGTCGTCATCATAGCAACACTTGTGCAAGTGTCAGTCTTATTTATTATCCAGATTTCGGTAGCATTTATTTACAGTTTGAATCTTGCTGCATCACAGTGGATTTCCACGTTAGCCTAAATCTTGCTACATCATAATGACAGTTTGTCTTACTTAACCCTTACAGCGCCATTATAACCAAATACATATTTCAAAATCTAGAAATAAGACCCAAACAAATGCAATATAAAGGTTGATTTTGTCTAAAATGTCTCAGTAAAGCTGACAAAATTGATCAAAGGTAAGGCTGCATGTTTCTGCAACCTGATCTTGATCTACACTTACTGTGAAAGTAACTGTATTTGTGAAAGGCACTTTAAGAGTTAAAAGAGCTGTAAAATGCTCCTTTTTTTTTGGAGGGGGGGGAGGCAGGGGGGGAACCTGCAAGAAACTAACTTTTCATTCTTTTGTCACAACTCTTTTTATTTGTACACATTTTGAACCGAATCACGCTTCTATGGTTCTACTTACGGCATTTCAGCGGAAAGTGAGGAAGCAGGATAATATTTTTTTCTGCCATATATGGTAAATAGCATCTTATAACCCGTGTTTTTGTTGTACTGTTTTCAAAAAAAGAAACTAGTTGAATAAGGCATCTGCATAATGCTTGTTATACGTCTCGTGCTGGTTTTAGTTAGTTTAATAAGAATAATAGTGATAAACACTCTCTCAGGGGTCTTTTCATACATGAATGAATGAATACATGTAAATCAAACTTTTATCCAAACAGTATATCAAACTTTTGTCCAAACATTTTTCCCATTAGTTAGTCGTATGTTATTCATTTTGTCTTCAGTTGTGTTTGGAGCGCAGGAGATAAATGTAAAAATGAAAGTAGAAAGCTTCTGCAAACAGAACTGTACACTCATAACACAGTCTTTTTTTTTTCTAGAAATAACAAGGCTATATAATACATTTAATAATATCACTACTTATACGAAAAAGCGCGTAACAAATGATAAATATGACAGAAAGTCAGATTTTGTTGGCAATATATTATAAAGAATGAATAATGAGATTGTAGATAGCTCGCAATTACAGGACAAAAATTAGGTTGCTAACAGTCGGAATTCACATTTAAACATATCAAAGCAAACCTCATCGATTGTTCCACTGATGGAATATCTTCTTTATTCTTTCAATAATTATAATCATCACTCTCTTCCCGTTTAATAGTTGACTATAACTGTATTGTTTTATCATTGCCATTTTTCAAAATGTACATTGTTTACATATGGAGCAACTAAAATTTATCTATTGTGTTGTTTTGTTACCTTATAAACAAAAACTGACTAATATGATGATAACAAAAACGCTAGAATATGTGAAATATTTCTTATACAAATGGATTGGTTAACGCAAACCAACGAACTTTGTTTCTGAATAAAGACAGTGAGTAGGCGCGAGGTTTTGATGATTTCCCTCAGAGCCTTTTTTGGTCGTGGTAGTTACCCATAACACTTTAAAAAGAGTCTCTTCTACGTGCATGTATCTAAGAAAATATTGTTAGTAAAAACAGTAAAATATTATAATACATTTTATTTGTACCATTGTTAATATCAGTATATTTTTATAAACTTCATTTACCCTTGGAGTAAGAAATAAATCAAATTGACCCTTTTGGTCAGACAGAAAAAAAATGAAGTGAATTTCAGCAATAAATTTTCCTGAAAAAAATAAAGGACAAAAGATTGTGAATTAAGGCTGTTTAATACAGTAGCGAGCTTAAAGCAACACTGAAAAACAATTTTATCTGGTTCTGGTATGTCGGTGAGCCTGACTAACAAACAGCATTGGCATCGTGACCATCCGCAAATAATCTTCCCTGTTTAAGTAGTCAACAAGTTACACTTAGTATAAACTTGCTAATTTCAGATACAGAAAATTAAAATCTGAGCTGATAATCTAAATAATTATGACATTGATAAATGGCCATCTAGGTCGATATTATTGACCATGTTGTATTTGAAGATCGGTCAGATTTGTGAATATCTGGTATGAGAGGGGAGGGGGTCCTGCAACACATATGAGCTACATTAAGACAGATGTAATTTCATGGTTTTAGAAGGAAGTTCAAGTTCTTATCTATACTGAAAGATTTGTTTAGAATGACAGTAAAAAATATAACTGTATAAGCTCCACGATTAGATGCATTTTTTAAATCTTAATTTCGAGGCGAAAGCGTCTTGTAGTCAAGAGTATGAATTTACAAAATTCCCTGGGATTTATCGAAGTTCATCTTCTGCGGACCATTTAAAGAAGAAAAAAAAAAGGGAAAAAATGAAAAGAAAAAAAAAAAAAAAACATGAAAAAAAAATAAATTAAAAAAAATGAAAAAAAAAAAAAAAAAAATGGGGAAAAAATTAAGAAAAAGGAAATTAAAAAAATAATAAAAAAAAAAATTAGAAAAAAAAAAAGGGAAAAAATGAAAAAAAAAAAATGCCCCACCAACGTGTGAGTGTACTGAAATGTTACGAAAAATTAGCCACTTACTTAAACCAATTTTACGTTACTTCAGTACCACAAGCATGCAATTTATAAAGTGATTGAAATTTCAGAGCTATGTTACGGCAGACCACCCCTTCATGCATGGCTTCTTCCTGATTTAAATACATTACCTAACAACTACTTAGGGAGATATCTCTTTTAACTAAGTGTTTATGGTATTGGTCTTTTCAATTTCGAAAAACGAGGATATTTGTCCGCATGGGCTCGAATCCCGCCAGATGCAGTTTGTATTTGAACTATGCATTCGTTGCAAACTCTCATGTTCGTAACAACTACGACTATTTTTCCTATATTTCCACGCCAGTCGCGAGTTTTTACGACTTTATTAAAAAAATGCTCTTGAAGACATAGTAGGAAAAGTTGAAAATGCTGGTAAACAGCATTTAAGAAAGACAAATCCCATCTTTTGAGCCACGTTTGAATTTTGTTTTATAAAGAGATAAGTAAACATTATCGTGTCGGATTTATATGAGAATATTCGATGCCTAGACAAAAACGTTTATATCGATCCACTGAGGGTTGAAAAATCAAAGGTTAGTATTTCCTTGTTAAGACAAATGATGTATTTTTTCTCACGCTCTGCGACAAATAATTGGATTTTTGTGGTCATGTCGAGCCCAAGTCGCCATTTTTATCTTGTTTTTCTCCCTACCCTCATTTAATTGAACTATCCTTCGAGTCTACAACTACTTAACCCCTAGTCTGCTAAGCGAGATTCACTGACCTTTAGCGGACAATGTAGATCAAAGATCAGACTGCACAGAACGTGCAGTCTGATCTTTCACATACACTGTCCGATTAGGAAATATTTTTTCCTCCAAAAAAGCTTTGAAATTGCAAACATTGGATTTTTAACTATCGGCTTTAAAGTTTTTTCTAAGTTATTCAACGGGATACGGGCCAATTCCTGTATTCTCTTTTTGTGCAAATATTTACATTAAAACATTGTAAGTTATCTATATAACACAAAATGCATTTAAAATATTCTTTTTTCTTGCTACAATATGTAAAACATTGGGGACCAAAAGAGCAGTTTCTTGTCATAGGCAGTTGCTCCTCATCCCAATATGTTTTAAGATGTGTTTATGCAGGGGTTTGAAAGATCATATTTGAAGGGTTCAGGAGGGTTAGACGAATGGAAAGACAGCCATTAACGCTAAAACAGGCTAGTGCGATATAATACTCTATTGTAATCAAATAATGCACTTTAGTATACCTTTTACGAATCGAAGAAAACAACATGGTGACATAGTTTTTTTCCCTTGCTTTCTTTGTTTATCTGGTTTAAGTTTATTGCCAATCGAAATGTACTTATGTCGTATCATTTCGGTTATATATGAGACGATATTGGTTACAAGTATAAATATGCAAGTTCTAGGACATCTTATGCCATCTATCTTATAAAGTTTTTACCAACCGACAAATTTATAGACCGGCCCAAATTGAAAGCATTTGCAGACGACGAAATAAATGGGACTGAGAAATCGGAACTTGATTTGGGAATGGTAGAAAACATTGTGGGAAAAAGAGGATTCTCACAATGTTTCCAAAAGTTTTCTACGTCAGGGTCGTCAAAAGTCGTCATTGTGTGGTATAGGGTTAAAAAGACAAAACTTTAAGTCTTGTCCCATTGTGTTTACTGATTAAAACTGATTTCGTTAGTTTTTTAAGAATCTTATAGTCAGTGTCTCCCTTGTCATGAATTTGTGTCTTTCATCGCCACGCCATTGTTTCAGAGGAAATGGTTTAATAAGTTACCACTTATGTATTTCTATACTAAAATCCACTTTTGTTTGCCGAGAGCATTTTCACTCATTTCTTTTTACTGCGTTATCACTAACTTTTGCTTACTACACGTCCACCTATTTTTCTTCACTACTTTTTCAAATTATTTGACCTCTATACATTATAACCTTATTTGCAGGCTGCATTTTACTTATTTTGCTGAGAATGTCAATGTCGGTGTCTCTTTTTGTGAATTTGTTTTTTCTCGACACAAAATTGTTTCAGAGGAAATGGTTTTTTCTCGACACGAAATTGTTTCAGAGGAAATGGTTTAATAAGTTACGACTTATTTCTCTACTAAAATCTACTTATGTTTGCTGAGAACATTTTCATTTATTTCTTGTTACTGCGTTATCACTTACTTTGCTTACTAGACGTCCACTTATTTTCATTTATTACATTTTTCAACGATTTGACCTCTTCATGTTACCTTATTTGTTTACAGCTTTTTACTTAATTTAGCCAGTTAAACAAGAACAAAAGGCAAATTCTAGAGCTGAAATGCGTTTTAAGCTTAACTCCTTAGCAACAACAGGTAACCCTTTACCCCATAAGGCATTTCTATTACATCTCTAATTCATCCTAAATAAAAGCAAGGATGATGCCGTTTCTTATGTGTATATGACATCTTTTGATAGCATAGAAAACATTGTTACAAAAGGTGAAATTGCTCGTCACGAGCAATTTCACCTTTTGCCAAAATGTTTTCCAAAGGCTCCTACAAGCAATGCACAGAAATGAGAATCTATGGAGTAAAGAGTTAAAAGAATTGCAGATGGCAATTTAAATTTGGTCCATATGATAGTATTAATGCATGAGAGAACAATACATTCTGGCCACCAGCATTTTTTTCTTTTTACCGCAATGTTTTCAAAATGGCTTATTCTTGAGGTCCCTTAAAAGCCGGGTTCGTTTGGTAACGGTTTTGTATAAATGCAGACATCGTGATAGATTATGATGATAGTCGTCTCTCGTCTGATTTTCACGAAGAATAACTCCCCTACCTTTCTTATTTCGATAATTGGAGAAACTTCTTTTTATTAAATCTTTTTGCATGCGGGTATCAAGTTTCTATTCAAAGAAAATTAAATGAAGACAATCTTGTTTTTCTGTAGGAAAATCTGATATTTAAGATTAATTAGGAGAGCTGAAAATATTCCCAATTTATATAATCACATAAAGAACCAGTATGTAATTAAACCATTACCAAACAATCCCTACTTTTGACGCCCCTGAGAAAGAAGCCTTTAGAAAACATTGTGGGAAAAGGAGAAAATGCTGGTAACCAGCATTTTCTCCTTTTCCCACAATTTTTTCTACTGCTCACTAAACAAATTTCAAATTTCCCGTCACTTTTATTTTGTCGTCTGCATATGCTTTCAATTTGGACCAGCCTCTAAAATATTGTCGTTTGGTAATGGGTTAAACGTCGCAGCTTTCCCTAAAACCATATATAAGCTGCTGAGGAGAGACTCCATGCGTTGTTGGGGACAGACGAAGATTCGATTACACAGATCTTACAGTCTGGTCATCTTTGATCAATGCATTCTGAATTGCAAAGACATGGCCGTCGACAAGGAGTTTCTCCACGATACCCAAGTTTTTGCATTTCGCTTCAATTGTCTATTTAACTGTCTACTACGTAGACATTACCTTGTTTTACGGACCAAAAGAGTGGGGTGCTTTTAACCCATTACCAAACGACAATATTTTAGGCTTGTCCAAATCGAAATCATATAAAGACGACAAAATAAAAGTGACTGAAAATTTGAAATTTGTTTTGTGAAGGGTAGAAAACATCGCGGGAACAGGAGAAAATGCTGGTTACCAGCATTTTCTCCTTTTCCCACAATGTTTTCTAAAGGTTTCTTTCTTAGGGGCGTCAAAAGTAGGGATTGTGTGGTAATGGGTTAATGTTCCCCCTTTTCAAAAACAATTTTCACAATATAATCCAATTTTGCGGTCAGCTATTGCTTTGAAATGAGAAATGTCAGATTTTGTCTTTTTGGTAAAGGGTAAACTCTTTCCAAGATGACAACTTTTTGGAGTTTTCTAAAATGAAAATGTTTTATACCGTTAATTAAGATTAGCTCAAATGATCTGTCTTTTAAACGGTAGTAAACACTGTGGGAAAAGGATAAGATACTAGTTTACAACATTTTCTCCCTTTCCAGCATTTTCTTTCTTCATCGATATTTTCGAATGCCTTTTTCTTGGTGTCTGTAACCCTTTACCTCACAACCTTGAGTCTTAAGGATCTTGAGAAAGATATTAAATATTTTGATATTATTGTGAGAAAAGGGGAACCGGCAGTTTCTATTTTTCGCGCATTTTTTTTCTATCTGATCGAAAACAAATCTCACAATACTACAAAAATAATAACTTTGGGGGTTTCGCAAACATACAATATTAGTTGTACGGTCAGGTGGCAGGGGACTTGGAAACTTGTTCAAGGATGTGGTGAACCATGTCGCCCCTAGCTAAAGGCCGTGCAATGAATTTATTACACTGCAAAGTTTTACTATACGAACGTTTGTTAATCGAATTTTACCCGTTTTTTTGTTTAAAAAAATGAATACGCCGACGAAGTAAAATTTCCCTTCTGAGTGCCCCAGTTTAATGAAAACTGACGTTACTGGGAACTGACGTCACTGAAACCTTGGTTATACGAGCTTAAACTTGCAGCTTGGCACATAATCTTGATGTTTATCTTGGTCCTTGACTCCGCCATTTTGGATGTCGTGTAGATAGTGTAGTCATGTATACGGGGCTCCCGAAAGGGTAACTGCTTTTGCGTTGGTTTTGCCAGTGCACATGGTATATATGTTAAGGTTATATTATCCAATCAGATGGCGAGAAACTTGTTTGCAGTATAATAGAGCATTTTCTATCCGTCATAATCTGTGCAATCTAGCAGCCATCACAGCTATTATAGTTTCATAAAAGAAAAGGATGGATTGGGTTAAGACTGGCTTAAAGATGCCTGATAATGAATTTAAATGTACATGTATCTTTAAACAGGTCTCATTTAACATTTGTCCATTTCAGGCCATCGTAACATTGACGAAGGAAGAACAGAGTCGACTGTATCAGGAGCAGCTTATTGCGTGCTACCTACAGATCTTGAACCAGTCACAGGCTAATATCACAGGTAAGTTGTCTTCCAGCTTCAATATGAAACTTCGGCCTGACTCTTAGGCTGCAAAGCGCGACTGAACCCGCTTTTGCGGTCAATGTATATCAAGATCAAACTGCACAGAACGTGCAGTCGGATCTTGGATCTACACTGCCCGATTGGGAGGTATCTTTCCTCCCAAATAACAACTTCGTATATATGTACATTTGGGTGTTTGACAATTAGTTGGAAAGTTTCAATTGACATATATCAGGTTAAGTGTTAAGGAGTAAGGGGGGCTGGTTTACTTATTACTAAAGGCGGTCTTATTTTACTCAGTGTTAAAACTATACCACATGACAATAACGTGGACCTGCCGATTTTGACAGTGTTCTTTGCAGAAAAAAATCCAACGCGGCTCAAATGATGGAATTCGTATTAGAGAGGTTAGGAAACAACGGGAAAAATACTGGTTACCGACTGGTTACTAGCATTTTCTTATGTCCCTCTACTATAGGGTGTAAAACGTAGTTGGAAAAGGAGAAAGTGCTGGTTCTCCTTTTCTCAATATGTTTTCAAACGGGCACTTTCTCCGAGTTGTTAAAACACGGATTAATGAGGTATACGGTTAATCGACTGACTAATCGAATGGTGTCTTACGCCATTTTCAAACTCATCGCGATCATATCATGGAAATAGCTTACACATTCGACTAGTTCTATGATGGACATCCAAAAACTCAGCGTAAATGTCGTGGACCCGTAATAGAAAATAGCTATTTCCACTTTATTATCATACAAAATTTGCCATTATCAAATTGATTATTATGTTACTACTTTAACCGAACCACTTTTCCCCTTTTTTCATTCTTGGAATTATCATTTCTAAATCTAAAACCACTATAATCTCATTACAAATGGAGATAATGATTACCTCACCTCCTTTTGTACTACTCTAAACGAGACACCATTTTTCCCCTTCTTGTAATTATCATTTATAAATCTAAAAACAATATAATTATTCTCATTACAAAGGAAGATAATAATTACCTCCTTTTTTCGGGAAACAAACACAATTATCAACGAACAATTTTAAGATATCAAATTTTAAAAATGTGCAAAAATAATATATTAGTATATATCCTTATTTAACATTTTTATCAATTAATTTCATGTTGCACTAGAAGCGTTAGGATGATAATGCCTTACAGCTATGGGTTTTTCGTGGGAGTGTCCTTAGGGAAGATCCTTCAAAACCCAAGTCTACAGCATAGAGCATACATAAATAATACGTTTTCTGCATGGTATAGCTGAAACGATTTTAAAAATGGTATAAAACACCATGCAACAAGATATTACAACCAGCCACAAGAGGATCTTTTATTATTGCAATCAAATATTACATCCATCTACACTTGGATTTTTTGACGACCCAATACGGGGTGATCATCTATTGATCTTTCTTTATATATACGAGCCAATTAACAAATTGCTTTCGAATTTTCCACATTTATGAGTTTTTTATAAGTAGTGTGCGGAAAGCCGGTTGAAGTCTTCGATAGGTAATGGATAAATGTGGATGAACCACGATAATTGGCTTGCAACACGCTATAAAAGGGACATTCGGATATTTGCGTAAAGTGTCGTTTCGGATCAGCCTGCGATAACCGCGCAGGCTAATCCGAAACGACACTTTCCGTTTTTATGCAATTTTCTGTTTTGCACAAGTGTACTGTTGCACAAAATCAAATGCAATCGTAAAGTGCCGTCTTGGATTAGCCTGCGCGGACTGCGCAGGCTGATCCGAGACGACACTTTACGCAAATGTCAAAATGTCCTTTTTCCCATGTTGCAAGCTATAATATGGCATAAGGAGGGTTAATGCATCTCCGTGATACCAATCCAGTCATCAGATCTATAATGATGAATCCATAAAAGCCACTTTTTAAACAACCGACTTACTATGAGGTAGCTGGTCCTTAGAAATACAGAAAATTGACAAATGGCGAAAAGTATCGACTCAGGTCAGCCTGCGCAGTCCGCGTAGGCTGATCTGGGTCGATACTTTTCGCAGATGCATTAAGCTCCCTTTCCACAAAGCATGACTCATTTTACATTTCTTTATAAGTAGTGTGCGACAAGCCGTATGACGTCTTCAATAGGAAATGGGTAAATGTGAATGAACCATGCACTGGCACAGGGGTGGGGGTGGGGTAATGCATTTCCATGATCCATCGTAACAAGCACAAAAGCATGGATCTATAAGCAACAAAATAAATAACGACCAAATGAATCACGAGCTTGGCAGGTCCTTTTACATGCAGAAAATTAACGAGTAGCAAAATGTTTCGACCCATGTCATCCTGTGCCAAATGTGCAAGCTGACATGGGTCGATACTTTTTGCAGATGCATTAAATCCTCATTTGAAAAGGTTTGGCTCTTATTGTTTTACATCATTGTCTGTTTTGATCTATCATATTACCATATATGGTTATAATTGGATATTTCACTGTATATGGACGGTAAAGAGAAGTTAATCACCATGGAAACTTCTATTATTTCAGTGATGTTGATTTATCTAAATCAACGTGCCTTTACCCTGAAAGTGATACTGACAACTTTTGCGAACAATGTAAACTAAGGACAGGCTGCACCAAATGTGCAGGCTTCTGTTTTCTGTCTACATGTTTCTGGAGCGCATTCAGATTACACATTTGTATTTTCTTTAAACTTCCTACCAGATCAGTCATTTTTCTTACGACCCCATTACTCGCAATATTCTTCGAAAAGCAGAAAAGCCGGTCACCAGCTGTTTACCTTTTCAGACAATGTTTTTGTACTCGTTGAGGCATATTCAGTTTAGAATCTTCAAATGATCGGATTTAGACAAGTTCAAAGTTTTATTGTTGATTAGAAGGTTAACTGGAAAATGACGACCGTTTTTATAGTCGAATGTTGTTATTTTTTCTTTGATCTGGATTTTCTGTTACCGACTTCACTCATTCATTCATTCATTCAGTCAGTCAGCCAGGCAAAAAGTCAGTCAAAACCCTTAACCTGCCAAATAACTAAAATTAAACTTTCAAGCTTATAGTAAAAACCTAAATGTTGCTATTTCTATATATATATATATTTTTTTTTTGGGGGGGGGGGATATCTCTGTATTGGATAGTATGGATCTAAGATCAAAATACACATTCTGTGCATTCTGACCTTGACTACATTATCCACGAAAAGTCTTTGAGTCGAGCGCTACAGCCTAAGGGTAAGTAACTGTCAGTAGTATACTTTACTTGCAATATTCCTATCTTGCTGTTTGGTATTCGACCTTGACCGGTCATCTTTAGCGTCCTTGAAAGAGATCATGATCATAAATAGAAAGATTTTACCTTGACACCCGCCAAATTGTATGACATATACCACCGCTTTCTTGGATGTCCTTTATCTGGATCATCACATGACACAACAATATTCAGTCACTTACTCATCTGTTAACGTTGGTTCACTAGTAAACGGCAGGGACCGTCTTTTTACACACTCCCATACTTCTAGGATGCTCAATGTCTATCGAGGTAAATAAAGTTCTGATCTCTAGGGGTCCTCCAAAGTTCATTGCACCGGTCTGCGACATATTGTTTACACTCGCAGATTTAGTCCGGTCTGTTAGCTCAAAAATGTTTACCAGCCGGACGAAAGTGTGAAAATTTTATATGGTGTAAACAATACGTTTCTAAAACGAAAAAAAGGGGTGTGCCTGATTTTAAGGCCCTAGATCAATTTTTATTGCGATTTGAAATTCGGATAACTGTACTGTCCGAATACTCTTCCTTTGTAGAACAGTAATTTGGTTGTTTCCCGTTTAGTCACAATGTATGATCGACAAAAATGGTGTTTCAGAAGTATTTTGCCATTTTAAAGGCACAGCTGGATTTAGGGATTGATTTTATGAATATTCTACATGTCTTTCGTATCTGTGTGTTTATCTGTCCGTCCATTTGCCTGCCATTAGAACTGACTTTGAATTTCGCGTATAGGATTCCTTTGAATTTGGTCGATCGGCAGGACAAATCAAATTGCCTTCAGATTTCCGCATACAATGCAATAGATGATTTGCCGATTACATTTGATATAACGCATATTTTCTTTTTATCCAAAGCATATTTTTCAAGGACAATTTTATGCTGTATGTCCCCTTCGCAAACCCTTTAAATTTGGACAAATTCACAACTGAAAAGAAAATGACATAGCAAAAAATATAGAGGAAATCAATTCTAACACAATTTAGAAATATTTCGTGATATTGCTTTTGAAAAAAATAATCATGAACAGACGAAATGTGCATTTTATGAGATCGTATGGAAATAAAGAGCATACAGAGACTAAGAATGAACCCTCTGTAACCTGTGTATAATTCACAATCCCGTCCATTAATGATCACCACACGGGTAAATTAATATGAAACAAAAGATACAAAGAGTCAGTTTAATGTGACACATGTTTGGAAATCTGTAAGAAGACAGTACATTACAACTCTTCTAAAGGTCACCCACCCTGCAGTGCGATACCGAGATCAAAGGAACGCCGAGTTAACCCTTTACCAATTTTTCACATCTTTAAATGCTCAAAATGAAGTTTGAATAAATATTTTGTGAAAACGGTATGGAAGGTTTGAAATTTGATCTGAAGCCACGTTTCTTTTGTTCATGATCTATAACATAAAGTTATTCGTCAATAGGAACATGCCTGAAAACGCAACAAAGACGGTTTGATTGTTGTAATATCAGTAAATGGACTGGTCCCTGGATCTCTGAAGACACTGGACCGCTATTTTACCTTTTACCATAGTATTTCGTGTTTTGGCGACCAGTAAAAAAGGGGGCAGACATGCTGATTTGTCCCACTTTCTGTTTTTTGTTTCGTATCCTCAACCTCCACACCGCCCCCACCCCCCGCAAAAAAAGTAATCAATATATAGTTCAAAAACATCTGTGAAAAATGAATTTTCAAAGTGTGAGAGAAAATATTGGAAGAAAAAAAAAAAAAGGAATCTTTCTCCAGCTTCAACAATGTTTTACTTTTTCAAGGACATATACAGCCATTTGAACCATCTTTCGTGTCCATATGCTGGGTGTAGGACAAAAGCCCACTAGGACAAAAGTCCACTAGGACAATAGCCCAATAGACCTTTTAGTTCTAATCATGTATGGAATTAATAAGTTTCGCATATATTATGTGACTTATCTCTACAAAAAGTAGAAAACATTATATGAAAAGCAGAAAATGCCGATAAGCAGCATTTTCTTCTTCTTTCACATTGTTGTAATAAGAATGGGAAATGTTGCAGAGAATTAAACATTGAGAAGAAAGAAAAGCAATTTGATCATTCTGATCATTAAATCTCTGTGTTTTTTTTTTTCTACAGAAATGATTAAAAAATTATTTTTCATACACTTTTTTTTTTTTATAAGCAGTGGGCATTTGTTTTTCCTGTCAAAATTAGCAGTGAGCTTTTGCCCAGTAGGCTTTTCCCCATATGCTAAGTATATGGACGTCATCGGGTGAAAACATTCAACGTAACTATTTAAAACCCTATCCCGCATAACACAAGCTTTTCACGACCCTGAGAAATATAGTTTTTAAAAATATTGTAGAAAAGTGATAAAGTTCTAGTAACCACTTTTTTCTCCTTTTCCATTTGCTATCCTTCTTACAAACAATTTCATTTTTTCAGGTCACATTCAAATTGTTGTCTGCAAAGGTTTACAATTTGGGCAAGTCTCAAATTTTCGTTTGGTAAAGAGTTTGTTACGGGAGACCACTCCTTCCTGCATGGCATATACTCCCGATTTAAATACAATACCTGGCTACTGCGTCAGGGAGATATCTCTTTGGCTCAGTGGTTAGGGTATTGGCTTTGCGTCCGGGAGTTCGGAGTTCGAATCCCGCTCCGATCCTTATTTCTGCCATGCATTTATTCATTTGTTTCTTTGTTACGGACTTCGTTCGTAAGATGGGGGCTCGTCCGGGATTGGCCATTGAGCCATTAATCCCATTTGTTGTCCAAAATCGGACTTCCTGCCTAATAAGGCTTTGAGTCATCAATAAATGATGACTTTAAGAGGGGGTGTGTTACGGGAGACCACTCCTTCCTGCATGGCATATACTCCCGATTTAAATACAATACCTGGCTACTGCGTCAGGGAGATATCTCTTTGGCTCAGTGGTTAGGGTATTGGCTTTGCGTCCGGGAGTTCGGAGTTCGAATCCCGCTCCGATCCTTATTTCTGCCATGCATTTATTCATTTGTTTCTTTGTTACGGACTTCGTTCGTAAGAAGTTAATGAAGATTCAGTATTGTAAGAAATTGGGGAAAATGGAGAAAAATAACATTAATATAACTGCAATAGACCTTTCCTATTTTTATGTCTGATTGATCAACTAATGTTTGTCGAATTCCGTGGCTAAGATTTTTTAACGTACTGGCTCGAAATCTAGGAAGGAATCGGTGGTTTGATTTATTTAAACTATTAAAGTAATAATTTTTGTTTTAAAAAAATCGTTCCAGTATCTGCAAATAGACAGAGACAGTTTATTTACCAAAAACTGGAGTTTTATACATTTTTTTTAATTTACAGAAAAAATCCTGATTTCGAAATAATATTTAAAATCTCTATACTTGCATTTTTGTCATGTTCCTGTTTAAACTACCTTATGAATTAACTATCGTAATAACAAAATTAAATTCAAATCTCAAACCTCCTTTTCCTTCTAGAAAAAAACAGAACTTCGAGCACCGACTAACACACAAGTGTCATAATTAAGTGTTTATCCCGTTCAGCCTTACGTTGATATCACTTGTAACGGTTTGGAATGGTTAAAATCTGTTACAGAGGATAAGTCTGTTCTAATTACTGGCCCTAAAAGATGCATTTTCGGCCCGAATATTTTTGTTGTGTGTTTTCAAATGCATTATTATGTAACCTGATTTAACCGGTCCCAGTTTAACTGTATATTTGCACTTATTTCTTTCGGAATGGGCTGGGGGATTTGTTTTTCAAATTACCAAACCTTATCCTACTAATTAAATGACACTTTAAAGCCGATCGTAAAATCTCAAATGTTATTTCAGAGGAATATCTCGAGAAAAAATATCTCCGTATCGGGTAGTGTAGATCTAGGATCAGACTGCACGTTCTTCGTAGTCTGATCTTAGTCTATATTGTCTCCAAAAAATCATTGAGTCGCGCTTGGCAGCCTAAGGGTTTATGCAGTCCGTATAAAAAAAGTTTTATCAACACGCCCGGCAGAAGATAGCGCTTATGGTGCTGCTTTACTCTCTGAAGTCTACCGAAAGATTGATAAAACGACATTTCATTTTTTGTGTGTATCTTCGAAAAGGATGATTAATAAAACTACCGGCACAAGCGTTTTAGGTTTTTAGGACCTTTAAAAAAAACGGAACTTAATATAAAAGTGAAAAAACTACTAAAAATGCCCATTCCGGGTATCATGTCGGATTTATTCATATCTGTATTTTGAAAATAAACCGAAATCCACCTACAAAGTAAATAAAAAAAACAAATTTTAGATGAAAAAATGAAGTTCTCTTAAATTTGAAAGCGTTTTGATCGACCCTCACTGATCAAATCATTGTGAGATACAAATATATGTGTTCTGATAAAATACAAAGGAAGAGTATTCGGACACTACATCTATCCGAATATATAATAGGCAATAATTAATGAACTAGGCCACTAAAATCGGGCACACCAGGCGGAAATGGTTCGGAATGATGTCTATTAATTGCATGCAAAATTTGTTGCTTTCGTCCGGAGTGTAAACATTTTGCTAAAAAATCGAGTTAACAGACCGGACTAATTTTAGTATGCCAGATATCAATAAAGTTAAGGTGAGATTCGAACACTAGGTCACATCGAGGTCTATTGTTTCGTTATGTGACAGCAGCAATGTAGACTTGCATGGACCTCATAGCTGAACAGATTTAGGTCGGGTCTGAAGATCTTTGGATTTTAAGCTCATCTGAGCAGGAAGTGCTCAAGGTGAGCTTTTGTGATCATGCTGTGTCCGTCGACCAGCGTCCGTCCGCGCATTGTCAACGTTTGGTTTGTTTTTACGCTCTATGGGCCACATTTGCCGTCCCATACTCATAAAACTTTGTCAGAATGCTTGTCTTGATTGTATCTCAGACGAGTTTGAAAGTGGGTCATCTCGAGTAAAAGAACGAAGTCAGTAGGTCAAATCGTACAAAAACAACCCCTGTATATTCTAAAGGCCACATTTTCAGTCTAATACTTGTGAAAGTTGGTCAGAATATTTGTCTTGATGATATCTAGAAAGAATTGAGCATAAGTCACATTGGGTCAAAAACTAGATCACTGAGTCAAATCTTTGAAAAAGCTTGTGTGATCTGTTAGTCCCATTTCTATACCAATACTTATGAAACTTGGGCAGAATGTTTGGTTTGATGGTGTCTCAGGAGACTTTGAAAATGGGTTCTGTCAGGTCAAAAGCTAGGTCACTGCGTCATTCTCAGAAAAAAAAAAAAAAACCTGTGTACGCTTATAGGCCACATGTTTAGTTCAATATACTTTAAAGTTGGTCAGAATGTTTGTTTTGATATCTCATAAGGATTTGAAAATGAATCATGAAGGGTGAAAAACTATGTCATAGAGTTAAATCTTTGAAAGACCGTTTGTGAACTTTAAAGGCAACATTTTCATTCCAGTACTCCTGAATGTCATTGAGATTATTTTCTCTTGATGATTGCTAGGAGGGTTGAGAAATTGGGTAAGATCAGGTGAAAAATTAGATCATAAGTCAAATGCTTGAAAAACCTTTCCTCTCTAGGCCTCATATTCGGGCACATACTCATGGAATTTGCTCAGAATGTTTATTCTTATAATATCTCTGATAACTTGAAAATGGGTCATGTTGGGTCGTTAATTAGGCCACCGGATCAAATCTTTAATAAAATACACACACTGTTGTACAGTCTAGATGCCATATTTTCATTTTAGTACTCATGAAGATTTTTCAGAATGATTGTCTTAATAATATTTCATAATGAATGGAAAATGGGTAACATTGGGTCAAAAACTAGGTCACTAGGTAAAATCTTTAAAATAGCTTGTTTAGGCTCTTGAGTGCACATGTTTTGTACAATAAGTATGAAGTCTAGTCAGATTTTCTTTTCAGATAATGAATAAAATAAGTTTCGAAATGGGTCAAAAAAGAGGTCACCTGGTCAAACCTTGGAAAAATCTTGTTTACAATCTAGAGGCCAAATATTCTGTCCATTGCTCATGAAAGTTGGTCACAGTCTTAGTTTTGATAATATCTACGGAAAGATATAAAATGGGCTGTATCAATAAATGGGCCAAAAAGCACGCCACTGAGACAAATCATACAAACAAAAAACTTGTCTAGAGTGTCTAGAGGCCATTTTGCAGTCCAATGCTTACTAAAGCTTGTTAGAATATTTGTCATAATATTTTGGAAGAGATTGGATATGGGTCATGTCTGGTTAAAAGGCTCAGGTGAGCATTCTAAGACTATCATGGCCTTTTTTTTTCTTTTTGCTTGTTTTTTTGTTTTTGAAATTGAATCGATTTTTTTTTATTTTGTAGAAATTTATCTTGGTTTATTCTCTTTCAGAAATTTTGAAATGAAAACTGTAAGTTCTAGTATAGGGTACCCAATAGATAATATTTGACTCTGCTTAAAAGAATCCTATAGTTACATTGATTGTAAGGACTATAAGCTCTGCTTTCGATATATGTCTGACCGAGGGTCAGTCCTTAGTTTGCTTGACTATCAGCCGTATTTTATTAAAACAACTAAATTTAGTTGCATTCTTTATGAAGGCAACCAAATACGAATGCATGGCAGTTGGACTACCTATTTTTGTTTTGGAAAAATGCCGATATAATATGGCCATGTTAATACACGACAAACAGGGTGTAACATCAATGTTGTATTAGTGGCATTGAAGTAACAAGAGTTTAGTTGTGAAAATTCAAAAAGCAAGTGGTGACTCCGAGGAGTGTGCGAGTAAAGAGCGGGGAGGCGGACTGACGACGAAAAGTTGATAATTATAATAACCAGCAAAAAATAACTGAACGTTTAAAACTTAAAAAAAGAGTAAATTATAATGTAAATGTTTGTCCTTATCGGAAAAAAAGGCGAAATACAAATTTCCTCAGAGAAATGTTCGTCCAATACTTTTGCGTTAGAAAATGTTATTTACGTTTTTACAGAAAGAAAAGAATCATTTGTTACCGTATACGCGTCTTGCAATCCTACAGTTGGACCAACTACATTATCATTAGCCTTTCAAAGCCACTGGCGCCAAAGGCGATTACATTTTGTAATGAGGCTGTACAGACATTTCTTTATTTATTCAGGCTGACACGAGCCAGCTTTTCACCAAAGAGACAAAATATTGGACATGATCAAACTGAAGGCATTTGCAGACTACTGCATGACTGTATCTTAAATGGTAGTTTATGTCTTTTACAGGATAGAAAACATTGAGAGAAAAGGAAAAAATGCTGCATTTTCTCTTTTTCCACAATGTTTTCGAAAGGCTCAATATCGCTAAGATTCAGGATTGTGTGGTCAACAGTTAATTTTTTCATCGGGAAACATGCTGACTCAGCTCTTTCGACGGCAAAAATAAATATAACCCATGGCAACTCAGAAAAAAACAATTAATTCGAAAGGCTTGACTAAATCAGTGGACGACACAGATTAAGATCAGACTGCACGTTCTGTGCAGTCTGATCTTGATCTATGTCGTCCGCAGATTTTTTTCGATTTCCCACTGTGGCGTGGCAGAGCTCCAGATAGAGGGAATTAATTTGGTTTCAAAATTGAAAATATTAATTATTCTCCACTAAACCCTATGTTATGGCTGCTCAATAGAATCGTCTCATGAATGCGATTCTAATGAGTACCCACAACATAGGGTTTGGAAGAGAAATAAGGGATTTAGAATGCTATCACTCCCTCTTATCTGGAGCTCTGGTGTTGTAAGGGTTAATAAAGACAAATGGTGTCGTGGCCAGCAGACAAGTAAATAATGAAATTAATGCATTACCAAGGAAATACGGCCTTCTTTAATCTGTCTTGCAGACTTTTCTTTTTTAGGTAGATGTAAATGTGGCGGTCAAAGCATAACATGAGTTACTTGTCAGCAATTTAAACCCTTCACCACACAAGCTCCCCGAGTTTTAGCGACTTCGTAGAAAAAGACTTTTACAATCTTGAGGCGAAAGGAGAAAAAAGATGATGACCATTATTTTCTCCTTTTACCACATTTTGTGTTCTGACCTTTTATAGATTACGACCCCTAAATCGTTGGTAAATATCGTGTAACATCGGCGTTTTCGTAAAAGCTATTCGGTCAAACATCACAGCTTCCGTCTTTTGATATAATATGAGGGTTTGGGTATATCGGTAAATATCGGGTAACACTGACGTTTTTGTACAGATTATTTGGCCAGTCTCGGCAACTTCCGTCTTTTAGAACCAGATTTTGCAGCAGTAGGCCCTACATACTGGTTTCAATACTTGAGCCATATGCAATTTTTCTTCAGCATCTGCTTTCGAATTGAGCCAGTCTAAAATTTTATCTACTGGTACATAATTTAATTCCATTCAAATTTTTAGCCTGAAAAATCGCACATGTACTCGGCACTTTAGGTCTAAGATCAGAATGCAGTTAACTGTACAGTGCGACCTTGATCTGATTCGGGCCTTGTAGCCAGCGGTTAGAAGCGGTTAGATCTGAGCTTTACTCTAACAAAAAGGTAGTTTAATGTATTATTCTCAAGTCATTACATAATTTTGGATCCATAAAGTCCATTTTGTTTCACAACGGACTAAATCATGTGGTAGACTGGTCCATTAAGATGCAGAAAATTGACCAATGGCAAAGATGCAGAAAATTGACCAATGGCAAAATCTTTCGAGTTAGGTACGATTATTAAACATTCTTTCTACAGAACATAGCTCATCTTTATCTGCAGGCAGATCTTGGTCCACGAAAGTGTGAGAGTTGGAGAATTTTGGTTCATTGGCCCGTATTCACCAACCATTCTTGAGAATATTCTTGGTCTTATTCTCCAAGATTTCTATATTTGTAAGTAACACAACTTCTGATTGGCTAAAACGAATGGTTTAGCCAATCAGAAGTTCTGTTACTTTCAAATGTAGAAAATTCTGGAGAATAAAACAAAGAATGTTCTTAAGAATGGTTGGTAAATACGGGCCCCAATTGTCGTATATTCAACTGATCTAGTGTTTGTCTATGTATATTGGAAGGGTGAACGACAGACTGATTACTTTGGTGCTATTTTCATTGATTAGTACATTTATTCTATTTATTTCAATTTGTTGTTGACATGAGACTCGTAATTGTGTCTGCTCCGGTACACATTTCTTCTCGTAATGTTCTGTATTGTAGAAACACTATCAGAATGCATGGGAACTGAGGAAGCTTTCATATATGACACGCAAAAAGGGGCATTCGGACATTTGCATGAAGTGTCGTCTTGGATCAGCCTGCGCAGTCTACGCAGGCTAATCCGAGATGACACCTAACAACTACATTATATTTTGTGCAACAGTAGACTTGCGCTAAATAGAAACTTGCATAAAAACGGAAAGTGTCGTTTCGGATCAGCCTGCGCAGTTTGCGCAAGCTGATCCGAAATGGCACTTTAAGCAGATGTCTGAATGCCCCTTTTTCGCGTGTTGTATGCCAATAAAGGCTTCACCATACATCTTCGGTTTAGTTCTACTTTCACATTCTAAGACAGAGAAATTCTTGTAGTCTGATGGCGTTACTTGAAATCCTAGAGTAGAACAGTGCGTATGAACCATAGCTGTGAAGAGGGGGGGGGGGGGCTTAATGCATCTGCAAACAGTATCGACCCATGTCAGCCTGCGCAGTCCGCGCAGGCTGACATGGCTCGATACTTTTTGATATCGGTCAATTTTCCGCATGTCAGAGGACCAGTCTACCTAATGAATCAATCGGTCGGTATACAAATATTGGTTTTATGAATCCACAATTATGTCATGTTTTGCTTCATCTTCGCAAACCAAGGCTGACGATTCACTACCGTTATTCTACCCTTGGCGGATCGAGCTTGATTTTTACATTCACCCGATACGCTTTTTCATTGGATGCAGCCAGCTGTAACTGCAACGAATGAAATCGCTGGTAGCATTTCATCTTTGATAAAAATAGAACAACGTCGCTACCTTTCCAATAGAAGGCACACATGGAAAACCACGTGGATGTCTGCTTATCGCTTCATGTGTATTCGTAAGCGGTTTGTAAAACGATATTACATTGGCTTTTAGAAATATGATGTAAAGAGGGGTAATAACCATCATCCAATAGAGGGCGCATCGCAGGAATCTCGAAATCGGGCTCAATCCGCCGAGGTAAGATCCACGTAGCGATCGTAACCTTGGCTGGTTTTACTTGAGGTAATGCACTACAGAAGTGCCTTAAACTCCCTCTTGCCACAGTATGTCAATTTTATACAAGCCATTTCTCTCATGAAAAAGGGGCTTAGGACTCTTCGAAAAGTATCGATCCAGACCAGTTTGTGTACTCCACGCAGGGTTACCTTGACCTAAATCTTTCGCTATTGATCAATTTTCTGTATGTACAAGGATCATATTATCTCATAATATCAGTCGGTGTTTATACAAAATGATTTTTTATGGATTCATGATTTAATGTATACATGTATATACGTTATGACCTGCTTAGTATCATGCGTCAAGGAGATGCATTAAGCCCCCTTTTGCCAGAGCATGACACGTTTTATTTGTGTAATAAAAAAAAAAAACACACACACACACTATTGCTTCAAACAATAAAGGTGTAAGGCGGAAAGACGGAAGCTGCCGAGATTAGCCGAATAGTTTTTTACGAAAACGTCGATGTTTACCGATAAGTAAGGGGACCGTAATTTTCTATATCGTCGGTTTACTTCGAAAACCTCGTAACTACAGCTTTTAAACAAGCTGTAGTTACGAGGTTTTCGAAGTAAACCGACGATTATATTTTTATTTGCAGGTGTATTTTGTCCACGGATCTGGGACAATGTAATGTGTTGGCCAGACACTTCCCCTGGCATCATCCAGCAGCCCTGTGCTTCATATATACATGGGTTCAACAGAAGAGGTAAGCTTATCAGTCGACCGGTACGGTGAAGTACCATTTGCTTAACTCACTGAGCACCAAACAAAGCTAACAAACTTGTTAACTTTTTACCACATGATTCCGGGTTTTCCAGAACATTGGCAAGATATTTTTTGAAAACATTTAAAAAAAAAGAGGGAAAGTACAACTAACTAGCATTTTCTCCTTTTCCCAAAATGTTTTCTACTCTATTAGAGAGCTTAGGTTCATTTGTGCCAATGTCGAATTGAGGCTCTAAGACTTAAACCTAATTAAAAGCCAACCAAAATGTCCTTAAGATTAGATCGTTGCTTTGTGATGGATTAACATTTTCAACCAGACAAAAAAATATCCATGGGACGTATAAATACAACATTCAAGGGCTACTGCAATAGTATACTCTAGAATTCGCGGGTAGACAGTAATTTTGGGAATTTTATTTCTATTCAGGGAATTACGGTCTGGTTCCCATTAGGGTACACGTGATGAGAGAATATCAAATGCCATCTGCTGGCGAAAGGCAGTAAAAGTATAAATAGAACAGAACAGAAATTTCATTTTGACACATAAGCATAATAAATCATAAGCTCAATGGTCACAGCAGTTAAGTATAATAGAGAGCTTACAGGATTGAATACTCCTAATATAGTGTGTATGTCCATACTAAGTTTGTGCCAAGTCGGAGAAGATAAAGCTAGATTCATGCTCCGTTGGTGTCACGTGTCATTACAGTTTCTGTGACGTTCTTATTATAGTTTTACTGCTTCCTGACTGGGTTTTAAAGCAGGCTTTAGGAATATGGATCTAAATTTGTCTGATATAATTTCGAAATGCATTACCATTTTGTCTGTTCGATTTATTAAAATGTCAACACAGTTTTTGTGACGTTCTTATAATAATTTCACTGAGTTATATTCCTTTCATGTTCTGCCACTTTCTTGGTTTTTTTCCCTTAATATGGTAAAAAATCATTCACGTCAGCCAAAACCATTAAAATCGAATTTATACTTATCGGTTTTGATGGTATTACTCTACAAGTCGGTCTGAGTTGGACCGGTTTTACATTGCGAAAGTTGAAACTTAATCTCGAGTGACTCGGGAGCGAAGGAGGCTTTAGGAATATAGATTTAAATTTTTCTATTATTATTCCGAAAAGTACCATTTTGTCCGTAAGATTTATTCAAATGTCTTAAAATCGATCTTCTGCAAAGAGAACTCCGTTAATATGTTTGGAGTTGGCAATACAAATAAATAGAGGATTTGAACGTCCTGAACGGAGGGGAAAATAATGTTTGTACAAATTTAATTTTCTATCTCGTGCTTCATTTTCTTCTTGTTGCAACAAAACTGATTTAGTTCTATTGAAAATCTTTATGTTTGCAGATTGGTAAATTAGGTTTAACCCGCGATCGACCATAGTGATTTATCTGAACTCATTAATAACCCCTGGCAGACGATATTTTTTCATTAGTTTTTTTTTCAGCAGACCACTTTTCATACTACTGTGGCATTTGAGGAAAGTTATTGTTACGAGCAACCATTTTTTGTTGCAATGTTTTCACACATGTTCAAAAGTTTAAATCGATTATTCATTACTTTACACTGAACCAAACGACAAAATTTTGGACAGGTCCAAATTGAAAGCATTTGCAGACGACAAAATAAACGTAGTCCAAGAGATGTTTTCCTGTCCTTGATAGGATAGAAAACATATGTGGGAAGCCTCTTGAGCTCCATTGATCATTCAAAGAATACTAACATTTCCTTGGTTGATCATTCAATACTTATAAAACCGTATTGGCCTATCGCCCGTGTGTATAACGGAATAGTGACATTTTCATCAGCACAGTTACTATAAATAGCTCAGTGGCAACTGCCTCTACATTATATCTTACTATATACACCATAAAGAGGGAGTTACCAATGTGCTATTTATAGTTACGGTGTCCGATAATGAAAAATTCGTTATCCCGTGATAGACCAAAGGAGTTTCAGAGGCCTCTGGAATAAAGGTCAATCTGTGCAGCTTCAGTCTTTCACTGAAATTTAAGGGCGTAGATTCTCTAACTCATCAGTAAATATCGTGTAACACTGACATTTCGTAAAGGCTGTTCGGCCAATCTGGACAGCTTCTGTACTTTTATGTGACAGTTCGTGCCATAACCTTAAGTAGTACTTTATCAATCAACTGCAAATACTCCAGTCGAAAAAAATGCAGTTTGGTAAAGAAATGAAGGATTTAACGAAATCCAAATTCATATCATACAGATTTTGATTTAATCAAAAATTATTTCCCACAGAACATGCTGAACGTCGATGCCTTAACAACGGAACCTGGTGGTCCCCGACCGGAAACGAGACAGGGTGGACGAATTATAGCCGATGCATGATAAAGAAAGCTCCCGTAACGGACAATGTCGTCAGTCTTGTACAGGTAAGAGACAGCGTCTTTGTACGTCAACCATTTTGAATTACATTCCTTGTCCAATTTTACCTTTAGAAAGCAACGCCAATTCTGATTGGCTGGACCAAGTGGAAAAGCTGACTTAATGTATCAGCTACAAATAGTATGGATTGGTCGAAAATCTTTACTATTCTTGGATTTTATGTTTAATAAGGACTATCTTGACTCATGAGGGTGGGACACGCAGAAAATATGTGAACCGTCACGCAAAAGGGACCATCTGGGACCATCTTGGAACTGCGAAAAGTGTCGACTCTGGTCAGCCTGCGAGGACTGCGCAGGCTGACCAGGATCGACACTTTTCGCTTTTATGGTATTTTCTGTATGAAAAGTGGTCATTCTGTCTTACTATATAATCATTTTTGAACTATGAACTTAAACTGACCAGCATTGTCTTTGATCTGTTTTCATCGTAATGACGTACGGAATTTCCAGATAGTCCCTTTTCGCATGCCAGGTCACATATCGTCGGTTTGCTTCCAAAACCTCGTAACTACAGCTTGTAACAAGCTGTAGTTACGAGGTTTTGGAAGCAAACCGACGATATACAAATAGCCGCCGCGCAGGCTGACATTGCTCGATACTTTATACTTTTTGCAGATATGATAAGCCCCTTTTCAGTGGAAATGACTCATTTTTTATTATTTTACCATGCCAAGACATTTTTAATGTGAATATTTCCCACGAGGGATCTCCGTCTGAGTCAATCAAAAGATAAAATTGGACACAAGTAATTTCATTTTACGTATTGACATTCTGTTTTAGGTTTCATTTTTAGCAATCCGTCGAAGAACCGACGGATATTTAAGTGAGACAATATGAACCGAGATCAGCTTGTGGTGTTCCGTGACCTGATCTTGATCGACTCCTTTTGTCTCTATTTGTATGTGAGCATTTAATGTCAGCACAGTACTGACATTTTTAATTATTTTGGTTGCTTTTCAAACACACGAAATTCGCATGCCGTTTAGGTAAGCAAGTATCAAGTCTGAAAATCAGGCTTCACTAAATTGCATAACCTTACGATTTGAGCAAAATTTCGCATAACTTCAGGCTAACTCATACGTTTTGGCAAAGTAGGGATCGTTTGTTAGTAAATAGAAATCCAAATAATTTGGGTAAATTGGCGTAGATAAATGAAACGCCGTCCTGAACAATAGAATATTGCATGGTACAACGATGATCCATAGGTGCTTACGAGCTCGTAGTATTAAACCCGTGTCTAACGGCGTAAATTTGCCAGCAAATAAGCTGTCGCCCTTAGAATTAACATGTAGTCATTTTTGACCAATCAGAAATGTTTTATTATTAATTTGTTATCAGTACAATAAAGAAAGTAAAAAACCAGCACATTCGGCTACGCCGAAAAATCATCTTGAATTGCAGTGGGAATCTCCTCTTAGACATCGCATACAGTCAAGTTTATCTAATTGGCAGCGAAACAGTTAATACATCTTCGAAATAAGCTGAGATTGCATCTTTCTTTGACGTGGACAGTTTTCCCTAGGAAATACCAATAAACTGTATTTACTGTCAGAGTTGGGTCGAAGCGGACACTTCGAAATTCCATTAGGAAGGTCACCATGAATTCTTAAGTAATTTCAGGATCGTGTTATGGTAACTGTTTTTCAGTGATATCACTTTTAATCTCTGGTTTTATCCATATTTTATCATCAAAGTCAGGTTTGATACAGATAATTAGTGTTATACGTCATTTATGTTGTTACTTCATTTTTCATTGTCATAACCTTCCAGCTATAGTTTCCAGTTACAGACAATCGTTTCTGGAAGTCATTTTGTCTCGTCCGCGCAAAAATGGATAGTCGCAAAGTTGTTTGTTTGATACTGTATCAGAGCTCCAGATAAGGGGAAGTGATGACATTCTAAATCTTTTATTTCTTTTCCAAACCCTATGTTGTGGGTATTCATTAGAATCGTCTCGATGAGACGATTCTAATGAGTACCCATAACATAAGATTTAGTGGAGAGTAATTAATATTTACAATTTTGAAATCAAAATCAATCCCTATATCTGGAGCTTCGTTGTATGTATTTCAAAGTATAGTGAAGGCAAAGCTCTGTCGAAGGATGGTCTGATGCATCTGCGAAAAGTATCGACCAAGGTCAGCCTATGCAGTGCCGAAACTCTTTACTATTGATCAATGTTCTACTGTTCCTGAACAAGAGGGCCAAAATGGCCCTGGATCGCTCACCTGAATTTTTGAGGGGAGCACAGCCTTTTTTTTAAGTATTGAAACATTGGAACATGATCATTATTTTGCCAAGCAATTTTAAAAGGTCATCTGTAAAAGTAATTTCAAAATCTGATCATCAGTTTCAGAAAAGAAGAGTTTTTAAGAATTTCTTAATTTCCGTATAGTGCAAGTATTCCCCATTCACCAGATCCATGTTTCTTGATGGATCACATTTTCGCAAACATTTTCTGAAAAGGGTCACCCAAGGTAAATTGCTGTGAAATCATTTTAAAATCTGACTACGGGTTTCAGAGAAAAAGAATTTTCAAGAATTTCTTCATGTCAGAATAGTGCAAGTAGCCCCGATTTACCCGAGCCATGTTTCTTGACAGATCAAAATTTCGCGAACAGTTTTTGAAAAGGGCGGTTTAGGAGGAGTTGATGTTTAAAGAATTGTTAAAGACGCACGACGGACGACGGACGACGGAGACCGGGTGATCCTAAAAGCTCCCATTGAGCACGTTGTGCTCAGCTGAGCTAAAAATACATATTTAGTCGTAATTCAACTTCTGATTGGCTAAACGGAATGGTTTAAAACCAGCCATTCTAGATTATTTCGAATCCTTTCTTCCAATAGAAGCCTCTAAGTTTGCTTGGAGTTCCGTCTGAGCCAAATCGTTGTGGCCAGTCTCATACTGCAGGGTTAAAAAAAATAATGATTGGAATTGTTTGAGAACACGGACTCGCAAATCTAAACAACTTACGGCACAATAAGGGCATATGATCTATGCATAAATCGTCGGTTTACTTCCAAAACCTCCTAACTACAGCTTGTTTCAAGTTGTAGTTATGTTTTGGAAGCAAACTGTGGAAATATGGCATTGTTTTATGAGGGAAAAGAAAGAAAACTAATGAAATTGCAAGCTTCATCTGTTGACCAAATTGTTTTTAATGTACATAAAACGAATGGGGCAAAAATAATTTTTCAACCCTTAGCTTTGATTTTCATGGGTTTTCGCGATTTAGTGGTTGGGTGTTGCCAATATTACTAGTATGTATCGAAAGTCAATTTTTTGGATCTAATCTTCTGTTTGAGACGTACTGTTTGACAGCAATATAAAGGTCATTGTACGTACAAGTAAATGTATATGTATATTTCTATTCAAATATCCAAATATGGAATTCAAAGCTTTTAGGCAAATTCAAGTTTATTTCCTGCTGGCAACAATTAGTTCTTAGAAATAGAAAGTTAACTCAAAAGTGTAAATGATTTAGTTAATTGCTACCCATTAAATCGCTGCTATTTTGATTTCAAACCAAGAAAAGAGTCATACCCTGGTAAAAAGGGATTTAATACATCTCCGTGAAGAAGTTTACACAAACATTACTCGCACATGGATCCATGAAATCCTATATATTATATTTCGTGTGTCTACTTTTAGAAATGTTAGTGGGTAAAAAAATGTCGTAATTTAAGCTGGGGTGGGGGAATTATTTCCCGGTCATAGTGAATATTTCCTCCTGCCGAAAATCTTGAACTACTTTTTTGTTCTACTAAAAATAGAATTACTAGTTTCAAAAGTAACATTCGTTGACAAAATAATCAGAGGAAATATAACATACAATTCATTTCATCAGTTTGTGGTTAATATGGGGAAATATTTGCCGAAAAATGGAAAGGTATGCGAAAATAAGGAGTGCCGTAACTCTATTTCTCTTACAGTCAGCTGGATATGGGCGTGGAATGGTCTTTTGCATTTCAGAATATAGACCAATGGCAAAAAGTTTCTATCCATGTCAGCCTGCTCAGGCTGATACTTTTTGCAAGTGTATTAAGTCCCCTGTTCACAGAGCATGGTTGACTATTATCTGGCATTGCTTCCTCATCCACCATCTTAATATAGACATATTGATATCTTTAGACCGAGGATTTGTGATACAACATTTTCGTATATTTGTAACGCTTTACAGAACAGTGCCGAACTTCAAAAACTTTTTGAAACAATCCATATGTTGGGAAAGGGGAAATAATTGCCAGTAATTCTTCTTTTCTTACAATATTTTCATCCTTTCAAACACATAAACACATATTCCATAATTTCAAGAAAATCTGTACACCAGTCTGCAAATGCTTTCATTTTGGATGGTTTTAGATATTTTTTCGACTGGTAAAGGGATGAACGGAATTAAACCAAGTTATCAAATGAAAAAAGAATAACATCGGTTTACTTCAAAAATCTCGTAATTACAGTTTGTAACAAGCTGTAATTACGAGATTTTTGAAGTAAACCGACGATAATCGCCATATTGAAAAAAAAAACCCTGACTTGTCAACAAAGTCAGGTAAACTAGCTCTATGGAGATATAGACGTTTATCTTCTCATCACAGTCCATTATTTTAACGAACCCAAAGGAGAACACTTTCGAAAACATGGAAAAGGGAGAAAAATCTGATAAGCAGCATAGCTAAAATGTTTGTCTTGAATACAATGTTGTATTTCTATCAAATACTTCATTTATTGAAAACATAAATAAGTCAAATGTTGTAAATGTGTTTATTTACCAATTTAAATGTGTTCGTTGCAGAAACATCAACATGGATTCCGACTGATGTACAACATAGGTTATGTGCTTTCATTGGTGTCACTGATCTGTGCTTCGATCATCATTTTGTCATTCAAGTGAGTTGCTGTTTTAATTCTCGTCTTTTACACATTTGTACGGAGACGAAGAGGCCAGGTTGCATTATCTCGCCCTTCTCCATATCGGTACGGCTTTTTGACGCCTCTACAGCTGGGAATAATTGCAACTATTAGCACAATCTCTGTGTAGAGACAATTTAGTTGTTACCCTCAGACAAAAGAAATGCCAGATTCGCCATTTAGATGCTGTTTTAATGAGACTTCTGCAGACAAAAAAGCGTCTTGACCAATATGGATTCGCTCACAGAAGTTTTTCTTTGACCTAAAGCGATGAAGCAAATATTTTTGTCATTTCAAGAAACAGATCTCTTTGGAATTACTACAGAATTAAATGTTTAGCCAGCTCAACGTTTTTTTTTTCACATTTATTTGTAACACCGAGAAAGATGATTTAAACTAATATTTTCAAATTCCAACCAGAGTATCGCACAGACTTTTTGGAATATCATTATGATCAATAGCAGGCGTCGATTACGAGCATTAGTATTTCAATCGATGCGACTACGTCATATCTGATGAAATAAAATGAGACGGCGTTACGTGTCTATTGCAAAAAAGCGACCATCCCGGCATTTAAATGCCTCTTAACCCTTTACTCCATAGATACTCATTTGTACGCATTGCTTGTAGAAGCCTTTGGAAAACATTGTGGCAAAAGGTGAAATTGCTCGTGACGAGCAATTTCACCTTTTGTCACAATGTTTTCTAAGTTATAAAAAGGTATCATATACCCATAAAAAATGGCTTCATCCTTGCTGTTATTTAGGATCAATTAGAGATACCATAGAAATGCCTTATGGGGTAAAGGGTTAATGAATGCAACCAAACTGTGTCTATATGATTACAAAGAATAGTATATCCCGTTTTATTTATCGAAGTTTAACGCGAAATCTTTATTTATGGCATAGGAATCTAAATATCTCTGAGGGTTTATATTGTATATTTTCAGAAAGCTGCACTGTGACAGAAACTATATTCACCTAAATCTATTTGTATCCTTCATGTTGAGGGCTCTGATCAGCATACTGCGAGAGAACTTGTTTGTTGCCAACCTGGGCTTCCAGAAAGATGTAGAACTTACCATGAATGGGACATATGTCTTTAAGGAGGGCTCGGTCTGTAATTGTTTTTTTTTTTATCTATTTTTCAGAGCTCTAGACAGAGGGAGTGATTTTAATTTCAAATCTGAAAGTATTAATTATTCCTCACTAAACACTTTGTTATGGGTAATTATTAGAAATGTCTTATCGAGACGATTCTAATTAGTACGCACAACATAGGGTTTGGAAGACAAGTAATGGATTTTGAGAACCATCACTTCCTCTGACCAAGCGCTCTGCTTCTTTTTTAGTTTGTCTCCTTAATGTTTTATGATTCTTCCAAGAGGATACAGATTAGTCCAGTTCAGGTGCAGTTGGTACCTACAGGTCTTGAGACCAGAGAGTTGCTGTTTCGAATCCCCAACTTGGTCGATGTCTTTCCAAAGAATGATACTAGTTATTGCAACAGTATCCATTCCTCGCTGCTAATCGATTTTCTGATGATTGTTGTGTCCTAAAGTAAGCGGTGGCATGGGGAAAAGATTGTGCGAAGTGCGAAGTAATGTTGAAAAGAAACCCATGGTAAGCATTGATATGTGCACTGGCCGCCTTGACATAGGTGAAATAATGTCAAAAACGGCATTTAGCAAATGAATGAATGAATGAATCAATCAACCAATCAATCAATGTAGATGGAGGCCAAACGAACTTTTCCATGTAATCTTGGTCTGAACATAACTAGCTGTACAAAAATTTTACGCATAATTTCAATCCACTGGCCTCTTTCTTACATGAGTGTCTTCGAAACAATGGCAAGCAGCGTGAGCCGACTAGTTTTACATATGCCCAGAAAAAACTTTGACTCAACAGAAGTCGAATTCTCAACCCCTTGATAATTATAGTGGAGTTACAGAACTGGTTCTACCATGCATTGTGAAAAGGAACTTAGTACACCTGCAAAAAGTATCGACACAGGTCTGACTGCCCAGTATGCAGACTGATCTGAGTCGATACTTTTTGCTTTTGTCAATTTTTTAGTAATATATTTATGCTTTCAACGTTTTTCGTTTGATCTCAGAAATTTAATTTTTTTATGTAAATTCTTTGAGGCCCAGCCTACCTCATGAGTCAGTTGGTTGTGAGATAAATCATTTTTATGGATCCGCGATTATGAGATCACTGGCATGGTATATGATGAACTACAAAGATGCATTAAGCCCACTTTTTTCAGATCATGGTTAATTTGTTTTCCATATACACTATTCTTAGAAGACTGTTGTCAAACTCGACAAATTCTACACGTAAGTGTGTACAGATATACGCCCATTTCTCTTTCAAAAATATCATATTTCGAAGAAATACAGTTAAGACATCTGCGACGATCTTTCATTTATCTTATCAGAAAAAACAAACAGTTAACCCTTTTCTAAACAGCGTATATCAAGATCTGATCTTGGGTTTACTCTGTCCGGTAGAGGAATATTCCCCAAAATACAGCGTTGAAATAGCAATATTTTCATTTTAAATAAGATAAGCAAGAGTAGCAGGATAAAGCAAGAGTAGCAGGATAAAAGTTAAGAAATAAGAAAAGCAGGATAACGATTAAGATAAGTAAGATAAGCAGGATAAGGGATAAGGTAAGCAGGATAAGGGATAAGATTCGTAAAAAAAGCAGGATAAGGGTTAAAATTTGCATGATAAGGGTTAAGATAAGCAGGATAAGCACGATAAGGGTTAGGATTGCATGATAAGGGTTAAGATAAGCAGGATAAGGGTTGAGATAAGCAGGATAATGGATAAGATAAGCAAGATAAGGATAAGGGTTAAGATTTGCATGATAAGGGTTAAGATAAGCAGGATAAGCATGATAAGGGTTAGGATATTAAGATAAGCAGGATAAGGGTGAAGATAAGCAGGATAAGGGATAGGATAGGTAGGATAAGCCGGATAAGGGTTAGGATAAGGAAGATAAAAGTTAAGATAAGAAAGATAAGTTGGATAAGTTTAAGTTAAGCAGGATAAGGGATAAGATAAGCAAGATAAGCAGGATAAGTTTAAGATATGCTAGATAAGGGTTAAGCTATGCAAGATAAGCAGGATAAAAGTGAATATTAAGTTAAAGATAAGCAGGATAAAGGATAAGATAAGCAAGATAAGTAGGATAAGAGCTAAGATAAGGATAAGTTAAGCAGGATAAAGGATAAGGTAAGCAAGCTAAGAAGGATAAGATAAGCAAGATAAGCAGGATAAGCAGGATAGAAATAAGATAAGAAGGATAAGTTTAAGATTAGCGAGAGAAGAATAAGATAAGCAAGATAAGCAGGATAAGGGTTAAGATAAGTAAGGTAAGCAGGATAAGGGTTAAGATAAGTAGGATAAGTGTAAGATAAGCAGGATAAGGGTGTAGATAAAAAGGATAAGTGTAAAATTAGCAGGATAAGTGATAAGTTAAGAAGGATAAGTGTAAGACAAGCAGGATATGGAATAAGTTAAGCAAGAAAAGCAGGATAAGGGTTGAGATAAGCAGGATAAGGGTTAAGTTAAGCAGGATAAGTTAAAGTTAAGCAGGATAAGGGTTTAGATAAGTAAGATAAGCATGATTGCAGGATAAGGGTTTAGATAAGTAAGATAAGCATGATAATGATTTAGATCAGTAGGATAAGTTTAAGATAAGCAGGATAAGAATTAAAATAAGTATGAAATAGCATTTCTTCATAAAAATCGTGAGAATATCAATGTAGCACACTCTGATAGTTGTGAAACTACTATACAATGATGTTTCAATTCCTGACTTGCTGAATAATTCAAATGAAACTTTCTACCCTAATTTTGCAATTTTAAAAGTTACTTTTGGGGGAAAAATATCTCCTTTTCGGACAGGGTAAGTGAAAATTCAATGTTGCACACTCTGTTAGTTGTGAACCTACCATACAATACCATTCTAATTTCTTCCAAGGTGAATAATTTAATACACAGTGGTAGAAAAAGTGCCGTAGTGTGTTACTATGTAGTGTAGCCAGTCAGAAGCTAATTTACCTTTGAAATCTAGAATGAGACTCAAGAGGAAATTAACAATAGTTTATGAATACGAGATTATGAATTCAAGAATTTTCTAAATGTGTAAGGAACGTAATCTCTGAGTGGCTAAGCTGGATAATTGAGCCAATAAATCCAATCAGAATTATGATGAAATTAAGAATGGCTGATGAATATATACGGAGATATTAAATCCAACACCTTTTTGTTTAAACCACCATTTTACCATTCTTAGTCTTACGAGCATTATCTGAACTTGAAAGTAAAACAACAACTGATTGGCGAAAATAAATGGTTTAGCCAATAAGAAGTTGTGTTACTTCCTCATTCTTGAATAAGACTCAAAATGAAATTAAGAATGGGCAATCTATGGACTAAGATAACAAAGCCAATACCTTTTAACCACTCCACAAAGCATTTGCAAAGCGATGTTTTATACCCATCTCTACAGAATAAGAGAACGTAATACGGACATTGTTTATCTTTTTAATTATATCGTTTTTGTGTTCAACCAATTGCGATGCGTATTCTCGTAAAACCTGGCCCAGGACCCTTGGTCAAAAGGAACGTATCGTAATTGGCTGAACACAAAAACAATATCCCTGAGGTATCATTCACAGGAAAATGAATTAAAAGTTCATGATGAGATGTGGTATGGGTCAAATGATAGAACAACTGATACAAATGGCAATAAATCTTGCTTTACCACACAATGTCGACTTGTAACGCCTTTTGAAAATATTGTGTGAAAAGGAGAAAATGCTGGTAACCAGCATTTTCTCCCTTTCCCACAAATGTTTTATACCCTATCAAAGAACAGAAGTACCATTTGAGCCACACTGAAATTGTCATCTGTAAATGCTTTAAATTTAGACAAGGCTAAAATTTTGATATCTGGTAAAGGAAATCAAATCAAATCGTAACCTAGTTTTCTCTGCAATCTCCGTCTTGAGTTGTGTGAACTAGTGATTTCCCGAGAGAAAATGCAATGTCATAGAAACCTATGTGATTTGGGGTCAATGGACAAATATGTCTGGTCACTACTAACGATATGAGTGTCGTTCTGTGTTTACATGCACCATAATAAGTTAGCCGTTATGTAATACGACACTCTTTTGTCTAATAACTTCTGTAGTATGACATGGAGTGATATTTTGATATGCAGACAGTGTACAAGTAAAAATATTTTCGATGCAGGTCAGCCTTTGCGAATTGTTTGGGCTGTCATAAGTCTAGACAAGTTGTAGATAAACCTCCTTTTTAACCCTTTACCCCATAAGGTGTTTCTATGGTATCTCTAATTGACCCTAAATAACAGCAAGGATGATGTTGTTTCTTATGTATATAAGACACCCTTTGATAGCATAGAAAACATTGTGACAAAAGGTGAAATTGCTCGTCATGAGCAATTTCACCTTTTGTCACAATGTTTTCCAAAGGCTCCTACAAGCAATGCGTAGAAATGAGTATCTATGAAGTAAAGGGTTAAAGAGCATGCTTCACACGTAACAAACAAATAAAATACATATAATGGCGGTGATATCTTTTGATGTTTGGGCAAACGCAGGACAATGCATAGCGGGGCGGGCGGGCTTAGAAATTATAAACTTCTTGAGAATTATATTTCAACTTATTTTTTACCAAATATTTTGACTCAAACTATTTCAACATAATTATATCTTTTGATTACTAGTAGTTGAATGGTATTTAACGCCGATTTCAACATTAGTTCAGTCATATCACAGGGATAGTTTGCTTATTTATGTGTGTCGAGGGTTTCATCAGTACTAGGTTAAGACTCTGAAATGTCTTTCTCAAGGACACTACCGCGTAATACGTAGTGCCTCCAGTGAGGATCGAACCCTTTTCCGCCAGGGCTCGAGTCCTACACTTTACCACTTAGTCATGCAGGACTCCCTTTAGACGAAAAGTATTTCTATCAGCCCAGAAGGTATTCCTAAAAGGTTTGTGCTGTCTGATCTTCATGTCCCTAACAAAAGCTTATGTTATGCTACGTTCCCACTATCACGATTCGCGCCACGATTGAAACCGTGGTCTTGATTGTGAGCAAGTCGTGATAATCCTGTCAGGTCGTATTAGAACTTGATGTTAATCGTGGCAATCGTGTTAATCATATGAAATATTTTTGGTGCAAAAAATTTACTACGATCAACACGATTGATTTTCAATCGTGGTCACCGCATGTAACAGTATTGAATTATACCAAAAACGTACTAGATCGCATTAAATCGTACTTCTGAATCGTGTTGATCGGAACTAATCTTGGACAAGGCAAAAGCAAAGCTCTGGTTCGATTTGCTGGATGATAGGATAGGATAAGTTCTCCTTTTGAACCCTCACATCCAGACAGTCGAAGTAAGAAATGCTGCATCATTTGCAGCAACAGTATATGGTGTTTAAAAGAACATACTCCCTTCAACATTGAACATTCAGATTTTACTCGTAGCAGCTTTCCAACACCAACAATTCTGGAAATAAAACCGGAAGCCTTTCCGAAAGCCTGCAAGCCAGATTGGTTGGGCAGAAAGGGGAGGCCAAAAATAGAGAATTTCAGAGAACCGATAACCGCATTTATCTATGGTGTGCAAGAAAGATTATAAAAAAAGAAAACAATACCCATTCTGAAAACAAGAATTTAATCTAAATCTAGAATATAAGTATATTATTGTGTATCTTTAGGTCAACTAAACAACAGGTTTATGTCTATTTCATCCATCATCAAGGCAACTTCAATCTTTTTGTATGATGTGTCGAGGAGGCTAGAAAACTAACCGAATTGTTGGTTTCTTTCTTCTATGAGTCATGGTCTCACTCAGAACTGTCTGACTACCGCTCTCCTGAACCTTGCGAGTTGTGGTTGTTGCTGGTCTGGCAACTACTCTTCTTCCTCTCTGGTGATATAATGTCTGCATAGTGCAGATATCACATTATCACTTTCCTCAACAATTAGTCTTCACAAAAAACAGTTAAGTATGTGGACAGTCGTGGCCCCTATATACTCATCGGGGTCCAATCGCAGCTCTTCCTCTGATATAATCGTGAAACACAGCGTGGCAACAATTGTATCTTAGCGAAATAGAGCGCGTCGGTTCGCAATAAACGTATCTCGACTTATCCACGTGTATCTGTATGTATTACATCGTCATAACTCGTGACCCCCACTCGTAATGATTGTATCGAATCGCAATTCATTTGCAGACTTGAACGGGATAATCTTATCGGATCGGAATGGTTAGTATACGAACGTAAGACCAGATCGTGAATGGTCATGTGAACAGAAATGATCAATCGCAATTATGTCGCATCCAGGCGCAAGTAATCGTTTCTTATCTTGTATCCAAACCCAGAAATGTCCAAAAGTTTCACGATAAGCTATGAATTGCAAATCGTAGCTCTCGTAACTAATCTCGCGACAGTGTGAACCTATCATATAAGACTAATGGCCGAATAGTTTAGATCAACTTCTCATGCTGTAACATAGAAAAGCGAGCATGGCAATACACTCCAACATAGAGCTATGCATCTGCCGGTTGAATACCGGAATAATAGTGCCAAGAAACTCGTCAAATAATTACTTCTAGGAACTTTAATACATATCCTATTTCGGTATGAGTCTCCCTTAACCCTTTACAGAAAAAATCCTAGTTTTAACAACCCCCACGGAAGAACACTTTTGAAAATATTGTGAAAAAAGGAGAAAATGCTGGAAACCAGCATTTTCTCCTTTTTCCACAATGTTTCATACGTTTTCAAGGGCAAAATGCATTAAGTGAGCCACACTGGTATTGTCTCCCGCAAAAGATTTCAGTTTGTACCAGTCTACAATTTAATTAGTAAATAGAGACTTTCACCTACATAAGATCAGAGGAGAAAAAGACATAAATGAGATGTGGATAAAACGTTGGCGAAGAATGCGAGAACATCGGTTTCAAGAGTTGTTTTCTCTTTATTTTCACTGAATGTTTCCAAAACTTGGTCTCTCCCAGGGTCTTTGCAAAACTCGACTGTTTCGTTAAGTGTAAAACCCTGTAAACTTGATTTGCATCCTGTCTCTGTGCACTCACGTTTGACAGCTAATTTACATATCTCGTTCTTATCTTATCCGGGACGATCAGCCTTACTGCCACTTCTCGTATCACCGTATTGTCAGTCAGAACTCAAACAAAAAATAAGGCCGACTGACTGATTGATTGATTGATTGATTGATTAAGTGAGTGAGTGAGTGATTATCAATCGATCGATCGGTCGATTAACTGGTTGATTGACTGATTGATCCACTGATTAATTGATTGATTTTTAACTCCGTTTACATCATTATCTCAGTCACTCGTGTATCGTTTCAGCCATTGCACCTTACTGCTTTTACAGATTTTCTCTTTTAATTTTGAACCAGAATGTCAAACCAGATATCCTCTGATTTCAACAACCATACGAAACGAGCTTTGCACACAGAAAAGAGCTAACAGAGTCGATATTAAAACATTTGTTTTGTTTTTCAATACGTTTATTTACAGAACCCCTGCAGGATGTTATCGGCAATATGAAATTAAGTCCAGTCTGCGACGATAGATAAACTGTCTGCTGTTTGTCGAATGATAACTTTATTTGCGAGGATCTTAAATTTTGATAGCTTTATTTGCGAGGATCTTGAATTTACATACTTTGTGTATATGTTTGGTTTTTAAAGCACTTTTTAACATTATGAAAATCATTTCATCGCAGGTAGTATACCTATTCCTGCTTTCCTTGATTTTTTCAAACTTAGCAATTACGAAATCGCTGTTTTAATAATAACAGTTTGCAGAAGTGCTGACGAGCCGCTTGCTGCTCCCCCTATCGTCATTCGCCGTCTCGATGTTCATTTTTAAATCCACTTTCATAAAATGTACATTCCTTTTGTTAAAGTAAAAAAATAAACAAAGCATGTGTTGAGTTGCATGTAAAGGAATCGAAATTATCGTGACGATGACAATCTGTCGTCATACAGTCGGTCCCAGTGTTAGGCGCTGGCAGAGAAATCAATTTCAAAACTGCCAGCAAACTCTATCTCTTGTTTATTTTTTGCTTAATCTTAAAATTCATTTTTTTCTGCCAGCGACTAACACTCGGATCGACCACACAATAACAGACTGTCATATTCACAGTGTTTACATCATATGGTATGATTTAAATTGAAATGCATTTTTAACTACTGTATTGAATTGTTGGCCAATATTTGGCCTTTAACAAATCAGGCAATATTTTTTATGGATACTTTGAAGCCATCGTTCTTCTTAAAGCTTCATTTCATGATATGTTATTTCTACAAAATGGAGCCAATAGAAATATCTCGATCTATAACATATATATGCTATAACGAGTATTTTACAAAAATCAAGTACCCCATTTTCATTTTTTCTTGAACAAACAAACAGTTTTGAGACGAGGCCTGTCAAAATTTCAATTATTTATCGTGTTCGGAATAGATATATCTCGATTATTCATGAAAGATCAAGAAAAAATTGTAGTCATCTACACTAAGACCTCCATATGAATCATTTAAGATTAGATCCTTTGTGTGACCGTAATAATGGTGTTGAAAATGCTACACATTATTTCTTCAAACGCTATCGTTATTCAGATATACCAGTTTTGCTTTTCCGCGAAATACGAGAATTTTACCTCGTAACTGTTTAGTGATTATTGATTGGTAGTGCTGAATTGAGCTCGTATGATACAAATTTTCACCTTTTTCTGAGCAGTGTACTGCACATACATATCACGGAGACGGAGCGCTTTTACCCTAATCCTACTAAATAATTATGTGAAATGAAACTTTATTTAAGCTGATGGTAAAAAACAAAATTCTACTATTTCAAAAGTATGTTTGGGGACAAATATCTCCTTATCAGACGCTGTAGATTCAAGATCAGACTGCACGTTCTGAGCAAAGATATCTCCTTATCAGACAGTGTGGATCCAAAATTAGACTACATGTTCTGCGGAGTCTGACTTTGGTCAACACAGTCCGAAAAAGATCACTGAGTCGCGATTAGTACCTCAGGGGTTTAATTTTCATTTCCCTTTCTATAAATAACCCTCTTTCTCCCTCTCATCTTGTTTCGTATATATATAGAATAAAAAATCATTGTAAACATTTGTCAAAAAGACCTTATAGCATAACGCTTGGTCACAGACAGTTGTGCAGATTTTCTGTCTTGTCACCTCCTTTATCTCGTCACTGTACTTTGATGAAATTTGTGATATACCCACTAATGTGTCGCCGAATTTTGGTCCCGAAATGTTGATAAATACATACATGTAGTTGTATAATGGGGAAAATCTCTTTATTCTGCTTCCTGAGAGCTGCACCAGTACTTGCACCCAATGTGTGGGCCAATGAATAATCTAAGGGCGGAATAGAGAAAGATTTTAAGTTGTTATAACTGCCTTCTCATCGATGTAAAATAAATACATGTCTGTTTAAACTAGTCAATGAAATCTGCATACTGCGCTGGGACGACCCACGTAGAACGATAACAGGAAATTCGAGACAAAACATTAAGTTTTGTTTAAATTGATGGCATTTTAAGCTTACTGATGTCACTCAAAATTTCCTTTTATTATCAATAGTAGAATTTGTTTCCGCCATTATTTGATTTCATCGATGCATTTTATGTGTTTTCTGTGTATGCACGGTGTTTTCCAATCGGCTGAAAGCATTTTCGTATGCTCTCTCCATGGAATTGGATAACATATACCATCTTATAGACATCTTTTATCGGCCGGTAGAATCTCTGATTTAAAGAAAAAACAAAACAAAACAAACTTTGTTGCCATGCGAGCAACGATTTGTGGCAAGTAATTTTACCTTCGACCCTAAGTAAACGTCCAGGTATTGTAATACTCCTGGCGTCGCACTGCACAAACTTAAAGGCATTATTTAGAAATCATGATTTACCTGTAGGGAGTAAATTCTCTAACAATGTTTTCAAAGTAGGCCTCCTGGAACATAAATGAGAAAACATGTCTGTTGCAGGAAGTAACGTGTACACCTTTTTTTTGAGACGACTAAATCTTGACTTTCCACATATTTAAAGCACTTGCAGACAATGAACTAAAAGTACCTGTAGGCCATCTTATAGGGATTTTCATTGAAAAGGTAGAAACCAATGAGGTAAAAAGAGCGAAAAATGCTGGTTTCCAGCATTTTCTCCTTGTTCTCATAATGTTTTCAAAGGGCCCCCATCTTCAATGTCGTCAATTGTGTAGATTGTGTGCAGATGCTCATTGCATAAACGCACTTTTCTCGAATTTCAGCATTGGGAGTGCCGACTGTTCTACACTGTGTATCAGTATGTTTTAATGGCGAGCTATATCTGGATCTTCATGGAGGCTATTTATCTACACATGCTGATTTTTGTATCCGTGCTGACCGAGAAAACAAGAGCAATCTGGTACATGCTGGTGGGATGGTGTAAGTTCTTTATAGGGTTTGAGTAGATTGCACATTTCGCTTACTTTTGATGCGCATGCGCTTTTTGCATTCTACTTCCGGTTTTTGCCAATACTACTCAATTTTGCTACAGTTGTAATAGCATAAGTTTGTTTATCTATATAGTGTTTAGCGCCGTTTTCAACATCATTTCAATTATTTTGCGGCTGCCAGTCATCTATCCATGCTTTGACGGAGTTTTTTTTACCCGAACAATATTCTTCCAAAGGCACTGGCTGCCTCCTCACATAATCATCGCCGAAAAATGATCAGCAGTGAGCGAGGAATGAATCTTGTCGCAATGACTATTATCAATCCTCAAAAAGAAATTGGCTGAGCTGGGAATTCGAACATTTAATGCCTTAAACTATCTAATATTTGTGTGACTTTCTTCTTCAGCCAATTTTACGGTTAATTCGAGCGGTCTTTTATAAGCAACCAAAACTTTCTCTCTTCAAGAAGCGTACTACCTTCTTACATTAGCAAGATGTTCTTCTTCAGCATATTAGTGATTAATTCCAACTGACTATTATAAGCAACTAAAATTTTCTTTAGCACTTAACAGGTACTTTTTCTTGCAAAAGACAGGTACTACTTTTTTATATCTTTGTGATTTTCTTCAGTTTATTAATGGTTAATTCGGAATGACTTCTAAAAGGAAATAAAACTGTCTGGCATTTTACTGGTATTTGTCCTTCAAGTAGGGTACTACTTTCCTCTATTTGCGTGATTTTCTTTTTCAGTTTATTAACGTTTAATTCGGACTGTCTTTTAAAAGCAACTTAAACTTTCAGACAATTCACTGATATTTACCTTAAAGTTTAGTACTAAGTTCTTTATTTGCGTGTTTTTCTTCTTCAGCTACGCCTTTACCATTCGTGATATCCTGGGCCATATGTAGAGCTGTTCTTGATAATACACTGTAAGTACAGGACAATGAGCCATAACCTATGCAAAACATCCCGACCTAGGTCAGTCTGCGCAAACTGTGCAAGCTGACCTAGATCGGGACTTTTTGCAGATGGTAGATTTACTACATGTCCACAGACCGAAATGTGCATCAGAGAGTTAAATTAACCTCTCCTTTTGCCCAATCAAGACTCATAGTTTTACATGTCCAAATAAATCAATATTTGCCAAAGCATTCTTTGGTCGTTAGTTTGAACATACTTATTTTACATCAATTGAGAAACAAGTTCTTACAGCTTATACTAATCTCTCTCGATTCTGTTTGCTGGGAACTACACCAGTACTCGCGCCGAACATGTGGGCCAATGAAAAATCCCGAAGTTGGCACCCGCTCTTGGGTATCAAACTCAGGGTCTTATGGTTGCGAAGCCGACGCTCTACCTCACAACCACGGACACCACAATTGGTTCTTAAAGCACAACAAACGGTCGTTAAAGGAAAGGACTATTTTATACATTGAAACCATCTTTGTAGAGGAGTTGAAAGTGTGAGGTTTTTATTTCAGAATTTTTAATCAACTCCAGAAATATCACCTTGGTCAGTGTACAACAATTATTCTTAAGGGCATATGTCACGTTGTTTTAGCGCATCTATTTGCACAAGCTTCTGTTAGGTGAATTTTTCTTAACTCTATCACATTCAGTTGGGTTAAATGCGAAAGAGAACTATTTTTTCTGTGATACGTCAGTTGCCCTTAAAAAATGAGGAGATAAATGACACAGACAAAAATGGGAGATTCATAAATGATCAGGGTGCCAAATCATGCCAAAGTGGACGTACATTATAAAGTGAGGTAATTGGATATGTCATTCACTCCTAAAAAATGAATTGTGTCTCTCAAAAATAAACAGCTTGATATATATTTTTTGTATTTCTAAACTTTGTTACAACATATTAGAAAGTACTTAAAAGAATTGTCTGCAAAATTGTTATTACAGAAAAAAAATGGTCAGAAAAAAAGTTTTAATTGGCACTTTAGAATATTTCTAATTGCTACTGTGATCTGTTTAGTGCCTAAATTATTTCGATTAATTCCTTTTACAGTTGACAAACATCTTTCTTCTTCGATTAACCATTCATCAAATGTTTATTACGTTAAGATTTTTTCTTTAGGATTTATAGAATTAAAACCTATTTATTATATACCTAGCAGTGAAATCCTGGAATTTCCCAGTGTAATAAATTTTGATATCATCACTAGTGACGATATCAACTTTCACTTTCTCTTCCTGTCGTAATTTAGGAACTACTTTTTTTCGACTACATTTTTTTTTTACTTTCAAATGAAAAATTAAAAATGATTATGTTAATAAGGTATATAATAAATAGAATAATCAACTGGTTATTTTTGCGCACTTGTTTTTTCAACGCCTAACAACGCATCCTCGTGAGATACTTTTCATACCAAGAATAACCAGTTGATTATCCTCTATTTTTTGTAAATTTAAACAAGATTTAGTAGTTTAAAAAAAATGAAAAAGAAAAAAATCTTTTGTGTTAAACACTAAAAACTAATATCCCTATTATCTTTATTTTACTACGCATACACTATATCATCCTCTGAGCGAAAGCCTTCAAGATCACTGTTGTCATACTCTACAGAACCATATTCATTTTGAAGTAATACAACTTCTTACTCAGAGATTGCTTTTTTGATCTAGAACTGGAATCAGAAAGAAATCAAGAATGGTTGATCATTACGAACCCTGGTTGCATCCCACATTAGAATGTCATAGGTAGTGCTTACTAGTATACTCTGACTGAAACTACACGTATTTGTCATAATTTCAGAACTATATAAGTTAAGTAAGGTCATCAGACGCCTATGGTAAACGAAATGAAGCTGCAATATCATCAACAATCTAAGAAACCGTGAAATGGTATTAGCAGTGCGAAACGGTGACACAAAGTCGATCCTGATATTTTGAAGATTTATGGTAATAAATGTATCAAAATTACCGTGTAAACGCACTCAGACAGTCTGTAAACACGACGAGACAGACGATATATTTGTTTTTATAATTACAGATGTTGGAATACGTCTACTCACAGCCCTGGCTTGACATGGATAAATAAAACACCCGTTATGATTACAGTCCTGGTACGTGGAAATGCTTGTTTGATGCTTCACCAAAAACGAGAAAAATTTTAGACTTATCCAATTAGCACTTGCAGACAACAAAATAAATGTAACTCAAAAATTGAAATTTGTTTCTAGCAGGGCAGAAACATTCTGGGAAAAGGAGAAAATACTGGCTACCAGCATGTTCTCCTTTTCCCACAATGTTTTAATGTTTAAAAACCAGGGATTGTTTGGTGAAGAGTTAAAATGTGCGTTATTACATTTTTTTGAAAGCAAGTGACTGATTTATTTGAATAAATGACCGATGCTCTGTGAAAATGTTTTGAAGCACCTGCAACATGCATCGATTCATGCGAGCCTGCGCAATACGGTTACCCATTGAATTCACACCCAGCAACCAACTCTTAGGCTAACTTTAAATGTTCTTTATTATATACCTAGCAGTGAAATCCTGGAATTTCCCAGTGTAATAAATTTTGATATCATCACTAGTGACGTTATCAACTTTCACTTTCACTTCCTGACGTAATTTGGGAACTACTTTTTTTTTCGACTACATTTTTTTCGACTTTCAAACGCAAAATTACAAATAATTATGTTAATAAGGTATATAATAAATAGAATAATCAACTGGTTATTTTTGATATGAAAAATATCTCACTCGGGCGCGTCGTAAGGCGTTAAAAAAACTCGTGCTGCGCACTCGTTTTTTCAACGCCTAACAACGCATCCTCGTGAGATATTTTTCATATCAAAAACAACCAGTTGATTATCCTCTATATAATACTCATTTTTAATCATAGCAAAATTTTGTATGATAATAATATTGTGGAAATAGCTGTTTTCTATTACGGGTCCACCACCTTAAATTTTACCCGCATTTATCTGAGCCTAGAGTAGTTTACTTATCTATCATTTATATTTCAAACATATTTATTTGACATTGACAGAGAAACAAACTGTTTTAACATTGATTTCAACTTACACAAATCTCTCTCGATTCTGTTTCCTGGGAAGTACACCAGTACTTGGCCGAATGTGGGAGTCCATGAAAAATCCCAAAGTTTACACCTGCGTCCGGTTTCGAACAGGGGACCTTATGGTTACCAGACCGATGCTCTACCTCATAACAAAGAATACCACAAAGTAGACTAGTTTTTTTTGTCCTAAATACGATAGACTTCGAACCCAGTCCGTTATCGACTGAGCTACCCGTTCGGAATGGTAACAGAATGATGTATAAAAGAAATTATTTTATTACAGATAAACGTCCTGTCTTTCATCAATATTGTGCGACTGCTGTTCACCAAACTCAGCTCGAACTCAATACCCAGCCAGGACTCAGCACGATATAGATACAGGTGTGTATATTTACACTTATTGTCACACGTGGATACAATGACACACACGACAGAAAAAACAATCCGTATACACTGTGGAATATCGATCAATTATTGTATGATTACGCAGTGATGACGTAACTCACGCACACAGTATGTATGTATTGGTTCGCGATTTGATTGGTCGAATCGTTACTCCATAATATTCACCCGCCATATAAAACAAGAACAAAGTAACTAGTCGCTTTCTCATTATTGTTTTTATCCCATTTTTCTTTTCTTGAATCAAATATAAATAATTGTATTTTTTTCTATGAAAGTGGTAGGTAAAAGACGGTTTGGCCAACCAGAAGTTGTATATTCATATTGTTTATAACGTCCAGAATAACATATAGAATGTTTTTAAGAACGATTGGTAATACGGATTATCTGGTTTTGTATGCTTTCAGACGCCTGGCGCGAAGCACGTTAGTTCTCATTCCCGTATTTGGAGTTTACTTTCTGGTGTTTTCATTCCCGATGGACAATCTCACACCAACAGCTTCTTTCATCATGTTGTGTTTTGAGATGTTTTTTGCTTCTTACCAGGTCTGTATATCGATCCTCGTTATTTTTTCGGCTTAGCTTTGTAAAAGGCTCAATAGAGGCCAAAAGTAAACAGCACGGGTGTTTGATTGTCGCTGAATTGAATTCGAATAATACCTATAAAAGTATTGAGTTATTTTGAAGATAACAGTCTGTTATTGTTCAGTCCTTCTAAGAATTAGAGTCGCAAGTAGAAAAAAAATTAAGGCCAGCTTAAGACTGCACAAAAACTAGAGCGACACGGCAACTTTTGTCCAACCTTGAAAATTCATTTTCCCACCGGCGATTAACTAGAGGTTTAGTTTGTACTTGAAACAGACAGGCCGACCGAGTGACAACCGATCTTTCAATCAATCAGTATCAATAAATCAAGCAATCTTCAAATCATATGTAATTCATCATGAAATTGATCAGTCATGAAATCACTATATCGTGATAGCAGCCATTAAATCAAGCATGAAATCATCACGAAAGCAATAAATCATGAAATTAATCAAGTCAAGTCAAGTCAAGTCAAATCCTTTATTTGGCGAAAAACATTGTGTTTTATTGCCTTATGCAAAGGCAGAACATGAATATGCATCATCAAATCAGTCATTAAATCATTTCCCAAAATCAGGCTTACCTTTTATATTTCAGGGCATGTTCATTGCGGTTCTTCTCTGTTTCATCAACTCCGAGGTATGTTGTTCACGCTGTAACAGTGTCTCTGTTTCTCCTCTTCATCCTTTACTCTGTCCTACAAAGTTGATATTTACATATTGTTTACCTATAACAAAGACATTCATTGATTTTTTTTGCATGTTTTAATCGTAGAAATAGATAGGTACGAGCCAAGTATATCATTCGTATTTAAGTACAGATGTATGAAAAAAAAAAAGATATCATGTTGGTGCATAGGTACTAACACTGATATCATTTTGTTCATACATCTGTGCGAGTGTTAACTCTTAAAGCATCTTTTGCAACTGAAGTTACCTTTACAGCCAGTGTTGATCAAGATCAAAACATGCAGTCTGAGTTTTGGTATAGGCAGTCCGCTTTGCTAAACACGACAGATAAAATCCACCATGATATAGAGTTCATTTCATCAGCTTGTGGTTAATATTTAGAGGTTATTACACGGCTGATGAGGGCCGGAGAGTGATATCGGCCCGCCACCTTGATATCTGCCCCGAGGGCAGATTTCCAGGTGGAGGGCCGATATCACTCTCCGGCCCTCATCAGCCGTGAAATAACCTCTTTATTACATTCAGAGATCAATTGCTCGACTTTTTTGGTTTTCTAGCAAGTTTTAATACTAAAAACAAAAATATCTTGTCTCCATTCCACACAACTTTTTTCCGCGGGTAAACGTCACGTTCATGACGTCATTCACCATCACGATCGTACAGCTGCATATGTGCAGTATAGGACGTTTTAAATAAACGTTTCTTTATGTATGTTCATTGTTAAAAGATGTTACCATTACTGTTTCTCAATCTAAATATTCAATTTAGTATGATGCGGATCAAAACTGAGAAACAGGATAAATAGAATAGATGGCTGGTGCTTTGAATTATGAAACTTAATCAAGGTCGGTTCACCCGGCTCAATGGATAAAAACTGTACAACAACTAGATCTAGCCTATAGGCACAACACATTGCCTGATAAGTTTCCCAATCCAAGGCAACAACAATCTATTCACTATTTATCACGTCTTTGTTGGTTTAACGATCCAACGTTGACTGTAGTTCTGAAGATTTGTCCACTAGCGAATGATGGACCGATTCCGCCATTTTTTTCAAAATGGATGTTTTTAGAACGTTAGTGTACGAGCGAGTGTTCTGTTGCTATAGATATAGAACAAATATCTTATCAACGGGCAGGATATCAGATATCAGCCCGTTGCCCCGCCGTATCGGCCCTCGCGTGACGCTGATATTACACCATTTTCAGTGGAAAATGTTACTATTATTAGTAACAGAATGTAATAAGGGGAAATATTTGCCTCAAAAGGGAAAGGTATGCGAAAATAACGAGTGTCGTAAGGCGATAGTTATTTTCGCATACCTTTCCCTTTTGAGGCAAATATTTCCCCATATTAACCACAAGCTGATGAAATAAAGTATATATTATATTTCATCTGATTTTTGTCAACGAATGCCACTTTTAAAACTAGTGATCTCAAGTAGAACAAAAAAAGTAGTTCCACATTTTCGGCAGGAGGAAAATATCCACTGTTACGGGGGAAATAATTTCCCCCAGCTTTAATTACGACATATCTTTACCCATAATATTTCTAGAAATAGACACATGAAATATGATATATAGAGAATAATCACTTGGCTGTGTGTGATATTAAAAAATCTATCGTTATCACTAGAACGGCGTGTGATACAGCATCAAACCTCATTCGAGTGACAGATTTTTGATATCACACACAACCAATTGACTATCCTATCTATTATATTCCTAATTGGCCCTTTTTATTCTAACGATTATAAAGAATGATACAATATGAGCAATATAGAAGAAAAAAGTAGTTCCGGCAAAAATTCTAAAACAATATCGTCACTAGTAATGATACCATAATTATCATTTCTAGTGGTGTTATTAGGCATGTAATCCCAGTAATTCACTAATAAGATTCTAATCAATTGTAATCATTCGAGTCTTATTCCTACACTGAAAATGTTTGTTGGGTTTATCCAAGCGCTCAAAGGTGTAACTTGAATCAAATCTTTAAAGCGATATTAATAACCAAAATATTGCTCTTTCAAACTTATGTTTTGGGAAATAATGTTTCCTTATCGGACAGTGTAGATCAAAGATCAGACTGCACTTTCTGTGCAGTCTGGTCTTGATCTACACTGTCCGCAAAAGGTCAGCGAGTCGCGCTTAGCAGTTAAAGGGTTAAAAGTATTATGTTTATATATTAGGTACGATCCGAGATCATGAAGGTATGGACCCGGCTAAATATGAGACGAAGTAGCGCGATATCACGTGCTAGCCTTCCTTCTCATGTTCTACATGCACAAATGACGGCGGGAGGTTCTAAAGTAGCGGATTCATCAAAACAACCATCAGCAAGAAAGAAATACAAAGTTGGGCGTAAAAGTACAACTTCTATGACTGATCTAGAGGAATCCGTGCCATTTACAAATTCTGCCGTGAAAAGTTATAGCATCGTAGCAGACAACAGTTCCGCGTCAGAACTCAATGATTTAGCCAATCGAAAAGAAGACCCGAAAACCGAAGACATTAACTTAAAAATCAAATTTGTTAATATTGAATATCAGCCTAGAGAGGGATTGAGTCGAAATACGACGTGTCTAGATATAGAAACACTGAAAAATGGATGTACAATCAAAGAGGAAAATATTTTAAACAATAACACGAATAAAAATCTAGGTGATCTTGATAATCTTACTAAATGTGAGACAGTGGCAAACAGCAGAGAGTCGTAGCAACACTTTTAATCATCTCTTAAAGATAGATCGTTTTTAGCCAGATTTCAGACAGTTTTTAACCCACGTCATTCTTATTCTATGAAATTGTAGTCATTCTGGTATCTTCATGACAAATGTTGTCCTTGACAGCAGCAAGATTGCACAAATCACGACGGATAGTTTTACAGGAGACCACTCCTTCCATCTTCGCAAGCTAAGGCTGACGCTACTTTACCCTTGGTGGATCGAGCTTGATTTTTACATTCCCCTGATACGCTTTTTCATTGGATGCAGCCAGCTCTAACTGCAACGAATGAAATCGCTCGTAACATTTCATCTTTGATAAAAATAGAACAAGGTCGCTACCTTTCGAATAGAAGGTAAACATGGAAACCCACGTGGATAGCTGCTTATCGCTTCATGTGTATTCGTAAGCGGTTTGTAAAACGATCTGTCATTGGCTTTTAGAATTATGATGTAAAGGGGGGGTAATAACCAGCATCCAACAGAGGGTGCATCGCAGGAATCTCGAAATCGGGCTCAATCAGCCAAGGTAAGATCCACGTAGTGATCGTAACTTTAGCTCGCGAAGATGCACTCCTTCATGCATGGCTTGGTCCCGATTTAAAAACACTACCTAACAACTGCTTTAGGGAGATATCTCTTTCGCTCAGTAGTAAAGGTATTGGCCTTTCATCCTGGCGTTCTAGGGTTCGAGTCCTGCCCGCTCCGTCATTTCTGTCATGCATTTGTTTATTTGTTTCTGTTTTACAGACTTCGTTCTTTAGAATAGAAAATGCATTTCATGTTTTGATGCCATTCAAAGCAACTATTATCATACTTCAAAGAAATCTCTCGTGATCTGATTGGATAATATGCCCTAAACATGTATATCATGTACACTGGCAGAATCAACGCTATCAACGCAACTTGTTAACTGCCGACGTTGATCAAGATTAACATCAAGATTATGCTGCACGTTTTAGCACGTATTACCAGGGTTTCAGTGAAGTCAGTTCCTAGTGACGTCAGTTTTCATTGAATTGGGGTACTCAGAAGGGAAATTCTACCTTGTCGGAGAATTCAATTTTCTAAAGGTAGAATTCGTCTAACAAAGGTTGGAAACGTACAACTTTGCAGTACAATGATTCACTACAGCCGTGAACAAGTTTCTAAGTCCCTTGTCACTTGACCGTACAACTGATACTGTCGTCGTTTCCGGTTTTAAATAAGGTCAAATTCTATGCATTATGTATCCCTTACACCATATACATGTACATAATTGTAATTTAACTATGTTTACATAGCTGAGCCATTTTATATACATTTCAGTTAAATGGCGTTTTTTTCTCTGTAAAGATGTATCAGCTACTCTCAATCCCCCCAAAAATGAAATTTGACCGCTCCTGTTTTTATTCCTCTCCTAACTCTAGGATTTTCTAGTCTTTCGCTGTACCACTAAGGCAATCGGGGTCTGTTATCACAGATCATTTTTAGTAACAGTCTTTGTTAAATTATCAACTATTTTCTCAACTTGAAAGTAACGCAAGTTTTGACTAGCTAAGCTTAGTAAATATAAGTCCTGTTCTTTAAAAAGGAAGTTTAACCCTTTACTCCACAGATACTCATTTCGACGCATTGCTTGTAGGAGCCATTGGAAAACATTGTGACAAAAGGTGAAATTGCTCGTGGCGAGCAATTTCACCTTTTGTCACATTTTTTTCTATGCTATCAAAAGGTGTCATATACACATAAGAAATGGCTTCATCCTTGCTGTTATTTAGGGTCATTTAGAGATACCATAGAAATGCCTTATGGGGTAAAGGGTTAATGCTTCTGCAAAAATTATCGACATATCTCAGCCTAGGCAGTCGGTGCTAGCTGACATCGGTCGAAACATTGTGCTATTTTGTATATTTATTTTTCCTTTGCGTATGCAAGGACCATTCTGAGTCGTGATTCAGTCAGCTTTCAGACCCAATAGATTTTAATATGATGCCATAATAATGTGATGTTTTGGTTGGCATAATGCACCAAGGAAATACAGTCAACCAACTTTTCTCATTACTTTACTCATAATTGTTTAGCCTGTTTTTTGTTACAAGGAAGCTATGTATACAGTTTTAAATGGCTAATGAATAAAAGGCCGAAGTCCCTACTCGCCAACCATTCGTAAGAATAGTTTCCTTCAACTCATTACCACATGACACAATTTTAGGTTATGTCCAAATCGAAAGCATTTACAGACAACAAAATAAAAATAACTGAAAATTTGAAATTTGTTTTGTGAAGGGTAGAAAACATTGTGGGAAAATGCTGGTAACCAGCATATTCTCCTTTTCCCACAATGTTTTCTAAATGCATCTTTCTCAGGGTCTTCAAAAGTAGGGATTTTGTGGTAGTGGGTTAAACAATTTTCTGAAATCGAAAATAACAAAACTTTTGATTGGCTAAACCAAATGCAACCAAATGGTTTAGCCAATCAGAAGTTTTGTTACTTTGTAAATCCAAAATAAGATTAAGAATATTTCCGGAAATGACTGGTGACTACAGACCAGCTTAAGATGGCTACCATCTGTATTTCGTCAAAAAGTATTTTTATCCATATTTGTCATGTTGTCTTCATTGCATCTGTCGAAATATAGGTTGAGTTAATTTCCATAAAACGGTAGCAAGACTGTTGATTGGTATATGTACTTGTACAAAGTGTGTTTTAGGTTTGTAAAATAATACGGGTTAGTATAAAAGACATTAGATATAATATTTCATGCTGTTTTTAAGTTGTTGTTTCTTTTTGTACAAGTTCCCAGTCAACCCCTCAAGAAAAGAGTTAGTAATTCGGCCTCGGACATTTGCCTTTTTTCGACATTATTTCATATTATTAATTAAATCCTTTAACGTGATTGGTAAAAAGTTCAGTCGCGTGAGCGTCTGCGCTTATTTTTAGCCAATCACGCTCAAGGAGGCGGCAAAGTAAACGTAACGCAAAAATTGATATTTGTTTCCAGCAGGGTAGAAAACATTGTGGGAAAAAGGAGAAAATGATGGTTACCAGCATTTTCTCCTTTTCTCACAATGTTTTCAGAAGGTTTCTTTTTCAGGGTCGTAAAAACCAGGGATTGTTTGGTAAAGGGTTAATTAATTAAAATTGTCGTTAATCAAGTGATTTCGTATTGGCCCAGTTGCAGGTCCTCGGTCAGCCGTATTGGCCCTTGGCCTTCGGCCTCGGGGCCAATACGGCTGACCTCGGACCTGTAACTGGGCCAATACGAAATCACTTAATTAATAACATTATAATATCACTGCGGCGTTTGTATCTAATGATGCTTTGCTGGACTTTCTCTTAACAGTAATTTGTACAATATTCTTTCCCAAGCCACTGGCTGCATGCTCTGTTACATCACCATCGTCGATTTAATTTATAGTGTTAAATGCCGTTTTAAACGTTATTTCAGTTATGTCGGGGCGGCCAGTGCACATATCCATGCGTTCCTGGATTTCTTTTACCAGTTCTTCGCACAATTTTCTTTCCAAGCCACTGGCTGCTTTCCCACATGACCAGTGTCGAAACCATTGTCAGCGGGGGAAGAGAAATGAATCTTGTGGCAGTGACTGTCATCAATCCTTGGAAAGAAATTGGCCGAGCCAGTGGTCGTAGCCAGGGATCGAACCCTGGACCTCGTGCACCATCGTTATTTCGAAATAACGAAATCCTAAATCGTTCAAACGAATTACTATTTCGAGAAAACGAGATACTGAGTAGTTAAAACGAATGGCTATTTCGAGAAACACGAAATTTATATCTTTGGAATACTCGATTGTCATCGTATACAGATTGTGTAGTAAGTCATCTCACATGGCCATGGCGGACAATGACAAAAAAGTGTTTCGAATACACTCATTTCGTTTTCGAATAGATTTTCGTTTTCTAGAGATAGCATTTCGTTTAAACAATTAAATATTTCGTTTTCTCGAAATAGTATTTCGTTTTATCGAAAAAGCGTTTCTTTTTTAACGATTTGGTATCTCGTTTTCTCGAAATAGAGTTTCGTTTTCTTGTAATAGCAATTCTTTTTAACGATTTAGTATTTCGTTTTCTCAAAATAGTCTTTCGTTTGAATGATTAAATATTTTGTTATTTCGAAAAAAAAAATGTGTAGAATATGACAACTACCGCGCTCCGTGATAAACTATTTTTCGCATATTTCGTTCAGTTTGGATTTCTACAGGCTTTTCCTTGAACAGACTTCGTACAAGAACAGCAACTCGTGGTCAACAAAACATAAAGTTCCAACACAGTTATCGCCCAATATACAATTTGCCTGTATCTGCCGTATACACCTATAATGCACACGTAGAAAAAATCTAGCATTTGAAAGATTATGTGGGAGAACAAATATCGCTTGTAACAAACACTTCGTCGGTTTACTTCAAAAACCTCGTAACTACAGCTTGTTTCAAGCTGTAGTTACGATGTTTTTGAAGTAAACTGACGACTTGCTACTTTCCTCTCAATACGTTTGAAATTGTTCAATCTTTTACCTCACGGTAAAAATGTTAAGATTTCTTTAAACTGAAAGAATTTGCAGACCACAACTTAAATTTGTTTCACATAGGAAAAGTAGTTGAAAGGACGCGAAACACTGTGGGAAAAGGAGAAAATGCTGGTTACCAGCATCTTCTTCTTTTCTTACATTGTTTTCAAAAACCTTTCTATGTTAGGATCGTTAGGTTTGGATTATTCGGCAAAGGGTTATAATTAAAATTAGTTTTTTTTCTTAAAGTTCTTGTAATTTTTAATCAATATCTTGTATGGCCACCTCTGCTGTTGATACAGACAATTATTCGACATCGCAAAGACCTTATGTAACGTAAAATAATTGCATCAGGAATGTTATTCCATTCCAGAATGAGAACAGTGGCCAAGTCCATGAGATTGTTGATATTTCGCCGTGATCGCACTTTTCTTCCAAGGTAATCTCAGACACGTTCTGTTGGATCCATATCCGGCCATAAAGCCGGCCAAGGAAGAACGTCAACATAGTTTCTGTTCAGAAACTGCTGACTGATTCGTACATAGGTGACCATACAAACTTTTGATTGAAAAATTACAAGAATTTTAAGAAAATTCTAACTTTAATGTTACCTTAGTCTGTGAGTACTTTTGCAACTTTGTTTTAGTACCACCTTCGTTTAAATTTCAAAAACCTAACTTGAACTTTCTGTTAGTCAAAATCTGATTAGCCTGACATTTTCTACGGCCCCTGAACGAAAGAATGATACCAAATTTGTTCGTCTTCAGTAAAACATGCGACGAGAAGTAAATGAAAATTAAGTGCACACTTCTTTACATCTTCGCGAGCCAAGGTTACGTTCACAACGTGGATCTTACCTTTGCAGATCGAGCCCGACTGCGAGATTCCCGCATTACGCCCCCTATCGGATGCTGGTTATTATCCCCCTTTTCATCATATTTCTTATAGCCAATAAAATATTGTTTCACAAACCCTTTACGAATACAATAATTCAATATAAAGCAATAACCACAAACGTGCTTCGACATTCCATAGTCAGGTGCTGGGACATAGCCTAAAACCCCTGATAACTGATTGGTCACACTGAAACTTTCTGTAAATATTGTTCGTCTACGTTTTTTCGATAATAAATCATTACAGATCCAGCACACATCCATGTAGGTATGCATGCCTACCTTTTATTTTAATTCGAAAGGTCGCGACCTTGTTCTATTTTTATCAAAGATGAAATGCTACGAGCGATTTGATTCGTGAAGTTAGAGCTAGCTGCAACCATTCAAAATGCGTACGGGGGAATGTAGAAATCAAGCTCGATCCACCAAGGGTAGAATAGAGTAGTGGATCGTCACCCTTGGCTTGCAAAGATGACTTATTTATGGAACTGGGTATACTTCAAGGAAATGAAATGTTCATAGCATGTTCTCTCTATCATTCTTTCTCTCATCAGATCTAACAGATAATTAGAAAAAAAAATCTGTCCTGATAAAATGAACGGCCGTTTTACAACTCCGCCATGTTTCCCAATATAACCTCAAATTTCAAAGCGAAACATTGAATCCTATAATTGTTTCTGAAATCTCTCCCCAAAAAAATGCAACTGAAAATTGAGGAGATATGAGAATGCTTTTTTGGTACCATTGATAAACCCTTTATGAAAGTAAACAGGACATTCAAAGCGTATGTCGAAAACAACTTAAGAAAGTTGCTCATATAATGAAAATTGACCTTGACAGGGTTTGATATCGTTATAGAACAAAGAGAAATCGCTGGTCACCAGGATTTTCTCCTTTACGTAGAATGTTTTCTAAAGTCGCTTAGTCCCTAAAGGAGTAAGCATAACTGTTTGGCTTGTCTAGTGAAGGGTTAAATATACGACTTTAAGCTAATGATACTCCCAAAGAGAGCCATTAATAGCGCTGTTACTTTGTACTTTAAAGATTTGCGTAAACAAATTCGAAAAGAGTCGAAATTAAAGGGGAATAAAGAGATTTTAACCCATGTTTCGTGTGGAAGGGAATCAAGCCGGTATTTTTAGGAAGTAATCATCTAATGAGCAAAGTCTGTAAGAAAGAATCAAATGAACAAATGTATGACAATGACAATGACAATGTTTTATTGTAAGTAATAAGGCCACCGGCCCATAATACAAAAACTACATGTGGAAGCAAACGTACACTTAGATGAGCTACGTTTTGACATTTAAAAAAGAAAATGACACCTTAGAAATACAGGGACCGGGCAGGATTCGAACCTGGAACGCCCGAACGAAAAGCCAACACCATAACCACTGAGCTAAAGAGACTTCTCCCTGGCGCATTTGTAAAGTATTGTGCTTAAACCGGGATGAAGCCATGCATGAAAGAGTGGTCTCCCATAACACTCAAAATAGTATGACTGTTATCAAGATGGGGGGGGGGGGGGGTGGGGGTGCTGGGGGCGTGGGTGGGAGGGGTCTCCTCTTAACCTTTTACCCCATAAGGCATTTCTATGGTATCTCTAACTGACCCTAAATAACAGCAAGGATGAAGCAGTGTCTTATGTGTATATGACACCTTTTGATAGCATAGAAAACATTGTGACAAAAGGTGAAATTGCTCGTAAGGAGCAATTTCACCTTTTGCCACAATGTTTTCCAAAGGCTCTTACAAGCAATGCATACAAATGAATATCCATGGAGTAAAGGGTTAGAAAAGGTCAGGGAATCGTACTTAGTAGCCAAATGGTTAACTTGGTAGGTAAGTAAGATTAAACTTTAAAGGCGACAGTAACACCCAAAAAATGGCTATTTCACAGGTATTTTATGGAGAAAAATATCCAATTATCGGACAGTGTAGATCAAAGATCAGACTGCACGTTTTGTGCAGTCTGATCTTGATCTACACTAACCGCAACAAGTACCAGAGTCGTCCTTAGCAGTACAGGACTGAAAGAACGTAAAAAAATGCCTATTCTATTGTGATATCGTCTGTTTACTCCAAAAACCTCGTAACTACAGCTTGAAACAATTATATGTTTCTTTAACTCTTAACCCTTTCCCAAGCAACAAATTCTGGACTCTTCCAAACCAAAAGAGTTTGCAGACGACAATTTTAGATTTGGAGGAAATGGCAGAAAGTTCTCAAAAAGGGTAGAAAACACTGTGGGAAAAGGAGAAATTGCTCGTTACGAGCAATTTCTCCTTTTCCCACAGTGTTTTCAAAAGACTTTTACTGCAGACACGTAAAAACCAGGGCTTGTATGAGAAAGGGTTAATCCGAGCAACAACAAAATGCAATAGACATTTCAATTTTAGAAAGAAGATCCAAACAATCCAGATTGCAAAAATAAAATTGCTATTCTACCGGAAGTTTCAGTAGAAGGGACACTTTGAACCAAAGATTTTTTTTTCTCAGGGTAGTAAAAACCAGGGATTATTTGGTAAAGGGAAAAAAGGGTTATGAGTTACCAAATCAAGGAAATACCACCAGTCTTGTTCAGCCCCTTGGGAATTGTGAAATGTGAACGAATTGCTTTTTGTTTCTTGCCCCGGGGTGATTGTGTATCCGCAAAGCTTTCATATCTGTGATTTTTATTACAATTTTATGGTGGATTTAGATGTGCAATTTGAAAAAAGTTGCTCCCCACTAGAATTATATTCCTGACTTTTATCTTAATGTTCTCTTTTTTTACTGGGTCAAATTTGGTGTGTGATTATATACCTCTTTCCTCTGTTTGTGTGGTATGATTACTCGAAGTTAGTATTTAGAGAGAGAGAGAGAGAGAGAGAAAGAGAGAGAGAGAGAAAGAGAGAGAACACAGTAAAAGCTTAAAAGTGTGTAGAACGGCTCAGCTCTGTAAAGTTAGATAAGTTACCAATACATATTGTGTAGGAAATAGATAATTACCAATATATGTAGTGTACAAAATAGATAATTTACCAATAAATGTAATGTAGAAAATAGATAATTACTAATATATGTAGTGTAGGAAATATGTAGTAACCAATATATGTAGTGTAGAAAATAGATAATTACCAATATAAATATATAGTGTAGAAAGTAGAAAATTTACCCATACATGTAGTGTAAGAAATAGATAATTACCAATATATAGTGTAGAAAGTAGAAAATTTACCCGTACATGTAGTGTAAGAAATAGATAATTACCAATATATGTAGTGTAGGAAACAGATAATTATTTATTATCAATATATGTAGTGTATTAAATAGATAATTACCAATATATGTAGTGAGGAAATAGGTAATTACCAATATATGTAGTTTAGGAAATAGATAATTTACCAAAATATGTAATGTAGGAAATAGATAATTTACAATATATATAGTGTAGAAAATAGATAATTTACCAATATAATTATATAGTGAGAAAATAGATAATTACGAATATATGTAAGGTAGGAAATAGATAATTTACAGTATATGTGGTGTAGGAAATAGATAATTTACCAATATAATTATGTAGTGTAGGAAATAGATAATTTACAATATATGTAGTGTAGGAAATAGATAATTTACCAATATAATTATGTAGTGTACGAAATAGATAATTTACAATATATATAGTGTAGGAAATAGATAATTCACCAATATATTTATGTAGTGTAGGAAATAGATAATTTACAATATAATTATGTAGTGTAGGAAATAGATGCTACCTTGTGCAATTCATTCAACTATGATCAGCAGTTCAGAGAAATCTGGAGTAAAAACAGGCCTGATTTCTCCTTAAAACGCATTGATCAAAGCTGTTTTCTCCATTTCTACTTTATAGCGCGTACTACAACAACCCCCCTAACATTTTTGGGATTGATGCTTCATAGCAGACAGGTCGAATCTTCGGAGAATATGACATGCGCAGACAACGGAATGATTCATATTACAATGACTATCATCACTGACCCTGGAAAGAAAGTTGGCAAATCTGTGGATTTAAACCAGTCACCTCCAGCTCTTAAGTCCAACTGTGCAATGACTTAAGATGCCATTGGCCTGCAACATGCGATTAGAGGCATTCGGACATTTGCGTAAAGTGTCGTTTCGGATCAACCTGCGCAGTCCGCAAAGGCTAATCCGCAACAACACTTTGCGTTTATTATGTAATTTTCTGTTTTGTGCAAGTCTACTGTAGCACAAAATCTAAAGTAGCTATACAATGTTTTTAGATCTGATCTACAGCACCACAAAACATTCCTCAGCAATGAGTACTTCGGTGAACTCGTTTATGTGGTATCATTTATTATAATTTGAAAAGTGTCGCACGAAACTTTGCTAGACGGTATTAATATTGATATAGTACGTGAAAGTGTCTGACAAGTAATCTAAAATCAGACTTTTTAGGAAGAAACATAGCTTCGGTTCACTTCAAAAGCCTCGTAACTACAGCTTAAAACAAGCTGTAGTTACGAGGTTTTTGGAAGTGTACCGACGGTATGCTCTGTGAACAGTGGGTTTAATGCAATTGCACTTGCAAGAACCATCGACATATGTCAACCTGTCCAGTTCGCGCAGAATGACCTTGGTCAAAATCTTAAAGTTTCTGCTTGTCTAAAGATCCTTCTACCTTCTGTTTCAGTCAGTTGTTAGACGAAATGATTTTATAGATTTAAGGTAAGACCTGTGTAATGCACTTCCGGTAAACATGGGGCAAAAATTCTAATTGGTTAATAAATAAGGATAAATCAGGATTTATGCAGAAATAACATTTTTGCAAATTTCTAACGGATCAGAAATTCCGTTTATGTCTATCTTGAAATTATTTTTTGATACTTTTGTTAGTTTTCTGAAAAGGGAGGTAATTATTATTTCTGATTGAATTGCGAATATAGTGGTTTTAGATTTATAAATGATAATTCAAAGAAGGAAAAAATGTAAAAAATGAATCGGTGAAAGTAGTTCAATAATACTCATTTTTAATTATAGCTAATTTTGTAGGATGATATTTTAGTGGAAATAGCTGTTTTCCATTACACAGGTCTTACCTTAAGAATATGTGGAGTGCAACATGCGAAAAGGTGCATTCGGACATTTGCGTAAAGTGTCGTCCCGGATTAGCCTGCGCAGTCCGCGCAGGCTAATCCGAGACGGCACTTTACGACTACATTAGATTTTGTGCTACAGTAGACTTGTGTAAAACAGAAAATCACATAAAATCGGAAAGTGTCGTTTAGGATTGGCCTGTGCGGACTGCAGACGCTGATCCGAGACGACACTTTACGCAAATGTCCGAATGACCTTTTTCGCGTGTTGCACTCCATGTGATGATTTGTTTGGTATAACGCATAAGAAATGCATTAAGCTCCCTTTAGCCAATGCATACTATGTATAATTGTATAAAACCGTGCCGAAGTTTAACAAAACCATTTTGAATTTTGAAAGTAATTTATACACGTAAGTGAGATTTATATATTCATATTGAGAATAGAGAAATTGATTGAATGGTTGATTGATTGATCGGTGGGAGGGTTGGTCGGTCGATCGATCGATCAACGTCAATGAATGAATGATTGATTTATTAATCTATCAATCTCATTGAATGATTGATCGATCGATTGATTGATGTTTCAGGCCGCTTTCAGTATCATTTCAGTAAAATCACAGCGACAGCTGCCTTATTCATGTTTGTTCTAGGTTTCACCATCACTAGGCTCTTATGTTTTGCACCAAAGAACGCTCACATATAAAATGCAGTTCTTCAAGAGAGGCTCGAACTAGGACAGCCAGATTATGAGTCCTACATTGTACAAGTCGCAGTACCAGTGTGCCACTCAACCTTCCCTCCCTCATTCCCCATGGATGAATGTTTTGAATGGTGTTAAAAACAAATGACAAATAGACTCTGATAGGCAATTCTGATAACCAGTCAAGAAAACTTACAGGTCTTATTCTTTTGAAAGACGCTATTGGTTTAAATATCAAAACAAAATTTAAATCATGAAAGGACTTTACTTTAAGACTGCTAAGCGTAATTTATGGACCTTTTGCAGACAACGTAGATCAACACCAGGGTCTGTATTCACAAACAATTCTTAAGCACGTTATCAGTCTAATTCTTCAAGATTTCCTGACTTTGAAATTAGCAGAACTTCTGATATTTAAACCATTTGGTTAAGCCAATCAGAAGGTCTGTTATTTTCACATTGACGAAAGTCTGATGAACAAGACTACGGATGTTTTTAAGAATGGTTGGTAATTAAGGAGCCAGGCTATACATAAAAAGCAATATCATTCTATTGCTAAAATGTCTTCAAAAATATCATTTCATGGTTTCCGGTAGAATATTGAGAAATAACGGTGAAAATATTTTTCGATATTCCACGGGTATGGCCAGTGAAAATACCGATTTTTACCTAGGTATAATGCGCGTGACTCACAACCAGATGGAAACATGACGTTATTTACCAAGTACATTTCTCGCGTTTAATGCGTTGCTATGCGAGAGGGGTACGCCACGGGAATAACGGAAAAGAACTGTATTGGATTTTGATAAAGCTCCTCCCAGAAAGGGTTAAACGCATGAAATAAACAGAATTTTTTTTTTGTGAAAGATCAAAATTTATTTCATCTCATGAACACTATCGGTAATATTTTCACTCGTGGCTGGGCCACTCGTGAAAATATTACCGATGGTGTTCACGAGATGAAATAAGTTTCGATCTTTCAGCGAAAAAAACAAATATTCTCTGTCTATTGCAAAACTTCTAAAGTAGAAAGCGTCATCTTGATATATCTCAATAAGAATAAGAAATTTTGACTTGTAAATTGGAACGTAAGAGGAGAGCTGTCTTACCGTATTACCCAAGGGAAATTTAGGACTATAATATGATATAATAGGAACATCTAGTTGTGTTGTTTGATCGGCTCGTTGACAGATTAGATTATTTGCCAATGGAGCGAGTTTTCTGTCGACAAATTTATCACAAACAGCATATACAATGGTCATCCTAAACGTCATAGAATATTCTGTCAAATAGCAGGAGACTTTAATATACGTCAAACAGATTTATAGCTGATATAATTGTCATCAAGTCATTCAACGCAAATTTAATACGAAACTTCGAAATACGAAACTATGTCCAGAGATTAATGAGCTTACTTTTAAAGAAACATCCTCATAGCTATCGAGAAAAAAAAGCCGATAACCCTTCACCACACAATGCCGAGTTTTGACGCTCCTGGAAAAGAAGCCTTTTGAAAACTTTGAGGGAAAAGAAGAAAATGCTGGTAACCAGCATTTTCTCCTTTTCTCACAAGATTTTCTAATCTTTCAAAGAAAATTTACACCATTTGAGCCAAACTGGAATTGTCGTCTGCAAGAGATTTTGATTTGGAAACGGCTAAAATTTTGTAACGTTAGTCTGGTAATGGGTTGAAGGTATGAGGAATCGTTCTGCCGTGTAAATACAGATCAATTATGAATACCGGAAATGACAACAGCAACCTCCATAACGTGACAGGCATTTTCTATCCGATGTAATCGGCGCAATCGTGCAGCCGTCAATGGCAACATTTAGCATGAAGATACAAGAATGGGTATAGTTTCATATAACAAGGACAAACTATAATGGTGCCCAAAGATCTTTTAAGGCAACGTACGTTCTGCCATGAATGCAAGTGCGTATCATCCAGGGTCCGTATTCACTATTCATTCTTAAGAACGTTCTTGGTATCAGTTTCCAAGATTTTCTATATTTGAAAGTAGATCAACTTCTGATTGGCTAAACCAAATGGTTTAGCCAATCAGAAGTTGCGTTACTTTCAATTTTATGAAAATCCTGAGTCCCGGTCCGTCAATTTCTGATCAGCCCTTTCACGTTTCTAGTGTTCTTATCAAGGTGTAGCTCGCTTTAATCACGATCTGTCAACGTTTTCACTTGCATAAAGACATGGAAAAATGAAGAAGGTTTTGTTTTTGTATACTTGCCTGGTGCATTCATACAATAATTGTCTCAGAAAGATAGATAATACAGCCGGGACGGAATTCCATATTGCAGTAGGGAAGAGCAGAGAGCAGGACGGTGAGAAAAACATCATCCCCGTGGGTAAGCGAAAGGATAAAGAAAAAAAAGAAGCTACACTTCGGCCACTGCTCAATAATCCTGACCAGAGAGTTTTGAAAATCAACTCAGTGCAAAACTATCTAATGATACCTCAAGACCTCCTTTGACAGAATACTTGAATGTGTAACATCGATCAATGAGAGATAGAGCGAGAGGTATACCTACATCTTTGCTTCACAACCTTATCGGAAGTTGTGCCTGGCTATTTGTCATCTAACCATAAGAATCACTTTTTCATTCCTTTCCTAGGCATTTCGATGTAGATAATGCAATGAGATCTTCCATATAGCCGTAAAACTCTGTAATGCATCGTAGAGGCATACAATGATAAAGTGTTCGCAAAGTTTTGTTCCTGAGACGCCCGATGACCAGAGAACCCTGAATCCAGAGTTTGAGAGATATCAGAACTTCGTGGATCATGACGTTGAACCTGGTCCTCAGCTAGTAATACTGGAGATGAAGATGGACCTTGTTGTCCTGGTGTCTCGAAAAATGCCAACTTTGACTTCTTTGACTCATTTTCCTGTCGCAGCTATTATGTCTTCGGTTTACTTCAAAAACCTCGAAACTTCAGCTTAAAACAAGCTGTTGTTACAAGGTTTTTGAAGTAAACCGACGATATGCTCTGAAGATGTCCCCGTCCGCTAAGGCTGTAGTGGAACACAACGCGTCATAATACGCCGGTGTGATGCAGAAAAATTACACTTCCCTACAAAATACCCATGGGTTAGAGGGTGATTTTTGTACATAGAATAATGAACCGGGTCATTCCTCAACTTAGAATGATGACAAGGTCATTCCTCTGCGTAGAGAAATGACCCATGGGTCATTTTGTAGGGGAGGGTCATTTCTCTGCATTACACTGGCAACATGGTGTAAACGTAGGGTAAAGCGATATGAAATTGTACAATATGTGACCCATTACGCAAAGAGGAACTCTCTGAGCACTGCGAAAAGTGTCAACCCTGGTCAGACTGCGCGAATTGTGCAGTCTGACCAGGGTTGACACTTTTCGCTTTAATTACATTTTCTGTAGGAACAGTGGTCATTATACCTTGTTTTTACAACCATTTTTGAATTACCAGCTTAAATTGACCTGCACTATCGTTGATCTATTTTCATCTAATTGATGTACAGAATTCCCAGATGGTCCCTTTTTGCGTGATAGGTCACATATCATATTATTGGACATATAGAGGTTATAGGCCACTAGTGTTCTAAACGATTGAACATGGAAGGTTTTGCATGCTTTTAAGATGATGTAATAAGTGTCTCTGATTCCTAGAAAGCAAAATCAGACTTAGGCGAGACAGAGCTCGTCACCCTCTGCGATTTTCAATTTAAGATATGTTAGGATTCCAATTTAAACCTTAACCATCTCAATAACTGAACCTTTCGGCTGCAAAGCACGCCTGATTCACCTTCTTTTCCTACTGTGTAGATAAAGATCTGAATGCCAAGAACTTGCGGGCTGATTTTGGATTCACACTGTCCGATAAGGAGATATTTACCCCCCCCCAAAAAAAAAAACAAAAAAAAAAAACACTGAAATAGCAAATGTTGGGGTTTTGCGGTCATCTTGAAATTTCATTTCACTTATTTAGCATGAATGGTTAACCCTTTAGCTAATAAGGCATTTCAATCGTATCTCTAATTGACCCTAAATAACAGCAAGGATGAAGCAGTTTCTTATGTGTATATGACATCTTTAGATAGCATAGAAAACATTGTGACAAAAGGTGAAATTGCTCGTGACGAGCAATTTCACCATTTGTCACAATGTTTTCTAAAAGACTCGCACAAGCAATGTGTAGAAATGAGTATCCATGGAGTAAAGAGTTAAAAGAAATTTTCAAGCTGATAGAAAAAATCTGATTTTGGCTCTTTGAAAGTTAAATTTGGAGAAAATATCTCCTTAACGGACAGTGTAGATCCAAGATCAGACTACACGTTCTGTGCGGTCTGATCTTGATCTACACTATCCGCAAAAGGCCACTGGGTCGCGCTTAGCATCGTTATGGGTGAAAAAAAATTGTTAAAAAAGCTTTGGTAATGGCGGTTTCGTCATTCGGTGAATTCAAAGAATGCCAAACTTGTTGTTTTGTTTTCTTTCGTTTTGTTTTCCAGATGGGAATACATAAACTTCCGATATACGAAATAAACAGCGTATACTTTTTCAGTCTAGCAAAATGAGACAAAAGTAAGCGTAATTCCAATGTTTCCTTCTGCGCACAACGTATCAACGTGCCAACAGAGCGAGCAGTGTAGATTCAGTATCAGACTACACGTTCTGTGCTGTCTGAACTTGGATCAACATTAGTCGCAAAGGCAACAACAAAAATTGTAAAAAGGCGCTATAAGAGTTTAAGAATACTTTGTTATTCATCGTCTGTTGGAGACTTGCACTCGGTAAATCACAGAGGACCTATAACTATGTCTGTTGTAAAGATGCAATCAAGGCTGTTGGGTATCACGTGATTTTGACGACTTTGCACTCATGTTCATCAACAAGGCTCTAACGTGCCTCCGGTCTTTTATTGTGGCGCCGTATTAGCGGCGGCACCATACTTTTATTCGCTTTTGAAAAGTACCAATTGAGGCAGCCATATTGTTTACTCGGATTCCAGTCATTTCGTAGTAAGACCATTTCGTACCTAGGCCATTTCGTACAATTTTGGTCATTTTGTACCCACATACTTTTTGTTTTGGTCATTTCGTACACACCTTGATCATTTCATCCAAATTTGGTCATTTCATACCCAGTTTTTAATGTCAATTTGGTAATATAAAACCTAATTTTACTGCTAATTTCTTGTGATGTTTACTGAATGACAACTGCATTTGTGTATCAGCAAAACGTTCGCATGTAAGCAAACTGCCCTTATAATACGTCTGGAAATATAAATTCCATTCAGAAAAACCAAGCAGTAAGGTTACTTCTCAAACAAAATCGTAAAGCATATAACATACGCATTGATGATGATGATGGCTAGTTAAAGAGAAAGAAAGTGATTGAGTTCTTCTTAATTCACATTCTCCGCTAATTGCTCTGTTTTTGAAAATCTTGCAGCACAGGATGACAAGGATTGACACTTTTCGCTTTAATGACATCTTTTGTTTGAAAAGTGGTTATTGTACCTTGTTGTACAATCATTTTTGAATTATCAATTTACACTGACCTGCACAATCATTGATCTGTTTTCATCTAATTGATGTACAGAATTCCCAGATGGTCTCCTTCTTGCATGATGAGTCACAGTTATTTGTTGCGATGTGTACTGTTTGTGTAGTTGTGTTTCAGACGGTCTGTTATGTCAGGTTTATGCAATGTCATCATCGTTGATATTACGCTGGATCTTGTCTAGAGTAAAACAAAACATCCAGACAATGTTTTTATGGCCTATCACCGTGGATGCATTGCAATAAACACCTTTCGTCTATTTATTGATATTTGAGAAAATTTCTCCTGTTGGAGACAAGTTAGAAAACCTTAAGTTGTCATGTCCAGATCTGAAAACAATAGAAAAGCAATAGGGAAATAAAAATGGCTGTTTTCCTGATATTGTATCTTTCTCTTTCCAGAATTCAGTCTACATAGATTGCCTTGTGACTCATCACGCAAAAAGGGACCATCTGGGAATTCTGTACATCAATTAGATGAAAACAGATCAACGATAGTGCAGATCAGTTTAAGTTGATAATTCAAAAATGATTGAATAACAAGGTACAATGACCGCATTTTATACAGAAAATGTCATAAAAGTGAAAAGTGTCAACCCTGGTCAGCCTGCGCAATTCGCGCAGTCTGACCAGGGTTGACACTTTTTGCAGTTCCAAGAAGGTCCGTTTTAGCGTGATGGGCCACATTTTCATTGTACTACATTTCGACTTTTATATCTAGAATTCCTTTATTCCAGCAATGAGTGGTCGCCATAAAGTACAGCCAACTTTTTCAGTGCAAATATATGAACCATGCTCTGACAAAAAGGAGACTTGATGCATTTTACCAATCAAGTCATCTCATAATTACGTATCTATAAAAATCTATTTCATCTAACAAAGTACTAGATCTACTGGTAGAATAGTCCTACGATACGCAAAAAGTTTACAAATAGAAAAAAAGTTTCGACTCGTGCTAGCCTGCACGGACTGCGCAGGCTGACATGAGTCGATACTTTTACTCAGATGCATTTAGCTCCCTTTTCAGACAGCACGGCTCAAATAAACTCGACCATATCATCTCCCGTTAGATGGCATTCTACAAATAGACATCTATCTAATTTGGGCATTCTGGGCACAGAACCGGACTATTTTTCTGCGCGACAACCGTTATTTTGAATTTCAAACTAAACTAATCGTTTATTCAATAAAATGCTACCTTGTGCGATTCATTCAGCTATGATCAGCAGTTCAGAGGAATGTACAGCTTAAACAGGCCTTATTTTCCGTCAAACGTATTGATAAAAACCATTTTCTCCGTTGCTACTTTACAACGCCATTTACTACACCCACCATCCCCATCATTGGGGGGAGTTATGCGTCGTATAGGACAAGTCGAATTTTTTCAGTATATGGCATACGCAGACAACGAACTCGACCTCTTTCGAAAAAAAATCAATTCACTGGAACTCAGAATGTTTTAACGGACGGTATATAGAGCTCGATACAGAAACTAAGGGATGTCTTGCCAAGGACAACCAGGGAAATTGACAGGTATATGAGATTTGGTTACGAAAAACCAAACTTTTAATTTCCGGCTGCATTACTCTCAAATTTTTTATGTAAGAAATAAAGTACTAAACCGTTGAAAGAAAGCTTTTAGGTCAATTCTGATTTACGACGAGAATGCATTACTTCATATAATCTGCTATGCAACTGCAGGTATTTAGATAAATTCATTAAGATTGATGGTTGATCTAAAAGCATTTGATCCATGCTCCCTGAAAAGGGGGTTTAATGCATCTGCAAAAAGTTTCGACCCAGGCCAGCCTGCGCAGTCCGCGCAGGCTGGCCTGGGTCGAAACTTTTTGCTTTTGGTAAAAAGTTTTACATGTCAAAGGACCGGTCTACCTCATGATATGGTCGGCTGTTTGTCAAAATAATTGATTTTAAGGATCCATTATACAGCGATGACTTACTTGGTATCATGCATTAAGTATAATGCAAATATAAACCAACTTTTGTTAGAGCTTACTTCAATTCATTATTAAAACAGAACCATGCCAAATAATAATATCATCGCATGTGGGTGCCAACGCCCGACTGTAGTTGCTTGATTTTCAGTGAAAATGTACGTCAAAAAAAGCGGGCATATTGTATCAAAAATACGTTGACGATTATCTGCCTCTGTTTATTGGCTCCGCTTTCGAGAGTGACCCCAAAAATTGAAATTTGTCTACGTAAGGGTAGAAAACATTGAGGGAAAAGGAACAAGAATGTTCGTTACCAGCATTTTCTCCTTTTCTCCACAAGGTTTTTAAAAATTTTTTTTTCTCTTTTTGCATGGTCTTTAAAATTCGGCTTGAATGGTACAGGGTTACAGCCGTTTTGTTGAAATTAATTCAGTGTTATATCGAGACGGCTGATGCATTTGTTCATGCCTTTTTTAAATGTACCTAAATGTTCTTTCCACCTATTCTTCCGAGTTTAACACCGTTTTAACAGCTTAGGTAATATCGCAGCCATCATGCATGTCGGCGGTTTACTTCAAAAACCTCGTAACTACAGCTTGTAACAAGCTGTAGTTACGATGTTTTCGAAGGAAACCGACAACGTGTTTCCTAGCTTTTTCACACCAATATTGACACAACTTCCTTTCCAAGTAGCTGACTACTTTTTTCTCACACTCACTGGTGAGAAGTCAAAAATCGCCGGAAAGAAGGTTTGCCTCAACCGGGAATCGAACTCTCAATCACAAGGTCATAAGTCAGAAACGACAACCACTGAGCTACCTCCCAGCGAGTTAATTGTGATAGAAATACACTAGGCTTCTTTTATTCACTACATCAACAATTTTCGTCTAGATGTAAGCTTCTGACTTTGACGGGATTGAAGATACCCTTTATCAAACAACAAAAATTTAGACTGGTCCAAATTGCAAGCACTAGCAGATGAGAAAATCAGTGCAACTCAAAAATTGACGTTTCAATTAATTTTCCTACAATGTTTTCAAAAGGCTTCTATCTCAGGATGGTAAAGGGTTATGCGTTCTTTATCAGACGACAAACTTTGAGAACTATTGCAGACGACAAAGTAGATGAGGCTCAAATAATGTTGTCCCTGAAAAACGATTATTTCTAAATCAATTTATAAAGATAAATGAGCCATATTCTGGCAAAAGGAGACTTAATGTATCTCCGTGATTCATGATACCGGCCCAAGTAGTAGTAGGTCCGCCGGTTTGGGGGCCAAACAACAATGACGTAATAATACGTAATCGGTGGCCATTTCGTTAAAATTAATTGTAACTCATTTGCATATAAGGATGTAAGGATGTTACTATTAAGATAGTTTAAACGTTTACCATCTTGGATAAAATAAATTTACGTTTATTTCGGCAGCCATTTTGAGTGAAAACAGCATTAATCTACTTTTTTGGCGGTAGTTTCAATTTTTTTTGTGGCCATTTTGATTTTTTTTTCTTTTCGAAAATGTTTATAAAGCGGACTTGTATACTTCGATCTAAGACGTAGTCGCGGACATTGAGGGTCAGGTCCCCGGTCCTAGATGTTTAGTCCTAGAAGGTTATTCGAAATCACTGCCGATATCAAAACCAACAATAAAAGTAGGTCATCCAAGATGATTGACGTTCTAACTATTTCAACATTAACACACTTACGTCCTTATATGCAAATGAATTACTATTAATAGTAACAAGATAGCCGCCTATTACGTATCGCAGCATAACACAAAAAGTATTTCAGGTATCATCTCATAAAGGAGAAGTGCAGTGCACAAGAATCATAACTCTGCCCATTATATTTATGGAGTTATTGCCCTTTGTTGATTTTCATACTTAATTTTTGTCCAATGTTTTCAAAATGCTTTTTTCTCAGGGTCGTTAAAAGTCGTTATTATGTGGTAAAGGCTTAATAAAAGCATAGAGGATTCGAAACATGTCAACATGCGCGATAGCCTGCGCCGATACTTATAATTGCTGATGCATTAAGTCCCTTTTCCACAGTGCATGCTACAGACCCATTTCCCTCTATCATTTCAAAATACACTATTTCTGAGTTTCACGAATTTTAATCTTTAGGCAGCAAAGCGCAACTCAAACACTTTTTACAGACAGTGTAGATTGAGATCAGACTACACAGAAAATGCAGTCTGATTTTGAATCTACACTGTCCAATAAGGAACCATCTTTCCCATTAAAATACCTTTGATTTTTTTTTTTTTAAATCGGTTTGTCATTGTCTACGCATTTCATTTTCTTGGAAGATTCGACCTGTCAGCCATGACCCATCATTCCCCGAATATTGGGGGAATTGTAGTAATACGTGCTAAAAAGTAGCAATGGAGAAGACTGCTTTGATCAGTAGGTTTGAAGAGAAATCAGGCCTGTTTTAGCTCCAGATTTTTCTAAACTGCTAATCATAGCTGAATGAATCGCATCAGGTAGTGTTTTATTGAGTAAACGTTTATTTCAGTTTGAAATTCAAAATGACAGTTGCCGCGTAGAAAAGTAGTCCGGTTCTGTAGCCAGAATACCCAAATTAGATGTGTGTGTATTTGTAGAATGCCATCTAACGGAATATAATAACCATTAGTCTGCTCAGCAAGACACAAGGCGCTTTTACGGACAATGTAGATCCAAGATCAGACTCCACAAAACGTGCAGAGCACTATCCCATACAGTGTTTTTTTTTCCCGGTGAAATCAACTCAATCTCAATATTTTTTTCCTTGGTTGATTGAAAGATCTCGTTTAATTTATTTCGCAGCTGAGTTAAGTTAAACACACATCGGTCCAGCTATGAGGCACTTGAATGGTCAGTGGGATTGTATTTTTGTTTAGTTTTATTAATTAACGCATTACCACACAATCCCTACTTTTGACGACCCTGAGAAAGAAGCCCTTAGAAAACATTGTGGGAAAATGAGAAAATGCTGGTAACCAGCATTTTCTCCTTTTCCCACAATGCTTTCTACCCTTCACAAAACAAATTCAAATTTTCAGTCACTTTTATTTTGTCGTCTGCTAATGCTTTCAATTTGGACAAGTCTAAAATATTGTCGTTTGGTAATGAGTTAAAGATATAGATACGATGCTAGACTCTTAGAAAGACCAATGTTCCTTTTCAGCAACGACTCATTTTTAGGCTTATTTTCCCAATTTTGCTCAACTTGAAAGTAACACAGCTTCCGATTGGCTAAATCATTTGGTTTAACCGCTCAGATTTTTCGTTACTTTCAAATTCAGAAAATCTTGGAGAACAAGACTAAAAATAAACGGTCTAGAAAGTAACACAGCTTCCGGTTAGTTGGATTATTTGTTTCAGCCAATCAGGAGCTGCGTTACTTTCTTTTTTTTTTTTTGAGAATAAGACTAGAAATGATCTTATGAATTAATAGTGATTATGACCAGAGGACCCTGATTTTGATTAGCAATTCTAAATAGCAACAGTTCTACTCTTAATTTAGAAAGTAGCTCTACTTCTAATTAGCTTAGCCAAATGGTTTAACCATTCGGATTTTTTCGTTACTTTTAAATGTAAAAAAAAAATGTGTGTGTGTATGGGGGTGTGGGTGTGTGTGTGTGTGTGTGTTATAAATTTAGCTTAGAATTGCCTTATAAATAAAGTTGATAGTGCATTTTTTCATGTGTTTTTTGTCTTTCGAAAGGTCAAAGTAGGGTCATCCATAACAAGGCATAATTATTAACCTTATACAGAATTTACTCAAGGATTGACGGATATTAAATTTGTCTGAGGCGTCGTCTAGACGAATTGGAATTGAAAGACAGCTGATGACCAGTAATTGGGTAATAAACGCCTTTGGGCGCCAAATATAATGGGAACCATGCTCTGGCAAAAGGGGGTTTAATGCATCTCCGTGATCCATAATGCACAGCATGTCATTGCATGATTATGAATACCTTAAGTCTGTTTAGTTTAATAATTGACTGAATCTGAAGATCAAATGGTCCTTAGACATGCGGAAATGTTATGAATAAAACAAAAAAGTATCGATTCATGTCAGCCTGCGCGAATTGCGCAGACTGACATGGGTCGATACTTTTTACAGATACTTTAAGCCCCCTTTTCACAGAGCATGGCTAGCTTCTCTCCACGGCTGAAAAAATACAAGTCACTGCCCTCTCAACTTAGCGAGCCAAGGTTACGATCACTACTTGGATCTTACCTTGGCTGATTGAGCCCGATTTCGATATTCCTGCGATGCGCCATCAATTGGATGCTGATTATTACTCCCCTTTACATCATGTTTCTAAAAGCCAATGAAATATCGTTTTACAAACCGCTTACGAATACACATGAAGCGATAAGCAGACATCCACGCGGGTTTCCATGGTTTACCTTTTATTCGAAAGGTAGACCCTTGCTCTATTTTTATCAAAAATGAAATTCTACGAGCGATTTCATTCGTCGCAGCTAGAGCTGGCTGCATCCAATGAAAAGGCGTATCGGGTGAACGTAAAATCAAGCTCGATCCGCCAAGGGTAGAGTAGCGTAGTGAATCGTTGGCCTTGGCTTGCGAAGATGCTGTTCTCTTCGATACGTCAAAATCAATACATTATTAGTTGTACGGTCAAGTACCAGGGGACTTGGAAATTTGTTCACAGCTGTGGTAAATCATGTCGCCCCGAGCCGAAGCCCCTGCCACCTGACCGTTCAACGAATTTATTATACTGCAAAGTCTTACCATTCCAAAGTTTGTTAAGCGAATTTTACCCGTTTCTTGGTTTAGAAAAAAAAAAATGAGTACGCTGACAAAGTAGAATTTCCCTTCTGAATGCCCCAATTTAATGAAAACTGACGTCACTGTGAACTGACGTCACTGAAACCTTGGTAATACGTCCTAAAAAGTGCAGCTTGGCGCATAATCTTGATGTTAACATCTTGATCGATGCCGCCATTTTGGATGTTGTGTTTATAGTGGAGTCATGTATAGGGGCTCCCATTAGGGAAATTGCTTTTACGTTGGTTTTGCCAGTATACATGCTACATATGTTCAGTTCATATTATCCAGTCAGATCGCAAAAATTCTTCTTGCAGTATACATGTAATTAACTTCTATGTTATACGCTTGACTAAACAACAAGCAGACTGTGTACATCCAAGATCAGACAGCAAGTTCTTGAAAAATGTCTAAAGCAAAAACCTTAACAAAATACTTATCAAATCAGCAATAAATATTTAAACTGTGATTTTATGTTGCAGGCTTGATAAACCCTTTACCACAGAATCCTACGTTTTAACTACTTTGTAGAACTAGGTTAAAACCTGCCAGGTTGCTGTGTCTTTTGTTAAATTCTTTCTATGATTTCAAAATTAAATTCTTTTTACAGCCAGCGACTAGCAAAATTTATGGCCGACCACATGATAATCAACTATCATCTCCACAGTATGTTCCATAGTTGTAAATGATATGATTTAAATTCAAATGTATTATGACGCCTGCTTTGATGTTTCAGCCTTTACTGGGCCTTTAACCCTTTACTCCATAGATACTCATTTTTACGCATTGCTTGTAGGAGCCTTTGGAAAACATTGTGGCAAAAGGTGAAATTGCTCGTGACGAACAATTTTATCTTTTGTCACAATGTTTTCTATGCTATCAAAAAGTATCATATACACATAAAAACAGCTTCATCCTTGCTGTTATTTGGGGTCAATTAGAGATACCATGGAAATGCCTTATGGGGTAAACAGTTAAGGAAGTTCACATTAAAAGCCACTAGTTTACACCGAAGATCAAACTACACGGTCTATACGGTCTGATCTCGACGTTCTTTGCAAAAAGCCTACTGTTCGCCTACGATCCTTGAAAGTGTTTTATAGGAATCACTTTTGCATTGAAGATATTATCGAAATGTTCTAAAAAATGTACAACAAAAAATGAAACCAATAGCCCGGTTTATCTCGATAGGGTATCGCTCTTACAGTCTGGAACTTGACTTATTTTTGGCTGCCTACGAGACACGTATATTTGATTTCCCCCCCCCCCCCCAGATATATAAAGAGCACTGTCAGTGTAATCAGAAACAAATTATTTTGTGTATGAACATTTTCGTGACCAAAAGGCGGACAAGACAGGCATATGCCAACGGAACAGATCAAAATCAGACTGCACAGAACGTACAGTCTGATCTTTGATCGATACCGTCCGCTGGTACAATCTTATCTGTAAGATAAAAATTAAAAAAAAAAAACCTTTTCTATGTTTCAGTGGGTTGTTTTTAATTGTGTTTATATATCGTCCCCACTGGTTGCCCATATGGGCGACGCCCCCTGAAGACTGTTAGTATTGTTGCAAGGGATAGTGCAGATACAGGACGAACCCATTCTTAGTTACGTCTGGTCCATTTACATGCTCGATGTATAGCACCGTCAAACGGGACCTCGATTAAACATCTCATCCGAAAGACTTAGTAATTTTAGATGGCTTGCCGTGGATATCGAACCCACACCCTCATGATCACGAGTCTTACGTTCTACAAACTGAGCTTTGTGGATTGGTCTCAGTGGGTTGTACTTTTAACTGCCGGCAGAGGTCGACTTTATGGTTAAGCCATGCTCTTACAAAATGAGGTTTAATGTATCTGCAAAAAACATTGACCCAGATCAGCCTGCGCAATCTGCTGTTAACCAGCTGTTGGCAGTCCTGAAAAAGATTGCCAAGCAAGGCAATCGCTTATTGCAATCAGTTCCTGACTCCCTCCAGGGTCTTCAGTACTAGCCCAAGCAGACAATTTCCAGTGTTTGACTGTGTGTTACCTTTATATTTTGTAAAAGTCTTGGTTGGATTTATCTTAACATATGCAGATAATAATTCATCAAGATTTTAAACGAGAACGAGAAAGCGTAGGTCAAAAAACGGAAATGGTGAAATATAAAACAAAATCTAAAAATAGCTCTGTAATTAATCTAACAAGGTGTTCGAGGCGGGTTATCGGTCAAAATTTACAAATACGTGTCATTTTCTGTTATATCAAGGGCCGGTCAATTTGTTTAAATTGGTGTTAATTGTCTTATCTAAACTATCATCAGCAACTTTATTTATCTTGCCTCAGCAAAATGCTTTCCAGGGTTTTATCAGACATGGCGTGGACTCACGTAGGTATTCCACTGGTGTGCGGCATCACTCGATAAGAGGCAACAGACATTCAATATACAGGGTGGGTCAAAGGTAGAGTTATGCCTTTTGTGTTTTTTAGTAGTAATAGCAGTTTCATTCTAGTTTTCGAAAATCCAAATCCAGAAATTAATGAACGGCATGTAAGAAAGACAACTGACATATACTTTTTCATGTCATAAAAACATTTTACATTTCATAAGTTCGCTTTTAACATACATTTATTTATCTTATTTAGAAGGAGAAAAAATTTGTAAAATGTCGAAGTGTCATTTGTAACCCTACTAAATATTGACTGTAATCCTACTTTTGGCCCATCCTGTATATATGAGATATGCTATCATAACTTACTATTTACATCTTTTCTTCACCATTCTATTTTCTCCTTTTTTCTTCACTTTCCAATTTGTTTTTTTTTTCCACCAGTTTTTTTTTTCTTCAGTTTTTTCTATCACATAAAAATGTTGTTTTTTCCCTTGTTACGTGTATAAATGTAAAATGTCAGAGATTGTAAAATGTGATGAAGGATAGATCCCCGACCCTCCTACATCATTATACGGTGACAATAAAATAAAAAAAAATATATGAGGTATGATGTATGAAAAGGTGACAACCTTCACACGCAAAAAGAACCAAATTATATTATTTCATTTTTTTTTTGTGGCCAAAAAAAAAATATCCTTTTCGGACAGTGTAGATCTAAGATCAGACTGCACGTTCTGTGCAGTCTGATCTTAGATCTACACTGTCCGCAAATGTCAGCGAGTCGCATTTAGCAGCCTAATATTATTTCAAACTTTTTTTTTTGTGGCCAAAAAAAAAAAAATCCTTTTCGGACAGTGTAGATCTAAGATCAGACTGCACATTTTGTGCAGTCTGATCTTAGATCTACACTGTCCGCAAATGTCAGCGAGTCGCACTTAGCCGCCTAGGGATTAAGACATCTATATGACGTTATACAGAGCAATTCGTCGTATAATTCTGGAGCTATGAAATCCATGTCGTCTAAGAACCGACTGTATCATGACGTACACTGGTCCTTTAACATGCTGGAAAATCATTGAAAGCAAAAACTTTCGGCCACTTTTTGTAGATGTTTTAAGCCCCATTTCACAGAGCATGACTCATACAATTAATTTGGGAAACAAATCTACGAGTCGTCAATGAAATAGCTTTACCAGCATTTTCTCCTTTTCCCATATTGTTTTGAACGCCTTCGTCCTCAAGAAACTTAAAACTTGCAAGAGTGTTGTAGAGGGTTATTTCATCTTCAGCAAATGTGTTTCAGAATGTAACGAGTTATTCCGTTATCAGATACGTGTAAGTATGTATAAATAGATGCGCTCATTTCGATCCTAACTGCAATTTTTAATCAGACAGGCTTGATAAAAATCCCATCAATTTTTATACGTTAAGATCGTGTGAACGGAAGTACCTTTCTATTTACAGATTACTGCAAAGAAAACCATCAAGATAATTTCATTATTTCAACACGACTTTTAGCCCCCGATTAATCAGTCTACTCGTAGGTTTGAAAACGCTGTACATATAGCATCTAGAACCGAATCCTACAGAGTATTTCTATCGTAGTTTTCAGCGATTCCTTTTTTTCAGGAAAAATGCTTTGATACACATAATGTTCTAAGCAAAACCTGAAAGATAGCATGATCATGATTTTTAAATCAGAACAACTAAGTTCTGGAACACCTCGCTCTTAAGTCGCACTTATAACACCAAAGCACAGAAGTTCTTGGAGTATTTTTTTTATGAACTGAACATTTATTATTAACAGTAAACTAATGAAAAGAGTTATTTAGAGAGGGGACTGACAAAAGTTTGTGGAAATAATATATGAACAAGACTTCCTTTAAGGTCAAAATCTATGATTTAGTTGTAAAAAAGAAAAGGTGTATGCTCTCGTTAACATTTGATGATAAATAAATGAATTCGTGCTGGGCGTGGTTGTGAGGTAGAGCGTTGGCCTCGTAACTACCATTCCCGAATTCAATACCCGGGGACGGGTCTCAACTTTGAAATTTTTCATTGACCAACACAGTCTGCGCCAATATTAGTGTCCCAGGAAGCAGAATCGAGAGAGATTAGTATTCATAAGCTGTAAGAACTTGTTTCTCAATCGATGTAATATATATATATAACAGGGTCTCCAGTAAAGTAACTGTGACTTTCTGCTGATATAAAGTGGGTTCTTTACTATGGACAAGTCAGGGAAGAAAAAGTCTTTGGGTTTTGTAATCTTTATTGTTGGCCAAAGAGAACCAACACTCTGAAATTAAAACAAATGACAATAGATTAAATTTAACAAACAACTAATAATAAAATATCTGATCTCAGTCTGTCACGGATGCATTTCCTATGTATTTGTGAAAAGGCTTATCATGTCATTTGCTGACATGATTATCCTTTTCCCACAATACAAATGAATAGATATTAAACACTTTATACAATAACACTTCAATAAAATGTTATCCTTTTCCTTTCTACTCAACTCTTTATCCTATTCATCTCTTATATGAAGTACAAAGAAATACAGTGCTTTCTATTGTAAAACTCTACCAAAATAATCATGTACAATATGCTATGAAAAATACATTTTCAATACAATATAATACAGTGTAAAACAATGCAAAGGCTTACCAATTTGAGGAACTAAGTGCTTTACATCTCTTCCACCAATCAAGCCAACTACTCTCACTTCTCCGTGACTATTAGGTAACTGAAATATTAATATAAGAATAGTGCAGACTGGTATAAAGATCAGAAATTGGTTAATGAAGGACAATCCTAGCTTCAAGAACTTAATGGAGGGAAAACTGAAATTGGGCTCAACTTCTGAACAAAATGGAAAGAAGATCTAAAAGGACAAATGAAATGAAAAGATCATCAAAACTTTTTTATATAAATACTAGAAACAGTGAAACAAATGGAAATCTAATTTCATGACAAACTTACATCTCAAAAACTTTTCTCAAGAATCCTTTTTTCATAATCAAAACACACTGTATTTCTTCTACAAAGGCTAGTGACTGAGTGAAAAATAAAGTCATGCGATTGATTTGGCGGGAAATGACCATTGAACCACGACACAGGTAGATAGATTAGCTCTACACTCAAATCATATGAAAAGTGACCCTGCCACATCCTTCCCTGGTCTGTAAAATGACGTCTTGTCATTCTAACTTCTCCTAAAATGACTTAAATGCCGCCATGCGACACAACACACATATACAAGCACAAAACTTTTGAAAAGCTGGCATAAATCTTGTCATCTGGTCACTTCCGTCTGCAATCTTCAAAACATTCCTCCCCTCCATGAAAAAATTGCGTCCTCGCACTACAATATGAAAAAGATTAGTCAACAGATGGTAAAAACATGTCTGCATAGATAATAAGATAAAAAATCACTTTATGATAGAATCCAAAATACTGTACGCAACATTTCGATCAATTTGGTCTAAAATTCCTGAGGACGTCAAAATACTGAGAGCTTCTAATCTCGAATCATATTGTGGTCTGATGGATATCTGTTTCATCTGGTATGAATCGAACCACTTCGGTGCTCTCTTCTCTCTTTGTGATCTTCTAGGTACTGGGTTGGGGGTATTCTTTCTTTCCTCTCTGGTTACAAGATTTCTATCCCCTTGTCTTTCTCTTTCTTCATTCTGTCTATCTTCTATTTCTTCAACGTGGTTGATTTCTCTCTGTCTTTGATGGTCTTCTTCTTCTTCTTCTTCTTTTTGACATCAGCCTCTCCTCTTCATCTACTGTTTCTGCAGCCTCTTCTTCCACTATATTCTGTTCTCTCTCGAACTCAATGACATGATGACTCTCTGAGCCAAGTCTATCTTCTGAAGTGTCTTCTCTCACTTCATCCTCACCACCTCTACCCTTTCTGAAATCTATGGACCCATGGGCGTCCCCATGTAGATTTGTACCTCTTACAAATCGTGGTCCTACCGCTACTCTCTCTTCATCTGATTCATCACTTGAATCTTCATCTTTCTTGGTTTCGAAACCATTTCTTTGCTCATTCTTCCTTCTCTCCTTTTCGTCTCCTTCTGTGGCCACTTCTTTGTTACCCTTCTCCAAAGAAAGTCTCTTCTTTGGAACTGGTTTCTCCATTTTTCTATCTCCTATTGGAAACAGATGATTCTTGTGTAGAGTTTTGACGGTGTTTGAGGTTTCTGATCTCACTCGATACACAGGAATTCTTTCATTTGGCTGCTCTATGACGGTGTAGATGTCTTCTTCAAATCTGTCCTGGATCTTATGTTTCCCTTCAAAAGCCAGTACTTTCACCAGAACTCTTTCGCCGATGGAAAATTTTGCAGCTCTTGCCTTTTTGTCATAGTCTGCTTTCTGTTTATCTTTTGCAGCATCTAAGTGTTTGAGAACTATTTTTCTTGTTGTTTCCATTCGATGCTGTAAATCTTCTATATATTCTTTGGTTGTTCGATTGGAATTTTCAGTTACTTGTTCGAAAAGAGAATCTATCGGAAGTTTGGGCTTTCTACCAAACATGATTTCAAATGGTGAATGCTTTGTTGAACTCTGTGGAGTGCAGTTATAAGCATAAACTAAAGAGTTGATGTATTTCTTCCAGTCGGTTTTCTGTTCATTTTCTAATGTTCCTAACATTCCTAAAAGAGTTCGGTTAAACCTCTCTGGTCCTGCATTTCCTTGTGGAATGGTATATAGATGTTCTTGATTTTTCCATGTTTGTAAGATGACAGAGTTCCTTTAATATGTTTGACTCAAAATTAGCACCTTGATCTGAGTGTATTCTTGTCGGGATTCCATAATGAAGGATAAAGTTGTTACAAAAGGCGTCTGCTGTTGTTTTCGCCGTTTGATTTTTTGTAGGGATAGCCATTGCAAACTTGGTGAAGTGATCTGTAATAACGAGTATATTGCATATCCCTCCTTTTGATGGTTCAAGTGTCAAATAGTCCATGCAGACTAGTTCCAATGGGTAGCTAGTGTGTACATTTACTAAAGGCGCTCTAATGTCTGAACCACACTTTCTTCTGACACACCGGTCACAGTTTTCTACCCACTCCTCTGCATCTTTGGTCATGCCGGGCCAAAAAAATCGTTCCCTTAACAAACTTATAGTTCTGTCTCGTCCAGGATGACCTATGTCGTTATGAAGACCTTTCAAGACCTCATTCCTGTAGCATTTCGGCAACACTAGTTGCTCTACAGTCTCTCCTTCGTCTTTTATCAATCTATAGAGTATTCCTCTCTTGATTGTGAAATGCCTAAACTGCTTTCTCATAATAATGTCTTCTTTGGTGAGATTCTTTGTGGGGATTCTCCTATCTATTACTGCTATCCTCCACCTCTCTATGACATTATCTTGTCTCTGTTGCTTTCTTATCTCTCTAAGCTCTATCTGAGCCATAGTTTGTCCCATATCATCTGTTGCATCTATGATGTTGATATGGTAACAGATGGTCTCTATTAATGGGTTTGTGTCTGTATTGCTACAAATGGCCTTGACAACATCATTTTTCATTTCCACTATCTCGCTTTCTAACTCTTGGACTCTTTCATGCGGGTATCTAGACATACCATCCGCATCAGCATTGTTCATTCCAGATCTATACTGGATGTCAAAATCAAATTCTCCCAGAGCAGATGCCCATCTTTGGCCTGTAGCGTCTAATTTGGCTGTGGTTAAGACATAAGTCAACGGGTTATTATCCGTTAAAACCGTAAAATGGTTTACAGCCAAATAATCAGAGAATTTCTCTGTTACAGCCCACTTTAATGCTAGGAACTCAAGCTTGTAGGCACTGTAATTCCTTTCAGCTTTATTAAGAGCTCTACTAGCATAGGCTACTACTCTCTTGAGCTTTCCATCACTTTGGTACAGGACTGCTCCGAGACCTTTTCCTGACGCATCTGTGTGGAGCTCGAAGGGTTTTGTAAAATCCGGATACGCCAAAATTGGAGGATGAGTAAGTATTTCCTTTAGGTGTTCAAAAACATGCTGCTCATTTTCTGTCCAGGTCCAGGGTTTTGTTTTGGCACTATTCTTCTTGGATGTTGTAGGTGGCAACAGATCTGCTAAGGGTCTTGTGATTTTGGAGAAATCCTTAATAAATCGTCTGTAATAGCCACAGAATGCCAAAAATGACCTAAGTTCATCAGCATTTGTTGGAGTAGGCCAGTTCCTGATCTTGTCTATTTTGCTGAGGTCTGTTTCAACATCATTTTCACTTACAATGTGGCCTAAAAATGGAACTTTGTCCTGAATGAAGAAGCATTTTTCTGGAGACAGTTTAAGGTTACACTGTTTCAACCTTGTCAGCACAAGATCCAGACGTCGTAAATGCTCTTCAAACGTATCTGAGAAAATGATCAGATCGTCTAGATATATGACACATATAGTCATATTATAATCGCCCAGACACTCCTCCATAAGGCGTTGATACGTAGCTGGGGCATTTGTCAACCCAAACGGCATCTTGATGTATTAAAAAAATCCAAGATTTGAGACACTGAAGGCTGTTCTCTCCTTGTGTATCTCTTCAACTTCTACCTGATGATACCCGGATTTCATATCAATGGTAGAAAAGTATTTGCTCCCTTGCAAAACATCAATGATTTCCTAAATCTTTGGTAGAGCGTATGCGTCCTTTACGCTTCTCTTATTCAACATGCGATAATCAACACACATCCGGAGCTTCCCATTTCTCTTCCTGACCAAAACCACATTAGAGGACCAGGGTGATTTGGACTTTTGTATTATCCCTGTCGACAGCAGCTGTTCGATATGTTGTCTTACTTCTGACACCATAGCTGGAGGGATTCTTCTAGTCTTCTGCTTAAAGGGAGTGTCGTCTGTCAGATCAATGCGATGCTTTATCTTGTCGCAAAATCCAATGTCAGATTCTCCAGTCGAAAAAATGTCAATATGCTTCAGCAACAGACTGTTGATGTTGCCTAACTGATCTGGGTCCAATTTCTTGTTTGTGTCTATATGGACCTGCTTCAAAATCTCATTTTCTCCTATGTTTCCTAAGTGATCCTCCATGTCTTCTACTTTGACTGGTTGCAGTTCACAAAGTATAGCCTTTGGAGAAATCACAACACTATTTGATGTAACATTTGAAATAGTTACATTTACAACTTTGGTCTTTCCATGTACGTAATTGATTACTTCAGGAGAAATGTCAACATAATCTGGCAATGAAGAGTCTAACGATTCATGTATGAGAGCCGTTGTTTTGGGATGGCCTATTTCTTTATCCGTAATGCCTTTTATCGTACGTGTTTCATTTGGTCCAAGGATGATCTTTTGCGGCTCCGCAGATCTTATGATAGCAATTTGATATCCATTCTTCCTCAATTCTCTGTCTCTGAGGACCAAACATCTGAAGCCAAGGTACCATGGTGTTTGCAATGCAGCACGCTGTAAAAATTGTGGTCCAAAATTGTGTTGACACTCTTGTATTAAAACATCCAGAATATTAGTTCCCAATATAACTGGAGTTGATGAAGAATAATTGGTGTCAGGTGTCACCAGAAATAAACATGAAGTAGTGGACGAGTTTGGAATGCCATCTAAAACAGTAAGATCAGCTTCAATATATCCACGGTAAGGTAATGGCTGTCCATCAGCACATTCAACCTTAATAATATTATCTAAAGGCTGGATTTCCACGCCTGAAAGATTGTCTTTATAAAAAGACTCTGATACAGTGCTGATACAGCTACCTGTATCTACTAAAGCATTAGCTCTAGTGTTCTCTATTTGAACAGAGACCTCATTGGTATTTCCAACTAATTTTGGGTCCTTCTTTCCGGTGCCTAAGTGCGACCCACCAACAGAGGCACATACTAGTTTGGGCAGTCTTTAGCTATATGACCATATTGTTGACAATTGTAACATTGTCGTTTTACTGCATTCGGACAATTTTTGATCATATGTCCTTTTCCGTTGCAGCCAAAACAGGTAGGTACAAACGTGGTAGATCCTAACGGTCTTTTCTTTCTCTCTCCGCCCTGATTGTGACTTTCCTGTCGGTAGTTTCCTCTGTGTTTTGGTCTCCTGAACTTCTGTTGGTTTGTTTGTCCTTGATTTTGTTTTATGTCCCCTTGCTGCTTTTCAATCTTATCAATTCTCTCATTCAACTTCTGTAGCAGCTCTTTTATTTCTCCGTACTCAGATGGCTTCTTTTCTACATTCACTTGTGCATGACATTGTTTCTGACTGGTAGATGTCAAGTCAGGTTCTATTTTCCTGAGTTCAATCTTGAACTTATCATAATCTTGAATGACATCATTTTTGTACGTAGCCATGTGTTTGATATCAGTTGTCAATCCATGGTACAGTACTCTTTGTAAAATCTTGTCATCCTGAGGTAATGCACCAAGTGTGACAGCTTGGGAATAAATCTCCTCAAGTCTAGTTGAATAGAGTGTAATCGTTTCCTTCGGAAACTGTTGACACGAGTAAAATTTTCTAAGAATACTCTCCTTAGACTCTATTGTTCCATAGACACTTTGGAATTTCTGTAAAACAGTTTCCAAGGTTACTCCAGGTCCTAGTCTCCTGAGTATATCTGCTGCAGTGCCTTTAACAGCTCTTCTAATTCCAAGGAGAATCTGTTCCTTGGTAAAAACTTTTTCAGTCAATAAAGACGAAATCTCAAAATGAAAAGTCTCCCATGTTGTGTCACTTTTGCTTTCATCACCATGAAATGTTGAAAGTTTCGGAAAATGGTGAGACGCAATCGATGGAGATGGGTCATGATCCGTTACAAGTTTTCCAAACTGTGACAGAAATTGAAGCAAGTCGGTAGATGTCTCAACATTTGGCGTAATATGCAGTTGGTGAAAAGCATCAATCAGCTTCCTATCACTTTCCGAAAATCCACCTGCAGCCATTCCAATCTTGCTCTCCTCTGTATCCGACATGGTAAAAGTGTAATAAGTCCTTGTACTCTTATGAAAAAAGGACTATAGTCTCAAATGTTACAAAGTGTAACAAATAATTTCTCCCTCTGTCATAATGTTGTGGAACTGTAGGCTTCTAAAATGTAAGTCAGATGTTCTATCTGCAGATACAAGGTGAAGTATAACACTCTAATTACTTCCCTTTAATTCTAGTGTGGTACTATATCACAGCTTCATGAGAAGCAAAACCACAAATAACCTCCCTTTAATGAGGTAACACAGTATCACATATGCAAACACTTTACTTATCACTTCCCTTTAATAACAAAGTAGCAGCCTCTCAAGTGCTATTTCTTTTTAATTACCTCCCTTTACTAGGTAACTGCACTGGGGTACCTTGTATAATCACACTATAGGGTATGTCACTTCCCTATGTTAAATAAATGTTCAAAAGTAAAGGGTCACAATGATTGTCAAGGGTATATTTGATATGGGTATACACTAAGTAAAGGGTATCACTGTAAGTAAAGGGTAACAAGGTTCTTGATATCGGAATATATCAAGTAAAGGGTGATGTTGTCGATCAAACAACAAAGTTTTCCTGAAAAAAATCAGTATAACACTCTGGTATTTACAAACAATAAGTTTGGTAAATGACAATACACTTTTTTAGTCTTTTGTCACAATGTTTTCTTTTACCTCTCAATAATTACATCCCCTTATGCTACAAAGGGTATCACATAGCCAGTATGGCGCAAAGTAATTTCTGCAACAATATTTTGCAGCTCAGTGGTTACTTCCCTTTACAATAAAAGAGGTATCACACATTTATTTTCAGTGATTACTACCCTGTGGTGATCCGCTCACTGTATCACTACATTGTAAACATGGACAGACAGTCAGACAGAATGTGTTCTGTTCAAGTGAGTACTGGTATGAAAGTTATTTACATCTATAATGTGGTTAATTACAAAGTCAAATGATCAATTTACTTGTGAAAAAAATGTGCACAAAAAATTTTCAAACTAATTCATGTCATAGGAAATTGTTCAATTTCACATGAGATGAAATATAAAAAAATCAAGTGAAGTGCAATCGTATGATTCCACAAAACAATAAGAAACTCTGATATGAAATAGGGACAGAGTACTGTTCCTACATAATATCAAGATCAATTTATCATATAATAATCAATCAAATTGATTACTATAAAAGACTTTACTTAATGCATACAAGTGCTATCAAATATACATTAAACAAAAATGAAAAAAATTCAATAAAGTTGTCACAATGTAATTGTTACTTTAAAGTGACAATTATTTTCAAAAATTAAAAAAAATCTGACAATGTGTAAGGTATCAGTCAACTAGCATAATTTGTTTATTTACTTGTAAGAAACAAAGTCAAAGGTCAACCGAAAATGCAGTTACATTCAGGCAGCCAATGAAAAAGTATCAACACGCTGAGGTTAAAGTTCACTGGAAGTCACATGACATCAAGCCGGGAACCAGCATAGAAAATGAAACGAAATGGGTCCGCCAGAAAATTCAACTATGAAGCAAGCAGGGAACCAGTCCAAAGTGATGATGTCAGAACAGGAAGTAGAGTTTATCCAATCAGAAATAGGCAATCCAACAAAAAGTAAATATCAACAAATCAAAATGGAGGACTGGAAGGGTCAAAGTTCAAATGGAAAATGACAACAGGGTGGGGATAGACAGAAGAAAATATAGATGCGTTAACCAATTCTTAGTACAGAACTTGTGAAGCACACTCAGACTGAAAAATCCTTGCACTCAAAAATGATTTCTCTCGTACCGAAAAATACAATGCAATTCAATTACGATCTACAATAGTAAACAACAGTAGCAGAAAATTTATGGACTTTCTCACTCGGCTGTTTTGGCTATTACAAACAAAGCAACTGTGTGATAACAATTTTCATATAAACATCATGCAAGAAAAGGATAGGGCAGTAAGTAATGTTATGAGCTATATCATTCGGCTGATTTGCTCATTCAAAACAAAGCAACCATATGATAAAAAAGATTACGAAAACATTGTGGTTCAGGGAGATAATACAAATTTTTAGACAAACAGTGTGGAAAAGGGAGATATTGCAATCAGTGATACATTTACAAGTAAAACATCTACTTACAGATTCCAATCCTAAATCCTTAAATACACAAGTAAAACACTTATCCTAGAGTCACTAACTTATCTAACTAAACAACTTTTCACTGTAGCACAGTTCCACTGTTCAGATCAGACTCTCTCCTAATCGATCACAATCCACTGTTCCACCAATCACCCGCGATGTACATAAGCGTACAACAGGACAACAGCTAGTTTATTTCATCTCCTCCCCCATCAGAATAAAAATCTGTCCTCAGGTAAGTGAAGGGTGTTTCCAATAAAAAGGTAAAAACAGAGGTAAGTATGTGCGATCATGCAGATCATGACTCAGTTCACTGTCCAGCACTACCTGTAGCCTTTGAATAGAATAATCCTAGTCACAGTAATTCTTCCATGGGTTAGTCCAAGTACACAACGTTGGGCGCCAAAATATAACAGGGTCTCCAGTAAAGTAACTGTGACTTTCTGCTGATATAAAGTGGGTTCTTTACTATGGACAAGTCAGGGAAGAAAAAGTCTCTGGGTTTTGTAATCTTTATTGTTGGCCAAAGAGAACCAACACTCTGAAATTAAAACAAATGACAATAGATTAAATTTAACAAACAACTAATAATAAAATATCTGATCTCAGTCTGTCACGGATGCATTTCCTAAGTATTTGTGAAAAGGCTTATCATGTCATTTGCTGACATGATTATCCTTTTCCCACAATACAAATGAATAGATATTAAACACTTTATACAATAACACTTCAATAAAATGTTATCCTTTTCCTTTCTAATCAACTCTTTATCCTATTCATCTCTTATATGAAGTACAAAGAAATACAGTGCTTTCTATTGTAAAACTCTACCAAAATAATCGTGTACAATATGCTATGAAAAATACATTTTCAATACAATATAATACAGTGTAAAACAATGCAAAGGCTTACCAATTTGAGGAACTAAGTGCTTTACATCTCTTCCACCAATCAAGCCAACTACTCTCACTTCTCCGTGACTATTAGGTAACTGAAATATTAATATAAGAATAGTGCAGACTGGTATAAAGATCAGAAATTGGTTAATGAAGGACAATCCTAGCTTCAAGAACTTAATGGAGGGAAAACTGAAATTGGACTCAACTTCTGAACAAAATGGAAAGAAGATCTAAAAGGACAAATGAAATGAAAAGATCATCAAAACTTTTTTATATAAATACTAGAAACAGTGAAACAAATGGAAAGCTAATTTCATGACAAACTTACATCTCAAAAACTCTTTTCTCAAGAATCCTTCTTTCATAATCAAAACACACTGTGTTTCTTCTACAAAGGCTAGTGACTGAGTGAAAAATAAAGTCATGCGATTGATTTGGCGGGAAATGACCATTGAACCACGACACAGGTAGATAGATTAGCTCTACACCCAAATCATATGAAAAGTGACCCTGCCACATCTATGTTTAAACTAAATAAGTGAAAAAAATCTTTGAAACCAATAATAAAATATATATATCTGGGATATAATAGTTAATTCTGGGGGACAAAAAATCTCCTCGAACAGTGTGGATCCAAACCAGAGTGGATTTTCTTTGCAGTCTGATCTTGATCTACCCTATCCACAAGGAGTCATAGATTCGTGCTAAGTAGACTGAGGGCTAAAACAGTTCAAAAGTTCATTGAACCATGCTCTGTGAAAAGGGGACTTAATGTATCTGCGAAAAGTATCGACCAGGTAGCCTGCGCAGTCCGCGCAGGCTGACCTGAATCGAAACCTTTCGCTAATGGTCACTTTTCCGTATGGACAAGGGCAAGTCTCCCTTATAATTAAGGTGGTTGTTTAAAAAAGACCTACCTGGACATAATGGATAAATGAGTATACGATACCTTGCTTGGCACCATGGTTCACGGAGATGCATTATGCCCCCTTTTGCCAGAACATGGCTCTTATGTTTCAGTCTGTCTCGACAAAGTTTAACAGTTCATGGCAATTGCTATCAAATGAATATAACAAGACTCGTTAGAGAGAAAAAATGAAGCTTGCATATTAGCTTTGAACAAAAAAAAAAAAAAATGATGATCAAACGATGCTAATATTTAAAGCTTAGCATGATATCTGAAACGATGCCGATATTTGATAATTAGGATAATTTTTAATAACTCTCGAAAGAAATTTGTAACATCATCTTAGTAAGGAGTCTTCACTTTCATGCTATCACAACAAATTGGTCTGTTGAAACGAGTAAGTTGGGGGGGGGGGACAATTACAAAGCAACACCCCATTTCCCTGTCAACGCAAGAAGTATCTGCCTACGGTATAGAATTTGCAGTTTGATCCTGAAATAACGCCATGCACAACTTCTAGACCAGATTAAGGTTCAAATTACCAACCATTCTAAAAAAAAAAAAATAAAAATTGTCTAATTATCAAAAATTTTCTAAATTTGAAAGTAACACCACTTCTGATTGGCTAAACCAAATGGTTTAGACAATCAGAAGTCGTGCTACTTTTAAATTTAGAAAATTTTGAAGAATAAGACGAACAAAATTCCTCAGAATGGATGACGAATACGGGCCATGGAGTGTGTCTTCATTTGGACTTACTTAAATTGAGAGCACTTGCAAGCACCAAATTAAATGAAGCTCATAAGGGAAAAGTTTTATGAGAGAAAGTAGAATTTGTAAAAAAAATGCTTGTTACAAACATGTTCTCCTTTTCCCACAATGTTTTCAATAGCTTTTTTACCTCGTTGTTGTTAAAATTCGGAACTGTAAAGAAAGGGGTTGATTACTGTGCCAAATAGCAACAAGACACCGAATAAAATATTTTGAAAAAATCATTTTTCGCTTACATGTATATTCTTTTTTTTTAATTCTTATTTACTTTCTTTCCACCATGTTTATTATCCGTTTTTGTTTCTTTGTCCATAACTGTATGACCATGACTTGTGAGATGTGGAGAGGGATGGCTCCCCCACCCTCACACACCAATATACGGGGACAATGAAATCTTAAAAAAAAAAACAGTCCAATACATTACATAAAAAATGGTATGTTAGAGGTAATCAAAGTTTGATATCAGATGGTTACCATGTTTCCCAAAGGTCATCACTGATTGATAAACCATGTATTCTATTTCTCCACTGATTCAGAAAGATTGTTTGATGATATTTAGAATTATCAGTCTGTGCTAGCGAGAGTAGTAAGATATGATATCGTGTGATGTAAGCAGATATACAGATATAGCTGAAACTGTCTAGCTTCAATCCGAGATCAGACATGAGAAACAAAACCTTCTATATTAACTTACCTACTTATCTACTCAAAACCCTGATACAAACAGCCGATACCCCATCCGAATATTTATTTATTCATTAATTCATTTATCCTAAACAAAGCCCTTATACAGTCTACGCAGCTTGTCCTGGGCCGAAACCTTTCGCGATTGTCCGATTTTCTGCATGCCAGAGGAAAAGTCTACCTCATAATTCAGACTGTCGTTAGAAAGACGACAGATTTCATGGATCCAGAATTATATGACGACTTGCATGGTATGTAATTCCTAACAGGGATGCAATTAACCTCATTTTAACAGAGCACGGAGGATATATATGTGACCAATCACTTACAAAGGGACCTTCTAGGAATTGCAAAAAGTGTCCACCCTGGTCAGATTGCGCGAATTGCCCCGGTGTAACGCAGAGAAATGACCCTCCCCTAAAAATGACCCATAGGCCATTTCTCTACATAGATAATGACCCGGGCCATTCCTCTATGTACAGACATGACTTCTGGGGTCATTTCTCTACGTAGAATAGTGACCCGGTCCATTTTGTAGAGGAGGGCCATTTCTCTGCATTACTCCGGCTGACCAGGGTTGACACTAATCGCTTTCACGACATTTTCTGTATGAAAAGTGGCCATTGTACCTTGTAATACAATCATTTTTAAATTAAACTGACCTGCACTGTCGTTGATCTGTTTTCATCTAATTCACAGATGGTCCCTTTTGTTGTGATGGGTCACATATAATTATCAAATAAACTCTATGTCGTTGGATTTTCTGTTCAAGGTGTCCTTTCTTTTTTTTCCTAACTTTAAATAATTTCACTTCGCTACAACAATAAAGCTTTCAACGCCCAATGAACTGTTCAAAAATGATAAAAATTGTTTAGTCTCGGAGGCATGCACTATCACCTTTTCATCTATAGTTGTGTTGAGAAAATCAACGAGAGCTTTTGTCTGTTGAAATATAAGCTGATTAAAAGTTAAATCAACAAGTTCTACCCGGTTGAAAGAACCCTTTCTTTTCCCAAAAGCTAAGAAAGAAGAAATCTGTCACCAATTACATTACAGTTAGGTAAATTCACCTGTTTCAATGAGATAGGATTACGGAATTTTCCAAGAAGTTCCTATAGCCCACAGCTGGAAAACCCATTAACATCAAAAACTTGTGTATTTGCGACTCTTTCTTTTGAAAGTTAATTACCGTATCCAAACATTGAACAATGGACGGAGATTCAAATCTCAGACGTAAGGTTCGTACGTAGAAATTTCTTTTATGTGACTTATATTAATGTCATAATTAGTGTGTTAAAAATCTGATCAACGGTGAAACGGTGTTTTATCGATCATCAGAAATAATACACGCGTTTGTACTTAAATTGTGGAATGATACTGCTTTTGAATTTATATACGCTTGAATACAGATATGGGGAAGATTTTGGAAATTACCGGGTAATTATCTCTCATTCTTCGCTAAAGGGATATAATTTCAAGTAGACTGATAAAAAATATGATAATTTGAGGATGCAGATCAGTTTTTATAGGAAAAAAAAAGTTAAACATACTTCTTCACTCGTTTTCATCCAGTTCTTTTTTTAAACCGTTCTTTTCCTTTGTTTTATAAAATCATAATCAGTCTTGTATCTTCGTGGCGAATATTGCCTCAGGTTGTTGCAAAGATTATAGCAGATAGAAAATGCATTCCATTCCATTTTGGCTGGCCATAGACATAAATGTAACAACCACAGTTTCCGGTTTAATCATTTACTCCATAGATACTCATGTCCACGCATTGCTTGTAGGAGCCTTTGGAAAACATTGTGGCAAAAGGTGAAATTGCTCGTGACGAGCAATTTCACCTGTTGCCACAATGTTTTCTATGCTATCAAAAAGGGTCATATACACATAAGAAACAGCTTCGTCCTTGATGTTATTTTGGGTCAATTAGAGATACCATAGAAATGCCTTATGGGGTAAAGGGTTAAATCGAAAAGAAATCCCTACAGTTTCTTTACCCCCATACAGCTTATATTGACTCATAAATCGTTCTCAGTAATTTGTCTAAATTTGTATATTTTGCTTCTCTTCGTAGAATTTGAATCTTATATTACGCGTACATGTATATTAACGTAATGCTATGTTCTTCAGTAAATCTATGTTTTTTTCCGTTTTCTAACCAATGCTTTCTTCTTGCTATTATCATTGTACTAATGTTTCAGGCAATAAACGTTTTGAATTGTATTGTATTGTATTGTATTTGAGTTTTTTTCAACCGCCGTTTACACAGCTGACTAGATTATAACACCGTCAAGTTTTAACAGTGTTTCTTTACTCTTATGCATTAATGATGTCTGTTTAATTCCAAGTGAAGTCCTCACACTAATACATAGACGATATTTGTTTTTTTTTTTCTTCGGTGAAAGATCGAAATTTGTTTCATCGAGTGAACATCATCGGTAATATTTTCACGAATGGCGCTGCCATATATTACCGATGGTGTTCACGAGATGAAATAAATTTTGATCTTTCACCGAAAATAAAAACAACAAATATTCATCTGATGCTTTTAACCTTTTCTCGGGGGAGTTTATCAAAATCCAGTACAGTTCTCTTCAGTTATTCCCCGTTGCGTACCCCCTACGCACAGCAACGCATTACAATATTGCATCACATGTAAGGCAAATGACGTCATATTTCCATCTTGTTGTGAGTCATGCGCATTTTATCTAGGTAACTAGTATATAAAAATCGGTATTTTCACTGGTTGTATCCATGGAATATCGAAAAATATGTTTTACCGCTATTTCTCGCTATCCTACCGGAAAGCATGAAATATATTAGCAATGAAGTAACAAATGGAGGTTGATCGCATCTCTGTAACGCCTTGTACCTTGCATGTCATTATAATGTTAAATCCATAACATCCATTTTGGGATAACAGGCGTTGGCTTAAAGGTGGCCCTTTAGATTTTGGGACGAAAATTTTACAAAAGTTTAAAAAAATCATCCTTATATTCCCAAAGCCTTATAATTTTCATTCATAAAACCCCAGTAGTCGAAAACCGTCCGACAACACGAGAAATTAGATATTTACTACGGCCCAGGTTGACACCAACGGGAGACAGATTCTATTTTTAGATTGCTTTATTGATTTTTGGCGCGTAATCTAAAAATAGCTTAAGAGGCTACGTAGCCTTTTAAGGGAATACCATCATTCTTTTTTTTCGCCTTGTATCTTGCATGTCATCATAATGTTAAATCCATAACATCCATTTTGGGATAACAGGCGTTAGCTAAAAGGTGGCCCTTCAGATTTTGGGACGAAAATTTTACAAAAGTTAAAAGAAATCATCCTTATATTCCCAAAGCCTTATAATTTTCATTCATAAAACCCCAGTAGTCGAAAACCGTCCGACAACACGAGAAATTAGATATTTACTACGGCCCAGGTTGACACCAACGGGAGACACATTCTATTTTTAGATTATCAATTCGCTAATTTACTTACAGGAATACACAGAAGAAGCTTCAAACATAGTGTCTGAAGAAGACATTATGGAAAATAATAATACATGTTTGTTATGATAGGGAATTTAAGCGTTATAAGTCACGTGCCAGTCATTTGACATTCCCACTATGCTTTATTGATTTTTGGCGCGAAATCTAAAAATAGCTTAAGAGGCTACGTAGCCTTTTAAGGGAATACCATCATTTTTTTTTTTTTGCAATTTTATGAATCTTAATTATTGATGATTTGTATTATTTTTTCATATGAATTTCAGTGAAATACATTTTTTTTTTAAATTGGTGAGATGTAAAAATTCTGAATACCCACCTTTAGGTGGGAAATTATTGCGTGTCCACGAGGCCTTCTGTCCAAACAGGGGCAATATTCACCAACCATTCTTAAGAACGTTCTTGGTCTCAGTCTCTAGATTTTTTCTAAAAAGCTGTGTTATTTTTCAAATTTAAATAACACAAATTCTGATTAGCTAAACCATTTGGTTTAGCCAATCAGAAGTTGTGTTATTTATCTAAATTTGAAAATAACACAACTTCTGAGTGGCTAAACCAAATAGTTTAGCCAATCAGAAGTTGTGTTATTTTAAAATTTAGAAAATCTTGGAGAATAAGGAATAGTTAAGAATAAGGCAAAGAATATTCTTAAGAATAGTTGATGAATAAGGCCCAGGACTCTGGGAATGCAGTAATTGCCATAGTAACTGGGATAAAACATGGAAATATTGAATACCTCTCTCTCTCTCCCTCTCTTGATATTTGTTTCAGGTCGAAAAGCGTCTAGGCCTATTTGGTCATTGCTAATATTACATGAAATGTAAACGGAAAGCGGAAGTGACTTAAAGGTTTCGTTTGTCGTTCCAATTTATTGATTGGTTATTAACCCTTAAGGCTGCTAAGCGCGACTCACGGACCTTTTGCGGACAGTGTAGATCAAGATCAGACTGCACAGAACGTGCAGTCTGATCTTGGTTCTACACTGACCGATAAAGAGATATTATACCCCAAAACATAACTTTTATACAGCAATATTTCCGTTTTCACAATCGAAATAAAAAACTTCAATGTACTTATTTGGCAAGACAAGGGTTTAAAACGCCCGCTTGTAGGAGATGAGTTACCCAAGAAAACACGCAGTTCAGTAATGACGTGATATAATTATGTTTTTAAATCAAAGGACACGAAGTTTCAATATTCAAGAGGATATTAAGTACTCTTCGTCAGAGGAAAAGAAAATTTTTTTGGCTTCAAATATTTACGAAAACATTTTTCCTAACTCTATCAGTCCCGAATATATGTGGCGCATCATGCGAAAAGTACGGAATACCGTTAGGGCCATCGCCTTTGAATGTGCTAATTTAAAACACGATACTCGATGTACGATGACGATAACGCGAAACAACGAAACCACGATGGTGAAAATGCGATAGTACGATGACGATAACACGATAATACGATGGTGAAACCACGACAATACGATAGTACGATGATGATAGTGCGATATAGTATCGTGTTTTCATCATTGTACTGTCGCGATTTCACCATCGTAGTACCGTATTTTCGTGTTTTCACCATCGTGCTATCGTAGTATCGCATTATCACCATCGTACTGTCGTATTATCGTCATCTACTATCGCGTTATCGTCATCGTACTATCGTGGTTTCATCATCGCACTATCGTGTTTTCACCATGGCACTATCGTAGTTTCACCATCGCACTATCGTGTTATCGTCATCGTACTACCGTGGTTTCACCATCGCACTATCGTGTTATCGTCATCGTACTACCGTGGTTTCACCATCGCACTATCGTGTTATCGTCATCGTACTATCGTGGTTTCACCATCGTACTATCCTGTTTTCCCCATCGTGCTATAGTTGTTTCATCATCGTACTATCGTATTATCGTCATCGTACTTTCGTGTTTTCACCATCGTACTATCGTTTTATCATCATCGTAGTATCGCGTTTTCACCATCGTACTATCGCCTTCCGGTGCGCATGCGCATCCTCCAATATTCAAGATCTACAGGACAACGGTACATGGACGAGTTTTTTCAAAGTCATTTTGAGAGAAAGTATGCCTGTAGATTAGGTAATCTACCCTCTTAGAAAATTGCGGACTCAATGGCCTTATGGATAAAGCACCTGCTCAGAGTGAAGTAGACCAAGGTTCAAATCAAATCCGACATAGAAATCTTTTTCTTTCAACTAGATTTTCTCCACTATCTTAACTATAGTCAGAAATATAATTTTCATCATGAACTTTTGCCTCTGACTTCAACAAATTTAATTGTATCTGTGACTTCAGAAAGGGGTATTTAGGCAAAAAAAAATTTGGCTTCTTTTGTTTTTCCAATAATTGGGTACGATTAATTGTCTAGAGCATAATCTTCCAAGTCCTGGTATCTCAGTCGGTAGTGTACAAGACTTGAGAACAGAGGTCACTGGTTTGATCCGCAGCTCGGCCAATTTCTTTCCGAGTATTGATGATAGTCATTGTGAGAGGATTCATTCCTCTCTCTCTGCTGATCATCACTCTGATGATAGTTATGTGAGAAAGCAGCCAGTAGCTCGACAAAAATATTGTTGGGAGTATCGGAAACAAAATTTACGGGAAAGCATGGATAGGTGCAGTAATAAAACTAAGATAATACTGATAATGATGTAAAACACCATACAACCATACAACTAAAAGATATGTTATATTACTTTCATAAACTTTTGTCTTTCTTCCACAAACAAATCAAACCTATATTTAACCAGCTATTTTTTAGATTTACCAATCCCATTTCATCTTATGTTTAGGATATATACTTATAGAACAGGAAAATCTAAAAATTTACAGGTATGTGTTGTTCCACAATCTAGTTGGGTTAATGTTTCCTGAAACTTTTTTGCCACCAAAAAGAAAATGATAAATTCAGTGTATTTCAAAGCTTGAAGTTAGATTACTCTTGTACTGTAAGATGGTTTTGCTAAATAAAAAAAAACGTGAGGTAGCGGACTTCACTTTCTAATCCACAGTCTCATCCCTCCAAAAGCGATTTTAATCCCCACGGGCAGTGGAAGAGGTAAAGAACTTCGGTACTGGAAAAATATCGGATATCTATGGACTAGTATAGCCTCACTCAAAATGACTTTGAATAAACTCGTCTATGTGTACTGTTGTCCTGTAGGTCTTGAATATTGGAGGATGCGCATGCGCACCGGAAGGCGATAGTACGATGATAAAAACACGATAGTACGATAGTGAAAACACGAAAGTAAGATGACGATAACACGATAGTACGATGATGAAACCACAATAGTACGATGACGAAAACACGATAGTACGATGACGATAATACGATAGTGCAATGGTGAAAACACGATAGTACGATGATGAAACCACGATAGTACGATGACGATAACACGATAGTACGATGACGATAATACGACAGTACGATGGTGATAATGCGATACTACGATAGCACGATGGTGAAAACACGAAAATACGATGCTACGATGGTGAAATCGCGACAAAGATGGTGAAAACACGATACTATATCGCACTATCATCATCGTACTATCGTATTGTCGTGGTTTCACCATCGTAGTATCGTGTTATCGTCATCGTACTATCGCGTTTTCACCATCGTTGTTTCGTTGTTTCGCGTTATCGTCATTGTACTATCGAGTATCGTGTTTCAAATTAGAACATTCAAAGGCGATGGCCCTAACGGTATTCCGTAGAAAAGGGACCATCTGTGAATTCTGTACATCGATTAGATGAAAACAGATCAACGATAGGGCAGGTCAGTAAAAGTTGTTAATTAAAAAATGATTGTGTAACAAGGTACAAAGACCACTTTTCATACATAAAATGTCATTAAAGCGAAAAGCGCCAACCCTGGTCAGCCTGCGCAATTCGCGCAGTCTGACCAGGGCTGACAATTTTCACAGTTCCCAGAGGTCCATTTTTGCGTGATGGATCACCTTTGTGAAAAGGTTCCTACATGCACCTACAAAAAAAAAGCTTCGGAGTCAGGTGTTGGTCTAAAAGTTTTGTTTTATATAAATTTTCTGCACGGTCTAAGGACGGTTTTACCCCAGGACCCAGTCCGGTTGTGAGACAAAATGGATTTTTATGGATCCACGAATAATTATGTGATGACTTTGTTCTGTATCATACATCTGTGATTTCTCGGTTTATTCATAAAACCACATCCGGTATAACCATTACCATCCTCTTCCGGTCAGAGTGCGACCATGTGCGGTAAAACTGAAGAGAAGCAATCGAAGAAAATAATCGTGATCTGATTGGATAATATGCACAGAACTTACATATGATGTAGCTGGCAAAGCCGACGTAAAAGCAGTTGTCCTTTCTGGAGCCCCATATACATAATTACGCTATCAACACAGCATCCATAATGACGACGTCGATCAACATGAACATCAAGATTATACACCAAACTGCATGTTTTAGCACGTTAAAATGAATTGGGGCAACCAGAAGTGAAATTCCACTTCGTCAGCGTCTCCTTTTTTAAAACAAAAAAAAAAATATGTAAAATTCGCGTAACGCACGTTGGAATTGTAAAACTTTGCAGCATAATAAATTCGTTGTACACCGAGCCGAGGTGGCGACATGACTCACAACAAGTTTCCTGCCACCTGCCTGTGTAATTAATTTAATGTAAACTTTTTCTTAGTGAATTTTGAATTGAAGACGCATGTGTTCTGTCGAAAAAATGCATATAAATGTACTCTTAAGCAGGAAACATACAAATGACTGAGGAAAACAGACCAAAACGAAATTTGCACAAAAAGGGTTTCGTACCACGGAAAACCATATGATTTTCATCTAAGAATGAGTAAAACTTGAAAACTACTGAATAATATCAATAGCAATAATCGGGTGCAACACACAAAAATCATATGAATTGAATAATTCAGTACTTACGAAACTTTTCACAGTGATTTCGTCAGCGCGACACGCATGAAAAAGGAAGCAGTTGCTAGTTTCGACAATTCAGGTAGCAGTTCACAGTGTACAACCAGGGAACAGATAGTGGTGAAGCATTGCATCCCCATTTCGTCAGTTTACTTCAAAAACCTCGTAACTACAGCTTGTTTCAAGCTGCAGTTACGGGAATTTTAAAGTAAACCGACGATTTGCTACAGCATGATTCATAAGATCTGTAGTGTCGGTTGGAAATAATATGCTCTGACACTGAGACAGAGTTCTATCTTAAAGGCTGCACTTAACAAGTAGACTCTGACCTCCAGATAAGAGGGACTGATAGTATTCTAAATCAATTATTTCTCTTCCTGTGAACCACATCAGGACTCGCCCTAAATGTGTGGGTAAATGAAAGATCCCAAAGTTGACACCGGTTCCCGGGTATCGAACTCAGGACCTCATGGTTACGAGGTCAACTCTATCTCACAACAACGGACACCAAACAGTATGTAAATTTAAGAGCTTACTTCACGTTCTGTGCAAGTCTTGCCTTGATCAATGGCTTTCGTTAACCCTTTCCCAAACAATCCCTGGTTTTTACGGGTCTAGAATTGTAGCCTTTTGAGAACATTTTGGGAAAAGGAGAAAATGCTGGTAACCAGCATTTTCTCCTTTTCCCACAATGTTTTCTACTCTATCATAGACAGAAATCATCTTTTCAGCAAGAGTTGAATTGTAATCTGCAAATGCTTTCAATTTGGTCTAGTCCAAAGGTTTGTCGTTTGGGAAAGGGTTAAAGTGTCTGTTGATACGAGTTAGATATGCTAACGAATGAGTTACCTGTGCCTTTATGTACAAGAGGAAATTACCATCAACCCTCGTCATACTGTCGTCTCAATTTTACAACTCAGTCGTGCTCTGGCAAAAAGGGGGCTTAATGTATCTCTGTAATCCATCACTCCGAGCAAACAATTACATTATGTAGTAAAGGGTTAAACACATGTACGCCGCAGAACTAAAACTGAATTTCTACTCGTTCATACATACATGTACGTGCATAGTTTAGCTTACCGCGTCATGCACATGTTCCATATTCATTTATTATCTCAAACCCCGCCCGTTTTATCTTTGATGAATCATAATAATTATTGCATTTCGTCGGAGATATTAGAAATTCTGATAAAATTGTATATTTCATGCTTTCTGGTAGGATATCGAGAAATAGCAGTGAAAATATTTTTCGATCTTACACTGGTACCAGCAGTGTAAATACTGATTTTCACGTTCTTGATGCCTGGGTAAATTGCGCGTGCCTCACAACCAGATGGGAAATATGACGTCATGTACCTTATATTTCTCGCGCTTGACGTAATATTGTAACGCATTGCTATGCGAGAGGGGTATGCCAAGGGGAATGACGGAAAAGAACTGTACTGGATTTTGATAAAGCTCCTCCCAGAGGGTTAAAAGCATGAAATAAATAGTATATGTTTTCTTTTTCGGTGAAAGATCGAAATTTATTTCATCTCGTGAACACCATCGGTAATATTTTCACATGTGGCTGCGCCACTCGTGAAAATATTACCGATGGTGTCCACTCGATGAAATAAATTTCGATCTTTCACCGAAAAAAACAAATATCCTCTATATATCCTTACTGATGAGTTAGGGGCCGTAGATTTTAAACTTTTAACTCTTTTTTCATATTGTAATTTAATAAATGTGACCCATCGCGCAAAAAAGAACCATCTAGGAATTCTGTACATCAATTAGATGAAAGCAGATCAACGACTGTGCAGGTCAGATTAAGTTTGATGATTAAAAAAACTGATTAAAAAAAACAAGATACAATGATCACTTGTCATATAGAAAATGTCATTAAAGCGAAAATTGTCAATCCTAGTCAGCTTGCGCAGTCTGACCAGGGTTTGACACTTCATGCAGTTCCCAGAAGGTCCCTTTTTGTGTGAAGGGTCACAGTTATACCAGGGCGTGGAACACATATCCATTCTTGCTGAAATATGAAATTAAAATATTATTTCTAAAGTCATGCAAAATCTGGGCAATGCTTCGGCAAAGAGGGTTTAATGAGGCTTCATGGTGCGTTTTACCCAATGAGTCATCTCATAATTTTGCACTGCAATAATCTATTTTGTCCACAAACAGAGAGAATAATGAAGTGGAATATCCGTGAACATGCAGAAAATAGACAGAGTGCAAAAAGTATTGAACCAGACCAGCAAGAGCAGTTCGAGAAGCCTTTTCGAACTGTGCTTGCTGACTTGGGTCAATAATTCTTTATGCATTAAACTCACTTTTCACAGAACATGATTCATCTATATTCATAACGGTGGTGTATGGAGGCGTTTGTTATAATTTGTTATAAATAGAGACCCATTTTGGTTTTCCCAGTCTATACTTCAGCGTCTGCCTAATTCAATCTGAAATTTATGACTGGAGTATCAGAAACAGTGCATTGAGTCATCAAAATTTAAATAATAAATCTATCAAGAGATATTTTGCTGGCTCCAAGAGCCAATTAAAATATATGTACTTGTAAGTGTAGCAACGTGTAGATTTTCAAAAGAACTATTATTTCATGCTTTTTGGTAGGTTATCGAGAAATATTGGTGAACTATTTTTCGATATTTCATGGTTATGACCGGTGAAAATACCGATTTTCATATTCTAGTTACATAGGTAAAATGCGCATGACTCACAATCAGACAGAAATATGACGTCATTTGCCTTACGTTTCTCGCACTTGACGTAACATTGTAATTCTTTGCTATGCGGAAGGGGTACGCCACGGGGAATAACTGAAAAGAGCTGTACTGGATTTTGATAAAGTTCCTCCCAGAACGGGTAAAAAGCTTGAAATAAATAGAATATTTGTTTTTCTCGGTTGAAGATCGAAATTTATTTGATCTTGTTAAAATCATCGGTAATATTTTCACTCGTGAAAAAATTACCGATGATGTTCGAGGCGAAATAAATTTCAATCTTTCATCGTAAAAAACAAATGCCCATACCTATATCGACAAAAATGTATCGATAAGCATAGACATTGGAGAAGAACATTATAAGCATTGCTTTCGTTCTTATCCATTTTGCATAAAAAATTTTGAACTGTATTTGTAAATCATCTTGTACATTTTAGTTGATTTTGCAAATAAAATATGTTTAAACTAAACTAAGCATAGACATTGAGCCATGCTATCGACAGTATTTGGTCCTTTAGCATATCTTTGTTCCAATGTCTGACTTGTTTAAATCCGTTTTAGAAACACTCTATTCGACATTTATTTGACGGAAAGCGAAGTCTGGTACTGCAATAAAATGTCCATTAAACGGACTCGATTTTTATTGTTTCGTAAACTTATATATAAAACTATTGTCTGGTTAGCATGTGTTGTCTAGTCCATGTGACCTCACCAATGCTTTTAAAATCGTGTAACCTATTCTCCGGCTATTTGATAGCCGCTTTGTTCACGCTTTTAGGTCTGACTTTGTAACGAGTATATCTTGAGTGACAGCTTCCATTGAGGACGTTCATACTTGAAGGGTGCTATTTAGTTTTTTCATTCCATAAATCAAGGTGCCATTTAGAGTATAGACTGACGCATTGCTGCCTGTACGCAAAAGCCAGCATTTTCTCCTTTTCCGATGTTTTCAAAAGTCCTTTTCCTTGAAAGTCGTCAAAATGGGGAATGTGTGGTAAATGAATATCATCGGTTTTACTAAAGTGTACATTTTTTTTTTTGGAGGTGGGGGGGGGGCCGAGGGGGTGGGCCTAGCGATGCCTTTGATAGATAAATGCAATAAGAAATAAGCCATGTATTAACGAGGATGGACCGGTAGTGCAGTGGTAAAGTGCTGGACTATCAATCCTCCGGCCCTAGGTTCGATACCAGGGCTAAACAGGACTTCCCTAAGACACATTTTGTTTTCCACCCAACTAGAGGTAAACTGGTTTGGAAACCCGAGGTAGCCTAGCGTTTATCGGTGCTTACAACGGGCACGTTAAAGAACCAAGGAGGTGCATTCGAAGTAGAGATGAGGGGGGGGGGGCTTGTACTCGGATTTCCTTGTATCCGATTCTTTCTCTCTATTGGTCCATACCAAATATGCCTACAGCGCGGAGGGACTTTAAGGTAAGACCTGTGTAATGCACTTCCGGTGAACATGGGGCAAAATTTGATATTTTTTGCACATTTCTCATATCATACATCAGAAATTTCGTTTATGTCTATCTTGAAATTATTTTTTGATACGTTTGTTAGTTTTCTGAAAAGTGAAAGTAGTTCAATAATACTCATTTTTAATTATAGCTAATTTTGCAGGATGATATTTTAGTGGAAATAGCTGTTTTCCATTACACAGATCTTACGTTAATCCTACAAAATCACAATCGTGTGCTAACGAAAGATGGCTTACTGCATCCCCGTAATGCATCGTACTCCTCACGTAATTATGATTCCGTAATTTCTTTTCCGCCTAATAAATGACTTGACCCATTACCACACAATCCCTACTTTTGACGCCTCTGAGAAAGAAGCCTTTTGAAAACACTGTAGGAAAAGGAGAAAATGCTGGTCACCAGCATTTTCTCCTTTTTCCACAGTGTTTTCTACCCTTCCCAGAACAAATCTAAAATTTTTCAGTCACCTTTTTCGTCGTCTGCAAATGCTTTCAATTTGAACCAGTCTAAAATTTTGTCGTGTGGTAAAGAGTTAAATGTATGGTATAGAGGATATTTGGTTTTTTTTTCGGTGAAAGATCGAAATTTATTTCATCGAGTGGACACCATCGGTAATATTTTCACGAGTGGTGCAGCCACGAGTGAAAATACTACTGATGGTGTTCACGAGATGTAATAAATTTCGATCTTTCACCCCCCAAAAAAAAACAAAATTTCTATTTATGTCATGCTTTTAACCCTTTCTGGGAGGAGCTTTATCAAAATCCAGTACAATTCTTTTCCGTTATTCCCCTTGGCGTACCCCTCCCGCATAGCAACGCATTACAATATTAAGTCAAGCGCGAGAAATATAAGGTAAATGACGTCATATTTTCCATCTGGTTGTTAGGCATGCGCAATTTACCTGGGCAACAAGAACATGAAAATCGATATTTTCATTGGTGGTACCAGTGTAAGATCGAAGAATATTTTCACTGCTATTTCTCGATATCCTACCGGAAAGCGTGAAATAAAGAATCATCTTTTGACAGATATAAAATCTGACTTATAGCAAAAAAGTTGTAGAATCTTAGAATATACAGTTTTTGATGAAGATATGTCAAATTAAGAAATGAAAAATTATGTGCTGCCAAAATAATGGAATTTGTTTAAATTCATTACTAAACGACAACATTTTAGGCTGGTCCAAATCTAAAGCATTTGCAGACGACAAAAAAGTGACTGGAAATTTGAAATTTGTTTCTTGAGGAGTAGAAAACATTGTGGGAAAAGAAGAAAATGCTGGTAATTAGCATTTTCTCCTTTTCTTCGAAAGTTTTCTAAAGGCTTCTTTCTCAGGGTCGTTAAAAGTAGGGATTGTGTAGTAATGGGTTAATAGGGTAGAAAATTTTGTAGGGAAAAAGGAAACGCTGTTTCCAAGTATTTTCTTCTTTTCTCAGAATGTTTTCGTAAGGTTTCTTTCTCAGGGTCGCTAAAACTCGGGACTGTGTGGTAAAGAAATCAAGATGTAATTTGTCTAGTAAAATCGGTCGCAGAGTGCAGAAATCAGCCGCAGAGTTCTGAATTATAGATTGATATTATGTTTACGAGTCGCTTAGGATCATAGCATTACGTATCTCGATTAATTTTGTATTTACTTACATTGGTATACCACAGATATTATTTTGCCTTGATGGATATTCGTTGCTTAGAGAAAAATTACAAGAATACGATGCATATTTTCACGTAACAGAAAGTGGCATTTTTTTTTAAACAGAATCTGATGGATAAAGCTTGGTCAACATTGTGAGAGAACCACTACGTTGTTGTTGTTTTTTTTTTTAAGTTTAGGAATCGCTAGACATTTTCCAGGCACAGCAAGGCATTATTGTGTGTTGTTATTGTCCGGTAAAGATCCTACATGGATTGATGATCCGTACCTAACAATGATATTAATGGAGGATACAACACTCATGAAAATACTACCAATGATGTTCACTGGATGAAATCAATTTCGATCTTTCACCGAAAAACACCCTAATTATTTCATGTTTCAAACCCTTTTTTCGGCAAAATCCAGTACAGGCTAAATGCCTTTTGGGTGATTCCCCGCGGCGTACCCCCTCCGCACAATAATGAGCGACAGCGGGTTACGGGCAAAGCCCGTATCCAGCATTTTCTCCTTTTCACACAATGTTTTCTATTCTTTTTAAGTCAAGTTTCAATTTTTGAGTCACTTTTATTTTGTCGTCTGCAAATGCTTTCAATTTGGACCAGTCTAAGATTTTGTCGTTTGGTAAAGAGTCAAACCTAATCAAACTAGGTCCTTTTACCGCAAGGGTTCAAATACCGGCCGAGGCAGTTTGTCAATCAGTTTTGCATTTGTTGCGAATTTTCATGTTTGACATAGACGTTCTATCTATTCCAGTGCATTGACGAAAAATACCAATATGTCTCCCATTGACCTTCTGATATTTCTTAACTCTTTACCACACAAGAAAATTTTAGACTGGTCCAAACTGAAAGCATTTGCAGACGACAAGATAAAGGTGACTTAAAAATTGAAATGTGTTCTGGGAAGGCTAGAAAACACTGTGGGAAAAGGAGAAAATGCTGGTTACCAGCATTTTCTCCTTTTCCCATAGTGTTTTCAAAAGGCCTCTTTCTCAGGGGCGTCAAAAGTAGGGATTGTGTGGTAATGGGTTAAAGTCTAAACGACCTGGATATTAAGGATATAAATTTACAATTCAGTCAAATTACAGTGTCTGACATAGAGTTCGTGTCTTTTAGAAATTTCTCGGCATTGCCAGGGGAAAAAAATGACTTGCGAGATTGCCCCTTATCCTGTTTTTGTAATTTTGTCAATTTTCTGCATGTCAAAGGATCAGTCAGTCCATAAATAGGTTGTTAGAAAAAAAGGTATTTTATGAATCCAAATCATAAGATGACTTCTCTGGTATAATGCTGTAGAGAGATACATTCATCCCCGTTCGGCATACCTCGGTTGATTGAAGCCATCAAACCCCTCGCCTGTGTCTGGTGGATTGATATGCACCATATCGGTACATACCCGGGAAAACGCCAGTTTACCATTCTGAAAATTGTAATGCTCCGCTTAAAAAAGAAAAAAAAAAAAACTTGAGTTTTAATTTTCTATGGGAATTTTCTCAACTATATTTTAGCTGGGTTGGCAAACAGTTCATAAATTCAATTTTTAATGTGGTTTATCAATTCCAATTGAAGTTTTCACCTGCAGGTAAACATATGTGAATAATTTCATCGGGATTGTTTAAGTCGTTGCTAACTGACTGACAGTCGCGTGCTATCTATAATGGTCATGTGATTCTGAATTTAAAATGGAAACGATCGTTACACGAACAAGGTTAGATGTAGGTACGGAATCAGACGAGTTGTGACAAGTACATTCATCTCCTCCTCCTTCCCATTTGCCCGAGTATTACTTAGCACTACTTTTGTGATAAAACAGATATTTGTAGTAAATTGTTCATCTACTTCTTGTAAGAAATGGCGGCCTTTTGAAATAGAATTTTCCAAAGTGATTTTTGCCCTCTCATGTTTTCTGTAAGGTTTTGGATTAAAATTATCCATATGTATCCATTTTTGAAGTACATGATTAAATCCTACAGGAACTAAAGCTATCCCTAAACGTGATTATACCACCACCGGCTCCTTGTCACAAAAACAGGTCTTTGTCACAGAATGCAGAATGGTTTAGTACAAAAGTGTTGATAAAAGTTCAAGGGGAGATAATTCCACAACAAATCGCAAGAGTGTCATGAAAATTGCACATGCACAACTTCATATAAATAGGAACCCTGTGTGTAAATATGAGTTCAGTAAGTGAACACTGTAAGAGTATCTCTCCGGACAAAGTTGTGTCTACGGACAGACGGACAGACAGACTGACAAAAGGACGGACGGACAGCCTTGGCAATTATACCCCTACTCCGTTGTTGGGTGGAATAGTGAAGCAAAGTTGAATATTTTACTACAAACATCTGTTTTATTACAAATGTGGCTCTAATATGGCTTAAAGTCTTGTCATTGCGACAGTTTCATCAGGTGACCTTGAAAATTGTTCTGCTCGGCTTTACTAGATAAAACGAGTCATGGACAATTTATTATTCTTTTTTTCCACGAAAAGAACTTGCGTGAGTGAGAGACAACGATCAAACAATCTCAGAAACACTGTCAAATACATAATGACAGACGGATATTACTATAAAATGCATTTCCGGTAATACTTGATATATGGTATCGAGTGTGAGTGAGAAAGAAGGCGACAATCTTGCATTTCTTCATCATTTGATTTCTGGTTTCATTGTCTGGGACAGCGCAGGCTAACACAGGTCGATACTTTGTTGCAATGTCCCTTTATGCAGCTTTATTGACCAAAATTGAACAGTTTTCGTGTCTGAATAACGAGAAAACTGAACTGTCATCTTTGTTGTATTTTTATGTTGATTTTACCCTCATGTCCCGTCTGATTATATAACTAGTTGCGTGTTTCTCGACATGGACGCTATTTTTGGTCATTTCAATATCTTTTGATATCTATTTAATACCTGTAGTTGATTATATTTAGGAGAAGAGTTGTAGTCAGCGTTTAGTTGCCTTCGTGAGTCGTTTAAGAAATTATCTCCTGTCTATCGTAGTTAATTGTTCAATATACCAGTTGTGAGTTATGTGGCACAATAAATAACCCACAAGAGCGAAAGCCCGTGATGGATTACGCCTCATAACTCACAACGTGGTTTATTCACAACTTTATTTAAGAAATAATCTTCTTCCTATCGTGGTTTATCGTTCAATAAACCACAGTTGTGAGTTATGAGGCACAATAAATAACCCACGAGGTTGATAGCCCGAGTGGTTTATTCATTGCGCCTCATAACTCACAACGTGGTTTATTGAACGATATACCACGAAAGAAAGAAGATTATTACGATTCTAGCATGGCCAATTCTTAATGAAAGGAAAACAATTTCAAACTGAGAGTAAAAACGCATATGATGATTATGTTCCATTGAATAACTCACTCATTGAATGACGTCACTCGATATAGGATGACGTCACTCTACATGGATTGTCGCAGATTTTACCTCATTTTCCATCCACTTTGTTTATAGAGGCAAAGTCGCGTGTCCTGTTAGAATGAACGATAAATGACGATAGAAAGAAGATTATTTCGATTCTAACATGGCCAATTCTTAATGAAAGGAAAACAAATTCAAACTTGGAGTAAAAACGCATATGAAGATTATGTTCCATTGAATAAACACTCATTGAATGACGTCACTCGATATAGGATGACGTCACTCTACATGGATTGTCGCAGATTTTACCTCGTTTTCCTTTCACTTTGTTTATAGAGGCAAAGTCGCGTGTCCTGTTAGAATGAACGATAAATGACGATAGAAAGAAGATTATTTCGATTCTAACATGGCCAATTCTTAATGAAAGGAAAACAAATTCAAACTTGGAGTAAAAACGCGGATGAAGCTTAAGTTCCATTGAATAACCCACTCACTGAATGACGTCACTCGATATAAAATGACGTCACTCTTCATGGATGGTCGCAGATTTTATACCACGCTTTCCTTGCACTGTGCTTAAAGAGCCGAATTCGCGTGCCATGTTAGAATGAATGATAAACCACATTAGAAATGAATATTATTTCGACTCTAACATTGGCAACTCTTAATGAAAGAGGGAATGACGTCATTTTATATAGAATGACGTCACTCTTTATAGAACAACATTAACTTTACCAAGCTTTCGTTGCAGTGTGTTTATAGTGCCGAAATCACAAGTCATGTGAAAACTGGAATTACTAAAGACTAGCCTTTTTTTTAATAATGCTTAAGAAATTACACCTCATGGAATAATAATTTGAAAAGGGGGCTTGGTGCATCTGCGAAAAGTATCGACTCAGGTCAGCCTGCGCAGTCATTGGTCAATTTTCTGCATGTCAGAGAACCAGTATGCCTCATGATTCAGTCAGTTGTTATACAAAATGGATTTTGTGGATCTATAGTTATATGATAAACTTGCTGGGCATCATTCATCACTGAGAGGCATTAAGCCCCATTTTGCCAGAGCACGTTTCATACAACATTTTAACATGACACGTGAATTCGGTTCTATAAACACAGTGCAACGAAAGCGTGGTAAAATCTACGTTATCCTATGTATGAAGAGTGACGTCATTCTGTACAGACTAAGCAGAATGACGTCCTTCTGCATAAAGTAAGGAGGTATAAATTAGTTATTCCTTGGAATATAATCTGCATCCGCGTTTTTACTTTTGGTATGATCTTTTGTTCGTTTCATTAAGAGTTGGTCATGTTAGAATCCAATAACCTGCTTCCTATCGTGGTTTATCGTTCAATAAACCACGTTGTGAGTTATGAGGCGCAACGAATAAACCATTCGGGCTATTGCCCTCGTGGATTATTTAGTGTGCCTCATAACTCACATCTGTGGCTTATTGAACGATAAACCATGATGGAAAGAAGATTCTTTCTTAAATCAAAACTAAGATGAGATGGGTATCTTTTAATATTAATTATTGTCAGAGTTCTATATTGGTGAAAGCTAAGAAGATATTTACCAAAAAAACCAACGCAAGTTATTTCGAACTTACGGAGATTTACGCAGATGAATAAATTACTATTGATTAAGTTGTACACATATATCTCTAACAAAGGAAAAATTTTTAGACTGGTCCAAATCGAAAGCATTTGCAGACGACAAAATAAAAGGGACTGAAAATTTGAAATTTTTTGGCATTTTCTCCTTTTTCAATAATGTCTCTGAAATGTCTCTTTCTAAGGGTAGTTGAAAGTCGGGCTTGTGTGGTAACGGGTTAAAGACTTCCATAGATCAAAAATAGAAGGCAAAGATTATTTCAGCTAATAAGATATTCTTTTATACGGGGCAATGACTTTGTTTGATTAAGATCCGCAAATCTGTCATACAATTAATCAATGCTGGACATTTTCCATATAAAACATGTGACGTTAGGTCAAATTAAATAGCGAAGAGTTTCGATTTTCTTTCTGATTATTTCTGATCAACTGGACTCGAAGTCCGTCCTTTGTTTACCGTTTTTGTGAACATCGGACCCTTGTTTATTGTCATCATTTTTTTAAATCTTAGATCGGATGTGTAATGCTGTTGTCCAATAGAATATGTGACGCATCAAGCAAAAAGGGACCTTCTGGAACCTGCGAAAGGTGTCAGCCCTGGTCAGCCTGCACGAACTGCGCAGGCTGACCCGGGCTGACACCTTTCGCTTAAATGACATTTTATGTAAGAAATGTGGTCACTGCAACTTGTTATACAATCATTTTCGAACTATCAATTTGAACTAACTTGCACCATCGTTGATCTGTTTTCCTCTAATTGATGTACAGAATTCCCAGATGGTCCATTTTTGCGTAGTTGGTCACAATTACATGATTATTTCATGGACTTGAAAAGCTTACGACTTTGTTGAAATTGTTATGCGAAAAGCAACATTTGATAACAAATGTCCGCGATAGCTTTTACAATTAAAAAACAGTATAAGAATTTTAACGAAATGAAACCTTGATTTGCTTTGCACTACCAAGTCATCGCTTTGTATCATATTATAGCTCATTATAAACATACCATCTATTAGTAGTCTTTCACGTGTCTGATATATTTATCATTTATTTTCAGAAAGTAATAGCGTAGTTGATTTTTTTTTACATCTATTGTAAGTTAAAGGAAACAAGGCAGCGAGTAAATGACGACTAAGGGAAATTAGTATTCAAGACTCAAAATCACTAAGGTAGTTACAGTAACTCACAAAGAACTCGTTGTAGAATTTTATGCTTTCCCACATACTGTCCCACAAGAACTTTCAAACTTTATCTCTTATTTGCAATTGGCTGTGTACATTTGCAGTCCACAAACATTTTCCTGTATAACTAAAACACTAGTGCCGCAAATTGTTCTGATAAGTATTGTATGCCAAATTTTACGTCATCATATTAGGCTCTTAAGTTGGAACTGTCAAAGACTAGATAGTGCTTAATGGTGGTTAAACCATGAAGCATTTGATAAAGATCTTCAACAGATTGGGAAAATAAGATAAAATAACAGATTTGATATTTTGTCAGAGATAAACAGAGAGATTAGTATTCAAACATAGGAGTTCCCCTTCCCACCCCCCCCCCCCCCCACACACAAAAAAAACCAAAAAAAACCAAAAAAAAACTGCTTTCATTTTCTTAAGCTTTAAAAATAACGCTGGAGTTTCTAAGGCCCCTTCCACTCACATTTGTATGGCATAAGAATAGAATAAGGAAGCAGTATTCAGATCTCCAATACTGAAAGTTAACCGATAGAACGAAAGTAGATGAGCAGCACAGTGTGTAGGACCCGCAAAAGTAACCTTAAGAAAAGTAGTTTCGGAGAAATGACCCGAGTCATTCTTCTACATAGAGAAATAACCCTCTAGGCTCATTTCTCTACGTAGAATAATAACCCAGTTCATTCCTCAACTTAGTTAAATGACCCATGGGTCATTATGAAGGGAGGGTCATCTCTCTGCATTACGCCGGCACAATGTATTTTTTTTTTCATGGAGCTATGATTTTTTTTTAACCTATCAAAACTTGGCAAGGTTCATGAAAGCAGCTAACATTAAATCATGCTTCTAGACATAACATGATGTTTTAATCCTTTTCCTGCATAAACAAGTGAAATGAAATGTTCAACCCAATGGTAAAAAACCTTATATGTTGATATTTCAAAAGACCTTTAAGGTAAAACATCTCTGTATCGAACAGTGTATATTGAAGATCAGACTGCAAGTTCTGTACATTCTGATCTTGATCTATACTGTCCACAAAAATCCTCGTGTCGCGCTTAGCAACCTCAGGATGAACATGTCAGAAAATAAATGAAAAGGTAAAACAAGAGGACCATGATGGTCCTATATCGCCCAGCTGAGTACCAAGCTGTAAAATCAAACTTGTGACCCCTAGGCAGGGCCAGTTTTGACCCCAGAGGCATCCAAAAAAAAAAGTTGGTACAGGTCCACTAGGAAATGCTACTCACAAAATGCAAAAGCTCTACGCTTTCTAGTTTCAGGGAAGTAGAATTTAAAGTTTTCCGTCTTTGTTCCTATGTTTCGAACTTGTGACCCCCGCGACAAGGCAGGTTTTGACCCCATGGGCATAGGATGAACAAACTTAATAGAATTCCACTAAGAGATGCTACATACCGAATATCAAAGCTCTACGCTTTCTAGAGAATAAGAAATTTATAGTTTTCCTTCTTTGTTCTTATAATTCAAACTTGTACCCCCGGGGCAGGACCAGTTTTGACCCAAGGGACATCATATGAACAATCTTGGTAGAGGTTCCCTAGGAGATGCTACATACCAAATATCAGAGCTCTGCACCACCTAGTTTCAGACAAGAAGAATTTTAATATTTTCCTTCTTTATTTCTATCTTTCAAACTTGTGACCACCGGGGCGGGGCCAGTTTTGATTCCAAGGACATCGTATAAACAATCTTGATAGAGGTTTACTAGGAGATGCTCCATACCAAATATCAAAGCTCTGCACCACTTAGTTTTAGAGAAGAAGAATTTAAAAGTTTTCCTTCTTTGTTCCTTTGATTCAAACTTGTGACCCCTGGGGCGGGGCCACTTTTGACCCAAGGGACATCATATGAACAATCTTGGCAGAGGTCCACTAAGAGATGCTTCATACCAAATATCAAAGCTCTGCACTTTTTTTTTTCAGATAAGAAGATTTTTAAAGTTTTCCTTCTTTGTTCCTAAGTTTCAGATTTGTGACCCCCGGGGCGGGGCCAGTTTTGACCCCAGGGGCATCATATGAACAATCTTGGTAGAAGTCTACTAGGAGATGCTACATATCAAATATCAAAACTCTGCACTTTCTAGTTTCAAAGAAGAAGAATTTTAAAGTTTTCTTTGTCCTATGTTTCAAACTTGTGACCCCCGGGGCGAGGCCAGTTTTGACCCCAGGGGGATCATATGAACAATCTTGGTAAAGGTCCACTAGGAGATGCTACATACCAAATATCAAAGCTCTACGCCTTTTAGTTTCAGAGAAGAAGATTTTCAAAGATTTCGCTTTTTTTTTCCTTTTGGTTGCCATGGCGACCAGAATTATGGCTGGAATTCAATCTCTTGAACAACTTTGGTATAGCTTTACCCAAGGAACATCCCTGCCAATTTTTATCAAGATCGGCCTAGTGGTTTAGGAGGAGAAGATGTTTAAAGAAATTGTGGACAACGGACGATGCATGACGGACATTGGGCGATCACAAAAGCTCACCATGAGCACTTCGTGCTCAGGTGAGCTAAAAAGGAATACGAAATAGCTAGAAAGCTTGAAGTACAAAGAAAAGGGAAAATGATTAGGCAACCAAAATGGAAAACAATAATTGGGCTTCCGTGTAACCTACTTATTCAATATGATTTAGTGAAGATAAAGGTCTCTATGAGAATCATTTTCCGGGAGTGAACAAATATTTGGTAGCCAAGATTGAAAGAACTGGTTGATTTACTCGCCCTTTCGAGAGTCACGCCACCTCTATCTAACATTCTCTGATTAATCAGTAACAGTCTAAGTTGAAGTTGCTGTTCTACATCCGAGTGTGTAAAAAAAACTGTGGAAAGAGAATGATTTTCAAAGAAATTTCCACCGTAAGCTAATTGGGTATTGATTGCCGATTACAAAAGATAAAATTTCAGTCGTCATTGGCTCAGAGGACGACATTATTAATGGTTATTTCTGAATTCGCGCTTGCACGTCGTCAGAGGTTCTATGTGTGCGGGGTGTCATTGGGAGACGATTTTTCTCTCAAACCTCGCGCTAGAAACCGAATAAATGCATTGTTACAACTAGGCTGCCGTTGTTATGTAACTGCAACAAAAAAAGAAAAAATAAAGTGCTTAAAGTACTGCTGGTTTGGGGAAAGTGGGAAGTGCAAATAATTATGCGTAAAGCAATTGGTATTCCATCATACACTGCCCGTTTAAAAAGTAAAAAAAGAAATCAACCTCTTGCTGACTGTTGCACTTAGTGCATATCCAAGCGATTAGAACTAGAAGTAGCGAGTGGGTGCACCCACATGCTGCATACTCATGTTGCAAAAAAATCAAACAAGAACTACACATAACATTCTTTCTAAGTGGCAAGTGCAGTTTATGATCCAAATCCATAGTAGTAACAGTTAAAATACAGTGTGCAATGAATTTTCATCACACTTTTCAAAATTAGGAATTAGCAAACAAAGTTAGCGTGGATCTCAAAGACATTTTATTTCAAAGAAACAAACCCAGTTCTTCTGTGTAGGAGGGTAAAAAAAAACATTGTAAAATGCCCTCAGACCAAGCTACCTTGTGCTTGACAAATCTATGAGGCGAGTTCTTGAGAGATCTTTTAAGCCATTCTTTTCAACATACATGCTTGAATACTCAAATTATAACTGCGGAAAGGTTGAAAATTTGTAGAAAAAATTAGAAATGATGATTATGTTCTCTTCACTTACCATTCTTCACCAAGGGTCCGGGACACTGTCACATTGTGTCAACCGTACTTATCAATAGACGGTTAATAAAGTAAGTCATTAATACTTTAAAGCTAGATAAAAAATAATACGTGACCAAAAGATAAATCTGATCACTGACTCCTCCGTAATAAACACAATATCATCTTACGTGTTCTTGTTTTAAATTCAATCAAATCAACCATCAAAAACTTTTGTCTTGAAAACATTTTCTTTGGCATTTTCTCATTAAATGTAGACTCTGAATCCTCCCTTTTCATTTTACATCACGAATGAATAACTCATAAGGTGTAAAGACGGTGTGTCATTTCAAGCCAATCAGAAACGACAGTTTCAGTTCCAGCTTATCAGAGAATAGCGTACATGACCATTAGAATAGTTGCAGCTTTCTTGCAAAAGTCTAAGAAGTGGTTACTAGGGATAGGCGCAGTTGGCCCCTTGCCAAAAAATTGGAACTCATGTAATGTAAAAAAATAATCAAGAAGGATTTAAATATACTTTACTACCATCCACGACTATTGTTGTAGTTAGAAGAGAATTTTAAGCAAGATACGCCAAAACACTTGTACTATCTGCTCTTGATCTCGGTTTTCCATTTCTCTAGCTAAGACTTTTTGTAATATGATGTAATATTAAATGTAAAAATGTTACAAAACATATTCTACTTGGGGCAATGAATTTGACAGGATGAAGTTCAAATGAGCATACGATTTATCACCGATTACGAGCATGTAATGTATAGCGTCTGATTCAGAATGCATTGATTAAAGAAACAAGTAAAACATTCGATTCCAAGAATACTTACATTAATGACTAAATCATTTGGTAAAAATGCCATAGAAAAAAATCAACTATAAAAAAAATAGGTTCACACTCTAACTTTGGTATATGATGTCCGAAAACACAAAAACAATTCATCCGGGTATCCAAAACGTTAAAGTTATTTATTGAGATCATGCTGTAAACAAAACTGTTTTTCATTTTCAATAAGATTCTTTGAAAGCATAAAACTGTTTACGGCTGGCATTTACAAACTCGAAAATGCTGTTTTTCTTTTGAAATAATTCTAGCCTTATGACATTATCTGATATGAGACTTTATTCTGCTCACAGAAATATTATTAGCAATATGTTGAAATATTTTAATGTAATGTTGCGCATTTATTTCTCCGAGGATTCCTTACTTTTAAATCTATATTTCGACGTCATTGTAACGGTTTTCAAGTTTTAAAGAACAAAAATATAGGTATTGTTAGTCGTACAATATCTTTTAAAGGTGGTACTTAGAATTTTCACATCACACCAAATCAAAATATATATATATATCACTGAAATTTATATGAAAAAACAATACAAATCATCAATAATTAAAAATCATAAAATTACCAAAATTTTTTTTTTGATGGTATTCCCTTAAAAAGGCTACGTAGCCTCTTAAGCTATTTTCTAGATTTCGCGCCAAAAATAAAAAATGCATTGTGGGAATGTTAAGTGACTGGCACGTGACTAATGACGCTTAAATTCCATTACATAACAAACATGTATTTTTTTTTCATAATATCTTCTTCAGACGCTACGTTTGAAGCTTCCTCTGTGTATTTCCACTATGTAAATGAGGGAGTTGTTCATGTAAAAATAGAACGTGTTTCCAGTCGATGTCGACCTTGGCCGTAGTAAATCTCTAATTTCTCGTGTTGTCGGATGGTTTTCGACTACTAGAATTTTATGAATGACGATTATAAGGCTTTGGAAGTAAAAAGATGATATTTTTGTATTTTTGTAAAATTTTCGTCCCAAATTCTGAAAGGCCACCTTTAAACATTAGTTTTATTTACAGAATACTGCAAGAGATCTCCAATTAAAAACGCATTTCAAGAAACAAAAGTCTCCATTAAGTATTTCTTCTGCAGACAATCTTATTACGGTCTTGCAGCAGACATCGAGAAAGAGAACATGATTGACAGAGCAATTTAAAGAGGCTTTTGCCACTTTGCTTTAACAAAATGTATAAAACTTTGTTAGGTCGATAAGCTGTACTAACAAAAATGTTTTCATATCTAAATGCAAATAATGTGTTTTTGGAAGGAAAAGAGTTAAAGATATCGGAATATATAATTTAGAAATTTCTGGAAGAATTATATATAAATTTTGATACAGAAGCTGTCCCTGACAGAAACTATTTTGGAACATTATAGGAAATATCAAACATATGTGATTATCTTAATAAATCGACACTGCAACATATTACTTACTGATAATTACGTTGGAAATCCTATTTATCTTCTGTACATTTCGAAAGGTTCAATTTTCCCTCTTAAAGTAATAAACAAGTTCAGCAGCTGCATGTTGAATTAAAATGTGTCAAGAAATTAAGCACGTTTTTCCCTACATCAGCGGCCGTTTCACGTAACTTTTCTCCGCAATAATTGAGTGCTTTTAGTGTGACTAAATACATATGTGAAAGTAAACCCTTATTCATATTGCTTATCACCATTATTTTACAATGACGTCTCTAGATGGTTTGACTTAAAATCGTTTCCTGAAATAAATAATTTACATATACATGGCATTAAGTTTCAGGGTTGTAATTGATACATGTTTCACTTATACCTCGACCTTTAGTATTCGTAATTTTACGTCATTTTATTACTCACAAGTATATGAGTTGGGGTAAGTATTTGAACTTCAGAATAAGAATGGTTGTTTTGTCAATAAAGGTCATTACTTGTCCAGGTTTAATGCGGGAAAGCATGTGGCATATGGCCAAAAGTAAAACTGCCTATATAATGTTTTCAAATATAGTCCACAAGACGAAATCACTAGCTTGCAGGTGACAATGTGGCAAGAAACTGATAAATTATGTCGTGCTCTAGCAAATGTTCTAGGATAACTAACCCCCCCCCCACACACACACACCGGACAATTGTCCCCTGCACTCCCGCTTGATGAGATCTATCCATCCATGAAATTTCATAATCCTAGCTAGTATAATTTTGGAGATATGCTCCGGACAAAATTCAAGTATGAAAAACAACGAAGGGCAATAACTGAAATTAAGCGAGCAAGAGTTATGATTCCTGTGCACTGCACTCCCCCTTGATGAGATCTATCCACCCTTGACATTTCATAACCCTAGCTAGTATAGTTTTGGAGATATGCTCCGGACAAAATCAAGTATAAAAAACAACAAAGGGCAATAACTAAAAAATTAGGCAAGCAAGAGTTCTGATTCCATTGCAATGCACTCCCCCTTGATAAGATCTATCCACCCATGAAATTTCATAACCGTACCTAGTATAGTTTTGGAAATATGCTCCGGACAAAATTCAAGCATGAAAAATAACAAAGGGCAATAAGTCAAAAATTAAGCAAGCAAGAGTTATGATTTCTGCGCACTTCACCCCTCCTTGATGAGATCTATCCACCCATGAAATTTCATAACCCTAGCTAGAATAGTTTTGGAGATATGCTCTGGACAAATATCTGGACGCCGCCCACTCCCCCCCCCCCCGCCCGGACGCCCGCCCGCCCGCCACGGGTGATCTCATAATACGTCCCGTCTTCGACGGGCGTATAAGAAATAATCATAAACAGTTGTATCCCAATGTCAAACTTTTCCTGGGGTAGGGTAATTTTCTGACAGGGAGCAGATTTTCAGGGAGCAGTTTTGCTGATATCCTGGAAAACGGGGCTTTTGCGCATGACATGTTTCATTACATCAAACAGATCATCACAATTTACGATCCATAATACCTATTTTATGCAACAACCAACTGCATATTGAGGTATACTAGCTCTTTGATGCACTGAAAATTGACTTAGATTTTGACCCAAGTCTGTCTGCACAGACTGCGCAGACTCACCTGGCCGATACTTTTTTGCGACAAATTTTGATAGATCGTGACTCATTTCCATGTGGAGAATTTCGATGCAGCATGTTGATTCCCATATTGTAGAACATACCACATTTCTGACACCAACAACATATTATGAGCAACTGTACAAGACTTATAGCATTTATAACGTTAACTCAAACTCACCTTATACAGGGTCTTACCCGTCACTTTTGAAGGGCATAGAAACTCTAATCACTCAATATAGATTCGTGTTCATTTTGCGGGAAAAGAGCGATGTCTAAATTTGATTTATAGCATAAGATTGGTACATAAATGTGATCCTAGTCATAATTATGGGGAAATTGGCTATTTTTTCTACTTCCCGATTTCAAGGATGACATTTTTGTGGGATAGGTCTCGTAATGTTACTTTTTATATAAATCTCACTCACACCTCGGTCTTGTGCATTTTTATTTCTCTTTCGAGTTGGAAAAATTGTAATTATACCCTCTGGCATAGATCTTCCGCGCTTTCTATTTCTAGCTTAGCATTTGGAAGTACTTGATATTACATGCACTTAAACTTGCGATGAAAGACACTAATAACAGAGAATTTCTTTGGATTAATGAACGTCTGTGATTGTTCTTCTGACTCATGTTCGTTTTTCGTACAGAGAAGCACTTGTAAGTCTTTGGTATAAGGGAGGGTCAAAAAGTGTTTAAATCAATGCCTTTACACGGTTTTTGCTTTAAATGAATTGTTCTTTATCACCAAAAATCAGTTACAGTTTCACCGCATGTTGATCAATTTTATTCGTTCAAAATATCAGCAACTCTGCTACCATTTAGAAAAAAAAGAAAACAGCTAGCAAAGTGTAACGAGGCATACTTTAGTCTTGTTGACTCTGATCATGCAGCCTAACAAATTTACGATGACAAAAGAACCACCATTGAACAGAATCAGACCTGCATAATGAGATAAGGACGCAGTTTTAGTACCATTAATTATATGTCTAAGAAAACCTACCATGCAAGACGATAAAACAAAATTTGATCGATTCTGGTTCAAATCAATTCAGATAACAAATATATGCTTGTCTCACAAAATCTGGAAATAAATGAATTCTGTATGCTCTTAATATATTTGTTGGTGTAGTAACCTACCTTTTGTGACGATACTTAAACTTAAAAGATTGTCACTTCACGCTTTTTGAATAGCAGCATCTACATATTTGACAATAAACTGCTGGTGGTAAGCATCAAGGTACCGTTTTAACCATTTACTCCACAGATACTCATTTTTACGCATTGCTTGTAGGAGCCTTTGGAAAACATGGTGGCAAAAGGTGAAATTACTCGTGACGAGCAATTTCACCTTTTGTCACAATGTTTTCTATTTGATCAAAGGGTTTAACATACACATAAGAAACTGCTTCATCCTTGCTGTTATTTAGGGTCAATTAGAGATACCATAGACATGCCTTATGGGGTAAAGGGTTAAACAATATTTCGTAGGTTTACTTTGAAACCCTCGTAACTACAGCTTGTTACGAGGTTTTTGAAGTAATCCGTCGATTCGTAAAAAGTGTAGGTAGATTTAGGCATAAAGATAATCGAAGCAATTTACCACTCTGTAGGTAAGGACATAGAATAGACTATTAAAGGGCTAGTAGTTAACAGTTGTATAAAACCATGTTGATGCATCTTCATCCTCCTAGGCAATATTCTATTGAGGCAATGGTCATTTTAAAACTGATTTTTTTTTTCAAAATATCTTTCGTAAAGAGTATACTTCTTCAGACGTAATTTTTTTCAGTCCAACTTGTAGATACACGTATTTATTCTAGTTTGATGAATAACGACGATAGCTGTTTCCATTCAATTAACTTTAAAGGTAGGTACTTAGAAATTTCATATCACACTAAATCGAAAAATATATATATCACTGAAATTTATATGAAAAAACAATACAAATCATCAATAATTAAGAATCATAAAATTACCCCCAAAAATTTTTTTTGGATGGTATTCCATTAAAAGGCTACGTAGCCTCTTAAGCTATTTTCAGATTTCGCGCCAAAAATAAAAAATGCATTGTGGGAATGTTAAGTGCCTGGCACGTGACTAATGACGCTTAAATTCCATTACATAACCAACATGTAATTATTTCTCATAATATCTTCTTCGGACACAATGTTTGAAGCTTCGTCTGTGTATTTCCAGTATGTAAATGAGCGAGTTGTGCATGTAAAAATAGAACGTGTTTCCCGTCGATGTCGACCTTGGGCGTAGTAAATCTCAAATTTCTCGTGTTGTCGGATGGTTTTCGACTACTGGGGTTTTATGAGTGACGATTATAAGGCTTTGGGAGTATAAGGGTGATATTTTTGTATTTTTGAAAAATTTTCTCCCAAATTCTGAAGGGCCACCTTTAAAACTAATTCAGCATCATATGCTGGCTGTTTGTACATTCTTAAGATCTTCACTTACATTCAAAAAGGATGTAAGACAATGTTAGTAGAGTTGGGCCCTTATATGCCAATATATACTGCCTGGTACATCATAAGAAATAATATAGTGAAGCACGATATAACTCAGTAACATCATTTAACAGGGTTGGAAACTGCATCCAAATCATGTTCGATTTCCATTTGATTTTGATTAATATCTCAAAAGATGTGGCAAAACAATATTCGAATAAAAGGACGTTTGCCTCTCACATATACTGAGCCAAACAACATAGCTGAATTTCAAAGTCATTAAAAAACAAAATGGGCTGTAGGAACGTTTATTTCCTCCAGGTATACTTATTATAATTAAACGAGAGCATAGCCTACCAGGTCTAATTCATGTTGCAACTTCTAAAACGATTTGTGTTCATGCCGTATTTTATTTTTTTTTACTTTTATTGGCCTGTCTTCGCAACAAAAAATAAAGATCAGAAAAAAAGTTATGCAACACAGGGTGAGCTGTGAAATACCATAAGTATTAGAAACATGAGAAGGGTTATTAAATCCATCCATTCTTTCTATGAGTTTATCATGTTTAAGTATGCTTAAAATGATAACGAAGCTTTTTGCGCATGACAGTCAATTTGTCAGATTTTAATGCAGTGTTTGTCAATGCATTTTGTCCTTCATAATGTTTATTACGTTCTGGCGGAATAAAAGACAACCAAGACAAATATACTAGCGTCGCCGATGGTTAAGCAATTAATAATATGTAATTTCAATCAAAGATAAGCTCAAACAGGAAAAAAAAAAAAAAAAAACGTGTGGAACACATGCAAAGATTATTATTCAAAAACCTTTTCATAAAACTCTATTTGATATCACCATTGGGGAATAAAGCAATGGCTTAATAAGATTTTCTATGCAACTTATTCTAACCTAAACACACACGGATTATACAATTTATCTCTCAGCCTGCGTCCGTGTCTCATGGTATTTTAAGAGAATTTATACTGGCTACTTTTACTGAATATTACGGTCATTAGAATATCTTTTTCTACTGATGTTTTTGTCTTCGTGAGGTCCTTTTTCGGTCTTTTCTTGCACTTGAATAATTTACATTTGTGATATGTTTTAGATAATATGCACATGTTCATACTAGAACGTGTTGTACACTTTCTAGACAACAATCATATATGACTTTTTTCTTGTATTTTTCCTGATTACACGATTCCGCAATTATTGCATATCGGCAATTCGACCGAATTTTTCCATCATTTATGGCTTTAAATATTTCAAGAACACATTAAATTAGATTCAAATACATTATGTCCACAAGAACAAAATTGCTTCAGTAAATTGCGTAGTTATATCTTTAAAAACTCGAACGAAATTCGTGAAAATGTTCTACACAACTCTCTTTGCAGGTAGACTCAAATTTATCCATTAAGCCAACTTTCTTTTTTAAATTAATCTTTGCACACTCTGTCTCGAGACACTTAGAATTTATATAATATGCACTGTTGTTAGTATTTATCTGTATATTCACACATGTTTTCGCCGTATTTGTTTTTCGATTGTAAATGGCCAGACATAGATAATGTCGTTTAATGCCAATGAAGAATGAAATACTATCAAGGTTGCGGGTTAAAAATCACTAGTACCCAAAAACACTGCGTTTTCCAAGTAAAGTTTAGAACAGAACTCTGCACATCTCTCTTGATTTTCTTTCTGTCACCAGAAACATCAATTGGGATAAGTATCTTTTTAACGTTACAATGAATGAGTTTCGACACTTCTCAATTTGCTGGCCTGACGAACCGATGGCTCGTTATAACCCGTGTACGTGTTAGGCTGACAACAAAGTTGAATATACGTATGTAACTATATTCATGTATTTTCAACATATTTCGAACCAGGCGTAACGAGGAAGAAAAAGTCAGCAACGAGCTTTTTCATAATATTTATTACTGAACAGAGAGAAGAAAAAAAAAAAAGAAATACGAAAGATGTGTTGAAAGTGCTGTCATGTATACCGGGTCCCAAAAGAAACATTGCTTTTACAATGATTTTGCCAGAATACATGACTTGTATGTACAGGACCCATTACCCGATCATTTCACGAGAAATTTCCTTGCAGTATAATTAAGTTTATATATACTTCTGTGATGGGACATTTGTCTAATCAGAGAGTTTTTAAAGGATTAAGTAAAATAAATTGATGACGGAGAATGTTTTGTGCAAAGTTTTTTTTTTCTAGAATATGGACTAGAAATCGGACTTCAGTAAAACAAAACTATTTCAAAAACCTTAATCTGTCAAAAGTACAGTTTTGTCATCCTTATAGTCTCTTGTTTTTTGTAATACCTAGACTTTCTATAGATGTCGAACAATGTCAATTGATCTTTGTATATAAAATAATACATGGTAATGTGGAAAGGCAGAAAGTGGGATAGAAAGAACATTGTGCGAAGTACAGGTTCAAGAAACTTTTGGGAAGCATGGCCAAGTCCAAGTCTCGATTGTACTAATATGATGTTGAAAATGTCGCTATTAATCAATCAGTTATCAATCAATTAATCAATTTATCAACCAACCAATCAATAAATCATCAATCAATCAATCAATTCAATATGGAAAAAGTTGTTTTTTTTCCTAAATCTGGTAAGGGGTAAATATGGAAAGAAATCAGTGCACAGGGTTTTACGAGATACCACACGAAAGGATTGCAATTAAATGTTACAACTTAATTCCCTCAGAGGTTCAATGATCAGGAACGTGTTCCTGTTCGAAGTTATCTCGACACATGTTTCATAAATCTTTTACCAGACGATGGCTTTTACAAGTTTATTCTTTACATTTGTCTGATAGGAAAAACATTCACGTAATCGATAATTTACCTCATAACTCATGTCGTATGGTTTTATCTGTATCATTTAAACCCAAACTGGAGGCGGAGGAAACCACGAGCATATTTTTTTTTTAAATCTTAGATAAATAACCTCAATAGATGAGGGTTTTTGAATCAGAAGATTTAGATCTAAATGGTCAGTGTATCGCCTGTTCAGGAAAAAAAAAATGATAATAAGTTCCTCGAATTAACAGATGTAAATATAATGATAATCATAAATTTGATTAATTAGAATAGATACATACATGTATATTGCTATACTGAATCTATTTACTGTTTTGTCATGGTCTACATACTTAGATACATGTACATGCACTTGTTACAGGTACTGATTGCATCGATCGTCTGGAATTATTGGTTAAAATAATACTTTCATGTAGATAATTGTGAAATTTAGATACTAGAAAATACTATAAGTTGTGAAGGCGTGGCTTCATGTTTAAGTGTCGAACTCTTAACTTGGAGTCGCAGGATTCAAGCTGTAATAACTGGCCTTTTGTAGGAGTTCTTTTCGCAAGACACGTCAGAGCCATGGCCTAGTACTTGTGATACCAAGGATGTACATGAATTTGTTGTCGAGATATGACACGTGTGTGAAAAAGCGGAGTAGACCATTAAATATAATGCAATTATCGCCGCATTTTACCTTTTTTAAACAAATACAACGCGTCCAGTTGTATGACGTTGAAGAGCAGTCATTGGAAAGGGAAAATGTATTCTTTAAAATAAAGCCTGATCTTGACCTACACTGACCGGAAAGCCTCGCCAAGATTTCAATCCTAAGGCCAACGGTTAAATCTATATATTTCATAAAGATGTTGATGGGACTTTATTCGCTGTTCTATGACAGAAATTTGGAGAAAAATACGAACGTTTGAGAAACCATTTACTGTGATTTATTACTCTTGTAAGATCACGTTATGGTAAGTTAATGAGCACTTTCCCTCGAAACATACCTATAAAAATCTGTCGTGTTCTGTAAAAAGGGGCAAACAAAAGTATCCACACTACTGTTTCCGCCTTCAGTTGAAGAGTTAAATATTTAAATAGTATAATCGTTTTTTTTTTCTTTGTTTTTTTTACTGGTCGTAACTCACCTTCGCAAGCCAAGGCTGACGATTCACTACGCTACTCTATCCTTGGCGGATCGAGCTTGATTTTTATATCCCCCCATACGCTTTTTCATTGGATGCAGCCAGCTCTAACTGCAACGAATGAAATCGCTCGTAGCATTTCATCTTTCATAAAAGGAGAACAAGGTCGCTACCTTTCGAATAGAACGTAAACATGGAAACCCACGTGGATGTCTGCTTGTCGCTTCATGTGCATTCGTAAGCAGTTTGTAAAACGATATTTCGTTGGCTTTTAAACATATGATGTAAAGGGGGGTAATAACCAGCATCCAATAGAGGGCGCATCCAATAGAGGAATCTCGAAATCGGGCTAAATCAGCCAACGTATGATCCACGTAGTGATCGTAACATTGGCTCACGAAGATGCTCTTAACCATGAAATATAGAAAAATGTTTCACTATTTTTTCTCGATATACTATCAGATAGCATGAAATAAATCCTACTTCACCACCACTGATCCGTGCGACTCGCATCAAATTAAAGATCGTCGATCTTAACTGTCCGAAAAGCAAATCATTTACACTTTTCCTCTGTATCCACTAGCCACATATGAAGAATCCCCGAAACAAATTACTGACCCTTTGGCACGGGCGTGTCCGATTTAAAAGAACATATATTTGCAGGAAGAAATACCAAATGCTGGGATTCATCCATCAAAGTTTAGAACCATGTGGTGGAGAAGGGGAACCGGAATGACTAGGACAGCTACAGGGATAGAAATATTCATCCTTAATTTTATCTGGACATTCTTTTCCAGGACAAGATTACCGTACCACGAAACTGTATACCTTTTTTCTCCTAGTAATAAATCGTCGGTTTACTTCAACAGCCACGTAACTTCAGCTTGAAACAAGCGAGTAAACCGACGAATATGTTAACGTACTATTAGTGTACATCGTCCGGTACGTAGTCTAAACATTATCTGGAGCCAACTATTTTCTTGAGAAAAAAAAAGCGATAGCCAAGTCATTGAACGATACAGTGATTTAATTCGTGATGAAATGCATATTTGTTGTATGTATTCAATACTGTTTAGCAACGAACCTTATTTACGAGCACAGTATTCTATCACATACACCAAATTGCGTCATGTATGAGGAGCATCTAAACAAATATGGCCGCAACACACGTCAATCCTGTTTTGGAAAACATGAAATACAGCCTTTCATTACAAGGCACAGAATCAAAATTGGCAATACGAACAAAGTTAAAACTGTGGTAGATCTTTGCTTGAGAGCAGTCTAAATGTATAATATAGAATAAGACTAAGAATGAGATGTAGATTGTATGATAAGCGCAGACCTTGGACCGTTCCGTGCAAGTCTCGATCCAGCCTGTCCTTGCCGGAAAGGGTGCGACGCCTGATCGAACATTCCAGAAAGTGAATTAAGAGCTCTCTTGAGTAAAAGAACACAATCCACTTCCAATAATGTATATAATGAGGTCAAGATACTTGGGAAAATAGATTCATCTATGTTGTTTATTTATATGTCATGCATCGTGCCAATAAATCGACTGGAGTGTGGGCAAAAGTGGTCCGAATTATATAAACATCTTTTCCCTTTTCATAACACAGATACTGTCCAGTAACACGCAGAGTTATGATGGATGGCCGTCACAGGAGAAAACAGATCTCCCATTTATGTGGAAAGTCTCGAGTTTCCAGAGTTTCTGTTCTCCTTTGGCTTTAATTGGGCCATACTTACTTTTGAGTTTGTATGTTCTATTTTATAACATAATTGTTACATTTACTGTGGTTTGAGACCTATACATAATCAGCTTTTTTTCATCCCTTGGAGTCAATGGTCGTCCGTGACAATTTCTGATTTCAAGTCCAAAACCAAATTCACTTAGAATCGGGATCAAACCGAGAGGTACTTGTAATAATATTATGCTTAAAGCCATCTTCGTATTCTGAAAGAATAACAAATTAAATTTCTAAAGTAATATTTTGTTATTTTGACCAACGGCATATGCACGTCACGGACATTCTGGATCAGTGTTCAGCAACCATCATTTGTTTCATTCTTAGTTCTATTTTAGATTAAATGTGACCCATCACACAAAATGGGACCGTCTGGGAATTCTCTACATCAATTAGATGAAAACAGACCAACGATAGTGCAGGTCATTTTAAGTTGATAATTCGAAAATGATTGTATAGAAAGGTACAAAGACCACTTTTCATACAGAAAATGTCATTAAAGCGAAAAAAGTCAAGCCTGGTCAGCCTGCGCAATTCGCACAGTCTGACCAGGGTTGACGCTTTTCGCAGTTCCAAGAAGGTCCTTTTTCGCGTGATGGGTCACATTTAGAAAGTAGTACAACCTCTAATGGCTATATCATTCATCAGACGTTGAAAATCACGGAGAAAAAGACAGATTGAACATTGGAATGATAAGTAAATATTGACATTGATCTTGAATCTAGGTCTTTACTACTTTTTAATAACAAACAACAAGTAGCTCATGGTAAGTCTGATTAATTTGCCGTGGTATTGTATTTTTGGAATGACAATAAAAACTGGAATTGTTCGCTTGGTAGTGACAGAGTTCATGAAGAAGCCATTTTATAGTTCATTGGATATTATTTTCAGAGGACAAGTGCAGCTTTGACAAAATTGGCAAGATTCTGGTATAACTGATGAAATATCACACTGAAGCAAAACACATTTAGTTTTATTTGAGTCCTTTCTTGTGATAAGTATGGCACAGCGCATCTGAAAAAAGTATCGACCGAGGTAAGCTTGTACAGTCCGCGGAGGATGACAGGCGTCGAAACTTTTTGCTTTGGTAAACGTTTCGTATATCTAAGGTCCATTATTCCCCATGTTTCAGTTGCTTATATAACGAAAATTATTTTATTGATCTACAGTAGTGTGATGTCTGTTTGCTGTAAAACACCATAAGCCTGTAATGAGGCACCCCCTCCCCTTACATTAGAGTATGGTTCATATACAATGTATATATATATTATCTTGACTACATCATTAGTTCTACGGCCACGCGGCAGGGGACTTGGCAACTTGTTCACGGCTGTGGTGAATCATATCGCCCCGAGCCGAAGGCTTGAACGAGTTTCCACGTCCCCTGCCACCTGACCGTACAAGGAATTTATCATTTGTATATAAACTAAAGTTTTTACCATTACAACATTATTTTGTTGAGCGAATTTTACCGTTTTTTTTTTTTTTTTATTTTAAATGAGAACGGTGTTGAAGTAGAATTTCCCGTCTGAATGCCCCAATTCAATGAAAACTGACGTCTCTGGGAACTGACATCATATATAATCCATGATAATACCTGCTAAAACGTGCATCTTTACGCGTAAACATGGTTTTTATCTTGATCGATGCCGCCATTTTGGATGTTGTATTGTTAGTATAGGACTTTTGTATACCAAGCTCCCGAATGGGAATCTGCTATTACGTTTCTTTTACCACATGATATATGTGTTCGGAGTATATTATCCAATCAGATCACGAGAAATTTGTTTGCAGTGTAGTAGTAATCACTATGTCTAGCTGCATTACAGCGATCAGAGGGTATCCAAACAATGAAATTAAATTGTAACTCATTTAGAAAGGGGTCTAAAATGTCTTTCCTCCTCGAGCGAGAAGCCTGAATCGATTTAGGTTGTACTGACGCCCTTTTTTGCGGTCTTTCTCTTTAAAACGTTCTCCTTCATTTTCGAAAAAGGCACATTCATCTTGTCGATGTGATGATGTATGACAGACCAATAATCAATCTTATTAAATTGGAATATGTCCTTTCCTCTCTCCCAAACAGATGATTGCACTAGATTGCAGCACAGTGCTTCCTGGGCGGTGAGATATTGTCAGATATCCCTTCATTAGCAGCTGTGAAACTCTTCCGTCTTCAGCTTCATTAATTTGTCTGGTGTTAATGATGATAAGGTGGTTTGTCAACTCGGTGACAAGACTTTTGTAAGTGCCATTTCTAAATTAGCCTGCGACCATTTACACAGGTTTCCCGTGACCTGGGTTTAGTATAATTTGTCGTCGTTGTTGTTATCGGAGCTCAAGAGAAGAGATAGCGATTATATTCTATATCCATTACTTCTCTTTGAAACCCTTTGTTGTAGGGACTCATTGGAATCGTCTCGATGAGACAATTCTAATGAGTACCAATAAAACAGGGTTTAGAAGACAAAAAAATCATTTTTTTTCAGTTTTTGAAATAAAATTCACTCACCCTATCTAGAGCTCTGTGCTATTATATTTGTTGCTGCTGTTGTTTGGTGACAGTGTTGTTGTTGGTTGTGATTTTGATGGTCGTGGTGATAATGATGATGGTCGTGTTGGTGGCGATAGTGGTAGTTCTGTTTGTGTTGTTATTGTTGGTGGTGGTGATGGTAATGACAACTCTAGTGGTGTTGTTGTTTGTGGTTATGTGCTGGTAATGGCAGTGGTGTTGGCATTGTTGTGTTGTTGGTGGTTGTTGTTGTGTTTTTGTTGGTGGTGGTTTGTGAAATTACTTAAAAGAACTGCAGGTACCTTCTCGTCTTAGTGATTAAGGTGTCCTTTGTTGGTGGTGATATTGGTGTTTTTTGTTCGTGGTCTTGTTGATGGTGGAGCCATTGGTGGTGGTGATGATGGTTTTGTTGGTGATGGTGTTGCTGCTAATAGTTGTGATGGTGTTGGCGGTGAAAGTGTCGGTTTGTTGTTGTTGGTGATGGTACTTTTGTTGGTGTTATTGTTGGTGGTGGTGGTAATGGCGACGCTGCTGGTGTTGTTGTTCGTGGTTATGTTGTTGTTGATGGTGGTAATGGCAGTGGTGGTGTTGTTGTGTTGTTGGTAGTGATGGTGATGTTGATGGTGGCTTTTGTGTTGTTGGTGTTGGGTTTTGATGTGGCGTTTCTTTATGAAAGTCTTTAAAAACACAACAGGTACCCTCGTCTAAGTGATTAAGGTGTCTTTTGTACATAATGAGACTTAAAATTTAACTCCCGCTGGCGCCCCGATTGTTTAGGAATGTCTTTGGGCCTGTGAGCAATATACTGTCCTTTAGCCTAATACCAGAGATGCCATAGAGAGACAGATACAAGCGAGATGTCGATATGATACCACCGAAATACTACTGTAAGCGGCTGAAAAAAGCCAGTTCATATTGACATAATTTATGAACCATGCTTTGGCAACAGGGTGTTTTAAGCATTTTTGCAGATGCATCAATCATTCTTTTCTACACAGTGTGTCTGAAATTGCTTGATATATTAGCTTAAAATGGATGTTATGTTATTTAGTCAATTTTCTCCCATATGAAGAATTTATGATGAAACCGCAGAATTACGAGTAAACCCTTTAATAATAATTCCAAAGATTCTTACAACTCTTGGGTAGACAGTGTCTACAAATATTGTGCAAAAGAGGGGAAAATGCTGGTAACCAGTAATTTTTTTCCGACGATGTTTTCTACCCCTTCACATCCAGGTACCATAACTTGGGGCTTAATTAACTATCATTTGCAAAACATATTTCGAATTGGACAAGACTGCTGTTTTGTCATTTCATTTATTCATTGATTGGTTGTATGGTATTTCCTGGAGTCCCTTTTACTAGTACTCGGTACAATATTGTTTCCAAGCCACTGGCTGCTTGCCCACATAACCATCATCGAAATTTCGTAAGTCGATAAGGTAATCGTTTTGAAAACCTTCAATGTTGTCATTTCATAAAGAGCTAAGAAATGAATTATATGTTTGTATAAACGCAATTTTGTCATTTCATAAACAGCTTAGCAATAAAGTATTAGTTTTGACAAACTCAAATAACCTTTCACGCATCTTTCTTGCACACTTCCTGTTTACGGTCGTCATCAACTTTGGTAAATAAGAGTTTTACAAACGATTCATTTTGCTCCAATTTCATTTCAGCTTGTAGCAGACCGGAAACAATTTGAAATTAAACACTGTGTCCTTTTTTTTAAACTGTACTTTTACTCTACAAGTTAATTGATCAGACACGACAACGAAAGGCAACTTGTCATAGCAAATGTGGACTATACAACACACTTTTAACTCATTACCAAACGACAAAATTTTAGGTTTGTTCAAATCGAAAGCATTTGCAGTCGACAAAATAAAAGTGACTGAAAATTTGAAATTTGTTTTGTGAAGGGTAGAAGACATTATGGGAAAAGTATTTTCTGCTTTTCCCATAATGTTTTCTAACGGCTTCTTTCTCAGAGGCGTCAAAAGCAGGGATTGTGTGGTAATGAGTTAACAAAAATGAACAGGCTTTGATAATCAAGCGAGCATGTTTGTACTAACAGATGAGCCCCTGCGATATACCTGAAATAATGTTGAAAACGGCGTTAAACACCATAAATCCAATGAATCAACTGAAAGATTACATACTGGCAATGAAAGAAAGGTTTCTTTCTAAGTTCGAGTAGGAAGTCTACTGCAGAAAATATATTCTTGGAGATTTTGATCTGAATTTAAGACTATATATATATCTCATTATTTGAGAAAACATTCGTCTGTCGATCAGATAGAATTCATGGCCCATATTTACGGACAATTTTTAGCAATATTCTTGGTGTGATTATCAAGAATGTTCTACATTTAAAAGTAACACAGTTGTATTATTTTCAAATTTGTAAAATATTGGAGGATAAAACTAAGAATTTTCATAGTATTATATGGTTGATTGTACGGTGTTTAACGCCGTTTTCAACATTACTTCAGATATAATGCTAGGGCCTGTGCACCTATCCATGCGGTCCTGGAGTTTCTTGTACCAGTACTTCGCACAACTTTCTTTCCAAGCCATTAGCTGCTTTCCCATATGATCATCATCGAAACAATGGTCAGCGGTGAGAGGGAAATGAATCCTGTCGTAGTGATTATCATCACTCATCGGAAAGAAATTGGCCGAGCCAGGGGTCGTAGTCAGGTATTGAACCCTGGACCCCGTGTTCTCAAGAATTGCACGCTTCCGGCTGAGCTACCGGGACTCGGCTTTTTCCAGGAATGATCGGTAGATGCAGACCCTGATCTTGAACAATATTTAGAATGTTTATTTCAGGTATAATATCTTCGCAAGCCAAGGATACTAAGGTAGTACATTTGGCCGCTTGCCTCTTTAAAATTCGAAGCTCCCGCTGCGCCATTTAATACGATCAAAACCCATCGCGTCCAGTCAAACCATCCGTAACAAGAAATCTTTCACAAAACAGAAAACAATAATGGCGGCGCCTGTCAAAGACGAAAGTTGTCGTGTTTGTGACGGAAAATTTACCACAAGAGTAGACGATCGGTATTTAATAATTCTTTATAGTTCACGATCAATTATGTGAAATATTAGGACGGGTTCTATAGCCACATGATTGCGGCTCATCGTATATCTATCTGTTCGTCTTCTTTTTCATGTGATGAATCCGGAAACGGAGCCATATTTGATGCATAGCCTAACAAATTTTATTACGAGCATTCTAATTGGCCAGAAATAACATCGGCAAAGGTTACGCACCTCGTGATATTCGATAGGTGGCGCAGCGGAAGTTTCGATTTTTAAAGAGGCGAGCGGCCAAGGGTACGTAACGAACAAAGTTGAGTTACTATCCTTGGCTTACAAAGATGGTATAACAAAGAACGAGTAAGCTTTATCAATGAATAGTGAATATGGCAGCTCTTTTCCTTTTAGCACTGTACCACTAAGCATACTAGCTCCAGACTTCCAAGTGTACAGATATAAAGTACACCATATCAACTGTGTGGCTCTTGAACTTCGGTTATTGTTTACCCCATATGGCTTGCAACACGCGAAAAGGGGCATTCGGACATATGCGTAAAGTTTCTTCACGACTACATTACATATTGTGCTATGGTTGACCAGTGCAAAACAGAAAAAAATATATAAAAATGGAAAGTGTCGTTTCGAATCAGCCTGTCCGGCCTTCGCAGGCTCACATGGGCCGATACTTTTTTGCAGAAGCATTTACCTCCCCCTTTAAACAGAGCATTGTTAAATTATCGTCTTACAAGAGTCCCATTTACGAGAGCCGGTCCAAGAAATAAAACGTATATCCCTGGATATTTATGTGGAATTACAGCGTTGTGTTTACGTGCAGGGCATGTTTGATTCAACTATTGGCAAATGGTTTCGCGAACATCTCAAAGTAAGAGTATATTCAAACTTTAGATACACTGTATCTAGGTGTTATAGTCGGGATATATACAAAAAAAGAAATAATAATAATGATCTTTATTCAACCCTTTCCCAAACGACAAATTTTGGACTCTTCCAAATTGAAAGAGTTTGCAGACGACAATTTTAGATTTTGAGAATATGGCAGAAAGTTCTCAAAAAGGGTAGAAAACATTGTGAGAAAAGGATAAATTGCTCGTTACGAGCAATTTCTCCTTTTCGAACAGTGTTTTCAAAAGACTTACTGCAGACACGTAAAAACCAGGGCTTGTTTGGAAAAGGGTTAACGAATGTAGCTTATTTAGACATCATTACACATAATTTATCAATAACATAATAGAATACTTATTTACAGTAAGGCCTTCGGTAAAACACACACGCACGCAAAATTCTTGCCTTCAAAGACAGGACCAATGCTCTGAGAAAAGTGGGTTAAATGCAGGCTCCTAAAGATGTTTACCAAACAAACTGTCCCATAACGTGAATCCATTTGGTCTAAAAGCCGGTGTAATGCTGAGAAATGAACCTCCCATACAAAAATGATGCACGCCTCATTTCACTACGTAGAGGAATGACGAGGGTCATCATATTACGTCGAGAAATGACCCTAGACTGTATAGAAAGGATCCCCCTCTAGCTGTAGAATGACCCCCACTCCCCCCCCCCCCCCCCCCCCACCATGAACAGGAAGGACTCCCGTAGAGAAATGACCCCTCTTTTTTCCCCTGTAACATTGTTCTTGCTCCTGATACTGATACCACTACTACTACTACCATTACCACTACTACTACTACTCTTCAGATTTTGGGCAAAACTGTTACAAAAATACAAAAAATAATCATGACGTGAATCAAAACGATTCACGAGGTTTGGTCCAAATTTTCGAGTGTAGCGGAATCGTCGCACAGTGGATTGGGGACATTATGGTGCTGTGAACACAAAACTAAACGCCAACCCAACTAGGCAGATCGTCTGCCGTCATAATAATGATTACGTCTGTTGAAAGTCTGGTGCAATATAAGCGATGTCGCTCTCTCGGGATCGGCTAAAAGAACACGGTAATGCGTGCAGTTTGGCCATAGATATAATCAGGCACATTTCTTGTGAAAAGATTGGCTCGGAGCTGTTGTCTTTTCTATTGCAGGCTGTATAATTGAGTTTCAAGCCTAATAATTATCACTGCTTGAAATGCGTCTTTATCTTGTTAGCAGGAGATTGTCCTGTGACAAACGGGAATAACCAACTTTCTCCTTCAGATGATATTATAGAGGTTCATCAAAACTGAAACTAGTGCAGTGCCAATAACTTACAAGACTGTCAGAGCGATAGAATTGGTATACATGTACTTTATTGGTTAAAAAATATACATTTTACTTATGGGCCGATTTCGATTGACAGGTCATATTGATCAGCCAATCAAAACGCAGTATAGCGCATTGTGTAAATAGAATGGTTAGACGTGACTCATTTTATTGTTTCTTTCTTTTCTTTCTTTAGATCAAAGAAGATATGAATGTTTACTTTTCAAGCGGATTTAAGTTGCAGGTAAGAATCATGTGGCAAGGTAACTATTACATTATATACCCTGGAAAGAGAAACTAAATTTATTCTATCCAAAAAACCATAGATCTACGTAAAATGTCGCTGGTGGAATTAACCCGGTAATTAACCAGAACTCCGAAAAACCAGGCACTCTATCAAACAACTTGATTAAATAAAACAGTTTTTTAAAACTTGATGGAAAGAAAGATAGATAATGCCAAATGTGCTGTTTAACAACTATACGACGTACCTATATTGAAATCTGATTGAGCGAACATCTTTCAGACTATGAACTATAATTTGCAGGCAGAAGTAATGTAATATCCAACTGGATCTAGAGGAATAATGATAACTTCGCTTGTAGAAAATTCACAAACTCGAGCTAAAGGTTACGAATGGAGTCAGTCTAGGTCAGTCTAGGTCCGCCTGATGGAACTGCACAAGTTGACATTGAACATGGCGCAGATCTATGGCAGATAGGCAAGTATCGTTTTTATTTGTCTCAAATTGGAAAAAAAAAGACGAATAATGGCAAATATTAAAGAATTGTAAAACAAAACTGAACGCCAACCGAGGACGTAATAGGCAGATCGTCTGCTGTCATAATTATACACTATTAGTAGTACTGTCAGGTGACAGGATACTTAGAAACTTGCTTACGGCTCTGGTGAATCATGTTGCCCCGACGAGCCGTGAACAAGTTTCCAAGTCTCCCACCACATGACCGTACAACGAATTTATTATACTGCAAAATTTTACCATTTCAAAGCTTTTTAAGCTATTTTTACCCGTTGAGTACACCGACGAAATAGAACTTCCCTTCTCAGTGCCCCAATTCAATTAAAACTGAGGTCACAGAAACCTTGGAAATACGTGCTAAAACGTGCAGCTTGGCGCGTAATCTTTTTGTTAATCTTGATCAACGCCGCCAATTTGGATGTTATGTTGTTGGTATGTATACGGGGATCCCCGAAAGGGAAACTGCTTTTTCTGTTGGATTTGCCAGTGTAAATGATAATACATAGTCGGGGCATATTATCCGATTAGATCACGGGAAATTTCTAAGCAGTACAATAATAATTATTGTGTCTTTTGTAGGTCTGGTGCAATATTAATTATGTGGCTGTGTCGGGATCGACTAAAAGTACACAATAATGCTGGCGTACCATGTGAACACTACAGACACTTTTCTTGTGTAAAGATTGGCTCAAATCTGTTGTCTTTTATGTCACAGATCGTTTAATTGAGTTGCAAACCCCAAACACATGTAACTAGCTATGTAAAGGGACATTCTTTCCATGTTATCAGCGTACTAACTTCAGATTCATGGAACTTTCGAAAAATTTTTGGTTATCATTGGTTCGACTTATGATCATTAAGATTGAAACTAATATAGCCCCTATCAGTTTTGTGGCATTCAGATCTAAAGAAGTGAAATACTTCATTGGTAAGAATGCATTATGCCACGTGATTCAATGTAAAATATTAATCTCTTGGAATTTTGCATTAATTCAGTTTTAAACAGCCTCAAGAGCTACTTAATACGATCTGACAGAGCTGCTTAATATGCACTGGGAGACTGAGGTTGAACGCATCTTTGTAATGCTCTATATACCAAAGAAGTCGTCAAACAATTTCCCGTCACGCAAAAAGGAACCTTCTGGGAACTGCGAAAAGTATGGACCCTGGTCAGCCTGCGCGGATTGCGCAGGCTGACCAGGGTCGACACTTTTTGCTTTTATGAATATTTTCTATATGAAAAGCAATTATTTGACCTTGTTATACAATCATTTTTGAACTACCAACTTATATTGACACCGCACCATCTTTGGTCTGCTTTAATCTAAGTGATGTCCGGTATTCCCTGATTGTCCCTTTCTGCGTGACGTGTCACATTTACAAACCCTTTTAGTCAGACAACTAGATTCCGAGCAAGAAATATCCTGGCTTATGCATTAAATTGCCATAAAAAGGCGAAAGGCTGCCACTAAGGACATGAATCTACACTTTTTGCAGAATGCAATAAATCCCCTTTTTGGCAGAGCATGGCTCAGAAATATGGCAGATTGACCAAAACAAGGAGTCTGTTTTGTTTATTTTTTTAAGTTTTGAAAAATAGAAGAACAATGACAAATGACAAGTTAAAATGCTGTGAACACAAAACGGCAGCCCAGGACATTAATAGGTAGATCGTCTGCCGTCACATCTAATAATTATTGCTTCTGTTTGAAATCTGGTGCAATATCAGTGATGTCACTCTCTCGGGGTCGACTAAAAGAAGATGATAATACGTGTATATCAGCACTTTGGCCATAAATATAATCAGACATATTTCTGGCTCGGAGCTGAACATTGTCTGTTTCATCACAGATTATTATTTTATAAGCCGTATAATTACCATTGCTAGCTTGAAATTGTCTTGTGTTACGAGAGATTTGTGATTTTTTTCCCGTAATTCAATAATGATTATGTTCATTAAAATTCGAACTAATAATTATAGCTCTGATAAGTTGAATGGCAGCTAGAATTTTGATAATTTTGTGTAGTTATTGTGATAAAACGTAAAATACTAATTTGCTGAAACACGAGTGCAGCCCCTGTTTTTAGCATCCTCGACAGCTACTAAATCATTTAGGCCTGCACAAACTGTAGTTAAGTATTTACGTAATAGATTTACATCACTCTAAAATCTTATTAACAAACTGCAAAGAAATATCTCACCACCTGATTTGATAATATGCCACGAGCATGTATTTCTGTATACTGACAAAATTTTACGTAAAAGCAGTTTGCCTTTCGGGGCCCCGTACACATAACTACACTTTCAAAACAATATCAACAAAAATGGCGACGTCGTTCGATACGAGTCTTCCACAAGACGGACGTAAGGTGAGTAAATTGCACCATAAAATTACTAGTTTCCGTTACTAAACGGCTAGAACTTTTCTGTCTTTTTTTGAAAAATGAAAGACGTGTATTGAAGATATATTATCGTATGCTGCCATTCTAAACCAAATACACGGGGTTGAAAGGAACCATCCCTCCGTCAGGCAAGCAAAGTGAGATGTGTCGAGAGTCCTACATTGTAACCTGAGAATGATAACCTATTTTTTCTTTTATTTTTGTCAATAAATATAAATCAATTCAGTGCATAGTCACTTATCTTGAAGTTCTTTTAGTCTATGTTTAAATGAAAATACGTGGAATGTCTATCGCAGTGGCATCAGTTTTCAAGCACCAATCTGCACGTGTTATCAAGGTTTCAGTGATATCAAATCTGAGAGACATCATTTTTTCACTAATTTTGGAGCATTCAGACGGTAATCTTATTTCGTCAGCGTACCCAATTTGGGAGACCCCAATACAAGGGAATTTAACTGAAGACACATTTAACTCTTTACCACATGAGAAAATTTTAGACTGGTCCAAATTGTGAGCATTTGCAGACAACAAAATAAAGCTTACTCTAAAACAGAAATTTGTTTTGGTAAGGGTAGAAAACACTGTGGGAAAAGGAGAAAATGCTGGTAACCAGCATTTTCTCCTTTTCCCACAGTGTTTTCAAAAGGCTTCTTTCTCAGGGGTGTCAAAAGTAGGGATTGTGTGGTAATGGGTTGAATGATAAAACTTTGCAGTATAACAAATTTGTTGTATGTTCAGGCGGGAGGGGACATGGATACATTACTTTGTCATGCTTCTGTACTGCTGATGATGCATTTGATATCTTTCTTGATACCGAAGTTCAATGAGTAACAGTCTATGGTACGCTACCATTTTGTTGGTTGGTTGGTTGTATTGGGGTTTAACGCCACTTTAACAGCTAAGGTCATATCATGGCGGTCGGTGACGCACTTGTGTTTCCTGGCTTTCTAACACCGGTACTAACACAACTTTCTTTCCAAAGCCACCGACTACTTTTCTCACATGCTTCAGCAGAGGTGAGAGGCGAAAATACGCCTGAAAGAAAGTTTGCCTCAACCAGGTATCGAACTCACAACCACCAGGTCACGAGTCTAACAGGCTCACCACTGAGCTACCCGGGCGGGCTTACCATTTTGTTTTACGATTTCATTCTGCGACTTTGAGCAACACAAATTATTTCTACACTTCAGCTCTTTTTTTACCTGTAGTGATAACTGACAGCAGACCGTTTTTGATTTTTATTAGAATTACTATACGACAGAATTACGTCTTTGAAAGACTTCAATCACTCTATTTGGCATTAACCATCCTATATCAAACATTAACACACATCCAGGAAATGTATCTGAACGATAAGAAAGCTGATATTCCTGGGCTGGAAGAAGTTATAAATGTATATCTGTATTGGCATTTCGTTGAATATATTTGAGCAATGCTCTTGCAAAGGGGGATTTAACGCCTCTCCATAATGTACAAGGAAAATAGTAAGATAACGATAGATCCATAAAATTAACTTTGTCAATCATTTAACTGAATCCAGATGTAGAATTGTCCTTTGACAAAGAGAAAACTTATAAAATGCAAAAAATATCGACACATTCGAGTTATGCGCAGATTGACATGTGTCAACACTTTGTGCAGGTTAACTAACCATCTTTTGACCAATTCTGTTTTCTTAATTAGTCTATTTTTACTCTGAAATTAACATGTTCCACTATTTTTGACTGAAGAACGGGTGATAGGGAGTAAAATGGAACATCTTTAATCATACAGTATTTAACTTGAAGTTTTTCTTTTTGTTAACGGTCACTTCCGCTAGCAAATCGGCGGTTTACCTCGAAAACATCGTAACTGCAGCTTGTTACAAGCTTGTTACGACGAATTCCCTGTTGAAAAACCAGTTCTTAAGCAAACGGCACATTCTTTCTCCGTTGTAGGATCGATATTGGCAGCAAATGTAATATGTCTCCAAAATAATCAAATCAGACAATACTCGCCAATAATGTGTTTTATTTGTACAAAGTTAATCAGCGAAACTAATAGACTTCTCGTACGAATCTGACAGCACAACAAAGTCTATGGGAAATTAACTTGCTGCGACATGAATCTATTTTCACACTTATCAAGACCATGTCGTCGGTTTACTTCGAAAACCTCGTAACTACAGCTTGTTACAAGCTCTCGTTGAAGGGGGTATTGAAGTAAGCTGACCATGTATACCTATGTCAACGACAGTTTCACTCAACCATTGTAAAAAGCTGATTGACTGAATCAGAACGTCATGGTCATGCTGTTCACGAGATGAAATGAATTTCTATCTTTAACAAAAAAAGAAAAAACCGCAAATTTCGTCTATCTAATTTATCCTCTTGGCCTCCAAAACTTTTTTTCAGTATGAAAAAGAAATTATCCAATAGGAACCGTATTTTATGGTTCTCGATACTTAATGTTTCATCGTTACGACCAGTGAAAAATACTGATTTCATATCGTTATAGATTCAATTGAAGGCGGAGACAGTTGTCCCCGTACACTTCTTACCTTTCTTACGAACAACGTCCATCACAAAGAAGAAGAAGAAAAAAAAAAGAACGAAGTGCATTGGAATTCTTTGACAAACAGAAAATTGACCAATTCCGAAAAGTTTCGGCTCAGGTCGACCTGTGTGGGGGTTGATAATTTTTGCAAAATGCATTAATCGCCCTTTTCACAGAGCACGGCTTAAATCTTTTCGCCAGATCTAAAAATGCAATTCATGTACAACAAAAGGTAGATTTTAATCAGAGTGTGACATTGAAGTTCTAAGACCAGGCTGAACTTTCATTTGGATCTAGTTTTGGAATGCATGTGGACTATTTCACTAGCGTTTTCTCCCACAATGTTTTCTACCCTACTGGAAACCAATTTCAATTTTTGAGTTTTGTTTATTTTGTCGTCTGCAAGTGCTTTCAATTTGGACCTGTCTAAAATTTTGTCGTTTGGTAAAGAGTTAAAGGACAGGGAAGATGAATTACAGGGTCAACTGAGGATATAATAAGCAGTTTGTCTGCTTACAAATCAGTTTTTGTTTCTCATAAAGATTGCGCCTGCTGGATGTCTGGAGCAATAACATATCTATGTCGTTCTCACAGGGTCGACTAACGGAAGGCGATATGCGTGCATATCAGCAGTTTGGGCCACAAAAATAATCAGACAAATTTCTTGTGAAAAGATTGGTTCCGACCCGCTTTTCTTGTCCTTAACAAGTTAACAACCCGAATAACATATGCAATCCCATCTTGGAGTCATACACTACTCGAAAAAGATGTTCGGTAAAATTGTGATCACTGTTGTCATTATTTATTTTTTGTCATTTTGGTTGTAAAAATTTAATCATAAATCAAATACATAATTGGAGTGCAACACGCAAAAAGGTGCATTCGGACATTTGCGTAAAGTGTCGTCTCGGATTAGCCTGCGCTGTCCGCGCAGGCTAATCCGAGACGACACTTTACGACTACATTAGATTTTGTGCTACAGTAGACTTGCGTAAAACAGAAAATCACATAAAATCGGAAAGTGTCGTTTCGGATTAGCCTGCGCGGACTGCGCAGGCTAATCCGGGACGACACTTTACGCAAATGTCCGAATGCCCCTTTTCGCGTGTTGCACTCCATATAATTATTATGTTATTATCGTGGCGCCGCATGAGCGGCGGCACAATACTATTATTCGGTTTTGAAAGTACCTTTGGAGGCAGTCATTTTTTTACTCCGCCTCATGTCATTTCCTAGCTAGGTGAGTACCCACTTCTACCTTTTATTTTAGTCATTTTGTATTCATTTTGACCATTTCGTACCCACTTTGGTAATTTCATACCCAGTTTTTAATATCATTTTGGTAATTTAGGGACAAGTTCTGAAACTATTTTCTTGTGTTGGTTGCCGAATGACAGCTAATTGTGTACATAGCTCAAAAGCTGCCTTTGTACACAGCTCTAACTGAAACTATATTAAATTTCACCGAAGAATGGCTATAATTGTGTCTTATCATTGTTGGTGTTTTTTTTTTCAAGTTTTAAGTTGCATTCTACAGATTGTCTAGGACTTCTCGGTTTATTTCTAACCGAGTTCTGCCTAAATTTACCTTGGTCAATTTGACGTGCTGTGATGTGCCTTATTTCAAACACAACTGATTTGCGGCGCCATTGATGTTACGCATCAATACATTCTTGTAATGATTATTATTTAGTTTTTGTTATTTTAATGGTATAAATTCAAACATTAATGATATACATATATATTACTTAAGATCTGATTCAGTATGTTCTATCTTTATAGAAAGAATTAGTCTGAAATTTTAAGCTTTTGGAACTTTTAACAAGTTGTGAAAACATTCAGATAGAATAAAATTTCACTTGGAATTTCATACTGTTATAAGAAAATGATGACACCCCCCGTCCTCCCTCCCGCTATTTTAATGTGCTTAATTTCGAAGAAAAAGGCATAGATCTAGGTTGCTATGCTTTGAAAATTGTTTGACTCTTTACCAAACAATCCCTGCTTTTTACGACCTACATACAGACGCCTTTTGAAACCATTGTGGGAAAAGGAGAAAATGCTAGTAATACGCATTTTCTCCTTTTCTCACAATGTTTTCTATCCTGTTGCGAACGAATTGCATTTTTGAGCTACGTTTATTTTGTCGCGTGCAAGTCCTGTAAATTTGACCAGTCTAAAATTTCGTTGTTTGGTAAAGGGTTAAGCCTTGTTGGACACATTTCGGACAAATGTCCTTGATTTTCGAGGTTTAAACGATAAATACTATAACCACTGAGCTAAAGAGATGTCTCCCAAACGCAGTTGCTAGGTACTGTATTTAAATCGGAACAAAGCAATAAATGAAGGAGTGATCTCTCATAACACGTATTTAACCCTTTCTCGAACAAGCCCTGGTTTTCACTTGTCTGCAGTACAAGTCTTTTGAAAGTACTGTGGGAAAAAGGAAAAATTACTCGTAACGAGCAATTTCTCCTTTTCCCACGGTGTTTTCTACCCTTTAAGAAAACTTGCAACCATTTTCATCAAATTTAAAATTGTTATCTGCAAGTTCTTCCAGATTGGAAGAGTCTAAAATTTGTCGTTTGGGAAAGGGTTAAATATACATCTGGACAGCAATGAAGAAAAAATATTCGATAAATATGGTGTACGGATAAAGAAACTCACGAAATCTGTCCTCATTCAAAACCGGAAACGACAACCGCGATAGCTTTTATGGCATCCAGAGCATGAAATGCATCGTATATACGTCGTAATCTGTGCACCCTTGCAGTCACAAGGGATAATATTTGGCATGAAGACACAAGATTGATTGTACTGTTATTAAATATGGATTAAATGGGATAAAAAGACTGGCTGAAAACTAGCTGAAACCGAGTATGAGAGTATCTTTGAAGAATTGTTTCTGAAACTGTTTCATATGGTCTCAATTCTTACCTATAAATAATTTAAGGTAATTGAAGGACCCAGTTGCTATGTTGCCGTTTGCCTTTAAACAGCGATGCAGCATCTCGAATATTTGTGCAGGTAATAAATATATTAAGTAATACAAATTGCTTTCAATAGTTTCAATGGACTACATTACTACAATAGAGGAAATAATATTTATCGAGACCAATTAGCTGCAATGTTGAAAGCAAGCATTTAAGGGAATAAAGGAACCTTTTTCTGGAAGCATTACTTGAGGATTGTAAACTACAAAAATGCGAACAACCATGCTCTTTGAAAAGGGGCTTAAATTTGCAAAATTTATCGACCCAGGTCAGCCTGCGCAGTCTGCGCAGGCTGACCAGGGTCGATACTTTTTTGCTTTTAGTAAATTTTCTGCTTGTCAAAAGACCTGTGTGTCTCATATTTCAGTCCGTAATTATACAATAATAGTTTAATACATGAGCCATACTCTGTGAATAGAGGGATAACACGTAGGCTGACCTGGATCAAGACTTTTAACAATTAGTTAACTTTTTGCATGTTGAAGAGACATTCTACCCCCGTCACAGCCCATCGCTTAAACAAAATGGATTTCATGGGTCCATATATCCACTCATTGCTTCAACACAATGGGATTTCATGCGTCCATAGATCTGATCATTGCTTAAAAAATGGAAGCCAGGGGCCCATATATCTGATCATTGCTTCAACAAAATGGGATTTCCTGGGTCCATATATCTGATCATTGCTTCAACAAAATGGGTCCATATATCCCCTTAGTGTTTCTACAAAATGTGTTTTCGTTGGTCCATATATCCCCCGATTGCGTCAGCAAAATAGTATTTCCGGGGTCCATATATCCGCTCAGTGTTTCAACAAAATGGGATTACATGGGTCCATATATCCGCCGAGACGTTCAACAAAATGGCATTAAATGGGTCCATATATCCCCTCAGTGCTTCAACAAAATGGGTTTCGTGGGTCCATATATCCGCTCAGCACTTCAACATAATGGGTTTCGTGGGTCCATATATCCGCTCAGTATTTCAACAAAATGGTATTTCCTGGGTACATATATCCCCTTAGTTCTTCAACAAAATGTTATTTCATGGGTCATTGCTTCAACAAAATGGGTTTCATGGGTCCATATATCCGCTCAGTACTTCAACAAAATGGTATTTCCTGGGTCCATATATCCCCTTAGTTCTTCAACAAAATGCTATTTCATGGGTCATTGCTTCAACAAAATGGGTTTCATGGGTCCATATAGCCGCCAAGTGCTTCAACTAAATTCTGTTTTCATGGGCAAATATATCCGCTTAGTGCTTTACCAAAACGAGATTTCATGGGTCCATATATCAGCCGAGACCTTCAGCAAAATGGCATTTCATGTGTTCATATATCCCCTCTGTGCTTCAACAAAATGTGTTTCGTGGGTCCATATATCGGCTCAGTACTTCAACAAAATGGTATTTCCTGGGTCCATATATCCGCTTAATTCTTCAACAAAATGCTATTTCATGGGTCACTACTTCAACAAAATGGATTTCATGGATCCATATATCCGCTCAGTCCTTCAACTACATGCTATTTCATGGGTCATCATATCCGCTAAGTGCTTTACCAAAATACGATTTCATGGGTCCGCTCAGTGCTTCAACAAAATGGGATTTCATGGTTCAATATATCCGCTCTGTGCTTCAACAAAATGGGATTTCATGGGTCCATATATTCCCTGAGTGCATCAACAAAATGCTTTTACATGGGTCCATATATCCGCTCATTGCGTCAACAAAATGGGTTTTTAATGGGTCCATATATCCGCTGAGTGCTTCAACAAAATGCTATTTCTGCAGTCCATTTACATATCTGCCTCAGTCCATATATCCGCTCAGTGCTTCAAGAAAATGGGATTTCATGGGTCCATATATCCTCCGCTACTTGCACCAATAAAATTATTTTCCTGTGTCCTTATATTGCATCAACAAAATGTATTTTATGGGTCCATATATTCTCTCAGTGCTTCAACAAAATGGGTTTTATGGGTCCATATATCCCCTCAGTGCTTTGAGAAAATTGATTTCTTGGGTCTATATATCCCCTCAGTTCTTCAACAAAATGAATTTAATGGGTTCATGTATCCCCTCAGTTCTTCGAGAAAATGGATTGCACGGGTCTAAATATCCGATGATTGCATCAACAAAATGAATTTTATGCATTCATACATCCGTTCCTTGCTTCAACAAAATGTATTTTATGGGTCCATATATCCGCTCAGTGCTTCAACAAAACGGGATTTCATCGGTCTTTATATCTGCTCAGTGCTTCAACAAAATAGGATTACATGGGTCCATATATCCGCTCAGTGTTTCAACTAAATGGGTTTTCATGGGTCCATATATCCCCTCAGTGCGTCAACAAAATGGGATTACAAGGGTCCATGTATCTGCTCAGTGTTTCAACTAAATGCATTTTCATGGATCCATATACCCGCTCATTGCTTCGACAAAATGGCATTACATAGGTCCATATATCCGCTCTGTGCTTCGAGAAAATGGGATTTCATGGGTCCATATATCCGCTCATAGCTTCGATAAAATGGGATTTCATGGGTCCATGTATCCGCCGAGGGCTTAAAAAAAATAATTTCATGGCACCATATATCTGCCCATTGCTTCAAAAAATGGGATTTAATTGGTCCAAACATATCAGCTTATTGCTTCAACAAAATGGATTTCATATCATATATCCACCCAGTGCTTCAACAAAATATGTTTTCATTGGTCAGCTCAGTGCTTCGATAAAATGGGATAACATGGGTCCATATATCCGCTCAGTGCTTCGACAAAATGGGATTTCACGGGTCAATATATTCTCACAGTCCTTCGACAAATGGGATTTTATGGGCCCTTATATCCGCTCAGTGCTTCTCCCAAATGGAATTTCATGGGTCCATAAATCCGCTCATTGCTTCTACAAAATGGGATTTCATGGGTACATATATCCGCTCAGTGCTTCGACAAAATGGGACTTCATGGGTACATATATCCGACCAGTCCTTCAATAATATGCTATGTCATTGGTCCATATAATATTATATCATTGATTCAACAAAATATATTTCATGGGTCCATATGTCTTCTCAGGGCCTTGACAAAATGATATTTCATGGGTCCAGTATTGTCCGCTTAATGCTTTACGGAAATGAAATTTCATGGGGCCATATATCCGCTCAGTGCTTCCAACAAAATTGGTTTCCCGAGCCAATATATCCGCTCAGTGGGATTTCATTGGTGCATATAACAGCATACAGCTTCAACAAAATGGGATTACGTGGGTCCATATATCCCTTCATTGTGTCAACAACAAAGGATTTCACTAGCCCATATATCCGCTCAGTGCTTAAACAAAATTGGATTTCATGGGTCCGTATATCCGCTCAATCCTTCAACAAAACGGGATTTCATGGGTCCGTATATCCGCTCAGTGCGTCAACAAAATAGGATTTCATGGGTCCATATATCTGCTCATTGTTTCAACAAAATGGGATTTCATGGGCCCATATATCCGCTCATTGTTTCAACAAAAAAGGATTTCATGGGCTTATATTTCCGCTCAGTGCGTCAACAAAAATGGATTTCATGGGTCCATATATCCGCTCCGTGCGTCAACAAAATGCGATTTCATGGGTCTATATATCTGTTCAGTGCGTCAACAAAATGCGATTTCATGGGTCCATATAACCGCTCAGTCGTCAACAAAATAGGATTTCATGGGTCCATGTATCCGTTCAGTGCTTAAACAAAATGGGATTTCATGGGCCCATATATCCGCTCGGTGCGTCAACAAAATAGGGTTTCATGGGCCCATATATCCGCTCGGTGCGTCAACAAAATGGGATTTTATGGGTCCATATATCCGCTCTTTGCTTAAACAAAATAGGATTTCATGGATCCATATATCCCCTGAATGCGTCGACAAAATAGGATTTCGCGAGTCCATATATCCGCTCATTGTTTTAACAAAATGTATTTCACGGGTCCATATAATTATATACGCTTATTGCTTCACCCAAATTATATTTCATGGGTCCATATATCCGCTCCGTTTTTTGACAAAATAGGATTTGATGGGCCCACATGTCCGCTCTGTTCAACAAAATGGGATTTAATGGGTCCACATGTCCGCTCAGTTCAACAAAATGGGATTTCATGGGTCCATAAATACGTGATGACTTGCCTGGTATAATGCATTACGTTGATGCACTAAGCCCCCTTTGGCTAGATCATGAGTCACATTTATTCGTATGTGATGGCGCGTTTGGTGTCATGGTTTACAGAGGTGTATTGGGTCCACTTTTGCCAGACTTTGGTTCATATTCATGTTGCAACGCTGATTTATCATTTAATAATCTTTATAAAGAATTATTACCATTACTTTTCCTTGTTCTTGAAAACATCTGGCTGCGGCTTAAAATGGAATGAAATGACGATTTTGCGTGTACTTATTTCTTATTGCAAAATAATTTGTTGTTGTATTGTTGTTGATGTATATTTGCTGCGTTTATTTGCATCAGAGGTAAACTGTCTGGCCAGTTTGTATTGGAGCCAGTGAAAAGCTGAATTGATTTAAACGTTTTTTGGTTGTAAAATGCAGAAATATGTTGTACCATAAGGTAATGAAGCAGTGTTGGAGCTTGTAGTTGCTAAAGTAGTGCCCTCCTAATAGAAAACAGCTATTTCCACTATACTATTATCCAGCAAAATTTGCTATGATTAAAAAGTGTACTGGTATCATGGTACTACTTTAGCCGGTGTAATACAGAGAAATGATCCCCATTACAAAATGACCCATGGGTCATTTCTCGACGTAGAATAATGACCCGGGTCATTTTTCTACGTAGAGAAATGACCCATGGGTCATTCCTCTACGTCGAGAAATGACCCGTGGGTCATTTTGTAATGGGGGTCATTTCTCTGCATTACACCGGACCACTTGTATCTTTTTTTTCTTTTCTTAAAATTATCATTTATAAATTTAAAACCGCTATGTTCTCGTTACAAAATGGAGATCATAGTTACCTCCCTTTTCAGAAAATTATCAAAAGTATCAACAAATAATTTCTTTCTAGCAACAATGGTTTCAAAACGCATTTTCCTCATCAGGGTCGTTAAAACTCGAGTCTGATTAGTGTAGGACTTAACTCATGATCATCTATAGGAATTTTATTAAGCGTACAAGAATAAACTCTAGGATACTTTAAGTGTTCGTTCAAGTACCAGTTAACCCGTATTAACTGGTAAACTCTGGTCTGAATACAAATTGTTTTCAGTGTATATTGGTAGGTACTCCGTCGGTCATCCGCCTTTAATTTAACTAATAGTGTAAGTAATTTTGTATTTTTTTGTAAGAATATTGGCACGATTAATTGTCTTGTCGGCACTCATAAAACGGGTGATCTAAAAAGCGTTGACTTTCTCGATTCCGATGTAAAAAGCGTCTAAGACCTGTACACGGTAAACAAGGAACCTTTTTTGTACCTTCTTCAATCATTACCCGAGCCCCTATGGTTACTGGTTCGATCACCGTTTCGACCAATTTAATTTCGAGGATCGATGATTGTCACTGCAGCTGGATTCATTCCTCCACCACTGACCATTGTTTCAACGATTGTTATGTGGGAAAGCAGCATGATCATGATTCATTGTTTAGTATTTAATGCCTTTTTCAATATTATTTAAGTTATATCTTGGTGGCCAGTAGACCTATCCATGCTTACCTGGAGTTTCTATTCTAAGCTACAGGCTGCTTTTCCACATAACCACCGTCGAATCAATGGCTCAAATAGATGTTTAATCTGCGTGTTTAAGTCTTTCAATGTTGAGTTAATCAAGTCGACCCTTTTTTGACTGCTATGGAGAACAAAATGAAATATTGAAAGACTTGCATCATCTGAATTTGACGTTAGTTCGATGTGGTCTTTGCTAGTGATGCTAAAAGCCTTAACCGGGATGAAGCCATGCACGAAGCTATGTAATCTAGCGTAACCGAGGGTATATATTCCAATAATACACTTATGTTAGAAAGTTATTTATTCAAATGGCTCCTACATGCATGGCTTCATCCCGGTTTAAATACCATACTTGACCACTGCGTTAGGGAGAATTCTCTTTAGCTCAGTGGTTATGGTGCTGGCTTTTCGTCCGGGCGTTCAAGGTTTGAATCCTGCCGGGTCCCTGTGTTTCTGCTATACATTTATTCATGATGTTTTTTTTTTTTTTTTTTTTTTTGTCAGCGTGGCAATGTTCCATATTCAAATATGATACCTGATCCATGCCATATATACATATCGGCTAAATATAAGATACTGATCCCTGGCAAATTTTGAGTAGTATAATTATTATTTTTTCTTTATTTACAGAGGCTTAAATGGTTTTTCTAGTATGTATACCCAGCATATCAAATATCCTTTTCAGAGGGAAATGTCCTTTCAACAATTGTAGTTAATTCGTATTCTCTGTTTTGACAGTTCAATACCGGACAATTAAACATTAATTCAAGGAGTTGAAGTGTGTTCAATAACAGGGTTGACGCTCTCTGAATAGGGTGTTTAGTTCATTTGCAAAAAAGTTTCGACCCATGTCAGCCTGCGCGGATAGCGCAGGCTAACATGGGTCGAATCTTTTTTGCTCATTGAAAATTGTCTGCATTGTAAAGGGTCATGCAACCTCTTGATTCAGTTGTTTGTTAGAAAAAATATTTTTCAAGGAATCCTTATTATTTGGGGACTTGCTGGCTGAGAATACATTATGTTGATGTATTAAATCCCACTCTCCCAGAGTATAGCTCAATTATTTGAACAATTAATGGGGGGGGGGGGGGGTCAAATGACTATTTTCAAGTACAGACCATCGAGTACAGTTGATCCGTATTACTGTACATAGTAGTATTTCTTACCCACATAATTATCACATTTGAAACGTTGTGAGAAAAGGAGAAATTGCCAGCAACAACCATGTCTTTCTCGAAATGTTTTCTGTATCTATAAGAAAATGATATCTTACCTTCCCTTAAAGTAATTATTTTTTTTCTTACTTTGATTTGCATTATTTTCTGGTTATGTGTAAGCCATTAACCCTTAAGCTGCCAGACGCGACTCACTGACCTTTTAAAACAATGTAGATCAAGATCAGACTGTACAGAACTTGCAGTCTGATCTTGGATCTACACTGTCCGATAAAGAGATATTATTCCCCCACAACGTAACTTTGAAAAAGCAACATTTGGGTTTTCACTATCGAATTGAAATTTTTATTCTAGTTATTTTGCAGGATAAAAGGTCGAGGTAAAGGATCAATTGTGACCCATCACGTAAAAAGGGACCATCTGGGAATTCTGTACATCAATTAGATGAAAACAGATCAACAATAGTGCAGATCAGTTTAAGTTGATAATTCAAAAATGATTGTATAACAAGTTACAATGACCACTTTTCATACAGAAAATGTCATTAAAGCAAAAAGTGTCAACCCTGGTCAGCCTGCGCACTTTGCGCAGTCTGACCAGGGCTGATATTTTTCGCAGTTACCAAAAGGTCACTTTTGGCGTGATGGGTCACAATTCATTTATTCAGGAAAGAAAAAATAAATTGATTTCTTTACAATGTGTGCAAAGTGATACTTTACTTAATTGATCAAACAATAATTACAACACAATTCTACGAATTCTTTGTTGCGAACATGCTCTCTCCGTTTGGAAAGCCGTGCCCTGATAGCTCAGTCCGTAGCGTACAGGTCTTTGGATGTTCGAATCTTCAATTTCACCAATACATTTCCGAGAGTATGATGGCTGTGCCCCGGGGTCTCAGGCGGTAGCGCACAGAACCTGAGAACAGGGGGGTCACCAGTTCAATTGCCGTCTTAGCTTATTTCTTCCCGAATATTGATGATAGTCATTGCGATCGAAATCATTCTTCTCTTATAGTTGATCATTGTTTCGAGGATGGTTATGTGGGAAAGCAGCCAGTGGCTTGGGATAAATATTCCACAGAGGCCTGGTAACGGAAATTCCAGGGAAGCGTGGATAGGTTAACTGGCCACCACGGTATAACAAACCATACCAGTAATATTACGGTGACAGCTCACATTTTTATCGTATGTCGTGGCTTTCATTTAACCCCGTCTTCAACATTATGTCAGTTATATCGCGGCATCCAGTGCACCCACCTATGCTTTCCTGGAGTCCCTTTTACAAGTACTCCGCACAATTTCCTTTCCAAACCACAGGCTGCTTTCCCACATAACCATCATCGAAACAATGGTCAGCGGTGGGAGAAGAATGAATCCTGTAGCAATGACTATCATCAATTCTCGGAAAGAAATTGGCCGAGCCGGGGTTCTAACTCACAACCTCCTGTTCTCAAGTCCTGTAGGCTACCGACTGAGCTACCGGGGCTCGGCTCGAACCTGGGCTTTAAGTCCAATTCTTTAAGCCCGAGTGTCAATGATTAGATTGTTTAACCCTCATCCAGCTAGATAACAGAAATCTCATCCAGTTAGATAACCGAAATCTCATCAAACTTAAATCTCATCCAACCTAAATCTCATCTAAAAGAAATCTCATCCAGCTAAATAACAGAAATCTCATCCAGCTTAAATCTCATCCAGCTAGATAACAGAAATCTCATCCAGCTAGATAACCGAAATCCCATCCAACTTAAACCTCATCCAACCTAAATCTCATCAAACCTAAATCTCATCCAACTGAATTCTCATTTCCAGCTAGATAACTGAAATCTCATCCAGCTTAAATCTCATCCAACTGAAATCTCGTCCAGGTAGATAACTTAAATCTCATCCAGCTAGATAACTGAAATCTCATCTAGGTAGATAACTGAAATATCACCCAGTTACTTACTGAAATATCATCCAGCTAGATAACGGAAATCTCATCCAACTTAAATCTCATCAAACCTAAATCTCATCCAACTGAATTCTCATTTTCAGCTAGATAACTGAAATCTCATCCAGCTGAAATCTCATCCAACTGAAATCTCATCCAGGTAGATAACTGAAATCTCATCCAGCTAGATAACTGAAATATGACCCAGTTACTTACTGAAATATCCAGCTAGATAACGGAAATCTCATCCAGCTAGATAACTGAAATCTCATCCAGCTAGATAACTGAACTGAAACTTGCATACTGTTGCTATTTCGAAGATATATTTCAGGAATAAATATCTGACCCGTCAAGCAAAAAGGGACCTTCTGGGAACAACGAAAAGTGTCAACCCTGGTCAGAATGCGCGAATAGCGCAGGCTGATCAGGGTTGATACTTTTCGCTTTTGTGACATTTTCTGTATAAAAAGTGGTCATTCTACCTTTTTATACAATTATTTCTGAACTATCAACTTAGATTGACCTGCACTTTCTTTGGTCTGATATCATCTAATTGATGTACAGAATTCCCAAATTGTCCCTTTTCGCGTAACGGTTCATATATCTTTATATCGGATGGTGTGAATCAAAGATCAGACAGTAGTTTTCGTGCAGTCTGCTCTTGGATCTACACTGTCCGCAAACTGTCAAGCAAGTCGCACTTAGAAAGCTAGGTGTCAATAGATCTTTACAAAAAATATATATTTACTCTTTAGCAAACGACAACATTTTAAACTTGTCCAAATTGAAAGCACTTGCGGATGAAAAATTAGATGTAATTCGAAAATTGAAACTTGTTTCCTTCAGGGTCGAAAACACTGTGGGAAGAGGAGAAAATGCTGGTTACCAGCATTTTCTCCTTTTCCCACAGTGTTTTCAAAATGCTTCTATCTAAAGGTCGTGAAAACCAGGGATTGTTTGGTAAAGGTCTTAATGAATAGGAGCTCATTCCTTCCTTTCGACTAACAAGTTTTCTTCCTGGTACGATATCTCTCTCCCTCCCTGTAGAATATCAGGGCTATCTTGACATGAAACACCGCTATATTCCAGTTGGTATCAAACACGTAACGATAAGCCTTAGATCTATCCAAGTCTGGAGTATCGGAAAATAAAAAGCGAGCAGCGTTGGCTCGGAGTTGTTCTTAAGAGCTGTGAAATGACAGCCGACGGATATCGGATTTTAGACACTGACAGGAAGGTAATATTTCAATTTATAAAATGAACTGTTTAGAGATTTCTATTTGGGAAATATAATTAAAAAAAAAAAAAACTTTGGGCCAAAATTTAAAAGTAGTAGTTCACTACTAATTAACCCTGTTTAGCCTGAAAAGAATATGCAGGTATGGCGTTTCCTGATGTTGAATTATATAAATCGGCGATTTACTTCGAAATTCTCGTAACTACAGCTTGTAACAAGCCTAAAATTTATTTTTTGTTGACTACTAAAATAACCCTGTTGAGCCTAAAGAAGATGCAGGCTGGTGTTTCGTGATGTTGAATTATATATATGTACTCTGTTTACTTCGAAAATCTCGTAACTACAGCTTGTTAGAAGTTGTAGTTACAGGGTTTTTGAAGTAAACTGACGATATGAGAATCATTGAATTTCTTTTCAAGTTCAAGGAAAAAATTTATTTAACCCATTACCACACAATCCCCACTTTTGACGCCCCGGCGAAAGAAGCTTTTAGAAAACATTGTGGGAAAAGGAGAAAATGCTGGTAACCATCATTTTATCCTTTTCCCACAATGTTTTCTACCCTTCGCAAAACAAATTTCAAATTGTCAGTCACTTTTATTTTATCGTCTGCAAATGCTTTCGATTTGGGCAAGCCTAAAATATTGTCGTTTGGTAATGAGTTTAAAATACTATGCACTTATACCAATTATGTACAGATTTATGAGCCATGCTCGGGCAAAAGGGGGCGTAATACAGTTGCATGGACCAATCTACCGTAAATAGGACTTCATGTTTCCATGATCACGTGATGACTTGCTTGGTTTTCATGCATCACAAAGATGCATTAAGCCCTCTTTTTCAGAGCATCGCCCATATATGTGACCCGCCATGCGAAAAGGGACATTTTAGGACATCAGTACATCATTTAACTCATTCCCACTCAATCCCTACTTTTAACGACCCTGAAAAAGAAGCTATTGAAAACATTGTGGGAAAAGGAGAAAATGCTGGTAACCAGCATTTTCTCCTTTTCACCCAATGTTTTCTACCCATCCCTAGCTGAATTTTAATTTTTCAGTCACATTTATTTTGTAGTCTACAAATGCTTTCAATTCGGACTGGTCTAAAATTTTCTCGTGCGGTAAAGAGTTAAATGAAAAGAGATAAAAAATGATGCAGGTCAATTTAAGCAGATGATTCAAAAATGATTGTATAACAAGGTACGATGACCTATGGTAAGGTACAATGACCACTGTTCATACAGAAAATATCATAGAAGCGAAAAGTGTGAATTCTGATCAGACTGCGCAATGCGCACAATTTGACTAGGGTTGAATCTTTTCGCAGTTCCCAGATGGTCCTTTTTGCGTGACGGGTCACATACGTATATATTTTGTTTTTCTTTTATTTACCTTATTTTCGTGGCAGTGCTTTTATTTATTTGCTTTATGACCGTCCATTTGATAATATTGTTTAAAAAACTATTTCACTGGTAAGTTCCCATTGGCCAAAGACCTTTGAGACTAAGCCTAAGAAGACATGTACAGCTGCACTTGTTGTCACGATATACCTTAAATAATCTTGTGCATAGCGTTCAAAGAGAAAAACAATGAACTTTTAGCAAATGGTATAATCCTGGACTAAAAACTACTGTACCGTGTCACTCATTTTTTACATAAGAAATAGCCGTAGGAGCTTTATATAAAGCGAGATATTTAATCGTAATAACAAAATCGTATTTCACTAAAACAAAGATTGCTTCGTTTTGACGTGATATATGTTCGTTTTAACCCTTATCTTGCTACATATCTGAAATGAAAATTTCAGTTCGATAATAAGAATACAAATATTGCCATTTCAGAGTTACGTTTTGGGGAATAATATCTCCGTATCGGACAGTGTAGATCCAAGATCAGGCTGCACATTCTGTGCAGTCTGATCTTGGATCTACACTGTCCGCTAAAGGTCACTGAGTCAGGCTTAGCAGCGTAAGGATTAATGAAACACTTTTTTTTTTATCAAAATAGGTATATTTGGAACATTCATGAAAACGTTATCTGGTCTTTGCCATGAGTCGATTGCATATAAACACAGTATTATTTCCTTTATAGAAGTAGAGTTATTTCGTTATAACGATTTATTACACCGTTAAAACGAATTATAAAGTTTGAAAACGAATAATTGCATCGTTGTATTGAGTTATTTGATACATTGTATCGAAGAATCAGACTTTTTCTTCAAAATTAAATAAAATTCTATAACACAAGTCCTGCAAAAGACTGAGCCTTTGTTCCATTTCCAATATCTGAGGCAAAACCAGGAGTCGCCGTTGCACTGACAGCTTTGGATCTGTAACTGAAAGCACCATAGTTTGATCCTTGTTGGCAATGCCGGACGCCTAAGAGTGTTTTTTAGGCAAAGAAGTAAAGAGCCCCGACCTTGAAAATATATCACTTAAGAACAAACAAGCAATTTCGTTGAAATGATATACCCCGCCGAAAAAAAAAACACGTAACTTAACGCATTACCACACGACAAACTTTTAGGTTTGAAAAATGGACATCATTTGCAGACGGCTAAATAAAAGTGACTAAAAATTTAAAATTTGTTTTGTGAAGGGCAGAAAACATTGTGGAAAAAGGAGAAAATGAAAGCGAAAAGTGTCAATTCTGGACAGACTGCGCAATGTGCGCAGTCTGACTAGGGTTGACACTTTTCGCAGTTCCAAGATGGTCCCTTTTTGCGTGACGGGTCACATATGTATATGTTTTGTTTTTCTTTTGTTTACCTTATTTTCATGTCAGTGCTTTTATTTATTGCTTTATGGCTGTCCATTTAAAAATATTGTTAAAAAACTATTTCATTGACAAGTTCCCATTTGCCAACGACCTTTGAGACTAAGCCTAAGAAGACATGCACAGGTGCACTTGTTGTCACGATATATCAAAAATAATCTTGTGCATAGAATTCAAAGAAAAAAACAATGAACTTTTAGCAAAATTTTAATGGTATTATCCTGGACTGTAAACAACTGTACCGAGTCACTCTTTTTTCTTTAAAGAATTTCCTAGAAATTTCCATTTTGTTGCCATGGCAACAAGAATTTTTTATCGAATCAAATTCTGTGAAAAAATGTTAAAGAGGACCTCCCAAGGAACATTCCAGCCAAGTTTGGTTCGAATTGGCCCAGCGGTTTAGGAGGAGTTGATGTTTAAAGAATTGTTGACGACGCACGACCCACGTTGTGCTAAGGTGAGCTTAAAAAGTATCTCGGCAGAATGGGTTATTGTACACATGTATAAGTTTCACGAAATTTTATCCAATGGTATTAGAGATATTCAACCGAACGGACACACGGACGGACAGAAAGACGGAAGGACGGACAACGCTAACTGCAAATATATACACGGCGCAAATTTTGCCCGCCAATACGTCTGCAGAGGTGGCAGAATAAACATGTTCACGTCATTGACCAATCACAATTGTCTTTTTATTCATTCAATTCTTGTATCAAACAAGAGTGCCATGATGGCCCTGGATCGCTCACCTGAATTTTTGAGAGGACCATAGCCATGTTTTTCAAAATCTATCAGCAATCAGCCATTTCAGACAAGAAGAATTTTTTAAAAATTTCTTCATGTCTGTATTGTGTAACAGCCCACAGCCATCAAAGACATGTTTCATGATTGATCAAAATTTCTTGAGCAATTTTTGAAAAGGATCAGATAAGAAAAATTTCTGGGCAATTATTTCAAAATCTGATCAGCAGTTTCAGAGAAATAGAATTTTAAAGAATTCTTTACAGCCAAAAAGTGCAAGTAGCCCCCATTCACCAGAGCCATGTTTCCTGACAAATCGGCATTTTGCAAACAATTCTTGAACAGAGTTACCAAAGAAACATTTCTGTAAAATTATTTCGAAATCTGACCAGCAGTTTCAAAGAAGAAGAATTTTAAAGAATTTCTTCATGGCAATATTGTGCAAGTAGCCCCCATGCACCAGAGCCATGTTTCTTGTCGAATCAAAATTTCGCGAACAGTTTTTGGAATGGGTCCCCCAAGGAACATCTCTGTGAAATTATTTCAAAATCTGACCAGCGATTTCAGAGAAGAAAAATTTTTAAGAATTTCTTCATTTACGTATAGTGCAAGTAGCCCCCATTTACCAGAGCCATGGTTCTTGACCGATCAAAGTTTCATGAACAAACTTTGAAAAGGGTCATCCAAGGAACATCTCTGTGACTTTTTTTTCAAAATCTGACCAGTTGGTTGGTTGGCTGTATTGGAGTTAAACGCCACTTTAACAGCTAAGGTCATATCATGGCGGTCGGTGACGCACATGTGTTTCCTGGCTTTCTCACACCGGTACTTACACTACTTTCTTTCCAAAGCCACCGACTACTTTTCTCACATGCTTCAGCAGAGGTTAGAGGCGAAAATACGCCGGAAAGAAAATCCGCCTCAACCGGGTATCGAACTCACAACCACAAGGTCATGAGACCGACACGCTCACCACTGAGCCACCCGGGCGGGCAAAATCTGACCAGCGATTTCAGAGAATTAATATTTTTAAGAATTTCTTTATTTCCGTATAGTCAAGTAGCCCCCATTCACCAGAGTCATGTTTATTGACGGATCAAAATTTTTGCGAGCAGTTTTTGAAAAGGAACATTGCCGTGAAATTATTTCAGAATCTGACCAGCGGTTTTAGAGAAGAAGAATTTTTTCAGAATTTCTTCATTTCCGGCGTACAGTGCAAGTAGCCCCCATTCACCACAGCCACGTTTCTTGACAGATCAAAATTTCACGAACAGTTTTTGAAAAGGGTCACCCATGGAACATCTCTGTGAAATTATTTTAAAATCTGACAAGCGGTTTCAGAGTAGAAGATTTTAAAGAATTAAAAAAAGATCCATTTTGTTGCCACAGCAACCAGAGTTTTTGATGGAATCAAATTCTGTGAACAATTTTTAAAGAGGACCTCCCAAGGAACATTCAAGTCAAGTTTGGTCCAAATTGGCCTAGCGGTTTAGGGGGAGTTGATGTTTAGAGAATTGTTGACAACGCACTACGCACGACGCCCTGATGCACGACGGACGATGGACACAGGGTGATCCTAAAAGCTCCCCTTGAGCATGTTGTGCTCAGGTGAGCTAAAAAAGTATCTGGGCAGAATGGGTTAATGTACACATGTATAAGTTTCACGAAATTCCGTCAAATGGTATTGGACATTTTCACCCGGACGGACGGACGGTCTTACGAGAAGGACCTTGTGAGGTCGAATTGCTCTTTATTCAATACACCCAAACAACCCCATAAAGTTAACCCCACAAGCTAATCCTAACCCCACAAACCCTAACCCTACAAACCTAACCCTAACCCCTAACCTACCAGATGGACGGAAGGAACCCAATAGAGACTAAATGGACAAATGACCCCTAACACCACAATGTCGGGCTCGTAAGGCCAGACAGACGGAAGGATGGACAACGCTAAAACTACAAATATATACACGGCGTAAATTTTGCCCGCCAATACGTATGCAGGAGTCGCAGAATAAACATGTTCTTGTTATTGGCCAATCACAATTGTCTATTTATTCATTCGATTCTAGTATCAACAAGAACGGCAGATTGTCGCAAGATACGCCCGTCTTACCCCAAGTTGTAAAGCTGGGGCATGCACCGGACGAAATTCAAGTATGAAAAACGACAAAGGGCAGTAACTCAAAAATTAAGCAAGCAAGAGTTATGATTCCTGTGCACTGCGCTCCCCCTCGGTGAGATCTATCTACCCATGAAATTTTATAACCCTAGCTAGTATAGTTCTGGAGATATGCTCCGGACAAAATTCAAGTATGAAAAACAACAAAGGGCAATAACTAAAAAATTAAGCAAGCAAGAGTTGATTCCTGTGCACTGCACTCCCCTTGATGAGATCTATCCAGCCCTAAAATTTAATCACCCTAGCTAGTATAGTTTTGGAGATATGCTCCGGACAAAGAACTGGACACCGCCCGCCCGCCACGGGTGATCCTATAATACGTCCCGTCATACAGAAAACAGACCAATCGCAAAAAGTGTCGGACCAGGTCAGCCTGCTGCATAGGCTGACCTTGGTCGATACTTTTCGCAGGTGCATAAAGTCCCCCTTTGAGAGCATAGCTTATATAAACAAGAGCCGTCAGAGACGGGTTATGCTCCCCGAACAAGTGCTTGTCATAAAATATATGAAATTGATATAAATTCACTTCTTTTATCCTAAAAGAACCAGTTCATGCCCCCAAAAATTTGAAGTGAAAAGGCAATTACTATCTTAGAGATAGCCAACACAAACTTGTAGAGGACAATAAGCCCAATAAGCCCCCTTTAATCTCCCTTTTCCCATCAGACAATATTGCATCATTGAAATAAATACAACGGGTGTGTGGTTTGTGGCATTTTTGAATAATACTTCAAAATTGGAAATTTCATAAAATTTTGAGCAGTCATGTAGTAAATATTACATAAAACAATTTTTTTACATGAAGCCCCCTTTTTCCGAGACGCAGCCTGAAATTGAGAAACAGGAAGAGAGGTACCTGGGCAACATTCCAACAAGTTCAGATTTGAAATTTCACAAAGTTTTGAGCACCGATAAAGGAGATACAAGTGAAAACAATTTTTTCCATGAAGTCGCCTTTTTCCGTGATGCAACCTCAATTTGAGAAACCAGGAAAGACGTATTTGCGCATTTGTAATTCATAGATTGAAGAAAAAAAAAAAAAACAAAGGGCACATGTTGAAACTTGTAAAACAAGATATAACCATGAAATTTCATGAAATTTTGACAAAAACTGAACAAGATATTAGTAAAAATTGAAATTTTGCATTAGGGCCCCTTTTTCCTTGTCATTTTACAAGAAACCCCATTTTTCCATGACAGAGGGTCAAATTGAAAAACACACAGATAAATAAACAAGAGCACATGGTGAAACTTTGAAAAAACAATATAACCATGAAGTTTAATGAAATTTTGAGCAAAACTGAATGAAATATTAGTAAAAATTGGAATTTAGCAGGAAACCCCCTTTTTCCATGACAGAATGTCAACTTAAAAAATGCCCAGATTAGAAATAGCAAGGGCACATGCTAAAACTTTCCATAAACAATATAACCATGAAGTTTCATGATATTCTGACAAAAACTGAATGAGATATTGGCAAAAATTGCAATTTTGCATTAAGCCCCTTTTTTCCAGGCCCCTTCTTCCTTGTCATTTTACAAGAAACCCCCTTTTTCCATGAAGTTTAATGAAATTTTGAGCACAACTGAATGAAATATAGAGTAAAAATTGGAATTTTGCAAGAAACCCCCTTTTTCCATGACAGAACGTCAACTTAAAAAACGCCTAGATTAAAAATAGTAAGGGCACATGCTAAAACTTTCCATAAACAATATAACCATGAAGTCTCATGATATTCTGACAAAAACTAAATGAGATATTGGCAAAAATTGCAATTTTGCATTAAGCCCCTTTTTTCCATGACACGGGGTCAAATTGAAAATCCGGGAAAGATACGTCGGCGCCTTACTTCAAAAAGTTCATATTTGAAGTTTTATCCAATTTGGTCCAGGGGTTGTGGAGAAATCGCTTCGGACGGACGGACGGACGGACAGACGGACGGAAGGACGGAAGGAAGGACGGACGGACAGACGGACGGACAGACGAAGCGGCGACTATATGCTCGCCCTTCGGGCAGCATAATAAGCTCTCAACGTGATCTAAGTTAAAGTCTGTTGAATGTAGCATAAAAAAATGTCGGATACAAATTGTTTCATTACCATTTTTCTACCACAAAATATTGGTTACTCTCGGTCATTGTCCAAAAACCTTTCAAAACAATGGCGCCAAACGTAAACAGAGCATAAAAATATATCGTTAGTGGTAGATTTATGTTTAACTTATTGCGAAGATTGCCGGTGTCAGACATGCTTTATTGTCCAATTGGTCATTGCAAACGATTTATTTCTTTGATCGCCTCTCCGAGCCCCAGTAGCGCAGTCGACAGCGAACAGGCCTCAATAATAGGGGTTGCTGGTTTGATCTCCTGCTTGGCAAAGTTCTTCCTGAGAACTGATGGTAGTCATTGCGACATTATTCATTTGTTTTTTGACAGGTCATCATTGTTTCAATGATGGTTATGGGCGAAAGCAGCCAGTGCCTTAGAAAGAAAACTCTGCGGGAGTACTTGTGTAAAAAAAAAAAAAAACTCCAGGAAAGCATGGATAGGTGCGCTGGCCGTCGTGGTTTATCTGAAATAATGTTGATAACCACTATCAACACAACACAATACAATCAACTGATCAACCTTTGACCGTTTCGGTACCGTGGGCGGGCACAGGAACTTTTGCCGGCGGTAAAGATCAAGATCAGACGTTTGTTTAATCAAGCCCTGTCGGATGAACATTCCGTCTGAGTGGCAGTGGATTGCATATTCAGCTATCCAGAGGGTTCCAATTTATATGGGCCTTGCTTTGGCATATAACTGTAGCTTACAACACACAAAGAGAGCTATTAGGACATTGCACACAATGTTCTACCTGAATGGGTGTAAAATAGGAAAACTCATTATAGGTATGAGTAAATAACACTGAACAAGAGGGCCAAGATGGCCCTGGATCGCTCACCTGAATTTTTTAGAGGACCATAGCCTTTTTTTTTTTTAAGGTATTGAAACACTGGAAACAAAATTATTTTGCCAAGCAATTTTCAAAAGTCCTTTCGAAATCTGACCAGCGGTTTCAGAAAAGAAGAATTTTTAGGAGTTTCTTAATTTCCGTATAGTGCAAGTAGCCCCCATTCACCAGAACCACGTTTCTTGACCTATCAAAATTTCGCGAACAAATTTCGAGAAAAGTCATTCAAAGAACATTTCCGTGAACTTTTTTTTTTTCAAATCTGACCAGCCGTTTTAGAGAAGAAGAATTTTCAAGAATTTCTTCATTTTTTCCATATAGTGCAAGTAGCCCCCATTCACCAGAGCAATGTTTCTCGACGAATCAAAATTTCACGAACAACTTTTGAAAAGGGTCACCCAAGGAATATCTCTGTGAAATTATTCCAAAATCTGACCAGCCGTTTCAGAGAAGAATTTGTAAGAATTTCTTCATTTCCCTATAGTGCAAGTAGCCCCCATTCACCAGAGCCACGGTTCTTGACAAATCAAAATATTTCGTTAACAATTTTTGAAAAGGGTCACCCAAGGAACCTCTCTGTGAAATTATTTCAAAATCTTACCAGCTGTTCGAGAGAAGAAGAAATTTTAAGAATTTCTTCATTTCCCTATAGTGCAAGTAGCCCCCATTCACCAGAGCCATGTTTCTTGACGAATCAAAATTTCACGAACAGCTTTTGAAAGGGGTAATCCAAGGAACATCTCTGTGAAATGATCTCAAAATCTGATCAGCGATTTCAGAGGAGAAGCATTTTTAAGAGTTTCTTCATTTCCCTATAGTGCAAGTAGCCCCCATTCACCAAAGCCATGTTTCTTGACGAATCAAAATTTCACGAACAGTTTTTGAAAAGGGTCACCCAAGGAACATCTCTATGAAATGATTTTAAAATTTGGCCAGCGGTTTCAGAGAAGATTTTTACAGAATTTCCTAAAAAATTCCATTTCGTTACCATGCCAACCAGAGTTTTTGACAGAATCAAGTTCTGTGAACAATTTTTAAAGAGGACCTCCCAAGGAACATTCCTGCCAACTTAAGTCCAAATTGGCCCAGCCGTTTAGGAGGAGTTGATGTTTAAAGAATTGTTGACGACGGACATCGCACGACGGACATTGGGTGATCCTTAAAGCTCCCCTTGAGCACGTTTTGCTCAGATGAACTAAAAACAGGAGGGCCATTGGCCTTGGAACGCTCACCTTAGACTATAGCTTATGAGTGAAATTCAATTCTTTGAACAAGGTTGGTAAAGCTTCACCCAAGGAACATCCCTGCCAAGTCTCATCAAGATTGGCCCAGTGGGCTAGGAGAAGAAGATGTTGAAAAAAATTGTTGATGGACGACGGGCGACAGACGCCGGCCATAGGGCAATCAGATATCAAAGCTCTACACCTTCAAGTTTCAAATAAGAATTTTAAATTTTCCTTCTTTGTCCTATGTTCAAACTTGTGGTCCCCGGGGCTGGGTCAGTTTTAACCAAAGCAGCGTCCTAGGAACAAACTTAGTTGAGAGGTCCATTCAAAGATGCTACTGTATTAACCAAATATCAAAGCTCTACACCTTCCCGTTTAAGAGAAAAAGAAATTTAAAATTTTCCTTCGTTGTTCCTGAGTTCCAACCTGTGACCTCCGGGGCAGGGCCAGTTTTGACGCCAGGGACATCTATGACCAAAGTTGGTAGAGATCCACTAAAAGATTCTGCATACCAAATATCAAAGCTCTGCACCTTCAAGTTTCAGAGAAGAAGATTTCTAAAGTTTTCCTTCTTTGTTGCTTTGTTCGAACCTGTGACCCCTCGGGGCAGGGCCAGTTTTGACCCAAGGGCACAATATGAACAAACTTGGTAAAGGTCCTCTATGAATTGCTACATGCCAAATATCATAGCTCTATGCCTTACTAGTACCTCTAGTAGAGAAGAAGAATTTTAAAATTTTCTTTCTTTGTTCCTATGTTCGAACTTGTGACCCCGAGGCGGGGCCAGTTTTGACCCCACGGGCATGATTTAAATAAACTTAGTAGAGGTCCGCCAGGAGATGCCACATACCAAATATCAAAGCTCTACGCCATCTAGTGTCAGAGAAGAAGAATTTTAAAGTTTTCCTTCTTTGTTCCTATGCTCAAACTAGTGCCCCAGGGATGGGGCCAGTTTTGACCCCAGGGACATCATTTGTACAAACTAGGTAGAGGTCCACTAGGAGATGCAACAGACTACATATCAAAGCTCTACGCTTTCTAGTTTCTGAGGGAAAGAATTTTAAAGTTTTCCATCTTTGTTCCTATGCTCAAATATCAAAGCTCTACGCCATCTAGTGTCAGAGAAGAAGAATTTTAAAGTTTTCCTTCTTTGTTCCTATGCTCAAACTATTGCCCCAGGGATGGGGCCAGTTTTGACCCCAGGGACATCTTTTGTACAAACTAGGTAGAGGTTCACTAGGAGATGCAACAGACCAAATATCAAAGCTCTACGCTTTCTAGTTTCTGAGGAAAAGAATTTTAAAGTTTTCCATCTTTGTTCCTATGCTCAAATTTGTGACCCCTGGGGTGGGGCCAGTTTTGACCCCAGGGGCATAATTTGAACAAACTTGGTAGAGGTCCACTAGGAGATGCCATATACGAAATATCAAAGCTGTACGCCTTTAAATTCTAGAGTAGAAGATATTTAAAGTTTTCCTTCTTTGTTCCTATGCTCAAACTTGTGACCCCCGGGCTGGGGCTAGTTTTGACCCAAGAAGCATAAGTTGAACAACCTTGGTAGAAGTCCATTAGGAGATGCCACATACTAAATTTCAAAGCTCTACGCCTTCAAGTTTCAGAGGAGAATATTTTTAACAACTTTGGTAGAGGTCCACTAGGAGATGCCACATACTAAATTACAAAGCTCTACGCCTTCAAGTTTCAGAGGAGAAGATTTTTAAAGTTTTCCTTTTTTGTTCCTATGCTCAAACTTGTGACCCTCGGGGTGGGGCCAGTTTTGACCCCAGGGGCATAATTTGAACAAATTCGGTAGAGGTTCACTAGGAGATGCTACATACAAAATATCAAAGCTCTACGCCTTCAATTTTCAGAGGAGAAGATTTTTAAAATTTTCCTTCTTTGTTCCTATGCTAAAACTTGTTATCCCCCGGGTTGGGACTAGTTTTGACCCTAGGGGCATGATTAGAAAAACAAACTTGGTAGAGGTCCATTAGGAGATGCTACATACCAAATATCAAAGCTCTACGCCTTCTAGTTTCAGAGAAGAAGATTTTCAAAGATTTTTTTTCTCTTTGTTGCCATGGCAACCAGAGTTATGTGTCGAATCAAATTATTTGAACGATTTTGGTAGAGCTTCACCCAAGGAACATTCCTGCTAAGTTGAATGAAGATTGGCCCTGTGGTTTAGGAGAAGAAGATGTTTAAAGAAATTGTTGACGGACGACGGACGACAGACGACGGACGACGGACATAGGGCGATCACAATAGCTCACGTTTAGCACTTTGTGCTAAGGTAAGCTAAAAATGGGATGTTAAATGGTAATTTGCCATTCAACGCCTTTTTATCAAAAAACTTTTTTTCAATTCTTCAGCAAGAAAATTTCTCAAAGAAAAGTACTAAAGTAATTTATTGTGATTTGGAATAGCTATACTTCATAGGTAAGCCAGTAAGAAAATGCGTTACTAATTGGCTGGCAACACACGAAAAGGGGCATTCGGACATTTACGTAAAGTGTTGTGTCGGATCAACCTGCACAGTCCGCATTGGCTAATCTGTAAAAATAATTTTCGTTTTTATGTAATTTTCTGTTTTGCGCAAGTGTACTGGAGCACAAAATCTAATGTAGTTGTAAATTGTCGTCTCGGATTATCCTGCGCGGATTGCGCAGGCTGATCCGAGATGACACTTTACGCAAATGTCCGAATGTCCAAGTCTACTGGAGCACAAAATCTAATGTAGTTGTAAATTGTCGTCTCGGATTAGCCTGCGCGGATTGCACAGGCTGATCCGAGATGACACTTTACGCAAATGTCCGAATGTCCATTTTCGCGTATTGCAAGCCAATTCTAAGCCAAATTCAGAGAGAAAAAAGAAAGAAACGCAAATTCAATTTGAAATGGTTGGTTACTTGGGGACTCGAGTTCAGCTGAAAATATGGTTGGACTTACTGGGTAGATTGTCGAACCTTTGCCCATGGCCACGACAAGCCAATTATATTTTGTAAGAAGGAAAGAACTTTTACCGCCAACATGAAAAATAATAAATCAAAAGTTTTCTAACAACAGGTCCGTTTTCTTCATGTTTAGCTACCGTTCAAACAGTCCAAGGGAATTCACGTGAAGTAAATAATTCCTTTTTTTTTTCGAATATAAAAAGTGAACGTAAGAGGTACCTTTCCAGGAGGAATAAAAATATTCAGTGCCAAATGTCTGCCCTGGGAGTTTATCAAAGCTACCTCGCACATTTGTTGATTGTTTATTTACATTTTATCATCAAGAATGCTGCATGGCGGTATCCCAGACAATGTCAAACGCATGGAAATAGAGAAGAAAAACTTGAAATGTTTTATGGAAGTATGCAGGTGTTTTATGCATGTGATGACGTTTTGATGACATTATTTATTGTAGGCGATCAATTCCCGTCGGTGGAACGGAAACATGTATAAACTGAAGACGATAAATTCCCCATCATATGAATTGATCAATCTTATTTTAATCGCTTCATCAACAGTCCAACGCCACTGTACCACACCTACGGACTGGAAGTGATGGAACCCATTGAATACTTTTTACTTTGCATTCTAATGAACCAAGCAGTAATGTCCTAGTGTAATTAACTTGAACCGAAATACTATTTATGCGCGCTGTCAAGACAAAAACAAATCAAGTGTCACAAAATAATGAGCCCCAACAATCACATTTATCGGGATTTAAAGACATCTTTTACGATTCCATTTGTAAAAGAACAGTCACACAAGCGTTTGTAAAGTAACCTTCTACAGACACAGCTTTAATTGTAAGCGATAGCGAAAAGCGACAGGTCTGCACATTTTCTGTTAAATTCTATGCTTTCTTATATCTGCTAAACTTAACGATGTACACATAGTAACGGTTACGTAAGGGTTATGTATATGGTGACGTCATTACAACATCATTTGCTTTTAAATGTAAAGAAATGCTGAAATGGAGATATGAAAAGAGGTCTAGAGAGTTTTTTTTTTTTTCCTCTTAAAATGTTGCCAACAAGTAGATCTACGTTTGGAATCTCGACCCCTTGTATGTTTTGTACAAATTAATTTTGAATTGATATGATTTATCAAACTTATACTAGTATCAATCCTTAAAAAAAACCTATTTCCAATATAATATTATCCATCAAAATCTGCTGTGATTAGAAATATGTATTATTGTACAACTCTGATGGAGCCACATTTTTTCCCTTCTCCAGATCATCATTTAATAATCTAAATCACTATATTTTCATTACAAAAGGAGATAATAATTACCTCCCTTTTCAAAAAAAAAAAAAAAATTATCAACAGATAGTTTAAAAATAGACATCAAATGAGGTTCTGGTCGGTTAGGAACGTGCAACAATATTATATCAGTATAATTCCTTATTAATCAACTAATAGTAAATTTTATTCCATATGCACTAGAAACGTTAGGATGGTAATACTATAAAATGAGCCGTGCTCTGTGAAAAACTGGACATAATGTATCTTTAAGAGAAATAGAGGATAATCAACTGGTTATTTTTGTATAATGAAAAATATCTCACGAGGATGCGTTGTTAGGCGTTGAAAAAACGAGTGCGCAGCACGAGTTTTTTTAACGCCTTACGACGCATCCTCGTGAGATATTTTTCATATCAAAAATAACCAGTTGATTATTCTATTTATTATATACCTTATTAACATTATTATTTTTAATTCTCGTTTGAAAGTCGAAATCGGTACTTTCGATAGAGAGAAGAAATCAGGGACATAGTGCGGATGAATACATGCTACTCGAGTTATTTACTCGCGCTGGTCAAATTCTGTTTTAATGGATTTAATTATTTTGCTCTGCTTATCGTTTTAGTCCATGTTAAATTGATTATGACATATTATCTTCCAACTGTCATCATGGATTTGCAAATTTAATATCAATTAATTCGAGCATATTCGAATAATCAGATCATTTCAGATAATGGACAGTAGTATATGGTTTAATTGAGGAGGTTCTTACAGTATCTAGTCAAATTTGTGCAGCTGTCCGATACAAAAATAGATCTCGTAAAGTACATATTTGATGCCAATGGCGTCTTTATGACTGTAACAATTAAACCCTTCATCACACTGTCCCTAGTATTAACGATCCAAAGCCAGAAGCTTTTCAAAACATTGTGGTAAAAAGGAGAAAATGCTGATAACCAGCATTTTCTCCTTTTACCCACAATGTTTTCCAACCTACTAACACAAATCAAAGCATCAAAAACACATCTAAAATTCCGTCTGCATTTGGATAAAATTTGGACGAGTCACTTCTAATGCATGTGAGAAAAGTAGTCAGTAGCTTTGGAAAGAAACCTGTGTCAGCACTGTGTGAGAAAGCCAGGAAACACATGTGTGTGTCATTGACCGCAATGATATGATCCGAACTGTTAAAATGGCCTTAAACTTTAATACAAACTGTCTTTCATGTTTGTACTTTTATTGGTCACCATATTATCTCAAGTTTATTTCTACAAGCTACAGTGCAGTACTGGCTTTCTGTTTTGTCTGTTTAATCTGTATTGCGGTGAAAACAATTGATTTACACGGCCAAGGACAAGTTATTCAATTTTTCCATACGTAAAGCACTTTAAGAAGTCGTTTATAACTTGTAAACTTCAAATCTACTGATGAAATTTATACAGTCGTACTGCCTTTTACAGACTGTATTGGGAAACGTAAACATCTCAAGTCAGGGATGAATGAAACCGTTTTTCCCCGGCGTTAACATTGAAAGTACTTGTACTTGGAACGAAGGATAATTCAGAATGTAGTTCTGCGTTTGTCGTCGATTTGTGACGATATGCTAGTTTAAATTGGCGATTAAAAATCTGTTCGGAGACTTCGTCCACTTTTTTCGCGATAGCTTCCATACTCGGGTGCGACCTGACCAAATTTAAAAACGCATTCAGGGAAAGCTATCAGTACTGAGTGTACTGACCGCTTCGCTATAACTGAAATAGCTTTCAAAACGGTGCTTAACACCAAACAAACAAATCTAGAAATATTAATACATGGGCATAACTTAACCCTTTACCTCATAAGGCAATTCTATGGTATCTCTAACTGACCCTTAATAACAGCAAGGATGAAGCTGTTTCTTATGTGTATATGACACTTTTTGATAGCATAGAAAACATTGTGGCAAAAGGTGAAATTGCTCGTCACGAGCAATTTCACCTTTAGCCACAATGTTTTCCAAAGGCTCTTACAAGCAATGCGTAGAAATGAGTATCTATGGAGTAGAGGGTTAAGCATCGTTCAAAATAATTTGGATATTACATTTGCCTGCAACAAGCTCCGATCTCAACCTGACTGAGCATTTGTGGGACCATATAGGACGTAAAGTTTAAGCAAGGGATCTATCCGTTCAAAATCAACTGGAATTTGCCAAGGTGCACTCCTCGACAGGATCCCAATAATACGAATTCAGCCTTTGATTTCCAGCATGAGAATGATGGTTGAAAAAAAAAAACCTTATTCAGAAAAACATTCGAAAAATGGCAGTCCTACGTTTATATTTTTTTTTTCGTAACTTGAACAGATTATGTACAGTCTGATGTTGATCTACACTCTCAACAAAAGCTTCTGTTGTTGTCTATGGTAATGGAATTATTTAATCAAATTACTTGAGATAGGAAAATATCCAAAAAACTAATATTTAGTGAAAATTCCAAAAAATGGCATTCCTATGTTTTATCATTTTTCGCTCGTAACTTGAACACAATTCTGCTGATTGCTACTCATCTGGGATTAGTGTCTACTGTGATAGGAATTCTCCCCCTATCAGTTTCTGGTAATCTTATTTGCATTTTTGTGCGATCGTTCTAATGTTTTACAACAGTAACAGTCCCGTTTAATCGTTTCCACACAGCCACTGTTTTTATCTTGTCGGAAAAGTCTTATAACATGCAAGTTTTTTTTTTGTCTGTCTGTTTCGCGCCCAAATTAGTGTTTCATTTCACTACAGTTGTAGTGAGAAGGAAATTTAATGCTTCTGCAAAGAATAGTGACCCAGATCAGCCTATGCAGTCCGCGCAAGCTGCCATTACTTGAAAAAAGTTTTTTTCCTAGCCAGACCTTTACATCGGTCTGGCTAGATGTCAACATTTTTTCTCGAAGTTGCGAGAAGTTTAAATCAGGAAGTTACCACAATTAAATTAACCATCTTATGTTATACCTACAAACCTTAACATCAAACCATTGAATTATCATGAATTGCATCATATAGCAAATCGGAATCATCTTTTGTAAAATATGGACTGCGTTAGAAGTACTGGAATAAAAATAATTAAACAAGTTTGTGGTTCAATACGAAGAAAGTAACCTCGCCGATCATTGGCAATTACTTTTTTTTTTGCACTTGAAAGTGCATATTTTTTCCCCAAATTATGACATTTTTTTCCATTCAAACATCTATAACAAGACGTATGTCAAGAGCCGGCAGATTCAGGTGAGCCGAAAAAAAGTGATATTCGACCTGTTCAAAGGGGTATTTCCTTAAGAAATATTCGCGTTTTATCGTTGAATAAACCACAGTTGTGAGCTGAGACTCAAATAGATCTAATCTACGCGGGCGATAGCCAGAATTGTTATTTATTGTGCCTCATAACGTGGATGAACCAATAAACCACGTTGTGAGTTATGAGAAGCAATGAATAAACCACTCGGGCTATCGCCCTGGTGGATTATTTATCGTGTCTCATTACTCACAAGTGTGGTTTATTGAACGATAAACAACGATAGAAAGAAGACTATTCCTTAATTCTACTATGCTTTCACTGTGTTTATAGAGCCGAAATCACGTGTCATGTTAGAATTTCCAATCTAGTACATTAAAGCTGAAAGTATCCGTGGTCGTGAGTCGGTCCCGTAACCTAAAGGTTCTGAGTTCGATTCCAGGGAGCGGGTGTCAACTTTGTGATTTTATATTGGCCCAAGGATTCGGCGCGAGTACTGGTGTAGTTCCCAGGGAGCAGAATCCAGAGAGGTTAGTATAACTTGTCAGAACTTCTTTCTCAATCGATGTGAAATAACTATGTTTAAACTAATTAAACTAAAGCTGAAAGCGCCAAATAAATTCAATAGACATTCAAGAACAAGACTGAGAAAATTACAAATCATAGCTTCCTTTAATTTGTGAGCAGTGTTTTAACAAGGCCGACAGTGTAGATCAAAGATGAGACTGCATGTTTTGTGCAGTCTGATCCTAATCCACACTGACCGCAAAGACAACTATACTATCTTAACGAAAGGTGCTTTAAAGGTTTTAAGGCCAGCTAAGGGAGCCAATACAGAAGATCTATGATACATGCACTTGCAAAATTGAAATCTGGTTTCCATTCATTCAAAGACAAAAAACAACCTTCTTTTGACGCAACACCCCAAGCTAAATTTTCCAACAACAACAACACAGAAGGCTCGTCTAATTGTTTTCCGAATCAGTTCGCCATCGGATGGATACGAACTCTTTCAATGAGATAATTATATCGGAAAGTTTTACAAAAGGTCTACGGTGATTTGTCTGTTAAACGCATCTTTAACAACTCGAATATCGTAACTGGATATGTCTTATCGTTATTGCAGAAGCTCTGGAATATATAGAGACAATGGTTTGGGCTATGATATGGCAAAATGTATCTGCATGGTGAATTAACCCTTCATCAGCTAATTAAATGAAATGAGACTTTATAAAGCAGATACCCAAGTTTTGCTTTTTCAAACGTATTTTTAGAGGGATTGATTGATTGTATTGGGGTTTAACGCCACTTTAACCCTTTCCCAACCGACAAACTTTTGGACTAGACCAAATTGAAAGCATTTGCATACAACAATTCAACTCTTGCTGAAAAGAAGATTTCTGTCTATGATAGGATAGAAAACATTGTGGAAAAAGGAGAAAATGCTGGTTACCAGCATTTTCTCCTTTTCCCACAATGTTTTCAAAAGGCTGCTGTTCCAGACCCGTAAAAACCAGGGATTATTTGGGAAAGGGTTAACAGCTGAGGTCATATCATGGCGGTCGGTGACGCAGATGTGTTTCCTGGCTTTCGAACACCAGTACTAACACAACTTTCTTTCCAAAGCCACCGACAGCTTTTCTCACCTGCTTCAGCGGAGGTGAGAGGCGGAAATACTCCGGAAAGAAAGTTAGCCTTGACCGGGTATCGAACTCACAACCACTAGGTCACGAGTCCGACACGCTCACCACTGAGCCACCCGGGCGGGGCTTTTTTGGAGGGAAAAATATGTCCATATTGGACAGTATTGATTAAGGATCAAACTTTACGTTCTGTGAAGTCATACTAATCTGTCAATCACTAATTGTACCTGTTCTTTTATATAGATTTTTGTTTTCTCTCTCTCTAATTTAGACAGAGACTGGTATCTAGAACGTCTGGTGAATGCCAACCGGTCCTTGGTGATTTCAACTGCTTCAACTGCAGTCGTTCTTTTTTTTTTCCTTGTTTTATTTTTAAACAAAAATTAAGTAGGACATCGGCAATCTTTCTGAGAATGTGTGCAAGATTAAAGGTCAGGCTTGAAATTGTAAAACACAACATCTCTTTTCGGCTTGATGCGCTGCAGATTGCATTTATATGTAAATTTAGGGATTAATTCAAATTATTTTCAAAGATTGAATTGACGCCTTCGTGTCTTCTGCTAGAAATACTGTCATGGTGCTTTCGGCAGGTGAACCCTTGGGCTACCAAGTGCAAACCAAGGATCTTTTGCGGATTGTGTTGATCAAAATCAGACTGCACAAAACGAGCAGTCTGACCTTGGATCTACACTGTCAAATAAGGATATATTTTAACCTCCAAATATGTTTTTTTTCTTTTTTCACTATTGGCTAGAGTTTCATTTCACTTCGTGTAGAAGGTAAAGGTTTAATTTTATCGTAAAATTAAATATTCGACAAAGTTGAAAAAAGAAAATATGTTTAAAAATAGAATTGCTCTTGTGAGACTAGCACATTCCTTCTTAACCGCTTCTTTTCCTTTTCTTTTTATTTCTAGATACTTATTTTGAAAACATTTTTGAAAAATATGGGGGATAATTATTTGTAACAAACAACTGCTTCATTTGTACTTATGTTTTTAACGTTATTCTTTTAATTAAACATAGCTTCATGTTGACGACACATAGCTTTTCCTGTGCAGGCTTACATGAGTCGATAGTTTTCTTTTTCAAATTCATTAGACCCCCTTTTCAACAGAGAATGGCTCAATTTCAAGCCCTTGCAGATTTGGTTCAGGAGATAAATAAATACATCCATGATGGCGATACACACTTGAATGATATGGACAAAAGCTAGGATTTCCATCACTTTTTTTCATTTTATTCCTTTCACCTTATCACATCAAATGCGAAAAAACAAGAGATGTTTGTAAAACATGTATGCCCCCCTAATGGCATCCTATTCTAAATATAATATGTGATTATAAACTGTTAAGTTCAAAGTGTAAAAACGAACAAAGGGTAATTACTCAAAAATTATTAATAAATAAATTAACAATTCTTGGGCACTGCACTTTCCATTTATGTGAACTATCACCTTATAAGGCTTCATGATTTTACCTCACATACTTTTTGAGTTATGCTCCGGAAAAAATTAAGTACGAAAATCAACAATGGGCAATAACTGCAAAAATATAATAGGCAGAGTTATGGTTCTTGTGCAATGCACTTCTCCTTAATAAGATCTATCCACATATAAAGTTTCAAGATGATACCTGTAAAACCCTTTTGAGTTATGCTTCGGACAAAAATTAAGAATGAAAATCAACAAAAGGCAATAACTCCAAAAATTCGAAGGGCAGAGTTATGGTTCTTGTGCACTGCACTTCTCCTTAATAAAAGTAATACACCTATGAGGTTTCCAGGTGATACCTGAAATACTTTTTGAGTTATGCTCCAGACAAAAATTAAGTATGAAAATCAACAAAGGGCAATAACTCCAAAAATTTGATGGGAAGAGTTATGGTACTTGTGCACTGAACTTCTCCTTAATGAGATTTATCCACCTATGAGGTTTCAAGATGATACCTGAAATCCTTTTAAGAGTTATGGTCCGGACAAAAAATTATGAGATGGAAATCCTAGCTTTTGTCCATATCATTCAAGTGTGTATCGCCATCATGGATGTATGAAAATCAACAAAGGGCAATAACTCCATAAATATGATGGGCAGAGTTATGATTATTATGCACTGCACTTCTCCTTAATGAGATCTATCCACCTTTGTTGTTTCAAAATGATACCTGAAATACTTTTAGAGTTATGCTCTGGACAAAAATTAAGTATGAATATCAATAAAGGGCAATAACTCCAAAAATATGATGGACAGAGTTATGATTCTTGTGCACTGCACTTTTCCTTAATGAGATCTATCCACCTATGTAGTTTCAAGATGATACCTGAAATACTTTTAGAGTTATGCTCTGGACAATAATTAAGTATGAAAATCAACAAAGGGCAATAACTCCATTAATATGATTGGCAGATTTATGATTCTTGTGCACTGCATTTGTCCTTAATGAGATCTATCCCCCTATGTAGCTTCAAGACGATACCTGAAATACTTTTAGAGTTATGCTCTGGACAAAAAATTATGTGATGGAAATCCTAGCTTTTGTCCATATCATTCAAGTGTGTATCGCCATCATGGATGTATGAAAATCAACAAAGGGCAATAACTCCATAAATATGATGGGCAGAGTTATGATTCTTGTGCACTGCACTTCTCCTTAATGAGATCTATCCACCTTTGTAGTTTCAAGATGATACCTGAAATACTTTTTGAGTTATGCTCCGGACAAAAATGTGGTCTACGGACCGACCAACGCACAGACCGACAGACCAACCAACAAGTGCAAAGCAATATACCCCCACTTCTTCGAAGGAAGAATAATCGTGGAACATATATTGAGCATACTTGTTTAGCGAACCACCAAGAGCAACTAAGAAATACCAAGAGCTACTTAGATATACCAAGTGCTAAGTACTAAGAAATACCAAGAGCTACTAAGAACAGCAGGTGAGTACTACGGACCACAAAGAACGACGAAGAACCACCATGAACTACTGCGATTCATAGAGAACATAACCGAGCAAGCAAGAAATACTAGGAACCCGACAAGGACCAATAGAACCAATTAGAACCAATAGAAACTACAAAGATTTATCAAGAACTACTAAGATCCCAAAAAACTACTAAGAATCACGAAGAACTATAAAAAACGTAAACAAAAACTCTTAAGAACTGCAAAGAGCTACTACGAAAGACGAAGAAGTACTGAGAACCAACAAGAATTACCAAGAACCACCAACAACTGTTCAAACCACCAAGAACTACTACAAAACGCATAGACCTACTAAGAAGCAACCAAGAACTCCTTAGAACCAACGAAAAATAATACGAACCATCAAAGGTCTACTAAGCACCAATCAAAAATTTACATAGAAACACTAACAACCACAAATAACCACGAAAAACTAGTAAGAACCACCAAAGACTACTAGGAAACCACGTAATACTTTAAATCTTATTGCAGAACATAGGACCATCGGGAGATACTAAGACAAATACAAAGAGCTACTTTGAATGATCAAGAAACTTAGAACCTCGAAAAATTACCTTAAATTATCAGGAAATGCTTAGAATTACCAAGAGCTACAAAGAACTAGTAAGAATCACTAAAAACACTAAGAACTTCCTAGAACAATTAAGAATCACTAAGAACTACTAAGTACCCCCTAGAACTACTAAGAATCCCCTAGAACTACCAAGAATGACAAATAGCTACTAAGAACCACATGGAACAACTAGAAACCAAAAGACCTACAAGCAACCACGAGAACTCTGTTCAGTTCTCAAGCACTACCGGAACCACAAACAACCAACATGAACCACCAAGAACAACTAAGGACCACAAAGAACCAATACCAACTACCGAGAGCCAATATAAAACATAAAGACCTACCAAGAACCACCAAAAGCTACGAAGGACGACAAAGAGTTACATAGAACTACTAAGATCTACACAGAACCACAAAGAACTACTTCGAACCACCAAGAGCCTCAAAGTACCACCAAGAGCTAAGAAGAGCCACAAGGTACTGCTTAAAACCACAAAGAGCTACTAAAAACCTCTAAGAAGCGCTGAAAATCCTAAGAAGTACTGAGAACCACAATCAAACGTTTTCAGCTTATTCTATTGAGGGAGTAGTGTTTACGCCACTCCCATCATTGATTCCGACATTTCACTGCAACAGCTAACATATTCATGTATGTCCTGAGTTTCTTTAGGGCTGGGCTTGGCTTCTTTTGTGCCTTACCCACCACGAAAATCATTTGCTACGAGTGAGGATTGAATCTGCCAGGGCACAAGATTACGAATCACACAATTAATCACTGACCCACCACGAATTCCTCTCCTCAGAATAACTAAAATATAAGCACGTAAAGGGACAGGCTAAGGCAATAAAAAGTACCTCAGTCATGATTGAATTTTTTGGTTCTGTACACAATCTTTTTCGCATCGATTTTAGAATAATTTCTTAAATAAATGAAAAGCTTAACAATTGCCTAATTTACTGTGTTTACTTGCGTATCTTTGGCCATTCAGCTTAAACAGGGCCTTTGATATTTGCAAAGAATTTGTACTTCTAATATGTATCAACAACATCATCTTAAAATGTTTTAGTCAATAAATAGATAAATTAAAGAAAAAAAGAAACAAATAAAACGATGAAAAAGAAAACTTAACAAAACGGAAAACGGGGAAAATAAATATGAAAAGAACACAATTGTCTCGATGGGGTCCAAAACCCCAAAAATTAAAACTGTTTCTCAGCTTCAAACTTGCACCATATTCAACTTCCATGCTTGTCGAAGCAAAGGATATTAGGTGTTAAAAATTGGTTTCTAGTTCAGGATATTTTAGTGTTTCATAGGGTTTCTTTCTGGCTGATTGTGGTTCATAGTAGGTCATAGTGCATTCAGTCCTTAGTGGAATTTATGCCGGACCCTCGGGAGGGAGAAAATACACATCTATGTGCTTTGCGGGTTTCTTTTACCTCACAGATGGCGGTTCTTACGAAAGTTTTCATATTTACAAAATTTAAGTTTAATTATTCTCTCTGCATACAATTTATGTCACAAGGCAAAAACAACGAGACTCAAGGAGCTGTAATGGACACCATTTTCTAATTTTCCTATCATGTTTTCTAGAGTATTTTTTTCTTGTGCCTATTTGACGAATACATAAGCATGTAAACTTAATTGCCTATTTGTCAGTCCGATCTTGATCTAAACGGACAAGACGAGCAATCATCGTGCTGAGAGACATTCAGTGAGATAATTCAAACGGCGAGACACCAATTACAATGAGACCCCCGCACATCTATGTCATCTGTGATTACGGTTCTCCCACTTGTATGGGTACTTAAACTTATCTGCGCCCCAGGGGAAAATATGGGCTTTTGCGGACGGCATATATCAAGATCAGACTGCACAGAACGTGCAGTCTGATCTTGGATCAATACCGTCCATTTGTTAGGTCAAGCTTGTAAAAAAATCTTTCCTAGATCAAGTGGATTTTATTGTTCAATTGTCTATAGATATTAATTTCATATATTTGGCGCTAAAGAGTCAAATCTTTACCAGACGACAAAATTTTAGCTTTGTCCAAATTGAAAGCACTTACAGACGCCAAATTTAAAAAAAATGTAAAATTTGTCTTTAATGGGGTAAAAATCATTTTCTAGTATTTTTCTCCTTTTACGACAATATTCTTAAAAACTTTCTTTCTCATTGGCGTTATAGGTCGGGATCGTGCGGTAAAGTGTTTGAGATGTAAACTTGATTGCCTATTTGACGGGAAGCCTGTCCGTCATTTTATATATATTGTCTGTGGACCCAATAGAGATAAGTTCATTAGTACGTGATTGGTAACATTCAGAGAGGATTGTGGAGTTATGTAAAAAGACAGAAAAGCCAATCGGCCATTTCCGTACCTTCTCTAACCTTACGGTTTCATTTGTTAAATACTGCCAATCGCATGATTTTAAACATGGCGGCGCCCTGTAAATCGATTAGCAACTGCAACTTTGGTCTGCGCATGTCATATTCTTCGACGATTCGACCTGTGTTATATGACATAATTATCACTCCCCCCAATTTTTGGGGATTGTAGCACTACGCACTATTAAGTAGCACTATAAAGTAGCAATGGAGAAAAATGGCTTTTATCAATATGTTTGAGGAGACACCAGGCCTGTTTTAACTCCAGATTTCTCTAAACTATAATATTTTTTACTGGCAAAAATTGTTTGAAAAAAAAAAAGATGTTCGATTACTGCAAGTCTTTGTATACAGTATCTAAAAATAGATCAACACGGTACATCGAGTAAATGTGCATAGATTACATTCTAGCTGATCATAGCAGAATGAATCGCACCAGTTAAGAGTTTTATTGGGTAAACGCTTATTTTAGTTTGAAATTCAAAGTAATAGTTGTCATGTTGAAAAATTACTCCCCTTCTGTACCCATGCGGAATGCCCAAATTTGATCGGTGATTATTTGTAGAAGGTGATTGTTAGTAGACTGCCATCTAGCGGGAAATAATGACAACGGCAATAATAATGACGCTGATAAGCAACTTACTGCTGAAATTATACAAATGAAATCGACAAACCAAGTTAGAAAAGAAATGCACAAAGTGTTTGTCATCGGAAAGGTCTTAAGAATGATTCCCATGGAAAACTTTGACTAGTGTTTGCTTTCTAAGTGCAGTCTATGATTTTTAGAACGGTGAAGTGGTGTACTTATGGCGAAGAAATGCACAATTTATGTGCATAATTATCAAGCCACGTGATACAGCCGAGGAAATTGGTCTCTGCATCACCCGAGGTACGCCAAAGGAAGCAACAGCCATTCGGCCAACCTCGGGTGATCTCTTGATCGAATCTTTTCGGCTATATAACGAACCTTGATACGCATCCACTTGGCAGAAACCTCATTTGATCCGTCGATCAATTTTCTTCGTTTTACAGTGAGTTAATATGCGCCTACATGGTACATTTCTTCGCCAGAAAAACACCGTCTGGCCGTTTTTAAACTGGTGAGGCTCAACTTGAAAAAAGACAACTCGAGGATAGCAATTTTCATTGACGGGTAGATTGAAGTGAATATCTCCTCTGTAATTTATGATGTCGTTATTCATCGATTTATAAAGGCCCCTCCATCAGGTAATGACTTTAAAATGGATCATTGATATGAATGAGGTCTTCTACATACATTTCTGTTGACTTGACAGTTTGCGCGTTCAATTTTTGAAGTGGTCTTTCTTTATTTCTAAGGACCTGTGCATATCTTGCCGCAATCTAGTATCACACGAAATTTGATTGCATGGTTTCATATTTATATGATGCGTTGCATCAGACCTCCTTTTGCCAGAGCATGGTAAAATTATAGAATCTAAGTAAAGGTTTTAAATAAGGTACGGTACTTGGTTTCTATGAGATAAAAGAATTATATGGTATTATTTGCCATTTCCAAGAAGATGGTAATTCTATTTTTTTTATTTTTATTTCTTCTATTTTTTTCAAAAAAGTCTGCCAGCTTTCAGTTTAGAGATGTTGTACTCCGTAATAAATTAATGACAATAGATCGTTCAAGATCAATGTTAACATAGATACCATAGACAATTTTGGCCTTTTTTCCAAATACTTTCATTTTTTTTCCAACACCTGTTGCTTAATTCATCATTTACTGACGATTTTTTGTAATAGATAGAAACTATTGGTTCTCTAGAATACAACGGTCCCCTTCTGCTTTTAACTTTCTTAACTTTTACCGGAATACAAAATTGTAGCCCTGTCAAAATCGAAATAATTTACAGAACAAAATTATGGGGACTCAAATCATGGAATATTGTCATTTAATTAATACGATAGAGAACATTGGTGTAAAAGAAGAAAAAATAGTTCTTCTTTTTCTACGACATTTTGGAAAACCTGTATAGGCCATGGAAAAGAATACAATTTGGAATGTCTTGGAAAGATTTTTCGACAGGATCATAAAATTATGGTTCATTTGGTAGAGTTAACTGCTTGTAACGTTAAACAATTTATAAACACTTGAACACTTTACCGTACAGTTCCGATTTTTACCATCACTGGGGAAAAAAAAGGTTTAAAAAATCATCGAAGGAGAAAATGGAAAATGTTGCATTATTTTCCCTTAACCCGTTCCCAAACGACAGATTTTAGACTCTTCCAAGCTCAAAGAGTTTGCAGACAACAATTTCAAATTTGATAAAAATGGCAGGAAGTTCCCCAAAATGGGTAGAAAACACTGGGTAAAGGAGAAATTGCTCGTTACGAGCAATTTCTCCTTTTCCCACAGTGTTTTCAAAAGACTTGTACTGCAGACACGTAAAAACAAGGGCTTGTTTGGGAAAGGGTTAACCCACTGGTTATATACCATTCAAGGACTAATCCGGGCTTTTTTTTTTGGTAAAAATAAATTGTGCAAGTTCCTTCAACTTGGAGAGGTCTAAAATCTTGTCGTTTTGAAGAATGTATAAGAGAATTCACGTCTGTTACAATAAAAATAAGAAAAACATGAAGTTGAGATAGCTTTGATGGTCTTTTTGTAAGCAAACGTTTTTTCAGATCATTAGAACAGCTATAAAACAATTTATCTCCATTTTTCTTCGAAAGCTTTTTGTAATTCTGTTCACTCACATTTCAAAACATCCTTCGTCCGATTAAATCCTGCTCGAGACATAGGTCACGTGGGAGTGTCCTTTGGAAAAGCACTTTATATTCTAAGTGTAGCAATGCAATTCTGAACAAGAAGACTTTTTGAAAACATCGCGGGAAAAGGAGAAAACCAGCATTTTCCACTTTTTCAACGTTTTCTTTTCTATCAAAGTCAGAAATCGTTTTTCTTTATCTGTATTACAGTCATCTATTAAGAGGAACAAACATTTTATACTTTTTTCCCAAGAAGTTGTGTAATCTTGTTTGTGTCGGTATCTTTCAGAATAAATGCCATGACCTTGTGTCTGTGGTCCAACTTAGTTGAAGTCTTATTAATATTGTTGTTCTTCCCTTTATGATATTTACAAGTCATCCCAAGGTCCAAGCTTAAAAAATATTTTGACAGCAGATCTCTTCTATCTTAGTGGAAAACGATACATCATAAGTTTTTATACTGTCATATTTTCTCCCTGGCTGTATCCTAAAGTTGCCAGAAATGAGCTTATCTGATAGGCGTAACTGTTTATCCTTTTTTTATTACTTAATAAATTAATTGCATTTTCTCAATGTCTATTTAAACAGTTAGGTTGCAAGCTCAAGAGACGCTATGAAAGAAATGGACAGTGTAGATCAGAAATCAGACTGCACGTTCTGTGCAGTCTGATCCTGATCTTCACTGCCCATAAAAAGTTTCTGATGTTAGTATGGTATGGAACGAGGTAAACGACAAATTTGACTTGCACAAATTGAACGTACTTGAAGACGACAGCGAACCTTAACTCATCGGTAAATATCGTATAACATCGATACTTTCGTAGAATCTATTCGGCCATTTTCGGCTGCTTCGGTCTTTCGTATGGCACTTAGGCATCGTAGACTGACTAACTCATCGGTAAATATCGTGTAGCATCGACGTTTCGTAAAGGCTATTTGGCCAGTCTCGGCAGCTTCCGTGTTTTTTTATGAGACCGTTACAGGTCCGCAAACTACAAAATTTTAGACTGGTTCAAATTCATACCATTTACAGTCTACAAATGAAACGGTATTCAAATGATAGTATAAATTTGTATGGTAAAAAGTACAAAGAGAATATTCGTTGCAAGCACTTTCTCCTTTTCCCATAATGTTCAAAAGCATTTACCTCTGGGTCGATAAAAGTCGAGATTGTGTGGTAAAGGGTTAATAATATAGGTCAAGCAACACTGCAACTGATACATTCACTTTGAAAAGAGGGATAGATAAATACATCTGCAAAAAGTGTAGACTCATGTCGGCCTGTGCAGTCCGAGGGTCTGATATGGGTCGAAACTTTTTGCTATTGTTAAATTTTCTGCCTGTTAAAGGAATATTCAACTCAACGATTCAGTATGTTATCAAATTAAATAAAATGGGTTCTACATCTCCGGTGTTATTCGGTGACATACACGGTTAACTCATCACCGAACGACAAAATTTTAGGTTTGGCCAAATCGAAAGCATTTGCTGACGACAAAATAAAAGTGACTGAAAATTTGAAATGAGTTTTGTGAAGGGTAGAAAACATTGTGGGAAAAGGAGAAAATGCTGTTAATCAGCATTTTCTCCTTTTCCCACGATGTTTTCTAAAAGGTTTCTATCTTAGGGTCGTAAAAAGTAGAGACTGTTTGGTAATGGGCTAAATGCAATTCACAAGGATCACCCCCACTCCACCTCAATTTGCCAGCGCATGAATTTTTGTTTGTTTTTTTTCATGAACTCTTTCCTAAATGACGAAATTTAGACTTGCCTAAATTGAAAGCATTTGCAGACAACAACTTAAACATGACTCAAAAATTAGATTTTGTTTTGGGAAGGGTAGACAATATTGTAGGAAAAGGAGAAAATGCTGGTTACCAGCATTTTCTTCTTTGTCTACAATGTTTTCAAAAGACTTCTTTCTCAGGGTCGATAAAAGTCGGGATTGGGTGGTAAAGGGTTGCCATGTTGCATGAACAGGTCACATGGTAGAAAACAACAACAACCGAAGGGTGTGCCTAAAACGCGGACGCGTTAAGAGGACAATGGGACAAAGCATCTATGGAATCAAGAGAAGACTGCTTACGACCTCTTTTTTCTCCTTGTTCTACGATATCTGTACAAATATTCTACCCAATGAATTTAACTCTATACCACACTATCCCGAACTATCGCCGAACCAGAGAAAGAAAGCCTCTGAAAATATTGTAGGAAAAGGAGAAAATGCTGGTAACCAGCATTTTCTCCTTTTCCCACAATGTTTTCTACCCTTTCCAAAATCAATTTTCAACTTTTGATTCATATTTATTTTGTCGTCTGCAAATGCTTTCAATTTGGACCAGTCTAAAATTTTGTCGTTTGTTAAAGAGTTAACCCATTATCACACGACAAAATTTTAGACTGGTTCAAATTGAAAGCATTTGCAGACGACAAAATAAAGGTGACTGAAAAATTGAAATTTGTTCTGGGAAGGGTAGAAAACACTGTGGGAAAAGGAGAAAATGCTGGTTACCAGCATTTTCTCCTTTTCCTACAGTGTTTTCAAAAGGCTTCTTTCTCAGGGGCGTCAAAAGTAGGGATTGAGTGGTAATGGGTTAAAAAGCAAGCGTCATCTTGGTAAAAGGTCATTTTTAATCAGACAACGGTTAAATCAGACCCGAGCAATGATTTATGCTTTCTAATGGTAAAGCCCAGCCTTAAATATCTCTGATTGAACAGATAGTCTTGAATTTGGATATCTTTTTTTTTTAATCTTTCATGAAAGAGTTTTCAGTCCTAACGACCTCTGAGAAGGAGTGCTTTTAAAAATCTTGGGCAGGAAATAGTTGACTGATTGATTGTATGGTATTTAACGCCGTTTTCAACATTATTTCAGTTATATTGCGGTGACCAGTGCACCTATCAATACGTTCCTGGGGGTCCTTTTGCCAGTACTACGCACAATTTTCTTTCCAAGCCACTGGCTGCTTTCCCGCATGATCATCGTAGAAACAAGACCAGGAAAAGGCAAAAATGTTGTCACCACCTACACAGAAGAGGGGAGATTATACTGGTTTCACGTGTTTCACAATGTCTGTCTGTGTGTCCGTCCGTCGACCTGGCAATCTGTCTGTAGAGGTTTTTCATTTCCGTGTTCAAACTCAAACCATTTGAAACTTTAACACAGGTGCCACTCCTGAACCCATGAGGTGTCCTATTCTATTTATATCGGATGATAAAAAGTCAAGGTCATGGATAAACTTTGCTTGGAAATCGTTCCTGTGCTCTAACTCAAAAGTTGTTTGACCTTAAATCATGGAACTTTACAGAAGTGTTCCGTATGATCCAAGCAGATGTCCCATATATGTGTCCGCTTTGAGACGTCAATCCGAGGTTACCAGTGAGGGTGTTATACACCGAGTACGTTAGGGAACCAGACATTAACTTGGGATGGGTTTCGACTTGTACTATACTCCGTAACAATACTAAAAGCCTTCAGGGGGCGTCCCCCATATGGGCAACCGATGGCGACAATAAATAATACAAATTCAATAATCGAAATAGGTATAAATTATTATTTTCCCAATCAGTCTGAATTTAACTGAGGGCTATTCATATATTTGGGTCCGCATATTTGGAAACATGTTATAAGAATTCGTATCTCAAAAGCCAACATATTTATGTCAGATCCTACATATCGTCGGTTTACTTAAAAAAATCTTCTAACAGCTTGTAACAAGCTGTAGTTACCAGTTTTTTAGGTAAACCGACGATATCTTAATATCGATTCAATTGAGTTTTATATCAATATTAAGATGCCGTCGATTTACGTCAAAAACCTCGTAACTACAGCTTGTAACAAGCTGTAGTTACGAGGTTTTTGAAGTAAACCGACGATATCTTAATATCATTTTAAAGCTCATCTTGTACATTTATATATCTACAAGCTTACTCTTTACTTACAGAACAAACACGTGGTTCTGACAAGCAAGCGGTAGTGCAGAGATCTGCACCGTATTACCCTTAAACATGAAATAGCTTTAATTGTCACGTAGGGTATTTGCATTCTGATGTGGTCTTCTAAGATTTTCTTAGATTTTGCTTCTATATTCGTCTTATAGATGCAGACCTTGATTCCGTAGTTTAGTAGAAATCAATTTATATCAAGATCCTGGTAACATAAAGAGCATTGTATACAGTGAAAATAAATCAAGTTACGACTGCATAGCCTTATACAGAAGGTAGAGTCACTTTAAATTTACTAGACAACTTTCATGTTCCAAGCTTTTCCCCAGTTCCATCAGACTTGGACTGCAAATACATAAAAGTGTCTATTTTGGACTTTTATTGTACTGTATTTTTTTAAAACCAAAGTTGGAAATCCGGGGCCAAAATAGAAATAGTTCGATTTTTAGTGAAAAATCCAAGTCAAAAAGGGACTAAGTCTATTTTGGTTGGTTGTACTCGGGTTTAACGCCACAGCTAATGCCATATCATGGCGGTCGGTGACGCACATGTGTTTCCTGGCTTTCTCACACCGGTACTAACATAACTTTCTTTCTAAAGCCACCGACTACTTTTCTCACATGCTTCATTAGAGGTGAGAGGCGAAAATACGCCGCAAAGAAAGTTTGCCTCAACCCGGTATCGAACTCACAACCACCTGGTCATAGATCCGACACGTTCACCACCGAGCCATCCGTCTATTTTGGACTTTTAGTTTGCGGTATTCTTTTTAAAAACCAAAGTTGGCAATCCGGCACCAAAATAGACGTTTGAGTTTTAGTAAAAAAATCCAAGTCAAAAAGGGGCAAACTGTGTTACCTGCCCTAGATACTGGTTCCCTTTTTTGATGGCAAGGGATTGGTCCGAGATCTCAAAGATGGAAATAGCTTGAAAATTGGGGCTGCCATGTCTGATCTTGGTAGAAACTGAGGAAAACCTACGTTGTTCATCCGTTTTAGTAAAAGAGTGGACTTTTCAACTTAATGACAAAATTTCAGACCTGTCCAATTTGAAATCTTTTTCGGATGACAAAATAATTGTGACCCAAAAAAGGGATTTGCTCTTGGGAGGGTAGAAAACTGCACGAAAAAGAATGCTGGTTACCAGCATTTTCTCCTTTTCCTACAATGTTTTCTAAAGGCTTCTTTTTTCAGGGTTGGTTAAACTTGGCTTGTGCTGTAAAATGGCTAGATAGACGGAGGGACAGGCGGCTACTATATGCCTCCCCCTTCGGGAAGCATAAGTTTTAGTTTTTCAGGTTTTTGAAGTAAACCGAGAAAATACCAAAGATTTTAGACAACGACTTAGAAAAAATGACGACGTGGACGACAAAGGGGCCATAACAATACCCCCACTATTTCCTCAAAAAAAGTTGAGCTAAAACTGCTTCTATTTTATGCACCGATACCAGTCTAATCTGGACACCGGTCAAATCGCTATTTCTCGGCCAACAGCCGGTAATAAACAGTGGACAGATAAAAAATATACTGACCAAATACTTCAATATTCCAATCAGGAGTCGTGACAGAGTGCCAGTCTTGTTTCAATTACGCAGAGTATCTCGGTGGGTTTTGTAGGGAAAGTCAAACGAAATTGTGTCATTTTCTAGAGTTAATGAGGATTAACGCCCGCGTTTGCAGTCCAAAGTTTTCGGGCTTCTCTAGTAATTAATTGTTGGTAAACTAACCTGAAGAGACCATATACTTTTATTTTTTTAGAAAATAATTTTCAAATTTTCAAAACATGTGTATCAATAAAACAGGAAAAATCTTTTTTTAAAAGAAAGGACGGCACTTTTGCAGCTCACTACGAAGTAAAATAATGAAAAGTGACCTCACGAGCGTTTGCCTCTTTTACTTCACCGTTTTTTTTTCATTTTGTTGAAAGGTAATATTAGGTTACTAGGTGACACTTATGAAAATGTTTGATTTTCAAATAGAACAAAAAAAGTATTTTATTATCTCGTATATTAACTCGGTACGTTGTGAACCAAGACCCCGAGGTATCCAATTGAAGTAACAACGCTTACAAGTACATCGTAGTTTCGTATATCGTGGGTTTACTTAAAAAAAAACCTTGTAACTACAGCTTGTGCAAATATGGCAGTAGGGCTGGTCAAATAAATTTGTACAACATTTTTTTTTCAAATAAACTTGTACACATTTTTTTCCAAATAAACGTGTACACATTTTTTCCCAAATAAACTTGTACACATTTTTTTTTTTTCAAAAGAAAACGTGTACACATATTTTCCCAAATTAACTTGTACACATTTTTTTTCCAAATAAACTTGTACACCTTTTTTTTTCCAAATAAACTTGTATACATTTTTTCCTCAAATTAACTTCTAGACATTTATTTTTCCATATAAACTTTTACCATTTTTTTCCAAATAAACTTGCGCACATTTTTCCCCAAACAAACTTATACACATTTGTTGCCAAATAAACTAGTACACAATTTTTATTTCAAATAAAGCGGTACATAATGTTTTTCCCAAATTAACTAGTACACATTTTTCCCAAATAAACTTGCACACATTTTTTTCCAAATTAGTAGTACACAATTTATTTTCACCAAATAAGGTTGAACTTTTTCCAAATTAGTAGTACACAATTTATTTTCACCAAATAAGGTTGAACACAGTTTTTTTTCCCAATCGCAAATGGCTATCTTTTTATTCTTTATCAGATTCAAGAAGTAGGTCAGAAGCCAGTAAATTCAGCCTCACCAAAAAAATCTAACTGCATTAATATCAACAGAGTTTCGCCTATATGATTATGTTGCTTGAAGTTGTTCGTTGCTTAGTTGAGACCTGCTTTGTGCTAGCCACCAGCTAAAGTCTGAGCCAAAATAGCTCTGTTGGTAGAGTTAAGGACTCGTGAACATGTTGTTTCTGGTCACTTGAGGGTGTGGGTTTCCATTTCCATGGCTGCCAAACTAACTATTAGTAGTTTTTCGGATGAGACGTTAAAACGAGGTCCCATGTGACGTTACTATACAATGCTCACTTCAAAGAACCAGTTTTAACTAAGGATGGGTTTCGTCCTGTATCTGCACTTTTCCCCGTAACAATACTCACAGCCTACAGCGGGCGTCACCCAAAAGGGCTACCGCTGGCAAGGATAAACAAGAGGGCCACTGGCCCTGGAACGCCCACCTTAGACTATAGCTTATGAGTGAAATTCAATTCTTTGAGCACCTTTGGTAAAGCTTCACCCAAGGAACATCCCTGCCAAGTTTTATCAAGATTGGCCCAGTGGAATAAGAGAAGAAGATGTTTAAAGAAATTGTTGATGGGCGACAGACGCCGGACATAGGGCAATCAAATATCAAAGCTCTACACCTTCCAGTTTCAAAGAAGAATTTTAAATTTTCCTTCTTTGTCCTATGTTCGAACTTGTGGTCCCCGGGGCTGGGTCAGTTTTAATCAAGACAGCATCCTTGGAACAAACTTAGTAGGGGTCCACTCAAAGATGCTATATACCAAATATCAAAGCTCTACACCTTCCCGTTTAAGAGAAAAAGAAATTTAAAATTTTCCTTCTTTGTTCCTATGTTCCAACCTGTGACCTCCGGGGCATGGCCAGTTCTGACGCCAGGGACATCATATGACAAAACTTGGTAGAGAGAAGATTCTGCATACCAAATATCAAAGCTCTGCACCTTCAAGTTTCAGAGAAGATTTCTAAAGTTTTCCTTCTGTGTTGCTATGTTCGAACCTGTGACCCCCCCCCCGCAGGGCAGGGCCAGTTTTGACCCCAAGGGCACAATATGAACAAACTTGGTAGAGGTCCACTAGGAATTGCTATATACGAAATATCATAGCTCTATACCGTCTAGTTTTAGAGAAGAATTTTAAAATTTTCTTTCTTTGTTCCTATGTTCGAACTTGTGACCCCCGGGGCGGGGCCAGTTTTGACCCCATGGGCATGATTTAAACAAACTTGGTAGAGGTTCACTAGGAAATGCCACATACTAAATATCAAAGCTCTACGCCATCTAGTTTCAGAGGAGAAGAATTTTAAAGTTTTCCTTCTCTGTTCCTATGCTCAAACTAGTGACCCCCGGGGTGGGGCCAGTTTTGACCCCAGGGACATCATTTTAATAAACTTAGTAGAGGTCCACTAGGAAATGCAACAGACCAAATATCAAAGCTCCACTCTTTCTAGTTTCTGAGGAAAAGAATTTTAAAGTTTTCCTTCTTTGTTCCTATGCTCAAATTTGTGACCCCCGCGGTGGGGCCAGTTTTGATCCCAGGGACATAATTTGAACAGACTTGGTAGAGGTCCACTAGGAGATGCCACATACCAAATATCAAAGCTCTAGGCTTTCAAATTTCATCAGAGAAGATCTTTAAAATTTTCCTTCTTGTTCCTATGCTCAAACTTGTGACCCCTGGGGTGGGGCCAGTTTTGACCCCAGGGGCATAATTTGAACAAACTTGGTAGAGGTCTACGTGGAGATGCCACATACTAAATATCAAAGCTCTACGCCTTCAAGTTTCAGAGGAGAAGATTTTTAAAATTTTCCTTCTTTGTTCCTATGCTCAAACTAGTGACCCCTAGGGTGGGGCCAGTTTTGACCCCAGGGATATAATTTGAACAAACTTGGTAGGGGTCTACTAGGAGATACTACATACCAAATATTAAAGCTCTACACGTTTCAGAGGAGAAGATTTTTAAAGTTTTCCTTCTTTGTTCCTATGCTCAAACTCGTTATCCCCCGAGGCGGGGCCAGTTTTTACCCTATGGGCATAATTTGAACAAACTTGGTAGACGTCCATTAGGAGATGCGACAAACCAAAAATCAAAGCTCTACACTTTCTAGTTTCAGAGGATAAGATTTTCAAAGATTTCGTTTTTTTTTTCTTTTTGTTGGTATAGGCAACCAGAGTTATGGGTGGAATTAAATTCTTTGAACAATTTTGGTAGAGCTTTACCCAAGGAACATTCCTGGCAAGTTTCATGAAGATTGGCCCAGTGGTTTAGGAGGAGAAGATGTTTAAAGAAATTGTTGACGGACGACGGACGATGGACAACGGACGACGGACGCCGGACATAGGGCGATCACAATAGCTTACCTTTAGCACTTTGTGCTAAGGTGAGCTAAAATGGCAAATTCAATCAAACAGTCATCACTGAAGAAGAAATATTCCTTGTGATCTAATCCCTTCGCACCTAATTTAACGCTTTATTCGATAAATTAATGAAGTGAAACATGAGAGCCGATAGTAAAGACCCCACATTTCCAATTTTCAAAGCTATTTTTTTCGAGGGAAAATATCTCCGTATCGAACAGTGTAGATCAAAGATCAGACTGCACGTCATGTGCAGTCTGATCTTGATCTACACTCTCCGCAAAAAGGTCCTTGACTCACGCCCAGCATGCCAAAGGTAAGATCAAATGCAAAGCAGTTTTGGGTTGGGCAACGAACTAGTGAGAAATGTAATTTCAGTTACATTAATTCTTTTATTCAATATCAAAGAAATTAATCATTTGATCAGAAACTCTGTAATATCAGTCAGTTACGTGAAAGCCTTTGCTTGTAAGAGTATCTTTGCGTGTCACAAGATCTCGGCTACTGTATTGATATACTGGTTTTCAAGACAAGGTCTCTTTTGAAATAAGCTATGCTTTGGAAAAAAAGGGGGTTTAATGTGTCCCTGTTACGCATTACACCCAGCAAGTCATGACATAATTATAGATCCATAAAACCAATTTGTTTTCTATTTCAGACACTTAAACATTCTTGTTGAAGTTTTGAATGAGAGACATCGAAAATGTATCGAGACTAAGTTGATACAAGAGAAAGTACAAGAGACCAGGTGATGTGCCGAGTTGATGTAACAGCTTGCCAAGGATAATCGGAATAAAAAAAGAAATCCAGTGTTGAAAAACTGCCGTTGTTGTGGCATGATAAATACCAAGCAGCTATTGGGCTGTACGTTGAAATCGATATTAAGGACACGAGTGTTGAAAAAGAGTGCTGTTGTGTTGACTTCATAAATACCAAGCGACTTACCGATTAGTGCGAAGTACATATTGAGAACAGGAGTGTTGAGAAACAGTGCCGTTGTGTTGACGTCATAAATACCAAACTACTTACCTATTAGTGCGAAATACATATTGAGAACAGAAGTGTTGAGAAACAAGGCCTTTGTGTTGACGTCATAAATACCAAGCCACTTACCACCTAGTGAACGAAACAGAGCAAGTTGTCATGGACAAAATAGAATAACGAGTTCAAGCTATCCAATGATGCCGACTTGAGAACTATGTCCTTATGAAATCACCATATAAACTGATATTAAAATAATAGACCGGAAGTCAAAAGATCGTAAAGATTATTTACTGTACATCATCATGGAGGTAGACGAAGTAGAGTTTAATTTAGCTTTCAACAACTGCTACGACAAGATCATCCAACACACACCAAAAGCAGGTAAGTTTTACCTTCAAAGTGCTTGACAACACCATTCCTAGTTTCAAGGACACTGGGGAATTCAGCTTTTGAAAACATTGTGGGAATAGGAGAAAATGCTGGTTTCCAGCATTTTCTCCTTTTTCCTACAATGTTTTCTATTCTTTCAAAGACCAAGTTGAGCAGTGGAACAACATTTCGTAGACCTATATTGTCTGCAAATGAGTTCAATTAAGACTGGTCATTTTTTTGTGTGGAGAATTAAGTTGATCTAGTGGATAGTGAAGATCAAGATCAGACTGCTCAGAAAGAGTAGTCAGATCTTAGATATACACTATTAGCTTCTTTATCATAAATCCTTGCCAACACAACCTGAAAATGCAATATTTTGGTATATGGTCCCCATCAAATACTAGAGCTATCCCTCAACGTGATTATATCCCCACCAGCAACTTGTCACAAAAACAGGTCTTTGTCACAGAATGCAGAATTCTTTAGTACAAAAGTAAGAGTTCAGAAAAGTTCAAGGGGAGATAATTACGCAACAAATCGCAGCAGAGTAATGCAAATCACTTATATACAACGAAGTTGTATATATAAACACTGTGTGAAAATTTGAGTTCAGTACCTTACCAAATGTCTGAGCATTTCGTCGAACAAATTTGTGTTTACGGACGGAACGATGCACAAACGGACAGACAGATAGCTATGTTGATTCCAGTATATCCCATCCTAGATTTTATGCTACAATAGACTTGCGCATAACAGAATATTACATCAAAACGGAAAGTGTCGTATCGGATCATACTACGCGGACTGCACAGGCTTATCCAAAACGACATTTTACGCAAATGTCCGAATGCCCCTTTTCGTATGTTGCAAGTCATTATAATACGATCACTGATATCTATAAAGTTAATATGAGCCATGCTCTGGAAAAAAGGGTATTAAATGCTTCTTCCTTATGCATCATACCTAGCACGCCAATGCATATAAAACTAGAGCCGTCACTGAATGTGACTTAATACCCCACTTCAGCGCTTTGACAGAAAAAAGTGTCAAGTTCAAGGAGAGTTAATTTCTCAACCAGGAGGAGATGACCCTTGAAAATTGCGTCTTGTAAATCTTCAATATATGTTCAGTATATGAGCAAAATTTCAATACAATTGAAAGAAAATTGTAGGAGGAGTTTGCGACACAAAATTACTTGCATTTTGTACACGGACGTTTTTATGAGAGGAATCTTGTGGGGTCGAATTGCTCTTTGTTCAATGCAACCCAACAAGTTGATTTTTTAACCCCTCTAATCCAAATCTAACCCCATACCTACCAGACGGATAGAATGCAAGCCCATACAGACCTCACAATGTCCGCCTCGTAAGGGCGGACGGACACACGGACGGACGGACGGACACGCAGACGGACGGACGGACACACGGACAAACAGGTCGATTCCAGTATACAGCCGAAAATATTCGTTTTGCGGAGGTATATTTATGGCTCAGTGAAATCTATTTCGTCTTACAACTGTCTGAATCCTGAGGCAGACTGGTCCATGGATATTGAAAATTGACTAAAAGCAAAAAAGTTTCTACCCAGGTCAGCCTGCGCGGACTGCGCAGACTGACCTGGGTCGATACTTTTTGCAGATCTATACATCAATTCCCCATCTTCTCAGGTCATGACATATTTCTACACCCGCCCTGCAACAGACCATTTCTCACACATTATTATCTAATACCAGTTAATAAGAATGTTTATCAAAGTCGTCTACTAGAGGTTTGTTCCAAGAGATAATAAAGTTCAATCAATCTTCATTAGAAATTCGGAAATTAATGCACTATGCTCTGACAAAGGGGATTTAAATACATCCCCGCAATGCATTTCACGAAGTAAGTTATTTAACATCTTCGCGAGCCAAGGTTACGATCACTACGTGGATCTTACATTGGCTGATTGGGCCCGATTTCGAGATTCCTGCGATGCGCCCTCTATTAGATGCTGGTTATTACCCCCCTTCACATCATATTTCTAAAAGCCAATGAAATACCGTTTTACAAACTGCTTACGAATACACATGAAGCGATAAGCAGACATCCACGTGGGTTTCCATGTTTACCTTCTTTTCGAAAGGTAGCGACCTTATTCTATTTTTATCAAAGATGAAATACTACGAGCGATTTCATTCGTTGAAGTTAGAGCTGACTGCATCCAATGAAAAAGTGTATCCGGGGAATGTAAAAATCGTGCTCGATCCGCCAAGAATCGTCAACCTTGGCTTGCGAAGATGGTTATTTAATGGTTATCGACCCATTATGTCTAATTTGTCTAACGACTGACTCGACCATGAAAAGTTTCGACTCCGGTCAGCCTCCGCAGACTGCTCAGGATGATCCGAATCGGTAATATTTTAGATGCTTTAAATCCCTATTTCAAACAGCATGTTAAAACACCTTTTTATTTCCTAAATGGAGGATTAAAAAAACGAATGTTAACTTCCCATTCTTTGACATTTATTCCCTGCCGTGTCATTTGCTATTTGAGACTTTCTATTCCCTTTCGAAATTTCTAAAAATCTGGAAAGAACGAAATAAGCTATCATTGTGATTTTCCCGTATTATCAGACGTTTCAGTTGATTTCGTTCAATGATTTTATCCGCGCAGGCTGACCTGGGTCGAAACATTTTTGCTTATGGTAATTTTCTTTGCATGTCAAACCACTGATCTACCTCAGTAGTCAATCGGTTATATGGATGCATGGATATATGATGACCTACTTGGCATCATTTTGTCAGGACAAGAATCATCGATATACACGTAGATCATACGAAAATAACACTAAAATCTTCAATTACATTTTCTTCGCAATGACTGTCATCAATCTCTAGCAAGAAATGAGTCAAGCTCGGAAATCGAGGCAGCGAAACCCTGGCTAGTACCGACTGTGCTACCCATTCAGCATACATCGGGTAACGGGAGCCATCAAATCCCTCGACTGTATTTGATGGATTAATATGCACTAGATCACTACATATCCGGACGTACGCCTTTTTACCGTTCTGAAAATTGTAAGGCTCCTCCAAAAAAAAAGAAAACTTGAGTTTCAATTTTCTATCGAAATCTTTCTAACTATATTTCAGTCGAGTTGACAGTTTGTAAATTCATTATGTTGCGTGGTTTATCTATTTCGATTGAAGTTTTCTCCGACAGATAGACAGATTTGAATAACTTCATCGAGTTTGTTTATGTCGTTGCTAAACAACTGACAATGGCGCCCCATATACAAGATCATCTGGTTCGCAGTTTCGAATGAAACGAACGTTATCAGGAAGAGGTTAGATATAGGTACGGAATCAGCCGAGTTGTGACGAGCGCGTGCTACCATGACTCGGCTCGGCAGGACTAGAACTGAATGAAATAAACAAGACCACTTGGGAGGAAAAATAAGTCCAGTACAAAAGACTTGGTCATAAATTCTGTATTTCTCAGTTACTCTATTATTATATTTCATCTGGGACCAATGATTCATTTAAGGATGAGAACAACAGGAAAATAAAACAAGAGCGGCAAATTGTCGCAAGATACGCCCGTCTTACCCCAAGTTGTAAAGCTGGGGCATGCACCGGACAAAAATCAAGTATGAAAAACAACAAAGGGCAATAACTCAAAAATAAAGCAAGCAAGAGTTGTGATTCCTGTGCACTGCACTCCCAATCGATGAGATCTATCCACCCATGAAATTTCATAACCCTAGCTAGTATAGTTTTGGAGATATGCTCCGGACAAAAATCAAGTATGAAAAACAACAAAGGGCAATAACTAAAAAATTAAGCAAGCAAGAGTTATGATTCTTGTGCATTGCACTTCCCCTCGGTGAGATCTATCCACCCATGAAATTTCATAACCCTAGCTAGTATAGTTTTGGAAATATTCACCGGACAAAATTCAAGTTTAAAAAACGAAAAAGGGCAATAACTCAAAAATTAAGCAAGCAAAAGTTGTGATTCCTGTGCACTGCATTCCCCCTCAGTGAGATCTATCCACCCATGAAATTTCATAACCCTAGCTAGTATAGTTTTGAAGATATGCTCCGGACAAAATTCAAGTATGAAAAACAACAATGGGCAATAACTCAAAAATTAAGCAAGCAAGAGTTATGATTCTTGTGCACTTCACTCTTCCTCGATGAGACCTATCCACCCATAAAATTTCATAACCCTAGCTAGTATAGTTTTGGAGATATGCTCCGGACAAAATTCAAGTATGAAAAACAACAAAGGGCAATAACTCAAAAATTAAGCAAGCAAGAGTTATGAAACCTGTGCACTGCACTCCCCCTTAATGAGATCTATCGGCCCATGAAATTTCATAACCCTAGCTAGTATAGTTTTGAAGATATGCTCCGGACAAAATTCAAGTATGAAAAACAACAAAGGGCAATAACTCAAAAAATAAGCAAGCAAGAGTTATGATTCCTATGCACTGCACACCCCCTTGATGAGATCTATCCACCCATGAAATTTCATAACCCTAGCTACTATAGTTTTGAAGATATGCTCCGGACAAAATTCAAGTATGAAAAACAACAAAGGGCAATAACTGAAAAATTAAGCGAGCAAGAGTTATGATTTCTGTGCACTGCACTCCCCCTTAATGAGATCTATCCACCCATGAAATTTCATAACCCTAGCTAGTATAGTTTTGGAGATATGCTCCGGACAAAATTCAAGTATGAAAAACAACAAAGGGCAATAACTCAAAAATTAAGCGAGCAAAAGTTATGATTCCTGTGCACTGCACTCGCCCTCGATGAGATCTATCCACCCATGAAACTTCATAACCCTAGCCAGTATAGTTTTGGAGATATGCTTCGGACAAAGAACTGGACGCCGCCCGTCCGCCCGCCCGGACGCCACGGGTGATCCCATAATACGTCCCGTCTTCGACGGGCGTATAAAAAAGAGTGACCCATCACGCAAAAAGAGGGCCTTCTAGGAACTCCGAAAAGTATCAACCCTGGTCAGACTGCGCGAATTGCGCAGGCTGACCAGGGTTGACACTTTTCACTCTTATGACATTTTCTGTGTGAAATATGGTCATTGTACCTTGTTATACAATATTTTTTGAATTATTGCATAAAACGTGCCTTTTCGGGCCGTTATAAGCATGTATTAACGGGTAAAAATCGGGCGGATAACGGGAGAAAACGTGTATTAATCAGTAAATTCACGCGCCGTTAACGCCCGGGTTTGTACTATCAAAATCCTCGATTCGGGCCTACCTTGTAAACAACGTTTGTCCTTGTCAGATTTTCCCTAGACTCCGACCATCTGTAGGAATTCGTACCATATTCGATCCTTTTCATGGCATATCTTTGATGATATTAGTACACCACAAACAAACCTTTGCACAGAATCTCAGTCTAATCGAGATCTGAGCAAAAATTCACCAGTGAAATGTACTCTAAACCAGCTACATCCCACCCACTTTTTAACGTGATCGGTCCACCTCGCTTGATGTATATCGAACCCTCTGTCGCATTCAGTTACAGAAATTTATATCCACGCATTCATCCTAGTTGTAATCGTCCAAATGTGTGCAAGTTTACTCCACATAAGTCCAGTGTGTATTAAAAATCAATAAAAGTGTATTTACAGCGAGAGAATCAAAACTGGCATACAGGACTAACGGCCCTTTCCTAATCGTAACAAAAACTTCTTCGCCGACTTCCGGTTTTGACCCATTTCCGTACAGTACATTTGAAATTCGCTTATTTGCATTTCTGTGGAAATATTTTTGCTATCTGTGCAAATTATTGTTAGAATACCTTTAATTTATGCAATAATAGCGTTAATTCACGTTTTTTTCGGTCGTTAACATTCGCAGAGGCCCTCAAAATACTTAAACACCCTCGTGCTTCGCACTCGGGCGTTAAAGCATTTTTCGGGCCTCTGCGAATGTTAACGACCTCAAAAACGTGAATTAACCCTATATTATCAACTTAAACTGACCTGCACTTTCGCCGATCTGTTTTCATCTAATCAATGTACAGAATTCGCAGATGGTCCCTTTTTATGTGATGGGTGGTCACATTAATGTATGACTATATGGCTTGCAACACGCGAAAAGGGGCATTCGGACAATTGCGTAAAGTGTCGTCTCGGATCAGCCTGCGCAGTCCGCGCAGGCTAATCCGAGACGGCACTTTACGACCACATTAGATTTTGTGCTACAGTAGACTTGTGTGAAACAGAAAATTACATTAAAACGGAAAGTGCCGTCTCGGATTAGCCTGTGCGGACTGCGCGGGCTGATCCGAGACGACGCTTTACGCAAATGTCCGAATGCCCCTTTTCCCGTGTCGCAGGCCATATGAGCCATGCTCTGACAAAAGGGGGCTTTATGCATCTCCTTGATGCATGATAGCAGGGAAGGCACCACACACTTGTGGATAAATGAATAGAGTTTAATTCATCAGCTTGTTGTTAATATGGGGAAATATTTGCCGAAAAAGGGAAAGGTATGCGAAAATAAAGAGTGCCGTAATGCACGAGTAATTTTCGCGAACCTTTCCCTTTTGGCGCAAATATTTCTCCGTATTAACCGCAAGCTGATGAAATAAACTATATATTATATTTTGTCTGATTATTTTGTCAACGAATGCCACTTTTAAAACTAGTGATCTCAAATCAATTATATTTTGTCTGATTATTTTGTCAACGAATGCCACTTTTAAAACTAGTGATCTCAAATCAATTAAGCGTAAAACCGATATTTTCAAAAAAAGTAGTTTCAGATTTTCGGGGCGAGAATGGTACTCGTACTTGCAGAAAAATTTACCGAAAGCAAAAGTTCAGCTGACCTCAATCGATCCTTTTTGCAAATGTACTATGCTACCTTCAAAGCTAGCTTTCAAAAACCCATAACTTACTCATGCTCTACCAAACCAGAGGGTTGAGTGCACCTTCACGGTGCATGATACCAAACAAGTCTTCACACAAATTGTTGATCTGCAAGATCCATTTTGTTAAACAAACAACTAAATGCGAAGGTAGACCAGTTCTGTAAAATATCAATCGTAAAGAAAAAAAGTTTTGAACCCATTATCTCCTGCTAGATGGCATTCTACAAATACACATCTATCGAATTTGACATTCTGGGTACAGAACCGGACTACTTTTCTACGCGACAACCGTTACTTTGTATTTCAAACTGAAAAAAAAGTTTATTCAATAAAACGCTACCTGGTGCGATTCATTCAGCTATGATCAGCAGTTTAGAGAAACCTGGAGCAGATTATATTTAATGATATTATTTATCAGTGAGCCACAAAAAACTACTTTAATTATTGTAATCTATAACAGATAGATTCTATATGGAAAAAGCGCCTGGAAAAAAGTCAGCTTCCGTTGTGAAATAATAATCAATCCGCTAGCCTGGGAAAAAGTTATTATTCAGTTAGGCTGTCTTTAATCCCTTTGTACCGGACCGCTCTGGGATCCCAGCTGGGTAGGTCAATGGTTATCGTATCTTCCGCGTGACCTGATGGTTGCGAGTTCGGTACCTGGTTGCGGCAACATTTCTTTCCGGCGGTTTTTTTTGTTGTTGTTGTTGTTTCACCTCTGAGGCATGTTTGAAAAGTAGTCAGTGACTTGGAGAGAAAGTTGTGTCAATGCTGGTGTGGGATAACCAGGTTGATTGATTGGTTGATTGATTGATTGATTGAATGATGTTTAACGCCGTTTTCAACATTATTTCAGTTATATCGCGGCGGCCAGTGCACCTATCCATGCTTCCTTGAGTTTCTTTTACCAGCACTTGGCTCAATTTTCTTTCCAAGCTACTGGCCGCTATTCAACATAACCGTTGTCGAAACAATGATCAGCGGTGAGAGAGAAATGAATCCTGACACAATGATTATCATCAATCTTCGGAAAGAAATTGCCCGACCCCGGGACCGAACCGACAACCCCCTGTTCCAGAGTCCTGTACGCTACCGACTGAGGATTACCGGGGCTTGCGTTAGGGCCCTTGAGGTTCGGGATTACGTTGTAAAGGGTTTTAAAGATTAAAGCTTCCGGTTTTGGTCTAGAAATAGTAGATGTTATTATGCTCCTGAAGTAATTAGATCTATTATAAGCAAGAATGTAAGCGATGGCAAACAAAGTCTTTGAATGAAATTTTCCATTTAATATATAATTCTAAATCAGACATTTCTTTCAAATCGGCACGCGATCTCTTCAAGTAAGCTTTAATCCTGTATCTTTTTATTGGAAGAAACGCCAACGTTAAAGGCCAAAAGCTGCCAAAAGTAAACAATGCACCTGTTTAAGCGCATTTGGAAGTATATTTTAGTGTTTGAAAATGTGGAAATCATTTAAGATGACATAGAGGATATTTGTTGTGTTTTTTTTTTCGTGAAAGATCGAAATTTACTTTATCGAGTGAACATCATCGGTAATATTTTCACTCGTGGTGCAGCTACCTGGTGCGACTCCTTCATCTATGATCAGCTGAATTATTATATACGTAGTTTATGGAAAACTGGAGCTAAAACGGGCCCGATTTCTCCTCAAACGTATTTATAAGAGCCATTTTCTCCATTGCTACTTTATGTCGCGTATTACTATAATCCACCCCCCCCCCCCCCCCCCCCCCCCCCCCCCCCAAGATTGGGGGGAGTGATGGGTCATAGCAGACAGGCCGAATCTTCAAAGAATACATGCGCAGACAAGGCAAAACTGAGATGTTATAACGTGCAGATTGTTAGTTACGCGCGTCGAACTTATCGCCGTAAAACTTCCCTTAACAAGAATACTTCAAACAGTGAAAGCATCCGGTTCTGATATTCATATAGTAATCCCCATTGTGTTTTCAAAGTGATTAGCGGTATTGTTGATCACGATAGACACTAATCCAAAACAATGATTGGGTATTCAACTTTCCTTTCACGGAAAATTGAGCCGTGCTCTGTGAAAGAGCGGCTTAATGCATCTACAAAAAGTTTCGACTCGGGTCAGCCTGCGCAGTCCGCGCAGGCTGACCTGTGTCGAAACATTTTTGCTATTAGTCAATGTTTGCGTTGTAAAAGAACAGCCTATCTGATGATTCGATTAGATAAAAAGAAATATCAATCAATATTATTAGATGACTTGAACGCTATAATGTATCAAGGAGATGCATTGAACTCCCTTTTACTAGAGCATGGCTAAATTCTAATGAAAGTCTTCTTTCATATCGGCACGCAATCACTTTATTTCACCTTTAATTACGTACTTGATATTCGACGATGCTTTAACCATTAGTTGCTATGCCCTACTCAATGCACTTCAATGGTGGAAAGCTTAGATCAAGTGCGGACTGCATAGAACGTGCAGCGTGATCAAGTGCAGGCTGTACAGAGCACGCAGTGTGATCAAAATGCAGGCTGCACAGAATGCGCATTGTGATCAAGTGCAGGCTGAATAGAACGCGCAGCGTGACCAAGTGCAGGCTGCATAGAAAGCGCAGCGTGATCAAGTGCAGGCTGCATAGAACGTGCAGTGTGATCATAAATCTAGACTTTCCGATACCCGTGAACAAGGCAACGATATTCAATATTTGTTTCTACTTTTTCCTGGCTTTTTTTTGCATCAGTTTGACTCTTTACCAAACGACAAATTTTTGGACTGGACCAAATTCAAATCATCTGCAGACAACAAATTAAATCTTGTCAATACGAGGATTTCTAACTTTAATAGGGTAGAAAACATTATGGGAAAAGGAGAAAATGCTGGTTGCAAGAAGAATGGACCGACTGACTAGTAGCAAAAAGTTTCGATTCAGGTCAGCCTGCGCGGACTGCGCAGGCTGACCTGAGTCGATACCTTTTGCAGATACGTTAAGTCCTCATTTCACAAGGCATGGATCATATCTTTCTATGTATGTAAAATAAAGCCTCTTTAAAAGTACTATCCATCGCTAATATAAAGATTGTGGAATTTATCCCCATAAATAACGAACAAATATCTTAAAATAGCATAATCCATTAAGTCTATTACCCTACTGCCAATCCTTGACATCGTTAAATACAGCTTCCGTTAACTTTAAGGTAGTGGACAACAGCTATTTCCACTATATTGATATAATCCTACAAAATTTGCTATGGTTAAAAGTGTGTCTTATTGTACTACTTTTACCGTGCCACTTTTTCCTTTTCTTTTTCTTCCATCCCCCCCTTTTCTTAAAATAACCATTTATAAATGCACAAAAAGAGATAATAATTACCTCCCTTTTCTGGAAACTAACGAATGCATCAACAAATAATTTCAGGATGGACATCAAAAGAAGTCTTGAAGTGTTACGGGTCTACTACCTTAAAGCCTGCTAAGCGCGACTCGCTGACCTTTTGCAGACAGCCAAGATCAAGATTAGACTGCACAGAACGTGCACTTTTATCTTGGATCTACACTGTCCGGTTAGGAGATACATGTAACCCGCGCCGCCCCCTCCCTCCCCCCCTACACACACCACCCCCCAAAAAATAACCTTGAAATAGCAAAAACTCGTTTTAAAGTTACTGTTTGCTCGAAAGTTTCATTTGGAGTTGTATAGCAGGTAAAGAGTTAAGATAATTTCAGTGTGAAAAGAACGACAACTCGTGCGCCAATCCTCTTACTTATTTGCTGTTTGAATTAGTTAAACTGAGTAGCGAGTGGGAAAATGCTTTAGATGAATTTAGGCCAAGTTGTCACTACAATCTAGATCTAATCTTAGAGACCGGCCTACCTTTGCTAACTACTTATCATACTTTGCATCCATTCAATGGGCTCTTGTACATAAACCATACTCTGTCAAAATGGGGGGGGTGGGGGGGTGGGGGGCATGACTTATAAATTGTATGCTATTTATAGGATCACTCATAAATCATATGCTATTTATAGCATGACTCATCAAGCATATGCCATTTATAACATCTGATTACAAAAAGTTATTCTGGATATATTCTAGGTTACTGTAATACCACGTGGGACGAGGTGATGTGTTGGGACGCCACTCCTGCGGGCACTTTAATTCATAAGAGATGTCCCCAATATGTAAAGGATATCAGTAAAACAGGTAAGTAATTACAAGTAGAAAATTATTAACCGAGGTATTAGTAGACTGCAAAGAAATTTCTCATGATGTGATTGGATAATATTCCCCGAACATATATATATCAAGTAACCAACGTAAAAGCAGTTTCCCTTTTGGGAGCCTCGTATATATGACTACACTATCAACACAACATCCAAAATGGCGGCATCGATCAAGATTTACATCAAGATTATGCGCATAACTGCACATTTTAGCACGTATTACCAAGATTTCAGTGAAGTCAGTTCCCCGTGACGTCAGTTTTCATTGAATTGGGGTACTCAAAAGGGAAAGTCAGCGAACTCAATTGAAAAAAAAAAAAGTAAAATTCGCTTAACAAACGTTGGAATGGTAAAACTGTGCAGTATAATAAATTCGTTGTCCTGTCAGGTGGCAGGGGACTTGGAAACTTGTTCCTGGCTGTGGTGAATCATTTCGCCACCTCGGCTTCGGCTCGGGGCGATACGATTCACCTCAACCTTGAACAAGTTTCCAAGTCCCCCGACACCTGACCGTACAACTAATAATGTTCCCGGCACGTATTCACCAACCACTCCTCATAACATTTTGTCGTCTTCTAGATTTAGAAGGTAACACAGGCTCTGATTAGCTAGACGATTTAATTTAGCCAAGTTAGAATTATCGCGATATTTTTATCGTGGAAAATTTTGATACCTAGATATTTCCAGGAAACGTTGTTTTATCACGATAGTTCTGTTGAATTATCGCAAGAGCTGTCTCGTATCTCCGCCAAAATTTCATGCTTCTACCCCGTTTTTGGTTGGAAAGTTCATCGTAATCAAGTACAGTTGTTTTCGGTAATTCCCCGTGGCGTACCCCTTTCACGTAGCAACGCGTTACATGATTACGTAAAACGCGAGAGATGTAGGGTAAATTACGTTATATTTCCATCTGGTTGAATGGCACGGGCTGTTTATCCAGGCAACTAGTGCGCGGGAACTAATGATTTCACCTTCAATTTAAGAGTTTGAAAATAAAATCGGTATTTATCGCTGGTCGTAGCTTTTAAATATGGAACGATATTCCATCGCTATTTCTCGATAAACTATTTAAAGCATGAAGTAAAATCTGAATTTTTTTTCAAAAGTCATGTCCTTCTCACAATTTACTAATTGGCTAAGATAGACTTTTTCCCCCGTCTTAAAGCAGATTACCTCTGAAGTCGTTGTAGCAGTTCAATTCAGAATACTTTATTGAGCTCTAATCTTGATAATAAAAGATATACGAGTATTATATATCAAATACAATATGCACTCGTAAAACAGATCTACGAGGAGTTTCCCCGTCTCTTTTTTACAGTAGGGGAACACTTGTTAATCAAGCTAAAAACCTGTATTTTTTATGAGACACCATTCAGCAGTTTAGGACTTAACTCCGCATCTTAAACAATATTAGCAGACGGGCTACATTTATGAAATGCTTTTGAGAACGTCCCTATGACATCATTAGCAATACGAGGGACAATCCAGAATTATACGTCTTACAATTAACGTCCATGTTAATCCATAGATATCCACCAGATTTTGTAAGCATGGTGCATGATTTATTATCAATTTTAACATGACACGCGAATTCGGCTCTATAAACACAGTGCAAGGAAAGTGTGGTAAAATCTGCGACAATCTATGTAGAGTGATGTCATTCTGTATCTGTCAATCAATGAGTGAGTTATTCAATGGAACATAATCTTCATCCGCGTTTTTACTCTAAGTTTGAATTTGTTTTGCTTTCATTAAGAATTAGTCACGTTAGAATCGAAATAATCTTCTTTCTATCGTGGTATATCGTTCAATAAATCACGTTGTGAGTTATGAGGCGCAATGAATAACCCACTCGGGCTATCGCCCTCTCGGATTATTTATTGCACCTCATAACTCACAACTGTGGTTTATTGAACGATATACCACGATAGAAAGAAGATTATTTCTTAACTAACCCAGAAAATAAAACAAGCAATTTACAGTTAAACAAAGTTTGTATATAAAACTTATGCGGGGCAGTATCAAAGTCACAACGTCAAATAACGGCGTTACTTTTCAACATAGTCGCCTTGACTTGTAACACACTTCTGGGTCCATATTCCCCCATCATTCTCAAGAACTTTCTTTGTCTTATTCTTCAAGATATTCCAACTGTGAAAGTAACAGAACTTCTGATTGGCTAAACCTGCTGGTTTTGCCAACCAGAAGTTCTGTTACTTTCACGTTGATGAAGTTTTGAAGAATAAGAACGTTCTTAATGGTGAATGACTACGTGCCCTGTCGACGTTCCACCCACTAGGATGAGGTTGTTGTCTTAAATGGGGGCGACTGTTCCTTGGTCTGAATCGTGTAGGAATATCAAAGTTTCATCTGCTGTGATGAATTTATCAAGGAAAAATTTAGCATAGACCCATAAATGTTGTCTTAACGTGAGCTTTTCTCTAGCGAAAGGGGATTTAATGCAACCCCTCCCCCACCCCTCGTGTTGCACTACATCAAAGACATCCTTACAAATATAGGGCTCCATAAAACCTCTTCTATTTAACGATTGAATTCTTAGCTAGAATGATTCTTGGACATACAGAGTATTTGAAAAAAGCATAAAGTGTCGACTCGGGTCAGTCTCCGCCGACTGCTTAGCCTGACCTGGGTCGATATACTCTTTGCATATGCATAAGGCCACTTTTCACAGATCTTAGCACATTTAGTTCTATGAACCACATTTCATTGGTTGATGTTGTTGTTGCCATGTTTCTGTCACTGGTATTGCAGTTTTAGTTGTTTTAAATCTACAACAGTTACTGCATATTCACTGACTTGTCGCGACGATGGTTATATTGGATTGATTGAATATATGGTTTATAACGCCGTTTTCGACATTATTCCAGTTATGTCGCGGCGGCCAGTGCACCTATTCATGCTTTCCTGGAGTTTCTGTTACCAGTACTCCGAACAAATAATCTTTCCAAGCCACTGGCTGCTTTCCCACATAGCCATCGTCGAAACAACGATCAGCGGTGAGAGAAGGATGAATCCTGTCGCAATGACTATCATCAATCCTCGGAAAGAAATCGGTCAAGCCGGGAATCGAACTCACGACCCCCTGTTCTCAAGTCCTGTACGCTGCAGACTGAGCTACCGGGGCTCGTCTGGTTATGTTGGAAAGCGGCCAGTGGCTTCTATTATTTATTATGCAAAGTGATCGTAAAAGAAACCCCACCAATGCATGGATAGGTGGACTGCTGGCGCGACATAACAGCCATAATGGTTGAAAACGGTTTTAAACACCATACAACCAATCTGCTACGTTACAAAGTCGTTTCATACGGTCATCAAATGTTTAATTTAGCAAATACGACGCAACCCGATATCTTATGGGCATCATTATTACTTTCTATATATCGGAATAACAGCTGCCGCGCTGTTTATTTCTATTTTAGGAGATATTAACAGCACATGGCACGGTCCAAAACCTAATGGAGCGTGGAAAAATTGAAGTTACGGCTTTTTGAAGAAAGTACTTTAGGAGCTTGCAATTACATATTTATCATAACGTTATGACCTTATTGATAACTATTGCGACTTGGCTGTCGAATGTCAAGTCGCCATATGTTTTGCAGCATGCCAAAAAGGGGCATTCGGACATTTGCGTAAAGCGTCGTCACGGATCAGCCTGCGCAGTCCGACACTTTCCGTTTTTGTGCACCTTCCTGTTTTGTGCAAGTCCATTAAAGAACAAAATCTAATGTAATCGTAAAGTGCAGTCTCGCTTTAGTCTGCGCGGACTGCGCAGGCTAATCCGAAACGACACTTTTCGAAAATGTCCGAATGCCCCTTTTCGCGTGCTGCAAGCCAATTTATTGCTTTTAACGTCTGCTCCGTAGATTAAACCCTTGAGTCTTCGGCTGCTAATCGTGACTTTTTTTTTGCGGACAGTGTAGATCAAGATCAGACTCTGCAGATTGTGCAGTCTGATCTTTTATCTATACATAGTCCGATAAGGAGATAATATTTTGTCCTGAAAAATACCTTTGAAAAAATTAAAATTTTAGTTTATACTATCAACTTCAAAATAAAAAACAAGAGGGCCATTGGCCCTGGAACGCTCACCTTAGACTATAACTTAAGAGTGAAATTCAATTCTTTGAACAACTTTGTTAAAGCTTCACCCAAGGAACATCCCTGTCAAGTTTCATCAAAATTGGTCCAGTGGGTTAGGAGAAGATGTTGAAAGAAATTTTTGACGTACGACGGGCGACAGACGCCGACATAGGGCAATCAAATATCAAAGCTCTACACATTCCAGTTTCAAAGAAGAATTTTAAACTTTCCTTCTTTGACCTATGTTCGAACTTGTGGTCCCCGGGGCTGGGTCAGTTTTAACCAAAGCAGCATTCTTGGAACAAACTTGGTAGAGGTCCACTCAAAGATGCTACATACCAAATATCAAAGCTCTACACCTTCCCGTTGAAGAGAAAAAGAAATTTAAAATTTCCTTCTTTGTTCCAATGTTCCTACCTGTGACCTCCGGGGCATGGCCAGTTTTGATGCCAGGGACATCATATGACTTTCATAGAGGTCCACTAGGCGATGCAACATACCAAGTATCAAAGCTCTATGCTTTCTAGTTTCTGAGGAATGAAATTTTAAAGTTTTCCTTCTTTGTTCCTATGCTCAAATTTGTTACCCCTAGGGTGGGGCAAGTTTTTACCCCAGAGGCATAATTTGAACAAACTTGGTAGAGGTCCACTAGGAGATGCCACATACCAAATATCAAAGCTCTACGCCTTCAAATTTCAGAGGAGAAGATTTATTTTTAAAGTTTTCCTTCTTTGTTCCTATGCTCAAACTTGTGACGCCTGGGGTGGGACCAGTTTTGACCTCAGGGGCATAATTTGAACAAACTTGATAGAGGTTCACTAGGAGTTGTCGCATACTAAATGTCAAAGCTCTACGCCTTCAAGTTTCAGAGGAGATGATTTTTAAAGTTTTTCCTTCTTTGCTCCTATGCTCAAACTTGTTACCCCACGGGATGGGGCCAGTTTTGACCCTAGGGGCATAATTTGAACAAACTTGGTAGATGTCCATTAGGAGATGTCACATACTAAATATCAAAGCTCTACGCCTTCTACTTTCAGAGAAGAAGATTTTGAAAGATTTCGTTTTTTTTCTTTTTGTTGCCATGGCAACCAGAGTTATGGGTGGTATTAAATTCTTTGAACAATGTTGGTAGAGCTTCACCCAAGGAATATTCCTGCCAATTTCATGAAGATTGGCCCAGTGGTTTAGGAGAAGATGTTTAAAGAAATTGTTGATGGACGACGGACGACCGGCCATAAGGCGATCACAATAGCTCACCTTTAGCACTTTGTGCTAAGGTGAGCTAAAAACTCTTCAGTCTTTTAAGCAGGATAGGGGTAAACAAACGATACAATGTTTAAACAACCTCGAGGAAAAAGCCTTTTGAAAATATTGCAGGAAAAGGACAAAATGCTGGTCATCCTTTTACTTTTTTTCCTTCTTTTTAAAGGAAAACTTAATCATTAAAGCTATTCTCGATTAAAGAAAAAGAAAAAACTGAAAATCACCCCCCCCCCCCCCAAATGCTTTTGATTTAGCCGAGTTTAAAATTTTGTAACCATTCAATACCATCCGCTTCAAAGTTTCATATAATTAACTTGGCAGGTTAAGGGTTAGAATTAAGGGTTTGTTTCGTAAAGAGTAAAATAGTTTTCAAAAAAAATATGTTCTCTTCGTCATCAGGTTTTGCTACCCGAGAATGTGACGAGACCGGTAACTGGGTAACCCATGAAGAGTTCAATCTGACAGAGGGCTGGACAAACTACACCGACTGCTTCAAACCGGATCCCGTCTTTGTCTCAATTACGGTAAGTAGGACTTCATACATGAGGTTATAAAGTAACTATAGATATTATTATACTGCAATGAAATTTCTCGTGATCTGATTGCTTAATGTGCCTGGAACATATCTATCATGTACCCTGGCAAAAGCCACTTAAAGCCAGTTTCCCGTTTGAGTGCCCCGTAAACATCACGACACTTGCAGCACAACATGCAAAATGGCGGCGTCGATCGATCACCAAACTGCACGTTTATGCAACAAATTGCACGTTTAAGTGACGTCAGTTTTCAGTGGAATGGTCCTTTAACAAGCAAAAAAATTGACCGATAGCGAAAGGTTTCGGCCCAGGTCAGCCAGCGCGAAGTGCGCTGGCTGACCGGGGTCGATACCTTTCGCAAATGCAATAAGCCCCCTTTTCACAGAGCATGGTTCATATGTAAATTCTATTTGGCTTGTTACAAGCCAGACATTACTCGTCAATATTATTCATAAGATAATGAAATGGATATCACTGTCACATAGTGAAATGTTTCGGAAAAATCGGTCGACCTGCGAAATCAAGTTCGTTTTAGCTGAAAGTTTGATAATGATGCAAGCTAGCCAATTCATCTACTATTTTCTCCTTATAAAACCTATGTCAATGAATAAATCATGGGGGTAAAACACTCTTACGAGAGATAAGAACGTAATACTGAAAACTACTTTGTTGACGGATTTTCATTTTATCGAAAAAAATAGAAAATTCTCCATTCGTGATGAACGTTAATTCCAATTTACGTCTGCGATAGAATAGGGGGATAATTTGTTTATTATCTGTTTATTATTCGAAGAGTTTCACACCAGTCCTGTGAAATGTTAATTTGTAAAACAAGCCAGTCTGCTTGGTTAAATTGAACACTAAGACACTCGTATGGCAATAAAGTCGACCCTATAATTAGTTTCTTCCAGACAAACGAGTTCCTACATCATCATAAAAATATTCTTACAGCTTGAGAGAAAAAAAATCTGTTTAAAACTTGAAAGTGTGTTGAATGGATCAGCTGTGTAAAACACAGATATACGTTACCAATACAATATGAGCCATGCTCTGTGAAAAAAGGGCTTAATGCATCTGCGAAAAGTATCGACCCAGGTCAGCCTGCGCAGCCCGCGCAGGCTGACCTGGACCGAAACTTTTCGACATTGGTCAATTTTTTGTGAGTCAAAGGACCAGTCTACCTCATGATCAAGTCAGTTGTTCAAAAAGTGACTAGTATGGATCCATAATTCTGTGATGGCCTGGGCTTATATCATGTATCACGATGATGCATTAAGTCCCCTTTTGCCAGAGCACAGCTCGCCTGTTTCAGTATCTTATGAATAGTAATGATAAGACAATCCTGTCGTGTGACAAACAAACAAAATACGTAACATGATTAGAAAGGCTTTTAAATTTGTATAGCTGAAAAATTTAAATATTCAAATCGCAATGAAAAACAATTATGGAAATAAAGTCACTTTTATATCTTTAACTGTATCTTAAAACGTATATAAGCTTTTAAAGATACATTCTTTCAGCTAGACAGAGAGAGGCAGACAGAGAGAGAGAGAGAGAGATGGGGAGAGGAAGGGAAGGAGAGAGAGAGGGGAGAGAGAGAGAGACAGAGAGGGAGAGGAAGAGAGAGAGAGAGAGAGGGGTAAGAGAGAGAGGGGAGGGAGAGAGAGAGAGAGAGAGAGAGAGAGAGAGAGAGAGAGAGAGAGCGAGAAAGGAAAAAACCTCTGTTAAAACTTCAAAGTATGCATAACGGCTCAACCGTGTATAAACATAGATGTATAGGATCTCACATGAGTTGGCTTTTGAGATAAAATTTTATTAAACGAGTCTAGGGAAAATGCTTTTAATCGTGCCTTTTGCAAGCTTAGTAATAATTTTTCTTGACGATTTTAATAAAATGTTTATCCCTTGTCTATATAAGTAATGATATAATTATGAATCTATATAAGGCATGACATAACCATGATTCTATGTCAGACCTAACCATGAGTCTATAAAAGTCACGACATAACCACGCATCTCAGTGTAAGTCATGACATAAACACGAATCTATAAGTCTATTATTTCTAAAAATTGACTTCAATCTTATGGCACACCGTTCCTTTGACATGTAGAAAGTTAATACCAAGAAGTTTCGCCTCATTTTAGCCTGCACGGATAGCGGAGCCTGACATGTATCGATACTTTTTTTGCAAATGCGTTATATCCCCTTATAACAAAGTATCGCTCACATATTTGCAGCAATTTAGTTCAGAAACTTTATTTTTTTCCTGCCAGATTTTCACCGTCAACCCTGTCATTCAACCATATCATTTTCATCTTTCCTTATAATAATGGTTTGCAACACGCGGAAATGACAATGACAATGATTTTTATTATAAGTAATAAGGCCACCGGCCCATAATACAAAAACTACATGTGGAATCAAACATACACTAAGATGAGCTACGTTTTGACATTTAAAAAATAAAATTACAGCTTTTAATATAGTTCATCAATATATAGTTGTAAAGACCAAAAAGAGGACTCATAAAAAGCACATTGAGAAAAGGAGAAAACGCAAGTTACCAAACCAATAATTTTACACTAATTTTACTATTGTATAGGTACTCATTAGAGAAATATTTGTTCCTAACGTACAATGTAGATCCAAGATTGGACTTCGAAATCTTGATCCACACTGCCCGCAAGGATACACCAAAATAACATGGCTACGCCTCTGAAGTTGCACTTAGCAATATAAGAGTTAAAATCATGTATTGTACTAACCTTAACTGCGTCAAAATATCAGGTTCTTTTTATCACATAATGATATTTCGCAAAATATAAATCAGAAAATGCAAAAACATCTATAGATGTACCCGCATTTATATGCGCAAAAGCCATTCACTCCTGTGAATAACGTTCAAAATGACGTCAAAATTGACTTCACGCAAATGTGATATTACACATGTATAAGGCAAGAATATTGATAATAGGTATACTACACAGAAAAAAGAGAGGTTATGTAATAAAACATAAAAACTTCGGTGACCTTGTAGAGAGAAAAAAAAAAGCATGAAACAAATGTCAAAATGACAGTATTACCACAAAAACTTAACTTGCATTATCTTGAAGAAAAACAATTAAAACGAACGTGAAAATGACATTAATTACCATAAAAACTTAGTTTTAGCGCCCTTGGAGAAAAACAAATGAAAACACCGAGTGGAAAGGACAAAATGTGGGCAACAGCATTTTCTCCTTTTTCTGCAATATTACATTATTTTTTCTGATGCAAATCAATCTTTGAAGCCATAATCTGTAGCATAACTTTCCGTAAGGTAACATCTTTAAACTTGTCTAAACTATGTTTACTAGTATTTAAAATCACTCAGAAAAAAAAAATGATAATAATAAATTGAATTCTAAATGTGTCCATTTATATGTTAGTCATTTCATAAGCATATATATATAATGGGCTAGATGTCTAATGATGTTTGGATTTGTAGATTGAAGCAAATAGTAAAAATTAGCTTCACAACAATTTGAAGTATACCAATTATATAGAAAGTTTGCTCTTATTTCCGTAAATTTTTCACATTCAAAAAATACATGATACTCACATTCTATAATTTTAACATCATGATTATTATAACAATAAAGACAAATTCTTTTATCTCGGTGAACATTAGTATGTCTACCTGTTTCAATTCCAAATTTGTGGTTCGAGCATCGAAACTTTGAAAGCGCTATTCTATGTTTCAAAGGAATATCCAGCTGTAAATATTTTTCTACATTTAATAAAGATTTATAATGTTTATAATGATAACAACGGCTGGATGTATTGATAGATTCATGCCAATTTTGATTTGCACAATCTACGAGTCGTTGTTTGAAGGCCTTTAGAAAATTACTCGTATCTCCAACTTCTTGACTTATCCAGACTATTCCAAAACCATACGTGTATAGCAAATTTTTAACATTAGAAGCCCAGGTTCTGCGCCCCGCGTCATCTAAATTTTTAAGCAGTATATAACAATTTCGAGGGTATCTATGGTTTGACATTTGTAAGAGTTTACACCAATATTTAACACAAGATAAATGATAATCAATGTATATCGGATAACGACCACATTCACCTAAAGCTAATGTGTTGTTTGTTGAACTATTCAAAAAAAGGTATTTTTTACAAAATTCAAAATGAACCGATTCTAAGACAGGCGAGTATGTATGTCCCCATATCTGGGCCCCATAGCACAAAATTGGCTTTACCATTGAATCAAACAATTTAAATAGGTCAGTACAACTAAAATAACCGAACGATTTCTGATATCTATAGATAGAAAAAATTGCTTTTCTGGCCTGTGATGCTAATTTTTCTTGGGCTGAAGACCATGATAACATTGGGGTAAAAAGGAGGCCCATGTATTTGTAACAAGAAGTTACCGATACTTGCTTATTTCGGAAATACCACTTTTCATTTGACCGTAACGGTCCTCCATTTCTAAATACAATTATTTCAGTTTTGTCTAAATTGACTTCCATTCCCGTATCAAAACAAAAATTCTGTATAATATTCAATTGTTTTTGCAAGTTAACAACAGTATCTGAACAATTAGCAATATCATCTGCAAACATTAGACAAATAATATCAGGTATATTTTCATTTATGTAAATTCCATTTTTACAATCATTCCGTAATGCAGTGCACAATTGGTTGATAAATAAATTAAAAATTATACTACTACTTTTGTCTCCTTGCCTGGTGCCAATGTTACACTCAAAAAAATCTGTCAAACCATTCTCTGTTTTTATACACGATGACAAATTTTTGTACATGGATAATAATACTTTTAAAAAGTTGCCGTAAATACCATGGCCTGTAAGACATTGGAATAATTTTAAATGATTAATTTTATCAAAGGCTTTACGAAAATCTACATATAAACAATAGAAACGGCCTCCTTGCTTTGATAAATATTTTTGTATAATAGCTTGTAACGAAAACAAGTTATCTACGGTAGAGTAATTTCGTCTAAATCCGGCCTGTGCTTCATCTATTATATTATTATCCTCCGCCCATTTACATAATCTTGTACTGATAATACCTGAAAATATTTTATACATAGATGTAGTGATGGATATACCGCGATAATTTGCCGGATCATTAATACTTCCTGATTTATATACTGGACAAACAATAGACTGTGACCAAGAAATAGGGAAATTTCCAGTAGACATTACTTTATTGAAAAGTTTGTATAAAATCGGGGTAATTTCGTGCAGTGTTGCTTTATAAAATTCAGACGGTAATCCGTCAATACCTACGCTTTTACCATTTGTTAAACTGGTTATAGCTTTTTCAATTTCAGTCAAAGAAAGGGGCATTCGGACATTTGCGATAAGTGTCGTTTCGGATCAGCCTGCGCAGTCAGCACAGGCTAATCCAAGACGGCACTTAACGACTTCACTAGATTTTGTTCTATAGTTGACTTGGCGCACTACAGAGATTTACATTAAAAGCTGAAAGTGTCGTTTCGGATTAGCCTGTGAGGACTGTGCAGGTTGATCCCAAACGACACTTGGATATACGCAAATGCTCGAATGCCCCTTTTCGCGTGTTGCAACCCATATAATGATTTTGTATATGTTGACAAAGTACAGATTCATGTTGCTTTATATGTAAAGCCAGACGGTCTCAAAGTCACGTGGTAATATGCAATATAAATTCAAATCGTTCCAAATTATACAGTAATACTTCAACAAAAGCTATAAAACCCGAGACTTAACCTTGAACAATACTTGTTTCGGGAAGATTGATTACAGTCGCAGTGACTATCATCAATCCAATCCTCGGAAAAGAATAGGCCGGGCCAAGGATCGTAGCCAGGAATCGAACCCTGGACCACGTGTTCTCATGTCCTGCACGCTATCGACGGAGCTACCGGTTCTGTTTCGGGAAGAGTAAAGTACCTTAGGTTATAAAAGATGGAGCTTGTCAATTTTTAAACAAAGTGCTATTGTTTTACATTGCAAAGTATTTATCCGCAGAAACAAAGTGCTTTTTGTTTTATATTGCGAAGTATTTATCCGCAGAAAAAAAAGTGCATTTTGTTTTACGTTGCAATGTATTTATCTGCAGAATATAATGGTGTAATGACTTTCCTTGGGTTTGTATATCCCTGGAGCTGAGCAGGAAAATTGATATATCGCGAGGCCAAAGGTGGAGACAGATATTAACCATTGGCTGCTAAGCGCGACTCGCTGACCTTTTGCGGACAGTGTAGATCAAGATCAGACTGCACAGAATGTGCAGTCTGATCTTTGATCTACACTGTTCGACAAGGAGATATTATTCCCCAAAACATAACTTTAACACAGATATATTTGGGTTATTAATATCGAATTGAAAATTTAATTTTTGCTATTTACCAGGATAAGGGTGAAAAGTTTTTCCCCCTAGAAAGTTAGAGCATCATAATATTCCAATTATCATAAAGATCTACCTACGAATTCCGGCAATAAAATGTTGCATTTATTGACAGGTTTCTTCGAAAACGAGAAGACAATGACTGGTTCAATGAGCCTAAAGCTTTTCCATGAATAGCAGATGAGTTATTCAAATACAAGTTTTACCCTTATCCTCTTAATAAATATATAACTGAAATTGAATTTTCAATTCAATATTAAAAAACCAAAATACTGATCTTTCAAAGTTATGTTTTAGGGAAAATAGTATCTACTTATTGGACAGTGTAGATCAAAGATCAGACTACACAGAACGTGCAGTTTGATCTTGATCTACATTGTCCGCAAAAGGTCAGCGAGTCGCGCTTAGCAGCCAAAGGGTAAAAGATTACGACCCCCTAACTCATTGGTAAACATCGTGCAACATCGACGTTTCCGTAAAGGCTTTTCGACCAATCTCGGCAGTTGCCGTCTTTTTATACGAGAATTAGGTCCGTAGACTCACTAACTCATCGGTAAATATGGTGTAACATCGACGTTTCCGTAAGGGCTTTTCGACCAATCTCGGCAGTTTCAGTCTCTTTATACGAGAGTTAGGTCCGCAAACTCACTGACTAGGTAAATATCGTGTAACATCGACGTTTCCGTAAAGGCTTTTCGACCAATCTCGGCAGTTGCCGTCTTTTTATATGACAGTTAGGTCCGTAGACTCACTAACTCATCGGTAAATATCGTGTAACATCGAGGTTAACGTTAAGGCTATTTTGCCAATCTCGACAGCTTCCGTCTTTCAATAAGAGAGTTCGAGGCCTTAGATATTTGGGACCGCATTTGGCATGTCAGACTAAGGCCTGCCCTCCACTACAACCCCGATTATATACTTGTCGAAGGGTTGCAGACGAAAAATGGCTAATTTCGGGAAGCTTTCGGGATGAAAATGGGTGGAGCTTTGCAAACGGGGCTCGTTCGGTAGTGATACGCGGAACAGTATGCGAAAGGTTGCCGAAGTATGCGGATCCAGCACAGAAAAATGCCGATCGGTCCAGGATTGTTGACCAAGTGTTTCCCGATCACGCAGAATGGCTGCAGTTCACTTGCAGAACATACAGATGCGTTTAAGAATCATTGCCGACATGTTGGCGATGTCAGTGCCAAGGTGTATATATAGGCGAGTTATCTTTCCTGAACCGCTCAGGGTGACACAGTGAAAAAGAAACCTGGCCGAATGCTGCCGGATTACGCGTGATGTGTTTCAGAACGTCCGGAATGATCGCTGAAGGTTCCCCGAAGGAATGCCGACGGTCCCGACGCTTCCCCCGAACTCAACGATCGACGTCCAAATTTTACAACTTGTAAAATTTGGATCCCGAAGCTTTTTTGATCCCGAATCGGCCCCGACACACTAAGAATGTTTCCGGAAGGGTTTAAGAAACACCAAGAACGGTTCCCGATCATTGCGAAGATGTGCCGAAGCATCCAGTTCATGTCATTTTTATGATCGGGAACCTTTCGGGGTCCTAGTGGAGGGCCGGTCTAAGAGGGAGGATATTCGTTTTGTACTGATGTTGTTCACGAGATAACATAAATTTCGATTTTTCACCGAAAAAGAAATATATATTTATATCATGTATATAAAAAAAATATTCTATTTATTTCATGTTTTAACAATGCCGAGGAGAACTTACGGGTAAGACACAATATAGGGATCATTTGAAAAAATTGGATGTTATGTCAAGTTATTTTATATTTACACCAGTCCTACATCAGTGAAACCTATGTGTAATCATTTGTTAGTGTATGTTCAAGTCTCAGCCAAAATTTGAGCACCTAAGATCAAAAGGCCTCCGAGATATAACATGAAACATACCCCCAAAATGGTGCTTTTTTTGCGTTATGTTGTTGCACTTAGAATTTCACTCTTTTTTCAATTTGTACTACTTGTTAAATATACTGGTAAGTGCTCATTAGGTATATTCAACAGTTAGTAAAATTATCAAGGATTAATTTGATGTTTGATTTGTTAAAATTGGTTAAAGAATATGAAAAATATGACGAAAACTGTAAATGTAGTAGCATGTTATGCAAATTTAATCTTGAATATCTCTTGTTTGTTATAGGATGAAAAAACCTTCTTAATACAACTTTTTTAAGTACTTTTTGTTATAGAATTACAACTATGATAAGGTTGATCAACATGGAAAAGCATTTGGAAGTGTTATTATACAAAAAAAAATTTTCATGATTTTTTCAAAATGTACAAAATGCCTTTTCAGAAAAATAGTAGAGTCCGTAACCATGTAAAATTCAGTGGATATAACTCTCTAAAGATACTTCACAGCAATTCATTATTCACTCATGACCTACACAGATTTCAGAAAATACATTCGACAACATCTTTCCCCTGAGACAAAGCGGTTAACCAACTTTAATGGTTACGGACTCTACAAAAAATGTGTAGTGTCCGTAACCTTAAAAAAAAACCCCAGTTTTCCTCATTTTTTTTGCCCCACTTAAAATCACAAATTATGTTCTAATGTATTATTTTCATCAAATATAGCATCCCTTGTTTATTTTGAGGATCAAGATTGGTGATGTAATACAGTAAATCTCCTTGATTGCATCATATCTATAAACACCATTTTTTCCACTGTGGCATTACTGCAAATAGTTTAGTCATAGAAAATCTATTCAAATGATTCATTATAAATCAGTTTGTTTTATCAGCTTAATATGGTTCCAACATTAGAAAACACCAAAGTTTTCCAGCTAATAAGTTAATAAAGGTTAAGTTTATTTCCCATCTTTCTTTACCAATAATTGTGTAGTGTCCGTAACCAAATTATTATAAAACTAAAATTATACTTTTGCTGCACAAAAAAACCAAAATTTAGCTGTCTTTTACATTCTGTGGGTAACATTACTAATTGAGAAAGCTTTTTTGGCACAATTTCTATTTTCAAGATACATTTTGTTGAAATGGTAGTTTTCTCCCTTAATATCATTCATTGAGATATAATTGCAGTATTTTATAAGCGTCAGTAACTTAAAGGCAGACATATTTCCAAAGCTTAAATATCCATTACTCAGACAGGATACAATTCCAAATAAAATACCAGAACATGTTCTTTACACAGATGATAATAAAGAATGGTGTGAAAGTTACGGACACTACATGATTTAATACATAGTATATATCAAATATTTTGACATTAAGTTACACAGAAATAATGATAACATAGCTTTTGTTAACTGATTTTGATAACACTTACAAGCCAAACGTTGAAACTTACTTTAAGGCCAAAATCAATCACAATATACTGTTTAACACGAACATAATTTAGACGCCTACAAATCGAGGGCTAAGTGCAAAACTATTGTAAATAAATACCCATCTTAAAGGTAGGTATTTAGAATTTTCACATCACACCAAATTAAAAAATATATATGTGAATGAAATTTATATGAAAAAACAATACAATTCATCAGTAATTAAAAATCATAAAATTACAAAAAAAAATTTTGGGGGTGGTATTCCCTTAAAAAGCTACGTAGCCTCTTAAGCTATTTTTAAATTTCCCGCCAAAATCGAAAAAGCATTGTGGGAATGTTAAGTGACGTGCACATGACTAATGACTATTAAATTCCATAACATAACAAAAATGTAATTATTTTCCATAATGTCTAGAACTTCGGACGCTATGTTTGAAACTTCGTCTGTATATTTCTGTTATAAATGTAAATGAGCGTGTTGTTCATGTAAAAATAGACCGTGTTTCCCTTCAGTGTCGACCTAGGCTGTAGTAAATCTCTAATTTATCTAGTTGTCGGATGGTCTTCGACTATTGGAATTTAATGAATGAAAATTATACGGAGTTGGGAGTATAAAGATGATTTTTTTTGTATTTTTGTAAAATTTTAGTCTTAAAATCTGAAGGGCCACCTTTAACTCTTTACCACACAATCCCAATTTTTAACGACCCCTGCAGAAGAGGCCTTTTGAAAACATTTAAGGGAAAAGGAGAAAATGCTGGTAACCAGCGTTTTCTCCCTTTCCCTCAATGTTTTCTTACCTATCAAAGACAAGTACCGTTACCGGAGACATGTTTGAATTGTCATCTGCAAATGCTTTCAATTTGGACAAGTTTTCATTTTCATCGTGTGGTAAAGAGTTAAACACCCAAGTTTAGAGGCAAATTTGACTCCTTAGTAAACAATGTAAATTTAGGTGCCATTGCTCATGATGAGCAATGGCACCTAAATTTACATTGTTTACTGAAGAAAACATTTTATAACCCCTATAAAGGAGTCAGTTGTGCCCCTAAACTTGGGGTTTTAGATTGGTTTTGAGTTACAACAGTTTTGCACTCGAAATGTTCTACATGTATTTTACTTACTTTGTCTGGTGTTCATTTGCTGGTTGATTGTAGTTTAATGCCCCTTTCAACATCTATGTTATATCACGGCAGCCAGTGCATCCCATGTTTTCCTGGCTTACTCACACCAGTACTTACACAACCTTCTTTCCATGTCGCTGACAACTTTCCCACTTGATACAGAGGCGGGAGGTGAAATTGAACATTTTACACTTTGTTTTTGAGCCCAAAGAAATAACAGACATTTCCAAAAAGTTGATGAAAGACTAGAAATATGTTTATTTCCATTAAAGGAAAAAGGGTAGTGTCCGTAACTAGACCATGAACAGATTTATATCTATATTAGAACTATCATGTGCCCAAAAAAAGAACCTTTACTAATAGTTTTCATGTTTATTCCTACAGAAATAGGTATATGAGAACATAATATGATATCATTCATACGAAAACAGATAGTTGTCAAAGAGTCCATTTCTTTTTTCTGCATTGTTCATATTTGTATTCACAAAAATAACTGATATACAGGGATTTTTTTTTTTAAATCATAAATTACATAATAAAGTGTTGAAATAAGCACAGTTCAATACAAATTTCAAGATAATAGACAGATTTGCCTTTGTCATATTCATGTAGAGTCCGTAACCAAATTTACAGCTTTTTCGTTTTCAAAATTTAAATTGATATAGACAGAGTCTGATAAAACTTTTTTTTATTTCTGTATGTTGATTATAAGTTAAACTTCAAGTTTTGTGTAATAATAGTGTCTAAAGATGAGAACTTTATTTTTGAGCAGAGTTGAAACATGGCAATTTTTCAGCAATATTTTTTGCAAGATTTCTTGTAAGGATTACGAGATGTAATTATCATTTTGGGTTGTATTTTTTGTTTTATACCAGTTGAAAATATGAGGAAATTTGAACTGTATGACATAAAAAAAAAGACAAGCATAATTTCAAGTATTTTATTGATGTTATATCCCTGTGTAGTGTCCGTAACAAGCTATAGAAGGTCAATTTGTCTGCTAACAAAAAATGTATTTCGAGCGCAGCAATCTACAAGATATTTTGGTTTCTTGAACTTGAAGCATAGTACTAAATGAAAAACTACTTCTTTTGTCAATTTAGGGACCTTCATTTTTCACCCCCAAGTGCAACACTACTGTTCCCTATATTGTGTCTTACCCGTTAATCAAAATCCAGCAGTTCTTTTCGCTTATTCCCCGTAGAGTACCCCGTCCACATAGCAACGCATTACAAATATAACGTCAAGCGCGAGAAATACATGGTAAATGATGTCATATTTCCATCTGGTTGTGACGCATGTGTGTACAATTTTTCCCAGGTAACTTGTGCGCGGGAACAACTGTTGCCGCTTTCAGTCAAAAGAGCTATATAAAGGTTGGTATTTCCACTGGTCAACCATGAAATACCAAAAAATATTTTATCTATAGTTCTCGATAACCTCAGCTTGTGGTTAATATTGGGAAATATTTGCTTCAAAAGGGAAAGGTCCGCGAAAACAAGGAGTGCTGCCTTACGGCACTCCTTGTTTTTACAGACCTTTCCCTTTTGAGGCAAATATTTCCCCATATTAACCACAAACTTATGAAATAAGTTACATATTATATTTCCTCGGATTATTTTGTCAAAGAATGCCACTTTTAAAACGAGTGATCTCAAGTCAATTAACCAGATTTTCGGCAGGAGGAAAATATTCACTGTGACAGGGAAATAATTCCCCAACCCCAGCTTAAATGATGTCATTTTTTTACCCATAACATTTCTAAAAATAAACGCATGAAATATAATTTACAGATTTATTCCTCGTCGTATCTAATTTTATCCCGGAAAGATGCATGTAATGGAGTCAAAATGTTTACAAGCATAAAATTAAAACAAAATATAACACATATATTTCTTCTGTAGCCTACGTATCCAATTTAATTCAATGCTGTACCAAAGCATTTCAAAAGGCTTCTATGTGGTGGTTGACTTCTATTTTTTTAAAAGATATTAGTGAAAAAAAAAACAAAAAACTAGAGTTATCACTAAACGTGATCATACCATCCACCAGCTCCTTGTCACAAAACATCTCTTTGTAACAGAATGCAGCATGGTTAAGTATAAAAGAAAGATTAAAAAAAAAAAGACTTCATATATTTGGAAAAAAAGAGAAACAAAGGGAAACCTGTCAATGGAAAATTATTAAACTGTAAACAAGTTACCGGTATAATATGCACATACATGTATTTATTTTATAGGGTAACTTCCTTTGAGGTTTGTTAGAATCTGCTCAGCAGTTATTGCATAATGGAGTGGACAAAAAAATATAAAAGGGCCGTAAGTAATTGGAAAATCTTTCAAGCATAAACAAATTGTAATATGCACATCTTGACCTCAGACTGAAAATCATTCAACCAAAACACATTATAATAATACATCTTCATTTCATAATGAAATTTCGCATGAAGTTTGACTGGAATCTGTCCAGTAGATACTGAGAAATAGAGCTGACAATTGAAATCTGTTGAGTAGTTATTGAGAAATAGAGTGGACAATAGAGTGAAAGGGCCATAATTGCTTTGAAAATCATTCAACCATAGCCAAATAATAATATGCACATCTTAGCTTCATGCTTAAACTTCCCATGAAGTTTAACTGCAACCCATCCAATACATACTGAGAAATTGAGCAGAGAAAAAAAATCATAAAAGGGCCATAACTCCTTTGAAAATCATTCAACTGTAATTAAATTATAATATGCGCATCTTTACCTCATAATAAAACTTCCCATGAAGTTTGGCTGAAATCTGTCCAGCAGTTATTGAGAAACAGAGCAGACAAAAACATTCATGAAAGGGCAGTAACTCCTTTGACAATAATTCAGCTGTAACTAAATTACAATATGCATGTCTTGACTTCATAATGAAACTTCCCATGAAGTTTGGAAGAAATCCATCCAGTAGATACTGAGAAATAGAGCATACAAAAAAAAAGAACAAATTTGTCCAGAATCATCAAAGGGCAAAAAGCTACAGACCGACCGACGGACGGACAGCTGTGTTAAAAGTATTCTATCAAAAGTATACTTTATTTTCATCAATTCAGCAAGGGCACCGTCATAAAGAGAACGACAAAAAAGGGCTTAGCTCTTGGAAATTTTATTTAATTAACTAAGAACAATTTATGATATGCACATCTTTGCAGAGTGCAAAGTCTATCCATGAAGTTTGGAAGAAATTTGTCCAGAATCATCAAAGGGCCATAACTCCATGAAACCTAAATAAACCATAACTAAAATAGGATATGCACATCTCTGCTTGATACTGAGTTTACCTGTGAAGTTTGAATAAAATTCGTCCTGTAGTTTATGAGAAATAGAGCGGACAAAAAGCTACAGACCGACCGACCAACGGACTGACGGACGGACCGACCGACAAGCTGACTCCTATATACACCCCAAACAGTTTTTGGGGGCATGAAAACACAATCAGTGAATCTTTTTCAAATCTGAATGAAATCTACCAGTGTTATTATTCGCTAAACATTAATAATTTTATCCAAAGTGTAATTCTACACTCAGAAAGTAACACAACATTCCATTGGCTAAAGTGATTGGCTAAACTAAATGATTTAGCCAATCAAAAGTTGTGTTACTCTCACATTTAAGAAATTCTCGAGTACAAGACAAAAAGGGTTCTTAAAAAATGGTAAATTCGGTGAATACGGACCGTAAAAATATTTACCAATACATATCTGCCTTTTTTAGGAAAGCAGAGCGTCAGCATGCGTGTTTTGAATTTCTTATTGACTTAGAATCTATAATGTTTTAACTCTTAGGCCGCTATGTGGGAGTCAGGGACCTTTAGCAGACAGTATAGATCAAGATCAGACTGCACGTTCCGTGCAGTCTGATTTTGGATCTACACTATCCGATGAGGGGATGTTACTCGTCATAAAATAACTTTGAAATGGTAAACATTCGGGTTTTAATACCATCAGATTGAAAGTCTCCGCTAACTCATTTAGTGGGATAAGAGTTAAATTGGTCGACGTTGTCAAACATTTCGTGCAAGCACGTAGACTGTGCAGCAGACAAAATTATATGCAAAAGATGCATTGCTGTCAGTAACCTTCTGCAGACCAATTTCGCTCATTTTAACGCTTTGCCAAACGACAACATTTTTTGGGGGGGTTGGGACTTTTCCAATTAAATTCAAAGCAATTGTAGAAGATAAATTAACCTTGGCTAAAATGCTGGGAGTTTTCTTTGAAAGGGTAGAAAACAATGTGGGAAAGGGTAGAAAACAATGTGGGAAAAGGAGAAATGCTGGTGTCAGCATTTTCTCCTTTTCCAACATTGTTTTCCTGACGATTTCTCCCCCACCCCACGCCCAAGGTCGTTTAAAATTTGGAATTTTGTTGTAAAGATTTACACCCTGTCAAAGAATGTTTTTCAAGAATAAAAGTACAAAAAAAGGAAGTGCTTGCTATTTCGCATAACATTTTCAAAGCATTTCAGAGCGAAACGCCACGTTTTTAAGTCATACTTTGGTTTTAACTTTAATCCATAACAAAGCTTTAACTTTTTGCCAAGCAACAAAATTTTAGAAATGTCCAACCCCAAAGCATTTGCAGACCGACAAAATATATGCTGAACTTTGTTTCAACAATGGTAAAAAAAAAAACATTGGTGGACAAAGCAGGAAATGCCGGTTACCGGCATTTTCTCCTTTGCCCACCAATGATTTTAAAAGCCCTTTTTCTTACGGTTGTTGAAAGTACGGACTGTGTGGTAAAGGGTTAAATTCAGTTGTCTGATAAACATTTAGGATTTTCAGACTGATATACGCTGAACAAATACAGAGAGAGGTTAAAGTCCATCTTTGATGCGATCTATCAGATGTAATTAGACAGATTTGTTGAGGATTTTAAACAGACGTAACGTTTATCAATCATGACTTTTCCTCAGCAAAGAAGCAGCAGCGGGGGGCGGGCGGTTTACAAAGTGCTCCGGCAAACACTTTTTGGCACCACCTCTCTTTCCCTACTCCCTATTAGGATTTGATTGTTGTCTTTTTCATACACACAAAAAATGATATTTTATTACATTAAGAAAGACATCTAGCATATTTTATTTTTCCGGAGAAAGATCGAAATCTATTTCAGCAAGTGAATATCATCGGTAGGCCTAATATTTTCACGAGTGGCTCCACTCGTGAAAATATTATCGATGTTGTTCACTCGGTGAAATGAATTTGATCTTTCATCAGAAAAAAATATTCTAATTTGAGTTTTACCCAATAAATATTTTTTTTATAAAGAATAACTTGATTTCATACGCCATATAACTTTTTTTAGCTAATAAATATCGTTTAACCCAATGTTTTACCCAATGTTTTCATACGCAATATATATCTTTTAACTCAATACATAAATTTTATACACAATAAAGTTATTTTATACCAAATATCTGTTTCTTTACTCGTTTTTTATAAACACTGACTATCTTTTAAATGCAATATATATCATTAACACATAATAAATTATTTCATTGACATTAGATATCGTACTATAGAATAAATATATCGAGGATATTTGTTTTTTTCGGTGAAAGCTCGAAATTTATTTCATCGAGTGGACACCATCGGTAATATTTTCACTTGTGGCTGCGCCACTCGTGAAAGTATTACCGATGGTGTTCACGAGATGAAATAAATTTCGAGCTTTCACCGAAAAAAACAAATATCTATTTATCTTATGCTTTTAACCCTTTCTGGGAGGAGCTTTATCAAAATTCAGTAGTACTTTTCCCTTATTCCCCGTGGGGTACCCCTCCCACATAGCAACGCTACGTCAAGCGCGAGAAATGTAAGGTATATGACGTCATATTTCCCATCTGGTTGTTAGGCACGCGCAATTTATCTAGGCAACAAAAACGTGAAAATCGGTATTTTCACTGGTGGTACCAGTGTAAGATCGAAAAATATTTTCACTGCTGTTTCTCGATATCCTACCGGGAAGCATGAAATAAATATATATTTTTTCATATGGAAGACATATATTACCAGATACGATATTGAAACGTATTTCAAGCCATATGCGAGTTCAACAACAACAACAAAAACCCTATCGTAATTTTCTAACTAACAACTTGAATGAAAGACCCCTGTTCTGCATGACGCAGTAATCATGTACAATATGCAAATATCATAAACAGAAAATAAACTTCTTTTTCCAGACGGATTTATCGAGAATTCAGCTCATGTCCAATATTGGCTATGGTATCTCGCTGGCGTCATTAACAGTTGCCGTCCTTCTGATGCTCTGCTCAAGGTAGGTATAGCTCTCTTTTAAAGCTGCCTTTCGGCCAAAAAGTGGGACTTTTGCGGATGGCATAGTTCAAGATCAGACTGCACATTCTGTGCGGTCTGATCTTGAGTTATGCCGTCCGCTTCTTCAATCAGTCATATAAGACAAAAAATCCTTCTGAATCTCAGCTGATCCTCTTTTCAGGCATCAAAAAGGATTGAGTTTATATATTTGGAGCCGATTGCATTAATGGGGCTCTTTTGACACCGTTGGAGGCTCCACACTTTCTTGATTCTACTTTTTCTAATTATTTTTCGAGTGGATATGGATTGCTCTGTCACTAAATGATATCTTTTATGCATATCCCAGATTGCACATATTATCTTTCCAAGTTTCTAAGTTTATCACTGTTTAGCCATTGTCTTCAAATCTTTTATAGCACAGGAACTGCACCAATGAATACACAGAGATTGCCATGTCACTCAATAATGTCTTTTATGCATTTCAAGATTACATATAACCTTCTCGATTTAACACGTTTTACCATTATCTTTATATTCAAGACTTAATAAGCACAAAAAATTCACTTTAATATTATCTTTTAATACAAGCATGTGCCCCCCTACATGACCAGTGCTGCTCATGCGCCATAAAGCATTCATTCATTCATTCATTCATTCATTCATTCTCTGTTTCCTATGTCAACACTGTAACATTCTTCATGCAGTTTGTTTCCTATGTCAACACTAACATTCCTCATGCAAAAACTTTATTTAAGACAAAGTCTACACTCTAACATTCTTCACGCAATTTCTGTTTTAGACGACTACATTGTAAGAGCAATAGCCTGCACATCAACCTTTTCCTGGCTTTTATACTACGAGCGACAATATCGTTTCTAAAGGAATGCCTCTTTGTACATGGACTTGGCCTGAAAAGTGACGTTAAAATTTCACCGGATGGGGCGATCACGTTCAATGAAGAAGGGTCTGTAAGTTAAACTTTATGAACTGTTTGGTGACTCAAGGTAGTACCATCCTAACGCTACATGATATAAAATTTCTTATCAGTTGATAAAGATTTATACAGATATAATATATTTGCACATTTCCAACCGCTCAGAAATTCCTTTGATGTCCATCTTGAAATTATTTGTATATATTTTTGTTAGTTTTCAGAAAAGGGAGGTAATTATTATCTCGCTTTGTAATGAGAATAGAGTGGCTTTAGATTTATAAATGTATAAATGAGAATTCTAAGAAGGAAAAAGTGGAAAAATGGCTCGGTCAAAGTAGTACAATAATATTCATTGCAACTTTTTTAGGATAATATTATAGTGGAAATAGCTGTTTTCCATTAGAGTGGTACTGGCGATGATGTTCCTGACTCGATAGTTGTGTGCTCGACATCAGACAAGCCACAATTCATTAGGGCAATTGGAGAATTGCATTTCGAAGAGATTCAAATCTCTCTTATCTTTAGCCATTGATTCAACTCTCTTGATTTATAGCAGAGTTATTGGCTTCGCAATAGTGTTGTGTATTTTTCTGGAACTGGTCGAGGAAAACATAACGAAACTACTGGCACTTAAAACCATAGAACTATATAAACCAAAATCCGTGAAAAATTTGTATGCAAAAAGTATCGAGCTTGGTAAACCTGCGAGTGCAGGCCCGCCCACTGAACTGAATCATTTTTTTGCAATTTGTAATATTTCTGCCTGTCAAATGACTATTCTACCTCGTGATAATGCTGATTATTGGACAAAATGGATTTTACCGAATGCTGATTATTGGACAAAATGGATTTTACCGATTGGACCGTTCCAAATTGAAATAGATTTGCAGATGACAAAATAAATGCAACTCAAATACCGAAATTTGTTTTGGCAAGTACAAAAACATTGTAAGAACACAGGGTCCAAGCTTCGATCCCTGGCTCGGCCAGTTTCTTTCCAATATTCACTGCGACAGTATTCATTCCTCTCCCACAATTGACCACTGTTTCGACGATGATCATGTGAGAAAGCAGCAAGTGGCTTGGAAAGAAAATTGTGCCAAGTACTGGTAAAAGAAATTCTAGGTGTGCATGGATAGGTACACCAGCCGCCGCAATAAGTGAAATAATGTTGAAAACGGCATTAAACACCATATAATCAAACAAACATGTTCCATTTTTCCAGCATTGGCAGTGTAAACTGCTTGTTTCCACGTTTATGTATGCCGTGGCTGTGAGCCTGATGTGGATCTTTATGGAAGGCCTCTATCTCCATATGTTAGTTTACAAGACCTTATTTACGGAGAGAACCGGTATTCGGATGTATGTTATTATTGGATGGTGTAAGTAATTGGCATTATCTTCCGTTAGATGGCATTCTACAAATACACATCTGTCTAATATGGGCATTCTGGTATATCAGTGGATTAATTTTTAAAAACAACAAATCGTTTCTTTGAATTTCAAAATAAAATAAACGTTTACTCTGTAAAGCATTACCAGGTGCGATTCATTCAGTTATGATTAGTTAGCAGGTAACCTATGCACCTGCCATTTATTAAAACAGTCCCTACAGGCTTGGGTTTAGCTTCGCTATAGGCCCTACTTTTCCCAAGTATCGGGGAATGGGTGATGCGTCATATAAGACAGGTCGAATCTTCGAAGAATATGATATGCGCAGACAACGTCACGATTATTTCCATACTTTTAAAGGGTGTGCTTCAAATTTAAATGCACTCTGAAGCCCGCATTGTTCACTCTTTGCCACTACATCCTGTGCCTTTAATTTTGCTTCTGGACAACGTCACACTGGAGAGACCTTACGAACTTGCTCCTGGTCAACGTTACTGCCCCTGTCAATTTTACTTACCCGCTCGAGTAAAAAACATGGCTGCGCCCAAAAGATTACACAAGGTAAGCACAAAAACATAATTTTTTAACATGTTATTGACAAGATATGCAGTTGCCGGTTGTCGCACGGAATGTCTGGGATGTCAGTGCACGTTAATCTTTAGTTCTTTTGGTGGTTAATCGTTTGTTGAAGACGTTTAATCCAACAAAGTTTTGTCGGCGACTACGAGTTCTGGAAAAACACTACTTGGAGTCTCCAAAAACCTTTGTAAAACATATACACTCGATATTCTGAAGTGTGTGCCGTGTCAGATGACCAATACAGTGATTATCCTCAGAACTATAAACCGATAAAAAATCAAATTGCAGTTATTAAAGGATATTTTGCCATTTTTACATTACAACGTAAGATGCTCCTAAATTCAATACAACGATTCAGCTTCTGAGCTGAAAATACGGTAAGCGTTTAAGTTTGTGTTACAGTGAACAATTTTGTTATTAAGTTGGTCAAAGTCGTAGTTAGTTAAATAAATACTTGAATGGAAGTACAATTCTAAAACACGTTGAACTTTTTTTTTTTCTATCAATGGGCCTAATGTTACTGGGCATGTATTCTGGCGATCTCGGGTTCTCTGTTTCTATCCCCAATTTTATAAAGCTGGCAGAATCAGACACCCATCGTGAAAAGAGAGAGAGAGAGAGAGAGAGAGAGATAGAGAGAGAGAGAGAGAGAGCTATCATTAGGTAGACTGGTCCTTGAACATACAGAAAATTGACCTAAAGCGAAAAGTCTCGGTCCACTTCCGCCTGCGCAGAATGCACAAGCTGACCTAGGCAGATTCTTTTCGCAGATGCATTAAGCCCTTTTTTCACAGATTATCGCTGATCAATATTTAAAGCATAGTATTAGATATCACTAGTTACTTTTAGGTGTGCCGCTTACAAGGCATACGAATGGTTCTTCGTTGATAATCATTATTATTAAATCATATTCACGAAAACGAGTCTCTTAATGACGATATCGAAGATGGTATTTATAATAGTTATGGATCTTCTGCATGATAGTCATGATAGATATCCTTTGCATGATACTGTCTGTCATCAAGCTCTTCATCTATATCACAGGAATTTGACATTATATAACCAAAATAAATGATCAAATATGAAAAAAAAAATATCTCCCCTATATAGTGTAAACACAAGGACTGCAACGTCTCGATTGTCTCATTCAAAATCCTAGAAATGCGCCCAACTGTCTCATAGGGAAACGGAAGTTGCGCCTATATTTTTTTGCAAATCTTCAAAAACTAAAAAAAAGAAAAGTGAAGTTAGGTATTCTCGTATTTTGTGAATATTATTATTGATTGTATACGCGTTAGAATCTAATTTTAACATCGGTATTCGGGAATGTTACTCGATAATACATTGATAAAATGCGACTTTATATTCGAGATATTGTGATTGAATCATCGGGAGTGAGCCATAAATTAAACTGCTCATTGCAGGAAGTCCTTGTATCTATCACTTAGTGGTGGGCTGATGATCGACTGTAGTCGAAAGTCATTTGGTTTTGGCTTCCGATTCCAATAATCGATTGAAAAAACCCGGAATTGATTGTAGTCGATTTTTGAACTCGCTTGGTGCCTAAACTTGAATTCTTGGTTTTGTGACTATCATTAATCACAATCTTCGATTGAACAGAGGATAACAAACATCAAAATTGGCCGGAAAAATGAGAAAGAAATTTTTGTCCATGGATTATTTGACAAAACTTGACAACTCGGCACGTTTCTCATTTGATCGTTTTGAGACTTGTAAATTTGAAATGATCTGTCTTTGACAATGGAAAATATCTGACGCATGAAATTATCGCCTAGAGCTTCATAAAATCTAGCTTGCACGCATCCGGCAGAAAATTGGGCTAAACACGATCAGTATAAAATGCGAAGGACACGCAGATGATAATGAGGCTGTCGAGTCATTTATGACAGACTAACAAAGGTGTTATTCCCCTTATCTAGTGTAAAGTGACAGATTTTTCTAATTCATTTGCTATTTAAACTGATTGGATGATGTCAAATCATGTAGCAATACTTCTCCAAAAATTAATTGTCACGAAAAAATGGATCGCCAAAAAAAGCGTGAAAACCCATGACAATACAATGAGCAGCTTGGCATCGTCCGATCAAGGGGACTTCAAACTATCTTCTCATCAATAATAATGAATTTATACAGTGAATTTACACAAATCTCTGAATAAAGCAATAATTGAAAGCTAAATTCCATTCATGAGTGTAAAAAAATGTTTTATGAAATGAAAATATAGATCTATAGCAGAAGGGTGATAATGAAGCTGGCGAGTCATTTATGACAGAGTAACACAGGTGTTTTTCCTCTTATCTAGTGTAAAGTGACAGATTTTAAGTTACTTGCTATTTAAACTGACTAGATACTGTCAAATCATGTAGCAATACTTCTCAAAAAATTAATTGTCACGAAAAAGTAGATCGCCAAAAAAGCGTGAAAACTCATGACACTACAATGAGCAGCATAGCATCGTCCGATCAGGGGGACTTCAAACTATCTTCTCATCTTTAATAATGAATTTAAACAATGAATTTACACAAATCTCTAAATAAAACAATAATTGGAAGCTGAATTTCCGGGTTCATGAGTGAAAAAAATGTTTTATGAAATAAAAATATAGATCTATAGCAGACAGGTGGGGGGGGTTGAAGTCGTCGTCTGCAAATGCTTTAAATATGTCTGATTGTTTTTTGTATATGGAAAAATGAACAGTATTACTTATTCATGTGCTAAAACAATAAAACAGAATAAAGTGTTTTACTTGAAATCTTTATAACGTCTCATCTGAAGATAAAAATGTCTCGTTACTTTTGAAAATGTCCAATTGGTTTTCAAAGACAGGAGATATTGTCTCATTGAAATAAATTCTCTACCGATCAGTGTTAGCCTAGCGATAGAAAACACAAAAATATACCTGCGACACTCGGCGATTCCTCAGTAGACACCTTTTAACCGGAAATATCCGTCATGTTTTACTTTTTTTTTTACAATTTCTATCCATCGAGAAGGCCATTCGCTGACGTCACGGGATTTCCAGGAAGGGTCAGGAAGTGTATTTTCGGATTATGTATTAGAGTAAAATATCATTTCTTTAAAAGAGAATACGGTCAAATACTTTTGTTAGTTACTTCTAGAAAAATCTTAAGTATCATTTGATGTCCATAAATATATCTTAAAAACGAAAAAATAAAAAATATTAGTAATATGTAATCCGAAAATACGTTTCCTGGCTCTTCCCGTGACGTCAGTGAATGGCCTCCTCGATGAATAGAGATTGTCTCCGGTTAAAAGGTGTCTACTGAGGAACCGCTGAATGTCGCAGGTACATTTTTGTGTTGTCTATCGCTAGGATAAAGGAAATTATGATCAATGTTTTTTTTCCTGGGTGATTTTGGGTGGGAAAGGCTGTCTTGTACTGGCCTTTGCAATCGAGAAGTTGCATTCCTTGTGTTTATATTATATAGGGGAGATTTTTTTTCTCATATTTTATCATTTATTTTGGTTATAGAATGTCAAATTCCTGTGTCTATATCATGGCGTTTCACTTCAAAAGCATCAAAAGGACAATAAACTTGACGGAAAGAAAAACCGAAAGATGGACAAGTAGACAGTTATACATATTGATTAAAAAAGGGAAAAAAATCATTAAACTCGTACACAATCACATTATGATATCGTTCTCTGTTTCAATTCAGGAACTGGATCGTTTTATTGTGTTCTGGAGCGTGGAGCGTTGCCTACAAAAATTGAGAGAAAAGTGCTTTTTAATGGATGTCGTATAGTTTTTTTGTTTTCAACTGTGGTGAATAAAGCATATGTGATTCACTTGACACAACACAAACTTCAGATTATTGTGTTTGTATGTTTAAAAAAGCTTTTTGCTGACTTCCGTGTGTTTATTATTCAGAAATCGCAGTCGCTAACGGAAGTTTGTTGGATTAATCGTCTTTAACAAATAACAAACCACCAAAGGAACAATACAGAAATAGGCACTAACATTCCAGACATTCCGTGCGACAACAATCTACATCACATCTACTTATCTGGTTGTTATAGAAGTATGTTTTTCTGCTTACCTTGTGTAATCTTGTGGGCGCAGCCATGTTTTTTACTCGAGCGGGTACGTGAAATTGACAGGGACAGTAACGTTGACCAGGAGCAAGTTCGTAAGGTCTCTCCAGTGTGAACGTAGAGCAAGATAAAAGAGCCTTTTACGAAAAGTGTAGATCAAGACTGGACAGCACAGAACATGTAATCTGATCTTCGATATAATGTCCGCTATTTTGTTTAAAAAAAAGTTAAGTCTTTCACTACCAAACATATATGAGTTATGTTTCAGCCAAAGGCCACTTAACCTTTTACCAGACAACAAGATTTTAGCCTTGTCCGATTTGAAAGCATTTGCAGACGATAATTTCAGTCTGGCTCAAAAGGTGTAATTTTTCTTTGATAGAGTAGAAAACATTGTGGGAAAAGAAGAAAATGCTGGTTACCAGCATTTTCCTCTTTTCCCACAATGTTTACAAAAGAATTCTTTTTCAAACGTCCGTCAAAAGTCGGCATTGTGTGGTAACGGGTTAACTGATGCATCTCCGTAGTCCATAGTACCAAGCAAGCCATCCCATTCTAATGGGACCCATAATAGCCACTTTTCTATCAACTGACTTACTCATAAGGTACACTGGTCCTATGAAATACATAAAACTGATCAATGGCGAAACTTTTTCAGCGGACTGTGCAGTCTGACCTTCGTCAACAGTTTTCGCAGATACCAAAAGCCCCCTTTTAACACAGCATAGCACAAGTATATTTATTTCACTTTTTGAATGGCTTCAAATATAGTTCTACTGCAAAGTGAAGAGACTATTTGGTCATATAAATCTAAAATAAATGGACAAAGTAGATCAGAGATCAGACTGTACAATCTGTGCAATCTGATCTTGAACTACACTGTCCATAAAAGTTCCCGGTACCGTTTACAGTAAAGAAAGGGTTCACTAAAGGGGTTAAAATATTATCTTCCCTTAATATCTTATTTCAGTTTCCCCATTTATATACATCATCCCTTGGATAATCGTTCGGGTCACAGTAGATAACGAATTGTAAGTATCCCAAAACATTTTTTAAGTTACATAACATTTCTTACTGATATTATCTGTGTGCTCATAGTTGTGAACTTCTATACTTATGATCATCTAATCATCTGTCCGAAATTATGGCAAAGTTTTATATGTGTTTGCCCTGCTCTATAGAAAAGGGCTCTTTACAGATCTCTCTAATGCACTGAACATTTGGCCTGCAACACGGGAAAAGAAATATTCGTACATTTCCGTAAAGTGTTGTCTAGGATTAGTCTGCGCAGGCTAATCCGAGACAGCACTTCACGACTACATTAGATTTTGTCCTTCAGTAGACATGTGCAAAACAGAAAAATTACATCAAAACGGTAAGTGTCCTCTTGGATTAGCCTGTGCGGATTGCGCAGGCTGATCCGAGACGGCAATTAACGCAAATGTCCCGATGTACCTTTAGGCGTGTTGCAGATCATTTATTGATATTACTAGACCAGTTATGGCAAATTTCTAGACATTTGTACCATGTTCTGGCAAAGGGGAGGGGACCCTAGATGCAACTCTGTATAATGTATTACAGTATATTAAAATAGTCAACCGTGGATAATATATTACAGTATAGATAATATATTACAGTATATTAAAATAGTCATCATATATTTATGGTTCATTTTGCACAACAATCAACTGACCAGCAAGAACAATGATCCTTGCACATCCAGAAAAATTATCAATAGTGCTCAAAAAGGCTGACCTACAGGTCGATACTTTCTGCAGATGGGGCCTCGTTCAGGGCTGAAATGCTGACGAACCGGCTAATTAAGCAAGCTATTGTAAAGTTCTATTTCAAGCGCTGGAGTAGAACAACCTATCCAACCAAAGGTTCAATAACGACTGTCACTTATTAACATAAATGTAACATTTAAAACAAGAGGGCCAAGATGGCCCTGGATCGCTCACCTGAATTTTTGAGAGGACTATAGCCTATTTTTTTTCTGAGGTACTGAAACATTGGAAACAAAATTATTATTTTGCCAAGCAATTTTCAAAAGGTCACCTGTAAAAGTCATTTCAAAAACTGACCATCAGTTTCAGAAAAGAAGAATTTTTAAGTATTTCTTCATTTCTGTATAGTGCAAGTAGCCCCCATTCACCAGAGCCATGTTTCTTGATGGATCACAATTTAGCAAACAATTTTTGAAAAGGGTCATTCAAGTAACATCCCTGTGAAATTACTTAAAAATGTGGCCAGCGGTTTCAGAGAAGAATCTTCAATAATTTCTTCATGTCTATATAATGCAAGTAGCCCCCATTCACCAGAGCCATGTTTCTTGACAGATCAAAATTTCGCGAACAACTTTTGAAAAGGGTCACCCAAGGAACATTGCTGTGAAATTATTCTAAAATCTGACCAGCGGTTTCAGAGAAGAAAACTTTTCAAGAATTTCTATATTTCCATATAGTGCGAGTAGCCCCCATTCACCAGAGCCATGTTTCTTAATGGATCAAAATTTCACGAACAAGTTTTGAAAAGGGTCACCCAAGGAACATCTCTGTGAAATTATTTTACAATCTGACCAGCCATTCACCAGAGCCATGTTTCTTGACATATCAAAATTTCGCGAACAATTTTTGAAAAGGGTCACCCAAAGAACATCCATGAGAAATTATTTAAGAATCTGACCAGCGGTTTCAGAGAAGAATTTTTAAGAATTTCTTCATTTCTGTGTGGTGCGAGTAGCCCCCATTCACCAGAGCCATGTTTCTTGACGGATCAAAATTTCGCGAACAATTTTTTTTAAAGAATTTCTTTGAAAATTCCATTTGGTTGCCATGGCAACCAGAGTTTTTGACGAAATCAAATTCTGTAAACAAGTTTAAAAGAGGACCTCCCAAGGAACAATCCAGCCAAGTTTGGTCCAAATTGGCCAAGCGGTTTAGGAGGAGTTGATGTTTAAAGAATTGTTGACGACGCACGACGCACGACGGACACCTGGTAATCCTAAAAGCTCCCCTTGAGCACGTTGTGCTCAGGTGAGCTAAAAATAGGTGACAAGTTCAACAAGAGTAATTTAGGATAGACTTTTAGGAGTAACGGACAGACTTTGTGATTCGGCACAACCGACATAATTTACAATGGCTAGGACAGGCTTATCTTCAGTCTGAAAGGTTGCTCCGATGTTATTTTTGTAATTGGGTCTCCGCAGCGGAGAAACAATCACAAAAATATCATTGGGGCTAGTCCCCCGAATCGTGGGTAGCACAGGCTAAGCCAAACGGTATAATACAGGAAAAAGCCCCGCCATAAATTACGAAACCCCTTGAAAATCAAAATCATGTGCCATGAAAAAATGCAATTGTTTTTCGGATTCACTCCGTATATCTTTATTAACGGAATGAAGCTGAAAATTTACATCAATTTATTCTTTTAATTCCAAAAACAATGCCACATGCTTGTATGCATTGACTGTATAGTGGCGGGGCGTTTACCGGTATGATATGTCGAACAGTCTTGCCAACAAACTGACCTGTATGATATGTCAAACAGTCAGGCCAACAAATTCGGATGTATGTTATTATTGGATGGTGTAAGTAATTGGCATTATCTTCCACTAGATGGCATTCTACAAAAAATATGTATCATTTATGTGTCATAAAATTAATACTGAAAGAATGAAAGAAATGTGAAATGAGTTATAATTAGAAATGTAAAATGAAAGTAGCACTTACCTGAAATAAAGACGACCCGGCTCATCAAGCAAAATATTCTGTTCGATTTATTGCGTTCGAGTTGAACAACCTCTCGATCCAAGGTTTCAATAACAACTGCGCAGTAATACGTCAGCAAAGCGGGGACGTGTGCAAAAACATGCACGGGGAACTCGTGCATAAGAAAAACAGTAAAGCCCTTGTTTACATAGTGCTAGAATGCGGCCCTGGAAGGCGAAATGGGATGAAACAAAAATGACGTATCGTCGGTTTATTTCCCAAACCTCGTAACTACAGCTTGTAATAAGCTGTAGTTACGAGGTTTTGGAAGTAAACCGACGATATTACTGTGATTTCTGACAAATACAAACACTACACATTACAGTTAACTTATTCAGTAAAATGCACTCTGTGGCTTACCCTCAATTTTGAAGTAAACTGTGCCTTTTTTTCCTGTACGTGAAATGCCATTTGGACATCAAGAATATCAATATTTTTTTCTTTATCGTACTCCCTATATATGACTCCTCTTTTTCTCCGGACCGCCATTAGTTTTTATTTCACAGCCTTATTTGTATCATATCCATATATTATATTGTATAATACTTGGATGTAATAGAGATAATGTGTATGTAATGTTATGTTAATACATTAGAAAAGTTTTGCAGAATTCAGCGCTCAGGCAAAAATTTCTGATAATTAAACTGTTACCAAGTTAAAGGCATAATAACGGCCCAAGCCATACAATGCGGGTGTTAACCCTTGACCTCACAATAACGACTTTTAACGACTCTAAGAAGTAGGCTTTTGGAAAAAAAACTGTTGGAAAAGGAGAAAATGCTGGTACCCAACATTTTCTCCTTTTTCCACTATGTTTTCAAGACTATCTCATTTAAATCACATTATTTGTGCCATACGAATCTTGTTTTCTGTAAGTGTTTTGATTTTGAAGAAGTCTAAAATATTGTAGTATGGTAAAGGGTTAAAGTGCATAATGATTTAACCCTTTACACACAATTCCCACTTTTAACACCCCTGTAAGAGAAGTCTTTTTAAAACATTGTGGAAAAAGGAGAAGATGCTGGTAACCAGCATTTTCTCCTTTTCCCACAATAGTAGATATAAAATGAGAGTTCGAGTGCAAGATAAAAGTTTTGGGATATGTAATGTCTCGACATTACATAATAAAACATATATAATAGGCTTGGAATTCTCCGTTAGTACCATAACAAGTTTAAAAATATAAAGGCAAGCATGATATGAATGAAAATATTTTAGGAGCATGATGATTAAAAAAAAGAGAAAAATCAGAAGCATAACGATAACAAAAAAAAATTCAGAAGCATTACGATAAAAACTTTTTTATAAGCATTGTTGGCCCGAACTATGGGGTTGACCGAACTATGGGGTTGAAGAAAAATTTTTCAGAAGCTTTATGGTTAAATGTATCTTGCGCTGGAACTCTTATTCTTGTATCTACTCACAATTTTGTTTTTCCGTCCTAAAACAAATTTCAGTTCTTTATTCACATGTATTTTGTAGTCTGCAAATGCTTTCAATTTGGGCCAGTCTAAATTTTTTTCGTTTGGTATCGGGTTAAATCACACCTTTAAAAATTTGGAAAATAGTGTGAAGATCACAACCTGATATCTATTGACTGTCCAAGAGCTGGCCGCTGGCACAAAATGAATTTTAAAACCATGGAAAACGTAAACAAAAGATGGAGCAACCTTGCAACTTTTAACCTTAACCTTTTAAAATTCATTTCTGTGCCAATGACGAACACTGGAACCGACTGCAAAATATCAGATTGTCATCTTATCATACTTTTAAAATCCATTACCACACAATTCCTACTTTTGACGCCCCCGAGAAAGAAGCCTTTTGAAAACACTATGGGAAAAGGAGAAAATGCTGGTAACCAGCATTTTCTCCTTTTCCCAAAGTGTTTTCTACCCTTCCCAGAACAAATTTCTATTTTTTAGTCACCTTTATTTTGTCGTCTGCAAATGCTTTTAATTTGGACCAGTCTAACATTTTCTCGTGTGGTAAAGAGTTATAAGGTATGGTTTAAATTTAAATGCCTTTTAACACCAACATTGTTTATTTAGGCCGTTACTGGGCCTTTAAGCAAAAATCTACTTTTATTTTACCGATGTATATCTTTTAATGATATTTTGTTTTAATTTTTAAAGGTGTTGGAACACACATGACAAAGGCTTTATTTGGATCATTAAAGGCCCCATCATCATGACAATCCTGGTGAGTGTACTTAAAGATTACGATCCCTAACTCGACGTTAAATATCGTGTAGCATCGACATTTTCGTAAAGGTTATTCGGCTAATCTCAGCAGCTTCCGATTTGAATATGAGAGGAAGGGGCCGTAGACTCACTAACTCATCGGTAAATATCGTGTAACATCGTCGTTATGGTAAAGGCTACTCGACCAATCTTGGCATTTTTCGTCTTTTAATATTATAGAAGTTAGGGGGCCGTTGACAATAAACACAGAAACACAAATTATCAAAGTACTGAGGGAATTTAATATGGGAGTTAAGGGCCGTAGACAATAAACACAGAAACACAATTTATCAAAGTACTGAGAGTATGACGAGAATGCCAGGTGTCTTTCGCTCAATCTGTTGAACCCAGCTACAGGACCGCTCAAGGCCTTAACTGGCCTGACTACAATTTTGTATCATTGTCTTCTTTTGATATTTTCTGACATTTTTTTAAATCATATAATTGTGAAAGAATGATGTTGATTGCCAAAGATATGTATAGACTGCAATAAGAAGACAGCGATGAGAAGTATTGGTGGATGGGTCCGTACTCACCAACTTTTCTTTATTTTATTCTTGGTCATATTTTAGATTTTGAAAGTAACGCAACGCCCGATTGTCTTAACCATTTTGTTTAGCCAATCAGATGACGCATTACTTTCTTACATAGACAGTTCTTGAGAATTACAAGAAGAAGTTTCTTCACCACAGTTAGTGACAACGAATTTGTTTTCAGACTGAGAAATGACTCAAGTTCAGCCAATTAATTTTTGAGTAAACAATTATTTTCTGATTAAAAAAAAGTTCTATTTTTTAATGTCTTTGATGCAAACGTGAATGAACATGATTATTATTTTTTGTACTTTTACAGATAAATTTTACCTTCTTTATAAACATAGTGCGTGTATTATGTCTACGGGTGAAGTCACAACACAGAAATACCAAAGGAACAAACCAACAAATCAGGTAAGCATGTGATTACGATATCTATAATCAGGCGTATTTTTGTATTATTTTATTATGTAGATGCAAAGTGACAGCCTCGTTCTGGTAAAACCAAATACATATCCTGATAGCAAACAATGTCAGTTTCTGATAGTTTATCATTAGTATTTAATCACTTTACCTTCCCTGCTTTCAGTGTGATAAAGCTATGATGACTTGTCTGAACTTACACACGTTTGAAATAAATTTTTGTGACGTCATAGATGAGTAAGGCCAAACCAGTTACTTTTTTTTAACGAAATCTACATATTCAAGAAAGTGACCTAGGAGCTGCTTTGACAGAATTGTCGAGGTAGAGAAAAGGTTCCAAAGACGTTTACATAACTATAACTACATGTATTTGATAAACATCTAAAAAATAACCAAATCTTGGCGTAAGGTATACTGTTTTTCTACTATGTAGATTTTTTGTTTGACATGTGTTGGAAATAATGGGCAAAAATACTACACGGTTTTGAACAGAGCTCTTTTACATTGTTGATGGTGTAATTGTTTTTTTTCCCCGATCTAGGAAGTTGGCAAAGTTTTCTCTGGTGCTTATACCATTATTTGGAGTGTTGTATATCGGGTTTGCGGCCTACCCCTCTGGTTTAGATGTTCGTTCAGATGTTACCTACTTATATGTTGAAATGTTTTACAACTCTTTCCAGGTAAACTGGCCCTGTATTCACCAACCATTCTTGAAAATATTCTTAGAATATTCTTAGTCTAATTCTCCAAGGTTTTCTAAATTTGTAAGTAACACAACTTCTGATTGGCTAAACCGAATGGTTTAGCCAATCAGAAGTTGTGTTACTTACAAATGTAGAAAATTCTGGAGAATAAGACAAAGAACGTCCTTAAGAATGCTTGGTGAATACGAGCCCTGATTGGGATAGAATATAATAGATATTATTTTTTTGCGGTAAAGGATCAAAATATTTGTCATTGAGTGAACATCATCGCTAAAATATTACAGGTTATGTTCGTAACATGAAATCAATTTCGATCTTTCACCGAAAAAAAATAACAATATTCTATTCATTTCATAGTTCTTACCCTTTTTGGGAGGACTTACATCAAATTCAAGAACAGCACCTTTCGGTAATTCCCGCGGCGTACCCCTTTGCATAGCAACGCGTTACAGTATTACGTAAAGCGCAATTTTACGTCGTATGTCCATCTGGTGGAGTGGAATGCACAGAATCCTGTCGCATTGACTATCATCAGTCCTCGAAAACTATCATCACTGCCTTTCATCAGTCCTCGGAAAAAATTGATCGAGCAAGGGATCGAACTAGAGACCCATATTCTTCAACTCCAGTACGCTATACCGATTACACTTCTTCGAGAAGGCTCGTACATTTTTGAAATAGTCCAAGACTTTGTATTGGCTAAAGAAAACAATGCTGACACTCATTTATAAGTGGGAAAAAGTTCGACTCAATGGCATTGTTTTCATTTTCTTGCAACTACGTTTGGCTTCAATTATCCCCTTACCTTTCTTTATAACCAACATGAAATTTTCAAGCAGATACCAAAAACCCGTATAATGCTATTTCAAAGTTATTTTTTGGAAGAAAATTATCTCCTTATCGGACGATGTAGATCCAAGATCAGACTACACGTTCTGTGCTGTCTGATCTTGATCTACACCGTCCGCAAAAGTTCAGTGGGTTGCGTTCAGTAGCCTGAGCGTTAGCAATACTTTTCAATTATATTAATGACCGCGAACATTAACAAAGTAATGGTTATGTCTGCTACTTGACAGTAACAAACATGATTGTATGAGTTTCGTAAGTGATGGTTAATTTCTTACCCTTCCTACAAGTACACACTATTCCGAAACGTAAAGGCCCCGAGGAAGAAGTCATTTGAAAACATTGTGGGAAAAGAAGAAAATGCTGGTAACCAGCATTTTCTTCTTTTTCCCACAATATTTTCTAACCTATGAAATACAAAAAAAAAAAAATCGCCAGTTTAGTTACGTTTAAATTGTTGTTTGATTCACATTGATTTTGGAGTCATTCATTTTAAAGATACGTCTTTACTCGTTTTTTCAGGCAATTTTCAGTTGAGTTGACTATGTATAACGTTTACTTCAGAAATACGCGTGAAAGCAATGATAGAAATGAAGAAAAAAACATAGTTGGAAACGAAGAAATTACTTGTAATGAGCAGCTTTTCAGTGTGTAACAATATATCTAAATGATGTTCACTAACGGAGAAAATATAATATCTAATAAATTATCAGAATTATATCTGGAAACCCTCTCCATAAATGAATTGTGTTCTGTAAAAGCTAGTTAAATGTGTTTGCAAATAGTGTCGACCCTCTTCACTATAATGCAACTGCTGGCTTAGACTGATGCATAAAGTAGATGAATGAGGGATATTTTTAAGTTATTTCCCTTGATTTTTCTCTGGTACTACATTGGTTCTGATAAGGGGATTACTTGAATTCTATCCTTGGTTTTCTTGCACTGAACAGCTATGTTCTTGAGATAATATTTCAAGTAAATTGAGTTAGTTTATTTTACAGATTGATATATATGTGGTTCGTTCCTGATGACGGAACAGAATTTGATTTGAATTACATGTGGACCTTCCTTACACATACATCATAAATCATTGTTATATTTATCGCAACATCCCCCAAGGAAACCAAGGATAAAAACAAAGGAATACAGATGACAAATCGGTAATTTTGTTACCTTCAGTCTTTTTCTGGCCAGGGCGATACTTTAATTTACAGGAATGGTACCCCATTAAATTTCCATTTCCAAGATTGCCAAATAACAATTTCTGATGATCTTTTGATTTAATGATTGTACTTATCTGTGTAAAATATACTTTCAGGGTTTGTTGTTAGCGGTTCTATTCTGTTTTCTGAACGAAGAGGTGAGTGTGACCAAAGCAACACTATAATTAGTGTTTCTTACACAGCTATCACTAATACATATCTATATTTTCCTGTTTTCTTTAGGCTCTAACCCTTGTCGAGCTAACTTAATTTAACTCGTTACTACACAATCCCGAGTTTTGACGCCTTTAAAGAAAAAGCCTTTTGAAAACATTGTGGGAAAAGGAGAAAATGCTGGTAACCAGCATTTTCTTCTTTTCCCGCAATATTTTCTACCTTTCCCTAAACAAAGATCATTTTTTGGGGCAATGTTTATGTTGTCGTCTGCAAATGCTTTGAATATGGACCAGCCTTAAATATTGTCTTTAGGTAAAGAGTTGAATAAAACGTTCAAGCCGATTGTAGAAACCCGAATAATGGTATTTCAAACTTTTTTTGCAGGAAATAGCTCCTTATCAGACAGTGTAGATTCAATATCATGCTGCACTTTCTGTGCAGTCTGATCTTTATCCACGCTGTGTGCAAAGGGCCAGTGAGTGGAACATAAGAGTTAACAAAAAAAAAAAAATAGGGAAAAATATTTATTCCGGTATTTGTACATGGTTACAAAAGCTTGCAGCCACAGTTTCATACGTGCAAGCTTTCAATCATTTTATTTATGGCCTGGACAGGTCCGCAGTGAGAAGAGTCTATGTTTGTTAGCCATATTTCCAATCCGATGTTTCACCTATGTTCCTGAAAGGTGTAAAATGACAAGAATCGATGTTTGTGGACCATGTTTTCAAAAGAAATGTTACAGTCGATTACTGTAGGCCATCTTTTCAATCCGACATTTTATCTATGCCCTGGACAGGTCCGCAGTGAGAAGAGTCTATGTTTATATGCCATAGTTTCAGTCCGGTGTTTTATCTATTTCCTTGAAAGGTCTACAATTAGAAGAGTCGATGTTAGTGGACCATGATTTCAAAAAAAAAAATAAATGCTCTTTACAGGTGCACATTAGATACGTCAATAATTGTGGGCTACTTTTTTCAATCCGAAATTTTGTTTATGCTATTGACGGGTCCACAATGAGATACGTCGATCGTTGCGGACCATGTTTTCACCCCGATGTTTTATTTATGCCCGAGACAGGTCCACAAATGAAATGCATGAGGGGTAATGGAAATGGTTGTGGACCATGTTTTCAATCTGACGCTTTATTTATGCCCTTGACAGTTCCGGAAATCAAATATGGCCCGTATTATCAATGCAACATTTTCTTTATGCTCTTGACAGGTCCACAATGAGATACGTCGATGTTGGTACAGAAAACGTGGCCATGACAGTTCATTCACGAGAAGTTTTACCTTGACCTCATACAGAAAGGGCTCGAGCTATGTATCCCACACGTCCGCTAGCACCCGGGACAAGAAGCAACATGTTGCACCCACTGATAATGAGAAACCTCTTCTTACTACGCGAAACCAGAAAGACACAAAAGGCCATCCCAAAAAGCGATTGGCTGATTCAGATGACCTTAACCAAGTTTATCCTATGAATTAGGCTCGTGTAAAGCATTAACGAAATAAATTTCGTGTAAATCATTACAGGAATTCATTTCGTGTAAAGCATAACAGGAATAAATTTCGTATCCGAAATTAATTTCCTGTAATTTATGACGTATTACGTGTAAAGCATACCAGCGATTTCTCCTTTTTCTTTCGGATATTTTTTGTCCTTTTAAACCTTTACTATACAATCCTTGTCCTAACAACCTTGAAAAGAAAAGCTGTTGAAAACATATTGGGAAAAGGAAACAAATTATGGTATCTAGCATTTCTTCCTTTTGCCACAATGTTTTCCAACCTTTTAAAAACAAATTCCATGATTTGAGCCACGTATTGCTTGCAAAACGAGAGAAGGGGCATTTGCGTAAAGTTTCGTCCCGGAATCTGCGCACGCTAATCCGAGACGGCACTTTACGACCAATTAGATGTTGTGTTACAGTAGACTTGCGTAATACAGAAAAGTACATAAAAACGCAAGGTGTCGTTTCGGATGATCCGAGACGACACTTTACGCAAATGTCCGAATGCCCCTTTGTACATAATGCAGGCCAGATTATGGCTTTTCGTGTGCAAATGCTTTCAATTTGGACTAGTCTTAAATTTCGCCGTTTGGTAAAGACTTAAGAGGCAAACATCTTTACTTGATGCACATTGGTCCACAAATACTTCGAAAATAAATGAGTCTAAAATTTTGTCCAGCAGCAAAGCAGTCAGGAACTACAAGTATTTTGTTGTAATTCAAACGCATATCAATACATACTGTTAGGTGTAAGTACATAACAACTTTTGTTTATTGTTTAATGTTTCAACTCCTTCATTATCAAAGGATATGGCTTCAGGCTTGTCTAGCTTGAAATCACTTGCATTTATCTATTAGTATGTGCCTGAAACAATGCATTTCGTCCATCAAAGAGAAACTTCTGGGTCCGTATTCACCAACCGTTCTTTAGCACATATTTTGTCTTACTCTTCAAGATTTTCTAACTGTGAAAATAACAGAACTTCTAATTGGCTAAACCGAATGTTTTAGCCAATCAGAAGTTCTGTTACTTTCACACTGTCAAAATTCTGAAGAATAAGACTAAGAATGTTCTTAAGAACGGTTGGTGAATACGGACCCTGGTTTCCTTTTTCCTTTACCAAAACGTTTTCTTAAGCTTGATTCCTCGTGGTTTGAAGATCGCCGCATTCTTTGGTAAAGGGTCAAACTTCTACTGTAGAAATATCTTTCCATCCTCTCCCAGTGATGACTTTTAGGGACACCAAGTTGTGTTTGCAACATGCTGGTAACATGCAACTTGTTTTTGTTTTCTTCTTCCTTCAATGATTTCCGTTTCATTCAAAAATGTATTTTTCCTTACCTTAGAATATTTTACCTTTGCGTCAGTTATTTCGGATGTCAGTATTACATTGTTCTAACAATATCTCTTATATGGACTCTTTTTCGGCGTAGCTGAGAATGTGCTGGCTTTTGATCTACTTTTTGGTACTGATAGAAAATGAATAACAGGAAATTTGTGATTGGCCAAAAATGTAGACATGTTTATTTTACGGACATCTGCCGATTTGCGGGCATGATTTACGCCGTCTATCTTTATTAAAGATCCATGTATTTCTTCTTAATTTTAAACAAGATTACAATGCTACAAAGTGAAAACAAATCCAAATAATTCATAAGAATTCATTTTGCGATGAGTAAACTCGCAGGATCGGACCAGGTAGGACTTATAACCGGATCAGTCCTATGTTGACTTTTTTCCAAATACTTTCATCTTTCTTTTCAAAATGGCCTTGTACCGTCGAGTTAAGATATGGGCAATACTCTATGAAAAGGGAGCTTGATACATTTACAAAAAATATCGACCTATGTCAGTCTGCGCAGACCCATATGAGTCGGATTTTTTAATTGTAAGTTTTCTACATGTTCAAGGACCATTCTATCTCTTGATTAACACTTTACCAAACGACAAAATTTTAGACGGGTTCAAATTGAAAGCAGTTGTAGACATCAAAATTAGCATAACTCAAAAAATTGGAAAAAAAAAATGTTTTGGGAAGGGAAGAAAATATTGTGGGAAACGGAGAAAATGCTGGTTACCTGTATTTTCTACATTTCTCACAATGTTTACAGAAGGCTTCTTTATCAGGGTCGTAAAGACCAGAGATTGTAACAGTTGACGGTTACTTCCATTACTGTCAGAGCTTAAACGTTATGCCAATCAAAAAGAAATATTTTGAAATATAACGGCTGACATTAACAGAACCCAAGCCGATATTCGAACACAAGGATAAAGATACGGAGAAGATTTTGGCGTCAAATAAAAAAAAAGAGACTCAAAGGCATTATTTTGTTGTTGTATTATTGTTGTTGTTTTGTTGTATGCATTAACATTTATCTGAACTTTGTTTGAATCGCCAGTGAGAAATTTCTTGATTATTCATCTTAAAAAAAACACATTAGAATTAAGGTAGTACCATTCTAATAGAAAACAGCTGTTCCATCTATGATATTATCCTAAAAAAGTTGCTATGATTGAAAATAAGAATTATTGTACTACTTTGACCGTGCCACTTTTTCCATTTTTTCCTTCTTAGAACTATCATTTATGAATCTAGGGCCACTCTATTCTCATTACAAAAGGTAGATAATAATTGCCTCCCTTTTCAGAAAACTTAAAAAAAACATCAAGAAATGATTTTAAGATGCACATCAAAGGAATTTCTGGTCGGCTAGAAATGTGCGAAAATATTATATAGAGGATAATCAACTGGTTGTTTTTGATATGAAAAATATCTCACGAGGATGCGTTGTTAGGCGTTGAAAAAACGAGTGCGCAGCACGAGTTTTTTTAACGCCTTACGACGCGTCCGAGTGAGATATTTTTCATATAAAAAATAACCAGTTGATTGTTCTTTTTATTATATACCTTCTTAACATCATTATTTGTAATTTTGCGTTTGAAAGTCGAAAAAAATGTAGTCGAAAAAAAAGTAGTTCCCAAATTACAGCAGGAAGTGAAAGTGAAAGTTGATAACGTCACTAGTGATGATATCAAAATTTATTACACTGGGAAATTCCAGGATTTCACTGCTATGTATATAATAAACCAGTATAAATCCTTATTTATCAACTACTAGTAATAAGAAATTCTATTCATTGTTGCACCAGAGGGATTAGGATTAAATACCTTAATAATGAAATTGGTTTCTGCAGATCCGGTTACTTTGTACAGTCCTTTGCTTTTGTGCTGTCCTGGAGGCTCCAATACTCGTAGTCACTCAGATGATATTTTTTCAAAGCCATCGGCTGCTTTCACACATAAACTTTGTCTAAACATTGTTCGATGGTGAAAGAGAGGGAAGTGAATCCTGTGGCAATGAATTTCATTATGGGAGAGAATTTAGCCAGGCTGAGGAATCGAACTTCAACCCCTAAATTATTACTAGCCCAGCACATTGCTGACTCATTCACCGAGAGACAGAGAAAGATAGACAGAGAGAGAGACAGACAGAGAGAGGGTCAGAGAGAGAGAGAGAGAGAGAGAGAAAGAAAGAGAGAGAGAGAGAGAGAGGGAGAGAGGGAGAGAGAGGTTATATCACAGAGGCCAGTGCACCTAGTCCTATGCATGTGTTTCCTGGTTTTCTCACACGAGTACTGACACACTTTTCCTTCCAAAGCCAATGACTGGTTTATTTTTTCACTTGCATCAGAGAAGATAGGCGAAAAGTGGCTGGAAAGAACGGTATGCCTAACCTCACAGTATCGAATCAACAACCGTCAGGTCACGATTTTTAATACTCTAATCACTGAGGTACCCGGCAAGGCGAGAGAGAGATCGGTTTTATCACAGGCCTTTGATTTTCCATTGATCCATCACAGAATAATAAAATTTTCCTTGGTCGATCATTGAATACATATGAAAGCATATTGGTGCATCGCCTGCATGTATTACAGAATAGTGAAGTTTTCAACACCGTTACTATAAATAGCACAGCGGCAACTGCCTCTTTACTGCGTATTATTATATAGAATAACGAGGGGTTCACCAATGTGTTATCTATAGTAACGGTGTCAGATAATGAAAAATTGTTTAATGCCATGATAGACCAATGAAAAATTCTTTATCCTGTGATCGTCCAATCGAATTTCAAAGGCCTGAGGTTTTATCATTATGTGTTATATGAACGTTACTTTGTTAATAATTATTAACTTTTTAAAAAAAGTTGCTGTCAATAATAAAGCTTCATGTTAAAAGGTCAGAAATGAGGTGGTTTTTTTCAATTATTGTTATTATTTCAGCCATGTTCAGTGAAAAGGGGGCTTAATGCTTTCGCGAAAAGTATCGACTCAGGTCAGCCTGCGCAATTCGCAGAATTCAGTCGTTACCAGACAAGAAAAACTTAGCCTTGTCCAAATATTGAAAGCATTTGCAGACGACAATTTCAATGTGGCTCAAATGGTGTAATTTGTCTTTGATAGGGTAGAAAACATTGTGGGAAAAGGAGAAAATGCTGGTTACCAACATTTTCTCCTTTCCAACATTGTTTTTAACCCTTTACCTTATATACCAATTTGAGGCTCTTCCATTTCAGCAGCTGATATTAAAAATATGGACAAATGAGGATACAAATTAAAAATATGATATTAAAAATATGGACAAATGAGGATACAAATATCTGATTGAGTGGAAAACATTGTGGGAAAAGGAGAAATTGCTCATTACGAGCAATTTCTCCTTTTCCCACAATGTTTTGAAAAGCTGTCTGTTATTGATACGTCAAAATGAGTATCAATGGAGTTAAGGGTTAAAAAGCTTCTTTCGCAGGGTCGTTAAAAGTCGTCATTGAGTGGGAAAGAGTTAAGCCGTTAGTTAACCCGGTTTTCACAGAGAATCATCAAGTCTATTCTGACCAACAAAGTAACAAAGAAACAAATGAACAAGTGCATAGGTGAAATACAAACCGCATCTGGCGGGATTCGAACCCGTGGCGGACAAGATCCTCGTTTTTTGAGGTTCAAAAGACCAATACCATATCTATTGAGCCATAGAGATAATTGGGACGAAGCAATGCATGAAGGAGTGGTCTTCCGTAACCCACACCCCTTTTAACCCATTACCAAACGACAAAATTTTAGGTTTGTCAAAATTGAAAGGAATTGCAGGCGACAAAATAAAAGTGACTGAAAATTTGAAATTTGTTTTGTGAAGGGTAGAAAACATTGTGGGAAAAGGAGAAAATGCTGGTTACCAGCATTTTCTCCTTTTCCCACAATGTTTTCAAAAGGCTTCTTTCTCAGGGGCGTCAAAAGTAGGGATTGTGTGGTAATGGGTTAAAATCATCATTTATTGATGACTCAGAGCCTTATTGGGCAGAAAGTCCTTTTTTACAACAAATGGGATTAATGGCTCAATGGCCAATCCCGGACGAGCCCCGATCCTACGAACAAAGTCCGCAACAAGGAAACAAATAAACAAATATATAGCTAAAATACAAACAGCATCTGGCGGTATTCGAAACAGTGGCGGACAGGATTCTCTGTTTAACCCTTTCCCAAATGACAAATTTTAGACTCTTCCAAACTCAAAGAGTTTGAAGACGACAATTTCAAATTTGATAAAAATGGTAGACAGTTCTCCAAATGGGTAGAAAACACTGTGGGAAAAGTAGAAATTGCTCGTTACGAGCAATTTCTCCTTTTCCCACAGTGTTTTCAAAAGACTTGTACTGCAGACACGTAAAAACAAGGGCTTGTTTGGGAAAGGGTTAAAGGACTATTACTATAACCACTGAGCCAAAGATTTATCTCCCCAACGCAGTGGTCAGGTATTGTATTTAATTCGGGACAAAGCTATGCATGAAGGAGTGGTCTCCCTTAACACTATATACCAGAAACACATGTTTGTTCTGTCCTTCCATTTCCTCTAATGAACCTGTGAAGCAGTGATTATTATACTGCAAAGAAATTTCTCGTGATCTGATTGGATGATATACCCCGAACGTATATATCATGTACAGTGGCAAAACCAACTTAAAAGCAGTTTTCCTTTTGGGTGCCCTGTATACGTAACTACGCAAACAACATCCAAAATATTGGCGCCGATCAAGATTAACATCAAGATAACGCACCCAGCTGCACGTTTTAGCAGGTATTACCAAGGTTTCTGTGACGTCGGTTCCCAGTGAATTGGGGCAATCAGAAGGGAAATTCTACTTTCTCAGGGTACTCAATTTTTTAAAACAAAACACAGGTAAAATTCTCTTAACAAACGTTCGAATTGTAAAAATTTGCGGTATACTAAATTCGTTGTGCGGTCAGGTGGCAGGGGATTTGGAAACTTGTTTACGGCTGTAGTGATTCATGTCGCCCCGAGCTTGGGCGACATGAGACACCACACCCGTGAAAAAGTTTCCAAGTTCCCTGCCACCTGACCATACAACTAATAGTGTGCTTGCAGTCAAATTTTCAAACGGGACTGGTTTGAAACTGAATTAAATCTCAAGGGGTAAAGCACGGTAATTACGAGATTCGAACCCAGAACCCTGTCTTTCAGGGCAAGCGCTCTAATCACTTAACTACCCGAACCGCTAAACATCCATACTACCGATTATCGCTACACTCACTCCACTTCCTGACATTTTAAGAAACAACCCAACACCCCGGGTCCTTAAGACCCTTTTGGTCCCTGCAACTACTTCTCACACCATTTCAGTAAACGCTTTGGGAAAATAGTGCGGCCAGTACGAGATTCGAACCCGGGAACCACCCGTTCAGGGCGAGTACACCAGGACCGCTCAAGATGGATCCACGTTATCATCATAAAACAGACCGTAGAAGTTTCGCGTTCTGTGTAGTCTGATCTTGATCCATGCAGCCTGCTTTTAGATAGACTGAAACTGGCTAAAATAGATTTAAAAAAAGGGAGATTTTTTTTTTTCTTTTTAACCCTTTCCAAAATAATACCTGGTTTTTACGACCCAGAGGAAAAAGCCTTCTGAAAACTTTGTGGGAAAAGGAGAAAATACTGCTAACAATGTTGTTACCACATTGTTTAATAATCTAATGTCAAGTTTCAATTCTCGAGTTACTTTTATTTTTTCGTTTGCAAATGCTTTCAATTTGCACAAGCCTAAAATTTTGTCGTTTGGCAAAGAGTTAAAATAGATGAAGGAGGTATCACGGTAAGTCAGTGTTAATATAAAATAAACATAAAGATATTGAAGTCTCTCTCTCCCAGAAGGCGGAGAGAGAGAGAGAGAGAGAGAGAGAGAGAGAGTGAGAGTCCAACTTGATGTTAATCGTAATCGGAAGAAAGCCATGGTGTCTAGATTTTGCTCCCAAACATTGATAGTTTACCCTCATTTAAACAACCCTCTCTGCGGTGTTTAAGTATTTTTTTGAAAACATTGTCCGAAACGATGAAAATGCTGGTATACGGCATTGTCTTCTTTTCAAGCAGAGTTTTCAAATACTTTCCAGACAATTTATTCTATTTCAGCAAAGTTCACGCCTGCACATGTATGCACCATAAGGGTGTCTTTTTGCAATATTTTCTCAGTACGCCTAATAGAGTAATTTCAACTTCTTTGCAAATCTTACAAGTTACGTTCTCTATTGTTTGCAATCAAGTAGATCTACATGCGCTTTTTATCTAATAGCTATAAATGGTTATGAATCCATTAAAATGTTTTGTTTTTTTTAAATAAAATTCTATTAACTCTCTCTCTCTCTCTCTCTCTCTCTCTCTCTCTCTCTCTCTCTCTCTCTCTCTCTCTCTCTCACCTGGTGATCGCCACTGTTTCGAATTTAAACAGCTCAGCTACTCTCTTCTAGAATTAATGACTGTTTACAGAACAGAACAGAACATCGTTTATTTGACAAAAACTACATAGTTAATAGTCATATGATCAACACATTTTTAAATAAAATGCATTTTAGTCACGCGATTTCTTGCCACACACAATTCCAAATGATCTAATATGAAACTTTAAATAAATTAATGAGTAAATACTAAATATATATTGTGAATGGGTGAAATGGGTATTTTCAGTATTGAAACTTGAAAGTATAGGTCTGAGGAGTGAAAAACTCATATTGACATATAGAATAAGGGAATTTTGTACCCCAATCTGTTTACACCACGCAACATAATTCATTTCTGTCTCACCGGTAATACTTGCTTTGACGGTGGTTATCATTAAAAGCAGTCGGTGGTTTAGGAAGGATATTGTATTGCTTAACCATTTACCAGACGACAAAATTTTAGCCTTGTCCAAATTAAAAGCATTTGCAGACGACAATTTCATTGTGGCTCAAATAGTGTAAGTTTTCTTTGATAGGGTAGGAAACATTGTGGGAAAAGGAGAAGAATGCTGGTTACCAGCATTTTGTGCTTTTCCCACAATCTTTTCAAAAGACTTCTTTTCCAGAAGCATCAAGAAGTCGTCATTGTGTATAAAAGGGTTATAGAACTTTCCAGAAGGCATGAATAGGTGAACTAGCTCCCGGGATATAACTGGAATATTGTTGAGGACGGTGACGAAAACGACGTTGAATGCAGCGATAAAAAAAAATGTGAGTTCCTAATTATATACAGCATTTTTTACCAAACAATCACATTTTTTACTCAAATCTGTGGCATATGATACTTATTTCGTCGGCAATGAACTAAAGACATTAATTTGTTGATATATCTTGACAAACTTTATTAAAAGTTTGCTCTATATAGCGCAAAATACGACTATGCACAGGAATTTGACATTCTATAACCAAAATAAATGATCAAATATGAAAAAAAAAAAAATCTCCTATATAATATATATAGGGGAGATTTTTTTTCATATTTGATCAATTATTTTGGTTATAGAATGTCAAATTCCTGTGGACTATGGCTAGGCAAAAAACGAAACCTTGATAAGTTATTCAAAGTACTTTTACCTATATCATAACTATTCAATTTAAACGGCGCATAGCACTTTACATTCAATACGACCGATAGATTCGTTTTGAACATACAAGCTCGGGCGATTTGGCCAAGGGATCGATAAGGGCGAACTAGCAAAGGGATGAACTGGTTTTGGGACGAACGAGCTCGGAGCCGTCCGTTTGAGATTCGCTCAACCGCCATTTCCCACAATTCATATTCGACCGAGTTATTCATCAACGGAGCTCGACAGTATCAGCCAAATTTAGTGCTTTTGGTAACGTTTTGACATGAAATCTACACCTCAGAGTTTGATTTTATTAGCCCTTCCATCGAAATGCAAACTATATTTTTGTGAAGTATAGTATCAGCAGAAATTAGCTCGATCCATTATGACGGTGCCTGTTCTTTCCGCCCGTCCATTTTTCGTGGGAATCCATAATGGCTGCCGGTACACAGACGTGCAAGCTGAAAATGTTGGCTAATACTAATCAGTATCGACTTATCAATTATTTAAGAATAATTATCATGCCTTTTCACTGTTTAACTAAATTATACTCATAAATTTAAAGTAAGTGGCCATTTTGGGATATTTTTTATTGTACTTTAACTCTACCAAATCATTGTTATGGTGTCTTTGAAAGTCGGGGTTGTGTTAAGGTTCATGTAAAGTGTTTATTTTGCTTAATTTCATACGTCAATAATTCTGTAATTATTAAAATTTGTCCGGGAAAACCATATATCAAATTAAAGCTCTGGATGAGTACAAGCTGTTTTACATAATTATACCTACTGGCCTTACATAATAAAACTAAAACATTGCAGAAAAAGATGACATCGTTTAAAACCTACAAAATAATAATGACATAACAAAATTGCTTAAGTTTTGGAGAAAACATAGGCTATGGTACATACCAGGTACTGCTACTACCAAAAATCCTATAGTTTCTTTAAAAAGGCACATATTTAAATCAGAAAGTTTGACATTTTTCCCTTATTGAATTGTCAACCATGTTTGACCTACTTTGTTTTAGTAACAGGTATGGTGTCTCCACAGGATCAAAATGTACAAGTGGTTGTGCATGATAAACTTTCATTAGTATTTTAGATAATAAAACAAATAAAAATGACCTGTACAAGTGAAATGTCCATGTCTACGTCCAAACCCTTTCTCAAAAACAGCAGTTACAAAAGGTGTCACCAGTCTGGTAGATAGGATTAAGGTGTCACCAGTCTGGTAGATAGGATTTAGAATCAATTTTTGACATTAGCATTTTTTTCATTGTTCTTTTTGTGTGTGTGATGGGGTAGTGGGGTGCTGTTTTTGAGAAAGGGTTTGTAAGTGGACATGGAAATTTCACTTGTACAGGTCATTTTTATTCTAAAATTATTACTGGAATAAATTGACCTGAAATTAACCTTTATGCAAAGAGTAATTAAAACGTGAATATTTAAACCATCTGGTATAATCGGACTGTACGGAAACTGTTATCGGTAAATGTCAGGTTTGACCCTTACTGCGCCTTAGTCAAAATAAAACGGTTTTGCGGATGGCATAGATTAAGATCAGGCTGCATAGAAAGTGCATCATAGATCTAAGTCACCCACCATGTATTACCAATTTAAACCAACAATATAATGGTTATTTCAGGTATTTCAAGTACTCTTTGAAAACACTATAAATCTATTGGCAGCATAAAGAGTTTAGAAACATGCACATAGTTCCGCATGCAGACGACATTAGCCGGAGCCAAGTTAGAACAATAAATCAAGCGTGTAATATATGGTAATTGAGGTCATTTATTTCATGTCAATTTGTTCAGGTAATACTAATGAAAGTTTATTACACACAACCACTTGTACATTTTGATCCTGTGGAGACACCATACCTGTTACTAAAACAAAGTAGGTCAAACATGGTTGACAATTCAATAAGGGAAAAATGTCAAACTTTCTGACTTAAATATGTGCCTTTTTAAAGAAACTATAGGATTTTTGGTAGTAGCAGTACCTGGTATGTACCATAGCCTATGTTTTCTCCAAAACTTAAGCAATTTTGTTATGTCATTATTATTTTGTAGGTTTTAAACGATGTCATCTTTTTCTGCAATGTTTTAGTTTTATTATGCAAGGCCAGTAGGTATAATTATGTAAAACAGCTTGTACTCATCCAGAGCTTTAATTTGATATATGGTTTTCCTGGACAAATTTTAATAATTACAGAATTATTGACGTATGAAATTAAGCAAAATAAACACTTTACATGAACCTTAAAGGGTTAACCCATAATTAATCGAAAAAGATTTTGAGTATGGTAGATTTGGAGACAACAAATATAATGTAGCTCAAATAACAGTATCTATCAACAAAAATTTCAAGGGAGTGAGACCTCTGACCATTTAGACCCCTTAAAATTTCAGATTTTTGGTGACATCTAGACCCCTTTGAGACACTTCACCCCCTTTGTTTTGGTGACACTTGGCTAATTTCAAAAGCCACCATTGAAGGTTGGGATTGTGTGGCTGTAAGTGTTAACCCTTTACCAATCAATCCCTGATTTTAACGACACTTGTAAAGAAGCCTTCTGAAAACATTGTGGAAATAGGAGAATAAGCTGGTAACCAGCATTTTCTCCTTTTCCATCAATGTTTTCTGCTCTAACAAGGAAAAATGTGTCATTTTTGCCATCTTTAATTTGCTGTCTGCAATTGCTTTCAGTTTGGTAATTTTGTAGTTTGGTAAAGTGTTAACTGTATACTTGCAGATTTGTAATTAGTCGGAAATGGCTTCAGCAGAAGTTGCTGCTGAGGTCACAGCAGTGACAGAAGGAAGTGAGGAAATACCTGAAGGTGTAGAAGAAACTGTGAAGTTGTCAAATCATCCAGATCTAGAACAGGCTATAGTGACAGTAGAAACTGATGGCGTAGATCTACATAGCCCAGTGCAAGCTGAGGAACAAGTATCCACTACCCCAGACGTTGGCACTGGAAAGGTACCTAAACAGGAGTCCTTAACTTTTAAAGACAGGTACTTACTAACATAACTTAACCCTTTACTCCATAGATACTCATTTCTACGCATTGCTTGTAGGAGCCTTTGGAAAACATTGTGGCAAAAGATGAAATTGCTCGTGACGAGCAATTTCACCTTTTGTCACAATGTTTTCTATGCTATCAAAAGGTGACATATACACAAAAGAAACGGCTTCATCCTTGCTGTTATTTAAGGTCAATTAGAGATACCATAGAAATGCCTTATGGAGTAAAGGGTTAAAAACTTCACCAGACATATTAGTTTACACTGACTCAAAGGAAATGGCTTCTGAAAACATTGTGGGAAAAGGATAAAATGCAAAGGACATGCTCATAATCAGCATTTTCTGAAATACATTCTGGAATGAAGAAGATACTGGTAAAGCCCCTTTCACAATTGGCACACGAGCTGAAGCGACAAATTATTCATGCGACTGACAAATTTTGGTTTGGATCGTTAACTGTTGCCGAAATAATCGCATATGAAAAAATATTCGTATGAAATTTGTACGATCTAAAGCGACCGTTGTGCAATGCAAACATATTGAATCTTGCAATCTATCTTGCATCTATATACGACTGCTGTACAATGAAAGCGAGTGTTGAAAGATAATGTGATAGGATAGCGCAATTGATCAGGTGGATCGAATGATTGAATGTGCGTCAGTGTAAGTGGACATGGGATGCTCGTGCGATCATGCGTTCAATGATACGAATGCTCGTGCAAGTCAAAGGGGGTGTATATATAGCGCCCGTTTCCCACGTTCTTCAGTTGACATAGTTGAATGCGAGAGAAGATGCAGCAAACTCAGCAGATGGTGAGGAAGTATTGGCACAGCAGCCTCCATGTTTATTGTGGTCTGAAACAGAAATGCTTATACAGGGTATATATATATATATTAGTAGCTAAGTATAGCAAAATGAAGCTGATAAATTGTGCTGTGATAGTAAAACATTGCAAGATTACATGAGACACGTTGAGCAACAGTCTCATGGTTCGTAAAACACATGTATAGACTGCTGTGATTAAGCTTACGACTTTTAAAAATTGTGCATCACTCTTGCGAGTACACAAAACGCTGCAAGACGTTCGTACTAATGTTCCTGTGTTGCATTGCGACAATTTGGATCGCATTCGGTCGCGTCTAAATAGTGTGCATGTCCACTATTTTGAAGAGACTTGATGCGACCTCTAAAATGCATGCAACAAATGAGAGACATCATACGATGTATGCGAAAGCTCATGCGAGGCTAAAAAGTTCCGATCGCTAAGTGTTGTAAAGTGCTCGTGCGCCAATTGTGAAAGGGGCTTAACAATCATTTTCTCCTTTTCCCACAATGTTTTCTATCCTTTCAAATACAAATGTCCTCATTTGAGTTGCTTTTTGATTGTCATCTGTAACTGCTTTAAACTTGGACAAGTCTACATTTTTCTTGTGTGGTAAAGGGTTAAAGACTCCTTCATTAGAGCCATAAAAACACTTATCCATCCAGCAAAGGTTTACCCCTTTACCAAAAATTCCCAAGTTCTGACAGCCCAGAGGAAGGAGGCTTTTAAAATATTGTCAGAAAAGAAGTAGCCAGCATTTTTTTCCCATTAACCTTTACCAAACGACAAAATTTTAGACTGGTCCAAATTGAAAGCATTTGTAGACGACAAAATATATGTGACTGAAAAATTAAAGTTTGCTATGGAAAGGGTAGAAAACATTGTTAGAAAATGAGAAAATGCTGGTTACCAGCATTTTCTCATTTTCCCACAATTTTTTCAAAAACTTTCTTTCCCACGGTCGTTAAAAGTTGGGATTGTTTTGTAAAGGGTTAATGTTGTACATTATTGCAACCTTTCATTTTAGCCATATTTAACTCTTTTCACGAACAATCCCTGGTTTTTACCGGTCAGGAATAGAAGCCTTTTGAAAACATTGTGGGAAAAGGAGAAAATGCTGGTAACCAGCATTTTCTCCTTTTCCCACAATGTTTTCTACCCTATCATAGAGAAAAATCATCTTTTTAGCGACTGTGAATTTGTTATCTGCAAAATGTTTTCAATTTGGTCTGGTCCATAATTTGCTGTTTGGGAAAGGGTTAACTATTTACCACATAATCCTGACTATTAGTAACCCCGAGGGAAATTTCTCTTGAAAATAATGTGGCAATAGGAGAAAATGCTGGTAATCAGCATTTTCCGCTTTTTGCACAATGTCCTTTCCTTGTAATGGCAAATGGCAAAAAGCAATATTTGATTCATTGCCAGCATATGCTGTCAGTGTTGACAAGGCTGAAATTTTATTCTGAGGTAAAGGGTTAATGTCTGTAAGTGCTTCCAGATTAGACAAGCTCAAAATTCATTGTTCGGTAAAGTATTTAGTTGTGCCATTTCTTTAAATAAAAGACCCATGTGTGTTAACCCATTGCCACACAGTCCCTACTTTTGACAATCTTGAGAGAGAAGCTTTTAGAAAACATTGTGGGAAAAGGAGAAAATGCTGGTAACCAGCATTTTCTCCTTTTCCCACAATGGTTTTTACCCTTCACATAACAAATTTCAAATTTTCAGTCACTTTTATTTTGTCGTCTGCAAATGCTTTTGATTTGGACAAACCTGAAATTTTGTGGTTTGTTGAGTTAACATCAAAAATACTACCCCCATATCAATTCAAAGTCAACTTCCTATGATAATTTGTTGTTTGGTGAAGACACAATCCTTGTTTTCTTTTCCATTTCATCTGAAGTGTGATCAATGTTAGTTATGAAATACAGCCATGCAGCTCAAAACGAGGCAGAGATAAGTTGATTGACAGTTTAGGATTCACATATAACTGCAAGGTACTGTAAAATACCAACCTGAATCAGCAATTTGTGTTGTCTACAAAATTTTGTTGTTGAAAATAAGTATTTTTTTCTTTTAACATTGACTTTTTGAAAGAAACAAACATGATTATGATTTAATGACTTCTTTATATGTTATTGTAGAGATCTTGACTGTGTGATCGAATCATTAAAGGACCTTTAGGAGCCAAGTTAAACATTTTTTGAATCTCTGATTACCAGCATTTTCTCCTTTTTTGTAATATTTTTAAAAGTCTACTTCCCCAGGCAGGGTCCAAAAAATTTCAGAATTCTTACTTGTCCTCCTGCCATTTTGCACTGGTCCTACAGTTAGACAGTGTTTTATTCCATCAGCTTGTAGTTAGTATGGGGAAATATTTGCCAAAAAAGGGAAAGGTATGCGAAAATAACAAATGCCGTAAGGCACAAGTTAGTTTGGCGGACTTTTCCCTTTTTAGACAAATATTTCCCCATATTAACTCTTTACCACACGACAAAATTCTAGGCTTGTTTAAATTGAAAGCATTTTGCAGACGACTAAATAAAGGCAACTCAAAAATTGAAATTTTTTCTGGGTAGGGTAGAAAACACTATGGGAAAAGGAGAAAATGCTGGTTACCAGTATTTTCTCCTTTTCCTTCAGTGTTTTCCAAAGGTTTCTTTCTCAGGGGCGTCAAAAGTAGGGATTATGTGGTAATGGGTTAACCACAAGCTGATGAATTAAATTTTATATTATATTTCCTCCGATTTTTTTGTCAACGAATGCCCCTTTTAAAACTAGTCATTGCATTGAAATAAAAAAAGAGAAGTTCTAGATTTTCGGCAGGAGGAAAATATATACTGTGTCGGGGAAATAATATCCCCCATCTTAAATTACGACATTTCTTCAGCCATAACATTTCAAAAAATAGACACATGAAATATAATATAGGAGGATAATCCACTTGCCCTCACCAAATATTACTAGTAAGGACAAGTAGAATTTTTGGACCCTGCCAGGGTCCTTCAAACTCAGGGTTTTGTGAATGATTTTTTTTTTACCACACAATCCCTAGTTTTTGTGACCCTGACAGAGAAGGCTTGTGAAAAAATGGTGGGAAAAAGAGAAATTGCCCCATTTTCCCAAAATGTTTCTTCTCTTTCCAAGACAGAAATCATCATTTGAACTGAGTTTGTTTTCTGCAATTTATACTTTCAATTTGGTAAATTCCAAAAAATTTTGTTGTCTGGTAAAGAATTTACAGACAATTGTGTCTCTCTTAGCCTATCAAAAATACCAAGACAGTCACATGGACGTGTTCTGTGAGGAACTCCAGTTTGAGATGCCCTGCCACGGTGTTACAGAGAGGGGACGTGTTCCTCAGAGGAGCCAAAAAGCATCAGCATTTGCTGGGTCAGAGTCATCCGAAACCGGACTCTGAGGCAGAGTTCAAACTACAAATGAAAATGAAATCAAAGAAGATGGGTTTCTATATGAGGTAATTACTTGATCTGTTTTAACCGTTTACCACACAAGAAGATTTTAGACTGGTCCAAATTGAAAGCATTTGCAGACAACTTAGTAAATGTGGCTCAAAAGGTGCAAATTTCCTTTGATAGGGAAGAAAACATTGTGGGAAAAGGAGAAAATGCTGGTTACCAGCATTTTCTCCTTTTCTCACAATGTTTTCAATAGGCTTCTTTCTCAGGGGTGTCAAAAGTAGAAATTGTGTGGTAATGGGTTAACATTTTCTGCTCATGTCATATTCTTCGACGTTCTATGACGCATCACATCCCCCGATATTGGGGGGGGGGGGGGATTGCTTTAATATGCACTAATAAAGTAGCAATTGAGAAAAAGGCTATTTTCGATTCGTTTGAGGAGAAATCAGGCCTGTTTTAGCTCCAGATTTCTCTCAACTATAATAATTTTACTGGCAAACACTATTTGAGAAAAAAAATATACAATTACTGCAAATCTTTGTATACAGTATCTAGAAATAGATCAGCACGATATACCCAGTACATGTGCATTACATAAGCCTATTTTAGTTTGAAAGTCAAAGTAACTGTCGTGGAGTAGAAATATAGTCAGGTTCTGAACCCAGAATGCCCAAATTAGATGAGTATTTTTAGAATGCCATCTAGCGAGAGATAATGGTTTTGACGATACAACCAGCCAGTGGCTTTGGAGGAATACTGTGGGAAGTACTGGTAACAGAAACTTTCGGAAAGTATGGATAGGTGTACTGGCCTCTGTGAAATAATTAAAATGATGTTGGAAGCAGTGTTAATCTGTTACAACACGGCAAAACTTTAGACCTATCCAAATTGAAAGCATCTGCAAATGACAATATAAAAGTGGCTCAGATGGCGCAATTTTGCTTTGATTAGGTAGAAAACTTTGTGGGAAAAGGAGCATTTTCTCCTTTTCTCACAATGTTTTCAAAAGACTTCTTCTGCAGGGTCGTTTACAAGTCGTCATTGTGTGGTAAAAGGTTAAACGTCATGCACAATCAATCCATTATTTAGGAGGTATAAAATTTTGATTATTCTCAATGTGGACTTGACCTTTATTCCAGAGTGAACAAGAATAAACGTAGCACATACAAGGGGAATGATGACTTCAGGATCATCAAAAATGGTTCAAAAGCTGGAATGGATCTTCTGCGGGATTGTTTAGGTTACACTTATACTTTCAAAAGGGTAAATTTGTTTTTTCATTATGCCTATAGGATCACACGGCCTACAACACACAAAAAGGGGTTATCGCTGTTTGCATAAAACTGTCATCTGGGATCTGCCTGTGCAGTCTGGGCCGGTCAGTCCAAGACAACAGTCTCCATTTTCACGAAATTTTCCGTTTTGTGGAAGTCTACAGTAGCACAAAATCTAATGCAGTCTTAACCCTTTACCAGACGACAAAATTTTAGCCTTATCCAAATTGAAAGCATTTGCAGGCAACAATTTCAGTGTGGCTCAAATGGTGTATTTTTTCTTAGATAGAGTAGAAACCATTGTGGGAAAAGGAGAAAATGCTGGTTACCAGCATTTTCTTCTTTTCCGACAGTGCTTTTTAAAGGCTTCTTAATCAGGGGTCGTCAAAAGTAGGGATTGTGTGGTAATGGGTTAAAGTGCCACCCCGGATTAGCTTGCAAGGATTGATCCAAGACGACACTTTATGCAAACGCCCCTTTTCACGTGTTGCAGACCATATTCTATCATTGACTGGATGGTGTTGGTGTCGCTCCATCTGTCTTTTTGTAATTTCTTGTGCAGTTATTTGTATTTGATCTTAACCCATTACCACACAATGACGCCTTTAATGCCCATGAGGAAGTAGCCTTTTGAAAACATTGTGGGAAAAAGAGAAAATGCTGGTTACCAGCATTTTCTCTTTTTCCCCACAAAGTTTTCTACGCTATCAGAGCAAAATTGCCCCATTTGAGCCACTCTGAAATTGTCGTCTGCCAATGCTGTCAATTTGGATTGGTCTAAAATTTTGCTCTGTGGTAATGGGTTAAAACAGTAAGCTTGAATCCCACAATCCTGAAACCTAGAGTAGACACTGTGTACGGTATGTAAATAATGCACTAGGGATTGTTTTTTTTTTTTTTTGTCTTGGTCAGTTTAGTATTGGTGAAACCCAGGAAATACATAAATATGTGAGCTGTCAGTGAAACTCAGTCAGTTTAGTCCTGTTGCTGTATTTTTTTTAGTAAGGCTAAGGCTGATAATCAAGATTTGGGATTTTGAGTACCGGCTCACAAACCTTTCAAAGGTTTAATGATAGTTATTGCAACAAGATTTTTTTTTCATCGCTCAAAAGTCTGATAAAATTCCAGTCTACCTATTTTTAATTCTGTTGATTGTAAAGACTAAATGGAATTTACAGATCCAAAGTCATGTGATGACGACCAGGGTATCCTGCATCGTGGAGATGCTTTAAGCCTTTACTCCATAGATACTCATTTCTACGCATTGCTTGTAGGAGCCTTTTGAAAACATTGTGGCAAAAGGTGAAATTGCTTGTGACGAGCAATTTCACTTTTTGTCACAAAGTTTTCTATGGTATCAAAAGGTGTCATATACACATAAGAAACTGTTTCATCCTTGCTGTTATTTAGGGTCAATACCATAGAAATGTCTTACGGGGTAAAGGGTTAATCCCGATTTTGTCAGTGCATGGCTTATGTATTTCATTTTATCTATTGATCAACATGAATCAATAATTTTTGCAGATGCATTAAACATGCTTTTCTACTATTAACCCTTTATCACACAGTCATGGGTTTTAACAATGCTGAGAAGGCCGGATTTGAAATCATTGTGGAAAAAGGAGAAAATGCTGGTAACCAGCATTTTCTTCTTTTCCCACAATGTTTTTAAAAGACTCTAATCCTAATAGTCATTAAATGTTGGGATTATAGGATATTAGGGTTAACTTGTGTCATCAACTTACAAGCCACTTCTCTAATTGCCACAATGTTTTCCAATGATGATCATTGGGAAAGGATTCATTCTTTTCTTATCGCTGACCATCGACGATGGCTACTTTGAAAAGTGGTGGCTTGGAAGCAAAAATTGTGCAGTGGACTGGGAAAGACACTCAAGAAAAAAAAAAAGCATGGACAGGTACAGTGGCAGCCGCGATCAGTCAGTTAATCAAACACATGTTTTTAACAGTCGGCTGCTTTGTATGAAAAAAATTTATACATAAAAGGTAGCATTCAAGTATTTTTTATCGTTTTTTCAGGCAACTGCCGGAGGACGGAAGACATTTTGGAATTGCTCCGTGAGAAACAAACATCTGCATTGTTCTGCAACTATTATACAGCATGGAGAAGATACCTTCGTTGAGGGTCCTCATGAACATAAACACTTACCTGCATATAACATACCTGCGTATGTATCGTTATACCGTTTGAGCTGCACTCTGGCAGAATGGGTGTTAACTCTTTCCCAAACAACAATATTTGACAATATTTTAGATGGGTCCAACTTGAAAGCACTTATAGGCAACAAAACTGATTTGACACAAATGATGGGATTTGAATCAGATGTCTAGAAAACATTGTGGGAAAATTAGAAAATGCTGGTTACCAGCATTTTCTCCTTTTCCAACAATGTTTTCAAAAGGTCTGTTTTTTAGGGTCATGAAAACTTGGGATTTTGTGGTAAAGGATGGAACGCTTTTGTCTTATGCACTGTACAAAATGAGTCGTCATAGAATTATGGGCCATGAAACACATTTTGTCTAATGGTAAAAGGAATAATTAGGTAGATTGGTCCTTTGATATGGAGAAAATTGTACCAATAGCAAAAAATTTTCAGACCCAGGCCAGAGTGGGTGACAGTACATGTTCTCTTGGGTCAATGCGGGGTCCAAAACAATTCAGAATTCTTACTTGTCCTCCTGCCATTTTGCGCTCGTCCTACAGTAAGACAAAGAGGGATAATCCACTTGCCTTCACCAAATTTACTAGTAAGGACGAGTGGTCATGTCTTGACTTCCATGGTATCCTGCTTTGATCGTTACCAAATGACAAAATTTCAGATTGGTCCAAATTGAAAGCATTTGCAGACGACAAAATAAAAGTGACTGAAAATTCGAAATTTGTTCTCTGAAGGGTAGAAAACATTGTGGGAAAAGGAGAAAATGCTGGTTACCAGCATTTTCTCCTTTTCCCACAATGTTTTCTAAAGGCTTCTTTCTTAAGGGTGCCAAAAGTAGGGATTGTGTGGTAATGGGTTAACCCTTTACCCCATAAGGCATTTCTGTGGTATCTCTAATTGACCCTAAATAACAGCAAGGATGAAGCCATTTCTTATGTGTATATGACACCTTTTGATAGCATAGAAAACATTGTGGCAAAAGGTGTAATTGCTCATCACGAGCAATTTCACCTTTTGCCACAATGTTTTGCAAAGGCTCCTACAAGTAATGCGCAGAAATGAGTATCTATGGAGTAAAAGATTTAGCCTCCTTTTGTCAGAGCATGGCTAATATTTCATTTTGTTTATTGGTCGACCCGAGTCAATATTTTTTTGTGGATGCATTAAACATGCTTTTCATAGAGCATGCCTCACAGTATCTTTTCTTGAATTTGTAGGGAGCCGCATGAAGTTATCCCGAGTTTAAGAAAGTTGAGAGAGGCACGTGAAGATGATGAGGATGACGACGACGAGGATGAGGGAGAAAGTGAATTTGAACAAGAAGACGACGAGATTGAAAACGGTGGATCAGACAAAGTGAAAAAGGGGGAGGGAGAAACAGCTGTCAAATCTACATCAGGGCGATCAGGTTCGACCTACTTGCATTCTGGCAAAGGCTCGTCTGAAAAACAAAAAGTGCCTGTTGTAGCTAAGGAGAGAAAAAGGGTAAGTCATTTTCTAGTACCATATTGTATCTATTAAACATCCCCAGGTTGTTACATTTCCAGGAAGGGAGGGGCTGCAATTAATAGAGGTGAAAAGGACACAGAAAATAGAATTGCTTGAGGACAATAATAGCATTACTGTCTGGGTTTTAGTCATTGATGACTGTGAAGCGCTGGCCATTGGAGAAACGCGATGTATTTAATTCATAATATTGAGTTCACCATGAATCAAGAGTCGAGAGTCATATGGCATTTAAAAGCATTTACTGTTAATATGGAAGTCCAACATATTTTGTGCATTGTTGTCTGTAAATGTTTTCAAGTTGGATAAGTCTTAAAATTTTGTTATTTGGTAAAAAGTTGAATTTCGATGAAAGCATGCCATTTAAAAGTATGGAAACTATTGTGAAGATGACAATCTGTTATTGTACAGTTGATCCAAGAGTTAGTCACTGGCTGAGAAATTTCTACCAAGCTCGCTATCTTCCTTGCTTTTATAATAGAATTATAAAACTTTTGTAAAGCTTAATGGCTTTTAAGACCGATAAGAATTTACAACATTTTTGCTCATAAACAATTTCAAGTGTGGTAGAAGTGATCTCAGAAAATTGTTGTTTTCTAGTTTTGGCTCGGCTGTTGCAAAGAAACTATTGAGAAATTGTCATACCCCTGTTGCCATGATTTGTTGTCATCATCCAAAAACTTTGACATGTCATAATTTCTCTGTCATTATTGAAGAAATCTACTTCAAATTTGGAGCATTTCTTACATCAAAAGGGAAATTCAGACAATAGGTGCAGGTAACCATAGAAATTCTTTACACTATTATGTCCTTTTTTAGACTTGATTTGACTTAAATCATTACCACACGACAAAATTTCAGACTGCTTTCAAATTGAAAGCATTTGCAGACGACAAAAAAAAGGTGACTGAAAAATTGAAATTGGTTCTGGTGAGGGTAGAAAACACTGTGGGAAAAGGAGAAAATGCTGGTTACCAGCATTTTCTCCTTTTCCTACAGGGTTTTCAAAAGGCTTCTTTCTCAGGGGCGTCAAAAGTAGGGATTGTGTGGTAATGGGTTAAAACATTCAAACACATTGTATGATATCTCTGTCATAACTTAATTCTTTACCACACAGTCCCAACTTTTAAACACCCTGAAAGAGAAGGCCTTAGAAAAGATTATGGGAAAAGGAGGAAATACTGGTAATCAGCATTTTCTCCACAATGTTTCCTACTTTTCCAAAGTAAAGTTTCATTTTTTGAGTTGCGTTTACATTGGAAATGCTTTCAAATTGGTCCAGTACAAAAATTTGTTGTTTGGTAAAGAGTAAAGGTGTTAGCTTAAAATTGGGACTAGTTGTTAATTATCGAAAGTAGAACCCATACAACAAGGGCTGGTTACTGTTGAAATATTTTTGATACAGTTATGCCTGTCTCGACTTAAACAGCCCAGTGCTTGCACCCGCATGCTGTGCTCTCGTTTTGGTTTGCAGTATCATTTTGAATTGAATTTTCAAAAATTTGGTGTTCCTTTTTTTTTCTTTCAGAGGGAACATGAAACTTTCCTTGGTCCGTTATGCACCATCAATCTATCCAAATGTGAAAATCTGGAGTGTCAGTGTGAGCAGGTACATTGTCCATTCTGCGATCCAGCACATTTTAAACCAACAAAGGCTGGCCGTGTACAAGATCATCTTGAATTGACTCACTTTGCACATGGAGTGCAATATGATGGTATGTTGAACCTTTTAAAACCTGGATTAAATCTTTACCAAACAACAAAATTGTAGACCAGTCCAAATTGAAAGCATTTGCAGATGATGCCCGAAGTATGGCTCAGAAATTGAAATTTGTCATGGGAAGGGTAGAAAACATTGTCGGAAAAGGAGAACCACCATTTTCTCCTTTTCGTTTAATGTTTTCAAAAGGCCTCTTTTTCAGGGTCATTAAAAGCCCGGATTGTGTGGAAAAGAATTCAGGGGGGTCTAAAACGGCTCAGAAGTGAAGTCTTGGATTTGTAACCTGTAAGCCAAAGGTTTGAGCCTCCCATGGGAGTGTCTGTTGGCAAGGTACTTTAGAGCCCTAGCTTATTGCCGGTGAAAACTGGGACAAACATGAATAAGCAACCTGTCACTGTGGTATGATTCTAAACTCCAAAATCTTATTCACTTTATAAAATGTGCATTTTCCATCAGAAACAAATGAATTATTTGGATAATCAGTCTCCCAGATTATACTCTCATTATCTGTGTTTATTTAATACATATATCAATGTGTATGATCATTTCCCAATTACTAATTTCTAATATTTATTAATTCATTTATACAGACCTTTGAGAAATGTTAAAACAGTCTTGCATGGATGAGAAACATTTATGTGTAAATCCAATAAAATATTTAGAATAAAGAATTTTTAAAGCATTGTAAAATACCATTAACTCGTTACCAAACAAGCAAATTTTAGACTGGTCCAAATTGAAAGTACTTGCAGAAGACAAATGAAACTCAAAATTGGAATTTGTTTTGAAAAGGGCAGAAAACATTTTGGGAAAAGGAGAAAATGCTGGTTACCAGCATTTTCTCCTTTTTCCACAATGTTTTCAAAAGGCCTCTATCTCAGGGTTGTAAAAGCCAGGGATTGTTTGGTAAAGGTTTAAATTTGAATCAATCAATATTATCTGGAAGACGAAAGCTGTTGAAAGCATTATGGGAAAAGGAGAAAATACTGATAACCAGCATTTTCTTGTTTTTCCACAGTATTTTCAATAGTTTTACAGACAAAGTGGCCATTGTATTAATACTCCGAGTGTTATCGACCTTGAGGAAGAAGGCCATTGAAAACATTGCAGGCAAAGGTAAAAATCCCTGTAAGGGGCATTTCAATTATTTCTTTTTCTATACCTAGAAAGACTAATTTCCACAATTTGAACCACATTTAAAGCACTGTCTGTAAATGCTTTGGATTTAAACTAGTCTAAAACTTTGTTTTCATGCTAAAGGGGTAAAATTTTCAGGCTATTTTTAGATTTGTGATGCATTATGACAAATCACACGGTGGACAAATATGCAAAAAAGCAAATTTCTCCCATCACCGGATGCAAGTGCTTGTTGTACTTTGATTTTGTTTTTCTGATATTTTTAGATTTGATGATTGTAAAGTGCTTCAAAGACTGCGATATAGATAAAACCTTTGGACATTATCACTGTGTGTTCTGTCCACAACAAATTATCAAGAGAGATTTCTACGCAAGGCATATGTTAAGACATCTTCGTAGTATGGTGAGTCTTGGCACCTAAAGTGCTTAACTCTTTACCTTTGTTGATTTGCTGGTATTGGGGCTTAATGCTGTAACAGTGTAGGTAATATCATAGCGGCCAGTGCCCCTACAGATGTGTTTCCTGGTTTTTTCACACCAGCACTTGCACCACATTTTTATTAACCCTTTACCACACAATGATGGCTACTGACGACTCTGTAAAAGAAGACTTTTGAAAACGTTGTGAGAAAAGGAGAAATGCTGGTAACCAGCATTTTCTCCTTTTCCCACACTGTTTTCTACCCTCCCCAAATCAAAATTCAATTTTTCAGTCACATTTATTATGTTGTCTGTCTGCAAATGCTTGCATTTTGGACCACTGTACAAATTTGTTGGTTGGTAAAGATTTAAGCCTCGGACTACTTTTCTCACGGGCTTTGTAGGTGAGAGGCACACAATCACCAGAAATAAAAGTTTCGATGTCTCCCTGGGGAAGGTCATCTAAAAACATTTTGGTGAAGGGGGCAGTGCTTGTAAAAAAGCAATGTCTCTCTTTCCCGCAACATTTTCTACCCTATCAGCAACTATTAAGACAATCAAATATCTGCGTACCTCTTAGAAACATTTTATCTTAATTACCCATCTACGATGTAACATCTCAAAATATCATGATACCAAACCTCGAGATGAGAGGGAGTGACGGTATTCTAAATCTGTTATTCCTCTTTCAAACCTTATGTTGTGGGTACTCATTACAATCATCTTCATTACAATCGTCTTTTCCAGACGATTCTAACGAGTACTCTTAACATAGGGTTTGTTGGAGAATGATTAATATTTTTAGTTTTCAAATCAAAATTACTCCCTCTATCTGGAGCCCTATTGATACTGTATTAACATGGTAATCTCCTTTTTTTTTGGACTTGATATTTTCACTGAAAATCAATATATTTTCTAACAGAAATTGCAGCAGATTGATGGCATCTGCAGGTGGCACTCTTGTTAAATTTTGTAATCAGTCAGTGAAATGTTTCATATATCAAAGGTTTCTGCAATCCCCTTACTAAACAACAAAATTTTAGACTTGTCTAATTTGAAAGCTTTTGCAAATTGCAATTTTAATGTGGCTCTCATAAATTGGGTTTTTTAAAACGGGAAAATGAGAAAATGTTAGTTTTCTCCTTTTCTCACAATGTTTTAAAAAGCTTTCTATCTCGGGGTCAATTATCCCTGCGGACTGTTCTGTGAAAGGTTATTGGTATTTCATTCAATCTTACCCATGTAAATTGCAGTTTCCTGCAGACAAGATGGAATTCTTGTCGGAACCAAATTTATTTTTTACCTTTCAGGGAATCCCAGAGCGGTTACTAATGTTACCAGACTCGAAGTATCCAGATGTCATCAATGCATATGGTAAGTGTGTGACCTCTGTGACTTGATTTACTCTTCACCAAACAACGAAAGTTTGGACTTGTCCAAATTCAAAACAGTTGCAGGCAATATATTACTCTTTACCACACAATCCCAACATTTTAAACAACCCTGAAAAAGAAGTCTTTTCAAAACATTGTGGTAAAAGAAATGTTTTTAAAAGGCTGCTTGCTCAGGGTTGTTAAAAGTTGGGATTGTGTTGTAAAGAATTTAAAGACCAGCCCCTTAATCACTGAGCTGAAGAGAATTCTCCTTAACCCTTTACCAGACATTGCCGACTTGTGATTCTCATGGAAAAGAAGCCTTTTGAAAACATTGTGGGAAAAGGAGAAAATGCTGGTTACCAGCATTTTCTCTTTTTCCCACAATTCTTTCTTCTCTATCCAAGACAAATTACACCATCTGAGCCAAACTGTCATCTGCAAATGCTTTCAATTAGGACATGGATAAAATTTTGTCGTCTGGTAAAAGGGTTAATGCAGTAGTTAGGTATTGATTTCTAATACAGGAAGAAGCGATGTAGGAAGGAAGAAGTGATCTCCCGTAACACCACTTATTTAATTTACTGCAAAGAAATATCTTGTGATCTGATTGGTTAACATGGCAGGAACATATATCATGTATCCTGGCAAAAACCAAGTAAAGCCAGTTTACCTTTTGAGTGCCCCATAAATATCACTACACTTGCAACACAACACCCAAAATGGCGGCATCAGTTGATTACTAGACTGCATGTTTATGCACCAAACTGCATGTTTTAGTGACGCCATTTTCCAGTGACGTCCGTTTTCATTGAACTTGGGTACTTGGGAGGGAATTTCTAATTGATGGGCATACTCGATTCATGAGATTGTAAAACAGGAAAATTTCGCTTCTTTTGCTTTGAAAGGGTAAAACTTTGCAGTATAATAAATTCGTTGTATGGTCATGTGGCAATGGACTTAGAAACTTGTTCATGGCTGTGTCGTATCATGTCACCACCTTGCCTTCGGCTCAACATGACATGTGGCGGCATGATTCACCACAACAAAAATTTCCAAGTCCCCTGCCACCTGACTGTACAACTACTATTGTTCTTTGTGTTTTTTTAAAGGGTATGAAATTCCAATCTGTAAGAAGACCACTTGTCTACCTACAAAGGAGAAGCATTATCACTGTCCATGTTGCTCACAAATATGTCCACAGCGTAGTCTGACAGTTAACCACTTGTGGCGATGTTTACAGAAACAGCAGGGGAACACTGAGGATATTTCAGATGGGGACGAAACACAAATGTATAACATGGTGGATGAATCTCAAATCCTGGTATATTTACAAACATAATTTTAAGACTGTTGATTGTATTCAATACACAATTTAACCCTTATTTCTTTTAAGACCTAGAGGTTCTACCTGGCTTAGTGGTAAAATTTGGGACCCATAGCCTTGGGTTCCCAGGTTCAGCTGGGTTTTTCGTGAGAGTAGCGTTAGGCAAGACACTTAAGAGCCCTTGCCTAGTACTGGTAAAACCCAGAAATTCATGAATATGTGAACTATTGCCAGGATATGACTGAAATAGTGTTGAAAGCGTCATAAAACACCAATCAGTAAACCATTGTGACAAGACAGGTCTGTTCCAATGAATAATGGATTTTTATACAGAAGAAATTTTGGTATATTTATAAACATGATGTAGTTTACTTGTCTCTCCCAGAGATAGATGTAAATGTATGACTTGTGTTTGTATGGAGTGCCAGAGATAGGTGTAAATGTATGACCTGTGTTTGTAAGGAGTGCCAGAGATTGGTGTAAATGTATGACTTGTGTTTGTATGGAGTGCCAGAGGTAGGTGTAAATGTATGACTTGTGTTTGTATGGAGTGCCAGAGATAGGTGAAATGTATGACTTGTGTTTGTATGGAAGGATACTTACAAAAGGTATCATATTCATTAACAATAAATAATTACTTTGTCTTCTGCAAGTTCTCTTTATTTGGTTGGTTTGTATGCTGTTTACCTCTTTACTAAACAACAAAATTTTAGACTTAGTTTAGTTTAACATTTGCATAAGACCAATTAAACACATCTATCAAATACAAATTTCATTATTTCAGCCACATTTGAATTGTCATCTGCAAATGCTGTCAGGTTGGATAAGTCTAAGTCATTATCTTGTGGTAAAGATTCTTTTCAAAATTTTAGCCACACTGACAAAATGGGGCTTAATGCGTCTCTTTGATGCATGACACCAAGGAAGCCATCACATGATCAGTGTTCCATAATAACCATTGTTTTTTAACAACTGACTCAATAATTAGGTAGACTGGTTCTTGTACATACGGATAATTAACCCTTTACCACATAATGACGACTTTTACCGCCCCGATGAAGAAACCTTTTGAAAACATTGTTGGAAAAGGAGAAAATGCTGATAACCAGCATTTTCTCCTTTTCCCACAAAGTTTTCCACCCTATCAAAGCGAAATTGCACATTTTGAGCCGCTGTGAAACTCGTCTGCAAATGCTTTCAATTTGGATAGATCTAAAATTTTGCTTTGTGGTAAAGGGTTAAATAATAGCGAAAAGTTTTGGTCCGGGTTAGCCTGCACACATTGTGCAGGCCGACCCAAGTCGATACTTTTTCAGATACATTAAGCCCCCTTCTAACAGAGTGTAACTCATATTTATTGTTGCTCTATTTTCATAGCTGCATTTTTCACATGTGAAGTCTATAAACGACCTGCCAGCCAAGATGTGTAGATCGGCAGATTGTTGTGGTGGAATGTATCATTGTCCGCTGTGTCCAGAAGATTTGTTTATACCCAGTTATAAACAGCAGTTACTTGTTCACTATATTACTCACTGGAAACACAGAGTTAATTACAAGAGTAAGTTATATTCTAATACAGCTTGTACAATGTACTATACAAAAATTAACGAGTCATGCCGAGGGCTCGTGTTCGCCAACCATACTCAAGAACGTTCTTGGTCTAATTCTCCAAGATTTTCTAAATTTTAGAGTAACACCACTTCTGATTAGCTAAACCAAATCATTAATATATTTTAGTCAATCGGAAGTTGTGTTACTTGAGATTTAGAAAATTCTTGAGAATGGGTACAAGAACATTCTGAAGAATGAAAACCTTTTGGGATTGGTAATTTTTACGCATGTCAATCGACCATCATAGCTCATGCAAACTCTTTGACATTTTAAAGAACTTTGACATTTTCAAAGACTTTGCATCTTATAAGTGCAACTGTTTCCAGAGAAAACGAAGAATTATGTTCATAGCACTGGTATTATCTGTTTTGCTGTTACCGGTATATTGCAAAGTGTTTGACATTTCGCAATATTTATTACTGAAGATACTTACTTCACACTTGGAAAAGTTGTTAACCCTTTACTAGATAATCCCTGGTTTTCACGACCCTGAAGGAGAAACTTTTTGAAAACATTGTGAGAAAAGGAGCAACGAATGCGTAGCCTAAATACAGATACAAACTGCACATAACTAGATTTGAACCAGTGTAGGAAAGATTCTTGTTTTTTTTTAGGTTTGTAAGGTCCGTTAGGTTTGTTACTTGGTAAAGTGTTGAAAGACCAACACCTCAAGCACTGGGCTAAAGAGAATTCTCACAGAGCATTTAGTAAGTATTGAATTTTAATGGGATAGAAGCTATGCAGTGAGGAAGGAGTGATCTCATGTAACAATGACCCACTTTGTATGTAAACACTGTTACTATCTTTTTCAGATTATGGGCTGTTGAGATGTTACCTGCCCTGTCAAGGTTTTAGTAGAACACCAAGCAAAGTTAAATACCATTACCATTGTCCTGTATGCACCAAGATCATACAGAGCAAAGGAACGTTTGAAGATCATCTGAAGTCATGTCACATGTTACGGTTTGGGGAAAACTTGATCGATAGGTAAGACGGCGTGAGTTGTTCGTGGAAGGAAAGTATGAATGAATATGTGACTTGTCATGCAAAAAGGGACCATCTAGGAACTCGGCTCACCAGGGTCAACACTTTTCGCTTTGATATTTTCTGTATGAAAAGTGGTCATTCTACCTAATCATTTTCGGACTATCAACTTATCTTTGCTCTGTTTTCTTCTAACTGGTGGATGGAATTCCCAGATTATCCCTATTCACGTGACGGGTCACATATTTTCAGGTTACTCTTACATTTGGGTTGGCATTCAATAACCATTCTTAACCCTTTACTCCATAGATACTCGTTTGTACACATTGCTTGAAGGAGCCTTTGGAAAACATTGTGCCAAAAGGTGAAATTGCTCGTGACGAGCAATTTCACCTTTTGCCACAATGTTTTCTACACTATCAAAAGGTGTCATATACACGTAAGAAACAGCTTCATCTTTGCTGTTATTTAGGGTCAATTAGAGATTCCATAGAAATGCCTTATGGGGTAAAGGGTTAATCCTTTCCCATACAATCCCGACTTTAAATGACCCCTTGAAAAAAAGCTTTGGAAAACATCGTGGGAAAAAGGAGATGCTGGTTGTCAGATCTTAGAAAATCTGTATACACGTTGGAGGCAACATTTTTATGTTTTTCTAATGAAAAGTTGGTCAAGATGTCTGTTTGTAATGCCTTGGATGAGAATGAGGACGGATCATTGAAATTTTAGGTCACCAGGTCAGATCTTAGCAAAAGCTTTTCTTCAGCTGCAAATGCCTTCAATTTGGAGAAGGCTACAATTTTGGTTTGTCGTAGACCTGGAACATCATTATTATTAATGTTTTCATGGTATCGTGTATCCCTTTTACCAGAGCATGGCCCAATTTTTATACTCCCCACAAGGCAGTGGAGGGGGTAGTGGAATCGCCATGGCTGTCTGTATGACCGCCCATGCGTAGACGCAAATTTGTCCGAATTAATACTCCAAAAGTTTTTGAAGTACTGAACACAAATTTACACAATGTTCCTAAAGATATGATGTGGTGCATGTGCATTTTTTATGACCCTGCTGCGATTTGTTATGGAATTATCTCCCCTTGAACTTTTTCCACTCCTACTTTTGTACTAAACCATTCTGCATTCTGTGACAAAGACCTGTTTTTGTGATAAGGAGCTGGTGCGGGGTATAATCATGTTAAGTGATAGTTCTAGTTCTGTTCTTACTTGATTATTTCAGCAATCTCAATCTAGATGACTCACAGGATGATGTGACGGCTGAGGATCCTGTAGCTATACAAGAGAGGGTAGAGTTTCTAGAGGATCAGCTGATAGCCCAGTCTAAGGCTTACTACCAGAAGCAAGTAAACGAGAGAAAACAGATCAAGAGGGAGAGAGAGGAGAGCATGCGAAAGACGCCATCCATGTATCGCCGGCCAGTTATCAAACAGGAAGCTGCGAATAAAGAAGAACCTGATGAAAAGTCCAATGAAAGTGATTGGAATGTTGAAACCAAAGAGGTTGTAGATACGACAGGTCCTATAAATGAGAAGGAGGTAAAGTTGATATTGATGATTCTTCAGAATATGTCTTGGTTGAAAGAAGAGTAGGGCAGTTGGCAGCATTGCAAGACTTGAGAACATGGTTAACCCTTTATCACATAATGACCCTAAGAAAGAAAACATTGCGGGGAAAGGAGATAATGCTGGTAACCAGCATTTTCTCCATTTCCCACAATGTTTTCTATCACATTGTTGACTAATTCCATCATTTGAGCTGGACATAATTTATTGCCTGCGAATGCTTTCAATCCGGACAAGTCTCTATTTCTTTCGTGAGGGAAAGGGTTAACATGTCCCTGTTAAAAGAAGAGTAGAGCAATGAGCAGCATGCAGGGCATAAAAACGGTTTTCTGATTCGAATTCCTGGGTTTGCCAATTTCTATCTATAAATTGACGATAGTCATACATGTAATTTACCATTTTCCAAACAATCTCAACTTTTAATGACCCTGAGAAAGAAGCCTTTTTGAAAACATTCTTGGAAATTTTCTGGTAACCAGCATTTTCTCCTTTTCCCACAATGGCTTTTACCTTTCCAAAATCAAAATTCAATTTTGATTCACATTTATTTTGTTGTCTACAAATGCTTTCAATTTGGACAAGTCCAAAATTTTGTCATTAGCTAAAGTGTTAATTCCTTTCTCAGCGCCGATTGTTGTTTTGACAATGGCTGTTTGTGAAAGCAGCCAGTGGCGTGGGAAAAATATTGTGCAAAGTCCTGGTAAAAAGAAACTTGGAGAAAATATGGATAGGTGTTTTGGCTGCCACTTTATAACTAATGATGTTGAGAATGGTATAAAACAGCCAACACTCAGTCAAAGTAGAGAAGGGGTGGGTAATCTGTTGATTTGGGCAGTTGTGTGGTCCGGTAACCTTTTACCTGACAATTCAGAGCCCCAGCCTAGTAATGGTGAAAACCAGGAAATACATGAATAGGTGAGCTGTTGCTATGATATGACTGAAATGATGTTGAAATTGGCGTATAAACACCATTTAAACAAATAACCTTTTACCGAAGTTTCAAGAACTCAATTACAGGACCTATAAAAATATTGAAGAAAATGAGAAACTGCTGGTGACTAGCATTTTCTTCTTTTCATACAAAGCTTTCTATCCTTTCATACCCAGATCCTAATATTTAACCCTTTACCACACAATGACGACTTTTAACAACCCTGAAAGAGGCCTTTTGGAAACTTTTTGGGAATTGGAGAAAATTCAGGTAACCAGCATTTTCTCCTTTTCCCACAAACTTTCTACTCTATAAAGGTAAGTTACATCATTTGAGCCACTATGAAATTGTCTGCAAATGCTTTCGATTTGGATGGATATAAAATTCTGCTGTGTGGTAAAGGGTTAAGCCAGTCTAATTTGTCATCTTCTGCAAATGCTTTCAGTGCTATTGGCTAATTTAATATTAATTACTGTTTTTCAGATTTTCCAAACGTGTACTGCCATTTTATCTGCCAGATGCGTACAAACTGTGTGGTCCAGAGAAGACCTACAGTCAGTATTAGGGGACATTGCTGGGAGAACCGATACCAATCTCTCATTGAACAATGATGGCCAATACCAGCTTTCAGGCTCGGTGGAGAATTTACATGAAGCCCAAACACTCATTGCTAAGGTAAATACATATGCTCCATACACTTAATACATGGGTGATCAAAAGACTGTGGACTACCTTGTTATTTTGAAAACTACTATACATAGAATTACAAAATTTTGCATGGATGAGGATCAGTTATTTGGTAACTGACTCGAGCTTTCAGATATCATCATACTCAAGTTGGTAAAATATGATGTCATTTTAAAGCTTATAATAAGAAAAACTTTTTTGGTGCACAGTTCAACTGAGCATGAAGTTTCAAAGTTGTTTGAATGTAGTATGTCATTTCGATAAACCTTAGGGAGTAAGTTCCGAACTAAAAGGGTTTTTTTCTTTTGTTTCTACCCATCAAAACTTTCATTGTGAATTTTTGTATCTTCTCAACCCCTTTACAACCACAGGCATTCGGATTATGACAAGTTTCACCACCTATGTAACATAATATATAAACGCCTGTGTTTATCACACAATCCTGAGTTTTAATGATGCTGACAGAGAAGGCTTTAAAAAACATTGAGGGAAAAGGAGAAAATGCTGGAAACCAGCATTTTCTCCTTTTCCCAAAAGTAGTCTTATATGGGTAGTGAAGTTTGTCATTACCTGAACACCGGTGTTTCCCACACAATTCAAGTTTTATTGATCCTGATTGAGATGGCTTTTGAAAACATTTTGGGAAAAGGAGAAAATGCTGGTGACCAGCATTTTCTCCTTTTCCCAAAATGTTTTATACCTTTTAAATGCAAATCTTACTATTTGAGACACACTAAAGTTTTCCTCTGCAAATGCTTTCATTCTGGACTAATTTGAAATATTTGTTATTTGATTAAGAGTCAACCCATTACCACACAATCCGTACTTTTGACGCCCCTTAGAAAGGAGCCTGGTAACAAGCATTTTCTCCTTTTCCCACAATGTTTTCTACCCTTCTCAAAACAAATTTCAAATTTTCAGTCACTTTTATTTTGTTGTCTGCAAGTTCTTTCAATTTGGGCAAATGGAAAAATATTTTCGTTTGGTAAAGAGTTAAAAGTTTGTCTAACAATAGACTCAATCCTATTGTAGAATGGACCTCACATGCAGAAAATTTACATGAAGGAAAAAGTTTCAAACCAGGTCTGTGTATAGGCCTTCGCAGGCTGACCATTTGTGAACAGTTTCTGCGATGCATTAAACCCCTTTTTTGCCACAACATTGATCATACAGGATTTATTGGATTTGTATTATTTTTAGACAGGTTCATGATGTAGATGTACCTAATGCCTTTTTTAGGCCTAAAATTGAATTTGAGCTGTGCTGTGTTGTGTAACACAGCTGTGCTGTGCTGTGTGAAAAGGGTCAGCCTGCACAGTTTGTGCAGGCTGATCTGGGTTGAAACTTTTCGCTAACAGACAGTTTTTTGTATGTCAAAGGACCAGTGTACCTCATGATTCAGAAGGATTTTGTGCAAAGCAGAATTTAGGGGTGCCTAATGCTGTGACGACTTGCTCAGTTTCATGCATCACAGAGATGCGTCAACTCTACGACACAGTCCCGTCTTTTTAACCACCCCGTGGAAGAGGCCTTTTGAAAACATTGTGAGAAAAGGAGAAAATGTTGGTTACCAGCATTTTCTCCTTTTCCCACAATGTTTTCTGCTCTGTCAAGGAAAAATCTGTCGTTTTTGCCACTTCGAATTTGTCGTCTACAATTGCTTTCTGTTTGGACCAATCCAAAATGTTGTTTGGTAATGAGTTAAGCCACCTTTTGCCAGAGCATGGTTCATTTATATTTAATGTTTTCAGGCAATCAACAAAGGAGAAATGAAGGAAGAAAAACCTGAATGCAAAGTCCAAGTTAAACAGAAACCAGCAGAGAGCACCCATGTTGGGAGACAAACCATGAGAAAACGAACACTGAAAGCTCCAACAAGGCTATATAGACCAACTATCAAGAAACCATGTAAAGCATTAGCTAAGAAAGTTTTGACAGCCTCACTTAAAAAAGGTAGAATCGGATCCAAAAAGTTGCCAAAGAAAGCTGATACATTTCCTTATTCAGAAATAAAGGAAATTATCAAAGCCACTGCAGGAAAAGAAAATAGTGACACAAAACAACAAAGCAGCACTGCTTCCAGGGGTAGGGGAAGACCTTCTAAAACTGAATCCCCAAAGTTACCAGAAACACCAGGCACTTTCAAGAGAGGCCGAGGTAGACCCCCTAAAAAGACACCAACTGACTCAGCATCAAGAGGTTCAATTGAAAATGAGCAAATAGGTGAAGACAAAAAGGTTTCTATTCCTAAAGCAGAGCGAAAAAGAAAAGAAAAGGAATTTTCAGAGAAAAAAGATGAGTTGCTGTCTGAAACCTCCACACCTAAGAGATATGGAACCAGAGGTTTGAGGAAAGACTATGCTGGAATGAACTCTGGTATAGGAATTATGGATATTAAAGTGGAACCAGGCTTTGAATTGGAAGTAAACTGTTCTCTTAAAGATGGGGACCAGTCTGCTGTAACTCCTTCAAGAAAGAGAAAGAGAGACGCGTCAGAACCACAATCACTGAGCAAGAAAACTAAACTATCAGTATCTGACAATATGCTCAATGCAAAAGCAGACACTGGCGATAAGAAATGTGTTCAAGGCATAAGTATGTCAAAAGATGAAGAAACTGCAGAGAATGTGGACGCTAAAATTCATGAAGAACAAGATGACAAAAAGCTTGCTAAGATGGGATTGGACAATAATAGATATAGCAAAGTAGGATCAGATGTCAAGGAAGATAGCAAGATAGGATCAGATGACCAGGAAGATAGCAGGATGGAATCAGGTGAGAAGGAAGATACAAAGGTGGGATCAGATAACAAGGAAGGTAGCAAGGTGGGATCAGGTGACAAGGAAGATAGCAAGGTTGGAGGAGATGACAAAATTAACAAGGTGGAATCAGATGATAAGCATAGCAAAGTGCAATCAGACGACAACAAACATAGCATGGCGGGATCAGATGACAGTATACCTAGCAAGGTGGGATCAGATGATCTAAAACATAGCAAATTTGGATCCGATGATATGGGACATAGCAAGGTGGGATCAGATAACAAAAAGGATAGCAAAGCGGGAGCAGATGATAACAGAAATAGCATGGTTAGATCAGATGACAAGACTGGTAGCAAGGTGGGATCAGATGTCAGCAAACATGATAATGTCAGATCAGCTGAATTGACAGAAGCTAAATCTCCAAAGAAACATGGTAACTCTGACCCATCAAACACTTTTGTTGGTACAAAATCCTGTTCTGGAACCATCAAGCCAATAGATTTTGGTGGTAAAGTTTTTGTCCCACCAACTTTCATCAACAAAGACAAAACTGGACAGACAGTGCCTATTAGTACAAAACCACAGGAGAACAAGTTAAAGTTTCAGTGCTCATACTGCAATAAACAGTTTGCCTACAAATCCAATTTAGATGACCATGAGAACAAACATACAGGAGTAACCCCATATAGTTGTGAGATTTGCTCCAAGGCTTTTCCATCACAGAGTATGTTGATGAAACATAAAACTACCGTCCATGTGGCCCTACGACCATTCAAATGCAATGTTTGCCATAAAAGTTTCCGCTTTATGAATGTTTTACAGACTCACATGGCCACACATTCAAAACCCAAATCTCATTTGTGCACAAGCTGCGACAAAATATTCTCCACAGCTGCGACTTTAAAGTTCCATCAAGAGCGCTGTAGAAAGATGAAGAAACCTAGTTATACAGTGGTCAGTAGTAAAGACAGCATAGTGATCTACACTGACCAGACAACAGTGACCGCTCCAATATTGGAACAGACTGAGATACAGTATACAGTACAGGACAAACAACTTGTACCACAGAACAATATAACAACTAATCCACCGGAACTAGTTCAGGATCGTACGGTACCTATGTATGAAGAGATGACGGTCGAAACAGAAGGCAGTTCCGAACAAATTGACGAAGTGGAACTGTATGCCTGTAGTGAATGTAATACAGCATTTGACACATATGAGAAGGCAGAGACGCATATTTTGACAGCTCATTCAGTTGTAGCTGAATAAGGCAATGTTTTTTCTAACCTATGTCATGTATTGTCTACTTCATTTAACCCATTACCACACAATCCCTACCTTTGACGTCCCTGAGAAAGAAGCCATTGAGAACACTGTGGGAAAAGGAGAAAATGCTGGTAACCAGCATTTTCTCCTTTTCCCAGTGTTTTTTACCCTTCCCAGAACAATTTCAATTTTTCAGTCACCTTTATTTTGTCATCTGCAAATGCTTTCAATTTGGACCAGTCTAAAATTTTGTTGTGTGGTATAGAGTTAACTCATTACCAAACGACAATATTTTAGGCTTGTCCAAATCGAAAGCATTTGCAGACGACAAAATGAAAGTAACCAAAAATTTGAAATATGTTCTGTGAAGGGTAGAAAACAATGTGGGAAAAGGAGAAAATGCTGGTTACCAGCATTTTCTCCTTTTCCCACAATGTTTTCTAAAGGCTTTTTTCTCAGGGTCGTCAAAAGAAGGGATTGTGTGGTAATGGGTTAACCTCATCCTGACCTTTATGCTGAATACATAAATAGGCATATAAATAGAACTTTAACTATTATTCAGAAAATTACATATACACGGGAAGGTACTTGTATACACATTTAATCAATTTCACCTGTAGCCTACGAAGCTTGGCTGCAGGTACTTTAGTGGTCAGTGTAGATCAAGACCAGATTGCACAAAACATGCATTCTGATCTTGAATGTACACTGACCTATGAGGAGATATTTCTCCCCAAGAAATAATAGCAATATTTGCTTTTTTTCATTATAGACCGGAAAGTTTCAATTACTTATCTGGTAAGTTTAGGGTTGATTGGCGTAAATGGAATACAATTTTTCAAAGACAATTCGGGACATATGTAAACAATGCCAAGGGTAAAAATAGAACATCAATTAGTGTAAATGATTTTGACCTGGGTTAGGTGAAATGAAGTAGATTATAATACATACTGGTACATTAAAATCAAACCTGTTTTAGAAATTTCTTACTATATAATTATACTTTGTTAAACTGATTATAGATTTTCATCCCCTTGTTTTTGAACAGTTTATCATTTGAAAATTTATTGCAGGTTTCCAAATTAAGTCTTTACCACACAGTTCCAAGTTTTAACAACCCTGAAATGAAGAGCATTTGAAAACATTATGGAAAAGGAGAAAATGCTGGTTACCAGCATTTTCTCCTTTTCCCATAACGTTTTCCACCCTTTCAAGGATAGAAAGCACTATTTTAGAAGCCACATTTAATTTAATTTGATTCTTTCAGTTTTTGTATAGTCCAGAATTTTATTTCTTATTTGGAAAAAAATTAAAAGGATTTGCAAACAACAAATTTAATGTGACTGAGATGATGGGATTTATCTCTCAAAGGCAAGAAAACAATGTTTTTGAGTTTTAATTGTGCGAGTCTTTTTGCCACCATGTTTCTACTTATATTCATGTACCAAATCATTGTAAAAGTTTGCCCACACTTCTTGTGTATAACTATTTTAAAGATTTTTGATGTAAATCTGGTGTATATGCAGATACACAGGCATGCCGAAAAATTTGCGAATTACCAATTACTGACGTTTTGCGTTGGGAAATGTTCAAAATTCAAGACATTTGTTATTTGTTGATATAATAGTTGTTAAATATATAGACAAACAGCAAAGTTTGAAGTTTGGGAATTTTTCAAATTTGTGAAATGGCAAAAATTTCCTTTTTCTCGAAAACTTTTACCTACAGTATATCAGTTGCTAATAAGTTGATCCGTTATTGCACATGCTTATTATATAGACACCATGAGCTATCTTACAAATGAAAGTTAACAACAAGTACATTGCTGAAATACAAACTACTCTGGCCAGGATTTGAACCTGCGCAGCAAAGGTCTCCTTTTTTGAGGTTTAAAAGGCCAATACCTTAACCACTGAGCAGAAGGAAATTTTTCCCAACACACTTGTTAGATACCGATTATATGTGGGAAAATGCTATGCAGTAAGTAAGTAAGGAGTAACAGCTGGCAGAAAATTGTTACAAAAGAAACTGTTAAGAAAGGGCATTACCAGTTTTAACCCGTTCCCAAACAAGCCCTGGTTTTTACAGGTCTTTACAGTACAAGTCTTTTGAAATTACTGTGAAAAGGAGAAATTGCTCGTTACGAGCAATTTCTCCTTTTACCACAGTGTTTTCTACCCATTTAGAGAACTTTCTGCCATTTTTATCAAATTTGAAGTTGTTGTCTGCAAACTCTTGAGTTTGGAAGAGTCTAAAATTTATCATTTGGGAAAAGGTTAAGGTAGTGGACCTGTAATACTTCTAGGGCAGCATGGGATAACATTTCTGAACAGTTGATAATCACAGATTTATACAGATATGATACTTTTGCACATTTTTAAGCATCCAGAAATTCCTTTGATGTCTATCTTGAAATTATTTGTTGATACTTTAGTTAGTTTCCAGAAAAGGAAGGTAATTATCATATCCATTTGTACTGAGAATATAGTGGTTTTAGATTTATAAATGATAATTCTAGGAGAAAAGGGAAAATATGGCTTGGTGAAAGTAGTATAATAATAGTAATTTTTAATTTTAGAAAAGTTTGCAAGATTATATTATAGTGGAAATAGCTGTTTTCTATTACGGGTCAGCTACTTTAAAGAAGAGTAAAAGAAAAAGTGCTTTTTATAAGCAATTCTTCCTTTTCTCATGTTTACTTCAGACACAAGCTTTATTGGACAAAAGAAATGGGTTAATCTTCCACCAAACAATCTTGTGTTCTAGACACCCACAGGTAGAAAGCTTTCAAAAACTTAATGGGAAAAGAAGAAAATGCTGATATAATAAACCAGCACTTTCTCCTTTTCCCATAATGTTTTAGAAAGACGTCTACCTCAGGGTTATTAGAACCCTGCATTGTGTTAAAGGCTCAAAAGACAGATAAAATTAGGTCTGCTATTCTATTTTATATGGAATAAAGAGTTTCCATGGCAAATTTGATGTTGTTCTTTTGTTAGGCCTCCTTGTTGGGCCCCATTAACTCATTACCAAACAAAAAAAATTTGGCTTATCCAAATTGAAAGCATTTGCAGAAAACATAATAAAACTGAAATTCATTTTGTGACAGGTAGAAAACATTGTGAAACAAGAGGGCCAAGATGGCCCTGGATCGCTCACCTGAATTTTTGAGATGACCATAGTCTATTTTTTTTTTTTCTTTTTTAGCGTTGAAACATTGGAACCAAATTTATAATTTTGCCAAGCAGTTTTCAAAAGATCACCTGTAAAAGTCATTTCGAAATCTGACCATCAGTTTCAAAAAGAAGAATTTTTAAGAATTCTTCATTTCTGTATAAGAGCAAGTAACCCCCATCCACGAGAGCCATGTTTCTTGATGGATCAAAATTTACGAACAAGTTTTGAAAAGGGTCACCCAAGGAACATCTCTCTGAAATTATTTCAAAATCTGACCAGGGGTTTCAGAGAAAGAAAATTTTAAAGAATTTCATCATGTCCGTATAGTGCAAGTAGCCCCCATTCACAAGAGCCATGTTTCTTGACGGATCAAAATTATATGTACAGCTTTTGGAAAGGGTCACCAAAGGAACATCTCTGTCAGATTATTTTAAAATCTGACCACGGGTTTCAGAGAAGAAGAATTTTCAAGAATTTCTTCATTTCCATCTAGTGCAAGTAGCCCCCATTCACTAGAGCCATGTTTCTTGGCCAATCAAAATTTCGCGAACAATTTTAGAAAAGGGTCACCCAAGGAATATCTCTGTGAAATTATTTCAAAATCTGGCCAGCGGTTTCAGAGAAGAAGAATTTTTAAGAATTTCTTCATTTCTGTATAGTGCAAGAAGCCCCCATTCACCAGAGCCATGTTTCTTGACGGATCAAAATTTCGCAAACAATTTTTAAAAAGGGTCACCCAAGGAACATCTGTGTGAAATTATTTTAAAATCTGGCCAGCGGTTTCAGAGAAGAAGAATTTTTAAGAATTTCTTCATTTCTGCATAGTGCAAGTAGCCCCCATTCACCAGAGCCATGTTTCTTGACCAATCAAAATTTCGCGAACAATTTTTGAAAAGGGTCACCCAATGAACATGTCTGTGAAATTATTTCAAAATCTGACCAGCGCTTTCAGAGAAGAAGAATTTTTAAGAATTCCTTCATTGCTGTACAGTGCAAGAAGCCCCCATTCACCAGAGCCACATTTTTTGACCAATCAAAATTTCACGAACAATTTTTGAAAAGGGTCAACCAAGGAACATATCTGTGAAATTATTTCAAAATCCGACCAGCGGTTTCAGAGGAGGAGATTTTTAAAGAATTCCTTCATTTCTGTATAGTGCAAGAAGCCCCCATTCACCAGAGCCACATTTTTTGACGAATCAAAATTTCACGAACAATTTTTGAAAAGGGTCACCCAAGGAACATATCTGTGAAATTATTTTAAAATCCAACCAGCGGTTTCAGAGGAGAAGATTTTTAAAGAATTTGCTAAAAAATTCCATTTGGTTGCCATGGCAACCAGAGTTTTTGATGGAATCAAATTCTGTGAACAATTTTTAAAGAGGACCTCCCAAGGAACATTCCTGCCAAGTTTGGTCCAAATCCGCCCAGCGGTTTAGGAGGAGTTGATGTTTAAAGAATTGTTGACGACGCACGACGGACGACGCACGACGGACGACGCACGACGGACGACGCACGACGGACGACGGACGACGGACACCGGGTGATCCTAAAAGCTCCCCTTGAGCACGTTGTGCTCAGGTGAGCTAAAAAGGAGAAAATGCTGGTTACTAGCATTTTCTCCTTTTCCCACAATGTTTTCTAAAGGCCTCTTTCTCAGGGTCGTCAAAAGTAGGGTTTGTGTGGTAATGGGTTTTTTTTTTGAGTTAACTATTTACCAGATGACGAAATTTTAGCCTTGTCCATATTGAAAGGATTCGCAGAGGGCGATTTCAGTGTGGCTGAAATGGTGCAATTTTTCATAGACAGGAGAGAAAACATGTGGGAAAAGGAGAAAATGCTAATCAGCATTTTCTCCTTTCCAAACTGTTTTCAAATGGCTTCTTACACAGCGTTGTTAAAATTTGGGATTGTGTGGTAAAGAGTCAATCACTGTTTCAACAGCCTTGGTTATTTCACGGTGGTCAGTGTACCTATGTATGTGTTTCTTTCTGACACCTGTATTGACACAGCTTTCTTACCAAGCCAGTGATTACTTTCTCATTTGCATCAGGGGTTAAAGGTGAAAAATTGCAGGTAAGAAAGCATTATCTCCAGCTAGATGGCATTTTACTAATACACATCTATCTGAAACTAAGAGAGTATGAGAGAGAGCCATTGGCTTAGAGAGAGTGTAGAAACTAAGGGAGTATGAGAAAGAGCCACTGGCTTAAAATGAAGAAACTAAGAGAGCATGACAAAGAGCCAACTACATGTATATAGAGTACAGAATTTTGGTACTAGAAAGAGCCAATGGCTTAGAGAGAGTAAACAAACTAGTGAATAGCCATTGATCCGTCACAGAATAATAAAGTTTTCCTTGGCCGATCTATGAACTCTATGAAAGCATACTGGTGCATCGTATTAAGGAAGAGTGAAATTTTCAACACCATTACTATATATAGCACAGTGGCAACTGCTTCTTTGGATGGGTAGTTTTAGAGATGAAGTTAATGCACGCACGGACTGATAATGGGCCATGACATAAGCCTGCTGGCCTTTGGCCAGTGGAGCTAAAAAGTCGAGAAAACTGATTTAACAGCGCACTAACAGACAGACAGAGTGCAAACCTTAGTCCAACAATGGTTATATGGGAAAGCAGCCAGTGGAGTACTGATAAAAGAAACTCAGGGAAAGCATGGATAGATGCACTGACAGCCATGATTTAGGTGAAATAATGTCGAAAATAGAATCAATTAACATACAATCAATCCATTTTGATATTATTCAGCTCACTTTTTCCAAGTGTGGCTAGTCATGGAATCATGCAATTGCTAATAAGATACCAGTACAATTGAATCTATTTACCTTCATCTGTAGCTTTAAAGTATACAGCTTGTCCCTGCATTTCCTCCAGTCTCAACATGTTCACATAACTTGCATCAAACCTTGTGCCAAACAAAAACATAGTTTTATTATTAGCAAGGTCAGGTAGCGGCCTGCTGAGCTCTTTCATTGGGTTGACGGTGACTTCAGACGTTGACCCTTCACAAAGCTCATTCACAGCACTGATCAGTTCTATTTCAGTTTGTCTCATCACCTAAGCGAAGAAATCAAAAGTACAAATTTGCTCCTTCCAATTTAATTCATTAACCCTGTATTACACAATCCTGATATAGAGCAATGTCTCCTAACTTCGACCCTCTCCTATCATCGACACTGCAGCCTTTCTCTGTTTACATATAATTATTATGTCATCTAATTACATCGGGAAGTTTAATAATGATGTCACACATGTTTTACTTCGTCGGTGCCATTTTGGAATGTGTATAAAGAAGAAAAGAAAAAAATTGCGTTTTTGTCGGCGTTCTTACAGACCTGGCTAAGGTGACATGATTTTTTATAGGTACACCATGTTGTTAATCAAGCTGTAAAACATGCATTATTGAATTTTTTCGGATGTAAATGTCCTATTATACCTCTGTCCACTTGTTTTAAGTTATAACCACGCTCTGTTTGACAAATATTGAGGGTGTTGATAATAGGTTATGGTATTAACATCACTTTCCTATTATCGACACCCCTCTGTGACATGTATCCAGTATGGTGCAAGGGAGACCGGCATCCATCCTGTTGGGCTATATATGAAATATGCGATACACGGTGGCGTTTCATGTGCCCACATCGCTCAGAATACGAGCTACCATATGAGGATGAAAGGGAAAATGTGAATTTGTCTGTCCAATGTGTCACTGATTTGAGTATCAGTTGAGATTTCTTCCCATCAAAAGTGTAGCTTCAGCTAGGCCTCATTTTACTACGGTAGTTACGAACAAAATTTGTCCAAGTTTTATGTAAGCATATCATAGCACTGGTATCAATCTGAGCAGCACCAGGAGATAACTATCATGATTATTTAAAAAAAACTATTGCGACAAATCAAAGTTTCCTGGAAATTGTATCTATTCATCTTATGTAGGTCAAACTTTCAGACAACTTTGATTTGTCACAATAGTTTTCAAAAGTAGGCTAGTTTTCAAAAGTAGGCTAAGCATGATAGTTGTCTCGTATCTTGTGACAGAAATGTGTCGCCAGACTGTAGTTGTGCAAATTTGTACGTAATTATATTAATTAAACAGGGCCCTGGCAGGAAACATTTTTGTTAAAAGATGTTTCAAGGAGGTAGAACGGCCGTTTAAATACAATTGAACTTTGTTTTGGAATTAACGTAAATTACTGATCTAGCTCTTTACCTGACGGCAAAATTTTGGACTAGACTGACTTGAAAGCATTTGTAGGCTACAAAATCATGACATAAATGATGATGGAAAGGGTTTAAACTGTTTTGTAAAGAATTCTTGTGGGTGTCGATAATAGGAGTTGAATGGTGTCGATGATAGGAACCTTTTTTGAATTCCACAAAATTGAGTGTAGCTGTTTCAAGGCATTTCATTGGATGAGTTTTCTTCGTATGAACCTTGTCATGGCATGAAATATCCAGTGAAATCTTGCTTTATAAACAAGGTTGTTTTCCGATCGGAAAAACGTATTGTGTGCCAAAATTCACGTTGGAGTGCTTAACGTGTCGATAATAGGGTACCTTGCTCTATACGGCAAAAAGTGGTCAATACTGGTGAGAAATATACTGGTCAATTGAAAACCTACAGAAAAGTTTTCAATATTAATTGTCATGGAAAAATCTACAAATTCTCAGGACAAAATGAAAATTCAAACAGACCTGAGCCAATCAAACAGCATTCAATGTCTTATTTTGCCTTGATAATGACTTTTATCAGGTGACTGGCATATACACCATATAGAAAGTAAAACAGGAACTAACAGGAATTCCTCTGTTCATTTACCAGAAAAGCAGAAATCTTTCCAAAGGAATTTAAAACAAGAGGGCCATGATGGCCCTGAAATCGCTCACCTGAGTCTATTGACCAAACATGAATTATTTTCAATCTACTGTAGTTTCCCAGTGACCTAGTTTTTATCAGACAGTACCCATTATCAAACACTTCTGAGATATCAGTAAGACAAACATTCTGACCAAGTTCCATGAATATTGGACTGAAAAGGTGGCTTCTACAGCGCACAAAAGGTTTTTCTAAGATTTGACCAAGTGACCTAGTTTTGGACCTGACAATTACCCATTATCAAACTCTTTTGAGACATCACCAAAACAAATATTCTGACCAAGTTTGAAGAGTATCAGGCAGAAAATGTAGCCTCTAGAGTGTACACAAGGTTTTTCTAATATTTCACCCAGTGACCTAGTTTTTGACTCCACATGATCCATTTTTAAAGTCATTCAAGGTATCTCTTAAGAAAAATATTATGAACAAGTTTCAGGAGTATCAGACTGAAAATGTGTCCTGCAGAGCATACACAAGGTTTTCATAACATTTGACCTACTGACCTAGTTTTTGACCCAACATGACCCATTTTCAAACTCATCTAAGATATTATCAAGGCAAACATTTTCAAGAGTGTTGGAATGGAAATGTAGCATCCATAGGGTAAACTAGGTTTTTCTAGGATTTGACCTGGCAACCTAGTTTTAGACCCAACATGACCCATTTTTAACTCCTCTGAGATATCATCAGGACAAACATTCTGACCAACTTAGAAGAGTTTTGGACTGAAAATGTGGCCTCTAGAGCGTACACAAGGTTTTTCTAACATTTAACCTGGTGACCTAGTTTTTGACCCGACATGACCCGTTTTCAAACTTGTCCAAGCTATCATGGAAGCAAACATTCTGAACAACTTTCTAGAGTTTTGAACTGAAAACATGACCTCTAGAGCGTACACAATGTTTTTCTAGGATTTGACCTAGTGACCTAGTTTTTGATGCGACATGACCCATTTTCGTACTAATTCCAGATAGTATCAAGGCAAACATTCTGATCAACTTTCATGAGTATCTGACTGAAAATGTGGCCTCTGGAGAGTAAACAAGGTTTTTCTAAGATTTGACCTAGTGGCCTAGTTTTTGACCCAACATGACCCATGACGAACTTGTCTAAGATATCATCGAGGCAAACATTCTGACCAACTTTCATGAGTATTGGACTGAAAATGTGGCCTCTAGAAAATGTGGCCACAAGGTTTTTCTAAGATTTAAGCTAGTGACCTAATTTTTGACCCAACATGACCCATTTTCATACTAGTGCAAGATATCATGGAGGCAAACATTCTGATCAACTTTTAAGAGTTTTGGACTGAAAATGAGGCCTCTAGGGCATACACGAGGTTTTTCTAAGGTTTGACCTTGTGACCTAGTTTTTTACCCATCATGACCCATTTTTGAAATCCTGCGAGATATCATCAAGGCAAACAATCTTACCAACTTTTATGAGTATCAAACTGAAAATGTGGCCTCTAGAGCGTACACAAGGTTTTTCTAAGATTTGACCTAATCACCCATTTTTTGACCCAACATAACCCATTTCCGACCTTGTTTAGATATCATCGTGGCAAACATTCTGACCAACTTTCATGAGTATCAGACTGATAATGTGGCCTCTAGAGCGTACAAAAAGTTTTTCTAAGATTTGACCTAGTGACCTTGTTTTTGAAACGACATGACCCAATTTCAAACTCATGTCAGATTTCATCAAGGCAAACATTCTGACCAAGTCTAATGACTAATGGGCTGAAAATGTGACCTCTAGAGCATACACAAGGTAAAGGTTGACGACGGATGACTGACGCCTGACACAGCACAATCACAATAGCTCACTCTGAGTACTTTGTGCTCAGGTGAGCTAGAAAAACCTATCTTACTTAACATTGAAGGGAGTGTCTTACCGAGACCACCGGAACTATTATAAAGGACATTAGAGCATATCTACACAAAGAAAGAAGGCTGAATAAAAAAATAGAGCAGCACAAATCTCTTATTGTTGTTATAGTAAGGTTAAGTATGTTGCAAACTGTGCTTTACTGATATTTTCCCCCAAATTTGGCCAAAGGCCTTTTCCCAAAATGTCTCGGTAAAGCCCTGTACTAGTCTAACTGTCTTGTTAAAACTCAAGTTGACGGGTTATTTGCCAACCCTGGCTGATAGAATGGGAAAAGGCATGATCCTTAAAATAGGCTAGTGCATCATTTACCATATTGAAAAAAAAACAAGTATTTTTTTCATAGATTAGTGATTTAGTGAAATGGAAATGATTCTAGTGATTTATTAATACAGTTCCCCCTATGGCCTAAATTTTTTACTTGAAGTTATTTCTGACCAAGATGCATCATACACTTCTTTTTATTTTTGGGGGCCAAAGATATTGCTGATTTATTAATTTTAACACAATGATGCAATTTTTGGAAATCAGGTAAAAATTGACTGAAATTAAGTATTTTGACTATAACAGTTATTTTCATCAAGTGGTTTGATAAGAATAATGTGAATTAATTAACCCATTACCACTCAATCCCTACTTTTGACGCCCCTGAGAAAGAAGCCTTCTGAAAACACTGTGAGAAAAGGAGAAAATGCTGGTAACCAGCATTTTCTCCTTTTCCCACAGTGTATTCTACGCTTCCCAGAACAAATTTCAATGTTTCAGTCACCTTTATATTGTCATCTTCAAATGCTTTCAACTTGGACCAGTCTAAAATTTTCTCGAGTGGTAATGAGTTAACAACTTTAGAGCACAAATCAAAGTAGAACTTGTTTTACTACAGAATAGCAGATGTCTGCAAAGGGGGAGGTGGAGGGGAGACATAATTATGAGCTGGCATAAAGACTGTCTTTCTCATTAACTCATTACCAAACGAAAAGAGTTGCCCAAATCGAAAGAAATAAAAGTGAATGAAAATTGAAAATTGTTTTGTTAGGTTAGAAAATATTGTGAGAAAAGGAGGGAGAAAATGCTGGTTACCAGCATTTTCTCCTTTTCCCACAATGTTTTCTAAAGGCTTCTTTCTCAGGGTCGTCAAAAGTAGGGATTGTGTGGTAATGGGTTAATTAGCGCCTAGAAACACCATCTCAAAAGTACCAATATTACTTTATATATAGGGGTTATTCAAATTTTCAGAAAAGAATTACCTTTTTCAGACTGATCTGGTGTGGAAAAGTTTGCTTGAAAAAAGCACACTCTGAAAGCAGAATAACCCATCGTCATTGTGCCATCACCTGAAGCTATCACCTGAGATAGAATATCAATTGTGCTGTATTGTTGAACCACAGTTTTTCTCATTTGTTTATATCAAACAGTAGAAGAAATATCTGCCATCATTCAATACAATGTTTTTCATGTTAAAATGTCACAATCTGGAGGTACTGTTTTTCATGTCACAATGAGGGGTTAAAAACATGTCAAGTTGATCTGGTTGGATCTAGTGATTTCTAACAACTCCTCAGAGCCATTCACTTGTCACAGTACAAAATACCATTAAAAATTTTACATAAAGATCTTCAAGTGAAAAGCAATTACAGAAAAAAACAATGATTTGGATGATTTATAGAGTTCATTTTTAGATGAACTTTTCCTGCTTTTCATTATATCATTTTGTTGAACTCTGTGTCATTTTTCCATCGTGTCTAAAAATTACACGAAGCACAACCTTTTGTAATTTGAGTGCTGTTTAACACAAAGAAATCATGGTCTAGATTGGGCCATATTTTATAACTTGATAATGGGTTAGAGCTATCAATTGTTGAACTTGTTTAAGTCAGGCCCAAACTTTTTTCACTGAAAGTACTTATCTGTCTCAACTGGCAACATCTGCAGTAAACTATTTTATTTAACATATAAAGCAAAATTAATAACATCAGGAAAAAATAAGGATGCACAGCCTTTAATTTGAGCAGCTAGCACAGTTGACAGCCCAATAATTGAGTGAATGAGTATGAACTTACTGAAAATGAAAAGATGCAGTCTGTAGTTTCACTCTCATATAATTTTAACTCATTGCAAAACGACAAAATTTCAGGTTTGTCCAAATCCAAAAACATTTCCAGACGACAAAATAAAATTCAAAATTTGTTTTGTGAAGAGTAGAAAAAATTGTGGGAAAAGGAGAAAATGCTGGTTACCTGCATTTTCTCCTGTTCCCACAATGTTTACTAAAGGTTTCTTTCTCAGGGGCATCAAAAGCAGGGATTGTCTGGTTATGGGTTAAAATGCAAAAAATTGTCAATTTCCTTCTCATATTACATTCCATGCCTGCAGTATGTGAATTTTAACAGGTCACACAGGTAACAAATGTGTCCAAAAATGTGTCAAAACGCAGAAATTTGTATGATTCAGAAAACCCTGTTTGATCATAAGAACATAATGGACAAAAGATGCATGTACCAAAAGTTCAAAATCATACCTGTAAACCTCCAAATACATGGTCATTACCCTTTCATAGCCTGCAAACCAATTAAACAGTTTCAAATATCTTCTTTGTTATAATTCCAAGTTCATCAATGAAGAGCACATCTGTCATCAGAATTCTCTCCTTTGACACTGCAAATCTGTCATCATTCAGCATAAATTCCTGTAGTTGTTCACCAGGGTACCATCCATCCAAAATTCCACACCAGTGATGTAAAGTTGTAGCACCCATTCCCAACTGTGTGCTGGCCATTCCAGTAGAAGCAGTGACACTGCTACGCTTTCCTGATACATGTACATTTTTTATGAAGTTTCTGAAAAAGGAAGGACAGTAACTTGAAATGTGTATTAATTTCAATCTTAAAGTAACCATAAAGGCCAAATGTAAACAAAGCAGGTATCTAAATACAATTGAATTTATCTCATACCATTCAAAAGTATGGAAATTATCGCCAAGATGACAATCTGTCATTGAATGGTTAGTCCAAGTGTTTGTTGCTAACAGAAATTAATTTCAGAACTGGGTTTAAACCTGCCAGGTAGCTGTGTCTTTTATTTATTTTTTGCCCCTTTTTAAATTTCTTTTTTCTGCCAGCCATTAACATATATGGCCTGATCACATAATAACAGACTGTCATCTCCACAATATTTTACAAACTTTTAAATATGGATATTTTGTCATGCCATTTTACAATTTGTGTAGGCAGTAAGAATTGACCAGGCTGAGTGAAGCTGTTACAGTTAACTTGATTTTAGATTGAGGTAAAATACGCTAGGTAAGGGAGAATGAACAACGTGGATGCACAGTAGGTTTTTTTCACAATGTAAGGGAGTTGCCTTTCATGTGTACATAAAGCAAAAGATATATAAATTAGTATTATGATGTGTAAGTTGACATTGGTCTATGACAAGCACGTCTTAACTTGCTTGAGGCCACTAACATAGATAATGAACTGGTCCACTCATGTCATAGGTTGAAAATGCCCTGGCAGGTCAATTCTTACAGCCTGTACAAGTAAAAGAAGACCTGTAAATTAAACTGTGATGTTGGTCTTGAGCTTCTTTGATCTGTTCTCTGTTGGACTAAGTGCTCTTTTTGTTGTGCCAGTAAAAAAGGTGGCTGATTTTCCTGAATTGCATTTGTTAGACAAAGTATATTGGCCAAGAATAATGGCTGTGTTTGCTGGCCCATATTGAGAAAGGGTTGGATTCAGCCCATTGCATATGCTTCTTTGCTGACAAAACAAATTTTCAACCAAGTCAGAGTTTATGTAACCTGAATTTATACTGTTCCCTGATGATACATGGTGTCTGCACAAAGACAAAAAGCCAAGAAGTGATGATTGTATATCTTCAAATGTTTCTTTAGGCAGGAAGTGTTTCCCTGGTGTCAAGAGAACAGATTCAGACACCTGTGTTTTCCAGGAAGTAAAGAACTGGCTTGCATCACTGATCTCAGTCAGTCTAGCATCAGTAAGTTGAGAAATGGGTCTGTTTTTGCCACAGAAAAATTTGATTATTTTGGAAGTTTGCTCAAGGATTTCAATAGATGAATTGAAGACTGAAGAACAATCTAGTGTTTGCTGATAGGCCTTTATCAGGTAAAGCATTTCTTGACCTAGGACATCAGTTGCTAGTTTGTTTCTCATTTTTGATGCAGGAGTAAGTTCGATGTGTTCTTTGGACAAATGCTTGTGGATTTTAAAACCACTGTGATAATTGTATCGATGACAGGCTTCCCAATGATCCCATATTATTGGTTTTTCATTTAGGTCTTCCCTTTCTTACCTTTTCTGCCATAAATAACTCCATGTTATTTCTTTACTTTTTTAAGACAGTGCATGGTATCTTGAATGGCACACATTAAATGATGTCTGTTGTTGACATCACAAAACAGCCAATGACTTTCAGCAGGGCTCCCATCAAAGAGCGTATTTGTAAATGTTCTATTTGTGGAGGCTCTATCCAACATAACATAATCAACGGTGAATCCTCTGTCTCCTAGAACGTCTACACACTCCCAAAAACTTGTATAGAGTTGATGAGCTGTAGCAGCGTTAGATCCAAAGTCAGCCACAGGCCACCTGAAAATTAAATAGTGAAAATGTCAGTGTGATGTATCTGCAATAGATGTTCTTGCTTTGTCTTGGGCTGTGAAGGTTGAATATTAGTATTTACTGCACGCTGATCGAAGGGGTCCTGACAGGAGTCCTCGAGATCTCAGGTTTCACAGTTTGTCCTGCCCATAACTGCTGATGACCTGGCCAATTTTAACCCTTTTCTAAACAATCTCTGCTTTTCATGAATCTGGCAAAGAAGGCTTTTGAAAACACTGGGGTTAAAGGATAAAATGCTGCCAGGTAACCATTATTTTCTCTGTTTCCCATATTGTTTTCTACCCGTCTACTGTAGACAAAGACCATCATTTGTATTACATTTAACCCTTTACCACACAACAGAATATAGACTTGTCCAGATTGAAAGCATTTACAGGCAATAAATTACATGTACATGTAGGTCAAATGGTGGAATTTGTCACTGATGTGGTACAAAACATTGTGGGAAAAGGAGAAAATGCTGGTTACCAGCATTTTCTCCTTTTCCAACAATGTTTTCCCAAGGCTTCTTTCTCAGGGTCATTAAAACTCTTCATTATGTGGTAAAGGGTCATTTTACCATCTGCAAAGAGCTTTCAAATTGGTCTAGACCAAAATTTTGTTGTTCGGGAAAAGGTTTCATAAATAATACAAATATTGGAGGGGACCTGTATGCATGCCCCAGTGTTTAACCCATTACCACACAATCCCTACTTTTGATGCCCCTGAGAAAGACGGCTTTTGAAAACCCTGTGGGAAAAGGAGAAAATGCTGGTAACCAGCATTTTCTCCTTTTCCCACAGTGTTTTCTACCCTTCCCAGAACAAATTTCAATTTTTCAGTCACATTTATTTTGTCATCTGCAAATGCTTTCAATTTTGACCAGTCTAAATTTTTCTCGTGTGGTAATGGGTTAATGGTAGCATTTGTAACCTAATTGTATAGGCCATATGTTCAAGCCTGACTAAAATCACTTCAATTAGTCAACAAAGATTGGAAAATAATGACAAGTATGTGGTAATCTATGTTTTAACCCTGAGCCCAACAAATATGTTTCAACAGCCCTGGTAAAGACTGCGATCAAAACAAAGTGGGAATTGGATAAAGTGCTAGTAACCAGTATTTCTTTTCATTTCCCATAGCATTTTAGAAAACTTGGATGTTTATTTTTAGTAAAGTTCCACAGTAGATTTTGATAAAGTGCTGGTAACCAGTATTTCTTTTCATTTTCCATAGTGTTTTAGAAAACTTGGATGTTTATTTTTAGTAAAGTTCCACAGTAGATTTTGAATACTACATGTATATGGTAATGGTGATATGATTTAACCCTTTACCACACAATCCTTAACTCTTTACCACACAACAAAATTTTAGACTGTTTCACATTGAAAGCATTTTGCAAATGACAAAATAAAGGTGACTGAAAAATTGAAATTTCTAGGAAGGGTAGAAAACACTGTGGGAAAAGGAGAAAATGCTGGTTACCAGCATTTTCTCCTTTTCCTACAGTGTTTACAAAAGGCTTCTTTCCAGAGGTGTCAAAAGTAGGGATTGTGTGGTAATGGGTTAATTGTAACAAACCTGAGGGAAAACCTTTCATGAATATTGTTGGAAAAAGAGAAATGCTGATATTTTACCCTTTCCCACAATGTTTCCAACCTTTCAGAGACAACTCCAATTACCCTGAGAACCACATGTAATCAGTAATTTGCTAATGTTACTAATTTGGACCACTCTCAATTTTTTCATGTGGTAAAAAGTTGAGAAAAATGAAAATGATAAAATCATAATAAAAGTCATATTATTAAAAATGAAAATAAATAATGATTCTCATATGAATCAGGTAATTTCCTTTTGTTGTATAACAAAGTTAAAGAAAAAATGAAAATAATAAAATCATATTAAAATAGTGGTATTATTAAAAATGAAAATAAATAATAATTCTCATACAAATCGGGTAATTTCCCTTTGTTGTATAACAAACTTAAAAAAGAAAAAAATGAAAATAATAAAATAATACTAAAATAGTGATATTATTAAAAATGAAAATAAATAATAATTCTCATATGAATCAGGTAAGTTCCCTTTGTAGTATAACAAAGTTAAGAAAAAAAACCCCAGATATATTAGCCATGCTCTGTGAAAGGGGGCTTAATGCATTTACAAAAGAAGTGTTGAAGTATGTCAGCTTGCGCGGTCGGTGAAGACATGAATTAACCCTTTACTCCAAGAGATACTCATTTCTACGCATTGCTTGTAGGAGCCTTTGGAAAACATTGTGGCAAAAGGTGAAATTGCTCGTGTCGAGCAATTTCACCATTTGCCACAATGTTTTCTTTACCATCAAAAGGTGTCATATACGCATAAGAAATAGCTTCATCCTTGCTGTTATTTAGGGTCAATTAGAGATACCATAGTATTGCCTTATGGGGTAAAGGGTTAAACATTTTTGTTATTGCTAAGTTTTCCGTAATGCAAAGAACTATTCTATGTCCAGGTCAAGTTGATTATTTGAGGACTAGGTTGTTATTGATCAATAATTATGTGAGGACTGGCTTGATGTAATGTGTCACGGAGATGTATTAACCCATTACCAAACGACAAATTTTCAGACAGATCCAAATTGAAAGCATTTGCAGACGACAAAATGAAAGTGACTGAAAATTTGAAATTTGTTTTGTGAAGGGTAGAAAACATTGTGGGAAAAGGAGAAAATGCTGGTTACCAGCATTTTCTCCTTTTCCCTCAGTGTTTTCAAAAGGCTTCTTTCTCAGGGGCGTCAAAAGTAGGGATTGTGTGGTAATGGGTTAAGCCCCCTTTTGCCTGAGAATGGCTGAATTCTTTTGTTCCTTTTCAATTTCAATTAATGTGCAAGACATTTTATTTCTGAAAATCTTACTTTTAAAATGCATGTTTTCAAGCATGTGTACAGATTCATTATTATTGGGGAATGCCATCAATGTGGGCTGACATTACATACCTAAAACCAGTAAATCCATGGAAGACAAACTGCAAGGCATGGGTTGCAAGCTCTACTTTCTTCTCTCCATGACTGATGATAGAAATGTTATTGTTGGTTTCACCCACTATATCTACCATGCCAACAAGATTCCATGTGTCGCTTTTTCTTTCTATATGTATCACAAGATCATCTTGAATGGAAATTTCATCAACAACTAGACCACCATGTCTACTAAAAGCAGAGACAGATTGTCTTTTACTTTCCATCTCCATCCACTGCAAGTTATCCCTACATATTCCTGGTTGTTGTTTGACAGAATTTCTGTAATATTGCAGAGGACGTTAGATTTTTTCAGCTGGTCAAATGCGCTTGGCGACTTGTGTATAACCCCAGAGCAATACTTGTAACTTTTGGGTTCTCGTCTCTGCTGTCCTGGAATTGTTTAACTGGTTCTCTAAAAGAGGATGCAGATGGTTTGGAAACTGATGGTTTTTTAGCAAATCTTGGAAAATAAGTTGTACATCATACTTGTCTCTTTCATTTAAGGTAATCAAAGATTTTGTATGACTCAAACCTTGTTCAGTGCTTTCTTCCTTTTTTGTACTGCTTTCTTCATCGATTTGTTTTGTTTTTTTTTGTGTGTCCTGAAAGTATCTGAACACTTGGCACAGCAGTTTGAAGTAGCCAAATAAATAAGTATAGTCTGACAATTTTTGCTTTGGAGTCTTTGCTCTACTGAATTTTCATTGTGTACAGTTGACCATGCTTCCTTCACCAATGCTGTCTGTTTTGGATGGAATCCTTTTAGCCCATGACAGAAGCGAAGTTTTTTTAGTAAAGAGAGAAGAGTATCTATATTTTGCTGTGTTGTAGAAACCCCAAAACCACTCTGAATTGCAACATTTAAAACCTTTATAACTAACTTATTACATAAAAATTGAATTTGGCATACAATTTTGTCATAGTATATACGTGTTGTCAGAGGGCAGTCAACTAAAAGCTCCATGGCTGATGTATATGAAACAGTACAGTAGGAGGGAATGTAGATGTTTTGTGGATTGACTGATAAAGGTACTTCCTCAATATTTTTTTATGCAATATACTGTAAACTGTTTTTACGGTATATATTTGATGTTTGAAAAAGTATGGTGATAAGTTAGGAAATAATCTCAGCACCAGGCACAGGTTGCCTAAAGAAACTCCCAGCTTTGTCATAAATATTTTCCAATTCATCATGGCCCAGTTGACATGGTCTGTATTTTATGGACAACCTGAAAAAATAAAACAAATGGTGTTAGATGTGAGTATTGATATTTAATTTTGTGCTTTTAAATTTTTCACCTGTTTTGATGAAACTTGGCATAAATAATACTGGTATAACAATTTGTAGTTCTACTGGCTGCAGGCCAGCAGAGCCTGTCATGAAATTGTTTCTGTGGTCTTTGTTTCCATCAAACTATTTCTAGATTATGGAATGAATTCTACGCTTGTGGCTGGATTTTTGCGCAGTATCTTGACACATTGGTAACTTGAACCCAATAGATTTTGAAAAATTCTGACACTTGGTAAAGGAAAGGTAGCCCTGTAAACTTAAACATTTACATGTCATTCTAAACTCTGCATTTGTGGTACTAAAATTAGCATTTTCTTCATATATCATCATTGGCTTAAATCCTACTTTTTTTTTTCGAAAAAGCACAACTAGCAATGGAAAACTAGCCATTTGATGATGAAAATGTACATTACTTGTGAACACAATAAAGTGAGCATATCTGCTCCATTTCTTTTGAAACTTGGACAGATTATGTGTCAAGGAATTGGACCCTTTTGAAAAAAAAAAAGGAAATCCAGTTTTGAGTTTAGGAAAATTTAGCAATTTGATGCATTTGTCTAGTATACTAGATAAAGTCCAAGTTATTGGTCCCATTTCTTTGATCTTACAGGGATTGTTTAATACGAGTTACAAAACCCTGTCAAATTTGACTGGATTCCAAAAAAGTTGGTTTCTTACGCAGTAAGACTTCTTATTTCCTTGCAAAATTTAAGGAATTCACAATCAGCCACGTAAATGTTATATATTTAACTCTAAACCACACAATCCCTCACTCAGATTACAAAGCCCACAGAAAAAAGCCTCTTTAACCCTTTACCACAAAATGCCAACTTTTAACTACCCTGGGAAAGATGCCAATTGAAAATATTGTGGGAAAAGGAGAAAATGCTGGTAACCAGCATTTTCTCCTTTTCCCACAATGTTTTCTACCCTTCACAAAACAAATTTCAAATTTTCAGTCACTTTAATTTGTCGTCTGCAAATGTTTTTGATTTGGACAAGCCTAAAATTTTGTCTTTTGGTAATGAGTTAACCCTTTACCACCAAATGCCAACTTTTAACTACCCTAGGAAAGATGCCTATTGAAAATATTGTGGGAAAAGGAGAAAATGCTGGTAACCATAATTTTCTCCTGTTTCGACAATGTTTTCTACTTCATCAGAATAAATGCACAACATGAGCAACAACAAGATTGTCATCTGCAAACCTTTTCAATTTGGACAAGGCCAAACTTTTGTTGTCTGGTAAAGAGTTAAAACATTCTGAAAATGAAGAAAATACATATATTGGTTGCCAGCAGTTCCTCTTTTTAACATATTTTCTACCCTATCTGACAAATTCCAAGCAAATATACCTGCAGACCAGCTGTCATCTCTAATAATTCTAATCTTTCAAGGGTATGATCATAATTAATAGTGTTTCAATGATGCACAAGGGTTGAATTTCAAAGTTTATTCAGCCTCTTTATATGGCAAGGGGTTATTTTGTTTTTATCACAGGAATCAAGTGTTTAACTTTTTACCATATGACAAAATTATAGACTGGTCCAAATTGAAAGCATTTGCAGATGACAAATGTAAGTGGGAACAGTACCATTTTTTCCTTGTTGACAATATTGAGTATTTCCTCGTTTACTTGCCAAATTGTTGATGTTTTACTACAATCACTTAAGAGCTAGATTTTAAGTAAGCTGTCCATAGATTCCATGATATCTCATACCACAATGTTTCTTACTATCTTATGTTTATAGAAGGTTGTACAGAGATGTTTAAGGGTTACCTTGATAGTCTATGGATTAACTCTTTACCACACGAGAAAAATTTAGACTGGTCCAAAGCATTTGCAGATGACAAAGGTGACTGAAAAATTGAAATTTGTTCTGGGAAGGGTAGAAAACACTGTGGGAAAAGGAGAAAATGCTGGTTACCAGCATTTTCTCCTTTTCCCACAGTGTTTTCTAAAGGCTTCTTTCTCAGCTGTGTCAAAAGTAGGGGTTGTGAGGTAATGGGTTAACCCATTACCACACAATCAGGGCTACTTTTGACACCCCTATGAAAGAAGCCTTTTGAAAACACTATGGGAAAAGGAGAAAATGCTGGTTACCCACAGTGTTTTCTACCCTTCCCAGAACAAATTTCTATTTTTTAATCACCTTTATCTTGCTGTCTGCAAATGCTTTAGATTTGGACAAGTCTAAAATTTTCTTGTGTGGTAAAGAGTTAAAAAAAAAAGTTCCCTTGCTTTCTTTCTTTTCTTCAGATACTTGTCTCCCCCCCCCCCACCCCCCCCCCACACACACACATACACCAAGGATCCAATAAATCAATGCCTTGAATCACTTTTTCTGTAGATCTAAATTACTAATCATTAATGAAAACAGTAAAATTGCGTGTAGATCTACTTTTTTCTTGATTTGTGGAAAACATTGTAAGAATAAACAACAAAATCTACTATATGTCAGCATTGTCTCATTTTCTCACAATGTTTCAGCATTGTCTCATTTTCTCACAATATTTTAAAAGGGCTTCTTCCTCAGAATCGATACAAGTTGGGATTTTCTGGTAAAGGGTCAAGGTCATCGAGGTTTCTTGGGCTGTGCTTCTGCCATTGTTTTCTCAAAACATTTTATATAAATAAGTGCCTAACGTACAAGTAAAGTTATGGGAACTGTAAAAAATGATAAAAAAAAAAAATGCACGTAACTATGATCGGTATAAGTGCACTATCTAGAATGATGCTTTTAATTCGTGTTTCAAAAAATTGCCGCTAGTTAAATTACTAGATCTACATGTAGATCTACATACAGCGACTGTCACTGTTTTCAAATATTAAATTAGCCATGGAATAAGACCGCACTACAAAGATGCTGCAAGTAAAATGTCAATTGACTATTCATTAAGTTATTGCGTACATTTCAATCACCTTTACGTACCCGTTAGTGCTAGATTTGTCAGATACAAATTTGTTACATACGCTCCAGCAGAGCTACCTGCAATGGTGTGCCGGAAGCGACACGGGGTTCTCACTAAAAGCGTCACGGAACTTGGAAGTCTCTGGAAACATTCTCCAGGACTCAACTAACCTTTCGTTCCACCACCATTGTTGACTTACTAATTTAAAGTCATGTTTCCACATGATTCATGAAATTATTTTGCCCATTATAGTTGTCTAGTATTCAATCTTAAAGGACGAACTTGTTAACTAGCTCTAGGTCGATAATTGGATTCGGGAGTTTGCCATGAAGAAAAGACTCGCATTCGCGGTCTACAGGGCGGGATTTTTTTCCCGAGAAATCCAACCAAAGATGTTTTACCTCATTAGCAGTTTTTCCCGTGCCGCACTGACCAGTAATACAAAGGCTGTATCCTTCTTCTACCAGTCATCGAGCCTCTTCCATTTCGATTGTGTGCAAATTTGCCGAGAATGCAAATCAAGACCTTAAATCTTTGGCGCCTTTTTCTCTTTTCGAGGTTATTTAAAGTCAAGTGATCAGTGATTCGCTGCGCGACTTCGTAAAATGTGTGACGTCAGCGCATGGCGATCCAGAAAATGTAGAAGCTTTTTATTCTTTTTCAGATCGGCGATAATGCTTGATGGCAAGAGCCGTTTGAAACTTTCAAAGGTCATGGTAGATCTACACAAGAAAAAATATTTGTGAACCCATGTGCATCAGTAAACTTGTTCTAGGTTTATTTTCCTGCTGTCGTTTACATATCATCTCGGAAAGGGGGCGGGGTTCAAATTTTGTTCGATTTCGGTGCACACCTTGTCTTATTATACAGAAGAGGGAATCACCAATGTGCTATTTATAGTAACATTGTCCGATTATTAAAAATTCTACTTTAATCCCTTGATAGACCAATGAAAAATTGTTTATCCCGTAATAGACCAATGGAATTTCAGAGGCCTGAGCTTTGAGTATAGAAACTAAAAGAGTATGACAAAGAGCCTATGGCCTAGAGTAAAAGAAACTAAAGACTTAAGAGTATTGAAATTAAGAGAGCATTAGAGAGCCAATGACTAGGAAAATAGAAATTAAGAGAACATGAGAAAGAGCCAATAGCTTATAGAGAGACTAGAAATTTAGAGCATGAGAAAAAGCCAATGGCTATGAGAGAGTATAGAAATTAGAGTATGAGAAAGAGCCAATGGCTTAGAGAGGGTATAGAAACTAGAGTAGGCGAAAGAGCCAATGGCTTAGAGAGGGTATAGAAACTAAGAGAGCATGAGGGTCAAGTCAGTTGCTTTGATTAAAGAAACTAAGGGAGTATGAGAAACAGTCGATGGCTTAGAGAAAGTAAAGACACAAAGAGAGTATGAGAAACAGCCAATGAGTTAGAGATAAAAAGAAGTAGTGGCTTCAAGAGCACATCAAACAAGGCAGGGCTCAAAGAAAGTATGAAATGAACTTGTGGCTTGTAGAGAGAATGAAGAAAACTTAACGAAACCAGTAGTTTTCAGAGTGTGTAAAGAGTGCATGATAAGTAGATGAAAATGAGCCAATTACTTGAAGAAAGTACGAACAAAAAAGAGCCAATTGCTTACACAGTGCATGTATAATGAGACAATTGGATGGAGAGTTAAATTGATTGTGTGGCATTTAACATTGTTTTCAAACATTATTTCATTTATATTGCAGCAACCTGTGCACCTATCCATGCTTTCCTGGAAAGAATATTATATATTGTACTGGTAAAAGAACCTCCTTGAAAGCATGAATAGGAATAGTTGCATTAGTCACCACAATATAACTGAAATTTTGAAAGCAGCATTTTACGCCATACAGTCAATGAATAAGTCATGACACTGTACCTCAATGTTTTCTCAAGAAAAATCCAATATACATGTACATAAAAGTGCATACATAGGTGGGCTAGCTGCCATAGTATGAGTACTGGTTAAAATAAACTGGAATGTTTCAGAATATATATTGTGTAGTAAAGGATGCAAATGAATAATTCAAACAGATGGTTGAAAAACCAAAATACTTTAATAATCAAACCCTATTTTACAATACATAACAGCATGATCAATATAAAATTTCATGACCGGTCATGAGTACATGCATATTTTATCCCTAAAGTTAACCCTCATCCCTATACCAAACAGATCCTTTTTAAGGTCACTGAAAAAAGGGCTTCTGAAAACATTGTTGGAAAAGGAGAAAATGCTGCATTTTCTCCTTTTCCCACAATGTTTTCTTTGTTATTAAAGACAAATCCCTTCAAATGTCTCACAATGAAATTCAACTTCTGTAAATACTTTGACGTAGGACAAGTTTAAAATCTTTTCTGGTATAGAATAGATGAAGTAATAATTATCCTCAGTTCAATCAGGACACTATGCAAAACTTACGACCAATGAGATGTAGTTTTACAAGTGTGATAAAATTTCCAGATTTTACATCGTATCACTCGTTCGAAAGGATTTCCTGGTCGAATTTTAGTAACGGAATTACTAATTTTGGTGATAACCTAGTGCTTCGAAAGAGGCTCAATGAGGGGGCCTAAAGTTTCCTCATTCTAGTCTTTACCATGCAGGGCCCCTTGCATGAAGAAACAGGTTGATCAAACACAACCTTACCACTCAATCCAGATCTACTTTTGCAAACAGAGTAGAGAAAGATCTGACTGCACATTATGTGCAGCCTGATCTTTGATCTACACTGTCTTCTTCTTTGCAAGATATTTTCACAAAACAGACACTTAGTTTGTTGTTTGCAAATATCTCTATTTAGAAAAAGTCTAAAATTTTGTTGAGTAGTAACGACTTTAACAGTATCTGTAGACACATTTTCTATGCTTTGATTTTCATAAGAAATCATGAAAAGGCTTATTATCTCTTTAATTAAGAAATAATCTTCTTTCTATTGTGGTTCATCATTCAATAAACCACAGTTGTGAGTTATGAGGCCAAATTAATAAACCAAGAGGGCAATAGCCCCTGTGGTTTATAGATTTGGCCTCATAACTCACAACATGGTTTGGTGAACGATAAACCATGATAGAAAGAAGATTATTTCGATTCTAACATAACAACCTCTTAATCAAAGGAAAACAAGTTCATACTTAGAGAGAAATCATGGATGAAGATTTGATATTACATTGAATAAGCTACTTACTAACTTCATACAGAATGACGTCAATCTAAGTATATAGAATGATGTTACTCTACATAGAATAAAATAGATTTCACCACGCTTTTGTTGCACTGTGTTTATAGAGCCAAATTCACATGTCATGTTAGAATGTTTCTTATATGCTCTATCTGCTACTACAAGCTCTTCTATCCAGAAAAATTTGGAGGGGGTAGGGGAGGAGTCGGTGGCTTACATAATGTAGGCTTTATACATGAAAAGAAGAGAAACAAGTGAAATATTGCAATTAAAAATTTAACGAGGATCTAAATGTCTCCCTTTACTCCTCTTCCACACACTGCCTGATTCTACCAACCTTCAACAAATGAGAATTTTGAAAACATTGTGTGGAAAAAGGAGAAAATGCTGGTACTATTTGGATTACATCTAGTTTTTCATCTTCAAATACCTTTAATTCAATTTAGACAAGTGTGTATAATTTTGGCATTTGGTGGTAAAAGGGCGTAATAAGTACATATGCTTGAAAACAATCTCTGCAATACTTTAGGTACTATCATGGCAGGCATACTAAAATACAAAAATGTGCAAAAAAGCCATAAACACAGGAGAATCAAAACAATATTTATAAGCATGAAGAACGGAAGGAATTCATTGCATATTTAAAAGTTAAAGATCACAATCAGATGAAGGCAAGTACAACAACAATTTTCTTTTAAGTATTACACAGTTATTTTAACCCTTTACCACACAATCCCATCTTTTAACAAACCTAAGAAAAAATAAACAAAAAAACCCAGCTTTTGCGAAAATAAAGAAAATGCTAAAATTTGCCATTTTTTTTCCCTTTTTCCTACAGCTTTCTTCCCTTATAGAAACAAATTTCAATTTTTGAGCTGCATTTATTATATTGTCTGCAGATACTTTCAATTTGGGCAAGTCTGAAATTTAGTAATTTATTAACAAGTACTCGTAAATCGTTTTAACTCTTCGCCACACAATCCCGATTTCTAACAATCCTGTGGAGGAAGCCTTTTGAAAACTTTGTGGGAAAAGGAGAAACTGTTTTGATGACTGTTATGTGGAAAAGTAGCCACTGGCTTGGAAAGAATAATTCTTGTGCCGAGTACTGGTAAAAGAAACTCCAGGAAGGCATGGATAGGTGCACTGGCCTCAAGGATATGACTGAGATAATGTTTAACCCATTACCAAATGACAATATTTTTGGTTACCAGCATTTTCTCCTTTTCCCACAATGTTTTCTGAAGGCTTCTTTCTCAGGGGCGTCAAAAGTAGGGATTGTGTGGTAATGGGTTAAAATGGCATTAAACATCATATAATCAATCAATGATCAAAAAGGTCCATTTTTGCAGAGACATTCTGAATAACAACAACCTTTGCATTGCTCTTGATCAAAGATAATGTGTCACATGCTTTGCTATCTGACATTTGCGTGAAGTGTTGTCTCCGATCAGCCTGCACAGACAGCCCCGGCTAATCTGAAACGACACTTTCTGTTTTGATGTAATTTATGTAATTTTCTGTTTCGTGCAAGACTACTGAAGAACAGAATCTAATGTAGTTGTAAAGTATCGTCTTGGATTTGCCTGCGCAGACTGCGAGACGATACTTTACGCCAATGTCCGAATGCCCCGTTTGCAAGCCATCCAACATTGATGTAAACTGCCTGCAGAAATAAATCAGGCTGTGATCTTTTGTTTCTACTGTGTTAGGAGTCATTTTCAACAATATTTCAGTTATATCACATTGGCCTTTGCACATATCCATGTTTGTCTGAAGTTATTTTTCTTCCAATGCTTTATACAATTTTCTCCAAAAGGCAACTCTCTGCTTTCCCATATATTCACTGTCAAGACACAAACCGTTCTTGGCTTCATCTAAGTCTTGATCTAGATTTAGATAGATAGAGACTTACCCAACCTTTGATTGACAAAACCATATGATTTAGTCAACCAAAAGTTGTGTAATTCTCAAACTTAGAAAATTCTTAAGAATAAGACTGAGAAAGTTACCAAGAATGGTTGGTGAATATGGACCCAGGAATATAACCTGTATCAATAACTATCATCAATCCTCAGAAAGAAATATGCTGAGCTGAGAACCAACCCCACTTCAAATCCCACAAGTTACCAGCAGAGCTACCATCTAAGCAAGTTGTAACTGGCTTTCTAATACCCCTGTCACACCAAACTCATTCTCACTCTGTTCCGAAAATTTTTGCCAAAGAGACTTAAACTGTGTTCAGATGGAGTGGACATCTTGGCAACCTTTTGCGATCTGTTTACTTGCAGTCCATCCTGTCTTGTAATTAGACAGGGTGACAACTTACTTAAAATGAGATGGAATTTCTACAAACAGAACTGCCATACTTTTATCCTAATAAAGACGCGGTGCAGTCAGGTATCAATTGGCAGTGCATTTGCATTTCACCGCCTGAAATTACATGCCCTATCCCGACTGTAGCCCATTTAATCATTTAGTTGACTGGGGTAAGAATTTCAAAGAAAAAGTTTGCTGAGACAGGGGTTCGACCTCAATCGCAACCCATTTTCCGGTTATGTCAGGGCAGGGTAAGATGTTCTAAGAACTAGTCTGGTGTGACAGGGGCTTAAGTGATCATCTACTGGCCAGCTTTGCTACACAGTAGCTCCATGTAACACATGCCAATAAACCTTTGTCTTACCTTATTAGGTAAGATGTATGTAATCTGCAGAGAATGTAGACAAAGATCAGCCTGCATATATGTGCTGTCTGATCTTGTTCTCCATCCACTGCTTCTTTTTTGCTTATCTTCATCCATAGTAAGACCCACAGTTCACCTCATTACCAAACAATCTCGAGTTTTAAAAACCGAGATTAAAAAAAGCTTTTGAAAACATGTTTTCTTCCCTATCAGTGGCAACTTCCACAATTTCAGCCACAGTGAACTTGTCGTATGCAAATGCTTTGGGTTTAGACAAAGTCTAAAACTTTGTAAAACTTTGAAGCGTGATAAAGCACCAATGCCAATGAACAATACAAAAGCCACCATATGTGATATTGAACAGTATAAAGTTGAATTCACTCTCTACCAAACACTTGTGTGTTTTAATGACCCTGAAGAAGACAAACTTTTGAAAACATTGTGGCAGAGTGAGAAAATGATGGTAACCTACATTTTCTCCATTTCCCACAATGTTTTCACCACTTTCACAGAGTTGGACCTAACATGCCTTCTATAAATTCATAACATTCTAAAATTTTGTCGTTTGTGACAATATCAAAAGACAAAATTTTGGACGCGACCAAATTCAAAGCACTTTCAGGCAACAATTCAAAAGTAGCTCATATGATGATTTCTGTCTTTGATTGGATAGAAAATATTGTGGAAAATGGAGAAAATGCTGGTTTCCCACCATGTTTTCAAAAACCTTTTCTTTCCATGTCATTAAAACTCAGCATTGTGTGCTGAAGGGTTACAGATGTAAAATGACTCAAAGCGTGGTTTTGATTGAGGTGCGAGCAAAATACAAGGATCTATGTTCATTGATCCCCTAATGGTTTTGTTGTATCGTCAGCGTTCTGTGACTGTGCAACCTTATCTGTCGTCTTCCAACTTGAAAACCAGGACGAAAGTGAAGACTTTGCTTGTGTGAGTGCTCCTCCTGAAATTAACATGTTCAGAGGTCAGTTGCTGAAGACAATGAAATATACATTGTTCATCTTTTTTTTTCTCAAAAAGCCTTTTTGATGCTCAGTCTAGCTGACAACTTTCAAAACATCATTGTAAGATAATACAGACATAATTATACTAGATATAGGATCTGATATAAATTTGGCATATGAGATAAATGTTCACTATATACCACTCATTTTTTCAACTTAACCCTTTACCAAACAAACAAGTTTTAGCACTTGTAGACAACAAACTAAGCGTAATTCAAAAATGAAATTTGTTTCAAGCAAGGTAGAAAACATTGTGGGAAAAGGAGAAAATGCTGGTTACCAGCATTTTCTCCTTTTCCACAATGTTTTCCAAAGATTTCTATCTCAGGGACGTAAAAACCAGGGATTGTTTGGGAAAGGGTTAAATACAAGAAATTCCACAATAATAAATAAACTCAGAGGCAAATGATCAATTGAATAGTGCTTTACACTACTTTCAACATTATTTCAATCATATCATGTCAACTGTAAACACAGTCATTTTATGTCCTGGGTTTCATCAGCACTAAGCTGAAACTCCAAAGTGTGTTGCCCAAGGACACTCCCATGAACACGCAGTACTTCAAGTAAGGACAGAACCTGTTGGCTTTTAGGAAAAGATTTCGACACTTCAACCCTTTACAAAATGACAAAATTTTAGACTGGTCCAAATTAAAAGAACCTGCAGACAACAAAATAAACCTACGTGAAAAAAAGAAATTTCTTTCCTGCAGGGTAGAAAACATTGTGGAAAAAGGAGAAAATGATGGTTACCATCAAACAAAGGATTTTATGGTTATGAGGATCTATGTCACAACCATCAACATTTCAGTGTTGGTGCATTTGGCATCAATACTTACCGGACTAAAGTGCTTGGTCTATAGCACCATCACAAGGGACCTTGAGTAAATGGACGAGACATTAAACCGAGGTCCTTTGTGATGGGTGTTATACACCAAGCATGTTAACCCTTTACCCCATAAGGCATTTCTATGGTATCTCTAATTGATCCTAAATAACAACTAGGATGAAGCTGTTTCTTATGTATATATGACACCTTTTGATAGTGTTGAAAACATTATGGCAAAAGGTGAAATTGCTTGTCACGAGCAATTTCACCTTTTGCCACAATGTTTTCCAAAGGCTCCTACAAGCAATGCGTAGAAATGAGTATCTATGGAGTAAAGGGTTAAAGAACCAGGTGTGACTTAGAATGTATTTTGTCCTGTGTTTGCATTATCCCCCATAACTATCCTAACAGCCTTCAGGGGGTTTCACCCATGTGAGCAACCAGTGGCTATGATAAATAAACACATATTCAATCAATACTCACCGACCACTTTCCCTGTTTGCATCATATATTTTCCAGTTTGCGAGACAGCTGCATTGATCCTTTTTCCTCCCTCTGTATTCTGCATTGTGCTACAATAAAAAAAATACTATGAATTTAGACCATGCTCTGACAGAAGGGGGTTTGTCCCTGTACCGCATCACTAAATTCTATTCTGGTCAAAATCAACAACATGTGCAGACAACAATTCAATTATCAACCAATGGATACTATTGTTCTGGCTGGTTACCAGTTTATTTTCTTTTGCAAAATGCTTTCAAAGGGCTGCTTTCTCAAGATTGTATAGAAAAGAGTCAACGCATCTCTGCAATGCATTAGATCAGAAAGTTTTCAAACAATACCCCAATCCTGAGGAAAAATAGTTCATGGAAATGCACAAAATTGACAAATAGTAGCTTATACCCCCGTCACACCAAACTCGTTCTCAATTCGTTCTGAAAATTTGCGTCTGCATATTAACGACTGACTTTTTTTATGTCCTATCCCGACTGTAGCCCATTTTACAATTTTGTTGATTGGGGTAAGACTTTCTAAGAAACGGTTTGGTGAGACAGGGGCTTCAGGCATTATCAGGCCAAAATTACACATTCTGCCCAAACCACAACCCATTTTCCGATCAAGGAAGGATAAGACATTCCATGATCTTATTTGGTCTTTAAACTTTTTCCAACTGCATTAAACCCCTTTTACATCTAGTGTGGAAAAATCTATTTCACTGTTCCAGAGCTCCAGATAAGAGGAAGTGATGGAATTCTAAATCCGTTATTTCTCTTCCAAACCCTATGATGTGGGTACTCATCAAAATCATCTCGATGAGACAATTCTAATGAGTACCCAGAAAATAGGGTTTAGCAGAGAATAATCAAAAATATTTTCAATTATGAAATCAAAATCTCTTCCTCTATCTAGAGCTCTGTGTTCACCTGACAACAAATAATATAATTAAGACTATCCACACATACATTGAAAGCATTTGCAAACAAATAATTATAATCTGACTCAAATGGGGGTATTTGTTTTTGAAAGGTAGAAAAAACATTATGGGAAAAGCAACAAATGCAGGTTATAAGTCAACTGCAATTTCATACTCTCCATCTACAGGTTATATATTTCCACCTAAAGAGTACATGTACATTGCAGAATATATCCTGGTGCCTCCAACACTCAGTTTAGACACCAATAATTTCTATATAACAATATACAGAAAAAAGTGGGAAAAGGAGAAAATGCTGGTTACCAGCATTTTTTTCTTTTCCCACAATGTTTTCTTAAGCCTTTTTCCTTGGGGCTGTAAAGAATTCAGGATTATTTGCTAAAGAGTTCACCTTTTACCATATACACACAAAATGTTTTGAAAGTCCACTAGTCTAGAATTTTGTTGTGTAGTAAAAAGTTTCATATTTTGTCTCTAGAAAACCACTCTTGTTCCCTATATGTTGTCAGAAATGCCCAGCCCCCTTGAAACCAAATCAACTCACTGTGATAATCTCATCTTGATGTCAGATACTCCTAAATGGCCTTGGCATGGATGACTGGAAAAATATAAAAGATAATCTTCAAATTCAATCTGTGGAGGTAAACTTTCATTTCCAGGAAGTGACTGTGTTGGTGTGAAAAACTACCTACTCCATTTACCACCGATTAGCTATCTCAATCCAATGCAAATTCATCAAAAGACCTCCAGATAAAGAGGGAGCAATGGCATTCTAAATCCATTATTTCTTTGCAAAACCCTATGATGCGGGTACTCATTAGAATCGTCTTGATGAGACGATTCTAATGTGTACCCATACCATAGGGTTTAGTGGAAAATAATTTAATGTTCTCAATTGTGAGATCAAAATCACTCCCTCTATCTGGAGCTCTGCATCAACTATCAGTTTTGAAAGAGCTGTTAGAATGTAATGTGTTACACACAATTGAACTTCACATTTCCTTTATCATCTTTAACAATATGTAAGATTTAGGTATGTGAGACCATGTGAATCATGAACCTGTAATTATCAAAAATACAAGAGGGCCATCATGGCCCTGTATCGCTCCACTGGCTAATTCGTAAAAACACTACAAGGCAAACATTACATGATTTGGCAAACTGGTTTCAAACTTGAGGGCATACAATTTTTTTCCATAAAAACCTGCAAAAAAGTTGTGACCCCTAGGCAAGTCCAATTTTGACCACAAAGCTATAATTACTTGAATCCTAGTGGAGGTCTACAAGATAAAGCCCCATACTAAATAATACAGGTCTAGAATGTGTGGTTATAAACAAGAAGATTTTCAAATTTTCAATAAAAGGCCCTGTAAAACATAAAATCCATGAGACAAGGCTAAATTTAGTGGTCCTAGTCTTTATTATGGTTAGTAACAAGATGACTTAGAAAGTTTTCACCACAAAAGCCCATGTAAAACTTGTGACCCCTGATGTGGGGACAAACTTGACCCTAAGGCTATAATTTGGGCCCTCCTGGTAGAGGCCCACTAGATAAAGCTAAATGCAAAATTTGGTAGCCCTAGGCCTTATGGCTTGGTACGAAAAGATTTTTAAAGTTTTCACTATATAAGCCCATATAAAACTTGTGACCCCTGGGGCCGGGTCAAATTTGACCTCTGGGCTATCATTTGGACACCCTGGGTAGAGGTCTACTAGATAAAGCTACATGCCAAATTTGGTAGCCCTAGGCCCTATGGCTAGGTATTAGAAGGATTTTAAAGTTTTCCCTATATAAGCCCATATAAAACTTGTGACCCCCGGGGTGGGGCCAATTTTGACCCCAGGGCTATTATTTGAAGGAACTTGGTAGAGGTCCACTAGATAAAGCTACATGCCAAATTTGGTAGCCCTAGGCCTTATGGTTTCAGAGAAGAAGGTTTTTAAAAATTTTCAATACTTTTCAGTTTTGTTGCCATGGCAACCAGAGTTTTTGAAGGAATAAAATTCTTTCAAGGAATTCTGAAGAGGACCATGGCAGGATCATTTCTGTGAAGTTTCATCAAAATTGGATGGATAGTTTCAGAGAAGAAGATGTTTGAAATAAAAGTTAACGCACGCACGGACGCACGCACGCACAGACGGACGGACGGACGCACGCACGACGGACAACGGGCCATGACATAAGCCCGCTGGCCTTCGGCCAGTGGAGCTAAAAAACAATCAGTCTGACTTTCATTTTTCTTCCTGAGTACTCAAATACTGATCCTGCTAATTAGCAACCAGATATTCGATGGAGCTATCAATTACTCAGATACTCATTTTTATCCCCAAACTTTATCAATCCATCCATTATGAAAAACAAAATCTTAGACTGATTCAAATTAAATTAAAAGTATTTGCAGACAACAAATTGTATGTGGTTCAAATAATACAATTTGTCACTTATAGGTAGGAAAATATTAAGGGAAAAGGAGAAAATGCTGGTTACCAGCATTTTCTCCTTTACCCTTAATGTTTTCAAATGCCTGTAATCTCTTTCGTTAAAACTTGGGATTATGTGGTAAAGGATTATGTAAGATTTTATCTTTTTACCCAGCTTGTATGTCTGACATTCCATCGTGTGTTTCACTGGACCACACTCTGTAGTTATGAGTAGTCTTCCAGGCCTGGACAAACACAGTCCCATAATCCTCTACTAACTTGAGATCTGGAAACACAAAAAAATCTATGGTCATGCTCTTACAAGCCCCGTCAGCATCGGAAAGTAGGCACTGTGGGTGTTTAATCTATGTAAAAACTTATCATACCATTGAAAAAAATCCAAAAATTATTGTGAAGACGAAAATCTGTTATTGTCCTGTTGGTCCAAGTGATAGTCGCTAGCAGTAAAGTGAATTTTAACAGTAGGTCAAAAGTTGTCAGGTAACTCTATCTTTTTTAAAGATATAAATTCAATTCAAAATTAATACTAAATTCCAAAATTATCCAACTTGAAGTGGAATCTCAGCCAATCAGACAGCTTTTCTTGCATGTTAACTCCCTAGCACACAAAAAAAATATTGAACTTACCCAAACTGAAATCATTCGCAAATGAAAAATTCATTGTTGTGCATATGATGGGTTTAAGTTTTGAAAGGGTATAAATGCTGGTTACCTGCATTTTCTCCTTTTTCAACAATGTTTTCAGATGACTTCTTCCTCAGTGTTGGTAAAACTGGTGAATGTGAGGTAAAAGGTTGAAAATGTTACAGAACTTGGAAAATCAGCGAAATCTTTTTATCTGAGCATTTCTCCTTTTCCCACAATGTATTAAAATGCCCAATATCCAAGGGTGTGAAGTTCAAGGTTGTAGGGTCAAGACAACAGACAATACATTGATGTAAGCATAACCACTAAGACTTTGTTAAAATTGATGAAAAAAAAAAAGAAGTTTTTTTTTCCCTTAACATGTTACCACACAATCCCTACTTATTACGACCCTGAAAAAGAAGTCTTTGGAAACATTGTGGGAAAAGGAGAAAATGCTGGTAACCAGCATTTTCTCCTTTACCCACAATGTTTTCTACCCTTCACAAAAAAAAATTAATAATTTTCAATCACTTTTACTTTGTCGTCTGTAAATGCTTTCGATTTGGACAAACTTTAAATTTTGTCTTTTAGTAATGAGATAAATCACATTAGATGATGATGTACTTCCTTACCATTGCCTAGTGAAGTTGCGAGTAGCGTCTCCAAGTAAAGTCTAAACTGTGCCCTTAGCCATTCATCATTTCCCTCCCACTCTGTTGAAACAAAAAAAACGTGATATTGAAAAGCTTATGAGTCATGCCATGGCAAAAGGGAGATAAATACATCTCTGAGATCCATGTTGATTGATTGTATGGTGTTTTTCATCATTATTTCAGTTATATTACAGCTGCCAATGCACCTATCCATGCTGTCCCAGTACACCCCACAATTTTGTTTCCAAGCCACTGGCTCCTTTCACACATAACCATCATCGAAACAATGGTCAGCGGTGAGAGAGGAATGAATCCTGTCACAATGACTATCATCAATCCTCGGAGAGAAATTGGCCGAGTCGGGGATTGAACTCAAGACCCCCTGTTCTCAATTCCTGTACGCTACCAACTGTGGTACCAGGGCTCGGCCTCTTAGATCCATTTTTCCATGCAAGTCATTAGACTATTATGGGTCCCATAAAATGTTATCACCAGAGCTTCAGAAATTCCCAAGAGTAAAAAAATTGTATATAAAAGAGAGTGACATATAGGACATGACCTACAGTACACCATACTATTAATTGGTCTACTAACATATATATCATAATTAACAAAAATATTAATTATCAAAAAAAAATATTAGTACATAATGACAATGAGATAGGGGGAGAGAGAGAGAAATACCGGTATGAACACACTTGAAAAAATTGAGGTTCAAGATGCAAACAATGCTGTGCACAGTGGGACAATATTATCCTCAAAGACAGCTTCCAAGAGCATGTGACCTTGAAAACCTGGAAACAAATTTCAATTTTCAAATTAAATTTATTTTGTAGTCGGCAAATACTTTCAATTTGGTCCTGTCTAAACTTTTGCTGTTTGGTAAAGAGTTAAACAAAGAATTCAAGAGATATAGAGCTGACACTGAACTCCTCACTGATGGTTGACACAGACATACATTCGGCCTGGGGCAACCAGAATTTATCCCTAAGGGCCTACAAAAATGAAAGAAGAACGAATGAGCCAGAGTACCTGTCCCGTCAAGATACATATCATCTCCAGCACCAGTCACAGCTTTCACCAAAATGTCTGCAAATCTCAGGTCTGCTGTGGTCAATGTAAGTTGCTTCTGAAGTTCTTTGTCATGGATTTCTATCTTACCTTCGCTAATCTGTCACAAAAAATACACAGAAAACAACTAGAGCTATCACTAAACATGATTATAGTATACCCCCCCAAGCAGTTCCTTGTCACAAAAACAGGCCTTCGTCACAGAATGCAGAATGGATAAGTACAAAAGCAAGACTTGAAAAAGTTCAATGGGAGATAATAAAAATAAATCCATATGAGTTCAGCTCTGGTAAAACAGGGTTAAATGCATCTCCATGATGCATGATACCAACCCTCCTGCTTCAGTATCAAAAAAGCTCAGTATCATGTGGTAAAAGGCTCAAACACCACACAAACAACAAAGAGCTGAGCCTTATACCTCAATTGTTTAAGTTCAAAACCAATGCATATCTGGTTCACTTCCCTTATTAGAGACAGTCATTGCCTCAGCATTCATTAGCAGCCAGTGGCCATGCAGTAAGGAAGGAGTGATTTTAAACTTTCACTTACATCTATCACAGCATCAGTTAAATGGTGTTTCTGTCTAAACAGTATGTTTGTAGCTCCGATCACAAAACTGCGTATGTTGACATCATTCAGAAGGTCAAAGTACTGCAGGGACAAATATGGAAAACACACAGACCCCTGAAAGTTGTCAAACAAAAATTTTCATCACCATTCTTACAAATACATGTACATGCATGTAAGTTTTAACGAACATGTAAGTTTGCAAAAAATGCATAGCTGGAATACGAACTACCCCGGTTGAGATTTGAACCCATGCTATTACAATCTTTGTTTATTGAGGCATAAATTACCAGTACACTAAACAATAGAGGATTGGACTGTGTTGCGGGATCAACAAGTTTATCACAAGATGACGAGACCAATCAAATTAATTAGACAATGAATCGGCCAATCAAATTTTAACCTACTGTGGTTATTTTGTCATTCAATCAGTGTTAGTATTTACTACATACAGTGGGAAAAATGTCCTCTTAAATACTCAAGCATCTGAAAGTGTGTCCTTTGCTGCACTAAGATACCCAGCACAAGCATATACAGTAAAAACCTGTAAGGCCAACTGCTATTACCAGTATTAACTCTTTACCAGACGACAAAATTTTGGACTAGTCGAAATTGAAAGCATTTGCAGACGACAAAATACACTTGACTCAAAAATTGAAATTTGATCTGGAAAGGGTAGAAAACATTGTGGGAAAAAGAGAAAATGCTGGTTACCAGCATTTTCTCCTTTTCCCACAATGTCTTTCAAGGGGTTCTTTCTCAGGGTCGTTAAAAGTCGGGATTGTGTGGTAAAGAGTTAAGCAACATTTTTTGCATTTACGACAAAACATAATTTTAGACATAGCATCTGCTAGCCATAACTCAACTCTTTCCCAAATAACAAAATTTTGGACTAGTCCAAATTCAAACCATTTGCAAACAAAAAAAAATAAAATCAGTGTGAATCACAAATTGGAATTTGATTTGGAAAGGGTAGAATACATTGTGGGAAAAGAACAAAATGCTCGTTACCGGCATTTTCTCCTTTTCCCACAATGTTTCCAAAGTTTTCTTTTCTCTGGGTTTTCAAGAGTCTGGATTATGTGGTAAAGGGTTAATTTGGCTTAGATAATGGAATTTGTATTTACTCAGGATGAAAAGAAAATACAAAATCACAAGCATCTTCTACTTTTCCAATGATGCTTTGACCGTAAATGTGACCAGGGCTTCAGGATTGTGTGGTAATGGGTTATTCCCATTACCCCATTACCACACCATCCCTACATTTGACGATCCTGAGAAAGCAGCCTTTAGGAAACATTGTGGGAAAAGGAGAAAATGCTGGTAACCAGCATTTTCTCCTTTTCCCACAATGTTTTCTACCCTTCACAAAACAAATTTCCAATTTTCAGTAACTTATGTTTTGTTGTCTGCAAATGCTTTCGATTTGGACAAACCTAAAATTTTGTTGTTTGGTAACGAGTTAAGCAAGCCTATTTTGAGTGCCCGTCAAGTGCTTGCTGAATAGAAAATGTTAGGATAAATCTAATTCCTTATTACCTTTGTAAAAATTGCGAGAGGAAATCCCAGCTTGTCTTGATGTAGCACAGGCAATTCAGGTACAGATTTGACCTCTAAAGATGGAGATGGCGGTTCACTGCTCTCCCTTGAACCAGGTTTACTGCGTAGTTTCTGCTTTATACTCATACCACTGAAGGCATTTGACAGGCGACTTTTGATAGCTAAGGCTTTTATACCTGAAACATAATACTTAATCCACTTAATATTCCTAAGGGAATAAAAAATGCACAATTCAAATTGTTAACTCTATTCCAATAATTCGGCTTATGAAATAATTTTTACTGCTTTTCCAATATTTCGGCATATGCCTTTATTAAGAATTTGACATGATTTTGATGCTTTCTACATTTTCTGACTTTTATCAAACCACCATAGTTAGTGACAAAATAGAGAACATTACCTGTAAGCAGCATTTCCTCCTTGTCCTAAAATGTTTTCAAAGACCTTCTCTACCAGGTCATCAAAACCTGGGACTATATGTTAAATGGTTAAACCTCCTTTTCACAAATCCCCCAATCATTTCAATATTATCTTCAAACAAGAGGGCCAAGATGGCCCTGGATCGCTCACCTGAATTTTTGAGAGGACCATAGCCTTTTTCTTTTTGAAGGTATTGAAACACTGGAAACAAAATCATTATTTTGCCAAGCAATTTTTAAAAGGTCACCTGTAAACCCTTTCAAAATCTGACCAGCAGTTTCAGAAAAGAAGAATTTTTAGAAGTTTCTTCATTTCCGTACAGTGCAAGTAGCCCCCATTCACCAGAGCCATGTTTCTTGACCTATCAAAATTTCGCGAACAGATTTTGAAAAAAGTCATTCAAGGAATATTACCATTAAGTAAATTTCAAATCTGACCAGCCGTTTCAGAGAAGAAGAATTTTCAAGAAATTCTTCATTTCCATATAGTGCAAGTAGCCCCCATGCACCAGAGCAATGTGTATCGACGAATCAAACTTTCACGAACAATTTTTGAAAAGGGTCAACAAAGGAATATTTCTGTGAAATTATTTCAAAATCTGACCAGTGGTTTCAGAGAAGAAGAATTTTTAAGAATTTCTTCATTTCTGTATAGTGCAAGAAGCCCCCATTAACCAGAGCCATGTTTCTTGACAGATCAAACTTTCATGAACAATTTTTGAAAAGGGTCACCCAAGGAAATCTCTGTGAAATTATTTTAAAATCTGGCCTGCGGTTTCAGAGAAGACAAATTTTTAAGAATTCCTTCATTTCTGTATAGTGCAAGAAGCCCCCATTCATCAGAGCTATGTTTCTTGACAGATCAAAATTTCGCAAACAGTTTTCGAAAAGGGTCACCCAAAGAAAATCTCTGTGAAATTATTTTAAAATCTGGCCAGCGGTTTCAGAGAAGAAGATTTTTAAAGAATTTCCTAAAAAATTCCATTTTGTTGCCATGGCGGAATCAAATTCCATGAGCAATTTTTAAAGAGGGCCTCCCAAGGAACATTCCAGCCAAGTTTGGTCCAAATTGGCCCAGTGGTTTAGGAGGAGTTGATGTTTAAAAAATTGTTGACGACGCACAACGCACAACGCACGACGGACACCGGGTGATCCTAAAAGGTCCCCTTGAGCATGTTGTGCTAAGGTGGGCTAAAAACAGCAGGGCTAGACATGGCAACTGTGAGAGGCAATAAGCTGCAAAAGAGAACACGAAAAGAATCATCCTAATATAATTAACTCTTTACTAAACGACAAAATTTTAGACTGGTCCGAATTGAAAGCAATTCCAGACAACAAAATAGACGAAACTCAAAAATTGAAATTTGTTTCCCGCAGAGTAGAAAACATTGTTGGTAACCAGCATTTTCTCCTTTTCCAACAATTTTTTCAGAAGGCTTCTATCTCAGGGTCATGAAAACCAGGGTTTGTTTGGAAACTGGTTAACTTCTAAGCATAAGTACAATACATACCGGGACTTGATTCACGACTATTTTCTTTACTTTCGCCTGTAGAACCTGGGGTACCTTTAATCACTTTTGAATTATCATGCACATGGTTGTCTAAAGACTGACTTCGTAACAATTTCGTATGGTTTTTACTTAGGTTACTATTCTTCTCCAAAAAAGTCACTTCTTTAAATGAAGATGCCAATCCTGCATTTTCATCAAGGTTTTGTGGATTTTTTTCAACATCTATCGTCAAAGAAAGCCGATCATCCTCCCAAGAAAAACAGTCTTCCTGATCAATTCTGCTGATACTTTCCGGAGAATCCAGTTCTTCTATACTGTCCTCTTTCGGCGTCCCTATTTTAGGACCAGCATCGTTCACATCCTCAAGACTGACGGACAAGTCCCCAGGGGCAGACCCTATTGTTGCCCTTTCTGATATGCTTCCGAAATAATCATCGTCCAACTCAATTGTTTGGGATACGTCTTCAATATTTATCACAGAACCATTTTTGGGAATGCTTTTTCCAGCCTATAGGTAATAAAAATACATTGTGAGAAAAGGAGATAATGCTGGTAACCAGTGTTTTCTCCCTTGTTTATGTCCCATCATACACAGAAATTGTCAATAAATTTGTCGCTGCAAATCATTTCAATTCAGTCCAGTCAAACATATTGTCACTTAATAAAGAGTTACAGAAATTTGGCAATGTTTGACAGTCTTTCCTAAATGACAAATTCTAGACACTTTAAAATTCAAAATATCCACAAAACTGGTAAAAATAAACTTAAGGGTGGGTACTTAATTTTTTTCACATCTCACTAAATTAAAAAATATACATATCACTGAAATTTATATGAAAATACAATACAAATCATCAATAATTAAGAATCATGAAATTACCACAAAAACTTTAATATGGTGTTCTCTTAAAAGGCTACGTAGCCTCTTAAGGTATTTTTAGATTCCGCACCAGAAATCACAAGAGCATTATGGGAATATCAAGTGACTGGCAAGTAACTACTGATGCTTGAATTCCATAACATAACAAAAATGTAATTATTTTTGATAATGCCTTCTTTGGATGCTTTGTTTGAAGCTTCATCTGTGAATTTCTGGTATGTAAATGAGTGAATTACTTAGGTAAAAACAGGACATGTTTCCCGTTGGGGTTGACCTGGGCCATAGTAAATATCTAACTTCTCTTGTTGTCGGATGGTTTTCAACTACTGGGGTTATGTGAATGAAAATTAAAAGGGTTTGGGAGTATATAAGGATGATTTTTTTGTATTTTTGTAAAAATTTCCGACCCAAAATCTGAAGGGCCACCTTTAAGCTCTCAGAAAGAGTAGAAAAATGTTGTTGAGATAACTTGTTGGAAAAAGAAGAAATGCTGGTTACCAGCAGTTTCTTCTTTTTCAACAATGTTTTCAAAAGACTTTTACATAAATGGCCCAAAACATATTTAAACTTTTACCATGCAATCAGGAGTATTAAGCATCCTGTGGCAGAAGGCTGTTTTTTTTTCACTTTTCAAGAATACAACCTACCTTTTCAAAGACAAATCTCAAAATTTGATACATTTTGTCATCTGCATAATTATGCCTTCACTTCAAGTAAGTTAACAAATTACAGTCTGCTTTTGAATGCACAAAACTGGGTTCTTGTTTCTTTGATATGGCTGAAGGATATTCTTTATTTACAGTGGCTATTAGTACCAGTACTTTAAAAATTATCAATCCACCATGGAATTAAGATCATGATCCTTCAGATGCTTATGAAGACTCTAGAGCAGATTCAAGCTTTTGATGATCCAGGGCACAAACCAATACCCAAGTCATTGAATGCCTGCATTTGCACTGAAATCTTTATTATCACCTAAATGATAATGATCATAATATTGCTATGGATATTTTACTTGAAACCTATTAAATAGAGGTGTTTTACTTGAGGAAAAAAGCATAAAAAACCTGAACAGCCTCATACTGAGTGACACCCATCATCATCATACTGCTGTCAGCCAATAGGATTTGCTGTTTGTCATGTGATGTACCATGTGACCCTGTATTGTTTCCCTGTACACTGTTCACACTTGACTCCTCACTGGTTTCCCTCATAAGAGTATTTTGACTAGAATCTGAGTAATAATCTTCCACATAATTAAGTTTAGTCACAAAACTTTTCACAATATCATTCTGATTTTTGTCACTTCGAACATCCAAAGGATGACTTGATTGCACAGAAGTACCGGCCTGGTTTGACAGGTAATGGTTATCTCCCCTTTCTATGGTGGGTGACTCTGGTTCCTGACTATTGCACCGAATAACAGGTGAATGTATGTCTTCTTCTGGTGACTGCTGACCTGTGTACCTAGGTTGAGGTTAAAGTGACAGAGGTTAGCATGAAATTTTAGGTGTTTATCACACAACAAGTGTCAACTTTAACCCATCACCACACAATCCCTACTTTTGATGCCCCTGAGAAAGAAGCCTTTTGAAAACACTGTGGAAAAAGGAGAAAATGCTGGTAACCAGCATTTTCTCCATTTCCCACAGTGTTTTCTACCCTTCCCAGAACAAATTTCAATTTTTCAGTCACCTTTATTTTGTCGTCTGGAAATGTTTTCAATTTGAACCAGTCTACAATAAAATTTTGTTATGTGGGAAAGAGTTAAAGGACATTTTCAGCAAAGAAAGCAGAATAATATATAGTAGTTTAAAGGTCATGTAGGGACCATAAGTCAATATAATGTGTTAAAATGTATCTAAATTGATTGATTGATTGTATTGTGTTCGATTCCATTTTCAACATTTTCTAAGTTATATTATTTAAGTCATATTGCTGCAGCTAGTGCACCTGTCAATGCTTTCCTGGATTTTCTTTTACCAGTACTCTGCATAATATTCTTTCGAAGCAACTAACTGCTTTCTCACATCACCATCATTGAAACAATGCTCCAATGTGAGAGAGAGAACGAGTCCTGTCACAATGAATATCATCAATCATTGGAAAAAAAATAAGCAACTCTCTATTCTCAAGTCCTGGTTGCTACTGACAGAGGTATCTGGGATCGGCACATTTAAGTTCACACCATTTAACTCTTTACCAAACGACAAAATTTTGGAATAGTCCAAATTGAAAGCATTTGCAGATGACAAAATAAATGTGTATCAAAATTTGAAATTTAATTTGGAAAGGGTAGAAAACATTGTGGGAAAAGGAGAAAATGCTGGTTACCAGCATTTTCTCCTTTTCCCACAATGTTTTCAAAAGCTTTCTTTCTCGGGGTCGATAAAAGTCGGGATTGTGCGGTAAAGAGTTAAAAGTATGGAAATTATTGTGAAGATGATAATCTATTATTGTACAGTCTATACATGTGTTTATAACTGGCAGGAAAATCCAATTTACAATAAATTATAAAGTTGCCAAGTCACTTTTCCTTTTTGTTATATTTTACTTGGTTCTAACAGACTAACAACTGGGCCGCCCAAACAACAACAGCCTGTCATCTTCACTATAACTTCCATTCTTTTAAATAGTATGGTTTAAATTTAGATGTACTTGAACATTGACATTCCATTAACTTGCTACTAGGCCTTAAAATGATACACTTGTCTTTAAAAGAGTAGAAAATATTGTGGAAAAAAGAAATCAAAGGACTGAAGGTCCTGAAAGTCGCACTAATGGTGAAACCTTGATATTTTTGGACTGATAGATGGTCATCACCCTTTTACATGACAATCTTGCTTTTTCGTAATTCAAACAGCTTTGGAAAACAGAGCTGAAAGAAAGAAAACTCATTTTTTTTACTCAAGGTTTTCTTCCAATTAGACTCAAATTTTAAGGTTTACCGTAAGTCAAATTTGATTAGTTTTCAGCAATTCTTCAATTTTGACCAGTCTGCAATTTAGTTGAGCAAATGCAGTTACTTGTAACAGACAGCTTCCCACTAAATTAGATCTTTTCATTTTTCTTTTTCTTTAATATATCCATGTTGGCATATAGCCTGACATAATTTACCCAAAACAATATTAAATGTACATGTATGTCATTGGTCACCTCTATTACTTGGAACTTACTGAAACAGTGCCACTGCATACCGATGCTAGCACTCGACTGCTTAAAGCAGCTAACAGATTACAATATTTTAGATTGCTTAAAATTTCAGTCATAAATGGGATGAAAATATTGTTTGTAAAGAAAATGCATTGTCTTATTTTCCCATGTTTTTCACAGCTATCTTTATCAGGGGCATCAAAAATGTTATTGTGTAGTTATGTACCTGATGGTGGATGAAAGTAAAACAAGAGCACTGCAAGCGGGTGCCAACACATGACTGTTTAGGTGCTTGATACTGGATAGAATGGCTAAGTCGAAAAAGCGGCACAATTCTTAAAAAATGAGTTTAGAGTTATTTCTCTTCATTTTTGTAAGTTGCTCTTTTAACAGTTATCATATATTCTAAGTTGTCTGAAAATACTGTCAATTTGAAGAAGTCTAAAATTTTGTAGTTTGGAAGGGAGGTATGACTTGTTATGACACAACTTACAAGAATACTTTTCCTAACTCTTAATATAAAAATGTACTAGTCAAACATTCTAGTTCAGATTTTTAGAAAACCTGCAACCTTTCAAAGGACTGGTCGATACAGTCACATTACCGCCTCTATCAATTTTGACAACTTTCAGTTTACTAGTTAGGTTATGCAAGGAGCCCTTCAACCAATTAGCTAGAGACAATGAAGATAAGCCTGTGCAGGACAATTTTGGAGTTGCCCATTAAAAGTTTAGACCTTTTCCACTATATATTACCGGTAGTCTTTGTAATTTTGTTTTGATTTTCTTCTCTAAAGCAACCCATACAGGTCTTGGTTTTCAAAATTCTGACTTAAATATACTTGTGAAAATTGGCCATTCTCCCTCATTTAAATTTTCAGACTCAAACTCCAAAGTTTGATGTTCATTGAAAAGGTGAATTCCCCTGTTATTCTAGACCCTGTGAATTTCTGTTGGTATTTTTTATGGCCGTGTTGGAGACATCTTGCTTATATGACGGGATTTACCTGAACTTCACAACTATGACAGTTGGTATTCTTGTAAAAACTATTCTGACTGTTATGATTAGCTTTACCATCCCTAAACCACTGTGTGAACACTATATCATGGCCCTTTGTTTTTGGTACAGGTAATGATATGTAGGTGTAATTGAGTCAGTGCTCTTAGACAACAAATTTTTCACTTATCCAAATTTAAAGAACTTCCAAATGCTGAAAATGTTACAAAACAAAAACCTTTCCAAAGGGTAGAGATGGAAAATATAAAAAAAAACATTCATCAGATCATTTACTGAATTTAAACAAGAAGGCCAAGATGGCCCTGGATCGCTCACCTGAATTTTTGAGGGGACCATAGCCTTTTTTTTTAAGGTATTGAAATATTGGAAACATAATCATCATTTTGCAAAGAAATTTTCAAAAAAAGTCACCTGTAAATGTAATTTCAAAATCTGACGATCAGTTTCAGAAAAGAAGAATTTTTAAGAATTTCTTAATTTCTGTATGGTGCAAGTAGCCCCCATTCACCAGTGCCATGATTCTTGATGGATCAAAATTTTGTAAAGAAATTTTTAAAAGGTTCATTCAGGGAACATTTCTGTGAAATTATTTCAAAATCTGACCAGCCGTTTCAGAGAAGAATTTTCAAGAATTTCTTCATGTCTGTATAGTGCAAGTAGACCCCATTCACCAGAGACATGTTTCTTGAGGGATCAAAATTTCGCGCACAAAGTTTGAAAAGGGGTCACCCAAGGAACATTGCTGTGAATTTTTTTTTAAAATCTGACCAAGGGTTTCAGAGAAGAAGAATTTTCAAGAAATTCTTCATTTCCATATAGTGCAAGTAGCCCCCATTCACCTGAGCCATGTTTCTTGAAGGATCAAAATTTCGCAAACAATTTTTGAAAAGGGACACATAAGGGACATCTCTGGGAAATCATTTCAAAATCTGACCAACCATTTCAGTGAAGAAGAATTTTCAAGAATTTCTTCATGTCTGAATAGTGCAAGTGGACCCCATTTACCAGAGCCATGTTTCTTGATGGATGAAAATTTCACAAACATTTTTGAAAAGGGTCACCCAAGGAACATTGCTGTGAAATTATTTTAAAATCTGATCATGGGTTTCAGAGAAGGAGAATTTTCAAGAAATTCTTCATTTCCATATAGTGCAAGTAGCCCCCATTCACCTGAGCCATGTTTTTTGGCAAATCAAAATTTCGCAAACAGCTTTTTAAAAGGGTCACCCAAAGAACATCTCTGTGAATTTTTTTCAATATCTGATCTGCTGTTTCAGAGAAGTAAGAATTTTCAAGAATTTCTGTATGTCTATGTAAGTACAAGTAGCCCCCATTCACCAGAGCCATGTTTCTTGAAGGATCGAAATTTCGCAAACACTTTTTGAAAAGGGTCACCAATAGAACATCCCTAAGAAATGATTTCAAAATCTGACCAGTGGTTTCTGAGAAGAAGAATTTTTTAGAATTTCTTAATTTCTGTACAGTGCAAATAGCCCCCATTCACCTGAGTCATGTTTTTTGACTGATCAAAATTTCACAAAAAATTTTTGGAAAGGGTCACTTAAGGAACATCGCTGTGAAATTATTTTAAAATCTGGCCAGCTTTTCAGAGAAGAAGATTTTTAAAAAATTTCTTAGAAAACTCTGCTTGGTTGGAAACCAAAACTTTTGATGTAATCAAATTCTGTGAGTAATTTTTAAAGAGGACCTCCCAAGGACCATTCCAGCCAAGTTTGGCCCATATTGGCCCAGCTGTTTTGGAGGAGTTGATGTTTAAAGAATTGTTGATGACGCATGACAGACACCAGGTGATCCTAAAAGCTTCCCTTGAGCATGTTGTGTTCAGGTCAGCTGAAAAAACAGTCCTAAGGTTTTTCATCAAATCTCAACCAAACTGTCTCTCAAATTATAAAAATATTTGCAAAGTAATTAATAACCATGCAATCTACAACAGATTAAAGACCATTGTGAATAATTAGTTTAACTCCAAATTGAAAGCATTTGCAGACGACAAAATAAAAGTGACAGAAAATTTGATATTTGTTTTGTGAAGGTTAGAAAAAATTGTGGGAAAAGGAAAAAATGCATTTTTCTCCTTTTCCCACAATGTTTTCTAAATGTTTTCAAAGGCTTCTTTCTGAGGGTAGTCGAAACTAGGGATTGTGTGGTAATGGGTTAATCACCACATTAAATTTGTTACACTCTTTTTGAGTGTTGAAATTGTATCTTTGCTATCCAAACAATGTAATAAACGTATCACATTCCTCTGTTTTATCATTTCTTTAAATGTGCGGATGCCTAAGCTTTTTTTTTCATATATAAAACATATTTTTATAATGATGGATAAATATTTTTAAGGTATCCAATATGCTTTTTTTCATTAATAGCAACTTTATCTTCCTAAAAAAAAATAGAAAGAAAAACATGATTTTATCAATAAGCATTTGATAGACTTCGCTATGTTTATTCTTAAATAAGTTTCATCATTGGTTTTAATCATGTAAGGCAAATTCAAAATAGAGCAGAGTTATATTATAAATCGTCATGATGATGAATAAGTAATTTCTATTAATTTGTACAAAAAATAAAGTAAGAAATACTATAAAAATCATGTGTACATTTTGACTACACATTGGGTACGTTTGGACTCTACTTGGGTAGGTTTTGACTTCATTTGGGTAAGTTTTGACTTGGGTACGTTTTGGTTTGAGTACGTTTTGACTGTAATCCCCTCAACAGTGCAACTGTCAATGTACGGTCGTAATTGCGTATTTTACCTTGCGTTTCATATTTCAGGTTGTATTTACTGTATACGGAGGGGATGAAATATCCTTGTCGCCACTCTTTTAAGGTCCGAACAAAAGCAGTAATCAACATTTTAACTTTACTGGTGGTAATCGTTATACGTTTGTTTTCTGTCCCGTCCGCCATTTGCATTTTCATAATCAAAGTACAATTTTGTACTTCAAACTTTAAGCGGATCAAAGACCTAAAATACTAGAATTGATAGCAAAAGTTCATGTCTGATTTCCATAAAATCGTGAATGTAAGCTTTTCGCATGCAGTTTTAGATGTTACAAAAGTTTTTTGATGTGTAATGGAATAGTTTTCGAGTGCTCTGGGGTGTTTTGGGGTATTTTTCGAGTGGTTTGGGGTGTTTCATCCGAGACGTACGTTACAAACTAGGTCAAAGCTGCGGAACGAAACAAATTTTCAAATTTAGAGCGAGTTTTACTATATTTAACCCTGAAATTCATTTTTTTGCATGGTGTAAGAGTTGATTTCAAATGACATCACTCGAGTTCTAAATTCCACCCTTATAAGCGAAGCTCTACCGTCTCGATACTACATGGATATTTACAGTAAGGTGCTCTCGATTGAGTTGATTGACCAATCAAATAAGCTAACTATAAGCCATATTAATCCGCGATACCTTTTTTTAAAATCACATTAAGCACTGATTGGGGGGATATCTTAGCTGAATTGTGTTTTATTTACCCATCTAAACAAAGATGGGTGTTAAATTTTCCCATGATATACAAAATAACCGGATTTTTTAAAATTTGAGTCACGTTCTCCTTTTTCTAGCGTAGGTGTAAGAGTTATATGAGTTACCGGGTCCAGTCCCATCATAAAGAACAAATTCCAGACATACCAAAGAAAAAGTAGTTCTACAGCGATTGGGTTAAAAGCAGAGTAACTGGACCTCGTTTATGAAGTATATACGACGTTTTTGATCCAACTTTTAGCATGATTCTTCAACCCACTATAGACACCCCCCAACTCACCCTGAGCTCCTCGAGCTCATCGCAAAAAGTCGAACGTTTTGACAAACGTGCGACTTAAAAATGCTGGTAATCAGCTGGTATCAGCTGGTATCAATCCAGGTCAGCCTCTGCATTTTGTGTAACTCTTTACCACACAATCCCAACTTTTAATGACCCCGTGAAAGAATGCTTTAGAAAACATTGTTGGAAAAGGAAAAAATGCTGGTAACCAGCATTTTCTCCTTTTCCCCACCATATTTTCTACCCTATCATTAACAAATACCTTGATTTAAGCCACATTAAATTTGTCATCTACAACTGTTTTCAACTTGGATTACTTGCTTCAATTCAAATTTTGATGAAAATAAAGAGTTAAAGACAGATACCATTTGCTTAAATTTCACTTGTTGGCTGCAAATGCTTTCAATTTGATCAAGACTACATTTTTTGTGGTAAAAAAAGTAAATGGGGGGGGGGGGGGGTATAATCAGGCAATGTTTTCAAATGCTTTTAAATTTTAGAAGAGTACAATATATAAAAGATATTTGTTTTTTTTCTGTGAAAGATTGAAATTTATTTCTGCATTACAACATTACGCCAAGCGCAAGAAATGTAAAGTAAATGAGGTTATATTTCCCATCTGGTTGTGAGGCACGCCCAATTTACCTAGGCGACAAGAACATGAAAATCTGTATTTTCACTGGTCGTACTCATGTAATATTGAAAAATATTTTCACTGCTTTTTCTTGATATCCTACCAGAAAGCATGAAATAATGGTAAAGTCTTATACCTTATTTCCAAATATTCCTCCCCATCTTCTCCTACTGTTTTGGACTTCATTGTGGGTGATATGGCTTTATGAACACCGTATGTTGTACATTCTACCAGACCATGTTCAATCATACCTAGGGACAGAATTTAAAGGTGTTTAACCCTTTACCAACAATCCTCAGATAGAAGCCTTTTGAAAACCTTGTGAGAAAAGGAGAAAATGCTGGTAACCAGCATTTTCTCCTTTTCCCACAATGTTTTCTATCCTGCTGGAAACAAATTTCAATTTTTGAGTTACGTTTGTCACAGATCTGCAAGTGCCTCCAATTTGAACCAGTCTGAAATTTTGTCGTTTGGTAAAGAGTTCAATATTTACTTTGTTGGCATTTTCAGACTATTATTTTCAGTATAAGGAAGAAATAGAGTAGCTTATGTCTGATAACAAGACCACCAAATGTGGGTGCAAGCATGGCCGCAGTTGCTTTTCAATGTAAATTTTAAGTCCAAAAAAGGGCATTATTGTGTCAAAAATATAGAATGCTTACCTGCCCCTGTTGTATAACTTACACTTTTGATAGTTCACAATTAGTGCAACTTAAATATCTGCAGTACAATATAAGTTGTATGGTAGGTGGCAGGGGACTTGGAAATTTGTTCATGGCTGTGGTAAATCATGTTGCCCTGAGCCGAAGGCGAGGTTGCAACATGATTCAGCACAGCCGTGATCAAGTCTCCAAGTCCCCTGCCACCTAATGAGGTGGCGACATGATTTAGCACAGCCGTGATCAAGTTTCCAAGTCCTCTGCCACCTGATTGTACAACAAATTTATTACACTGCAAAGTTTTACCATTCCAACATTTGTTACAATTTTACCTGTTTTTGGTTTAACCCATTACCAAACGACAATATTTTAGACTGGTCCAAATTCAAAGCATTTGCAGACGACAAAATGAAAGTGACGGAAAATTTGAAATTTGTTTTGTAAAGGGTAGAAAACATTGTGGGAAAAGGAGAAAATGCTGGTTACCAGTATTTTCTCCTTTTCCCACAATGTTTTCTAAAAGCTTCTTTCTCAGGGGCGTCAAAAGTAGGGATTGTGTGGTAATGGGTTAAAGAAAATTGAACACAAAGTAGAATTTCCCTTCTGAGTATCCTGATGCAATGAAAGCTGACTTCACTGGGAACTGATGTCACTGAAACCTTGGTAATATGTGCTAAAACATGCAGCTTGGCACATAATCTTTATGTTACTCTTGATCGATGTGGCCATTTAGGATGATGGTGCAGTCATGTATAGGGCTCCTGGGGAACTGCTTTTATGTTGGTTTTGCCAGTGTACATGATACATATATTGGGGGTATATTAGCCAATCAGATCACGAGAAATTTCTTTGCAGTATAATAATCTATTTCTGTACAGTAAGCTGCTGCAACATGAAGGCCACATCCTGTCATTCTAACCATTTAGGAATAAAAATTGTTGTACTGGCTGAAAGGACACATAGGTCATGCCCGATATGCTGGATTTATTTACAATGTCATCTATCTTTAGATATATGTACCAATATATGTAGTATAGTACACACATGAAATAAATTAATCATGACCATTAGTTTTTTTTTGTTCCACTGGCGTGAACATATTCATAGGTTTGCTTGTGAACAACTTTATCTACGAACTAAAGGTTGATATATTGCAAACATATATAAAGTTAAATGAGTTAGAAAGATAACATGTCCTCAAAATACCTGGAAAAAGTGAGAGAACAGCCAAAAGTGTGTTACCAATGGTTTCCACCGGGGATCCAGTAAATAGCACCTGAAGATACATAAACATATTTTTTTCCTATGATTACCTCTTTACCAAATGACAAATTTTAGGATTGTATGGCAAAGGGTTAAACCTGAAAAACAAAATTTTGGACTTGTCCAAATTAACCCTTTACTGCATAGATACTCATTTCTACACATTGCTTGTAGGAGCCTTTGGAATACATTGTGGCAAAAGGTGAAATTGCTCATCCCTTTTGTTGCAAGCCATATGGACGTTTTAGGGCCCAAACTATGTGATCACACTTGCCTTGGTAAAATCCACCACAGCAGTTCATGAAACATTCTTTGCCTGAATATGGATATATAGGATCTGACATGAGTTGGTTTTTCAGATAAAAATTTATTAAACAAGTCTACAAAAATGTTATTGTGCGAGCTTTAATGACATTTTTTGTGGACGAGTTTATTAAATATTTAACCTAAAAAACCAACAAGTGTCAGATTCTTTTTATCACATTACTGATTAACAAGAATTATCATCCAAAACATGTTAAACCAGAGTCATACATGTATAATGTGTACTGAAATTTACATGAAGCCTGTGCACTTACTTTGACAGGTACATTACGAACGCAAATAGTTCCAAAGAAACTTACACAATTTTTATTTTTGTTTGAGTCTAACAATGATTAAATTAACAACTTTATCAAGGCAAGAACATTGACTGCTAATTTCCTTCAGAAACCTACTAGGTCAGCAATGTTTTAGAACTGAAGCGTATAATTACAGAGTGTTGACCAAATACAGCACTATTTTCTTATCTCGCACATGCGTGAGACAAGAAAATTCGTAATGGCTGTATTACCTTGAAAACTAGGAGGGTTATGTGATAAAAGAATATTTGATTATGACATTTACTTACCCTTCTCTCCAGTAGAATAAGCTTAAACAATACCATTATCTTGTGTCGAAATTGCTGCACCACATCTCTTACTTCCATACCAAGATATACCTAGAGATGAACATTAACTCATTACCAAGCGACAAAATTTTAGGCCTGTCCACATCGAAAGCATTTACAGATGACAAAATAAAGGGGACTCAAAATTTGTTTTCTAAAGGGTAGAAAACATAGTGGGAAAAGGAGAAAATGCTGGTTACCAGCATTTTCTCCTTTTCCCACAATGTTTTCTAAAGGCTCCTTTCTTGGTGTCGCCAAAAGTAGGGACTGTGTGGCAATGGGTTAAACAGTAGTATTTTTTGTACAAAATATTAACAACATTCATGATGATATCAATCATAAATGATGATAATTAATTACCTCTCAGTTTTACCTTTATTCTTAGTCTGGATCAAAATTAAGAAAGTAACATTTTCAACTCTTTACCAAACGACAAAATTTTAGACTGGTCAAAACTGAAAGCAGACGACAAAATAAAAGTGACAGGAAATTTGAAATATGTTTTGGGAATGGAAGCCAGCATTTTCTCTTTTTCCCACAGTGTTTTCAGGCGGCTTCTTTCTCAAGGTCATTAAAAGTCGAGATTGTGTTGTAAAGGGTTAATGAATGACTAAACCAATTTGTTTCACCACTTACCACATGACAGAATTTGAAACTTGTCAAAACTCAAAGCATTTACACATTATGACAAATCAAATGTTACCCCAAATATGAAATCTGTTTATCTAGGGGTAGAAAACATTGTGGGAAAAGAAGAAAATACTGGATACTCGATTTAGTAATTTAGGATTTTGCAAACGACAACATACACATCAAAAGTTGAAATTCATTTCTCGCAGGGTAGAAAACATTGAGAGAAAAGGAGAAAATGCCGCTTACCAGCATTTTCTTCTTTTCCTACAAAGTTTTCAAAAGGCTTCTGTCTCAGGATTGTAAAAACCAGGGATTGTCTGGTAAAGGGTAAATATGTATTTACCTGCGAACCTCCATCTAACAGACTGGCTGTCAGTGACAGATTCATGTTTTTATAGGTTTCTTCCAACAGTGATACCTGGCTGAAGTCCAGTTCTTTGAAATATGCATGGGTAATCAACTCCAGTTTAGCTTGTATAAGACCATAGAGCGGCTGAAAGTAAACAAAAGTCCATTTGATTCTTGACTACACAATCCAAAGTTTTAACAACACTTACAGAGTAAACCTTCAAAAGCTTCAAGCCTACCTGTTATCTACTTTCTGCCTTATTTCGAAATTAATTTTTTTGCCAGTGACTAACACTTAGACCAACTAAACAGTAACAATATATTCTATACTTCTTTGCTTAAATTTTGGGACAGTAAAAAAAATAATATTTCTTTTCCTGTCCCAATACCTAGATAAAAAAAAATATTCTGTCAGCTGTCCCAACAACTTATGGTCAGACAAGACAAACTGTGCTACTATAAGGGTCACCAACTCCTAACCAGTTGAATATTGCCGACGTTAAAATACTGCTATGTCAATGATTTCAATAACCTATGATCATTTACAGGTTGATCTATTTTTAGACAGATTGGAATTCCAGCTAGTGTTCAAAACTTCACTTTTTTCTCATTTTTTTCACGGATGGTTAACTTGTTACTCATTATTGTCTCCATCCTGGGGTCACAATTCAAACGCTATCTCTCACTGGGTCACTGAAACTTGGGATTGTATGATAAAAGTTTAAAATATCACCGTAAGTGCACAAATACTTACTAATGAGCTCAGGACACACACACTTTTCTGTACAGTACTTCTAGTAATGTCTGTGGTCTTATTCTTCAGATCCTGAAAAAAAAACAACAATACCCAACTCTTTACTAAAATGCGAAATTTTAGACACCTCCAAATTAAAAGCGTTTGCAGACGCGAAATTAAAAATGACTGAAAATTTGAAAAATGTTTTGTGAAGGGTAGAAAACATTGCGGGAAAAGGAGAAAATGCTGGTTACCAGCATTTTCTCCTTTTCCCACAATGTTTTCTAAAGGCTTCTATCTCAGGGTCTTTAATACCAGAGAAAGTTTGGTGAAGGGTTGAGCCGTTACTGCCAGTAGCATACAGTCGGTAACATACAGAACTTGAGAACAAGGGTCCCTGGATCAAATCCCAATCCCTAGCCAATTTCTTTCTGATGACTGACGATAGTCAATGCGAGAGCAATCATTCCTCTCTCATCCCTGATCATTGCTTCGACAAGGGTTATGTGGGAAAGCAGCAAGTGGCTGTGGAAGGGTACTGTGCAAAGCAATGGTATCAGACACTCCAGGAAAGCATGGATAGGTACACAGGCTGTTGTGATATAATTGAAATAATATTGAAAATGGTGTTTTTAACCCTTTACTCCATAGATACTCTTTTTGACATATCAACAACAGACAGCTTTTGAAAACATTGTGGGAAAAGAAGAAATTGCTCATAATGAGCAATTTCTCCTTTTCCCACTATGTTTTCCACTCAATCAGATATTTGTATCCTCATTTGTCCATATTTTTGACATCATATCTTTATTTGCTGCTGAAATGAAAGAGCCCCAAATTGGCATATCAGTTAAAGGGTTAAAACTAGGGATTGTGTGGGCAAAGGGTTAACTCTTTACCTCAAAAGTAATATATACATGTAGACTTTCAAAAATTGCTGGCATTAGCAGAGGACATAATTAATGTGGCTCAAGTCATTAAATTTGTCTTTGATGTGGTAGAAAACATTGTGTAAAAAGATGAAAATGCTCATTAAAAGCCTTTTCTCATATTCTCATGATGATTTCAAAATGCTTCTTCCTAAGTGTGGTTAAAACTTGGGATTGTGTGGTAATGACTCAACCCTTTAGCAAACAATCCGGACTTGTAACAATCCTGGAGAAAAAAGCTTTTGAAAACACTGCTAGAAAAGGAAAAAATGCTGTTTACCAATATTTTCTCTTTTTCCCATAATGTTTCAATCCTATCAGTGACAAATATCGTCTTTTGAGCAGCCTGCAATTGCTTCCAATTTGGACTAGTCTAAACTTTTGTGGCTGTGTAAAGGCTTCATTTCTTCCCTATGGTATCATTTCTTTTCTTAGAAGAGAGATTCATAGCTAAAAATAAACTTGACCACAAAATGACATCGTACAGTTTCCTGCAGAAAACATATCACCCTTTACAACTTACTGACTAAGAGCAGGACAACTTCTGAAAATATTGTGGAAAAAGGAGAAAATGTTGGTAACCATGATTTTTGTTCTTTTCCCACACTGTTTCTATTCTATCAGAGATAAATCTCATCATTTCAGCTGTATCTAATTTTTTGTCCGCAAAGGCTTTCAAATGTACTGGTCTAAAATTTGTGGTTCTGAAACAGTTAAGTTCAAAAATAAAAACACAGAGACAGCAGTTCAAAGGCACTTTCCTACTCAATGCAGTTTTGATGAGTATGTCAGTTTTATCACAGCAAAAGTGTCCTGATGTTTCAGTTACATGTATTTTACAAAAAACTCCTTTTAAGCTGCTGGCTACCTTTTACTCAGCCTCTGCGACACAATGAAATTATGAAATTTTCATGGTTCCAAATTGAAAGAATTAGTATGTGTTTTGCAAACATGGCGGAATTAGTCTATGACAGGATAGAAAACAATGTGTGAAAAGGAGAAATTCATTTTAAATGGCTCCTTTTTCGAGTCATTAAAACTGATTAAGGGTTAAGATAGGTTTTAAATTATGAGAAAGGGTTGATCAATGCTATTTCACATGACAAGTCTATGACCTTGTGGTTTGGCAAAGGCTAAAGTTCCAATAACTGCCAAATCTAAACTTAGGCAAGGTTAAAATGCTTTTAAATCCTATCTTTACCATTTAAAAGCATGGAAATTATTGTAAAGATAAAAATGTATTATTGCAAAATTGTAAAGTCAATTGATCTTATATTTACTTTCTACCTGATTAAAGAATTCATTTTTTCTGCCAGCAACTAACACTTGGACCACTTGTATAAAAACAGACAGTCTCCTTCACAATAACTTTAATACATTTAAATGGTATGGTTTGAATCTAAATGCATTCTAATACCCGCATTATTAATTCTTGGCAACTACTTGGCCTATTAGCCCATTACCACAAAATCCCTACTTTTGACGACCCTGGGAAAGAAACCTTTAGAAAACATTGTGGGAAAAGGAGATAATGCTGGTAACCAGCGTTTTCTCCTTTTCCTGTAATGTTTTCTACCCTTCACAAAACAAATTTCAAATTTTCAGTCAATTTTATTTTGTCGTCTGCAAATGCTTTCGATTTGGACAAGCTTAAAATATCCTTGTTTGGTAGTGAGTTAAGTCTTCAGACTTTATCTTTAGACTTTACCACTTGTACCAATTTTAACTTTGTCATCTCTAGATATTCTGAATTCGGAAGTCTACAACTTGCAGTGTGGGGAAGGGTTAATGTAGATTGTAAGTGTTTCAAAAGGAAGCTTTCAAGATGGATAGCCAGAAAATAAGTTTTGCAACATTACTAGATCACTCACGCTGGAATCAATCTGTCTGTAGCAGGCAACACCATACACTGTTCTGTGTGTTCCCTCTCTGGCTGGCAGATGGAAGTATATTGTATCTAAAATAAAATCATAGCAAATGCATGTATAATCCTTTACTAAACAATACCGAGTTTAAATGACCTTGAGGAAGAATGATGTTAAACCCATTACCACACAAACCCCACTTTTGACAACCCTGAGAAAGAAGCCTTGAGAAAACATTGTGGGAAAAGGAGAAAATGCTGGTAACCAGCATTTTCTCCTTTTCCAACAATGTTTTCAACCTTTCCCAAATCAAATTATGATTTTTCTTTAACATTTATTTTGTTGTCTGCAAATGCTTTCAATTTGGACCAGTCTATATATTTGTTGTATGGTAAAGAGTTAAAAACACTGTGGAAAAAATAAAACATTTTTACCCTGAACAACAAAATCCCCGAGTTCCTTATGACATTTAGGAAGAAGGCATTTTAAAAAATGTGGAAAACATTGAAAATTATTATACTTTACCATAAAAATCCCAAGTTCCAATGACATTGAGGAAGATGGCAAAGGAAAATACTGTGGAAAAGAAAGAAATTAGTGACCAGCATTTCTCCCTTACATACAACACCCCTCACAACGTACGTCATTGTGACGTCACAGGTAGTGATGTCGGACCCTTGTTATAAAATCTATGTGCGTGTTTGGTAAGATGGTTTTATTTTTTTTGTAATCGTTCCTTTAAATGATCTGAAAAAGTCTTTAGACCTCCAAAGAGTACAATGCCTAGGGACTTTGTTTTTTGTCAAAGCTTTTGTTAACTACTTATAATAATGGAATAGACTTCGACCAACTATTAAAACCCAATCACTTTTTGATATTTGGTCAAAGTGTTTGTGCATATAGACATCTGCTTCCTAAATCATCTAAAACATCAGAATATTAAATGTATTCATCTAATGTCTTTGATAAATACATGAGAGTCTTTGTAGTCCGTTTGTATCCACCAAAGCTAGCCTCATTCTATCTTCATATCGTACTTACTTTTCAATATGGCGGACATAAGTTATGAAAATGCCCAGGTCCGATATCACTTCCTGTGACGTAGGTTGTTACCCTTGCACAATGTTTTCTACCCTTTCATGAACAAATGTTTCATTTCTGAGTCACATTTGTTTTGTGGTCTGGAAATGCTTTCAATCTAAACAAATTGAAAATTTTGTTGTTAGGTAATGAATTAACTGGAAGCACTGACCTTTACTTTGACTAATAACTATGCAAATAGCACTTTAATGCCTTCAGCTTACCTGTTCTAAAAACATTGTAACAATGGTGCAAAATTTTAGTTTCAATGATATAAAACATTTTAAGAAACACCAATTCAATTTTTTCCTTCAAATTATAACATTTATTCTTGAATAAGCAAAAATGTTTTAGGAAGAGGAGAAAATGCTTGTTATCAGCATAAATTTGTCCTTTCCCAATTTTGTTTTCAAAAGGGGTCTTTATACGGGTTGTTAAAACTCAGGATTGTGTGGTAAAAGGTTACGTTCATAAACATTTACAGGAAAATTTGGGAAAAAAGAAAGCAAGTAATTTTGTTTGAGAAATTGCCAGTGTGAAATAAATACCTTTAACCCTTTCCCAAATGACAAATTTTAGACTCTTCCAAATTGACAACAATTTTAAATTTGATGAATATGGTAGAAAGTTCTCCTAAAGGGTAGAAAATACCGTGGGAAAAGGAGAAATTGCTCATTACAAGCAATTTCTCCGTTTCCCACAATGTTTTCTAAAGAGTTGTACTGTAGACACGTAAAAACCAGGGCTTGTTTGGGAAAGGGTTAAACTAAGAAATTGCCCATGGAAGATCTCTTACCTTTGATAAAGTTATGAGCTCCATCAGGCACTGCCAGTGAAGGTAAATGTTTCCACTCTGGTGGAGTCTCATTGCTGTTTACTTCGGCTCCTGGTATCAGAGGCGGATAAGAAAATTCAACCTATAGGTACATACAGAGATAAATATCCAGAAAATAGAAAAACAAATATCCTACATATTTTGTGACTTAACTCTTCACCACACAATCCCGACTTTTAACGACTCTGAGAAAGAAAGCCTGTGAAAACATGGGAAAAGGAGAAAATGCTGGTAACCAACATTTTCTTCTTTTCCAACAATGTTTTCTACATTCACTTTCAAAATCAAATTTCAATTTTTGATTAGCATTTATTTTGTTGTATGCAAAATAATGCTTTCAATTTGGACTGGTCCAAAATTTTGTCGTTAGGTAATGCGTTAAAGGCCAAGTGGCAGGCAAAAATCAAAGCATGTGTTAAAATGCATTAAAACTTAACCCTTTATCTCATAAGCCATTTCTATGGTATCTCTAATTGAACCTAAGTAACAGCAAGGATGAAGCTGTTTCTTATGTGTATATGACACCTTCTGATAGTGTAGAAAACATTGTGGAAAAAGGTGAAACTGCTTGTCACGAGCAATTTCACCTTTTGCCACAATGTTTTTCTAAAGGCTCCTACAAGCAAAGTGTAGAAATGAGTATCTATGGAGTAAAGGGTTAAAGGTATAGAAGATCAGAAGATGAAAATCTGTTATTGTGAGAAAGGTTGGTCAAAGTTTAACCCTTAACCAGACAACAAAATTTCAGCTCTGTCCAAATTAAAAGCATTTACACACATCGATTTCAATGTGGCTCAAATGGTACAATTGTTTATTGATAGGGTAGAAAACATTGTGGGAAAAGGAGGAAATGCTGGTTACCAGCATTTTCTCCTTTTGCCACAATGTTCTCAAAAGGTTTTTTCTGGGGGATCATCATAAGTCGTCATTGTATGGGAAAGGGTCAAGACAGTAGCAGAAAAGTGAACTTTAAAAAAGACAAAGTACACAACAGACAGATTGACCAGGCTGATTTTAACATAGTTTTCAAATTAATTACTCTGCAAGCTAGTAACTCTGAGACTGACCAAGTTATAATAGATTATCATCTTCACAATAATTTCCATACTTATGAATTGTTTGATTTTAACTGAAAGCATACAAAGACCTGCTTCGTGTAGATTTGGAAACTATTGTTACTTTACCAATTATTTTTGTGTTTAACCCATTACCACTCAATCCCTACTTTTGACGCCCCTGAGAAAGAAGCCTTTTGAAAACACTGTTGGAAAAGGAGAAAATGCTGGTAAGCAGTATTTTCTCCTTTTCCAACAGTGTTTTCTACCCTTCCCAGAAAAAAATTCTATTTTTCAGTCACCTCTATTTTATCGTCTGCAAATGCTTTTAATTTGGACCAGTCCAAAATTTTCTCGTGTGGTAATGAGTTAAATGATCCTCAGGAGTAAAGCTTTTAAAAACTTCACCAAAAAAGGATGAATTGCCATATGCAGGTTATTGACTTAGAAATTTATTATGCAGATTGTGGACTAAGAATTTGTCCCTTTGCTATTGCTATGACGTACATGTAAGTTATGGGCTGGAAAGTTATTTCGTTACTAACATAACAACAAAGAGACAGACGCTTTGAAAAAAGAGGATATGAATCTAATTTGATTTTTAATACAACCATGAAAAAACCTGGCACAGTTTCCTTCTTTTATTGAAGTTAGAAAAATAAGTTTAACCCTTTACAACACAGCAAAAGTGTAGAGACATTAAAAAATTTTACAGAGAATAACTTGTATATGTTTTTTCTAATGACAGTATTTGTCCTTAAAAATAAATAGAAAACACTGGGTAATGGAGAAAACGCTGGTAATCAGCATTTTCTACTTTACCCACAATGCTTTAAAAAGCCTCATTTCTAAGATTGTTAAAACTGAGGATTGAGCGGTAAAGGGTTAATTCATCTGTTTCTCGAGATCTTTACGCCCCTACTGCAATCAAAACTTGGGGATGATTTTTCCAGGGGACGAATAAACAGTTACCTGACAGCCTTTCTTGTGATGAAAGCCGATCACAACAACATGCAAAACAGGATTGGTCGATGTTGACGCTCCAGACGCCATCTCACCGGTACATTCTAGCACAGCAGAAATTATCTATACTCTTGAAATCTCATGACAGCTCACGCAAGTGCTTGCAAACAACTCCCTTTGATGTCGACGACTTCCTGATAGTGTCAATGTTGATTTTATTAGACGAATTTCGATTGGTTGATAAGATCCAATCAGTAATAACGTAACAACACCGGTTCAGTCGATATTTTTTCACCTTTTGTAAAAAATACACACTTGCCTAAGTTTCGTTGACTGATTTTTGATTCGGGATACATATATATATGTCATTGTGGAAAAAGGAGAAAATGCTGGTCTAAAAACAGGACAGCAGCGTCGAAGAATATGTTTATCGTAGGCCTTATGCCTGAACTACACTTAGTCTGGCAGATATTGTTTGTCCTGGGCTCTTATATAGGCTCTTAATCTGTCTTTACCAAACGACAAAACTTTGAACTAGAACTAGTCCGAATTGAAGCATTAGCAGACGACAAAATTAAAGTGACTCAAAATTGAATTTTTGTTTCTGGACGGGTAGAAAACATTGCAGGAAAAGGAGAAAATGCTGGTTACCAGAATTTTCTCCTTTTCCCATCATGTTTTCAAAAGCTTTCCTTCTCAGGATCATTAAAAGTTGGGATTATGTGGTAAAGAGTTAAAAGTCCTCTTTCAAGGACATTTCAAAGTTTCTGTACAAATTGTTTGCTTGTTTTTGAGTTTAACGCGATTTTAATTGCTCAGGTCATATCATGGCGGTCATTGGCGCATCAATGTGTTTCGTGGCTTTCTTACACCAGTACTGACACTACTTTCTTTCCAAAGCCACTTACTACTTTTTTCACATGCATCAGAGATGAGAGGCGAGGCGAAAAATCGCCGGAAAGAAACGACAAAGGTATTCAATAAACCTCGACATTGTATTGTAGGCTAAAGTGTTGCAGAGGAATATTGTGAGGGCATCTCTCATCAAAAGTCTCAGAGAAAAAAAATCTGTTTAGAATTTGTTTAAAATTTACATGTGTTCGAGCCGCTTTTTTTTTTAAAGAAGGGTTGTAAACAGCTTTTAGGAAAAAAAATCTACGAAGAAATGGATATGAGAAGATCCCTGATATGAGTGATAAAATTGTGACCCATCTCGCAAAAAGAGACCTTCTGGGAACTGCGAAAAGTGTCAATTCTGGTTAGCCTGCGCAATTCGCGCAGTCTGAACAGGTTTGACACTTTTCGCTTTAATAATAACATTTTCTGTATGAAAAGTGGTCATTGTATCTTGTTATACAATCATTTTTGAATTATCAGCTTAAACTGACCTTCACTATTGTTGATCTGTTTTCATCTAATTGATGTATAGAATTCCCAGATGGTCCCTTTTTGTGTGATGGGTCACAATTATGAGATTTGTCTGGCAAAAGTTGGCCTTAACCCTTTCCCAAACAAGCCCTGGATTTTACGTGTCTGCAGTACAGGTCTTTTGAAAACACTGTGGGAAAAGGAGAAATTGCTCGTAACGAGCAATTTCTCCTTTACCCACAGCGTTTTCTACCCTTTAGGTGAACTTTGTACCATTTTCATCAAATTTAAAATTGTTGTCTGCAAACTCTTTCAGTTTGGAAGAGTCTAAATTTGTGGTTTAGGAAAGCCTTAATGTATCTCCGTAATGCTTTATACCGAGCATGTCATCACATGACCATGGATTCATAAATTTGATTTTGTCCAACAATCAATGCAATCACAAGATAGAATGGTCCTTGGAGATACAGAAAATTGACAAAAAGGGAAAGGTTTCTGCCCGGGCCAGCCTGCAATGAGCAAAAAGTATCAATCTATGTCGTCCTGCGCGGTTTGAAGATACTTTAACCCTTTCCCACAAGGCAGAATTTCGGACCTATCCAAATTAGAAGCATCTGCAGACAAAAATGTCATAGTGGCTGAAATGGCGCATTTTTTCTTTGATAGGGTGGAAAATATTGTGGGAAAAGGAGAAAATGCTGGTTGCCAGCATTTTCTCCTTTTCCCACAATGTTTTCAAAAGGCTTCTCTATCAGGGTCGTCAAAAGTCGTCATTGTCTGGTAAAGGGGTAAGGACCCCTTTCACAGACAGATCAAGCTGATATATTGAAATGTCAGGACTCCTTTTAAGTCGGAATATTTGGCAAAAAAGCGGACCGTCTATAGTTTAAGATCAGACTGCACATTTAGTAAATTTGATCTCGATCTTTACATAAGAAATTATATTTGGATTCAGAAAAAAAATGACATCATGGACTCTTAGCGAACGACAACAAAAAATAATGTTTACTCGTGCTTCGACATTTCGGTTATTGCCTTTATATAGAAATTTGACGCGAGAGCTACCACTTCTGAAATATCTTTTTTTTTTCTAGACTTTCATATAAAAATGGTTGTGTATATATTGCCATGTAAAATGCATCATTTTTACGGCAAAAACGAATTATTGAAACAGTGTAAACCTTTCTTAAATAGTGCATTATTCACTCATCAGGAATATAAAGGAGACAACATTTTAGACTAGTTCCAGAATAAAAGCATCCAAACACGACAATTCAAAAGCGGACAAAATGACAAGGTTTGTAGAAAAAGTAGAAAACTTTGTAGGCAAAGGAGAAAATGCTGGTTACCAGCATTTTCTCCTTTTCCTACAATGTTTTCAAAAGCTTTCCCCTTCAGGGTCGTTAAATCTGAGGATTGGGATTGTGTGGTAAAGGATCAACCAAGGGACGGTAGTGATTCGCCACATTTGAGCCTTTATCACATCCAAAAATTTTAGACTTGTCCGATTCAATAGGATATGACTACCACAAAAAGGAACTGCTGCAGGAATGTTTGGATTTGGCTGTGCAAGGGAAAAACATTTTTTTGAAAAGGAAAAAATACTAATTATCAAAAATTTCTCATTTTCTGCAATGTTTTTACTCTGGGTCTTTAACACCCGTGATTGTGTGATAAGTGGTTTAACTTTGCTGAAACACTGCATTGCCTAGAATCAAAGCACTGACAGTTACGAAAGGCCATTGGCTTGTTTGTTTGGTAAGTTGGTTTTTTATACTATTTTCAATGTCAATTCAGTTATACAACGACAAGGGCAGCTACTCATGATTTCTTTTTTGTTTTTGTTTTTTTAACCGATACCTGTCATAGTACAACATTCTCCCAGGCCATAGGCTACTTTTCCATATAAATATCACCAAAACTGTTCAGCGTAAAGAGGAATGACTCCTGTTTATTTTACTTTTACGAATACTCGTTAAAGCCAACCCATTTTTTTTTTAACACATTTCTTTTACAAATACACCCATACAACACGATTAGAAGTAATCAAAGATAAACAACAGATACAATACTAGTACTTAGAAAGTTTATTAAATTAGCGACAAGTTTGTCATCACATAACTATTTATTTTCTTTTGGTTTCAGATGCATGTGTAAATTTTGTAAGAGAGAACAGGATTTGATCCTATATCAATCAGTCCACGACCTTGTTTTATTTAATAATTTCTCCATGCAGACCAAAGGTGACTAATCATGTCCGAAAGCAGAGCACTTATAGGTCAACAACAAAAAATAATTTCTTTTCTTTTTCGTTCCTAGCAATGTTTTCTTATACATTTATTGACCATGTACCGATGGATCCCAGGTTTTAATGACCCAAGCAAAAAAGGCATGAAATTATGAGAAAAGGAAAAGCGTAATGGTAATCAACAAACTTCGGTTTTTTCCCACAGTGGTTTCAAACACTTTTTGAGTAGTGTAGTTGAAAAACCGGATTGTTTTGTAATGGGTTTACATTTGCTTTGTATTATTTAGAACATTAAAAAAAACAGTCAATTGTTTGGGTTATGAAGTAGTATAGAAGATATTCGAGATGCTGTTTAACCTTTAAGCTCAATGCCCTTTTGCCGAGAGTGTAGATCAAGATCAAACTTCACAGAAGGTGCTGTACACCGACCGAAATTGTGAGGTTTTTTTTTCCAGCAACAATAAATTTGCGATCACAATATTTTGGAATATGGCTGAAAGGTTCCATTTATTTGACTTGCAACACGCAAAGAGAGGCATTTGGACATTTGCGTAAAGTGTCGTCTCGGATTAGCCTGCGCAGTCCGCAGACGGCACTTTACGACTACATCACATTTTGTGCCACAGTAAAGTGCGCAAAGCAGAAAATTACATAAAAACGGAGAGTATCGTTTCGGATCAGCCTGCATGGACAGCGGAGGCTAGTCCGAGACGGCACTTTCTGCAAATGTCCGAAAGCCCTTTTTCCTGTGTTACAGGCCATTTAGGAGTTTAAATGTTAACACAGAGACAGTATACAAGGTTCATAGGGTAATTAAAACGTTAATTAGAAACAAGAAATATCTTTAAACAAGACAGACGGCTTATATTTGCCAGCGAATAAGAAGTGGCCTTTAGAACAAACATGTCTATGTTTTTGACCAATCACAAAGTCGTATTTATTCATCTGTTATCAGATCCAAAAAGTAGATCAAAAGTCAGCACATTCAGCTATGCTGAAAAGGAAATTCTGAAAATGTTAATATGTTATCGAATGAGTAGTACTTTTATTTCTACTCAACTAGGTAGAGCACATGATTTTAAGCACTTGCAATGGACTATTGTTTTACATGTTTGACGACATAAAGCTAAAAAGGTATACCGGGAAAATCAGAAGTGTCATTTAATTTACTCAGATGTAATGCTTTTCTTCCGTTACGAAAGTAAGTGAGATAAGGCAACCGTATTTCTTAAATTAATTTGCGTTGGAATTCGGGGGCGACCTGGGTTTAGGCTGCACCATCGGCTTGCCACGATTTTTTCCTCCAAGAATAGCAAGCTTCGCGCCTCCGATCTCGTTTCGTCCCATTTTACCACGAATTGTCTGGACAATGTGTGAGGGTCGCTGTCGGCCAACAAAGCCAGACTTGGTTGTTTTCTGCCATTCGTTCCATCTCGCCATTGCCTGTGCCTGCAACAATGCCTTCAGTTTCTTGAGTAGTGCCGCTCCTTTCATATTTGATGTCCACCAACTCTGTCCTTTGCCCTGGCCTCCTGCCCCGACGAATTGCCAGTGTCCACTGGTGGCATTCCACTTCCAATTTCCACTTCCGGTGAACTGGCTACCTGCACCCCCGGCACCAAATCCATCAAATTCCCATTGTCCAGTCTTCGCATTATATTTCCAGTTTGCCAGACCGAGTCCGCCTAGTGGAAACTGGCCGCCAAAACCTCCGGCACTGGATCCATCAAATTCCCATTGTCCAGTCTTCGCGTTATATTTCCAGTTAGGCAGACCGAGTCCGCTAAGTGAAAACTTGCCGCCCGAGCTACCAGCCCCGGAAAGCTGCCACTTCCCAGTGTTAGCATTGTACTTCAAGTTGAGACCGCGTCCACCAGATCCACTGGCACCCGAGCCAACATATTCCCATTGTCCATTTCTCGTGTTATATTTCCAGTTTGCCCCGAGTCCTGTAAACTGACCGCTCGAACCCCCTGCACCAGATCCAGCGAGCTGCCATTGCCCTGTTGTCGCATCGTATTGCCAATTTCCAAGGCCGAGTCCGCTACCAGGAAACTGACTCCCAGAGGCTCCAGTACCAGATCCAGACAGCTGCCATCGTCCTGTAGTTGCATTATATTTCCAGTTTCCAAAACCGAGTCCACTACCTGAAAACTGACCGCCCGAACCCCCAGCACCCGATCCAACAAACTGCCATTGTCCAGTTGTGGAATTGTATATAAAATTGCCAGCGCCGAATCCGCTACCTGTAAACTGGCTTCCCGAGCTTCCAGTACTAGAGCCGATATACTGCCATTCACCGGTTGTCGTGTTCTGAAACCAGCCACTTTGGCCTGAGCTACTGCCACCCCCAAACATCCCGCTGATACCTCCACTTGCCCCTCCGAACAGACCGCCACTGGCCCCTCCGAACAGACTTCCACTGGCCCCTCCAAACTGACTTCCGGTGGACCCTCCAAATTGACTACCACTGGCCCCTCCAAACTGACTTCCGCCGTATGACCAACCAGATGATCCACTCTGACCAGCACCAGTCCAGCTGCCCTGCCCTGTTTGGCCAGTTTTCCAAGCCTCACCACCAATTCCAGATCCACCTGCAGCGTTACCATTCCATCCTAAACCTAGATTCCATGAACCGGAAGTAAAGCCTTGTCCGTAACCATATCCTTCACCAGAGGCTCCTCCAGCTAACGCAGCACCTGAAGTGCCTGCGGCTTCTGAAGTTCCTGCTGCTCCTGCAGCCCCAGCTCCAGCCCAAGCCCCAGCCCCAGCCCCAGCTCCAGCCCCAGCACCAGCTCCCCAGAACTGACTTCCATAGTAACCCTGATTACCCTGACCCTGCTGTGTGGCTCCACCTTGAGTGTTCTGATTGGCCGACATTCCACCAGAAAGTAATGCTAGCATAGCCAAATCTGGACCTTCACCATCTAGCATTTCGAAATCGTCGATACCGATATCAGACCAGTCGAAATTGGAATCCTTCGGAAGGTTTTGCAGCATCTGTATGATAGCCTGTACTTGTTCGTCTTGCTCGGCTTCCGTCATTGCAGCCCCAACTGATCCTAGTGGTGTCAGGTCTTCGTCGCTATCGTCATCATCATCACTGTCATCATCATCACTGTCATCATCGTCATCTACATTTGAGAGAACTTCAACTTTATCAACATCATCAGAATCACCGGCTAAAACTTCCTTCAGATCCACACCTTCATCTGCGCGACCTGTAATATAACAAATTAAGCATGCTCTGTTAAAAAGACATTTCATGCATTTTCGTGATACATGATACCAAACAAGTCATCATGTAACTATGGATGGATAAAATGCATTTACGACCGATCACGCAAAAAGGGACCTTATGGGAATAGCGAAAAATGTCAACCCTGGTCAGACTGCGCGATTCGCGCAGTCTGACCAGGGTTGACATTTTTCGCTTTAATGACATTTTCTGCATGAAATGTAGTCATTGTACCTTGTTACACAATCATTTTTTTTCAATTATCAACTTAAGCTGATATGTAGTATCGTTGGTCTGTTTTCATCTAATTGATGAACAGAATTCTCAGATGGTCCCTTTTTGCGTGATGGGTAACATCTTGTTAGGCAACTGACTGAAGCACAAGGTAGACTGTTTCTTGCATATGCAGAAAATTAAGTAATGAAGGAAAACAAGGAGCAAGCTGATATGGTCGATATATTTTTTAGCAGATTCATTAAGATCTCCTTTTCTCGGAGAATGATTTTATTATCATACTGCAAAGAAATTTCTCGTGATCTGATTGGTTAACATGCCGGGAACATAATATCATGTTCCCTGGCAAAAACCATGTAAAGCCAGTTTCCCTTTTGAGTGCCCCGTAAACATCAGTACACGTGCAATACATCATCCAAAATGGCGGCGTCGATCGATCACCAGACTGCACATTTATTCACCAAACTGTACGTTTTAGTGACATCAGTTACCAGTGACGTCAGTTTTCATTGAATTGGGGCACACAGAAGGGAATTTCTATTTCGTCAGCATACTCGATTCGTGAGAGTATAAAACAGGAAAATTTCGCTTAATGCGCTTTGAAAGGGTAAAACTTTGCAGTATAATAAATTCGTTGTACGGTCAGGTGGCAGGGGACTTGGAAACTTGTTCACGGCTGTAGTGAATCATTTCGCCACCTCGCCTTCGGCTCGGGGCGACATGATTAACCACAGCCGTGAACAAGTTTCCAAGTGAATCATTTCGCCACCTCGCCTTCGGCTCGGGGCGACATGATTAACCACAGCCGTGAACAAGTTTCCAAGTCCCCTGCCACCTGACCGTACAACTAGTAATGTTATTGGTTGCGGTAGAGTAAGCAGTGAAAAAAAGGCTTTATAAAGAATCAATGCTCTGCTAGACTTTGATATAGTCTAAATTTGATCTCCTGTGTACATTACTGACCGAACTACCGACACATAACTTTGAGTAGTACTTAAGGCAGTTTTGTAGACTTCGGTTGTACAATCGGTCACCATCTGTTAATCCCGTTACACCGAAAAATCCACAGCTGAATCATTGGACACCGTTACTATAATTAGCACATCGATTGGGGCATTGCCTCTGTATAGTATACGATGAGCCGATCGATGTGCTATTTTAAGTAACAGTGTTTGATGATCGACTATTGAAAGTGTCTTTGTTTGGTGAAATACCGATGCAGTACTCGAAGTGCCCAAGTTTTTCTGTCAACTTACCTGTATTAAAAACTCCGACAAGAAGAACCACTAACAATAAGTAGGCTCTCATTTCCTTTTCTATTTCTGACCTCTGCTGTTTTTCTTGTACTGTTTACTGCAATAAAATAAAAACAATTGATATTCAATTCAAGGTTTCAGCAATTTCCTATTAAGCATTTACTAAAATTAATGACAAAATTTAAGGCTTGGCTAAATTTGAATCATATGCAGACAACAATTTACAATTGTCCAAGAAACACAGGCCTGTCTTTTAATAAAGTAGAAAAAAAATCTAGGAAACGGAGAAAATACTGCTAACGAACATTTTATCCTTTTCCAAAAATGCTATCAAAAGTCCTCTTTCTATCAGCTTGGCTTCTGCTTTTACTACTGAAATGCTCCAGCCAGAGCCACTATTCTGCGTCTCTTGAATAAATTTAGGGAAACTGGAAGTGTTCAAGATAAGAATACAGGTCACAGTGGACGACCCGAGGTCTGCTAGGACCGACCCCAACATCGACAATTGTGGCTCTGGCTGGAGCATTTCTGCCAGGGAAATATCTACGAAATTGTCTCTGTGTTTGGATGAGTGACTTAGTCGCGAAATAGGCCTCCATGATCTTGATCCTCTCCTGCACCGAATATTGGGTTGCTGGATCCATTTTTGCTTGGAAACAAAAACTAATGTCTCAGCTACAATTCAACTAAAGTTCAGAAAGGAATGTGAATTTTCTTGGAAATGACAAGCCTACAAAACTGTTTACAATTTATTGGACCACCCTGTAACAATTTTAATGTCGAAACTAGATCAGAATCGAGTTTAACAAGCATTCTACATGTACTTCAAGTATTAAATTCTATGTGGTGGTATCAGATTTGCTCGGTCTTTCCGTTTCAGCCAATCAGATTGCTGGTCTTGCACATGTGCAACATATATAGTATATGACTTTACGTTAGCATGATTGATGTTTGTTTCTGTAGTTGTAAGAGATGGTTTTATAAGAGTAGTTGTATGAAATACATATATTTACTATGCATTTGAGTGTATTATTCATATCTTGTTCGCAACAGATGCATAGCTGAACTGTAAACCGCACCTAGCAGTATTCGAACCCCTCGGACAAGATCTGCTTTCACTTGAGGATTAAAAGACCAACAACTTCACCATTATGCTAAAATTATTTTTTCAAACGCAGTTGCTAGGAACTGGTTTTATACGGAATGAATCAAAGCAGTACGGAAGGGGTGATCTCTCCTAACACACCCCTTCTTAACCATTTCCCAAACGACAAAGTTTGGACTAGACCAAACTGAAAGCATTTGCAGACGACAATTCAACTCTCGCTGAAAAGATGATTTCTGTCTATGATAGGATAGAAAACAGTGTGGGAAAAGGAGAAAATGCTGGTTACCAGCATTTTCTCCTTTTCCCACAATGTTTTCAAAAGGCCACTATTCCAGACCCGTAAAAACCAGGGATTGTTTGGGAAAGGGTTAAATGTCATCAGTTTGATGACATAATGCCTTATGTGACAGGAAGTCTATAATTAAGACAACAAAGACAAGAAAAGGCTAAATTCCGGACCAACTCCTATCTTATAGGACCCGAACCCAAGCAAAAACAGTCCTTATTTCTTGAAGTTTAAAAGAAAGAGAAAATTTCTTTCCCACGCAGTTTTCAGGTATCGATGATACGGGATAAAGCTATGATTATGCAATGAAGGAATGGTCTCCCGTATCATTGTGGTGTACAAAAGCCTTTTTATGTATAGCTGTATGAAATGATTTTTATATGTAGTTGTGTTTGATTTTTTTAACTGTTTGAGTTTTATGAGTGTATGTGTTTTATTTTCGGACTAATGAGGTTGTATAGAACTGGTTTTGTCGGTGTAGTTGTTAAAGGGATTTTTCTATGTAGACGTTTAAAATGTTACGGTGCAGTTGAATAGAAAGGAAATTTCTGATTCAGCTGAATCTTTTATTTTTATTGTAGTGTGTTCAGTAATAGAAACAGTATTTACCGTGCAGTGGTGTAAAGTAGATCTTTTTCATGGTTCCTGTTTTAGATGGATTTTTTCGGTGTGGTTTGTTTAGGATGGATTACCTGTACATGTTTTAATTATAGCAGAAACTATTTGTAATAAGCGCTCTCTTTTGATTTCACAATTGTTTCATATTATTTGTATAGAAAACTGAAACTTAATTCACGACCCATATATACTGTCTAAAATTTCGTCACTTGTTTGGCACTTACCTTTTTCTCCTTTTCAGCGTTATTTATGACCAAAGGATTAGAGACTATGGCAGGTAAGAAAGTCTAATATTACTAATTTCACTTAAACGTAACGTTTGGTTGCGTATCAAATTGTCCAGAAATGTGGGGGAAAATGTAACCTAGTTACCATTGTCGCTGTTGGTAAAATGATGAAATATCTAACGATAACAAGAGAAGACTTGTGCTCTCAGCGACAGAGATTTATCTGTGCATGGGTCAATGTAACACTGTGTTTACGACTTCCCTTCATGTAAACAATATTGCAGGTTGTGCTACAGGCAAAGGAAATGGGCAAAGTTAATGACTTGGGTTTGATTTACTGCTGAAGGATTCACGATCCTACAGGCAAAGCACTTCTTTAACATTAACTTTCTCAGCACTTAATACGTATCTGTAATCCAAGCTCTGTGAAAAGTATGTCTAATGCATCTGCAATGCATTTGCAAGAAGCTTCGACTCATTCAGCAAAGTAAAAAAAAAAACAAAACTTCCTTCCTACTTACTTATCTGTCATGACCAAGATTACATTTATCTTTGGAATAGTGATTTTTTTCCAATATTTTATGACAAACAATTCTTATAAAAAGATCTGCTTTCTGTTTCGGTATTAAATAGGAATATGATTACTTTTGTAACGTTTATTTTTCGTTTCAGAATTTCTCAGTTCTAAACGAAAGAAAAATTTCTTTAACTCAGAAGCTTCATTCTTTAAACTGTTTTCCAAATCAACGCTCGGTATAAGGAAAGTTGTTGCATCTCTGTCTATCTGTCAGCCGCCCCCCCCCCCCCGCCCCCTCCACCCCCCCACGTTATTTTGCTATTGCCTATCACATGATTGTTATAAATTTCGCTCAGTTGATCAGATTCTAGCGGCATAGAAAAAATGATATTATATCGGAGCTCTAGATAAGAGCGAGTGACGGTATTCTAAATCCATAATTTCTCCTCTAAACCCTATGTTGTGTTTACTCATTAGAATTGTCTCGATGAGACGATTCCCATGAGTACCCATAACAGAGGGTTTAGTGGAGAATATGTAAATATATATAAATATGAAATTTGAAATTAAAATCACTCCCTCTATCTGGAGCTCTGCTTCATTTTTTCGACAGCTCAAAGACAAAAGAAAATCCGGTCAAACTCGGAAAAGATTTTAACAGTATAGGCTTCACTACACCTGTTAACGGACGATATAGATCCAAGATCAGACTGCACGTTCTGTGCAGTCTGATCTTGATCTATTTCGTCCGCAAAAGCTGACTTTTCCTCGTAAATTACGCCAAAAAAAAAAAAAAAAAATTATAGGGATTAAACCTTTTTACCCTCATTTTCCTTCCCAGTCAAAGACAGTTCCATCACTTGAGCTATAGATGAATTGTTGTCTGCCGGATTGCCAGTGCTTTTAATTTAGAGGAGTCTAAAATTTTTCTTTTGATAAAAAGTTGAAGTAAACACATTTGTTTCATCCTTTCAGTGTCATGGGCGAAGAGAGGACATTTTCAGGGCTACACAAATCAAGATCAGCCAGAACAGAGCATGTAGTCCGATCTTGGATATACACCGTCAACTTGTTAAGTGAAAGATTTAGGAATTAAAAAAAGAATCAGTGGATTGTATTTTCAGCTGTTTATTAACCCATTACCACACAATCCCTACTTTTGACGACCCTGAGAAAGAAGCCTTTAGAAAACATTGTGGGAAAAGGAGAAAATACTGGTAACCAGCATTTTCTCCTCTTCCAACAATGTTTTCTAGCCTTCACAAAACACATTTCAAATTTTTATTCACTTTTATTTTGTCGTCTGCAAATGCTTTCGATTTGGACATACCTAGAATATTGTCGTTTGGTAATGAGTTAAGGTCGAGTCCTTAATTGAGCCATTCTATCTGACAAAGGCTCTCAGTGCATTTGCAAAAAGGTATGGACCTAGGCCAGCCTGCACAGGCCCTCAAAGCTGTCCTGGATCGAAATCTTATGATATCAGACGATTTCTTTTTCCTGTAAAAGGACAAGTCTACCCCAAGATTCCATCAGTTGTTAGAAAACGAGGAATTTTGCATTATCTCCCGCTAAATGGCATTCTATAAATACTCATCTATCTAATTTGGGCATCCTGGGTACAGAGCCGAACCACTTTCCTACGCGACAACCGTTACTTTGAATTTCAAACTAAAATAAACGTTTACTCAATTAAAATTCACTCAGCTATGATTAGCAGTTTAGGGAAATCTGGAGCTAGAGCAGGTCTCATTTCTCCTCAAACGTATTGATAAAAGCTATTTTCTACATTGCTACTTTATAGAGCGTAATATTACGTACAGTCAGCCCGCTTTCGGGGCTGGTAATGTGTCATATAATATAGTCAAATCTTCGAAGAATATGACATGTGCAGACAACGGGATTTTTGTGGATGCATAACTCTGTGATGACTTGCTTGGTATCATGCCTTAGAATTATGTATTTTTTCAATCCCATTTTTGCCAGAGCGTGGCTCTATTACATTTGACGCTAACAGGGTAAATAGATTTCTATAAATTTCGACAAACAGATATACATGTATGTGTCACTAAATGCGTATCTTAATGAATTTTTACTTAGGTTTATTTTTTTAAATATCTTTTTTTATTGCCGGCAACTGACTCTTTACTCAAAATTAAACTTGACCAGCATGTGCAGACGACAGTAATTTTTCCTCAAGTAGTCATTTTTGTCTATGATAGGGATTCTACAATGCAGTTTGACAAAGGAGAAATTGCTTGTTACCCTCCACATGATTTTCTTCTTTTCCAATGTCTCTAAAGCCTTTTCTTTGTTAAAACCCGGGATAGTGTGTGGTAAATGGTTAAACTGGTTAAAATTTTAATCACTGTATAAAAGGTATCTTCTGCTACAAATAAAAACATCTTTTGATTCCAGCTTAATACCAAATGAAAAAAAAAATTTTTTCTTACGCTACCGCTATGTTACCACCACTGTTCCATTATCAGTTTTATTTCCTTATCTCATAGAAAGCGGACATTTTTCCCTATGCCTTTGTTTGAAATAAAATCGGCTCGTTATAAACTTTTCAAACAAATTAAGAACTTATAAAAAGATAAATAAAATGATAATAAATAAATAAATAAATAAATAAATAAATGAATAAGTAAATAAATAAATTAATTAATTAAAAGTGAAGGTAAATAGATAAATAAATAGATAAAAAGATAACAGTTTGTGAATGACATAATTTATAAGAAAGATGAAAATATATATATATTTATAAAATAATTTGAATATTTACCAATTTATGATTTCCTATCACTCCCCGATTATTCTTTGCATCCGCTGTATCAAAGTAGTGAAACTGAAATCAAGACAACAAGGATAAATCAGTTGGTGTTAAACAGTGTCAACCTTCTGGAAATTTTCTAAATAAATCGTAGATATATAACTGTGAACTGCAACCTTAAATCGTAGCTATAACTGTGTTCTGCAACCCTCAATAAAACTTTCATGCGCAACTGACTGGGTTTCCTGTACGTAAATTAAATGCTTGAAAAATGACTCGTTTTTGATACACCCAGTTTGTACCCTCTTTTTTGTCAAATTAACGAGCTGGTTCATAAAGTATGTAACTAAAACATATTAGTGATATGAGATAGGTGGGTGTTGACACTGCCCAGCCAGTAAGACACTTTTTGCAAATGTCCGCGCGAGCGCACGTTACATATCCAGTAAATGACCATTCATCACCCGCCAAACTTGGCCCAGTGTCACTTTTACTCTTTACCAAACGACAAAAATGCGCACTTGTCCAAATGTAAAGCCTATACAGACGACAATTTTAATGTGACACCAATGATGAAATTTGTCTTTTATAGGATAGAAAACATTGTGTGAAAAGGAGAAAATGCTGTTAATCAGCCCTTCGTGGCGGTTAAAACTCGTGGTTGTGTGGCAAAGGTTTAAGTCTTACTCGAAAAAAATCTCGGCCTTTCTCTATGACTGAAATACAATAGACTAAAAACTCGGCAAGGTATTTTTTTTTTCTTATATATATGTTATAGTTCCTTACTAAACAAACAGAACCAAGAACAGACTTCGTGTTCTGTGTTGTCCGATCTTAATTTTTGCTATCTACAAAAACACCTGTTTTCGCCTGTAATGCTGAAAGGATTGGCAGTCCCCTTCCCTAGTAACAAACAGTGACAATATATGTCTTATTTGTACCGCCATTTTGTCGAACTTTCTCATTGTCTGATTCATAATTCCTTATTTTGTATTACAACTTTTCCACAAAAAGCTCTAGAAAATATCATACGAAATGGAACGATCGCAGAACAGCTTCTTTTACCACAATGTTTTCTACTCAAGTGAAAAGACAACATTTTTCTTCCTCTCTTACTTTGTAATGAATTATTGCTTGCCCTTTATGTAATTTTGGGACACTTACTGGTGGGTCTAAATATAGCCTGAACATCGCAGTACTTGGCCAAGATCGGATAAAACGCTACAATATAATTATCTTAGAAAAGCAGCACTGATATGATTTATTTCACTTATAACAATTGAGTGTCCGTAAAATATGGGCTTTTTTTCTACTGGCCGTTCACTACCAAATACATTATACACTTCGCCTCTTTCGACGGCTCAAAGACAAAAGAAAATCCAGTCAAACTCGGAAAGATTTTAATATTATAACCTTTACTACATATGTAAACGGACGCTATAGATCCAAGATCAGACTGCACGTTCTGTGCAGTCTGATCTTGATCTATATCGTCCGCAAAAGCTGATTTTTCCCCGTAAATTATGCCAAAAACAAAAGATTAGGCATTTTGTCAAAACTTTAGTGCGGGACTTTAAAGGTAGACTGGAATTTGCTAGAGGGTGTGTTGCACGACCTTACCAAAAACTGTCCATCCCATCTTGCCAAAAAAAGTGAAAAAAAAAATCTAAATTTAGTAGCCGGAAATAACGCGCTGATGGGTTCAGGCACTAGATGATAAAAATGGTCCTTTAACATTTAAACTTTTCTTTGCCATTTTAAAGACTACTGAAATAATTTTAAGCAGTTTTTAATTTTTTCGTCAGCAAGAATTTTGAAAAGGGACCAGTCTAAAATGTTGTCGTCTCGACCAGACGAGAAAATGTTGGACTGGACCAAACTAAAAGCGTTTCTTGTAGATAAATGTGACTTTATTGATTATAGTTAAAAGATTATCAGCATCTTCTTTATGTCTCGCGGTGTTTTCAGTAGACTTATTACTCGGAGCTTGGCTGGTAAAAGGTCAAGGCAATAATGTCTATCTGACCACAGGCAACTGAAAATTCATCGGTCGATCACGTAATATCGGACATGGTTACTAAAATTAGCATGATGGTGTATCGCCTTTATATCATAAACAGAAAGGATGCAACAATTAGCTATTCTTAGTAACAATGTTTGATGATAGACCAATTAAAATTGATAAACCAATAAAGCTTCAAAAACCTGTTACAAGATCAACACGACCAGCCCGCATAGCTCAGCTGGTATAGCACAGGGCACGTGAACGTGGTGTATCAGATCATTTGAGGGTTTGGGTTCGATTCCCACGGCTGGACATCTAAAATTCTAATAGTCTTTCGGATGAGATGATAAACGGAGGTCCCGTGTGATGGTACTACATACCGAGTATGTTGAAGAACTACATGCAACTTAGGACGGGTTTCGTCCTGTATCTACGCTGTCCACGTAACAATACCCACAGCCTTCAGGGGGCTATAGTCCGTATTGTTTTTTACAAGGATGATTTTACTCTAGTCCAGGAGACAAATGTTAGACTTGAAATAGGAAGACAAAATAAGAAAAGCGGCTTGGATGATAGGATTTCTCTTTTCAGAAAAATAAATAAATAAATAAATAAAGCATTGTGGGATAAGGAGAAAAAGATGATTACCAGCATTTTCTCCTTTTCCCATAATGCTTCCAATAGCTTTTTCCCCCATGGCCGTTAAAGCTAGGGAAAGTGTGGTTTAGGAATAGGCTAAAGCTATTTCTAACGTTAAAAAACTGGTTTTACACTGTAAAAGGGGGAAAATCTAGTTTGAACGATTCGTTGTTCCCTGATATCAGTACTTGTAGATAAATAAACATAAATTATTTAATAGTGTTAGAGCCAAACTGATGTCCGAGTTTATGGAGATATGGAAACTCTCTATTACTAGAGTTAATGGTAAACAAAATGTCGGTCGTTATATATACTCATTGTTTAAATCGACCTTTGAAGTTAAGCAATATTTCAAACTGATTTTATCCAATCATCATAGATGTGCGTTTAGCAAGTTTAATTGTAGTGTGGCACCTTTAAAGATTTAAACCGGCCGTTATTATAACCTAAATATTTCGGAAAGCCAATGTGTATTTTGTAATGAGGTAGAGGATGAATGTCATGTTCTTCTTCATTGTCATATGTATCAGGAATTTAGACAGGAGCTATCTGATAAGGCACTGAAAGTTTATCAAAATTTTATATTATTGCCTGAAGGGGGGAATTGATACAAGTGTTTTCCAATCCACTTTTAATCAGGATATCTTCCAAAACCTGTTTTCATATTTTACGTAAACGAAGTCTTATCATATGTAAATAATTGGTTTGTCCATATATCTCCTTTATTTTACTCGCATCTTTTTGCATTTATTTCTAGACTTTCCATAAGTTACATATGCTTAACAAGCTTCATCTTCGCAAGCCAAGGCTGACGATTCACTACGCTACTCCACCCTTGGCGGATGGAGTTTGATTTTTACGTTCACCCGATACGCTTTTTCATTGGATGCAGCCAGCTCTAGCTGCAACGAATGAAATCGCTCGTAGCATTTCATCTTTGATAAAAATAGAACAAGGTCTCTACCTTTCGAATAAAAGGTAAAGTATGGAAACCCACGTGGATGACTGCTTATCGCTTCATGTGTATTCGTAAGCGGTTTGTAAAACGATATTTCATCTGCTTCTAGAAACATGATGTAAAGGGGAGTAATAACCAGCATCCAATAGAGGGCGCATCGCAGGAATCTCGAAATCGGGCTCAATCAGCCAAGGTGAGATCCACGTAGTGATCGTAAACTTGGCTCGCGAAGATGAACAAGCTTAGGAATTATACCACTCATGGCAGGCAGAAACGCCTTCTTTCTATAATACATGTACACCTGCCTATATGAGCACTGTACATTTCTATGGATAGTAGGGTTATTTTTTTGTCTTCCACATCTGCTTATTTAAATGATTGGCATCTTTCTTCAAGCTTTTATTTTGATTTCATGTGTTATGGGAACGCAAACATGGATGCTTGCGTGTGGGTGTGGTTGTGGGTATGCGTGGATTATGTGGATAAGTGTGTAGGTGTGAGAGTGCGCGTTGCTTTTCTTTTAAATTTAGTTAAACGGGCTGATGAAATGTTATTGGATAAATGTGTAATTGATGTAAGTACAATCTCGTATGATTGCTTTTATTAGAACGGTTAAATACTTTTTTCACTTGCATTTTTCCTGTGATTTTATAAAAAAAAAATAAACGGTTGTATTTGAATGAGATTTAAATAGAAAAATCAAGCAGACTGAAAAAAGAGAGAGAGAAAAAAAAAAAGGAACATCACGGAGGGGGAATTTCGGTTTTGATGTGGCCGTGCCGTAATTAACAACAAGTCATTAGATGATATAATGAGTGACCAGCGGCCATCTTTCCTAATTGCGTAGTTATCTTAAACAACAGACAGTTATAAATGTAACCGTATTAATTAACGTGTCAGACTTAACTTTTTCTCAGCCAGTGAGGACTTAAATACCTTTTAGCGGACGGCATAGATCAAGATCAGACTGCACAGTACGTGCAGTCTGATCTTGGATCTACACAATCCGTCACCCATTGGAAAAAATACATTTATGACCAAAGCATATTTTCAAGAGCAGCGAAGATCTTGTTTTAGATATCGAGAAAAGTAAGTTATCTTGTTAACTGTAAATATATTAACTCTCTACCAAACAAGACGTTGTTTTTAGGACCCTGTGTGAAAGAAGCCTTAAGAAAACATTGTTGAAAAAAGAGGAAAAGTTGGTAACCAGCATTTTCTCCTTTTCCCACAACGTTTTCTACCCTTTACAAAACAAATTTCAAATTTACAGTCACTTTTATTTTGTCGTCTGCAAATGCTTTCGATTCGGACAAGCCTAAAATATTATCGTTTGGTAAAGAGTTAAAAGTTTTTAGAAAAAAAAAAGTATATTTTTCGTAGGGTGTGCGTCATGTTATTTATAGTAACTAAGTAACTATTTGCCAAATTGTCCCATGCTTTGAAAAACGTGGCGATATAAATAGCTTTTGACAAGCACTGTTGAAAAGGGAGAAAATGTCAGTAACAATGGTAGTATTTTCTCCTTTTCTTACAGTGTTCTTTACACCTTTAACCCTTTCCCAAACAAACCCTGGTTTTTACGGGTCTGGAATAGTAGCCTTTTGAAAACATTGCGGGAAAAGGAGAAAATGCTGGTAACCAGCATTTTCTCCTTTTCCCACAATGTTTTCTACCCTATCATATACAGAAATCATCTTTTCAGAAAGAGTTAAATTGTCCTCTGCAAATGCTTTCAATTTGGTTTAGTACAAAAGTTTGTCGTTTGGGAAAGGGTTAAATAAATATTGATTCTATTAATTGATCATTAACACCGCTTTCAACATTATTTCAGTAATAGCGTGGCGCCCATTGCACCTATCCATGCTTTCCTGGAGTCTCTTTTACCAGTGCTCCCCGCAATATCAACTTTAAACGTTAGTTCCTTCTATTTAAACCACATTTCCTTGTTGTCTTTAAGACAAAGAATTGTTGTTCAAATGGAAAGGAAGAGTCTTTTAAAGAGCCGTATGCGAGTAGGCGTATCTGACTCATGGCCAGGTGGTTGCGAGTTCGGTATCCGGTTCCAGCGAGTTTTTAGCCTCTCACAGAGAAAAGTTGTCAAGGCTTGTCAAAAAAAGATGTGTCAGTACTTGTGTGCTAAAGCTAGAAAACACATGCATAGGTGCACTGACCATAGTGATCCATCCATCCATCCATCCATCCATCCATCCATCCATCCCTTCCTCTCTAGTTTCATTTCAACTTTAAACATTGCACAGCAGCTGCATAAGAGTTCGGTCTATCTAAACATGCCATATATTCATTTAGGTATCTATTGTTTCTAAAGTCAGTCCTGTCTTTCAAGATATTGTCCGTGTGTAAAATCAAATGACAATCAAATAAAGACTGTTTAACGGGTTCTCCCACATCACAATATATATAAGGCGCCCAAAGTGTAGTATGATTTATCGCCCCTAATATCCCTCTCTTCATAGTTATTCCCCCTGTATAGTTCATGTTACGACATAATACATCGGCCAGTTCATCGTCAAACGTTCGAATAGCACAAACCACGCCCCAAACTCCATTCAGTTTCATTTCAACCAATCCTGAATCTGGATCACGCGTATTTATAAGACGTAATTCATAGGCTGAAACGAAAAATAAGAAATCTTAGTACTAAATCCGATGTTTGAAATGAAGCAAGGATCCTTTCCTTTCCTTTTTAAAGGCCGAACAATTTAAAGATCTAAAGACATACAGTCACCAGAAAAATAGGAACGAAGTCTTTTTTTTTCTGCACGTAAATCTGAATAGACAATTTCATTACGTTTCTAAAAAAGGGATCAAAGTACTGAAGGTCCTAATAGAAGGTGAGAGTGGTAATTTGCTAGCAAATAGGTATTAGCAGTCATGGTCGTAGCTGCCTGTATGCAAACAGGAAGTGGCATGGGGCTTAATGACAGTGGTTCGTGGTGTGTTTCGAATGATTCGGGGTGTTTAGAGGTGTTTTTCTTAGTTATTCAACCCGACAAGTAGAATTTTTATACTAGGCCATGTTAGAGCTTCGAAGTGCACCCACTTTCAAATCTAGAGCTAACTTTATGCCATTTGACCATGATTTTCATTGTTTTTTATAAGCTTTTAGAGTGAAATGGCACCAAATGGCACAGACGTCTGTTCGTTGATCTATGAGGAACTATTTTTCTTGAAACAGAGGAGTGATTCGTCTTTACAGGACTTCGGTTTGACTGTTGACCTAAGAAAGTGAGACCTTGAAAGTCATCACATTCTGAAAATAATAAACTAAAATTCTCTTACGATTTTCTCCATTGTAACAGACGACAGCAGCAAACCATGAACAGTTCATGACGTCATCTGTGAGGTCAAACTTCTCACATTCTTGTAGTCGGGTCTCATTTCCGGCACAGTGTACACCAGACAGAATCGGCTTGTAGTCTGTGTAATGTTGATAATCAGTCTGTCTGAAAATATGCGTATTTTTTTTAACTCTAAGAACACACACCCACATACACATATCGAGCACAAACGATGCAAAGACCACCGATTCCAAACAACATATTAGCTCTATGCGCATTCCGCACAGGCTGACATGGGTCGAAACTTTTTGATAAAAAAAAAAATCATATGATAACGTGTTAGACATAACGAATCACTGAGATGAACTAAGCCTACGTATTACGGAAGACTGTTAGGACCATTGCCTATGAATTTGTTGATTTTAAGCGCGGTGATCGATAGTACGGTGGTGATAACGCAACAGTACTATGCTGATAACGCAATAGTGCAATGGTGGTAACGCGATAGTGCGATGGTGATAACGCGATAGTATGATGATGGTTATAACGCGATAGTATGATGGTGATAAGGCGATAGTACGATGACGATAAAGCGATAGTACAATGATGAAAATACAATGTTATATCTCACTATCATCTTCATACTATCTCGTTTTCACTATCGTAGTACCGTGATTTTGCGATTTCATCTTCGTAGTATCGAGTATTGCGTTTAAAATCAACACATGCATAGGCGATGGCCTTACCTGTATTCCGTAACCTATGCCAGAGCATGACTCATAGTTGTTTTTGGTGCTTTAGTGAACGAATATATGGAGAATTTTTTGTTTTTTTCGGTGAAAGATCGAAAGTTATTTCATCGAGTGGACACCATTGGTAATATTTTCACGAGTGGCGCAGCCACGAGTGAAAATATTACCGATCGTGTTCACGAGATAAATAAATTTCGATCTTTCACCGAAAAAAAAAAACAACAAATATTCTATTTATTTCATGCTTTTAACCCATTCTTGGAGGAGCTTTATCAAAATCCAGTGCAGTTCTTTTCCGTTATTCCCAGTGGCGTACCCCTCTCGCATAGCAACGTATTACAATATTACGTCATGCGCGAGAAATCCAAGGTAAATGACGTCATATTTCCCATCTGGTTGTCAGGCATGCGCAATTTACCTAGGCGACAAGAACATGAAAATCGGTATTTTCATTGGTGGTACCAGTGTAAGATCGAAAAATATTTTCAATGCTATTTCTCGATATCCTACCGGAAAGCATGAAATATAATTGCATCTACGTGGATCAACTAGATAAATAATGTAATTTTTGTAGAAAATAAAAAAAAAAGAAACAAAAGAAATTTTATACCGTAAGAGATCGTAGTGCAAGCCTTTATTGTAGCCCAATTCTCGACAAACAACACGTGCCTCGTTTTGTCCGAAACCATCTGAACACAGAAAGCCAAGTCTGTCCGCATGTTGTATGTAAACAAATCCACTGGAGTTTGCCTTTCCCAGGTTGAGTAGTATTGTATAATTGAGGGCGTCATCCTTTGCTGTAAATGAATGTTTTGCTCCGTTTTAAGTAATTTCAGTTATATCACGTTGACTGCTCACATATTCATGTATTACCTGGTTTTCCTCAGTATTAGGCCAGGGCTGTGAATTGTCTAGCATTAGGACACTCCCGCGAAAAACCCAGTGGATTTAATAAAGCTCGAGCCCTTGGTTTCCAAGTCGCAAGTCTTACACTTTACCTCTGAGCCACGCAGGATCCCTGCATGCAAAATACATCTTGCTAATTTACATTATCTCCCGCTAGATGGCATTCTACAAATATAAATCCATCTAATCTGGGCATTCTCGGTACTGAACAGGACTACTTTTCTTCAAGGCAACCGTTACTTTGAATTTTGACTTAAAGTAAACTTTAGCTCAATAAAACGCTACCTGGTGCGATTCATACAGCGATGATCAACTAGCATGTAATACATGCACTGGCTATTTTTTAAGACAGGCCCTACAGGTTTGGGTAATAGCTTCGGTGTAAGCCAAACTTTTCCATAGCATATGGGATCGGTTTTAGGTCATAGGAGATAGGTCGAATCTTCGAAGAATATGACGTGCGCATACAACAGTTTAGTTTATATGTCAGATTTACCTGTTGTTGGACGGCCAAATCCAGTAATTACGTCATCGTCATCGAGATCATGTGGCATAAAGATCGAGCTGTGACTAACGGACACGCTTGTTTTCCTGTTACGATCCTTGAGCAGGACCAGAAGCAACAGTCCGATCACCAAACATAACATTAATGTCAGATGTAGAACTCTTCGGACAGACTCGGATTGCATCGTCTATAAAAAGTCAAAGGACTCAAAGTCCTGGAAAGCGGATTGCTGGAGTACCGTAAAGCTGTAATGGGTTTAAATAGAAAAAAAATAACATCATAAGTAACACATGTGTTTATGGATATAATCATTGAATGGAGTTAGCATGGGAAGGATTATTGAAGGTTTTCTAATATTGACTTTTTAACAACAAATAGAATAAGATCTACCGCGGCTGCGGTAGATCTTATTCTATTTGTTGTTGAAAAGTGGTGATTTGATCTGTCAGTCCGTCAGTTTTTTGCTGGTATTAGATTTTGGACTATATATATACACGTGTGGGACCGTATCTACAGTAATAACTAATGATAACTAGAAGGCCGTGAAGGGCCTGAATATGCTCTACTGGCAGTCAACTTGAAATGGTTACTTTTCCCATACTGTTTGTTGGATTTTTTTCAAAATCCATAGGGTTAAAGCTATTGATGAGATAAACAAGCTGTGCAAGTTTCACAAAAATCTGATTACAAATGCACATTTTATCGCGTAAACAAGAATTTGAAATTTTCAACTTGAGATGGATACTTTTCCCATATTGTTTATATTTTTTTTTTCGAAATAATAGGGTTGAAGCTACTGATGTGATAAAGAAACTGTGTGATTTTCGTGAAAATCTGACAAGAAATGCAGACTTCATCGTGTAAACAAGAGTTTGAAATTTTCAACTTGAAATAGCTACTTTTCCCATAATGTTTGTTGGATTTTTTTCAAAATCACTAGGGTTGAAGCTATTGATCAGATAAATAAACTGTGCAAGTTTCATAAAAAATCTGACAAGAAAATTTAATGCAGACTTTATCGCGTAAACAAGAATTTGAAAATTTCAACTTGAAATAGCTACTTTTCCCATATTGTTCGTTGGATTTTTCTCAAAATCAATAGGATCGAAGCTATTGATAAGATAAACAATCTTTGAAAGTTTCACGAAAATCTGACAACAAATGCAGACTTCATCGCGTAAACAAGAAAAAGACTAACGGACGGACACACGGACGGACGGACGACGGAAACCCGGCCATGACATAAGCTCTGCTGGCTTTCAGCCAGTAGAGCTAAAAACGGGGTTCATGTGTATCTAAATTAAGCTAAAACTGAAGCTAGAAATGGTAGAGCGCAAGCCTGTATAACAGTATAAATTTGATTCAGGTCAAATTGATAACAAAGTGCTGAGTGAGTGCGCATGCGTCTTTAAGCTCGATGTACTTAGTTCCGGTCAAAACGATCACAGTATGCGGATTTGCTATACAAATCCGCTAAAAATGTTCCTTTTGAATAAATGAACCCTATCTGAAGGCAAACTCTTACCCTCATCCAGGGCCCATATTCTCCAACCATTCTTAAGAACGTTCTTGGTCTTATTCTCCAGAATTTTTTACATTTGTAAGTAACACAACTTCTGATTGGCTAAACCATTCGGTTTAGCCAATCAGAAGTTGTGTTACTTACAAATCTAAGAAAACCTTGGAGAATAAGACTATGGAAATTCTGAAGAATGGTTGGTGCAGACGGACCCAGATTGTAAGCACTTGCTGACTTTGAAGGCTGAAACTCGTTGGAAACCCGCTGTCAAAGTCACCAGGTATGAGTTACTGATTTTCAATGCCTACGATATTTGTCTAGGTCGAGAATTCTTGCATCCGGCGGCTTTTTCCTGGATACGCGAGGTAAACAAACTTGATTCCTACACGTGACTAAATAGTTCCTCCATGAATACACAAACGATCATGTATAAATACGCGTTTCTTGCGCAGACGACACCCTTCAAAACTGCCTTACACCTTACGAGTTCATCTGTAATTTAGAATAGAAGTGGAAAGAGGGCGTCGGTATCTACATAGACCGAAAAAGTGCAAAAGAAAATATTTTTAGAGCAAACGTTTTTATAGGTCGCCGCGCAGAAGCGCGCGACTATATTTTTCGAGTTAGGACATGGACAATGGGAATTTCTTTTTTATAGGGGTGTCAAGGTTAACAAGGAATCTTTCTACTTCGCCTTAAACTGGCTTTTTAATTCATTCTTAAACTACGAAGTATATACAATACGATACTATTTTTTGCTTTGTTAATACTTACAACATCAAAAAATCCGCCCAATGATTATTACTTTTATTTTCGCTATTCGTTAGAAATGGACTCATCCAAATAAATGCCTTGTTTCGATTGGTCAAGGTTACTTTTAAGGTAACGTCATCTTTTTTTTTCAATTTTATGATTCTTAATTATTGATGATTTGTATTGTTTATTTATATAAATTTCAGTGATTTATATTTTTTAATAGGGTGAGACGTGGAAAATCTAAATACCCTCATTTAAAGTCATGCTCCTATTCTTGAAATGTTAGAGTAAATGCGACTTTTTTTGTGAATCCGATAAAAAATCACTCACCGTCCAAAAGTCCAGAATCAAACAAAACTTCACTAAGTCTTTATTTACCTCTTATACTTAAAAACTGTTAATCCTTTACCACGCTTTTCCCTGATTTAACGACCCTTGGTAAAAGAAAAGCCCTTTGAAAACATTGTGGGAAAAGGAGAAAATGCTGGTCACCAGCATTTTCTCCTTTTCCCACAATGTTTTCTCTCTTTTTCAAACAGCAATCTTATTATTTAAATCACACTTGATATAAGGTTTGCAATGCTTTCAATTTGAATGAGTTAAATGTTGTTGTTTGGTAATGGATTAATCTAGTTTTTCCAATTTAAATCAACATTTCTAGCATAGAATGTTATCACCAGAATTTTAGATTTCAAAGTTTCTATGGCATTGAAAATCTCACCGTTTCAGGCAGTGAAAGTGAAAGATCAAACTGCAGGTGGTGCGCTGTCTGATCTTCATCTACACTGCTCGAAACAGCGCACTCAGACATGCAATCAGCAGCCTGAGAGATAAAGAAACCGCTACTTTTAACCCTATACCAAACAATTCCTGACTTTTACGACCTGGAAGCCATTCGAAATAGAAAACTTTGCGAGAAAAGGAGAAAATGCTTGTAACCAGCATCTTCTCATTTTCTTACAAAGTTTTCTACCCTTCTTGAACCAAATTTTAATTTTTGAGTAATGCTTATTCTATCGGCTGCAAATACTTTCAATTTGGACCAGTCTAAAAATTTGTCGTTTGGTAGAGTTAAAGAAAGCCTTTTCACACACGGAGGAAAAAGAAGAGAACGATAGTAATATTTTTTTACCGTGTTCCTAGAGTATTTTCTTCATTCAGAAATAAATTCATTCCATTTTCTCACCCAAATAATGTCGACCACAGGTTTTAGGATGATCGAGTGTAAAATTTTGTCGTTTTGTTCAATCTTTACCAAACGATAAATCTTTAAACTTATCCAAAACTGAAAGAATTTGCAGACGACAATTTGCAGACAGCAATTTAGATTTGTCTCATATGATAAAATTTATCTGTGGAAGGGTAAAAAAAAAACATTGTGGAAAAAAGGAGAAAATGCTGGATTACCAGCATTTTCTCCTTTTTTCCACGATGTTTTCAAAAGCCCTATCTCTCATTGTTGCTAAAACTATTGATTGTTGGGACAAAGGGTGATAACTCGAAATACATATCTATCAATGTGTGATTTCTTTTCGTCTTCTGTGTGATTTCTTTTTTTTTTTGTCAATACACATGTCCGATACATCATTTTCCATTTTCTATCTTACACCTTCGTGATGAGCAATGAAAATAAATGGGGATGTACACTATCTGTCTAATTCTTTACTAATCGACAAAATTTTGGACCAGCCGAACTGAAAGTAATTGCAGACGACAAATAAAATGAGGAGTTTGTCTTCAAAAGGGCTGACAGCATCGTGGGAAAGGAGAAAATATTTGTTGATACCTGCATTTTCTTCTTATTCCACAATGTTTTCTACATACCCCCTCTAAAGGGTTATTAACATTAGTTTTTGATTCTTTACTAAATTCTAGATCAGCCGAACCTGCGACCATTCGTAGACGATGCATGAATTGTTGCTCAAGTGATGGACTTTGTCTAGAAATATCGTGGGAAATGGAGAAAATGCTATAGCTTTTAATACTTTCTCCTTTTTACACAATGTTTCTACTGAGCAATTTCAAAACGGCCTTGAAAGCTAGGGTACGTTACGTAAAAGGTTAATTTTCGCCGAAAGAGAATACTTAAGACCAGTCCAAATTGAGACCAATGTTACGAGATGAGCAATGATAGTAAAAATGGGCTGCCCCTCGTACATTAACCACTTCACTCTTTACCAAGCGACAGAATTTTAGATTTGTCAAAATTGAAAACATTTGCAAGACGATAATTTCAATGTGGCTCTAATGGTACAATCTTTCTTTCATAGAGTAGAAAATACCGTGGGAAAAGGAGAAAATGCTGGTTACGATAGTCCTTTCTTTTAAAATTCGCTCTTCTTTTACCAAAACTCTAAATATACTACTCAAAATTTGCTAGGGATCACCCTAAAAGATTCACTCTAAATATATATGTGTCTTGTATTGTGTATGGTTTTACATCATGTTACATTGCCACACTGAGCAATAAATGACCAGTGGCAATGGGTCTTTAAGCCTTTACCTCACAATGCCGACTATATTAAAGACACGGAGAAAGAAACCTTTGGAAAACATTGTTGGAAAAGAAGAAAATGCTGGATACCAGCATTTTCTCCTTTTCCAACGATGTTTTCTACCCTTTGACAGACAGCATATGCACGTTGCATATAGCTTTTGATCAGCTAATGCTTTCAACTTACACAGATCTAGGATTTTACAGTATGATAAAGAGTTTATGGAAAACTTGTAACATATAACCCATACAGAAATATGTAAGTGACCCCTATCAAAGTTTGAGTAGTATATATATTTAGACCAGAGCAGACTGAGATCATTTGCAGATGACAAATTAGATGGTCCTGAAATGATGAAAGATGTCTTCAAAACGATAGAAAGCATGGTTGGAAAATGGGAAAATGCTGGTAACAGGCATTTTCTCATTTTTCCACTATGTTTTCAAAGCTCCACTTTAACACTTTACTACACAATGACGACTTTTGACGAACCTGAGGTAGAAGCCTTTTGAAAACATTGTGGGTAAAGGAGAAAATGCTGGTAACCAGCATTTTCTCCTTTCCCCACAATGTTTTCTACCTTTCCCAAATCAAATTTCGATTCTTCAGTCACATTTATTTTATTGTTCGTAAATTCTTTCAATTTGGACAAATCTATAAATTTGTGGTTTGTTAAAGGGTTAAAGGGATTGTTCAAAACTAGATACTGTACAGTAAAGGGTCAAATTTTTCACTATACTAGAAAATTTAAGACCGGCCTAAACTGGGACCATTTCGCGATGAGCAATGATAATAAATGTGATGTACTTTAGCTTTGAATTATTTAACAGACGACAACATTTTAGATCAGTCCAAACATAGACCATACTTATGCATAATACACTCCGATAACCTATGCATACCATCAGGGAGCGCCAGACACAGTCATCCCGTTTTCGTTGTCTGCGCATGTCATATTCTTCGAAGATTCGAACTGTCTGGTATGACGCATCACTCTCTCCCCCCCCCCCCCTTTCCCCCCTAATTTTGGGGGAAATGTAGTAATACGCGCTATAGAGTAGCAATGGAGAAAATGGTTTTTGTCAGTGCGTTTGAGGAAAAATCAGGCCTGTTTTACCTCCCTATTTCTCTAAACGGCTGATCACAGCTGAATGAATTGCACCAGGTCGCCTTTTTTTAAGTAAACATTTATTTCAGTTTGAAATTCAAAGTAATAATTGCCACGTAGAAAAGTAGTCCGGTTCTGTACTAAGGATGCCCAAATTAGATAGACGACTATTTGTAGAATACCATCTAGCGAGAGATAATGATCCCATTTTATTTGTTTGCACAAGGGAGGCAACTCGTATATTTTGTCTTCAGATAAAACAAAATAGTAATTATGCTTGTAGACCCTTAATTCCCCATTTTCTGAATGTTATTAATTAACTGTTAGATATATAGAAGTTGTACATGGAAATCGGTCCACGCGATACTAGTCACATTTCTTACTTTGTATAGTATAGGGCCTACAGGTCGTGACCCCGGCTTAATACGACTTGACTTTCGATCAATACAGTTGACCTCGTATTAATATTGATGACACGCGACCAATACAGAAATCCCTGAACGTGATTGGTCAAAAGTTTAGTCACGTGAGCGTCTGCGCTTACTTTCGACCAATCACGTTCAAGGATTTCTGCATTGGTCGCGGGTCATTAACATTGATAAGAGGTCAACTGTATTGATGGGAGGTCAAGTCGTATTAAGCCGGGGCCACGACCTGTATACTATACGAAGTAAGAAATGTGACTAGTAAACCCTTTTTTTACTTCTCTTAGGTTGTCATATTGATTCTGGGCCAACAGTTAATTAATAGAAATGTCATTGATCAAATGATTTCGTATTGGCCCAGTTACAAGTCCTCGGTCAGCCGTATTGACTCTCAGCCTTCGGCCTCGGACCTGTAACTGGGCCAATACGAAATCACTTGATTAATAACGTTATATTAATAATGTTGTTTGTTTGATATTAAGTTCTAAACCGAACGACCAAATTTTGTTTTCGACCGAACTTAAAAGGCTGTTACAGGCTAAAACTTCAGTGTAGCTCAAATGCCTATTTCTGTCTTTGGTGGGATAGAAAATATTGTTAGAAAAGGAGATGATGCTTGTTACGAACATTCCCTCCGCATACATTGTATGTTTTTGAAAGCATCCTTCTTCAGGTTCGTTCATTTCATGTCTTTTTAACTCGTAACAAAACGAAAAAAAAAAATAGGCTTGTCCAAATCGAAAGCATTTGCAGACAGCAAAATATAAAAGTGACTGGAAATTTGAAATTTGTTTGGTGAAGGGTAGAAAACATTGTGGGAAAAGGAGAAAATGCTGGTTACCATCATTTTCTCCTTTTCCTACAATGTTTTCTAAAGGATTCTTTCTCAAGGGCGTCAAAGGTAGGGATTGTGTGGTAATGGATTAACTCATAACAAAACAACAATATTTTAGGGTAGTCCAAATCGAAAGCATTTGCAGACGACAAAATAAAAGTGATGGGAAATTGAAAATTTGTTCTGTGAAAGGTAGAAACCATTGTGGGAAAAGGAGAAAACGCTGGTTACCGGCATTTTCTCCTTTTACCACAATGTTTTCTAAAGGCGTCTTTCTCAGGGGCGTCAAAAGTAGGGATTGTGTGGTAATGGGTTAATTCATAACTAAACAACAAAATTTTGGGCTATTCCAAATCGAAAGCATTTGCAGACGACAAAATAAAAGTGATTGGAAATTTGAAATTTGGTTTGTGAAAGGTAGAAAACATTGTGGGAAAAGGAGAAGATGCTGGTTACCACGTTTTCTCGTTTTCCTACAATGTTTTCTAAAGGATTCTTTCTCAAGGGCGTCAAAAGTAGGGATTGTGTGGTTATGGGTTAACTCATAACAAAACGACAATATTTTAGGGTAGTCTAAATCGAAAGCATTTGCAGACGACAAAATAAAAGTGACTGGAAATTTGAAATTTGTTCTGTGAAAGGTATAGAAACCATTGTGGGAAAAGGAGAAAATGCTGGTTACCATCATTTTCTCCTTTTCCTACAATATTTTCCAAAGGCTTCTTTCTCAGGGTCGTCAAAAGTAAGGATTGTGTGGTAATGGGATAAATCATGCATTATACCAAGCAAACTGCCGCATTATTCTTGATCCATGAAAATCCATTTTGACTGACAATCGGCCGCATCATTGGGCAGAATGGTCCTTCGATATGTAGAAATATGACTTAAACGAGGTCAACTGTATTGATCGGAGGTCAAGTCGTATTAAGCCGGGGCCACGACCTGTATACTATACGAAGTAAGAAATGTGACTAGTAAACCCTTTTTTCACTTCTCTTAAGTTGTCATATTGAATCTGGGCCAACAGTTAATTAATAGAAATGTCATTGATCAAGTGATTTCGTATTGGCCCAGTTACAGGTCCTCGGTCAGCCGTATTGACTGTCAGCCTTCGGCCTCGGGTCAATACGGCTGACCTCGGACCTGTAACTGGGCCAATACGAAATCACTTGATTAAAAACATTATATGAATAAAGTTGTTTGATATTAAGTTCTAAAACGAAAGACGAAATTTTGTTTTCGACCGAACCCAAAAAAGGCTGTTAAAGGCTAAAACTTCAGTGTAGCTCAAATGCCTATTTCTGTCTTTGGTGGGATAGAAAATATTGTTGGAAAAGGAGATGATGCTTGTTACGAACATTCCGTCCGCATACATTGTATGTTTTTGAAAGCATCCTTTTTCAGGTTCGTTCATTTCATATCTTTTTAACTCATAACAAAACGAAAAAAAATTAGGCTTGTCCAAATCGAAAGCATTTGCAGACAACAAAATATAAAAGTGACTGGAAATTTGAAATTTGTTTGGTGAAGGGTAGAAAACATTGTGGGAAAAGGAGAAAATGCTGGTTACCAGCATTTTCTCCTTTTCCTACAATGTTTCCTAAGGATTCTTTCTCAAGGGCGTGAAAGGTAGGGATTGTGTGGTAATGGATTAACTCAAAACAAAACAACAATATTTCAGGCTAGTCCAAATCGAAAGCATTTGCAGACGACAAAATAAAAGTGACTGAAAATTTGAAATTTGTTCTGTGAAAGGTAGAAAGCATTGTGGGAAAAGGAGAAAATGCTGGTAACCAGCATTCTCCTTTTCCTAAAATGTTTTCTAAAGGATTCTTTCTCAAGGGCGTCAAAAGTAGGGATTGTGTGGTAATGGTTTAACTCACAACAAAACAACAACATTTTAGGCTAGTCCAAATCGAAAGCATTTGCAGACAACAAAATATAAAAGTGACTGGAAATTTGAAATTTGTTTGGTGAAGGGTAGAAAACATTGTGGGAAAAGGAGAAAATGCTGGTTACCAGCATTTTCTCCTTTTCCTACAATGTTTCCTAAGGATTCTTTCTCAAGGGCGTGAAAGGTAGGGATTGTGTGGTAATGGATTAACTCAAAACAAAACAACAATATTTCAGGCTAGTCCAAATCGAAAGCATTTGCAGACGACAAAATAAAAGTGACTGAAAATTTGAAATTTGTTCTGTGAAAGGTAGAAAACATTGTGGGAAAAGGAGAAAATGCTGGTAACCAGCATTCTCCTTTTCCTAAAATGTTTTCTAAAGGATTCTTTCTCAAGGGCGTCAAAAGTAGGGATTGTGTGGTAATGGGTTAACTCATAACAAAACAACAACATTTTAGGCTAGTCCAAATCGAAAGCATTTGTAGACGACAAAATATAAAAGTGACTGGAAATTTGAAATTTGTTTGGTGAAAGGTAGAAAACATTGTGGGAAAAGGAGAAAATGCTGGTTACCAGCATTTTCTCCTTTACCTACAATGTTTTCTAAAGGATTCTTTCTCAAGGGCGTCAAAAGTAGGGATTGTGTGGTAATGGGTTAACTCATAACAAAACAACAATATTTTAGGGTAGTCCAAATCGAAAGCATTTGCAGACGACAAAATAAAAGTGACTGGAAATTTGAAATTTGTTCTGTGAAAGGTAGAAACCATTGTGGGAAAAGGAGAAAATGCTGGTTACCGGCATTTTCTCCTTGTCTTACAATGTTTTCTAAAGGCGTCTTTCTCAGGGGCGTCAAAAGTAGGGATTGTGTGGTAATGGGTTAACTCATAACTAAACAACAAAATTTTGGGCTATTCCAAATCCAAAGCATTTGCAGACGACAAAATAAAAGTGACTGGAAATTTGAAATTTGTTTGGTGAAGGGTAGAAAACATTGTGGGAAAAGGAGAAAATGCTGGTTACCAGCATTTTCTCCTTTTCCTACAATGTTTTCTAAAGGATTCTTTCTAAAGGGCGTCAAAAGTAGGGATTGTGTGGTAATGGGTTAACTCATAACAAAACGACAAAAATTTTAGGCTAGTCCAAATAGAAAGCATTTGCAGACGACAAAATAAAAGTGACTGGAAATCTGAAATTTGTTCTATGAAGGGTAGAAAACATTGTGGGAAAAGGAGAAAATGCTGGTTACCAGCATTTTCTCCTTTTCCTACAATATTTTCCAAAGGCTTCTTTCTCAGGGTCGTCAAAAGTAGGGATTGTGTGGTAATGGGTTAAATTATGCATAATACCAAGCCAACTGCCGCATAATTCTTGATCCATGAAAATCCATTTTGACTGACAATCGGCCGCATCATTGGGCAGAATGGTCCTTCGACATGTAGAAATATGACCTATTTCAAAAGGTTTTGAGCCAGGTCAGCCTTCATGGGCGGATGGGGGGAGTGGAGGGAGAAGCGGGGCATCTACATGGGCAACCACTGGCGACGGCGACGATAAATCCGCATATTTGATCGATCACTATCATTCAAGCGAAAGACAGATCAGCCTGCATATCTCAGTTGGTAGAGCGTAGGACAAGTGATCACGAGGGTGTGGGTTTGATCCTCACAGCTGGCCATCTAAAATTACTTATAGTCTTTCGGATGAGACCGATAAACCAAGGTCCCGTGTGACGGTGCTATACACCGAGCACGTTAAACTAACGAACCAGGCGTAACTTAGGATGGGTTTCGTCCTGTATCTGCACTATCCCCCGTAACAATACTAACAGTCTTCAGGAAGGGGCGATAAGTAAAAGCAGATTCAATCAATCGAAGCGACCGACAGGGAAGAGAAAGCATCATGTTATACAAAACCGGCTGTTAGTCTTATAAGGAAGGGTAACTAACTCCTTTCCAAACGACAAAAATTTAGGCTGCTCCAAATTCAAAAGATTAGCAGACGATAAATTAAATGTAACTAGTCTAGATCTAAATTTATTATTTTTGTTTTGGATCTGGTAGAAAACTTTGTGGGAAAAAGGCGAAAATGCTGGTTACCACCATTTTCTCCCTTTCCCATAATGTTTTCAAAAGCCTTTTAAGATGATCCTTAAAACTCGGGATTGTGTGGTAATGGGTTAAAAATACTTAACTGGTCGACAGAGTGGCAGAATAGCAGGAATAAAATATTGCAAGTGCAAAGGACGGGTACAAGAAATACAGGGAAAAAGAAGGGAAAAAAGTGAACTGACCGTCGCACTATATGAAATAATGTTCAAAATTTCTTGGAGCACTTTGATAATTAACATATAAACAAAACAAACAAGATTACATGACTTGGTATTTTCAATTTTTACCAAATTATGACAAAATGTTGCAATTTTAGATGATAAAACAAATACAATGGCCATGATGGCGGAAAATGTCTTTGCAAAAGGTAAAAACAATGCGGGAAAAGGAGAAAATGCTGGTTACCAGCATTTTCTCCTTTGCCCACATTGCTTTCATAAAGCCTTCTTCCACTACGGCAGTTAAACTCGGGATTGCATAAAAAAGTTTAACCAATAATAGATTATTTAGCTTTAAGTGTTGAGATCTTTACAAAGATTTCCAATCCGAAAGTAGGCTACTCCGTATTCTCCCGCTGTGACGTTGATATTGTATACGCCTGAAGCCAGCACGGGTACTGGGGTACAAGCGCAGTTTATACACGAAGACGGTTGTATCCTGAAAGAGCATGAACATACACCAAGAGTAACAACCTACGTCAAAGGAAGTGATATCGGACCTGTGCATTTTCGTAACTTATGTCAGCCATATTGAAAAGTAAGTGCGATATGAAGATAGAATGAGGCTAGCTTGGGTAGATACAAACGGACTACAAAGACTCTCATGTATTTATCAAAGACATTTGATGAATACATTTAATCTTCTGATGTTTTAGACAGGAAGCAAATGTCTATATGCACAAACACTTTGATCAAATATCAAAAAGTGATTGGGTTTTAATAGTTGGTCGAAGTCAATTCCATTATTATAAGTAGTTAACAAAAGCTTTGACAAAAAACAAAGCCCCTACAAAAAAACCAGTCTTACCAAACACGCACACTGGCTTTATAACAAGGGTCCGATATCACTACCTGTGACGTCACACTGACGTACGTTGTGAGGGGTGATACACATATACATCTTTATCAGCAGAGATATAGGATCTGACATGAGTGGGCTTTTGAGATAGGGCTTTATCACATTACCTCCCTTGTTTTCAGTGTAATAGATCTATATCCATTGCGAATTTCTTATCTTATATACGTTTAATATCAGAGTTGTGTGACGTCATGTTTGATGTCATTAAAATTGTACGTATCACGTCTGAAGTGAATGGGTATTATGAATATTACCGTTGGTGCATTTATGAATGTCTTTGCATCATCTGATCTATATTTTGTGAAATATCGCTATGTATACAATCTTATCTCAAAAGCCCACTCATGTCAGATCTTATATTCATTAAACGATTCTAAGGAAATGTTATTAAGCTAACCTTTAGCGATCTAATAACATTTTTCAATGACGAGTTTAGTAAAAGATTATCATAAAACCCACGAATGTCAGATTCTTTTTATCACATGATGATATTTCATAAGATATAGATCAGATAATGCAAAAATAATCATAGATGCACCTGCGGTATTACCCATAAGACCCATTCAATTCTGTAATATGCTTAAAAAAATGACGTCAAAATGACGTCACAGAAATGTGATAGCAATATAAGAAAATTGGAAATTGATACATGTATATTACACTGAAAACAAGGGAGATTATGCGATAAAATATAATTTAAGGTCTACGTTCCTATACTGTGCCTGCAAGGTTTCACAGATAACGACCAGAAAATATATTTCATACTTCAGAGGTCTTCAGATGAATAGCTGTAGCTTTTCGGTCCTAAATGAGGACAAATCCCTTAAGTTTATCTATCCCTTACACCATGTGCATTTGTAATTCAACTATGTTTACAGAGCTGAGCCATTTTACATACTTTCAAAGATTGAACAGCGTTTTTCTCTCTTTATCTTCCAGGATAAACCTATATGGCTAACAACACGCGAAAAGGGGCATTCGGACATTTGCGTAAAGCGTCGTCTCGGATCAGCCTGCGCAGTCCGTGCAGGCTTATCCGAAACGACACTTTCCGCTTTTATGTAACTTTCTGTTTTGTCTACTGTAGTTCAAAATGTACCGTAATCGTACAGGAAAATCCGAGACGACACTTCACGCAAATGTCCGAATGCCCCTTTTCGCGTGTTCCAAGCCATATAATTATCAGTCATATGAGCCAATCATTCCCGTGATGCATTTTACAACGCAAGTTATCGCCTAGAAATGAGGAACGTAGATCTGCTCACGCAAAATCGCAGATGCGTATACTGTGCATAAATGAAAGAACATTTTGCTAAGAAACGTCACCAGAGGCTACGAAATAGCTTCTAGATAATAAAACGGTAGGCGTATCCAAATTCAAAGTATTTGCTTATGACAATCTAAATGAATTGTTGCTAATCAAATGATTTTTTTTTTGTCATGTAGAATTGCTTGTCACACAATGTTTCAAAAAATCAGTCTTCCTTATGGTCGCTTCAAGTCTTGATTTTAAGGGAAATAGAAAAAAAGGGGAAACGCTGTTTATAAGACATACTTACTCGCAGTTCTCGGTGTAGAAATACTGGTTCACACCGTTAAACTGTGCTAGAGTCCGGTTAACGCCATTGATGTCCACCGCCGTCGTTGGGGAATCGAAACTTGACTTGCTGATAATAAAATAAAGTAAATGAAAGCGTTGAGAACGCTAAAGTGGTATTTGTCAAGGAAGCCGTTGTTTGGATTTAATAATTAGAAAGAAAAAGAGAAATATTATTCAAATAGTAGCCAGAAAGTCAGCCTACTAAGCAAATGAACACCTATTTGGATGACGGAGAGTACTCATGACAAAGGTGGTCTCACTTTGTTTTTAAGTATAGTCAGGAGTAACGTCCATTGACGAGAGACTAGAGGGAAACAATGTAGACATATCGAATAAAACTAAGTTGTACCTGAAAACTATGATTTTGAAATATCTTTGGCCTTTAACATTAAATTTTCGACATTACAATAAATGATTCTGATCTTTAGATATTCATGCCCAATCAAAGGAAGTAGCGCACAATCATGGGATGAACAAGCTATGGGACGAACTGGTTTTGGAACAAAAAAAAGCCAAGGACCAAGCGATTGGTAGAAATTTTGCATCATTGCGCCAATAGGCTATGAGAGAGAAATGCTATTTTCAATCAAAAACTAGAATTTCAACGATCGATGGTCTCACCCACTGTATTTTAACATGCCATTTCCAATTACATACATGAGCGCTACCGACGAAATCATTTGCCTGTGTAACAATTGAGTTAAATTAGGTTTATTTCATTCGGCTTTACACAAAATACGATACATGGTCATGAGATTTCAATATTGAACTCATAGCTGTATTGTCTTCGACAAATACAACAAAAACTATATAGACTATATATTAAAAAAAAATCAAATGGTGCCGATTCAAGAATATTACATAATATAGAAGAACAACATTACATGGGAGTGTATATCAATAATAATATATAGAGTAGCTATATTTATAAGCGTAGTTCTTAGCCCTTTAAACACTAGATCAATGATTTGGAGCTTTTTGATTAGAGAAAATATTGCTATTTGAATGTTTTTCTGTTAAAATATGTAGCACAGAAGCAGACAGACAGATCTAAGATCAGCCTTCATAGCCTTCTATTCGATAGTGATTAAAGCAATGATATAGACAATATTTGTCTACTGACCGCTTTGGTTCCAGGTTTGTTCGTTCCAAAACTAGTTCGCCCCTGGGCTTTTTCGATCCATGATTGCACGCTATTTCATTTTATTGTACATGAATATTTAAAGGTAGAAAACTTTACTGTAATTTTGGGAATTAGAGCCTGACAACCAAAAATATGTCAAATTCATGATACTTACTCATGATTCATCATGAAAGATAAAAGAAAAACCACCGATACACAAATAATGCAAACTTTGGCACCACTACTCTCCCTTTAACCAAAGAGATTAATTTGCTTAGGAGGTTATTTTCAAGTAAATATTTGAATGAAATATCTTTTTGTTTTTCAAATTATTACTAGTAATTCCACACAGTGGCTTCCTTCGCAAATGCCACATCAGTGTTCTTAACGCTTTGATTGCCATCGGCATCACTCGACATAATGCCCCGAATGGTTTCGGAATTACTTTGTAGCGGTTCACGCCTATCAATCTTTAATTAAGTCGATAGGTTAATTGAAACTTTCCGGTCTATAGTAATAAAAGCAAATATTGCAATTTCAAAGTTATTATTGTTATTTTTTTTTGGGGGGGGGGGGGATACCTCGTCGTCGGAAATTTTACGTCCAAGATCAGACTGCACGTTTTGTGCAGTCTGATCTTGAATATACACTGCCTGTAAAAGCGCCTTGAGTCGCACTTTGTAGGCTAAGGGTTAAATTGCTTAACTGTGTGTAGAAGTACCTTCCCGTGTATATGTAACTTTCCAAATAAAAGTTGGGGTTCTATTTTTATGCCTGCTTAAATAATTATTCAGCATACAGGTTTGGATCGGGTTAAATGAAGTAGACATTTAGAATCAGGTTAAATGAAGTAGGCATTTAGAACCAGGTTAAATGAAGTAGACATTTAGAATCAGGTTAAATGAAGTAGGCATTTAGGATCGGGTTAAATAAAGTAGACAATAGACTGTTAAAGTGATAATGTCAAAAAAACACACGTTACTTACGATACACAGCAGCAAGTATGGTATTCATCAAGCTCAATTTTACAATAGGTTCCTATGCAGATCGGGGTGAAGGAACTTATACGTGATGTATTCCCAGTCGTTATGGAGAAATTCTTGAACGAACTGACAGTCTCTGCGAATTCTGACGGAGTATAAAACACTCCAGGAAACTTTAGTCGAAGTTCATCAGTGAGTGATAGTTTGACGCTCGCCGAGGCGCCTGGTTTGCCGTCAACTCCCCGTTCATTGGACCTAGGTTAGAGGTTTGAATGAATTGTTTAACTCGTTACCGAACGACAAAAGTTTAGGTTTGTCCAAATCGAAAGCAGTTGCAGACGACAAAATAAAAGTGACTGAAAATTTGACAATAAAATTGTTTTGTGAAGGGTAGAAAACATTATGGGAAAAAGGAGAAAATGCTGGTTACCAGTTTTTTCTACTTTTTCCACAATGTTTTCCAAAGACTTCTTTCTAATGGTCGTCAAAAGTAGGGATTGTGTGGTAATGGGTTAAGTATGTCTTTACCAAAAGAAAAAAAAAAAGAACTCTATGCAAATCCCAAGGTTTTTTTTTTCGGATGAGAAATGAACCCATTACCACACAATCCCTACTTTTGACGACCCTTAGAAAGACCCTTGGAAAACATTGTAGAAAAAGGAGAAAATACTGGTAACCAGCATTTTCTCCTTTTCCCACAGTTTTTTCACTACCCCCGAGAAAGAAGCCTTAAGAAAACACTGTGGGGAAAAGGAGAAAATGCTGGTAACCAGCATTTTCTCCTTTTGCCCCACAATGTTTTCTACCCTTCACATAACAAATTTTAAATTTTCAGTCACTTTCATTTTGTCGTCAGCAAATGCTTTCGAGTTGGACAAACCTAAAATATTGTGGTTTGGTAATGATTTAAACGTGGCTCAGATCTTGGAAACTGTCCTTGAAACTGGAAAACAAACTTGTGGAAAAAAAAGAGAAAATACTGCTAACCAGCATTTTCTTTTCTTTTTTCCCGTCGTGATTTTCAAAATTTTGTATCCGTGATTTTACGACCCGAGGAAAAAATTTGAAGTCATCGTGAGAAAAGGAGAAAAGCATTTTCTCCTTTCCCCACGATGTCTTATAAAGTTTTTCAACGGGTCGTAAAACCATGGATAAAGGATCAAATGTGTCTGTATAGGACAACGTCGGAAGGTGAAGTGTTGTTTACGAAGTACACTAGAATACCACTTGATCACTTAACAGCATCTCGGAAAGACAACTTTTATATGTACGCGCTCTGTGTTTTTTATGCTGAAAAAGATTAGCCAGACAAACAGTAAGAATTAAAAGGACGGACAGACGGACGGACAGACAGAGATTGCCAAATAGAGAGAGAGAGAGAGAGAGAGAGAGAGAGAGAATGAGAGAGAGAGAGAGAGAGACAGACATGGCGGGACGGGACGGGACAGAGAGAGAGGGAGAGGGTGGGAGAGAGAGAAAGAGAGAGAAAGAGAGAGACAGAAAGAGAAGGGAGAGTGAGTGAGAGAGAGAGGGAGAGAGAAAGAGACAGACAGACAGACAGATAAACAGGGCGGGACGGCACAGAGAGAGAGAGAGAGAGGGAGACATAGATAGAGAGAGACAGAGACAGAGACAGAGAAAAAGAGAGTGAGGGAGAGAGAGAGAGAGAGAGAGAGAGAGAGGAGGGAGAATCAGACAGACAAACAGGGCGAGACGGTACAGACAGAGGGACAGGGACAGAGAGAGAGAGAGAGAGAGAGAGAGAGGGAGGGAGGGAGGGAGGGAGACATAGATAGAGAGAGACAGAGACAGAGAAAAAGAGAGGGGGGGAGAGAATCAGACAGACAAACAGGGCGGGACGGCGGTACAGACAGAGGGAGAGAGAGAGAGAGAGAGAGAGAGAGAGAGAGAGAGAGGAGAGAGAGAGGGGGGGGGTGAGAAACAGACAGACAGACAGACCTAGGCACAACGACACACAAAGACATACACTTAGTTTAACATACCTTTGAGTCTCATGAAGGGTTGCAGACTGCAGCGCAATTACTATTATCAAACAGACGACAGTGGCAACAATCTGCGGGGGAGGACGAGACAAAGATATTCGTCTGGTTATCGTACATACGAGACAATTTTTCATTCATCAGGTCAGACATGCTATGTGAGGAAATGGGTTTTCATGCAACTGCAAAAAGGATCGATTCGGATCAGCCTGCGCAGTCCGCGCAGGCTGACCTGAATCGAAACTTTTTGCTTTCGGTGAATCTTCTGCACGTCAAAAAAACATTCTATCTCACTCAGTTGGGTTTGTTGCTGGAAAATACTGATTTTATGAATGCATGATTATATGGCTTTCTAATACGCGGAAAGGGGCATTCGGATATTTGCGTAAAATGTCGTCTCAGATCAGCCTGCGCAGTCCGCGCAGGCTAATCCGAGACCCCTTTTTACGTTTACATATTTATAGTTGTACGGTCAGGTGGCAGGGGACTTGGAAACTTGTTCACAGCTGTGGTTAATCATGTCGCCCCGAGCCGAAGGCGAGGTTGCAACTTGATTCCCCACAGCCGTGAACAAGTTTCCAAGTCTCCTGCCACCTGACCGTATACAACCAATTTTTTACACTGCAAAATTACACCCTTTCAGAGCGTATTAAGCGAAATTTTCATGTTTTATAGTCTTACGAATCGAGTGTACTGGCGAAATAGAAATCGCCTTCTGAGTGCCCCAATTCAACGAAAACTGGCGTCACTGGGAACTGACGTCACTAAAACGTGAAGTTTGTTGCATAAACATGCAGTCTGGAGATCGATGCACTCGTCACAACTCGATCGATTCCGTACCTACATCTAACCTTTCAGAATGAAATGGCAATATTTTCTTCGTTTCCCACCAAGAATCCCCAGATCGTTTAACTCTTTCATCGCAAATTATATAAAAATTATACAAAACTCGATCTTTGTCAATTGTAGACAATACAATTCAGTGAAAAATGAAAGTGAACCCTCATGGTAAGCAAGTCATCATATGGCGTCATGAGGCAGACTGATCTTCGAACACGCAGAAAATTCACCACTAGCAAAAAAAAGTTTCGACCGAAGTTAGCCGGTGCGGAGTGAGCAGGCTGACCTATGTCAATACTTTTTGTGCATGCATTAAGTAAGCATAAATGTTTTTGGTTATCTTAAAAGTCTTACATATAGAAGCGGAGGGTATAGATTAAGATCAGACCATGCGATCTTTGCAGTCTGATCTTAATCTACGTAGTTCTCATATGATACTGGAGGGGTCAATTAAACGTTTTACCGTACTGCAAAGTGTTTTAAAGGAGGCCCTTCAGATTTTGGAACCAAAATTTTACAAAAATGCAAAAAAATCATCCTTATACTCCCATAGCCTTTTAATTTGCGTTCATAAAACCCCAGTAGTCGAAAACCATCTGATAACACTAGAACTTAGAGATTTATTACGGACCAGGTTGACACCAACGGGAGACACGTTCCATTTTTAGATTATCAATTCTCTCATTTAAATACAGGAAAACACAGACAAAGTTTCAAACATCCGTCCGAAGAAGACATTATGGAAAATGATTAGTACATGTTTGTTATGAGATGGAATTTAAACGTTTTTAGTCACGTGCCAGTCACTTGACATTCCCACAACGCTTTATTGATTTTTGACGCGAAATCTAAAAATGGTTTAAGAGGCTACGTAGCCTTTTAAGGGAATACCGTAAAAAATTTTTTTGGGGTAATTTTATTATTCTTAATTATTGATGATTTGTATTGTTTTTTCATATAAAATTCAATGATATGTATATACGAGGGTTGTTTTTTATATTCGTAGACTTTTCCTCCTGTATTTTTATTTCTCACTTAATCCAATATTAAATGTGAAAAAATTAAACAGTCATGTCTTCTTGTTTTTACAAACGTACATTTTTAATAATTTTTATCATAACGTGCATAAAAATGGTCTCCATAGCAACCCATGTTGCACTACCCGGGGCACGCCATATTTTGAAATATCGCGAAGTCACAATGGTTTGCAAAACAAGCTTACAGTTACCGTAATAAAGATCAGAATTGGTGCAAAATCATTGTGACGTAATAATGTCAGCTACGTTGAAATTTTAGAACGTTACGTTGAAAACTTTCCAAGTTACATAGAAACTAGCAGTGTGCATCGCGTTTCATTTTACGGAAAAATGGCGTCGACTGACGACGTCGGAACCAGGGCGGTGATAAAATTTTCTGTCGAACTGGGGAAAACGGCCCCTTTCACACCGCTGCCGATACCATCCTTGACATTGAACTCTTCGGTTTTGAGATTTTGAAACATCCAGCCTATTCACCCGGGCCCGTATTCACCAACCATTCTTAAGAACATTCTTTGTATTATTCTCCAAGATTTTCCAGGTTTGAAAGAAACACAGATTCTGATTGGCTAAACCATTTGGTTAAGCCAATCAGAAGTTGTGTTACTTTCAAATGTAGAAAGTTCTGGAGATAAAAACAAAGAATATTCTTAAGAATGGTTGGTGAATACAGGCCCCGATTTAGCCCCCATGGATTTCATGGTATTATCTGAACTCAAACGCCAACTTCGAGGATTAAAATTTGACTCCGTATAATTATAGAAGCTGACTTCGTGAAAAGTACCCAGAGAAGTGTGTTATCATTTTCTGAAGATTAGTACCGGAGCATATACGACAAGTAGGTCTTCCGTCACGAGAAATGTGTAAAATGGAACGGCGGATATGTTGAAAAAGAATAAAACGTGCCGTGCAGGTGAGTCAAAGTTAGTTGTGACATGGTTTCTGTTGATGCTGTTTTGACGTCGCGTCGACGTCGTTTTATGCCGTGACGTGCCCCGGGTGACGGAAGGTGGCATGCTTGTACCTGTTGTTATTTGGAAACTATTAGCTGCAAAATTTTGTGGAAAAGATCATCGGAATGATAAAAGAATACAGTTTCTAGTGATGTGAATTTCATTTATCTGAAAAAAATATTGAAGCTGTTATAAAGAAAGTCTACGAATATAAAAAACAACCCTCGTATTTTAATTCTGTGTGATGTGAAAATTCTACATACCCACCTTTAAGACTTTTAACCCATTACCACACAATCCGTAGTTTTGACGCCCCTAAGATAGAAGCCTTTAGAAAACATTGTGAGAAAAGGAGAAAATGCTGGTAACCAGCATTTTCTCCTTTTCCCACAATGTTTTCTATCCTTTACAAAACAAATTTCAAATTTTAAATCACTTTTATTTTGTGGTTTGCAAATGCTTTCGATTTGGACAAGCCTAAAGTATTGTCGTTTGGTAAACTGCGGAGTAGCCTTGTAATCTCCTTTAACCCTTTACCCGCCAAACGTCAAAATTTTAAGCTGGTCCAAACTGAAAGCATTTGCAGACGACAAAATAAAAGTGACCCAAAAATTGAAATTTGTTTCCAGTAGGGTAGAAAACATGGTTGGAAAGGGAGAAAATGCTGGTTACCAGCATTTTTCTTTTTTACCTACAATGTTTTCAAAAGGGTTCTATCTCGGGGTCGTAAAAATCAAGGATTGTTTGGTAAAGCGTTAACTAAGTTGCAAATTGAAAGTTTATGTAAATTTTAACCCTTTACTCCATAGATGCTCATTTCTACGGATTGCTTGTAGGAGCTTTTTTGGAAACATTGTGGCAAAAGGTGAAATTGCTCGTGACGAGCAATTTCACCTTTTGTCACAATGTTTTCTATGCTATAAAAAGGTGTCATAAACACATGTGAAACGGCTTCATCCTTGCTGTTATTTATGGTCAATTTGAGCTACCTTAGAGGTGCCTTATGGAATGAAGGGTTAATAATTTAACACACTACCCCGACTTTTAACGACGCTAGAAATAAAGCTTTTGAAAGCATAGATGAAAAAGGAGACATTCCTGGTAACCAGCATTTTTTCCATTTCCAACAATGTTTTCTACCTTCCCGAAGGCAAGTTTTAGATTTTGAGCCAAGTTTGATTTATCTTTAGCTAATGTTTTCAATTTGGACTCGTCTGAAATTTTGGTAAAGAGTTAAACGCGCTTTTTAACCAACGACGCGTCGAATTCATATGCAAATGGAGCGGAAAAAACTAATAAACCTTTTATGCTATCTACACGTAAATTTAGCTTCGGGTAACGTAGATTAAAGTCAGATCGCATTATTGCGTAGATCAAGATTAGACTGCAAAGAATGTGCAGTCTGATCGTGGATATATACACTTTCATTTAGCTTGTAAGACGTAGCTCTTCTTTGCACATTAAAAGAAATTAACCTAGACATCGAGAGGTTTTCGGTCTTTCTTTTCCTGACTTGAAAAAAATGTGTTGTCTGCATGTCATATCTTCGAAGATTCGACCTGTCTGCTCTGACGCATCACTAAACCCACCCCCCCCCCACTCCATTTTTTTTTTTGGGGGGGGGGGATTGAGTGATACGAGTTATAAAGTAACAATGGATCAAATGAAATGGTTGTTATCAATACGTTGAGGAGAAGTCAGGCCTGCTTTAGCTCCAAACTTCTCTAAACTGCTGATCATAGCTTAACCCATTACCACACAATCCCTGCTTTTGACGCCCCTGAGAAAGAAGCCTTTAGGAAACATTGTGGGAAAAGGAGAAAATGCTGGTAACCAGCATTTTCTCCTTTTCCCACAATGTTTTCTACCCGTCACAAAACTAATTTCAAATTTCCAGTCACATTCATTTTGTCGTCTGCAAATGCTTTCAATTTGGGCAAGCCTAAAATATTGTCGTTTGGTAATGAGTTAATGAATCGTATCAGGTGGCGTTTATGGAGTAAACGTTTATTTTAGTTTCAAATTCAAAGTAAGGGTTGTCGCGTAGAAAAGTGGTCCGGTTCTGTACCCAGGATGCCCAAATTAGATAGATGTGTATTTGTAGAATGCCATCTAGCAGGAGATAATGATTTCCAAGTGTATAGCAGTGGTCACGTGATATGTCCTTCGGGCAAGGCACTGCATTGCCACTGTCTTGTTTTTTTGATAAACCCAGAAAATACATGAACACGTAACCTGTCCGCGTCATATTACTGAAATAATGTATAAAGTGACTTAAGATATTATTCAAATACAAAAATGGAAATTTTTCGTGCTATAGAAAAATAATGAAATAAAGTACTCACGACTAAATAGCCCACTCTTCCAATACTTTCTGAACCCGACATTTTTCGCACTGTTATCTTCACAAGTCTTCAGTATTGCTGTCGAATCCTTGAAAACGGTGAATGCATCGCCTAAGACCGACTACCCTCATTTTATAGGGCTCAAAAAGGCAACTTTTTTTTGTTAAGTGAACAATCGTAACATTTTGGACCCGGACCTAGTGAGTAGAAAATCTATTTATAGTTACATGACACAATCTTTACGTCATTTTGAGAGCAGTGTAATTTACAAGACAATGCTGTAAAATTTGGGCTGTAAAGCGTGACTTACTGTCGTTTTGCAGACAGTGTGGATCAAGATCAGACTGCACAGAATGTGCAGTCTGATCTTGGATCTACACTGTCCGATGAGAAGATGTTTTTTTCCCTAAAATACCTCTGAAATGCCAACATTTGGGCTTTTAATTCCTGTTTGAAAATTTCTTTCAACTTGTTTAGCAGATCAAACGTTAAGTAGATTCGCGTTTCTATTTTTAGTTTTAATATAGATCTATTTTGTTCCTTTTTTTTTTCAAAAGAAAACAAAACTCGGAGGGAGTCGCTGGTTTGACTAAGTTCCGAATCCGCCCAAATTCTATCCGGGTACTGACGCTGAACTAGCCTTTTTTTTTTTTACATGATCCGTCCTTCTCATGAACATAGCTTAATGTTGTTCCGACGACGTTTATGTGGGAAAGAAGCCAGAGGCCTTGAAGAAATGCTTTTGGAAGTACTTTTGAAAGAGTCTCGGGAAAAGAATGGATTGATGCACTAGTCGCCGTGATATAACTGAAATTATGTTGGAAACAGCGTTACAAAAACTGAAAAACAAAGAGACAAACATAAAAACAAATTGAACTTTGGTCAAAATTTGAGTGAGTTCCCCCCCTGCCAACATAAAAAGCGAATACGTGCAGTAAACAAAGCATAAGCCAAGCTTTTTGGAAATGGGTCTCTGAATTTGCAAACAGTATCGACCCATTATGGCCTGCCCAGGCTGACCTGCGAAACCTTGAGCTATATGTCAATTTTGTGCATGTCAAAGGACCATTCGACCGTATGATTTTACTGCTTGCTAGACAGAAAGGATCTTATGAACCAGGAAGATGTACGGCCTATGAACATTTTCTTTTTCTACAAAACAAGTACTGTGTTTTTACATATGTCGCAGAGTACGACATTCATAAGAAAAAAAAAACATTGTTAGGAAAGGGAAAATTGCTTGTGAATCTTAGGTAGGATTCTGTTCTTTTGGTAACGCAAATCAGAAACTCAGTCTATCTTTTTTATGAAATCTAGGAACGGCACTCGTAGCTAGATTAATTGTAACCATTCTGTAATATCATGGTATATAATGGACGGTATAGATTTGAGATCAGACTGCACGTTCTGTGCAGTCTGATCTTAATCTATGCCACCTTCAAAACTCCCATATTTCCCCATAAACAACTCTGAAAGAATAATCTCTAAACATTTCCTCTATTTTTTCGACCGTGGAGTTGAGGGATTTTGGGATAAAAATAAACGTGAGAATATTCAGTGATATGTTAAATATTCCCGTAAAGTGAATGAAATGTTTTGGGTTTTCCCCTTCTTGTTGCTTGACAATGAAACCGTATGTCGGTGAGCCTTTGATAAGATGGGAAGGGGTTTTTCCCCTCTTTGAACAAATCGCCGCAGCATAAGATCACGAGATGACGTATAAGTGAATAATTATATAATATGTATGTGACCCGTCACGCAAAAAGGGACCTTCTGGGAACTGCGAAAAGTGCCAACCATGGTCAGACTGCGCGAATTGCGCAGGCTGACCAGGGTTGACACTTTTCGCTTTAATGACATTTTGTCTGTCACATCAAAAATACTTTTGAAAACATTATGGGAAAAGATGAAAATGCCGGTAACCGAGGAAGCTATTTGCAGACGGCACTTTACGCCTACATTAAACTTTGTGACTTTGTATAGACTTGCAAAAAACAGAAAATTACATAAGAAAAGGAAAGTGTGGTTTCGCAGTCCGCGCAGGCAGATCCGAAACAACATTTTACGCAAATGTGCGAGTGCCCCTTTTCGCATGTTACAGACTATGTGTGAAGTGAAACTAAACCTTGAAGATTTTCCTGGTCTCCCGGATACAACGCCCACGTCATTAACTTTCCGATACAATTTGCAACACGCCAAAAAGAGGCATTCGGACATTTGCGTAAAGTGTCGTCTCGGATCAGCCTGCGCAGTCCGCGCAGGCTAATCCGGAACGCCACTTTCCGTTTCAAGGTAATTTCCGGTTTTGCACAAGTCCACTGCAGGACAAAGTCTAATGCAGTCATAAAGTGTTGTCTCGGATTAGCCTGGCTGGACTGCGCCGGCTGATCCGAGACGACACTTCACGCAAATGTCCGAATGCCCCTTTTTCATGTGATGCATGCCATATTCGATTCTTTCAGATCCTTAAGTCTCAGGCTGCTAAGCACGACTAGAAGACCCTTTTCGGACAGTGTAGACCAAGATCAGACTGCACAAAAAGTGCAGTCTGATCTTGGATCTACACTGTCCAATAAGGCGAAATCCGAACCTTCCTCACTCCAAAAGAGTTTGAAATATCAATATTCAGATTCAAGTAGGGCTGCACCGGACCGCCGAATAAACATGCCCATATTTTCACCAATCACAAACCGCTACTTATTTAGGTCGAAACCTAACGCTTTCATCTGCGCCAAAGGCCTGTCTGTTCCCATGACCCTGTATTGTATTTTTTATTTATTGTATTGAGCCGGAAGAATAAACATGAGTTGAATAATCACTTGACTTGTTGTTAACCCTTTACTCCATAGATACTCATTTCTACACATTGCTTGTAGGAGCTTTTGGAAAACATTGTGGCAAAAGGTGAAATTGCTCGTGACGAGCAATTTCACCTTTTGACACAATGTTTTCTATGCTATCAAAAGGTGTCATTTACACATAAGAAACGGCTCCATCCTTGCTATTATTTGGGGTCAATTAGAGATGCCATAGAAATGCCTTATGGGATAAAGGGTTAATTGAAAGCCTAATTGTCCAATTGGATGACGTTTTAAGACGCCTACAGCATTATTTTAGTCGTATGACAAGCATTTTCCTCTTTTCGCACCATGTTTTCCTATCTTTCTTAGACAAACCCCATAATTTAGGTCAATTTAGATAGTCATCTTCAAGTGATTCCAATACAGGATCTAAAATTTCGTCATGGCATAAAAACTAATACAATAGAAAACATTGTGGGAAAAATGATAAAAAAGTTGCTGATAAAGATTCTCCACTTTTCCCATGATGTTTAAAAACTCTCTTTTTTCCTCAGGGTTGTTTTTTCTCGATATTTTGAGATAAAGCATGAGAGAAATTCAAGGAGACCTAGGATAGCTGTAGATGTAGTTTAACCCTTTCCCAAACGGCAAATTTTGGACCAGACCAAATTGAACGCATTTTTCAGATGACAAATTAACAGTTGCTAAAAAGATGATTTTTCTATATGATAGGGTAATGCTGGTTACCAGCATTTTCTCCTTTTCCCACAATGTTTTCAAAAGGCTTCTATTCCTGACCCGTAAAAACCAGGGATTGTTTGGGAAAGGGTTAAATATTTTTATTGCCATACGTACAAGCCATAAACAATTCAAAGACAGCATTCGATAAAGGTGGCAACTGGGTTGAGCCACAAGTTCAATAACTTAGTTACGGCTCTCCCCATTGAACATTAAAATAAACATGCCTTACTACATGGCAGAAAAAAAATATATCATTGGCAATAAGTCTATAATAATTTACCAAAAGAAAAAAAGAACAAATGTTTGGTCAGTCGAAAAGAAACAGAATGATTGGAAAGAAAAAGACGTAAAACGTAAGATATAGATTATGAAGGAATATGAGTGAAAGCGAGACAGAGAGAGAGAGAGAGAATGATAAATCAGATAAATTTTTACTCAAACAGACGTAAGATATTGAAATAAAGTATATTAGAGAAAGAGAGAGATAAACGAAGGGAAAGGGTAACTCAGATAATTTCTTACTATAACATACAGTATATAATCAGTTAACCACCGGCTATAAACTTATGTACGGCGTCAAAAATTAGAATATTGGTTTCTGCAGGTAGTTCCGTATTTCCACGTAGTAAAAGATAACAGCTCAAAGGACGAAGGTGTCTTAAAGAATTAAATAGCTGGTGCCGCTCCAGTTGATATCAGGAACATTTAAAGAAAAATTGTTCAGCGTCTTCACATTCACCACATAAGGAACAACAGATGTAGATGTCGTGATATCCATATTTAGTGATATGTTTTGAATAATGTTAATTCTTATAGGTAGCCCTTCAGAGCTTTGGACGAAAACTTTACAAAAATGCAAAAGAATAAAATTCCTTATACTCCCAAAGCCTTTTAGTTTTCATTAAAACCCCAGCCGTCCTAAACCATCCGACAACAAGAGAAATTAGAGATTTACTATGGCCCAGGTCTACATCGACGGGAAACACGGTTTATTTTTACATGAGCAACTTGCTCATTTACATACCGGAAATACACAGATGAAGCTTCAAACACAGCGTCCAAAGAATGACAGTATTGTGAAAAAAATTATCACATATATTATTTATTATGTTCTGGAATTTAATCGTCATTAGACACGGGCCAGTCTCTTGACATTCTCATTATGTATTTTTGATTTTTTGGCGCGAAATCTAAAACTACCTGAAGAGGAAACGTAGCCTTTTACGAGAACACCATAATTTTTTTTTTTGCAGTTTTATGATTCTTAATTATTGATGATTTGTATTGTTTTTCAATATAAGTTTCAGTGATATATATAATAATAATTATATATTTTAATTTGGTGAGATGTGAAAAATCTTAATACCCACCTTTAAGGGCGATTAAAGCTAATTATCATGAAATAACCCTTCGACACATTGTGTGGAAATGAGAAAATGCAGGTCAACAGCAATTTCTCCATATCTCTTCTATCTTCTTCAAATTTAGTATGACATCTTCAGACTATTTTCAATTTGAATATCTCATTCTAAATTTATGAGGTCTAGGGAATCTTTCTGCGAAAAAAATAAAGTGAAAGGGGGGCTTAACCGTTTACCAAACAACAAAATTTTGGACTTGTCCAAATCGAAAGCACCAGCAGATGACAAAATAAATGAGACTTTTCCTACAATGTTTTCAAAAGCTTTTTTTTTTCAGGATCGTTAAAAGTCGGGATTGTGTGGTAAAGAGTTAATACACTTGCAAGAGCACTGACTCATGTTGGCTGGTTGGTGTTGTATTGCGGTTTCACGCCACTTTAACGGCTAAGGTCATATCATGGCGGTCGGTGATGCACGCGTGTTTCCTGGCTTTATCACACCAGTACTAACACAACTTTCTCTCCAAAGCCACCGACTTCTTTTCTCACATGCTTCAGCAGAGTTGAGAGGTGAAAGAAAATACGCTGGAAAGAAAATTCGCCTCAACCGGGTATCGAACTCACAACCACCAGGTCATGAGCCCGACACGCTAAGCACTGAGCTACCCGGGCGGGGCCATTGACTTGTGTCAGTCGGTGCAAGTTAACATTGGCCGAAACTCTTTGCTACGCTTAAGTTTATGCCTCACAAAGGACCAGTCTACCCCATGATTGATAATCATTAAGCCCCCTTTTGCAGGAGCATGGATGTATTATTTTTTACAACCTTTGCCTATCCTTGTTGATTACCAGGAAGTGTATTTGGGCCTATAGCAAAAATGAATCGTTTATCTTTTACATTGTAATATAGATAAAAGGCTTTCGCGGACCGCATAGATCAAGATCAGACTGCACAGAACGTGCAATCTGATCTTAGATCTATACCGTCCTATTTTATTAGTCAAGCCTATCAAATAGAATTCTTTTTGTAGTTTTAGCGGATTGTTGTTTTTGCCGTCGAAAGAGGTCACGCTTACATGTTTGACGACGAAGAGTCGCTATCGCTGCTATGTGGGACTCGGTGGATTTTTGCGGAGAGTGTAGATCAAGATCAGACTGCACAGACGTGCAGTCTGATCTTGGATCTACACTCTCCGACAGAATTGAATTTACTGGGGAAAAAAAGGAAATTTTGAACACGCAATATTTCGTTATTTAGTACTTTTTACAGTTGATTTGAAACTTTCTTTCAATACATGGAGAAATTTACGATCTACCCTTATGCTGTTAAAGCAGTTTCCCGTGATGCTTCTAGTGCAGCATGGCATAAAGTTTCTTGATTTCTTGACAGTTGATAAAGACAGATTTATACAGTTGCAATACTTTTGCACATTTTTAACCGTCAAGAAATTCCTTTGATGTCTATCTTGAAATTATTTGTTGATACTTTTGTTAGTTTCCAGAAAAAGGGGGTAATTATCATATCCCTTTGTAATGAGAATATACATGCAGTGGTTTTAGAATTATAAATGATAATTCTAGGAAGGACAAAAAGGAAAAAGTGGCTCGGTGAAAGTAATACAATAATTCTCATATTTAATCTAAGCAAATTTTGTAGGATAATATTATAGTGGAAATAGCTGTTTTCTAATACGGGTCCACTACCTTAAGGACGACCCAAGGAAGCTATCAGCTGACAGTGTAGATTAAGATCTGACTGCACGGAACGTGCAGTATGATCTTAGATCTACACTTTCCGATAAGGAGATATTTTTCACCACCTGAAAAAAAAAAAATGGATAAGTATGATTTAAGATTTTACGACTGGCGTGAATGTTTCATAAAGGTAAGACCTGTGTAATGCACTTCGGGTGAAAATTCTAATTGGTTGATAGATAAGGATGAATAAGGATTTATGCAGAAATAACTTTTTTGCACTTTTCTACCGGATCAGAAATTCCGTGTATGTCTATCTTGAAATTATTTTTTTATACTTTTGTTAGTTTTCTGAAAAGGGAGGTAATTATTATCTCTTTTGGAATTGAGAATATAGTGGTTTTAGATTTATAAATGATAATTCAAAGAAGGAAAAAATGAATCGGTGAAAGTAGTTCAATAATACTCATTTTTAATTATAGCTAATTTTGCAGAATATTTTAGTGGAAATAGCTGTTTTCCATTACACAGGTCTTACCTTAAACTTATTTATCAGTTTACGGATCAAAATTAACAATAGGAAATATTTTTTTTTTTGTTTTCTCAGATGTTGAGTATTTTAGTTTTTTTGGGGTTGGTTTTCATCCGGTTTTCGTAAGATCCGTTTCCATGAAACTTTATCCCGACTAGGTTCGACTCAAGGACCTTTTTGCGGACAGTGTAGATCAAGATCAGACTGCACAGATCGTGCAGTCTGATCTTTTATCAACACTGTCCGATGAGAAGATATTTTTTCTTGAAACTTCACCTTTGAAAAAGTATAAAAGATGGGTTTTTATTATCAGCATGAAAGTTTCATCTCACTGTAACCCATTACCATACAAGCCCTACTTTTGACGACTCTTAGAATGAAGCCTTTAGAAAGCATTGTGGGAAAAGGAGAAAATGCGGGTAACCAGCATTTTCTCCTTTACCCACAATGTTTTCTACCCTTCACAAAACATATTTCAATTTTTCTGTCACTTTTATTTTGTCGTCTGCAAATGCTTTCAATTTGGACCAGTCAAAAATTTTGTCGTTTGGTAATGAGTTAAGGGTTAGGGTTAAAGGAGTGTGTCTGATGCAGACGTATTATTATCACACAATACTTAAAGATGCACCCGTGTAGCCAGAGAGTAAACAAACGCTGTTAAAACTTTACAGTGTGTAGAATCTAGATAGATGTGTAAATGTAAATTAAAAAAAAAAAAAAGATATAGGGTGTATGAGATAATGTGGCGGCAGGGATTTATCTATGATTTAAACCGGAAACTGACTTGTCTGCGCATGTCATATTTTTCGAAAATTCGACCTGTCTGATATGACGCATCACTCTCCCAAAAGTTTTGGGGATCGTAGTAATACGCGCTATAAAGTAGCAATGGAGAAATTGGATCTTAACAATACATTCGAGAAGAAATCAGGCCTGTTTTAGCTCCAGATTTCTCGAAACTTCTGATCATAGCTGAATGAATCGCACCAGGTAGCGTTTTATTGAGTAAACGTTTATCTAAGTTTGAAATTCAAAGTAACAGTTGTCGCATAGAAAAGTAGTCCGGTTCTATATCCTGAACGCCCAAATTAGATAGATGTTTTTATTTGTAGAATGCAATTTAGCGGGTGATGATGCCGGAAATTGTGGTTGTAATGGCTATGTCTAGCCCCAATGGAAATGAAATGTAATCTGTGCAACCTTGCAACCATCAGGGGCAACATTTGGCAAGAAGGAACAGCAATGATTATAACTTCATAAGATAAAGATAAAATTGGTTACAAAACTGGATGAAATGACTGCAGATGCTTCTTTATAAGGATACATTTATTTATTTCATGTTTTCCGATAGGATATCGAGAAATAGCAGTGAAAATATTTTTCGATATTATACGGAAACGACCAGTGAAAATACCGATTTTCATGTTTTTGTTGCCTAGGTAAATTGCGCGCACCTCATAACCAGATGGAAATATGACGTCATTTACCTAACATTTCTCGCGCTTGACGTAATATTGTAATGTGTCGCTTTGCGATAGGGGTTGCCACAGGGAACAACGGAAAAGAACTGTACTGGATTTTGATAAAGCTCCTCCCAGAAAGGGTTAAAAGCATGAAAAAACGCCACGAGTGAAAATATTACCAATAGTGTTCACGAGATGATATAAATTTCGATCTTTCACCGAAAAAACAAACATCCTCTATATATTCCGTTTGGTTCTAGCCTAGTTCCTAACGTTGTACGCCGAGGTTTTTTTCACAATAGGCGAGTTAGTATTATCTTTTCAAAAAAATTTCATCCGATTTCCTGACAAAAAGTATTACGTTCCTTGTAAAAATGACAGTGTATTTACTCTTTACCAAACGGCACAATTTTAGACTGGTCTAAATTGAAAGAGCATGCAGACGACAAAATAAGCGTAACTCAAAAATCGAAATTTGTTTCCAGCAGGGTGGAAAATATTGTAGGAAAAGGAGAAAATGCTGGTTCCCAGCATTTTCTCCTTTTCCCACAATGTTTTCAAAATGCTTTTACCACAGGGCCGTAAAAACCAGAGTTAAATGGATTTATTGTCATACAATCCGAATTGGTACAAAGACTCTTGAATTCGTTTTCAAGGGACAGTAATCCGTTATGAATTTCAAAGTGTATGAGAGTTATTTCCCTTGCAATCTGAGTTTGTGAGGTTAGCGAAAGGTCCCCTGCTCGCTTTGTCAGTTTATTTTTTCTTCCGAAAGATTCATACTCCATGGCCGAGTTGGAGTGGGGAGGGACAGCGTGTATAATTGTAACTACAGAAAATATCGACCCATATCAGCCTGCCCAATCCGCGCAGGCTGACCCTGGATCGTCTATTTTCCCACTTTGGTAATTTTGTATGTATTTTCTGCATGTTATGGACCACTCTAGCTCATGATTAACTCATAACCAAATGACACAATTTTGGACTTGTCCAAATCGAAAGCATTTGCAGACGACAAAATAAAAGTGACTGAAAATTTGAAATTTGTTTTGTGAAGGGTAGAAACATTGTGGGAAAAGGAGAAAATGCTGGTTACCAGCATTTTCTCCTTTTCCCACAATGTTTTCTAAAGGCTTCTTTCCCACGGGCGTCAAAATTACGGATTGTGTTGTAATGAGTTAAGTTTTTTCTTAGACAAAATAGGTAAATAATGTAAAACGACGACTTACTTGGTTTAATGCATTAAAAAGATGTATTTTACGCCTTTTGCCACGTTGCTGCTCCATCATTATGTTTATAACAGACATTCTAACACTTAGGCTTCTATGTGCGGCTCACTGACCTTTTGCGGACTGTGTAGATCAAGATCAGACTGCACAGAACGTGCAGCCTGATCTTGGATCTACACTGTCCGATAAGGACATGTTCTTTCTACTACTAATTATAATACACTGTCCGATAAGGAGATGCTGTTTCCAATAATAATAATAATACTATTTATTATAATAATAATAATAATAATTTATTATTATTATTATTATTATAACTAAGTCTGGAAATGGTAAATTATTATAACAATAACTAAGTCTGAAAATGGCAACTTTCGGATTTTTGCTATTACCTTGAAAGTTTCGTCTAAGTTCTTTTGCAGGATAAGGGTTGAAAAAGAGCTGCTAGATAGGGATTTGTTAAAATGGGGGGAGGGGGTGGGGGGTGAAAGACTGACTGATAGGGCTAGGATCCAGGATCGAAGTGCCCGTTCTATGCAGCATCCTGATCCTCGTTTGACGTGCCTCTTTTGTGCTTAATGGAGTGCCCTTCTGCAAAACACTTCAGAGCCAAGGCCAAAAAAAAAAAATCTACTAGAAAAAAATGGGATTTAAATGAATGAGCCAGATGGTGCCGTAATATGACAGTAATAATGTTTAATTCTTTATCAGACGACAAAATTTTAGACTGTTCAAAATTGAAAGCATTTGCAGACGACAAAATAAACATAATTCAAAAACTGAAATTTGTTTCCAGGGTTAAAAAAAAAAACATTGTGGAAAAAGGAGAAAATGCTGGTTACCAGCATTTTCTCCTTTTCCCACAATTTTTTTTTTCAAAAGGTTTGCATTTCAGGGTCATAAAAACCAGGATTGTTTGATAAGGGGTTAAAGCGGTGTGAGATTTAACTCTTTGGATGCCAAGCGCGACTAGCTGACCTTTTGCGGACAATGTAGATCAAGATCAGACTGCACGGAACGTGCAGTCTGATCTTGGATCTACACTGTCCGATAAAGACCTATTATTCCCCAAACCATTACTTCGAAACACCAATATTTAACCCTTTCCCAAACAACAAATTTTAGACTCTTCAAAACTTAAAGAGTTTGCAGACGACAATTTTAACTTTCATAACAATGGCAGCAAATTATTTGAATGTGCAGAAAACACTGTGGGAAAAGGAGAAATTGCTCGTTACGAGCAATTTCTCCTTTTCCCATGGTGTTTTCAAAAGACTTGTACTGCAGACACGTAAAAACAAGGGCTTGTTTGGGAAAGGGTTAAGTTATTAATATCGAACTGATGAATTTTAGTTATTTAGAAGGATAAGTGTTGAAATGAATTCAATAATAGATCTATTCAGTTATTATTTATTTTCGAAATATTATAAATCATTCACTGTGCCGTGTACATGTGACATCGAAGACATCCTAGTTCTGTAGACAAAATCAGAGATAAAGAGAAAACACTTTGACAAAATCTAAAAATCTAGAATAGTAATAAAAATAGAAAACGGCAGTAAAAAGATACCACTAGTAATTAAACCGGTGTACGAGTAATACTGATGATGATGATGATGATATTACTACTACAACAACAACAACAACTACTACTACTACTACATGCAATAATAATAAAAATGATGATGATGATGATGATGATTTGCCTGCAACACGCGGTAAGAGGCATTTGGACATTTCTTTAAGTGTCGTCTCGGATCAGCCTGCGTAGTCCATGAAGGCTAATCCTAGACGGCAGTTTATGACTGCATTAGATTTTGTCCCAAAGTACACTTGCGCAAAACGGAAAGTTTCGGATTATTCTGCGCAGGAGTGGACAGGCTGATCCGGGACGGCACTTTACGCCAATGTCCAAATGCAGCTTTTCGTGCGCTGCAGGCAATATCAAAGGTAACTGTACCACTATGGGGAAATAATGCTTGACTTCAAAATTCAAAGTACTGAGGGTACTGAAAAGGTTTATTTTTTGTATCACGAGAATAGCAGATTTAGCAATTAACACATTACCCCACAATCCCTACTTTTGACGCCCCTGAGAAAGAGGCCTTTTGAAAACACTGTGGGAAAAGGAGAAAATGCTGGTAACCAGCATTTTCTCCTTTTCCCACAGTGTTTTCTACCCTTCCTAGAACAAATTTCAATTTTTCAGACACCTTTATTTTGTCGTCTGCAAATGCTTTCAATTTGGACTGGTCTAGAATTTTCTTGTGTGGTAAAGAGTTAAATGGAATAATAATAATAATAATAATAATAATAATAATGAAAATTAAAAAAAAAAATGTATATTCAACCAAAAATGTAAAAAAAAGGTAAATAATGTAACATATCATATTAGATTTCATATCAAACACATTGCTTGTTACACAGACCAAAACAGAGAAGCCCAACTTAACAGCTATACAACAAATGTACCATAAACAAACACTCTAACGAGGAACATACCATGGCCTCGACTTATTAACCAAATACATGTACTAGTAATTGAATTCAGAGTCTAAAATTACAAAGTAGACAATTCCTGATTGGGTAAACCGTTTTGTTTAGCCTATCAGAGATTGCATTATTTTGATATTTCCAAAATTCAAGCGAACTTCACTCAGACATCGCCATTTGGAATGGCTGTTGAATACGATGCCCTGTAAATAAAAGTCATAGAAGAAATACACTGCAGAGAAAGAATTTAAAAAAATCCCAGTCCCTTACTGTACAAGTGAAGCGAAATGATATAGCTAATTGATGGCAAGCATATTTAACTTTTTACCACACAATTCCGATTTTTAACACCCCTGTGAAAGAGGCCTTCTGAAAACATTGAGGGAAAGAGCAAAAAATGCTGGTAACCATCGTTTTCTCCTTTTCTCGGAATGTTTTCTTCACTTCCTGAAACAAATTTCAATTCTTTAATCACATTTATTTTGTCGTCTGCAAATGCTTTCAGCTTGGACCAGTATAAAGTTTTGTCGTCTGGTACAGAGTTAAGACTTAAGTTTGAACTTCATATGCATACCGCATCCAGTACGAACTACTTTTCTGTAACTTTAAACACAACCTCTTGAAAATATTCAGGTTACGAAAAGTCTTCAGCTTACTCTTAAGCGTAAATATTTAAAGTATTTGTCATCATTTCACCTCGTAAAGTCCCAAGCAGTCGGACCGCCTTTCCGATACAAAGAAAACCACGCTTTCCTCAGCTCTCTGGACCACCTGTATGTGTTGCGGACGAACTAAACCAGAATCTCTTGACAACAAATTTAATGCTTTGCCGCCTCCATCTGTGAAGACCATAACGTTGGCAGAGCGCAATGCAGTTACCAGAACGTTGTCGTCAACGTCGAGGGCGGAGCTATATGGCCTATCCATGTCCTTATTGGTTAGTACTATCTGAATGTCTCCGCGTGACGTCATCTTCACAACTGATCCCTTAGTGCCAGATTGTCCTTCGCATGAAATATATAAAGCATTATCTCTTTGAGAAATGGACACAGACACGGGACGAAGGATATTAGGGTTTTCTCTCGAAGCAAAATTGATTAGTTGAAGTTCTCGGCCGGTTCTATCAAGAAATATGACTAAATTTCCATCATCCTTTGTTGTAACAACGAATCTTCCGTCAACATAACCAATTCCCCAACACTCACGCCGAGTTCCGATTGAGCGAATGGCTTCAAGGCTGCAATCTGTGACACGGATAACGTGAATGGATTTCTCCAGAGGCACTGTAATGGCAATTTCGTTGGATGGTAAAGCTGTTCCGTTCCATGGCTCTTTTGAGAAATCCAGATAGGCTAGACGTTTCATATCGTTGTTTAATAGTTTCAGGCGACTATTGTTACAGTCAATGAGAATAAGTCTTTGTCCATCTAGTTTCACAGAATCTGTGATAGTACAAGGCTGTTTATCTTCTTGATTTCTTACACAAATGTCGTTTATCTTGGTGCAGTGTCTGGGAGAAAACCTCCGTCTCTCGTTTGCAGATTTTGGAGGATGTGTAGTGGCGGTGTTCTCATACAATGGCTGAGAAGAATTTAATCTTCCTTTCCCAGGCTCAGATGAGACTCTGTCAGCAGTAGCAGAAACTGTGTCGCACTTTACAGTATCAAATTTAATGTCTGAGGTGGATGCTGATCTTATTCGAATATAGTTATCCGTCTGTCTGTTTGTTGGTTCACTGACTTCACCGTTCTCTGAGGTCATGCTATTCTCGAGACTCTTGCCGGCTGGATTGATGTTTACATACTGCCATACGCGATGCCGAGGCACGTTTCCGCTTGCAGGTCGAAGCACTAGGGAGTTACATGCTGAATTAGTGGACGGAGACAAATTACCTAAATCTGAATGAATTGTATTGGGGTATTCAGCATTGTTACTGTCAGCTTCTCTTGCAAGTTGATAGTCATCGTCAACGTCCCTTGCAACTTCATACTGTGGTTCTTCATCTTTTCTCTCATTGTCACCGATGGCGGTCGCAAAGGAGTAGACTGCTGATTCACCATTCGACAAAGCAACTAAAGGAGTATCATTTACTGGACTAGAAAATGATCTTGGAAGAAAATGTGGAATCCCCCTTACTTCCGGTCGCTCTGGACGAGGTCGAACTATAGGTGTAGGGGTAGTTGACTGTAATGGTACAGTTGTTAAAGGACGCTTATGTTCCTTTCTCGGAGGTGTTCGGCTTTGTTGGTTGGTCGTCAGTTGACATGATGCTGTCGATCGAGTAACAAGACCTCTCGGCGACTGATGACGGGAGCTGGAGGGGGAGTTGTTGAGCTCTGGTGTAACTGAGATCTCTCTAGGACTTGGAACAAAGGATTCGTTCTGTGTTACTCCTCGTGATAGAAGATCCGGTGGCTTTTTAACATTTGCTTCGAACTGCTCCGTGTACACATTGCCAATTTGACTGAATGTGTTCAAGAAGGACAAAAGTTGATCTTCAATGGTGAAGCCAAGTTTAATGACCTTGACATTCGCGTGACATCCAGTCAAGAAAGATAGGTGGCTCTTCAGTTCATTCTCGACCGAGGAAATCGATTCTAAGGACTGTGCGATATCGCTTGAAGCTGGTAGTTTAGCAATTGAATTTTCCGACGTATCTATTTCAGATTTGATACGTTCATACTTTTCACACTGGGCCTTGAGGACCACAACTTCACCGTCGTGTTGGACATTAACCTGATCTCTTACATCCGTCTCAAATGAGTTCAGAAGAGCTTCGACCTTATTTCGAAATTCTTTCACTTCATTCATGATAGCAGACTTTTCAAAAGACAGTTGCTCAATGTTTCCTTTTAAATGTGCTATAATCTCATTAAGATATTGTAAAACATTGTCAATGTCACTTTTCACTGTCCCAAATCGAGATGTGAACTCAATATGATCTTCGATATCAATAACATCACATTGTCTGTGAGAATTCTTGAAACATTTGCTACAGATTTTAACATTGTGTTCGGTACAAAAGAACTCGATCAACTTGGCAGCATGTTCTAGACATCTCTCAATGCCAGATTCGCTTCCACTTCTGTCCAATAGTTCTTGAAAGCTAGAATCGAGCAGAGACACCAGCAGATGATTGAGTGGGAACAAACTTGCCCAAGTGTCTATACGGGTAAAGGCACGTGGTGCGGGAGTGCTGGCTCGGCATACTGGGCACGGAAAATCGGAAACAAGGACACGCTCTCTGGACTTGTTAACGATGTAAGAATGGAGGCAAGATTCACATAATGTGTGTTGGCATGGCAACATACGCGGTGTTTTGTACGTATCCATACAGATAGGGCAGCTCAGCACACTATCCTGGGGTGCGGACTTGCAAGGCGTAGCCATAGTGACTCAGTTCAGCAAAAACAACGAAACAACCCTGGAAAGTTCGAAAGTAAAATCAAATTAGCCATGTTGTTGCAAAAGCAGAATTTAATAAGTCTCCATCATGCATAATACCATTAATTTTAATCATTATAATTAAAGATCCATTCTGTTTATAAAACGAATCCTGAAATAGACTTGCCCTTGCACGTGCAGAAAATGTACAAATAGCAAAAATAGCCTGTACAGACCGCGCAGGCTGACCTTATCAATATTTTTTTGTAGATGTATTAAACCCTCTTACACAGATCACACCTAAAATAGATTTGATAGAATGTCAAATACGATTTCCATGCCGAAGGAGTGTAATGAATGTAAAGTTTTGTTTCAATACATGGGGTTAAAAGGCAAATTCATCTGTGAGTTTTTGAAAATCTCAAGGAGCTAGAACCTGCTGTGGTATGAACCACGTTTTCAGATTTTTTTTCAGTGGAACCATTTCACAATTTGTAAGTGCATGGAAACAGTGCATGTTTATGACAACCTAAATGGTATACTCAAGAATGGTCAAAATGAGACCACCCCAGTATTTTCAACGCTTTGATTTTCAGTGCATACTGTTGGGTTTCTTTTGTTCCTTTAGAGAGTTTTTGTGATAATCAAGGCATTGCAAGTACTACTTCGCATTTGTTCATTTATCTATTTATCTATCTATTTTTTCGAGCCATGTTCTGTGGACAATGGGTTTAATACATCTACATAAAGTGTAGGCTCAATTGAGTCTAATCATTTTGCTGTTGGTCTATTTTCTGCGTGTCTAAGGATCATTCTCTCCTTTGATTTAGTCGCTTGTTAAAACAGAACAGACTTTCGTTATGGTTCAAGTTAATGGATTTCTTTTTGAAAGGGCCAAAATTACAGTTGAAAAAGGAGAACCTTCTGCTACTCAGCAATTTCTAGTTTTCCTTGCAACGTTTTAAAAAGCCCCCTCTCCTCCTCTGGTTTGTTAAAACTTAAATAAATATCGTGTGACAAATGCACAGTGGGATTGCCTTCGACAAATGCCACAAAGACCGGCAAGACCGGTTAGATTTTGCTTGAAATCCAATACCAGGATAATTGTTGAGTCATTTCTGATCAATTATCTCCCGCTCATAAAAACAGTTTGACGGTCAATACAAATGAAAGAAGATATGTTTAGTCGACATTAGCGGGAAAATTGCTTTGTTTTCATTATGACTGAGTCATACTGTGTGAAAATGGTGTTTAATATATCTGCAAAAAGTATCGACTCATATCAGCCTGCGCAGTCCGCGCAGGCTGACATTAGTCGAAACTGTTTGCCATGTTGTACATTTTCTGCTTGTCAATGGACCACACTATCCTATGATTCAGTAGATACTCAGACAAAATGCGCTAAATCCCGGTGGGTCAGTCGGTAGCGAGCAGGAACTGGTTTGATCGCCGGTGCAATGCAGAGAAATGACCCTCCCTACAAAATGGCCCATGGGTCATTTCACTACGTACAGGAAAGATCCGGGTCATTATTCTACGTAGAGAAATGAGCCCAGATGGTTATTTCTCTACGTAGTGAAATGATCCATGGGTCATTTTGTAAGGGTCATTTCTCTGCATTACACCGGCTCAGCCACTATGTGTCCAAGGATGATGATGGTCATTGCGACAGGGTTCACTCCTTTCTCACCGCAGACCATTGCTTTGACGATGGTTATGTCGGAAAAGCAGCCGAAGGCATGGAAAGAATACTGTGCGGAGTATTGGTTATAAGAAACTCCAGGAAAGCATGGATAGATGCACTGGCGGCCGCAATATAACTGAAATAGTCTTGAAAATGGCTTTAACCCTTTCCCAAACGACGAACTCTTGGACTAGATCAAACTGAAAGCATTTGCAGACGACAATTCAACTCTTGCTGAAGAGATGATTTCTGTCTATGATAGGGTAGAAAACATTGTGGGAAAAGGAGAAAATGCTGGTTACCAGCATTTTCTCCTTTTCCCACAATGTTTTCAAAAGGCTACTATTCTAGACCAGGGATTGTTTGGGAAAGGGTTAAACACCATACAAATAACCGACCAATCAGATAAACGGATTTTATTTATACACGATTATGTGAAACCTTTTTACGGTTAAATGCATCACAGATCCTTTGACCCTTGGGCTACTAAGCCCGACTCACTGACCTTTAGCGGACAGTGTAGATCAAGATCAGACTGCACAGAACGTGCAGTCTGATCTTGGATCTACACTGTCCGAGAGGGAGATATTTATACCTCAAGACAAAACTTCTGAATATCAATATTTGGGTTTTTACTATAGAAAATTTAGACCCATCACGCAGAAAGGGACCATCTAGGAATTCTGTCCATCAATTAGATGAAAACAGATCAACGATAGTGCAGGTCAGTTTAGGTTAATATTTCAAAACTGAAGGTATAACAAGGTACAACGACCACTTTTCATACAGAAAATGTCATTAAAGCGAAAAATGTCAACCCTGGTCAGCCTGCGCAATTCGCGCAGTCTGACCAGGGTTGACACTTTTCGCAGTTCCAAGAAGGTCCCTTTGTGCTTGATGATCCACATACAAAAACAATATTCTTGCTTCTAAGCAGGACATGGGTTAAACGCCATTTTGCCAGGTCGGTGCAAAAAAGAAATGTTTAGTTATAATAATTGGCGTTTCAGCTATTATTGGCCCACTTTTAATGTGGATTTCTCGATTTACCTGGAAAAAGTGTATTATTTCAAACCGGAGGTTTTCATTTTCATTTCTTTTTCCTCATGCTGCTTTAAAGGTGGCCCTTCAGATTTTGGACGAAAATTTTACAAAAAGGCAAAAAAATCATCCTAATACTCCCAAAGCCTTTTAATTTTCATTAATAAAACCGCAGTAGTCGAAAACCATTCGACAACACGAGAAATTAGATATTTACTAGAGCCCAGATTGACACCAACGGGAGACACATTCTATTTTTAGATGATCAATTCGCTCATTTACATACAGGAATACACAGACGAAGTTTCAAACATAGCGTCATAAGAAGACATTATGGAAAATAATTATTACATGTTTGTTATCTAATGGAATTTAAGCGTTATGAGTCACGTGCCAGTCACTTGACATTCCCACAATGCTTTATTAATTTTTGGCGCGAAATCTAAAAAACACCTTAAGAGGCTACGTAGCCTTTTAAAGGAATACCATCAATTTTTTTTGCAATTTTATGATCCATGACTATTGATGATTTGTACTATTTTTTCATACGAATTTCAGTGATATATATATATTTTTATTTGGTGAGATGTAAAAATTCTAAATACCCTCCTTTAAGTTATAGTCTACGTGCGACTTTACATCGTTTTTACGGTCATTGTAGATCAAGATCAGACTTCAAATAAAGTGTTCAATAATCTTTCATCAACATAGTCTGATGGCTTAATTTGAGATTTCTTGTAAAACCATTTACTTACCTAAAATACCAATCTTTATACCAGGTGAAAATGGGATCATTAACGAACGAACGAATTACTTTAATGACAAAAACTTACATAGTTTTATAGTCATATACAAACATGGAAATACGAAATATAAATATCATGCTGTAGCTAGGAAAAAAAAGATATAAGGAAATAGCTTATAGGTTGCTGCCAAACAGGATGATATGATTGATAAAGACATCAAGTTAACTACCTAGAAAATTTTAAGAGAGGAAAAAATAAATGAAGATTTGAGAGGAAAAAAATGAAAATTTGTTGGAGGATCAGCCAAACATAGTGAAAAACTATTTGCAGCCGGGAAAAACATTGCCGAGGGAAGCAGCTGTTTATTTCAAAGAATTGCTCCTCCCCAACAATGTCCTTCCCACTACCTTAACCCTTTTCCAAACAATCCCTTGTTTTTACGACCCTGAGATAGAAGCCTTTTGAAAATATTGTGGAAAAAGGAGAAATGCTGGTAACCAGCATTTTCTCCTTTTTCCACAATGTTTTCTACCCTGCTGGAAACAAATTTCAAAATTTGAGTTACATTTCTTTTATCGTGTGCAAGTGCTTTCAATTTGGACCAGTCTGAAATTTTGTCGTTTGGTAAAGAGTTAAAACGACAATATTTCACACTATTAATGGACAACATAAATCAAGATCACGATGCACAGACTGTGCAGCCTGATCTTCAGATTTTAAACAAATAATGCGGTGTTTTAAAGACTTTGAAGAAGAAACTGTCAAGCGGCATTTTCTCCTTTTCCCACAATGTTTTTTCTTTTCTAACTCCCATCAAAGGTATTCTCATTAATTGAGAGACATATAGTGACGCCTGCAAGTCTAAAATTATGCCGTTAAGTAAAACGTTAATTATATATAAAAAAAAAAGAGAAAATAACTCACTTCCTGTTTATGACAGCACTAGAGTTACTATTCAGGCAATCTGCAAAAAAGTAATAAGAAAAGCGATTGTGCTGCATTTTCTCCCTTTAGCAAAATGGTTTCAATTCCATCAAGAACAAATTTCACCACTTGAACAACATTTAATCTATCATCTTTAAATGATTTGAATTTCGACAAGAATAAAATTTTACCGTTTGTTAATTCTTTACCAAACGACAAAAATTTTCGACTGGTCCAAATTGAAAGTATTTACAGACGACAAAGTAAATGCGACTAAAGAATTGAAATTTGGTCAGGAAAGGAAGAAAACGTTGCGGGCAATGGAGAAAATGCTGGTTACCAGCATTATCTCTTTTTCCCACGATGTTTTCAGAAGGCATCTTTCACAGGGGTGTTAAAAGTCGGGATTATGTGGTAAAGGGTTAAAAGGTTACTTATATAAAAAATACTCTTCCTGTTAATTCCAGCACAACTCTTTATACTGAAAAGTCAACAAAACTTTAACACATAAAGTGTGTTTGTAGTTCTAAGCATTTCGTCGGTTTATTTCGAAAACCTCGTAACTGCAGCTTGTTACAAGCTGTAGTTACGAGGTTTTTGAAGTAAACCGACGATTTGTTCCTTTTTCAAAAAAAATGGTTTCTATCTCATACAAGACAAATTTCAACACTGGAGCAACATTTAATTTGTCGTCTGCAAATTCTAGGAATTTATACAAGCATAAAATTTGCCGTTTGGTAAAAGATTAATAAATTAAAATAATAAAAAAAACCTCACTTCCTGTTAATCGCAGCACTATAGTTTATTTCAATAGTCGACTAAACGCAAACATAAAGGTGATTTTTCAGCAGTGTTTCCTTTTTCAAAAAATGTTTTCTTATCAAAGACTAATTTCACCGCTTGAGCAACATTTAATTTATAAGAGATAGGAGCTCCAGATAAGAGATAGTGATGATATTTTAAATCCATTATTTTTCTTTAAAATCCTATGTTGTCGGTACTCATTAGAATCGTCTCGATGAGACGATTCTAATGAGTACTCACAACATAGGGTTAAGTGGAGAAAAATGAGTATTTTTATAACATTGAAATCTAAATCACTCCCAATTCAGAGCTCCAGATAAGAGTCAGTGATGATATTCTAAATCCATTATTTTTCTTTAAAACCCCATGTTGTGGGTACTCATTAGAATCGTCTCGATGAGACGATTCCAATGAGTACCCACAACATGGGGTTAAGTGGAGAAAAATGAATATTTTCTAACATTGAAATCAAAATCACTCCCTCTATCTGGAGCTCCGTTTATGGTCTGCAAATGCTCTCGATTTTGATAAAGTCTAAAATTTTGCCGTTTGGCAAAAAGTTTTATTATTTACAAAGACAATAACTTACTTCTTAGTAGATCTATCGTCAGCACAACAGTTAATATTCAATTATCGAATAGACCTAAAAACAAAATCCTTTTTTTCCTCCATTTTATTGTCGTCTGATCACGTCTATCCGTCTGCAAAATTCCTAAAAAACAAAAGAGAGAAAATTTCCGATATTTTATACCGTCTGAGTTTGCCATCACACTCTGATTACGCAATTGGCTGTTAACTCCGAGCCAAAATGAGTCAGCATAAAGCACGTGCGTTTTGTCGTCTGCCAAGTCAGACGACATTTATTTTTTTCCCGCCACATTCTAACCCTTAACCAAACAACAAAATTTTGTACTTTTCTATATTCTCAGCATTTGCAGACGACAACTGATTGTGATTATGATTATTTAACCCATTACCAAACGACAATACTTTAGACTGGTTCAAATTGCAGACGACAAAATAAAAACGACAGAAAATTTGAAGTTTGTTTTGTGAAGGTTAGAAAACATTGTGGGAAAAGGAGAAAATGCTGATTACCAGCATTTTCTCCTTTTCTCACAATGTTTTCTAAAGGCTTCTTTCTCAGGGGCGTCAAAAGAAGGGATTGTGTGGTAATGGGTTAATTTGTTTTTGAAAGGCTAGCAAACAATATGGGTAAAGAAGAAAATTCTGGTGACCAGCAGTTTCTCCTTTTCCCACAGTGTTTTAAAAGAACTCCTTCTTATAGGTAATATACCCTTTGCTGGTATACACAATAATTTGAAATCATTTTGGATTAATATATTTTTGAAACATACATGCAGATCTAACGAATATTTTGAGCAAAAAAAAAATACTCACAAATAACGCTGATTGATACAGAATAGAACAGAACTTTTATTTTGACACATAAGCATATAAACGCAATGGTCACAACAATAAATTACATGCATACAAAATATATGACATATTTCAATATACAAATATTAAAGAAAATGAATTATCTTAATGATTAAGTGGACATTCTTTAGACTGTCAATCTTATCATTTCTTTTTTGTATATACAGAGTCAAAAGAAAAAAAAAATCAAACGCAAACTATTATAAAAAAAAAAAACAAACCGGATGGACAGTTCAAAAGGGAATAATTAATTCTCAGACTGGTAAGCAGGACTCAAGGACCGTTTTGCGGACAGTGCAGATCAAGATCAGACTGCACGGAACGTATCTACGCCTTTTCCTTTCCCCTCCATGTTTTCTAACCATTTAGAGAAAAAAAATATTTAAAAAAATATATATATAAATATATATATAAGATTTATTTTGTAGATCTTTATTTACATTTTTCAAAAATGAATCGATCTAAAATGTTTACCCTCCTGTAAAGGGTGATCGACGCGAAATGAACATGAAAACAAGCGCGGCCGAGATCTAAAAATAGAATGATGCTGGTCGACCCTGGATCGATACCCATTACTCATTAAAATATTACGTCACGGCCCCTTTTGTGTCCTCAGAGGATTTTTTTCCTAGAATAAATCTGTCACCGATCAATCCGGATTTTTCAACGACTCTAGTAAAACATTATTAAAAGATTTCTTGAAAATAAAAGGAATTGTTGGTAATGGCACAAATGATAGAAACCAGCATTTTCTCCTTTTCTGACACTAGCTTTTAGCTTTCAATTTCAAAACCTTTACGTTTCACTTAATTAACTCATTTCCAAACGACAAAATTTTTGGCTTGTCCTAATCGAAAGCATTTGCCGACGACAAAGTAAAAGTGACTGAAAATTTAAAATTTGTTTTGTGAAGGGTAGAAAACATTGTGGGAAAAGGAGAAAATGCTGGTTACCAGCATTTTCTTCTTTTCCCACGATGTTTTCTAAAGGTTTCTTTCTCAGGGTCGTCAAAAGTAGGGATTGGGTGGCAATGGGTTAAGGATACCGTCTGCAAATGCTTTCAAAGTGGACAAGTATAAAATTTCGTCGTTTGGGAAAGAGTGGTAATAACACAAAGGAACTGACAGCCCTTACATCCGTTAACTCTTTACCACACAATCACCACTGTTAACAACCCTGGGAAAGGAGCCTTTTGAAAACATTGTTGGAAAAGGAGGAAATGCTGGTAACTAGCGACGCCCATATGGAAAACCGATGGTGACTATAGATAAACGCAAATTCAGTCAATCGTGCGTGGCTCAGTGGTAAAGTGTAGGACTTGTTACCTGAAGGAACCAGGTTCGTGGCTCACTGGACCCTTTGAAGCATTATCTCCCGCTAGATGGCATTCTATAAATACTCATCTATCTGATATGGGCATCCTGGGTACAGAGCCGAACCACTTTCCTACGCGACAACCGCTACTTAAAACAAAAAAAGGTTTACCCAATAAAACGCTACCTCGTGCAATTCACTCAACTATGATCACCAGTTTAGAGAAATCTGTTGCTAAAGCAGGTCTCATTTCTCCTCAAACGTGTTGATACGTAAAAGCTATTTTCAACAATGCTACTTTATAAAGCGTAATATTACAGTCAGCCCGCTATCGGGGCTAGTAGTGATGCGTCATATAAGACAGTCGAATCTTCGAAGAATATGACATGCGCAGACAACGCCCTTTGAAGCCTTTTTTTGTGGAAGTGACCTCTGGCAAGACAGTCCAGACCTCTAGCACAGAACTGGTGAAACCCAGGAAATACATGCCAATGTGATCTGGCGCAGTAATATGACTGAAATAATGTTGAAAGTAACGTAAAACTCCATACAATCAATCAGTCAATCTATCCCAAAAGTAAAAAAACTCGACAAGTCTTAATTGAAGATACATGCAGACAAATAATTAAGACTGGCATTAACAATTTGACAACATTTGGATAGAATAAAAACCATTGTGGAAAAAGGAGAAAATGCTGGTTACCAGCATTTTCTCCTTTTCCCACACTGGTTTCAAAAAGCCTCTTTCATGGGGTTGTTTAAACCCAGGATTGTTTGGTAAACGGTAAAACCTTTATCCCATAACTTCTCAAATCCTCTTTTTATCATGACCCGTAGAAAGTAAGCTTTCGAAAACATTGTGGGAAACGGAGAAAATACAGATGCCAATAAATTTATGAAAGCATGGATTAGTGCACTGATCGTAGCGATATGATATGGCCGGCAAACTATGGAGGGGAATATCCGCCAAAATTCTATTTGTCTACATGACATTCTTATTTGTTATTATTACAAGTTCATTTGTTTCTTTCTTACATCTTGTATGAATATTGTATTTAATATTTCATTATTGCTACTGCATACTGTTTTGTGACAATTTCATGTTTCTATCTTCCTATTGCCTGCATGATTATTGCAACTTGATACTGGCTAAATTGTGTTTGTGTTTATTATGAATTGTTGACTCTTCCTTGTTATTTCCTACTCCGTTATCGAATTTGATATTCTTCCAAGTGCTTAGTGCATGTTTGTGAGAAATTAACTGTCCTTAGACCAATAATAATTTTGGCGGATAGCGGACAAAATGCTATTCTTAGGCAGGGGAGATAACCGTGTCCTCTTTACAATTCTATCTATAATCAAGTTAAAAAATTATGGATCCCCGAGCATCTACTCTTCAATTTTGAGGTAGCCGGTGTCGAGGTAAATCTTTCATTTGATGTAACCAAAGACACTTATTTCTAAAATGAAAACTTGGACCCTCGGAAATTGCTTCAAATAGCAGAGTGCTTAGAGAATGGCAGGGTTTTAAATATTTCGAATAAATTAACATCAATCATTACACAAATGCTAGTGCAGTTGTCTCAGCGGATGTCAGACACTTAGACCCCTGACCATTTAGACCCCTTAAAATTTGGGTGACAATTAGACCCCTGAGACACATAGACCCCTATTTTAGTGAGACACTTAGACCCCTATTTTCAAAAAGAAAATTCACATATTAATTGACTATGTTTATGGATTGTATTACTTGTAAATCTTGTCTTGAAACAAAAAATAATATTGATACAGAAATGAACTAACAGTCAACGGAAAATTTAAATAGGCACCTCTATTTTTAGTTCTTTTCCTTGGTATGCTAAATGCTTTTGTTTTTCAAAACTCCACATAATATTGGTATTTTTAGTAGAATATGGGTATCAAACTTTTGTCTGGTTAGTTAAAGTCAATGTATGACTTTAGTACATAGATTAATTACCTTTATGAATTTTTATGAACCCTTTACCACACAGTGCCGACTTTTGATGACCCTGAGAAAGAAGCCTTTTGAAAACATTGTGGGAAAAGAAGAAAATGCTGGTAACCAGCATTGTCTCCTTTTCCAACTATGTTTTCCACCCTCTTCCATATAAACTTTGAATTTTAGTCACTTTTATTTTGACCTCTGCAAAATATAATGCTTTCAATATATTTGGACCACTGAGTCTAAAATTTTGTCGCTTACTATAGAGCTAATAAGCCATAATAGTAATAATAGTAAAGGTTGAGGCAGAAAGAGTTAAGGGGTCTCTGAAAGGATGTTTCACGATCCAATTAACACTTTTGACTGGGGATAGATAAGATAAGGACAATAAATTAATACAAAGGGATATCCCTTTTTTCATCATTTGAATTTATAAATGCTCTTAGTATTTATCTATCCACCCTTCTTTCTTTCTACCTATATCTCTTTTCAATCCTTCAGTCGTCATTAATAAATCAAATAAAAATAAAAATAATAAAATTATGGAATCGTCCACATTGAAAGCATTTGCAGACAATAAGTTAAATGTGGTTAAAATGATACAATATGCCTCTAAAAGGGTTGAAAACATTGTGGGAAAAGGAGACAATGCTGGCTGCAAGCATTTTCTCCTTTTCTCATGTTTTTAAAAGCCCTCACCCTCAGGATCTTTTGGAGTCAGGATTATGTGGTTAAAGGGTACAAGGAGAACTTCTCAGTCATGAAAAAAAAAGAAAAGATTTTTATATTGTACAACAGCTTTCAAATTTTAGATTTGTAAGTTGAAATTTTGTGAAGGGTAGAAAACATTGTGGGAAAAGGAGAAAATGCTGGTTACCAGCATTTTCTCCTTTTCCCACAATGTTTTGTAAAGGCTTCTTTCACAGGGTCGTCAAAAGTAGGGATTGTGTGGTAATGGGTTAAATCATAGTTAGAATAGGAGAAAATGCTGGTAAGCAGGATCTTCTCCTCTTCCCACAGTGCTGTCTAACTTTCCCAAATCCAATTTGTTATTTCTATGATCTTTTTCATAAAGGTGTGAATAGGAAAATACAGGTAAATTAAACAACAATAAAAAAATCCAACAATATTTCATAAAGGTGTGAATTGGAAAATACAGGTAAACGAACAATAAAAAAAAGCCAGGTTACTGCAAGAACTATTTATAAAAAAAAATACACCTAATTTTCATAAAGATGTGAATTGAAAAACAAATTCTAATTTTTTTTAAATAGAGGTAAATTAAACAACAATGATTAAAAAAAGACCAAAAACGATCTATGTCCCAAAAATGAAAATAGGGGTCTAAGTGTCTCCAGTGTTAAGGGGTCAAAATGTCTCAAAGGGGTCTAGTTGTCACCCAAAAATCAATATTTTAAGGGGTCTAAATAGTCAGGGGTCTAAGTGTCTCACTCCCGTCTCAGCTAATTTGTAAACGTACACGAATCACTGGATTACCGGACTATTGAGAGACAACCTCGCTGATCACAATTTTAACATTTGAAACACGGAGTGAAATTTTGGACAGTGAACTCTTGATGAAAGGGTTAAAAGTATAGTGCAAGAGTATCCCAATATTAGCTACCTAACAGTTTCCAGTATGATGATCGCCGAAGAGCGCTGTCTGAAGGAATGCAGAATAAGAATTGCTGTCAGAAATGCAGACCCAGAAAGAGTGCTTTCTAGAGGACTGTTCTTGACTGCCTGTGTACAGCGCAGGACATATAGCATGAGAGGCCCTCAGGCATTTTGGCATATTGATGGAAATCAGAATTTATAGGTAAACCTGACAAGTAACATTATTATAAATCATTATCTGTTCTTTAATATCTCTTCTCTTGACATTAATTTACATGCAACTGATTTCCAAACGACAATATTTTAGGCTTGTCCAAATTGAAAGCACTTGTAGAGGATATATCAAACATGACTGAAAAACTTAAATTTGTTTTTGGAAGGGTTGAAAAAATTGTAGGAAAAGGAGAAAATGCTGGTTACCAGCACTTTCTCCTTTTCCCACAATGTTTTCAAAGGGCATCTTTCTCAAGGTCGTTAAAAGTCAGGATTGTGTGGTAAAGAGTGGAATTAGATTTAGAAGTATTGTAGAAAATGGATCAAAGCCTCTGATAAAGATAGATGAGGCTTGGAGTCATGTTGTGTGAAAAAGAGGTTCACAACCATCGAACTCGTCCAGTCTAAAAAGTCATAACTTGTTAGGGGTCAATATAGTTGGTTAACCCTTTACCAAACAACAAATTTTTTGACCAGTCCAAATTCAAAGCAGATGAAAAAATAAAGGTAAATCAAAAATTGAAATTTGTTTCCACTTTCCAGCAGGGTAGAAAACATTTAGGGAAAAGAAGAAAATGCTGGTTACCAGCATTTTCTCCTTTTGCCACAATGCTTTCAAAAGGCTTCTACCCCAGGGTTGTAAAAACCAAGGATTGTTTGGTAAAGGGTTAAACAATTTTGTTTAGATTTGAAAGTGAACTTCTTTGAAATTTAGAGTTTTTAAAGGAATTCAATTCTGTGAACTATGTTTTGAAGAAGACCTCCAGAGTTACATTTCTGCAAATACTGGTTGATTATATAATTGGCCTTGGAGTTAGGGAGATGTTTCTAACCATTCTTTAGTAATTAATGACCAATCGGCAACAGACACAGGCTCCCCTTGGGCACCTTGTAATGAGAAGAGCTAAACAGAGATAATACTACCTAGCACTTTCTGGCAATCTCTTTAGTGTTACATTGTAACATCCATTCATTGGCCTGGTCATCCATCCAGGTACAAACTCAATGTACATTGCATAACTATCACAGAGGAAAATACATTATATTTATAGCACATCATTGTAAAGATAGCTCCACAGCAACGCAGGTTTGAAGTGCTTATACATCTCTGTGTCAATATACCATAGGGATTTGCTCAATTTATTTTTAATTTTTAATTAAATCCTTAATTCTGCAGAGTTGAGAATGTCTATGATGTGCATGTGAGTTTTTTGTTTAGTTCCATAATACCACATACCCCAGCACATAGTAAAGAAGGCATTTCAAAACAGTATCAGACAAGATTGCTCATACATTTCAGCAGTTTGAACTATTCCTGCCTTGACTTCAAGTCAGTGGAGTAATATAAATAAAATTCAACACATGCAGCTTAAAAGATTTGTAAATGGGAAATCAAAGAAGCTTTAAATGTCCTGGAAAAGTTAAAAATTTACACATGAAATTAAGAGTTCATAGAGGTATGTACTTGTCAACACACATAAAATTGTTTTCTGCTTTCACTTAACACTTTACTTCATAGATACTCATTTCTACGCATTGCTTGTAGAAGCCTTGGGAAAACATTGTGGCTAAAGGTGAAATTGCTCGTAATGAGCAATTTCACCTTTTGCCACTATGTTTCCTACACTATCAAAAGGTGTCATATACAGATAAGAAATGGCTTCATCCTTGCTGTTATTTAGAGTCAATTAGAGATATCATAGAAATGCCTTATGGGGTAAAGGGTTAAACATTTTTTTTTTCATAAAGTAGAATCAGATGTATTTTGATTTCAGATGGTGGATGGTAACTTATTCATGGAGGAATAAGTGGATTCCAAAGAATGCCAGTCTTTTTAAAAGTGAACAACAGTAAATGTCCTACCGATAAATGCTTTCCTGGAGGCTGCACAGACCGACGGTTTGAAACACAGAGTTTGATCTGATAAGGTGGTGAAAATGTCCATGTGGCAGAATATATGCTTAGAATGAGGGGATTCCAAAACAAACTATTTATTGCAGGACTCGGTGTACACAGTCAAAGGTGTGTATTTGTTTATAATTGCATGTTATTTAATAGCTAGTGTTTACAAACATTAACTTTAGTGTAAAAAGGAAAATTTAAAATTCTTCTTTGAAACTGGAAGGCATATAGCTTTGATATTTGTTAGCTCACCTTAGCACAAAGTGCTAAAAGTGAGCTATTGTGATTGCCCTATGTCTGGCGTCTGTCGTCCATAGTCCAGCATCCATCGTCCGCCAACAATTTCTTTCAACATCATCTCCTAAGCCACTTGGCCAATCTTGATGACTCTTGGCAGGGATATTCCTTTGGTGAAACTTTACCAAAGTTGTTCAAGGAATTGAATTTCACTCATAAGCTATAGTCTAAGGCAGGGCTCCGGAAATTTTTCGATCTAAATCGGTCCAGGCCATACCCACCCACCCCCCACCCCCCGCGCCGACCTATTCCCCACCCCACCCCCACCCCAGGTTTCTCTATTTTTGTTCAAATTTACACAATTGAGAATGACTCTTAAGGTGAGCGTTCCAGGGCCAATGGCCCTCTTGTTACATTATGTAGTATCTCTGTGAGTATTGAAGGTATTTACTTGAAACTGGGCATAAGTGATAACTATCAAAAGAACATATGCCATTAAAGTAGACAATTCAAAATATTTTTGACAAAATTAGACCCCTACAGGTTCAAATATTTACTGAAAGTCAAGTAACTACAGCCCAGTGTTGGCACCCACAAGTGGTGCTCTTATTAATCATCTCAGCAGGAAGTACAAAGTGAGCTACATGTATTAGGGATTTAGCTGTCTTGCATTCCCCAATGTGAATATAATATATACAAAATCTGTCTGTCTTCATCCAATCCAGAGAGACTTCCATGCAAAATACAAACCAAAATTACAAATACAAAAAGGGCTTAATGGAATGAATATTGTATCAAGGGTAATTATAACTGAAATTGGTTAGACTATAAGAATAGTTTGAAGTTTTATCAAATATGTACAGGGGTCACAGAAATTTGACCCGGAATGCTGTACCATAAACTGCAAAATGGGCAATGCCTTAACCCATTACCACACAATCCCTGCTTTTGACGCCCCTGAGAAAGAAGCCTTTAGAAAACATGGTGGGAAAAGGAGAAAATGCTGGTAACCAGCATTTTCTCCTTTTCCCACAATGTTTTCTACCCTTCACAAAACAAATTTCACATTTTCAGTCACTTTTATTTTGTCGTCTGCAAATGCTTTCAATTTTGACCAGTCTAAAATATTGTTGTTTGGTAATGGGTTAACTCTTTACCAAACAACAAAGTTTTGGACTAGTCCAAATGGAAAGCATTTGCAGATGACAGAATAGATGTGACTCAAATATTGTAATCTGATTTGGGAACGGTAGAAAAAGATTGTGGTAACAAGCATTTTCTCCTTTTCCCACCATGGTTTCTAAACTTTCAAAGAAAACATCCTAACTTGTGTAATTGAATTTGTCATCTGCAACTGCTTTCAATTTGGACCAGTCCAAAATTTTGTTTGCTTGGTAAAGAGTTCAGCAAAAATGAAACTGAGAAACTTTGGATAAATAATGATAACCTGTTGGGTTACCACATCTTATGTTAAATAACAAGTCATTTATATAAGGATCTTGATGTGAAAACAGTGTTTTATTTTTCTTTATAGTTTTGAGCGACTATGGAGAGAACTATGGAATTGTGTGAATACAACATTCTACTATCTATTTTACTGATTGGAGGACCAGGAAATTTTGCAAACAGACTATGAAGTACATCTGTTAATGATACAAGACCATTAAGACAGATTTTGTGCTGCAATGCAGAGATGCCCTTTTCAAACTGAAAATAATAGAACTTCCATGCAACTTTGGTTAGGTGGTCGACTTAACTCATAACCAAACAACAAAATTTTAGGTTTTTTCCGAATTGAGGATTTGCAGAAGACAAAATAAAAGTGACTGCAAATTTGAAATTCGTTTTGTGAAGGGTAGAAAACATTGCAGGAAAAGGAGAAAAATGCTTGTGACCAGCATTTTTAACTTTTCCCACAATGTTTTCAAAAGTTTTCTTTCTCAGGGTTGTCAAAAGTCGGTATTGTGTGGTAAAAGGTTACAGATTTTGAACCAAATGTAGAAGTAAGTTATGTACACCGGGTAACAAAGTTGTCCGTAATAAGATGATTGATTGGTCGATAGGCAATATGGAATTTAGACTGTGATGTATTTTAGCAGCAACAAGATGCTTCTTAATTTGGTAATTAAGTATGGTTGAATACTTAATTTAGGAATTCAGGAAATGTTACCTGAATTCCAATTTGAATATTTCCGTTCAGAAGTCAAAGATATACATGTATTTAGCAATGAACAGACATGTACAACAATTTTCACAGATTTCACCAGCAACTTACTAACTCTTTATCCCCAACTTTTTGTACATGAAGTATGTTTTTTTTTTTTTTCAGATAGTGATTCATTTGATGTTAATAGTTATGCTCACATGAGTGGAATTTTAAATTCAAAGTGAGGTTTTTGTCATTGAGATTTTTTCCCCCAATGCCTTTTTTATGCCAATGAATAAAACTGCTTGTACTGCCTGACATTGTTCATTGTTTTCAAAATCCCTCTTTTTCAGGGTCATGAACGCTTAAATTTGTGTGTTGTTGCACATTAATGAGGAAAGAGAGGAAATTGCTTTTGTGAGAAAACCAATAAAAATCGTCAACAAAGTCAGCCGATGCTGTCATAGTATTGAAATCGTACTGAAAGTGGGGTAAAACACCCTAACCCAGTACCACACAACCCCTACTTTTGATGCCGCTGAGAAGGAAGCCTTTAGAAATCATTGTGGGAAAAGGAGAAAATGCTGGTAACCAGCATTTTCTCCTTTTCCCACAATGTTTTCTACCCTTCACAAAACAAAGTTCAACTTTTCAGTCACTTTTATTTTGACGTCTGCAAATGCTTTCGATTTGGACAAACTTAAAATTTTGTCGTTTGGTAATGAGTTAAAAGGGCTGCAAAAAATTGTTCATCTGTGCCGAGACAGCGACAAACTCGGATTTGCCGTGACCAGGATTTGAACGCGAGATGTCGCGGCCACAACGCGAAGTACTTACTACTATACGATCACGGCGCTCATTACTGAACTTAGATGATCTGTCTTTGAAACTTTTAAAACATGAAAGAAACAGACGCTTTGCTACAGAATCCCGAGTTTCCCAATATGTCTTAGGGTTTAACACCCTTTTTAACATTATTTCAGTTGTATCGCGGCACTGAGCCAGGCCGGGTAGCTCAGTGGTTAGCGTATCAGACTCATGACTTGGAGGTTGCGGGTCTGATAACCGATTGCGGAGAACATTATTTCCAGCGATTTTTCGCGTATTACTTCCGATGCATTTGAGAAAAGTAGTCAGTGGCTTTGGACAGAAATTTGTGTCAGTACTGGTGTGAAACCGTCAGGAAACACATCGGTGGTTACTGACCGGTATTGCATCAATTCCCGCATAATGATCCCGCGCGCTTTCGTAAAATATGCTATAAAATTATATCGTGAGAATTACACATATCGTGAGAATGACATACTCAAAGGGAGAAACTATTATTATAAAAGCGCCCTCTGGTATCATAATATGACTTGCCGTATGCATGTAAATGCTATTCTTGATAGTGACTACTTCGTTCGTCTTATTTCAACTACGTAACATAGTTTCACCTCAATATTATCACAAAACCGCCTAGTTTTCGCCAGAATATGCACAAACAAGTAGAATGCAGCATTCTAATGATAAGCAAAACACACATAGGAAACAAAAAGAATTTTCGGAATAAGGAAGTAAGATGAATGAAATTCATATTGTCAAGAAGGATAAAATGAATAGAAGTACGCATTACTAAATAACAACTTTATGGAATACACACTCAAAGAAGACAAATAGAATTAGCATCAAAATCATGAACTAGCAATAATGACGCATGAGATGTAATATACAAGTAAGATGTAAGAAAGAAAACAAATCAGCATGTAATTTGCACAAATAAGAATGTCATGTAGACAAATAGAATTTTGGCGGATATTCCCCTCCATAGCAAACACGCGAGAAAGGGGAATTCAGACAGTTGCGTAGAGTGTAGTAATCAACTGCAATAGATTTTGTCCTACAGTAGGCTTGCGCAAAGCAGAATATTGCGGAAGAACGGAAAGCGTCGTTTGGGATAAGTCTGTGCGGACTGTGCAGGCTGATCCAGCTCGACACTTTACGTAAATGTCATAGATGCAGGTCATGATGAAATAATGTTGCAAGGTGGCGTTGCAATATATAAACGAAATAATGTACACACGGACGAAGAACTAAAGAACTAACGAACAGACAAACAAACAAAGATAAATCCTGTCCAATCCTTAACATCTTAGATAAATCAAAAAATGAAAATTTCTAGTCGTCAGTAAAACCTAAAATATTGCCATTATTGCAATTCAACCTATCTTTTTCAAAATAAAAAAAAAATGCACTTCTTATCGGACAGAAGAGATCCAAGCTCAGACTGTGCGTTCTGTGCTGTCTGATCTTGATCTACATTGTCCGCTAATAGGTCTGTCAGCCGCATCTACCAGCTTAATTAATTTTTCAACGCTTACAACGCTACAAGGCCATTCGTAGAATGACGTCATCAAAGTTACTATTAACAGAGTTTGCGTACGTGCGCCCTTGAAGAAAGAAAAAAAAAAATGTTTACATGGGAGATTGCAAATAAGAACAAAATCAATAAGCGAGATTAACGTCAATGATTTCTGCGTCCCTGTGAACTTGAAAGATAGCGAACCTTTACCAAACGACAGAAATTTGGACTAGTCCAATTTGAAAGCGTTTGCAGATGAAAAAATGAATTTAGATAGGAAACTGCAAATAAGGACAGAATCAATTACCGAGATTAACGTCATTGATTTAGACTGCGTCTCGGTGAACTTGAATGATATTGAACCACTATCAAACGACAAATTTGTAGACTTGTCAAAACTGAAAGCATTTGCAGACGGCAAATCAAAGTTTGGCCAATGGGCCCGGCTCTCTGACTTTTACGGACAGAGTAGATCAAGATCAGACTTCACAGACGGTGAAAGTTAATCTTTGATCTTACACTGTCTGATGAGGAAGTATTTTCTACATAAGCATTTATAAGTTTAAAACAGCAACCTTTGCGAACAGTGTAGATCAAGATCAGACTGCACAGAACGTGCGATCTGATCTTTGATATTACACTGTCTGATAAAGAGATATTTTCTACATGAGCATAGGTTTGAAACAGCAACCTTTGCGGACCGTGTAGATCGAGATCAGACGCCACAGAATGTGCAGTCTGAACTTGGATCTACACTGCCCGATACGGACTTTATCTATCTATCTATCTATCTATCTATCTAAGTGCCTTCCTACCTGCCTACCTACCTACCTACCTACCTGCCTACCTGCCTGCCTGCCTGCCTGCCTATCTACCTACCTGCCTGCCTGCCTGCCTGCCTGCCTGCCTACCTACCTACCTACCTACCTGCCTGCCTGCCTGCCTGCCTGCCTGGCTACCTACCTACCTATCTACCTACCTACCTACCTGCCTGCCTGCCTGCCTGCCTGCCTACCTACCTACCTACCCACCTACCTACCTACCTGCCTGCCTCCCTGCCAACCTGCCTGCCTGCTTGCCTGCCTACCTACCTACCTACCTACCTACCTATCTGCCTACCTGCCTGCCTGCCTACCTACCTACCTACTTATCTACCTACCTACCTGCCTACCTGCCTGCCTACCTGCCTGCCTGCCTGCCTGCCTGCCTATCTGCCTACCTGCTTGCCTGCCTGCCTGCCTGCCTGCCTGCTTACCTATCTACCTACCTGCCTGCCTGCCTAACTGCCTATCTACCTGCCTGCCTGCCTGTCTGCCTACCTGCCTAACTGCCTACCTACCTACCTACCTGCCTGCCTGCCTGCCTGCCTACCTACCTACCTACCTGCCTGCCTGCCTGCCTGCCTGCCTGCCTACCTAACTACCTGCCTGCCTGCCTGCCTGCCTGCAAGCCTGCCTGCCTACCTAACTACCTACCTACCTATCTACCTGCCTGCCTGCCTGCCTGCCTACCTACCTACCTACCTACCTACCTACCTATCTACCTGCCTGCCTGCCTGCCTGCCTGCCTACCTAACTACCTACCTACCTACCTGCCTGCCTGCCTGCCTGCCTACTTACCTACCTACCTACCTACCTACCTACCTACTTACCTACCTGCCTGCCTGCCTACTTACCTACCTACCTACCTATCTACCTGCCTGCCTGCCTACCTACCTACCTACCTACCTGCCTATCTGCCTGCCTGCCTGCCTGCCTACCTACCTACCTACCTGCCTGCCTGCCTGCCTGCCTGCCTACCTACCTACCTACCTACCTGTCTGTCTGCCTGCCTGCCTGCCTGCCTGCCTGCCTGCCTATCTACCTGCCTATCTGCCTGCCTGCCTGCCTGCCTGCCTACCTACCTACCTATCTACCTACCTATCTGCCTGCCTGCCTGCCTGCCTGCCTACCTGCCTACCTGCCTTTCTGCCTGCCTGCCTGCCTGCCTACCTACCTACCTACCTACCTTTCTGCCTGCCTGCCTGCCTGCCTACCTACCTACCTACCTACCTATCTGCCTGCCTACCTGCCTGCCTACCTACCTACCTACCTATCTATCTGCCTGCCTACCTGCCTACCTGCCTACCTTCCTACCTACCTGCCTGCCTGCCTACCTGCCTGCCTACCTACGTACGTACGTACCTACCTACCTGCCTGCCTGTCTACCTGCCTGCCTACCTACGTACGTACGTACGTACCTACCTACCTGCCTGCCTGCCTACCTGCCTGCCTACCTACCTACCTACCTATCTATCTACTTACCTACCTACCTACCTGCCTATCTACCTATCTCTCTACCTACCCATCTACCTACCTACCAACCTACCTACCTACCTATCTATATATCTATCTACCTATCTACCTATCTATCTATCTACCTACCTACCTACCTACCTATCTATCTATCTACCTGCCTACCTACCTATCTATCTACCTACCTGCCTATCTACCTACCTATCTATCTACCTACCTGCCTATCTACCTACCTATCTACCTGCATACCTATCTACCTACCTACCTACCTGCCTGCATACCTACCTTTCTACCTACCTGCCTACCTATCTACCTGCCTGCCTACCTACCTACCTGCCTACCTACCTATCTACCTATCTACCTACCTACCTGCCTACCTATCTACCTACCTACCTACCTACCTACCTAACTACCTACCTACCTACCTTCCTACCTATCTACCTACCTACCTACCTGCCTGCATACCTACCTGCCTACCTACCTGCCTATCAACCTACCTACCTACCTATCTACCTATCTATCTACCTACCTGCCTACCTACCTATCTGCCTGCCTATCTACCTACCTACCTACCTTTCTGCCTACCTTCCTATCTACCTGCCTATCTACCTATCTATCTACTTACCTACCTACCTGCCTACCTGCCTATCTACCTACCTACCTACCTGCCTACCTACCTACCTATCTACCTATCTACCTACCTGCCTATCTATCTACCTATCTACCTACCTGCCTACCTGCCTGCCTGCATACCTATCTACCTACCTACCTACCTATCTGCCTGCCTGCCTGCCTGCCTGCCTGCCTGCCTACCTATCTACCTACCTACCTACCTACCTACCTACCTGCCTGCCTACCCGCCTGCCTGCCTGCCTGAGTGCCTGCCTACCTACCTGCCTGCCTGCCTGCCTGCCTACCTGCCTACCTGCCTGCCTACCTATCTACCTATATATCTACCTACCTGCCTGCCTGCCTACCTACCAACCTACCTACCTACCTACCTACCTATCTACCTGCCTATCTACCTACCTACCTACCTACCTGCCTGCCTGCCTACCTGCCTGCCTGCCTAGCTTTCTACCTACGTACCTACCTACCTACCTGCCTGCCTGCCTGCCTGCCTACCTATCTACCTACCTACCTGCCTTCCTATCTACCTACCTACCTACCTACCTACCTACCTGTCTATCTATCTATCTATCTATCTATCTATCCACATATCTATCTATCTAGCTATCTATCTATCTATGATGACTTGCTTGGTTTACAGTTATAACAGAGATCCGTTAGGTCACCTCCTGCCAAAGCATACCTCTACCTGTATGAATCACGAAAAAATACAAAAATAAAACAAATAGAGGTTAGCAGAGCTCCAGATAGAGGGAGAGATTTTGATTTCAATTTTGAAAATATCAATAATTCTCCACTAAACAATATGTTGTGGGTACTCATTAGAATCGTCTCGATGAGACGATTCTAATGAGTACCCACAACATAGGGTTTGGAAGAAAAATAATGGATTTAGAATGCCAGCACTCCCTCTTATCTGGACCTCTGCCGGTTAACCCATTACCACACAATCCTTACTTTTGTTGCCCCTGAGCAAGAAACCTTTAGAAAACATTGTGAGAAAAGGAGAAAATGCTGGTAACCAGCATTTTCTCTTTTCCCCACAATGTTTTCTACCTTTCACAAAACAAATTCCAAATTTTCAGTCACTTTTATTTTGTCGTCTGCAAATGCTTTCAATTTGGACAAGCCTAAATTAATGTCGTTTGGTAATGAGTTAAGAAAAAAAAAGACAATACCTTAGAAAAAGAAGGATACTCGTACTTACCACGTCAGCTCTATAAATAGTCCGTCGACCTGGAACCGACGTAATAAGAATTGCCCACCTCACGGAATCAATATCTCCACTTTTGATTGGCTCGATTAAAGTAATCCTTCTTTAGATTTAAGACTTTATCTCCCTTGGTTTTTTTTCTGTTTGACCGTCAGACATAGATTTGGGTAGACGTTAAATTAATTAACTATCTCCTGTGTACGATCTATATAGGTTCTGTTCGGAAACAAAACCGTAACGTTCACATAGAACTACGGTGTAATGTTACATACTCTGGCCCTTAACTCTTTCCATACTATATATGACACGAGAAGCTTTTTGTGAACAGTGCAGATCAAGATCAGACTCTACAGAAAGAGCAGTCTGATCTCTGATCTTCACTCTCTAATTCTATTTTCTATGTTATGATATAAATATTACTTGGTCTTGCAGAGGAAATAATTATATATATAGCTTTTTAAAGAATGCAATTTAATTTTTTCAGAACTGAGTTTCAGGCAATTATTTAGCGCGACTCAATACTCTATGACGGACTGTGTAGATTCAGATCAGACAGTAAAGATTGTGCAGTTTGGTCTTGACTCAAGTCTTATACAGTCCAAGAAGAGATTTTCTTTTTACTTTCAAGCGAAAATAATTTCAGAATAAGAAATAGCTGAGTTTTACTGACTTATGGCTGATTCAACTTATTGATCAGTACTTGAGAGGTTTAAGGGACGAACATATAAAACCATATGCAGACGAAATGTTTTTGGCCTTGCAGGGGACGGTTTCTGAAAACATTGTAACTAAAGGAGAAACTGCTCCTAAACGAGCAATTTCTCCTTTTGCTACAATGTTTTCACAATTTACATGTATTAAATCTTGATTTGCATCTATCAGCTGTATCTTATTACGGTGCTGTAAACTTTGTTTAACCCATTACCACACAATGCCAACTTTTGACAACCCTGAGAAAGAAGCCTTTCAAAAACATTGTGAAAAAGGAGAAAATGCTGGTAACCCTTCACAAAACAAATTTCAAATTTGGTTTTACTTTTATTTTGTCGTCTGCAAACGATTTTGATTTGGACAAGCCTAAAATATTGTCGTTTGGTAATGAGTTTAAGTGCCATATAACGAGTTTGTAACAGGTCCCTATATTGGGTCCCTTTGCTTTAACCCTCTTACCTTGTAGGAGGGGATCATTTGTGGTCGCCTTGTGGAAGTGCAAAGTTTTCGATCCAGAGGACATCGACTCAATCCTCATTCAAGGTGTTGGGTCTGTTTTCTTGAGAGTGTCCTTTGGCAAGTTACTTCATAGTCCTAGCCTAATACTAATGACGCTTAGGACAAAAGTAATGACAAGTGATCTGTACTGAGACGCCATCGTGATCGGTCGGTGGGTGGGTTGGTGGTGGGTCGATCGGATGGTCGATAGATTGGTCGGTGGGTCGGTGGTGGGTCGGTCAGTCGGCGGTTTGGTCGATGGGTTGGTCGTTGGGTCGATAGATCGATCGGTGGGTCGGTCGGTCGTTCTATTGCTTAATAATCTGTACCGAAGCTTATTAGTCGAGGAAACTATCAGTAGAGGCCTCAGTCGCCAGAGTACAGGATTTAAACCAGGGTCTTTTGATATCGAACCCCAACCAACCCGGTCAAACTGAGTCTAATGTGTGTAGAGAGAGTCACTGGGACAAGATTCACACCTCTCTTCGCTAACGAGTTTTTTCGACCATCAAAATTTCCTTGCATTATTTAATTTTTTTTTCTTATTTTGTCTCCCTAGTGCCCCCCCTTTTTTTTGGGGGGGGGGGGGGAGGGTTTCCTTTCTGAAATTTCTTAGAATAATCTTTGCAGTTATGGGTTTACCCTCTTCAGCACAGTTTCCGATTTTTTACCGATCCTGAAGATAAGGTATTCGAAAACATTTTTTGGAAAAGGAGAAAATGCTGGTAACCAGCATTTTCTCCTTTTCCAACAATGTTTTCGACTCTATCGAAGAGGAAAATCATCAAATTATAGCAATATTTATCCTTTATCCTGCTAAATGAATTAGATAAAACTTTCAGTCTAATTGCAAAAAAAAATGGGATAATTTTATTTCTAACTTTTTTTGAGAGAGATATCTTCTTGTAGGAAATTGTAGATCCAAGGTCAGACTGCACGTTCTGTGCAGTCTGATCTTGATCTACACAGTCCGCGAAGAGTCAGTGAGTCGCACTTAGCAGCCTAAAGGTTAATTTGTCGACAGTAAATGCTTTGAATTTATGACCCATCACGCAAAAAGGGACCATCTGGGAATTCTGTACATCAATTGGATGAAAACAGATCAACGATAGTGTAAGCCAGTTTAGGTTGATAATTCAAAAATGATTGTGTAACAAGGTACAATGACCACTTTTCATATAGAAAATGTCATTAAAGCGCAAAGTGTCAACCCTGGTCAGCCTGCGCAATTCGCGCAGTCTGAACAGGGTTGACATTTTTCGCACTTCCCAGAGCGTCCCTTTTTGCGTGATGGTCTAGCCCAAAATTTTATCATTTTGGAAAAGGGTGAATAAGTATTAGCCATCTGACATTAACGTGACTCACAGGAGAGGAACCTTATAAGCTAGTAGCTTTCGTTGCAATCCTTTTCACGCAACTTTACCTACCAGAATAGTACCATGTGTAAATATTATATTGAATAAAATATGTTTAAACTAAACTAAGTATTAGCCTGTACTGAAATAAATAAAAATGAACGGAGGTACAACTAAACAATACCATTCGCTCACAAACAAAAGGGTACATAATGACTGATAAGATCTTTCAACAAAATAGACAAACAAACATTTTACATACAGCGGTGTTGAAGCGTAGTCTGTCAGACAAAACTGAGTCAATACTTTTATGTTCGATTCCATTCAACTGTTTATAGCTTCGACCCTTCCTACACCATAGAAGAAAATTGGGGCCTTCTGAGGTCGGCATAGATCAAGATCAAGCTGCACGGAAGGCACCGTCTGATCTATAATCTGTATCGTCCGGTTCTGCGGTCAATACTGTAAACACAATAAGAAAACTTTTCAGTGTTTAGGTGGACTGTATTTTCAAATTGCGATAGAGATCTAGTTTATTTATTTCATGCTTTTCGGTAGGTTATCGAGAAATATCGGTGAAATATTTTTAGATATTTCATGGTTACGACCAGTGGAAATACCGATTTTTATATTCTATTTACCTATGTAAAATGCACGTGACTCACAACCAGATGGAAATATGACGTCATTTACCTTACATTTATCGCGCTTGACGCAATATTGTAATGCGTTGCTTTGAACGAGGGGTCTGCCACGGGGAATAACTGAAAAGAAATGAACTGAATTTTGATAAAGATCTTCCCAGAAAGGGTTAAAAGCATGAAATAAATAGAATTGTTTTTTTTGGGGGGGGGGGGTTAAAGATCGAAATCTTTTTCATCCAGTTATCATCATCGGTAATATTTTCACTCATGGCTTTGATGTTAGTGGTAAAAGAAAAGAAACTTGTGGGCAGCACGACTAAGTGAACTGGCCTCCGCGATACAAGTGGAATAATGTTGAAAACTGCGTTTAACATCATACAAAAATAAAAGAAGACAGTAAGTTGAGTATATGTGTTCAGTTGACATAAACAGACTAACTATCCGATTGCAGTTATGACTGAATGACCCTACAATCCAGGCTGTGCGTTGTCTGTTTTTTTTTTTCTAATATTTGAATAATGGATTCTTTTTTTTTTTGTTATCCGAATCAGCCCGATACAAGGGCTTTGAGCGGACAGTGTAGATCAAGATCAGACTGCACAGAACGTGCAGTCTGATCTTGATTTACACTTTCCGATAGGGAGATATATTTTCTCCAAAAGTACATTTAAAATAGACATATGTAGATTTTTACCGTCAGCTTGAAAGATTCCGATGATTTTACTTAATAAGCGGGCTAGGTGTCAACTCTTTCACGTCAATTTTTGGACTCTTCCAAATTGAAAACTTCTGCAGACGATAAAATCGAATGTGGTAAAATGAAGCTAATTCCTTAAATAGGATAGAAAACATTGTGGGAAAAGGAGAAAATGCTGGTTTGCAGCATGTTTCTCCTTTTACCACTATGTTTTGTGAAAACTCTTCTATGTCAGGTTCATTCAAACTCTGTACTGTTTTGTACATTTGTTTATTTATCTTCATTTGTGTGTATTTAATGAATTTGCCTTTGAGATGTCACAGCTGTCGTTCGATATTACTCTTTTTTTCCGGCTGATCGGTCAGAGATTTTTTAAAAAATAATAATAAAATCGGCAGGGAGTATTCTTGTCTCACAATGTACATGTACCTCTTTTACGGCGGCAAAAAGTGTTGACTGTTCCTAACTATAAACATTTGCAGAAGACATAGGCCTATCAAATGTTGCTAAATATGATTGGTTTTATCTCTGAAGGTTTGGGGATCGTTGTAGGAAAACGAGAAAAATCTTGTTTCAGGCAATTTCTCCTTTTCCCGAATTGTTTTTAAAAGGGTTCTTTATTGATCTGGTTGGAATTCGAATTACATGTTTAAGAAACAACAGTCTTAATGGTCTCGAAATGATCGAAAGAGCAGGTACGAAATGATTAAAACAGTAGGAAATGATCCAGGTACGAAATGACCAAGGTCCGAAATAACCGGTTTCCGTTTGATGAATATTTAGGGGACACAACTCCAAATTTTTCAATTTCACTAAACGTAGTCGCTTCCCTTTTGTGTACGTTTTCCTGATTCATAAGGTTTGTTTGCTTATTTTTATATTTCCCCTCACATTGAATGTTTTATGTCTCCACAGATATATATTTTATATTTTTTAATTGATTTATTTAATATAAAATCGTATTTGTGGGCGTTCTTTATCATAAATCTCGTTTGCCATGAGTTTTCGCGAAGTTCAAAATCTAAAACGTCTTTCCAGGTTGTTGTTCCCAGCGTAAATTGAAGGTTTTCTTTACCCATGGGCTTTTAAGCTCGACTTACATATTTATTGCGGACAGTGTAGATCAAGATCAAACTGCACAGAACGTGCAGTCTGACCTTTGATCTACACTGTCTGATAAGGAGATATTTCTGTCCCAAAAATAAATTTGCAGACGACAAATTAACCCTTTCCCAAACGGCAAATTTTGGACTACATTAAATAGGAAGCATTCTGCAGATGACAACATAACAGTTGCTATACAGATGATTTTTTCTATATGATAGGGTAGAAAACATTGTGGGAAAAGGAGAAAATGCTGGTAACCAGCATTTTCTCCTTTTCCCATAATGTGTTTAAAAGGCTTCTACTCCTGACCTGTAAAAGCCAGGGATTGTTTGGGAAAGGGTTAAATGTTGCTCAAAAGATGATTTCTCTGGCTTTTAGGGTAGAAAACATTGTTGGAAAGGGAGAAATACTATCAAATAATTTAACTTTTTGTTTTGAGTCAGGAACTGTGCTTTCTAGATCTTCCATTTGATAACTTGATCTAGAGAGTTAAGTTATTCATATGTGAGCACACGTTGATAACTTAATACAAACTGGCCATGTTTTGTCAAAATGGGGCATATTAACTCTTTACCACACAATCCCGAGTTTTAACGACCCTGAAGAAGAAACCTTTTGAAAACATTGTGGGGCAAGAAGAATAATTAATTTTTGTAATCAGCATTTTCTTCTTTTTCACACAGTGTTTTCTACTCGGCCCCCCCCCCCCCCCCATGCAAAACATTGAATAAACAGAGCTCCAGGTAGAGGAAGTGATTTTGATTTCAAAAGTGGAAATACATGTACTAGTCTAATAACTTTCCACTAAATCCTAAGTTATGGGTACTCATTAGAATTGTCTCATTGAGACGATTCTAATAAGTACCCATAACATAGAGTTTGGAAGAGAAATAATGGATTTAGAATGCCATCACTCTCTTATCTGGAGCTCTGGAATAATTATGGTTCTTCCTTTTTGGTGTTACAAGGTAAAATGGTCCATTGACTTAAAGAAAATTTACGAAATAGCAAAATATTTAGACCAATGTCAGCTGATTCCATTCTTTTTGCAGATGCATTAAGAATCTCTTGTCAGAGAGTGTAGTACGTGTAGTTCTAAGATGACATCCCGTGATCATGTGATACTCTACTCGTTGATGTGTTTGGGTCACATGACATTAGTGAAGACAGCTCCACCAAACGTCCTGATATTTATCGCTGATGACCTTGGGATCGGAGATCTTGGTATCTATGGCAACAGAACTCTTAGAACGCCGAATATTGACAGTATTGGACTTGATGGTGTTAAGTTCGATCACCACATATCTGCTGGAACCATGTGCACCCCAAGCCGAACTGCTTTCATGACTGGGAGATACCCACTACGTACAGGTTTGGTTTTTGGAAATGAATCGTTAATAATGTATGCTTTTTTCCCCAAACTATCCTATCTCTTAACAACACTGAATAAGGAGACTTTTTGACCCTTGACATGCTAATGATAAGTAGATTGCACTGTGTTTAACTCATTACCAAACAACAATGTTTTAGGCTTGTCCAAATCGATAGCATTTGCAGACAACACAGTAAAACAGTAAAAATGACTGAAAATTTGAAATATGTTTTGCGAAGAGTAGAAAACATTGTGGGAAAAGGAGAAAATGCTGGTTACCAGCATTTTCTCTTTTTCCCACAATGTTTTCTAAAGGCTGCTTTCTCAGGGTCGTCAAAAGTTAGGATTGTGTGGTAATGGGTTAATTCCATTTTCATCATTATTTCAGTTATATCATGGCAGCCAGTACACCTATCCATGCTTGCATGGAGTTCTTTTTACTGGTACTCCGCAGAATCTTCAGTTTCGAAGCCAGTGTATGCTTTCCAGTATGTATATAACCGTCGTTGAAACAATGGCCAGCGGTGAGAGAGGAATGAATCTTGTCACAATGACTTAAGAAAGAAATTGGCCAAGCCCAGATTTGAAGCAGTGACTCCCCTGATGTCAATTGCTGTTGGCAACCGCTTGAGCTATCTGGGCTCGGCTTTTACTCTTTATCAAATGACAAATTTTTGGATGAAACTAAATTTAAAGGATCTGTGGACAACAAATTAAATCTTGGTAATATAATAATTACTGACTTTGATAGAGTAGGAAATATTGTGGGAAAAGGAAAAAAATGCAGGTTACCAGCATTTTCTCCTTTTCCCACAATGTTTTCAAAAGACTTCTTTCTCAGGGTTGTCAAAAGTTTGGATGGTGTGGTAAAGAGTAAACCTGCTATTTGAGTTACATGAAATCTTTTAGCCAGTAGTAAAGATGCAAACTTTGCTGCTTCAAAAATATCTCCGTATGGGACAATGTAAGTCAAAGATTAGACTGCAAGGTTTGTGCTGTCTGATCCTGATCTACATTATACGCAGAAAATCTTTGAGTCACATGTAGAAGCCTAAGGGTTAAAAAAGAATCTCAGGGAAAAGTAAACAAATTTGGTAAAAAGTATTTTCTCATTCTCCAACATTTTTCTATTCTAAGAATACAAATTTAATCATTTGAAACATACATGTAATTAGTTGGTCATCTGCATTATGCTGTCAATTTGGACAAGGCTAAAATGTTGTCTTGTGGCAAAGAGGGAGCACATAAAGATGGTACCAGGCTTTTAATGAGTTTATGTCTAATGACATTTTTCCAAGCTATACACTTGTCTGTCTTTGTGTCTGTCTCACACTACCCTACCAAAATAGTGACTCACTCTAAAATAGTTACACACTCTCTCTCTCTCTGTCTGTGTCTTTTTGTCCCTCTCTGTGTCTGTCTCTCTGTCCGTCTCTGTCCCACTCACTCTAACTCTCTCTTTTTAACTTTCTCTCTGTGCCTCTAAATCCTACCCTCTTTCTATCTCTGTCTTTCTCCTCCTTCTCTCTGCTCTTTTGTCTATCTATGAATGGTAGATCGTGATATGTTTTGACAGGTATCGAAGCCGGTCCAAAGAGAGTGCTCACAAATCTTGCATCATCGACCGGACTTCCACCAATGGAGATAACTCTTGCTGAACAAGCCAAAAGTGTGGGATACAAAACAGCACTATTCGGTACATGATAATATTCAGACCAAATCCTATTTGCTGGTTCACCAATTTATACACGATGACACAGTGTTAGACTAGACAAGAATAGGTATTGTAGACAACTTGTTAAATGCAGCAAACATGGTCTTATAAATATTGAAAACATTTTGGAAATGCAGAAAATACTGGTCACTAGATCCTTGTCGTTTTAATTATACCACACAGCTGACCCTTAGGAAGGCTAAAAAATGCTTCAAAAGAATATTTAAAGACTTCACCCCAACCCCATCTGCGTTTGAATGCCATTCTGTGCAGATCGCAATGCTGGTGTGTCTTTACCCTTTGACACGTAACTTCCTTTCGATGATGCCCCATGAATTTCAAAACTGCAAGAAGTCAAACCTTTAATATTTTTATGTGGTATGAGTGTACTCACCAGCAACTCAAGATTACACTCTTGCTTTAAGTCTCTCGAATATTCTCAATTTCAAAGTAACGCATTTGTACGATTGGCTGAACCAAAAAGTTTAGCCTGTCGAAAACAGTGTCATTTTTCCCAAACAATCCCTGGTTTTTACGGGTCTAGAATAGTAGCCTTTTGAAAACATTGTGGGAAAAGGAGAAAATGTAACCAGCATTTTCTCCTTTTCCCACAATGTTTTCTACCCTATAATAGACAGAAATCATCTTTTCAGCAAGAATTGAATTGTCGTCTGCAAATGCTTTCGATTTGGTCTAGTCCAAAAGTTTGTTGTTTGGGAAAGGGTTAAAAAAAAAAAACAAACAAACAAACAAACTAGGAATGCATTTGGAATGGTTGATAAATTCGGGTCTTGATGCTTAAGTAGAAGAATGTTAGCCCTTTGTTCAAAATCAGCTAGATAAATGAAGTTAGAATTTTTTCAAGGCATGAGTCGAAGCCTGATGAGTCGAAGCCTGAATATTGTGATTTCATTTGCTTTTACGGTAAAAATCTTATTTGGACAGTTTTGATCCAAGGATGGAACAGTCAGGAAATTATACTCATATTTTATCTAGGACAACAGTATCCATATTTTTTTTTTTCTTTCTTCATAAAAATCTCAGTCTCTCGTACAGTTTTCAACCATGAGGATAAACTGAATACAGTCTTGGCATGGGTAGGACAGCTGTGTATATTTTCTGTACATGGTGTAGATCTATATCAATCTGCACAGAACATTCAGTCTGATCATAACTGAAAGAATTGAATTCATTTTGGCTTAGCAGTCCAAGGTTTAACAGTTTTTATGTTTGTTTATTTGCAGGTAAATGGCATCTGGGTGTGTTCGACCTTTCTAGGAGCCCAGTTTACCATCCGTTGAATCAGGGCTTCGACGTTTTCTACGGGATTCCATTCACAAACATTGACGAATTCGGTGAAAATGCTACACAGAAATGTAGTGCTACTATAGTCTTCCCCCAAATTCTTGTGTTTTTCCTTATATTATATCTGCCAATCTTGCTCCTTTGTAAATTTGGTATTATCTCTGGAAAAGCGACCGTGATGACTCTGCTAACAAGCTTTTTGTTAATTATTTTTGTAATTCATAACCTGACATACAAATGTGCGTTTCACAGCGTCCTTATGCGTCAGTATGACGTCATTGAACAACCAATCCGTATCAAGGGTCTAACTAAACGTCTGGTGAATGAAAGTGTAAGCTTTATGGAACAGCGGAAACAAGATGGCGATCCTTTCTTGATGATTGTGGCATGGCATTTAGTAAAAACAGTATTGGAGCCCATGGAACGATTTAAAGGTGTGTAAGTATGTTTGATCAATACATATTTTCTATATTTCTGGTGCCTTTAGCTCAGTATTCATAATCCGCATGGAGCTTTTAGCATAGGTAAAGGTGACCATCCAGACAGGTATCCTGGTATATACTTTATACATCTTCAATGGTATATTTGGTAATTTCTTTTAAAGCAATGGACAAAGTTTTATTAATTCTACAAAAATGAGTTTATACAAGGGTTACGTTAAAACGCTTTGCTGGAATATTGCCGCTAATACTTATGATATCTGTCACATTTATATGTTTTGACTTAAAGTGTACTAAAAAAGTGGCAAGCTTTTTCTCAACTGTAAGGACCAGACTTGAAGATTTATATGGAAACTTACCAGCAATATTTATTAATTTTTTGCCACATATCATATCCAAGATTATTGATTCAGAGGCAAAAAGAGGATTTTCGCATCCTCCAAGGACTAAATTGCAACTTTGGCTATTTGAATAAAACTTTGAGTGCAAGCAAAGAATGGTTGTGTGGTATTCCAAGCGTTACCCATAACCACATTGAATTTTAAAGCTGTTATACAGTTCTGAATTGACACATCATTAGCTTGCGTACTGTCAAAATATGACAACGAGATCTGTTAGAGAAAGAAGAAAAATAGTGCTATTTCTGTATGAGAATTTGTAACCTCTTGTGGTGTCCTCGCGGAAATGTCATTCATATGCTGGTAACCAGCATTTTCTCCTTTTCCCACAATGTTTTCAAAAGGCTTCTATTCCTGACCCGTAAAAACCAGGGATTCTTTGGGAAAGGGTTAAATACTCTTGAATCCTTGGATCAGTCATGGATTTTGTTGTCTGGTGAAAGGTTAACCCATTACCACACAATCCCTACTTTTGACGCCCCTGAGAAAGGAACCTTTAGAAAACATTGTGGGAAAAGGATAAAATGCTGGTATACAGCATTTTCTCCTTTTCCCACAATGTTTTTTACTCTTCACAAAACAATTTTCAAATTTTCAATCACTTTTATTTTGTCGTCTGCAAATGCTTTCAGTTTGGACAAACCCTAAAGTTTTGTCGTTTGGTAATGAGTTAAATCATTCTAGGTGTCACCTCACATGGTAATTACGGAGACTGTATTGAAGAACTAGACTGGGGAGTAGGAGTGGTTCTTAAAGCGCTTGACAGACTAGGATTTCAGGACAGCACCCTTGTATATTTCACTTCCGATCATGGTGCTCAAATAGAGTTGGCGTCTAGCGGAAATGGCGACAGTAATGGGATATTTCGAGGTAAGCTGATAAATTTAACAGTCCTTTGTATAATTTAACTCTTGGTTATTGTTTAAAAATGCTGATTGATTTCAGGAGCATATCCAGGCAGACCCACTTACACCCAGATCCGCATCTTAAAAACGCTACGGTCTTTTGTTCTTTCAACAAGAAAGAGATACAAAATGACAGAGAGAGAGGGTAGAGAGAGGGAGAGAGAATACAGACATGTCATAAAAACTTTATCTGTAGAGACGTTTTATGCGTATAAGAAAAAAAAAACATCAATATTCCCCCATTGACTACGGGTTTCATACAAAGGGGCTTTTTATTCCCGACAGGGAAGGAACGCTTCCCTCAGACCCTGTTTTCTTTTTTCACCTTTGGAACACACGGGTCATGTTGATTATCCCTATTGTACAAGGATACTTCAAATTATGCTGTCTACAAACGTGTTTCGGGACAAGAATCAATTCGGACTAAAAAGGACTAAAACAGTATGACAGTAGTTAAATATTGAGAGTTCTGGGGCAAGTCCCTTTTTTCGCGTGTGCATGCCTTTTTTCTCGGGACTTGCCCCTTTTTCGCGTTTTTGCGTTTTTTTGACCTTTGACCTTTCCCCCTCGCGAGGTCATGTGACCCCGAGCGGGGTCAAGGTCACTGAGGGGTCAAGGTCACTGAGGGGTCAAGGTCACAGAGGGGTCAAGGTCAAGAGCCTCGTTTTCATTCCCTTTCGTCAAGAACATCTCTAGCGCGCGCATTGGTGGGGCGCCGCGGCGCTCCGCGCCCCCCCTGCTGCTGCTTCTAAGAGGCCAAAGTTCTTTTTTTTTTTTCGTCTCTAGAAAAAAAAAATGCGACGGTTCTCTCGATATATATTTCCGCTAAAGCAAAAATATATATCATCGTTAGAAGTATAAGAATTGGACAAAGCCAAAATGCTCGCCCCTAAACTGCTATCTCATGTGTCCGTTTTAGCCGCTCACAGCCTATCGTGCATCTACGTACTTTTTTAGATTTTCAATAGCTTTATCTACATACTTTTTACTTACTAAATCATCATCAAAATAATTAGTAACACTCGTTGTTATAGAGTAATCTGTTCTCAATTTACCTCTTGCATGAAAGACATCTTCTTGTTTTATAACTTCTCCTCTGTTACCTCTAACATTCCACTTTTCACCTTTATAAAAAGCACTTTCATTATCCGCATACTCACGCGCGGCATTAATTTCAGTATCAATATATTCCTTAGATGCTAAATTATTCGACACTACATCATCCACATATTTTTTATTTACCGCATCATTGTCACTCGTAAAACTATCCTGATACAAACCAACTCGGCTCGCTGTTGCCAATACACCCTTAGCTACGTAGTGAGGACCATCACTCAGTAAAACCGCAACCTCATTTCCACCCGAATCGGTTACTATATTCGTTTCTTTAAACGCGTCAGCATTATCTACATATCGCTTATGTACCGCTTCATACGGTTCTGTAGGATTTGGAAGGTTTAAAATGGGGTTGAAACCCATGTTTAATTTAGTTGTAGTTATATAAGCGCCGTTTTCTTTTAAAAACGGATTTTCGCTAACGACGGCAACGTTTCCGGTTACGATAGCGTTTACTTTCTCATCCACGTAACGCTTGCTGGTAGCGTCATCGTAGGCGGATGGCTCGGGTAAATTCGCTAATCTTTTTGTTCCCATGTTGATAATCGCCGTCGCTTTATAGTGTCCGTTTTCTTTTACAAAAGGTAAACGATTATCGACATATCTTTTATTAACAGCTTCTTTTTCATTTACTGGATCGGGAAGGCCGGTTATTTTCTTTCTTCTGATGTGTATATCTCCTTTTACTTGATATCCTCCCTTTGTTCTTCTTTCAAACGCTTGATTGCCTTCTAAATCTTCTATTTTTTTATCGGTGTACATTTTGTTAACTTCATCATTTTCATTTTGCGGATTTCTTACGTTTTCTATAGAAAAGCCTTTCATACTAATCTTATCTTTAGCTTCGTACCCGTTTTGATTCGTAAAAGGAATCATAGTTTCAAAGTGGTATCTAAGTCTTTGGTTAAATGTATCGGTATACATTTTGTTAACTGCATCACCATCCTCAGCAGGAGGAGGTAGATTTTTTAGCTTGTGAGTGTTGTCAAAATCTAAAGAACCTTTTACTAAAAAGCTATCGTTTCTTTTACCTCCTATCACCCCTGAACCCTTTGTATTGTCTACGTAATTTTTTGTAGCAACATCTTGCGGATTAGCTGGGTTACCAACCTTCGTAAGTGTGTTACCATTCATATTTATGGAACCGGTAACTTTAGTTGTTCCGTCTTTTCGTAAAAAGAAATTATTTATGTAAGAGAGTGACACACCATCATCTCTTGTTATAACATCATCTCTCGTTTTTCCAAATTTGTCAACAGACATCTTATTTTCTATTACTAAAATAATTTATTTAAAACATTTTGGAATTCATACCCTAAACCCAACTCTTTAAGTACGAACAAACATAAATGGCCGCAAAATACCTCTCCAGCTGGCTGAAACTGATCACTATTGTAATGTATTGGACTTTTTAGGTACTCTTTAATTTCGATAGGAGGTTGTATACCGTAACTGTCAAAGTAATATTTAGTTTTACCGTCTTTATACCAAGCAACCCAATGCGTACCAGACCCGCCCGTGTCATCGAGGTTTAATATACCGCATTCCTTTTTTCTACACTTTCTCGGTAAAGTGTTTCGTAAAAACACTCCCCTAAAAGAAGGAATTTTTAATCGTTTTACCGCACTTTCCAATTCGAAATTGCTTAACGGTCTATTCGGTAAAATTACGTTTCCAACTGCGATATTTCTCATTTTTATACGTTAACAATATCATTATTATCAACCCAAGAATTAAACTCATCGGAATAACCTTTCCATTTTACTAACGATTTATTTTTTCCTTTTTTAATAACTCTTTCTATCCTATACAACTCCTGACTAGTTTTTTGTAGTTCAGGTTCATAAAAGGTACCTTGTATTTCTTCTCCATTAAGGTCTTTAATTTTATATGTTATGGGCTCGGTATTTTTTACCGTTGAAACCGTAAAAATCTCTTCAGTCCATCTAGTGGTATAACCTTTCTCAAAAGTCTTTTTCTTTTTAGTTATCCTTACTTTATCTCCAACGGAGAACTTAGGTTTTACGTGTCTTATTTCGAAATGATCGGGGTAAAGATTCTTCGAAACTAAAGTTTCGTTTTCTTTTTTACTCGCGTCTACCGGTGTCATCTTAATAGAAGAATGTCTCGTGTTATTATATTCTTTAACGAGGTCAGACAACACGTTAATGTAAACGCTCGTAGAGTTAGCGGAAAAATACTTCCACATTTTTTCTTTCATTGTTCTAATCCATCTCTCAACTACGCTAGATTTTTCTTCATTCTCGGTAGAATACAATTCAATCAAGTCTTTAACTTCCTTGTTATAAAACTCTTTACCTTTATCCACCCACATTTTCTCGGGTTTTCTCTCCTTAAAAATACTCTTTAATGCTTTAGCGACAGACTTTCCCGTTTTGTCTTTTAATGGTATTAGATAACCGTATTTAGAAAAGATGTCGATAACAGCGAGAAGATATTTTACGCCTCGGTTAAATTTAGAAAATGCTTGCATGTCTACTAAATCTGCGGCCCATATCCTATCAATACCGTTTACCACGACTCTCCTTCTCTTAAATTTTCTTCTTACGGGTTTGTGTAATTCTTCCGCTAAACTCCACATGCTGAAAGTTTTTTTTTAACCCCCATCCCAAACTTTGCTTTTGTTCCAATTAAGGAAGAAACAACCCCTCTTTCCATTCTCTCTCTTAAAGTGGGATTGTAAATACCTTTTAGCTCCGCTAACATATTTTTATCGCATACAGCATTACGAGTTTTAGTATCATTGTGTTTTAAATAACAGACATCATGGTTATAGGCGGCATGATCAACACGGTTGATTGGTTTACTCCATTTCTTCCAAGTTAAATCGGGGTTTAATCTTTTTTTTAGTTTAGTACCCGGTCCCGTAAAATTGTGACCTGGGATATGCATCTCGAAAGGCACACGGTTAATTATCTCGTTTAGAACTGATCCGCCCTTTTTAGATCCCTTAATAAACTGGGTTTTAGTTGTTCCGCAAACCACACATTTTCCTCGTCTCATATTTCTTCCATTCTTACTAACAGTATATTCTATGTTACTCGTATCAGTAACTGTTTTACATTTAACGCAATACATTTTATATAATAATAAAAAAAAGTTATATAAAAAGAGATGAATGTAATAGATTTATCGTGGAATGAAGTACTATCGAGGAGATTTAATCACCCTCTTTTACCAAAGAGTATCAGAGGGTTAATCGTGGGTAAATCAGGATGTGGTAAAACCACTCTTCTACTTAACCTTTTGCTTAGACCAGATTGGCTCGACTACGACGAGTTAAGTGTTTTTGGAAAAAGTCTTTTTCAACCGGAATATCGTATACTAAAAAAAGCCTTTGAAGAAAGACTGCCGAAAGAGGGTATTTTAAAGTTATTTAACACGCGAGAAGAAATACAGAATTTAGACGTTTCTCCGACAGCTTTGGTTGAAGAATGGGCAAAAACGTTTAAAAATAAATCGGAAATAAAATGTAGTTTCTTTGAAACAGCGAACGATGTACCTGACCCACGAGAATTAAATCCAGAACATAAAAATCTAATGATTTTTGACGATTTACTTTTAGAAAGACAAAGTACACCAGAGTGCTACTATATTCGTGGAAGACATAGTAATGTTGATTGCTTTTACCTTTCACAAAATTATTTTAGGTTACCGAGGCAAACTATTAGAGAAAATGCAAATTTCATTTGTCTTTTTCCGCAAGACCAAAAAAACATTAATCATATTTATAGCGATCATGTAAGTGAAGATATGCCTAAGGATGAGTTTAGAAGATTTTGTTTTAAGTGTTGGGAAAAGCCATACGGTTTTGTTATCATCGATTTAACGAGTAAAAAACATAATGGAAAGTACAGACACGGTTTTGATAACTTTTTTATACCGAGTTAAAAAAATTATATTTAGTATAAAAAAATGGAAGAACTTTTAAAACGAATTGTTAGAAATACAGAACCTAAAATATCGATGCAAATTATAGTAAGCGATAACAAAACACACTTTACAACAAGGTTTATTCCACCTATTGAGTTGGACACGGATAAAAAATACGAAATAGCGTTGATAAACCTCGAAACTTACTACTCTTTTCCAAATATTAATGAAAAAGGTAACATGTTTATTTATTCTCCGGACAATGGCGCTTCATGGGTTAAAGTTATAATACCAGAAGGAAGTTACGAACTTACAGACATTAACGAAACCATTCAGCTGGAAATGAGAAAAAACGATCACTATGATAAAGCTAATGAAAAATACTATATTAACATTTCTGCTAACACAAATACCTTAAGGTCAGTTCTTGATATAGAAGATGGATACCAAGTAGATTTTAATCATCCGAACTCGATTTCCAAAGTATTAGGTTTTACTGGCGCAAAATATTCTAAAGGCTTTCATGAGTCGGAGAATCCCGTAAATATTCTCAGTATAAACAGTATATTCGTTAACATTGACATTATCTCAGGAAGTTATGTTAACGGTTTAACGCGAAATACGATTTACTCTTTTTTCCCAAACGTTTCCCCCGGGTATAAAATTGTTGAGACTCCTCGAAATTTGGTATACTTACCGATAACAATGAATCAAATACACACCATGAAGGTAAACATTACAGACCAAAATGGAACTTTACTTAATCTTAGAGGAGAAACTTTAACAATTAGATTTAAGATTAGAGAAGCGAGATAAAAAAAAATACTGTATATAAAAAATGGCAAGTTATACGAATGTAAAAGTTAATATATCGGCTGGACAAAAGCGAAAGCTTCAACATGCTGTTAAAGCCGGTTGCCCAGTAAGTATTCGTTTAGGTCATGAGGATTTAGACGGTAATGATACCTTAGCATTTACCGATTCACAAATAAAGAAAATGGCTAAAGCCTATGAGAATGGTAAAGGTATAACGATTAGAATGAATGCGAAACAACTTAAACATAATACGGAAATAGAGGGTGGTTTTCTAGGTCTTCTAGCCGGATTAGCCGCAAGAGCTTTGCCAATGATAACAAAAACCGTTCTACCAGCGTTAGGTGTTGGTGCTCTTTCTGGATTAGCCTCATCAGGTGTACAAAAAGCGATGGGGTCAGGCCTTTACCTTAAAAAAGGAGGTTGCGTTTCTCAGGTAGAAACAGATGGAAAAGGGCTTTATTTGAGCCCTTATAGAGGTAAAGGGTTAGAGTCTGTTGGTGATGGCTTGTATTTAAAGCAAGGAGGAAAGCTTTATGATGGGAATGGTCTTCTTTTAGGTCCTAATAGTCCATTCGCTAATATACCTATCTTAGGGGCTATATTATAAATATTATTACTTACTTATAAAAAATGGGTCAGCCAAAAACGATTCATTGGATACCATTACAAGACTTAAAATATCCGCCTCGAAAAGTAAATACGGTAACCTGGAAAATTTTTTGTCAAGAAAAGCTTTCACTGAAACCTAATGAAGTAAAGCAAATACTATTAGGGTTCGGTTTTATGATGACTAAAGGAGTTATTTTAACCTCATTAGCACACGCTTTAAAATTAAAGAGGTGTAGTTTACAAAACGAAATTTGCCTCGAGGATACCGAAGATATTATAATTGCTATTACAAACAATTCCAACGAAAAAACGATAACGATTGAGGAAAACGAGTTCTTATGTCTCGTTTACTATTCATTTTAACAGTGGGTGACATTTTTTAAAAAAATATCCTTCTATTAAAAAAAATGGAAATGAAAGAGGAATTATACCCGAAATTACCTTCCGCTCCACCAATTGATGAGGGGCAGGGATATCGACTACAAAAAATCAATGAAATCCAAAAATTCTTAGAAGAAGAAAAATCTAAAAGAGAATCCTTAGGTAAAAAGTACTTCAGAGCCGCGAGGATAGTAGATAATATAGATGCAGTTTTAGTTACGGTTACAATGGTTTCAGGAGCTGGCGGGATAGGTTTGTTATCAACGGTAGTCGCGATACCCGCAGTGATAGCATTAGAATCAATAGCTGCTCTTACTGGTCTTTTAAACTTAATCGGAAAGTATAGCGTAAGAAAGTCTACCGTAAAAGCCGAAAAACACGAAAAAATTAAAACAATCGCGGAGAGTAAGTTAAACACAATATCCTCACATATATCGAAAGCTTTGAGTGATAACAAAGTTACGGATTAAGAATTTCAACTAATCTTAGGAGAATTAGAAAAGTATAAAGTAATGAAGGAAGAAGTTAGGTTAAAAATAAAGAAAAAGATATCGTCTAAAACGGAAGAATCATTAATCGAGAAAGGGAGGCAAGAAGCGCGCGAGTCCTTTCGGAAGTTGGTTGAAAAGAATAATAACACCCTCGTGTAAATGTAAGTTTTAGCTGTAATTGATTTTTTAACGGTAAGAAAAAGGATGTTTTTCGAGAGATGGAAGAGATAGATAGTATATTATACGAAGCTTACGATTGTCACGAGAGTCTCGTAAACGCGATGCATCTCATGGATGAGGAAGATAGGGCTGAAGCGAAAGAGATTATAAGCAAGAAATTAGACGGGGAAGCCGTAAAAGAATGTATTTCCTCCGTGCGATGGAATCCCGACAAGGTAAGATTAATCGTTAGAAAGTTTGTGAGAAAAGTGCGGAGAGAAGTAATAGTTCCCGCTAACGCTATTTTAAACTACTATTAGAAATGCGATAAAAACTGCGATAAAAAGTACGATAAAAACTGCGATAAAAAGTACGATGAAAAATGCGATGAAAACTACGATAAAAAGTACGATGAAAAATGCGATAAAAAAAATATATCCCTAATATAAAATGTCATTTCTAAAAATAAGCGACCCCGCAAAAAGGGATCTAATTGTAAAAGAGTTCCTCGAAACTAAAAAGAATATCCGGGATAGTCAACTTGCGGAAAGAACAGGGGAGAAAAAACTACAAACTGACCTTTCAAAGTTTTTTAAACCTATTACAGAAACGCAAAAAGCTACAGCGAGAGAGGTTGTAAAAGAACTTAAACCTATTAAGGAAGGTATAGAATCTATTAAGTTTCCATCCTTTCCATCTATCACAGCTTATGATGAACCAACGGATGAAGATGTACAGTTTATCGGACCAATAGCTGAACAGTATCTAAGAAAGTTTGCTACAAAAGGTGAAGCCGATAAAACATACGGGTTATATGACAAAGGAGGTAACTTTTATATCGGTAGTAAACTACTTACGATCATTGATGATAATATTATTATCGATGATAAAGAATATGAAGGCACCCCTGGTCTATGGGAGCTAATTGTAGCGAGGGAACCGGATAGTAACATCTTTACTGATAATGATTATGACAATTACGCGGATTTGATATTACGTACCAACGCCCTTCATCGTAATAACGATCCAAACAGTAATTATCCTAAAGGTGGTAAAGGATACAAATGGAATATGATACTTAAAACTATTTGGGATAATAGAAAAGAGTATGAAGGAAAGGGTATCGTTGTTATTCCGTGTGATCCTAACGCATTAATAGAAAGACTCGACCTATTGTTAGCGAGTAAAGAAGCGGGCCACACGAATGTAAGAAACGAGTTAGTAAGCGTGTGTGATGAATTAAAAAGGCAAGGTGTTATAGATTCAAACGCTTATAAAAAATAATGTCTTTATTATAAAAAATGTTAACGCCGAGGAAAAGAGGATTTAATAAAAGGTATGCATACGGAGGTAGCGGAATCTTTAGCAGCATTGCGAACCTTCTTACGAGACTTTTCACCAGTAGCGCGGCTAAACAAATTGCATCTTCTGCCTTAGATGTGGGTAAGAGTGTTGCTAAGGAAGGAGCGAAAAAAGCTTTAGAGGCTGGGAAGAGTGCCGCTGTAGACGCGGGGAAAAAATTAGTTGAAAAAGCTTTAACGACAAAATCACGCAAAATTCTAGAAAAATATACGGGGCCGAAAACCCAAAACATTAGCACTTTGATGGATGGGAGCGCAATCGCTATACAGGACTTAGTTAAAAAATTAAACGGTGGATCAGGCATTAAAGTAATATGAAGAAAAAAAAATTAAGTTAAAGAAAAAAAATTATATAATTAAAAAAAGAGAATAATGGATTTAATGTTTATTCGTGAGAATCATAGAAACTTTAATACTACATCTATTAGATTATTAAAAGACGCATCTCTCGAACTGGAGGATTGTGAGATTCTCGAAATTGTTCAAACGAGATACGATTACCAAAAAGCTGTTGTCAAGTTATCTCCCGAAAAAATAGCCATAATGAATGAGATTGAGAAAAAGGTAAATAAGTATTTAAGCGGCGTTTCTATCCCAAAAATAACAATTGTGTATGGAGACAAGATTTACCCTAAGAAAAACAAACATATTCCTAAAGATAAACTAAAAAAAATTATACTTAAAGGTGTATGGTATAATGGTAAAGATAAATCTTTTCCTCAGCTTTGGATAGAGTAAATTATAATTTTTCGCTTTAAAAAAATTATAATTGTATTAATAAAATGGACATCTTAAATATCACCGAACCAATCGTAAAACATGATAGTATTGATGCGTATGAGCACCATGAGTATAACCCAATTACGGGTACAAATCTCAACAACCCAGGAGGAGAAATTAGGATCGACATCGAAACCCAAGATATTTTTACGCATCCTTGCGAAAGTTATTTACTTATAGAAGGTAGCTTAACAAAGGCTGATGACTCACGTTACAATGATGAAGACGTTTCCTTAACAAACAACGCAATGATGCATCTATTTAAAAATATCAAGTACCAACTTTCCGGTCAAGAGATCGAGTCCATATTATATCCTGGCCAAACTACTACAATGCTCGGGTTGTTAAAATATCCGGACGATTTTTCCAAATCACAAGGATTAAACCAATTGTGGTACAAGGATACAACAGCCGCTGCAGAAGATAATAACGTGGGTTGGAAAATAAGAAAACAGTATATCATTGATGATTCAGACCCAAAAGGTACATTTAGCTTTAGAGTTCCATTAAAACATATATTCGGTTTCTGTGAGGACTATAATAAGATATTGTATGGAATGAAGCAAACTCTCACCTTGACAAGAAATGATGACAATGATGCAATTTTTAGAGCTAACGCCGCTGATGCTGGTAAAATTAAGTTAGATAATATAATGTGGTATATTCCACACGTCATGCCCGCGGATAAGGAGAAAATGGAACTTTATAAACTTATCGAGAAAAAAGAAAAGTTTCCAGTTGGATATAGAATGATACAATGCGACTCTATTTCTGTTCCTCAGACAACATCGTTTACTTGGAGACTTTCCGTTAAATCTTCCCCTGAGGTACCGCGTTTTATCATTGTTGGGTTTCAAACTAATAAAAATAACAACCAAAGGCAAAATCCATCCATATTTAACAATATAGGCGTTAAAAATATTTATGTTACGTTAAATTCCACAAGATACCCAGAGGTTGACTACAATCTTTCATTTACGAAACAGCAATTCAGTAGAGCTTATGGCGATGCCGCGTTATTTAGGTCTAAGTTTTTTAACATGGATGAGTTAGTATCAAACCCTAACATCTCCCCGTCGGATTATAAAACTCTTTATCCGTTGTTTTTGTTCGATGTTTCTAAGCAAAGTGAAAGGCTAAAAATTTCCGTTACTGATATTCAAATCAAAGCGCTTTTTCATGCTAATGTGGATGCAAACACAGAAGCATATGCTGTTATTATTAGTGATAGGTTAATTAACTTTCAGTCTGACGGAAATAAAATGAATGTTGTATATTAAGTTAAATATTTTTAACTATATAAAAATGCTAAAGACTATAGATTTAAAAAATATTCTTATAGAAAATAATATACCTTTTCGTTCTTACTGGGATAAAAAGCGGTTAGTTAAGTTGGTAAGCTCACACGGCTTACTACCGGAGAAGGAGCCTGAACCAGAAAAGAATACAGACCCTAAATACGATAAATTACGGGCTATTAGGAAAAAACCTAAACCAGTTACTTTAGAAGATGTTATCACCGGGGAAATAATATCTTTTCCATCGATTTATAGCGCTAGTAAATATATAGATCGTTGCCCGCAAACTATCTTAAATTCTAACGGAAGGATTTGGAAAGGTAAATATAAAATTATCATTCTGTAATTTTTATTATATCTAACGTATAAAGATATAATAAAATTTTGAAATGGACCGTTTTTGTTCGTATCTCTTATTTATTACTTAAAAAATTTTAGTATAAGAAAAAATTTTTTCATTTTAAAAAAGATGAGTTACACAGTAAGTGATTTAAAACGATTAGCTCGTGAACGAGGTTTACACGGATATTCGAGGCTTCGTCGAGCAGAACTACTTGATTTAGTTTTTGGTAGAGATATTCTTGATTGGGAAAATGAGTTAATTAACGCGCCAATATTAACTCCAACTCCCTATCAACCCCCTCCTCCAACTCCCTATCAACCCCCTCCTCCAAGCTCGGAATTTTTAGATGAGCTATCTAGAAGAGGTAGGGAAAGGACTAGAAATTTAAATAGGGATAGAACCAGAGACAGAGATAGAACTGTAGGCCCGAGACAAACAACGGCTGAACGGGCTAGAGAAGAATATAGACGTAAGAAAAAAGAAAAGAAAAAGAAAGAAGCTAAAATTAAACAAGTAAGAAGAGAAACTAAGAGAAAACAAAGAGCCGAAAAAAGAAAGAAAAAAGAGAAAAAAGAAAAAGAGTTTGATGATTTAGAAATTCGGAAAGAAGCATCTTCTTTAAAAGAATTTGCCGTTCAATATGTTATTGATGGTGTTGTAGGCTTTGGTCCGGAAGAGTACTTAGAACGAGTACGAAAAATGGTAACGAATCTTTTAAGAAATAATCGTAGATCAAAGGTTAAGCTAAGGTTGACATGTCTCCTTAAAAAGATAGGAAAAATAATAGAAAATCTTCCCGTTTTACGACCGTTTGATTCATTTCATGAACTTATTTTAGATGAAACGGATGTAGATGAGTTATATACTATTATGGTTGAACGAGTTTTAGAAAACCTCGTAAGTTTTCAAAGAGATGGAAGCCCATGGATTTTTATTAGGGTAGTTGATTTAAAGATATTTATGATAGATTACAAACCATTAAAAGGTAATTCATATATTCCTACTCCAACTACACTCGCGAGAAAGAAAGCAATTATTAACCCAAAAAATACGAATGATAATAAATGTTTTGCTTATGCGGTTATGAGGGGAATTAAACCGAGGTTAGAGAATCCAGAAAGAATCGATCAGAATTTAAAGGAAGACATTAACACCTTAAATATGAAAGGGATAGAGTATCCCGTTAAGCTAAAGGATATTGATAGATTCGAAAAACAAAATGAAAATATTTCCATCGTTGTTTTAGGTCACGAAAATGAAACAGTTTACCCGCTCAGAAAGCAAAAAACTTTTAATAGAGAGCATTTAGTAGTTCTCTTATTACTAACTGATGAATCTAATACTCATTACACTTTGGTTAAAAACCCTAGTCGTTTATTATCTTCGCAATTAACGAATCATAACGGAAAAATATTTTTTTGTTGGAATTGCGTGAATTCTTTTCGATCTTTAGAAATTCTAGAAAAACATCGAAAATTGTGTAATGAAATGTCATCAGTACAAGTAAATATGCCACCTCCAGGAACGATTCTGAAGTTTGATAATTAAATTCGTACACAATGGTTACCTTTTGTTGTATATGCAGATTTTGAGTCTTGTATTAAACCGATGCATTCCTGCGATCCGAATTCAGAAGCGAGTTATACGAAGCAGTATCAAAAACATGAGCCAACTGGATTTTGCTTTTACGTTAAATCGTTTGATGAAAGCGTTTATCAATCAAAAATAAAGCGATATACCGGAGAAGACGCCTCTAAAAAATTTTTAGAAATGTTAGAAGAAGTTGCTCGTGAAATAGATAATATCCCTAGTTCCGAGATGATATATGGTAGAAAAGAATTTGATATATATAAGTCAGCAACTGAATGTTGGATTTGTAAAAAGGGCTTTCAAGGAAATGAAAAAAAGGTAAGGGATCATTGCCATTATACAGGAAAATTTAGAGGAGCCGCGCATAATGCGTGTAATTTAAAATATAAAAAAGCTAGATTTTTTCCCGTATTTTTTCATAACCTTACTGGTTATGATAGTCATTTATTTGTTAAAAATCTCGGTATAACTGAAGGACGAATTAATGTTATTCCCCAAAATGATGAAAAATATGTGAGTTTTACTAAAACGGTAATTACTGGAAGTTATCATAGTCTGAAGGATAAAAAAGATAAAAATAAAACTCTCGATATTAGATTCGTTGATAGCTCAAAGTTTTTATCGGCTAGTTTAGATTCGCTAGTTAATAAATTTAAGAATAATAAGGAAAAATTTAAAAACGTCTCTAAATATTTTAATGGTAAAGAACTCGACTTACTTCTTCGAAAAGGAGTTTATCCTTACGAATATGTTGATTCTCTAGAAAAACTTAATGAAACTAAGTTACCGCCTAAAGATTCTTTTTACTCGAGACTTAATGATAGTGATATTAGTGATGAGGATTATAATCACGCGAAAGTCGTTTGGGATACATTTAAATTAAAAAATCTTAGGGATTACCACGATTTATATAACTTGTCAGACGTTTTATTGTTAGCTGATGTTTTTGAAAATTTTAGGGAAGTTTTTTTTAACGAATATAATTTAGATCCTGCATGGTATTATACTCTTCCCGGTTATGCGTTTGATGCTTGTCTGTTAATAACGAATGTTAAGTTAGAGTTATTAACAGATATTGATATGCTTTTAATGTTTGAAAAAGGGATAAGGGGAGGGGTTTCAGTGATTAGTCATAGATACGCTAGGGCAAATAATAAGTATATGGGAAGTCAACACGATAAAACTTTACCTAGTATATTTATCGAATATTTAGACGCAAATAATTTATATGGTAGTGGAATGTCTTTTCCTCTTCCTACATGCGGATTTAGATGGATGACTAAAGACGAATTTAGCGAGTGGGAGAATTTCCCGTGTATATTAGAAGTTGATTTAGAATACCGAACGGAGTTACACGATACACACAATGATTACCCCTTAGCCCCTGAGAGCATAAAAATAAGTACGGTTGAAAAGTTGGTTCCTAACTTGAATTGCAAAAAGGAATATGTTCTTCACTATAAGAATTTAAAACAATATTTAGGTTTTGGTCTTAAGCTAAGAAAAATTCATAGAGGAATTATATTTAATGAAAGCCCTTGGTTGAAAAAATATATTGATAAGAATACTAATTTAAGAGCTAAAGCTACCTCCGAATTTGAGAAAGACCTTTTTAAGTTAATGAATAATTCGGTTTTTGGTAAAACCATGGAAAATATCAGAAACCGAGTGGATGTTAGATTAGTCAATGATAGGTTAAAAGCGGAAAAATTAGCCGCTAAACCAAATTTTAAACATTGTACTATTTTTAACGAAAATTTAGTATCCATTCATATGGGTAAAACAACTTTAACATTTAATAAGCCTTGTTATTTAGGAATGTGCATTCTCGATTTGAGTAAAATTATAATGTATGATTTTCATTATAATTACATTAAAAAGAAGTATGGAGATAAGGTAAAGCTTTGCCTTACTGACACAGATAGCTATGTCTATCAGATTGAAACGGATGATTTCTATAAAGATATATCCGGAGATGTTAATGATTGGTTTGATACTAGTAACTATCCTGATAATCATCCTTCAGGAATTCCTACGGGTGTTAATAAAAAGTTATTAGGTAAGTTCAAAGATGAAAGCGGGGGAAAGGTTATAACCGAGTTTGCTGGTTTAAGATCAAAGTTATACGGTTATAAAATGTTAGATTGTTCAGAGGAAAAAAAATGTAAGGGAATTAAAAAGGGAGTAATCAAACGCGAAATAAACTTTGAGGATTATAAAAAATGTTTATTTAGCGGTAAAGATCAACATAGAAAAATGAACGTGATTAGAAGTCGCGAACATGAAATATATACTGAGGAAATTAATAAGATAGCGTTAAGCGCGAGAGATGATAAAAGATATATTCTAGATGATAAGATAAGTACGTTAGCTTGGGGGCATTATAAGATACAAAAATAACGATGATATATATTTTTGCTTTAGCGGAAATATATATCGAGAGAACCGTCGCATTTTTTTTTTCTAGAGACGAAAAAAAAAAAAGAACTTTGGCCTCTTAGAAGCAGCAGCAGGGGGGGCGCGGAGCGCCGCGGCGCCCCACCAATGCGCGCGCTAGAGATGTTCTTGACGAAAGGGAATGAAAACGAGGCTCTTGACCTTGACCCCTCTGTGACCTTGACCCCTCAGTGACCTTGACCCCTCAGTGACCTTGACCCCGCTCGGGGTCACATGACCTCGCGAGGGGGAAAGGTCAAAGGTCAAAAAAACGCAAAAACGCGAAAAAGGGGCAAGTCCCGAGAAAAAAGGCATGCACACGCGAAAAAAGGGACTTGCCCCAGAACTCTCAATATTTAACTACTTATGACGTCGTTTATTGTTTTAAAGTTTTACTTTGCTGTACTTCATTTAACCCATTACCACGCAATCCTGACTTTTGACGACCCTGGAAAAGAAGCCTTTTGATTACATTGAGGGAAAAGGAGAAAATGCTGGTAACCAGCATTTTCTCCTTTTCCTACAATGTTTTCTATCCTTCCAAGGTAAAATTCAATTTTAGATTCATATTTATTTGGGCGTCTGCAAATGCTTTCAATTTGGACTAGTCCAACATTTTGTGGTTTGGTAAAGACGTCAGATCAAGACAGATGTATTAACATTGCCGAGGTTCTTGGATTGCGTTCTACACAATCTTGCTTCAGAGTACTCACAAACACTGCGAGTTGGTATCCAGCCTGGATATTTTGGGGTTAAAAATGAAACCTTACAGTCTCATAAACACGTATAGTCGCTTCATAGAGAAAATCCTTTAAGTTTATTATACCCCCGCAAAATGAATGTTTTCGGGGGTATACTGGAATCAGCCTGCCTGACCGTGTGTCCGTGCGCGAAGATTGCCAGAAAAACGCGACATGATACACATTTATGCACCGTGTAGATCAAGTTCAGGCAGCACAGAACAGGCAGTCCAATCTTGATCTTCTTTGCGTGCAACTTAACAATATAATCTGAAAAAAGAATTTTTACATTATGGGAATTTCAGCTGTGTTTTTTAATTGGAAAGGTCCATTTCATTAATTAAGCGCTCTATTGGCTCATTTCAGTCATTTGTTTCATTCATCATTTTTTTTTAAGTTAACTTTTCTGATATGATTTCATTTCTGGTATGTAGGAGGTAAGGCTTGGGGAGGTACCGAAGGTGGTTTCCGGGTTCCCGGTCTTATGAGATGGCCGAATATTTTACCTCGTGGTGTAAGGATCCATGAGCCGACACAACTAATTGACATTTTCCCGACTGTATCTCAGATTATTGAGGCAAAAATACCGGAGGACCGGTATATAGATGGACGCAGTCTGGTTCCATTGCTTTTTAATGAGTCGCACATCTCCCCTCATGAGTTTATCATGCATTACTGCGCTGGCGAGCTACATGCTGTTACGTACAGACCTCAGACCACAGGTTAGTATCGTTGTTTTGATAAAGATTTCTGGATCACGACCCTAAAGGACATGCCATAAATGATTGGTTACCTTGAACTTGACTGTTAACACTTATCCTGCTATATAACGAAAATTAAATTTTTAATTCAATATTAATAAACAAAAGTTTGCTGATCCAAAGTTATGTTTGGGAATAATATCTCCTTATCGGACAGTGTAGATCAAAGATCAGACTGCACGTGCTGTGCAGTCTGATCTTGATCTACACTTTCCGCAAAGGGTCAGCTAGTCGCGCTTAGCATCCAAAGGGTTAAGAAATGGTTTCATATTTTTCTTCAAAAACAGTGATAAGCAGCTAGAGGCGTCTTAATAACCATTTGTGTTAAAATTAGTCTTCATAGACTGTCAAAATGGTGTGTTGAAAAAAAGCTTTCACTTGTTGAGATATCTAAAAACTTGCCTGACTATATTTCAACTATTTTACCATATCGGCTCAGATATACAAAAAATAATAAACAGTTTAAAAGTATAATCAGTAATGGTACAAGGATGCGAACCACTTTTCTCGATATTCATGTTTGACCTTGAACGCCACCATTGTGCATGTCCCCAACTGAATTAAGCAGTAATGGTACGAGATGCGAACCACTTTTCTGGATGTTTGTGTTTGACCTTAAACGCTACCACCTTGGATGGCTGCATCTGAATTAATCAGTAATGTACGAGGATATCAACCGATTTTCTTAATGTTTAGGTTTGACCTTGAAGGCTACCATCTTGCATGTCCCAAACTGAATTAATCAGTAATAGTACAAGGATGCGAACCACTTTTCTTGATGTTTATGTTTGATTTTGAACGCTACCATCTTTCATGTCCCCAACAGAATTAATCAGTAATGATACGAGGATGCGAACCACTTTTCTTGATGTTTGTGTTTGACTTTGAACGCTACCATCTTTCATGTTGTTACGGGAGACCACTCCTTCCTGCATGGTATTCTCCCGATTTAAATACAATACCTGGCTACTGCGTCAGGGAGATATCTCTTTGGCTCAGTGGTTATGGTATTGGCCTTGCGTCCGGGAGTTCGGGGTTCGAATCCCGCTCGGTACCTTATTTCTGCCATGCATTTATTCATTTGTTTCTTTGTTACGGACTTCGTTCGTAAGAATGTCCCCAACTGAATTAATCAGTAATGATACGAGGATGCGAACCACTTTTCTTGATGTTTGTGTTTGACTTTGAACGCTACTTCCTTACATATCCCCAACTGAATTATTTAGTAATGCAACGAGGATGCAATCCACTTTACTTGATAATTGCGTTTGACCTTGAACGCTTCCATCTTTCATGTCCGCAGCTGAATTAATCTGTGATGGTATGAGGATGCGAACCACTTCTCTTGATGTTTATGTTTGACTTTGAACGCTACCATCTTTCATGTTCCGTACTGATTAATCAGTAATGTACGAGGATGCGAACCACTTTCTTTGATGTTTATGTTTGACGTTGAACACCACCATTTTGCATGTCCCCAATTGAGAGAATCACGCAACATGCTAAGATGAGCATGAGAGTATGGTGTCCTGGGCCTAAAACTAAATTGAGTTATTATACTATTATTTTATAGCTAAATTAAGTAATCATTCTTTCTAATTATTTGTTTTTTTCTGATTAAAGCTGGCAGTTCAAAATAGTATTCATGTCGTCATGATGTTTCGTGATAATCTCGATCTTGTCGGTCAAAGTCAAACATAGAAAATATAAGAAAGCGGGTGTCCTCACCCTACTAGTGATTATACATGTCAGTCCTTTTTTTTAATCTGTAGACTGGCAGGGCAAAATGCTTTGAATATACATGTATGAAACAAGCGTACAGACGTAATGGCTGGCGATGATCTCATTTTAGGACAACAAATATTACAGAGGTCAAGGTCAAGTATGACCATGAAGAAAGGAATATGGTGTCCATATTATACTACTATAATCCTTAATAGTTCCCTTGATGAATTCCAGACTTTTTTTTTTAAAAGACATATTTAACAACATTGCACGAAGGTACACTCTAAAGCAGCGTTACCTCGCCTGGCCACAGGAATCATCAGGAACGTCTGTAGATGAGTTTCAGCTCTCGTAGCAGACTAACTTTGAAAATAATGTTGAAAACGGGGATAAACACCAAGCAGTCAACCAACCAATCAACCGAAAAATGCGAAAATGATTTATATAGTTATTAGATTGCTGCGGAAAATTTTCGTGTATTTTCAGAAACGAAAGTATGGAAGATTGCGTTTAGATTTCCTGATTCAAAAGTGTCGTCAGAAGAATGCGCGAAACATTGGCCTTTTAAACGAGATGTCTGTTCCTGCGGTATTTCAAAGCCGAGAGACCCACCATTACTGTTTGGTTTGACCCATGACCCGGGAGAAAATAACCCGTATGATAATTCAACAGATCAGTTTAAGGATATCATCAGAATTGTTCTTGACGCAGTCATTGAACATAAAAAGACACTGACGTACGTAGATGATGTCTTGACGCCCTATAAAACTATGTGGACGCCGCATTTGCAGTTCTGTTGTAATTTCCCTTTTTGTAAGTGTGAAGAAACGTTATACAGTGACTCTGATCTAACATGAAAACATCTCTGGTGTTTATCTTTCTAATTGCCCTTCAGATTCTGGGACAAAAGTTTTACAAAATTAAAGAAAAAAATCATCATTATATTCCCAAAGCCTTTTAATTTTCAGTTATAAAAGTCCAGCAGTGGAAAACCGTCCGACAACTAGAGAAATTAGAGATTTACTATTGCCCATGTTGACACCGACGGGAAATACAGCCTATTTTAACACGAGCAACTTGCTCCTTTACATACCGAAAATACACAGACAAAGCTTTAAACACTTTACCAGACGTGAAAAAGTTTGGAACAGTTCAAATTTAAGCACTCGCAGATGACAAAATAATAGGAGACAAAAAACAGTTACTTCCCTTGATACCCCCCCCTCCCCACCCCGCACTTGTTACAAGGTTCTAAATAGGGTTTTACTTAGTTTTTATCCTTGATAGCCTTTGCACCTTTGCGTCCAGGGAATGTTTAGGTTGGAATATCTCCTTCAAACTTTATCATTTCAATGGTAATTTATAGAGAATATTTGGTTTTTAGCCGTGAAAATGTTACCAATGATGTTCACTCGATGAAATAAATTAAGATCTTTCACCGAAAACAACAAATGTCCTCTATTTATTTCACACTTTTAACCTTTTCGTGGGGGGGGGGCTTTATCAAAATAAAGTACAGGCCAGTTTTTTTTTTTTGGTTAATCCTCATGGTGTACTGTACCCCCCCTCCGCCTAGCAACGCATTACAATATTACGTCAAGCGCGAGAAATTAAATGTAAATGACGTCATATTTTCATTGAAATATCGAAAAATATTTCACCGGTATTTTTCTGTTTCCTACTTGAAAGCATGAAATAAAGTTTGGAATTCGATTTAAAAAATATTATGGATACCCTAAATATACAGCACAAGTCAAATTACATGTCAAGTAATCGCAAAATACCCTTGTAAAGCAAGGATAAAAACAAAGGAAATCAAATAAAAGGACCTAGTTACAATTTCGTTTCCTTGGTTTTTAATCTACCAAGGGAGATAATTTGAATTTCACTTTTTTCACCCACTGCTTAACCCTTTACCAAACAATCCTTGGTTTTTACGACCTGGAGAAAGAAGCCTTTGAAAACATGGTGGGAAAAGGAGAAACTACTGGTAACCAGCATTTTTTCCTTTTCCCACAAAGTTTTCTACCCTGCTGGAAACAAATTTAAATTTCTGAGTTAGTTTTATTTGGTCCTCTGCAAGCGCTATAAATTTGGACAGGTCTAAAACTTTGTCGTTTGGGAATGGGTTAAATCTGTATCACACACCAAAATCTTAAACTGGCCAAAATTAGAAGTGTGCAAACGACATGTTTAACCCATCACCACACAGTCCCTACTTTTGAGGCCCGTGAGAAAGAAGCCATTTGAAAACACTGTAGGAAAAGGGGAAAATGCTGGTAACCAGCATTTTCTCCTTTTCCCACAGTGTTTTCTATCCTTCCCAGAACAAATTTCAGTTCTTCAGTCACCTTATTTTTGTCGTCTGCAAATGCTATCAATTTGAACCAGTCTAAAATTTTGTCGTTTGGTAAATGCGGCGCAAATGATTGAATTCGTGGCTGAAAGAGTAGAAAACATTGTGGGAAAAGGAGAAAAATGCTGGTTACCAGCATTTTCTCCTTTTCCCACAATGTTTTCTAAAGCTTTCTTTCTCACGGTTTTTGAAAATCGGCATTGTGTGGTTACGAGTTAAATGAAGAAGTTATCAAAATGATTTTGACCTGCATGACAATTGTGGTAAAATTGATGGGAGTTTTCATATAGAATGTTTTGACTCGTGGCTCAACTTTGGGATTTGTCTCTGTGACAGGGTTGAAACCATTGAAAATGCTGTCTAACAGCATTTCCTCTTTTCCGTTCTGGTGTTTCCATAGCTAAAATTTTCCTTTCCGAAAACGTGACTGTCCGGAAGAGAGTTGGATATTTGTTGAAATACTGTAAAAAATCAAGGGGTGAAACTCCGGTATGTAGAATTTTTCATTCTTCAATTTAATGGTGTAGTGATCTCCCTTGAAAATTTCAATCTCGCCATCGAACCCCTCGCTTCCCCCGTCCACACCCCCGCGCCCCCACCCCCACCTTTGCTCATTTTTACATTTTCTTTTCAAAAAATGGATGTTGTCCATACGCCACTTTTAACATTGTGCTGAAGTTATATCCCAGAGACAGTTTACACCCTTATAAAGTTCGTTGTTTCTGGACTAGGTTCGGTCACTTTTGTGAGATTGTCGGAAGTCATACTAAAGATTGATGGTTTGATGGAAGAATGGGTGGATGGATGAATGGAGGGAGGAAGTGAGGGATGGATGAATGGATGGATGACAGGTTTGCATGTAGCTGGATGGACTGACGGACTTTGGGTTAGATGGATTGGTTGACTGATACACTGACAAATAATTGTATAGTATATTTCATGGAAAGATTTTTTTTTTTTGTATCAAGAGTTTATATTGGATTCAAAGGAGTGAATTTTAAGGTATTTTTGGGAGTTTGAAAATGAATGAAATTTCTGTTTTGCTAAAAGAAATATTTCAGCAAGCCCGTCAGCTTTTTCGTTAATCTTTAAAATAAATAATTTAGACCGAAAATGCTTTAGCGAGTGTTGGCGAATACGGGCTCTTGAAATAAAAAGGTTTATCTAATCAAACATAAAAGCAATCTTTCCTATCAAAGAAATAAAAAAAAAATCTCCCAAACTGACTAGCTGATAATTTTATCTTAACCCCTTGAACACTTCCGAGTTTAACTCACAATTACGTGTTTTAACCCATAACCACACAATCCCTACTTTTGACGCCCCTTAGAAAGAAGCCCTTTGAAAACACTATAGGAAAAGGAGAACCAGCATTTTCTCCTTTTCCCACAGTGTTTTCTACCCTTCCCAGAACAAATTTCAAATTTTCAGTCACCTTTGTTTTGTCGTCTGCAAATGCTTTCAATTTGAACCAGTCTAAAATTTTGTCGTGTGGTAAAGGGCTAAAGACTCAGAGAGAGAGAGAAGCCTTTAGAAAACATTGTGGGAAAAAGAGAAATACTGGTTACTTGCATTTTCTCAATTTCCCACAACGTTTTCTATCCTTCCAGAGATAATTTTTATCATTTGATCTACATTATATATGTCGTCTGCTACAAGTTTGAAATTGGACAAGTCTAAAATTTTGTCATTTTGTAGGAAGTTAAACGACCCTGAGGAAAGGTCCTTTTTGGCGGTATAGTTTGAAAGAGGAAAACGCATTTTATCCCTGTTCCTATTCTTTCAAAGAAGAGAACTCGTTGCTTCAGAGACACCCAGTTTGACGCCTGCATTTTAGCCATGATCTGTGAAAAAGAGGCTTCGTACATTTGCAAAAAGCATCGACCGATGACAGCCTGCGCTTTCCGCGCAGACTGTCATCGGCCGAAACTTTTTGCAATCTTCAGATTTTTCTGTCATGTCAAAGGATAAGTCTACCTCATGATTCACATGGTCGTGAAACCAGCTGGAATTCCTAGATCCAAAGTTATGTGAAATTAAGAAGATGCATTAAAGTAGTAGACCCGTAATACCTACAGTGCAGTATGGAATAAATTTTTTTGATGGTTGATACATGTGGACTTATACAGCTATAATACTTTTGCACATTTTTAAACGACAAGAAATTCCTTTGAGGTTTATCTTGAAATTATTTGTTGATACTTTTGTTAGTTCGCAGAAAAGGTCAGGAGGTAATTATTATCTCCCTTCGTAATGAGAATATAGGGGTTTTAGATTTATGAATGAGTCGATATTTTTTGCATGTACATCTAACCCCATTTTCACAGAGAATTAATGTCGCATCGTATATGTCTTTAAATGTAATACTATGTAACATACGTGTATGTATTTCTTGTCTTGATGATAAACGGCAACGGCCAAGCCTGTATAATTAAGTTCAGATCTGTCAAAAAGAAAAACCTTCATACGCCTCAAGGATAATCTGAGCTGTGCCTTATGAAAAGATAGCTTAATGTATCTGCAAATAGTATCGTATAATATCAGTCTGTGCAGGCGGAATCTGATCGCATTATCACCCGCTAGATGGCATTCTACAATTACTCATCTATTTAATTTGGGCATCCTGGGTACAGAACCGGACTACTTTACTACGCGATAGCAGTTACTTTGAATTTCAAACTAAAATAAACGTTTAAACGCTACCTTGTGCGATTTGGTGAGCTATGACCAGCAGTTTTGAGAAACAGGCCTGATTTTTCCTGAAACGTATTGACAAAAGCCATTTTCTCCATTGATACTTTATAGCGCGTATTACTACAATCCTCCCAATATTGGGGAGAGTGATGCCTCCTATAGCACAGGTCGAATCTTCGAAGAATATGACATGCGCAGACAACGACTCTGATCGAAACTTTTTCCTATTGATCAATTTTCTGCTTGGCAAAGAACCAATCTACCTCACGATACAGTCTATTGTTAGACAGAAAATGTGTTTTATCATACTGTGGTGAGTTTGTTAATATATCACTCGGGATACATTAAACCCCCTTTGTCCATAGTACGACTGATACATACGTGTAAAGCGAAAAAATCAAGGCCACAACCGTACCAAGAAAAGGGTCACTTTTTTTTTTCTCTTTGACCAATAAGTATCATAAATTTTGTAAAGTCAAAGTATCGTGCCCCGTTCCCATACATACTTCGTAAATAAAACAAACAGTTTAAGCTTATTAAGCACTCGAGATGATCCCAATTAAATCTTTTCAACAAATATAACTTTATATCAGTCTAAATATCAAAGTCTTGTAATTCGTGTTACAATGTTTATATGGCGGGCGTGTGAGTCTATATTAGATACTCTAATTCTTTTCGTCTCGAAGATTTTTTTTGTTTTCATTTTGAAAATCGCTTTAGAAAAACATTGCGGCAAAAGGAGAAATTGCTCGTAACGAGCAATTTCTCCTTTTGCTACAATGGTTTTTATATATAAATTTATTTAGGTATCAGTAGAGTGATACAAAATTGAATATCCATTGTTTCACATGGATGTTTTCGATACACTCTTCAACAAAGCTGTGCGAGGAGGTAAAGAGTTAAAAAGTTTTGTAATTAATAGCGTGCCGCGGATGGTTTTCAAAAGTATTGGGCGGTCCTGAGTGCTCTTTAGACCAGCTTTTATCACAGAACGGTCCGTCTTTATTAAGTGTACCGTACATAGCCTTTGCGATTTTTGTGTTGTAACATAATTACCCTTGCTTTCAGAGTGATACAGCCATTACGAAATGTCTTTTATCACATAACTGTCATTACATTAAGCTTTATTTTTTCTGCATGTCATATTCTTCGAAGATTTGACCTGTCTTATATGACGCATCACTTTCTCCGATATTCGGGAAACTGTAATATTACGCGCTATAAAGTAGCAATGGAGAAAATAGCTTTTACCAATACGTTTGAGGAGAAATGAGGCCTGTTTTAGCTCCAGATTTCTCAAAACTGCATGCTGATCATAGCTGAGTGAATCGCAATAGGTAGCGTTTTTATGAGTAAACGTTTAAAGTAACGGTTGTCGCGTAAGAGAGTGGTTCGGTTCTGTACACAGGATGCCCAAATTAGATAGATGGGTATTTATAGAATGCCACCTAGCGGGAGATAGTGCATTTCATGGTTGTTAGAAATAGGCTTATATAGTAAAATATCAACTCTATACCAAACAACAAAATGGTACTTATCGACATACAAAGCAAATGGAGATGACGAATTCAGTGTTGGTTGAATGATGGAATCTGCCTTAGAAAGGGTTGAAAACTTTTTGGGAAAAGGGGAACACGCTGGTTACCAGCACGTTTTCCTTTTCCCACAATGTTGACAAGAGTTTTACTCCTCAGTTTCGTTAAGTAAAGACTGTTTCATTAAAAAAAAAATCATAATTACAAAACACATTATTGTTCACGTGACTTCCGGTTATAACTTCCGATAATGGCAGACAGAAAATTTTAGAACGAGTAAATTCAAAATTTCCAATACTTCTGAACCACCCTGTACAAGCACCGACTCGGGATCGATATCTATCCGATCGATTTTGGATTTTTCATAAACGTAACGAATTTCTATTTGAGTCACGTGCTCTGATTTTCACCAAGCGCGGATTTCCCTCATTAGCAAAATCTTTAAACCTTTCTAAGTGCGAACAAACATAAAATGAGATTAAGAAACTGTGACGTAAACACTGTCGCAAAAGGAGAAATTCCTCTTTTCGGGTAGTTTCTCTGACAAAATTGCCTTCTTTGCAGATGCGAGAAACAAGCGCCTGTGTAAAGAAGAAAAAAGGTTAATCCTTAGGCTGCTAAGCGCCACTCGGTGAACTTTTGCGGACACTGTAGATCAAGATCAGACTGCACGTTCCTTGCAGTCTGATCTTGATCCACAGTGTCCGATGAGCACACATTGTCCCCAGAAGTGAAAGCTTTGAAATGACAAAATTTGTTTTTACACTATCGACTCAAAAAATTCATTTCAGTCTTTTGGCAGATTAACCCTTTCCCAAACAATCCCTTGTTTTTACGAGCCCGAGATAGAAGCCTTTTGTGAACATTGTGGTAAAATGAGAAAAAGCTGGTAAACCAGCATTTTCTTCTGTTACCACAATGTTTTCTACCCTGCTGGAAACAAATTTCAATTTTTTGAGTTGCTTTTAATTTGTTGTCTGCAATAGCTTTCAATTGGACCAGTGTACAATTTTATGTTTGGCAAAGGATTAAGAGTACCTATATTTGACATTTGTATGGGGATTATTGCCCCCCCCCTCCCCTTTCTTTCCTTATTCTATGTTACGTGTTAGTGTATATAGATACGGGGCGTCTGGCTTTATATATAAAAGGGTTGAACTCTTAAAAGTTTTTACTTTCTGAGCTTGTAAAGAAACCATCTTTTATGATGGTGTCTTGAGTTTTGCGGCCTCTCTGCTTGAAATGTTGCAGTTTCGGGGAAAAGAGATGAATATTATATGATATGACTTTCTTTTTTGCTAAAAGGCGATTAAATATTGTGAGAAAACCACCTATTCAGTGACTGCAGAGTTTAACAAAATTGGAGGTTTTTTGTTTACTCTGAACATTTTATTCTTATTTTTATTGAATAAAGTAAAAGAAGTGGATTCACATTGAACAGCATCATGTCGGTATCTAAGAAGGATATTAAGGATATTTCTGACCTGATCAGGAAAAAATTGTGAGTATTATAATAATAATAATAATAATAATAATAATCATAATCATCATCATCATCATCATTATCATCATCATTGTTATCGTCATCCTCGTCGTCTCGTCCACGTTGTTGTTATGAACATTGTTGTTGATAATAATAATAATCATAATGATAATGTAATAATAATATTTATTTATTTATTCATTTATTTTTCATTTATTTATTTATTTATTCATTCATTTATTTATTTATATTGTTTGTAACATACGGTCTTACGGCCGTTATGGTTATCTTATGAAAATAACACTTGTTCGACCATATGCATTGATATTTGCATTATTTCAACCCATTTTCGGGCGAAAATGACTTTTTTTAATATGATTTATTTTAACGCTTGATCTTTTCATGAGTTTCAAGGTAGATTCCAGAATGAGAGAGAGAGACAAAGAGACAGAGACAGAGAGATACAGAGAGAGGGAGAGAGAGACACACACACACAGAAAGAGAGAGAGAGAGAGAGAGAGGGACAGAGAGAGAGAGAGAGAGGAAGAGAGAGATGATTCTAGGTCTTAATTTTTTTTTAGATCTTGACAAAAGAGTGTTATTTTTTGAAATCGATATGACTTTTGTTTAAAGTTCACGCAAGTACATAGTTATTTTTTTCTTGTGAACGAGTGTTATCTCGGTACATTTGAAAAAGAAGTTTGCATTTTCTAAGCCTTTCATTAAAAAAAAAAAGAATTTTTTACATATGCTTAGGCAATATACCTTTACCTTTTACAAAAAGATCCAGTATTTAAATAACCATCAAGAAAGAAGCACTTTGAAAACATTGTAGGAAAAGGAGAAAATGCCGGAAACCAGCATTTTCTCCTTTACCCACAATAATTTCTACCATTACAAAGACAAAAATAATCGTTTTAAGCATATTTAATTTGTCGTCTGTAGGTGCTTTCAGTTTTGTCGAGTCTAAGAAAGAAACACTTTGAAAAGTTTTAACATTGTGGGAAAAGGAGAAAATGCTACTTTTCCCACAATATTTTCTTTCATTACAAACACAAAAACAATCTTTTTCCGTCATATTTAATGTCATCTGCAGATGCTTTCGATTTTGTCGAGTCTGAGAAAGAAGCACTTTGAAAACATTGTGAGAAAAGGAGAAAATGTTGGAAACGAGCATTTTCTCCTATTGTCACAATATTTTCTACCATTACAAAGACAAAAATAATCGTTTTAGTCATATTTAATTTGTCGTCTGCAAATGCTTTCAATCTGGTGGAGCCCAAATTTTTTGTCGTTTGGTAATGTCTTTCTACCCTTTCAAAGACAAAATTTTGTCGTCTGCAAATGCTTTCAGCATGTACTTTTTTGAGTCGTATGGCAAACAGTTTTATTGGCGGTGTTATGATTTCAGATCATTCAAAATCTCTTGTTTTTGAGTTTATATAGAGCTACACCCTTTTTACCCTTTGGCTGCTAATTGCGACTCACTGACCTTTTGCGGACAGTGTAGATCAATATCAGACTGCACAGAACGTGCAGTCTGATCTTGGATCTACACTGTCCGACAGGGAGATACTATTCCCCAAAACTTAATTTTGAAATGTTGATACCTAAGTTTTTACTATCGAAAGGAAAAATTTGCTAGTTATTTAGCAGGATAAGAGTTAACACACAATTTTAACTAGTTTTGAAGATCGTTAGAGACCATTTGCAAAACAAATTGCTGGAAAAAAAGAGAAAATGAACAAACAGCATTTTAATCAGCTTTTTCTCGTTTTCCTACAATGGCTTTTACCCTATCGTTAAGTTTGTGCTCATATGTTCAAATGTGTATATGATATACTTCTTCATTACTGTATATAGGGCTAAACCCATTACCACACTTTCCCGTGTATCAATAAGCCTGAGAAAGAAGCCTTATGAAAGCATTGTTGGAAAAGAAGAATTCAACATTTTCTCCTTTCCCCACAATGTTTTCTTCCCTTCAAAAGAAAAATACCACCATTTGAGCCACATTTAAATTGTCGTCTGTAGATATTTTCAAATTAGACAGGTCCAAATTTTTTGTCGTCTGGAAAAGGTTTAATCCCTAGGCTTGCTAGGTGCGATTCAAAAAGCTTTTGCGGACAGTGTATATCAAGATCAGTCTGCTTAGAGCGTGCAGTCTGACCTTGAATCTACACTGACAGTTTCCAACCACATTTGATTTTGTCTTACAATAGTCTTTCGCGAAACAGAAACTTACGTTAGAATGAAAAAGCGGAGTCTCGAGTCAGCCTACGCGGACTGCGCAGGCTGATCAGAGATGACACTTCACGCAAATGTACGAATGCCCCTTTTCGCATGTTGCAGTCTAAATATGTTTAACCCATTAATATTGTCCAATATTTTAGACTGGTCCAAATTGAAAGCACTTGCAGATGACAAAATAAAAGTGACTGAACATTTGAAATTTGTTTTGTGAAGGGTAGAAAACATAGTGGGAGAAGGAGAAAATGCTGGTTACCAGCATTTTCTCCTTTTTCCACAATGTTTTCTAAAGGCTTCTTTCTCAGGGGCGTCAAAAGTAGGGATTGAGTGGTAATGGGTTAATTGACTGAAACACGAAGATACACGGCGCAGCTATCAAGTATAAACCCTTAACCTGCCAAAAATACTTGAAATAAAATTTTCAAGCCGACGATGAAAACCCAATAAAATCCTCAATCCAACTATTTCGTATGTTTTTTTTTTTCAGGGAAAGATATCTTCTTCATAGGACGGTAGAAATCCAGGATCAGACTGCACGTATTTTGCTGTCTGATCTTGATCTACATGTCCGCAACAGGTCTTGGAGTAGATATTTGCTAATTAAGACTTAAGTTTTATATAAATACGTTTAATTACTAAACCATAAAGGCAGTAAGCAGTATCGTATCAAATCATTAGAATTATGTATAACTTCAATACATTAACCCAACACCTTACGCCAACCCCGGCTGTGTAGCACAGTGGTTAAACATGTATGGCTCGTGACCAGGGGTTACAGGTTCGATACCCAGTTGAGCGAAAGTTTCTTTCCGCAGATCTTTTTGCCTGTCGCCTCTGATGCACGTTAGGAAAATAGTCAGTGACTTGAAAAGAAAGTTGTGTCAGTACTGGTGTGAGAAAACCAAGAAACACAGGTGTGGATGTACTGGCAGCAGTGATATCGTCGGTTTAATTCCAAACCCTCGTAACTACAGCTTGAAACCAAGCTGTAGTTACGAGGTTTTGGAAGTAAACCGACTATAATGACATAAGCTATTAAAGTGTCTTTAAACTGTAATACACTCAGTCAATCAATCAATCAATCAATCAATCAATCAATCAATGACAATTTTTTTTGGACTAAACCAAAAGCTTGGGTTAAATTTTTCTTCGGTGGGAAGTTAGCAGAATTTTTTTTTCATTAAAAAAAGGTTAATTTTGGAGTTCAAAAACAATGATATATCTATTTCTAATCCAAATACGAGTCTTTTAAATCTTATGCTATTTTTTCCTTAACTTTAAGGCTTACTTGTCTGAAGTAAAACTGGCCGCATGATTTTTCATTACAGAAAAAGTAAAATTTACCCTTTCCCGCCCTCACCCATCAGCTAAATTTGATCTCTTATCATAACTTAAGACAGCAAACTACACAGAAGTAAAAATCAAGTTGAAGAGATACATGTAACGAAGATGTGATAGACCCATTTTGAAAAAAACAAAAAGAGGGGAAATCAAGGATACGTGCACTGACCGCTACTGTAACATGATTTATTTTTGAAAACAGTGAGTAATAAAACACGATAAAGACAAAGTCATAGAGCAGATTTCAAGCAAATTCAGTATGATTTAAAATCATGATAAGGACTTGATTCCTTCCCCCCCCCACCCCACTACACACACACTGTCGGAGGAAAGAATTGATACTAAAGAACTTAATTATGTTGTGTCTTATTATTACTCGTACGTCTATACATGTAATTATGAATGCGTATTGAAGAGAATGCGTTTACCCTATTCCAAACTATCTTGTATTTTAACGACACTGACCAGTAACACCGAAACCATCGCAGGAAAAGAAAACATAAGTGCTGGTAACCAGTATTTTTCCCCGTTTTCACAATACTTTCTACCGTCACTTTCATAAGGGTCGATTAAACATTAATTCAGAAATAAATACTATTGCACATGCAATGAAAAGGCCATCTAGAATAGTTATGCTATTCACATTCAATAGGACAAGGTAAATATTTGTAGAATGGCATACTATATTTACTCTCACTGTTAAAATTCCGTCTTGAGAAACTAATCGAAGTCTTTATTGTATGTAAAGTACATATCTCATACAAAAGATTTAACCCATTGATCTGGGAAAAGGGGGTCTCAGTCGTCTTCGTAATGAAGTGTACCATATGTGTTGCCTTATATGGTTTGCAACACGCGAAAAGGGGCATTCGGACATTTGCGTAAAGTGTCGTCTCGGATCAGCCTGCGCAGTCCGCGCAGGCTAATCCGAGACGGCACTTTACGACTACATTAGATTTTGTTCAACAGTAGACATGTGTAAAACTAAGAATTTCATAGAAGCCGAAGTGTCCTTTCGAATTAGCCTGGACGGACGCACAGGCTGATCCCAAATGGCATTTTACGCCAATGTCCGAATGTCCCTTTTTGCGACTTGCAGGGCAGTTATGTGATTTACGATTTCTGATATGTTAGATCACGGAGGTGAATTTAAACTCTTTGGTATAGTTTGACTCGTATATTAGAATTAAAAACAACGTTGAAATCAAAATACCATATCCAAAAGCTTGGTTCTTGACCTGAAGTTTTACCTCTGTGAACAGGTTCATTTATTGATTGATTTACGGTAAATAAATTGGCAAGGCCGTATAATTATATACATGTTAATTCATAATTAATCACTCGACGCTTTACGCCATAATCAAACACTATGGCATGAGACCAATGCATATTGATCTTGATCTACACTGTCTGCGAAAAAGTCAGTGATTCAGTGAGTCGCATGTTAACGCCTATGGGTTAACATTACGATTAATTACATGGTTGGCTGTAACAGAACGTCTCAGCCAATCGAAAGGTTAGCCTAGAAATGTAGTTGATTGGTTAACTGTGCGGTGTTTAGCGCCGTTTCAACATTATTTTAGTTATTGCGCGAAAGATAGTGCACCTAACTCAAACTGTATATACGTTCCTGCAGTTTCTTTTACTAGCACTTCTTCTAGGTGTCACCGACTGCTTTCCACATAACCATCGTCGAAACAACGGTCTGTCGCCATGACTATTGTCAGTCATCGGAAAAAAATGGCCGAGCTTTAAGCTCGAGTCAACGACCACATGGTATCTAGTTCTGCACACTACCGACAGCGCTACGTGAGTTTGGCTTGGCTTAGAAATTTAGAACCAGTCTGTATTTACTAACCATTCTTAAGAACATTTTTAGTGTTATTCTTTAGAATTTTGTCAGTGTGAAAGTAACAGAACTTCTGATTGGCTAAACCAAATATTGGCTAGACCATTTGGTTTAGCCAATCAGAAGTTTTGTTACTTTCACAGAACGTCTGATTGGCTAAGACAAAGAATTCTTTTTAAGAATGGTTGGTGAATACGGACACTGGCAGATAAAGGTTTACAATTGTTTGTGAAACACAACCAGATTTGATAAGAGTAATATAAATCTGATTAGCCTTATATTGAACACTTAGCTTTAAGCGATTCTGATTTTGGCATATCTTGAACAGAAAGGCTTCGAAAATATCGCAATAAACAGAGACTATGGGCGGAACTATTTACATGTTCATAAACTACCATGATGCCTTGATGCTCCCACTGCATTATGCATGCAATAATCAGTCATAAATTTCTTTTTGTTTTAATTTCTTTTTTTATTTGTTTAATGCAGAATCTTTCCTAATATGGCAATAAGTACAGAACAATAAAAGGTTTTGGCTGGCAGCCGAATTGGCACTGTTTCGATAAAATATAAATGAACATGCGAATCTGCAGCTAATCTTATTATAACAAGGAAGATGTAGATCCGATCGACTAACGCTGTACTCCTTTTTCCACAATGTTATTCTGCGTGTTGACGATGAAGTAGAGATATTAATTCCTAGGCTGTTATGAGCGACCTACCGACCTTTTGCGGACAGTGTAGATCTAAGATCAGACTGCACAGAACGTGCAGTCTGATCTTGGATCTACACTGTCCAATACGGAAATATTTTCACCTAGAAAATTCGCTTAAAAATGGCAAAATTTGTGTTTTCGCTATTAGCTTGAAGATTTTATAAAGCATAGCTGCTTTATATTAAAACTCTCCTTTCTATCATTTATAACCCAGTCTTATTTATATTTTCAGAGAGCTGTACATGAATGTAGAGAGAAGGGAGAGTCGGTTTGATCCCAGGGGAAAGTTTACAACCACTCCAAAAATGGTAATGGTAGATATGAATTATTCAAATTCAAAATTCAAAATTCAAATTCAAATAGTTTATTCAGAATACATAAGGCCACCGGCCCAAAATACAAAGAATCAGAAATGTCATCTATATAAAGTGACTTTTAGATAGTAGAATAATATGCACTATAACTTAAGAGAATCGATGGTTGTTTAGTATTGTCTGATGTCAGGGGATAGTTTGTGTAAGTTGTCTAAATATTTATACATTCTTCATATAATATAATATAATACAACACTTACTTGATTGTGGCATTGATTCGTACAAAAGGTGTACATGTACTTGTAAAGTGGGGGTTTTGTGGAAGGCATAGATCAAGATCAGACTGCACAGAACCCGCACTCCGATCCCGAATCCATACCGTGTGCTTGCATATACATATACATGAGCTTTTGTGGAAGACATAGATCAGGATCAGACTGCATAGAACGTGCATTCCGATCCTGAATCCATATCGTACGCATGCATATATACTTATACATTAGATATTGATAATCCAAATATTGCTGTGTCAAAGTTACGTTTTGGGGAATAATATCTCCTTATCGGACAGGGTAGATCAAAGATCAGACTGCACAGAACGTGCAGTCTGATCTTGATCTACATTGCCCGCAAAAGGTCAGCGAGTCGCGCTTAGCCGCCAAAGGGTAAATTATTTACATTTTAATGTTGAAACCGTAAATACGAATTTGAAACAAATACTGCTTGCTTGGTAGTTATACGAACGACGGGTGAATATCATGAAAGACCAATTTGACTTATCAGATCAGAAACAAGCTTGGTTTTATCTTTTATATGTAAAAATGATACTTTTTAATGATATTTACTAGGATACTCATACAAGTGACATTTCCAAAACCCACTGCGAAGTTCTGTCTCAAACTACGAAAAAAAATGAAGGAAATACCTTTTGAATAAATCTTATAGTTTCTCTTTCTATTCATTTGTAGTTTACAAGTTGTTAGCTTTGTTATATTCAATGATAAGATATTATTTTTAAATTTGATCTGACTTTTAGAATCTTACTTGCCCCTGTTAATTCTTTTACTACACGGTCATATCTTTTAACGACCCTGAGACAAACAAAAAACTTTTGAAAATAAATTTGGGAAGAGAGAAAAAAAAAAAATGCTAGTAAATAGTATTTTCTACTTTCTCGTCATTTGCAAATGCTTTCAAATCGGTAGATTATCGCTTGATAGAGAGTTAAGGGTTAAGTTTTGAATACATGAAAGTTTAACTCTTTGCCCCAACGATAAGATTTTAGACTTTCACAAATAAAAGCATTTGCAGAAGACAAATTAAAGGTCACACAAATGACAAAATTCTATTTTGATAGGGTAGAAAACATTGTGGGAAAAAGAGAAAATGCTGGTTACCAGCATTTTCTCTTTTTCCCACTATGTTTTCCAAAGCATTCTTTCTCAGGGTCATTAAAGGTCGGGGTTGTGTGGTAAAGACTTAACTTTTACTTTATTCCAGCATAAATACGACTTTCTATACAAGGTACTAGATGCCTCAGTGTTGGACGCAGAAGGTCGAAAAGCTCACCAGGCTAAAGGGGAGAACGCACGGCCAAAATCTTCTGTACATGTGAGTAGAATTCTTTTCTTTTGCCAGATATAGATGATTCACAACTTTTATTATTCGACCTGCCAATGGAAGTAGGCTTGTTTCCCTTCCCATCGATTCGATAGACTGATAGCGAAATAAACAATTATCATTGACTGATCTCACGAACAAAGTCCGTAACAAAGAAACAAATGAACAAGTGCATAGCAGAAATGCAGGAACCAGGCAGGATTCGAACCTAGAAGTCCCGGACGAAAGACAAACACCATAAGCACTGGGCTTAAGAAAACTCTCCCTAACGCAGATGTTAGTGTTGTATTTAATTCGGGATGAAGCCTTGCATGAAAGAGCGGACTCCCATAATACTGATGATAAAGTACATGTATTTTATGGCACTCTTAAGTTTAGTTTTAAAATCATGACGACAGCTCATATCGTCGGTTTACTTCCAAAACCTCGGACTACAGATTGTTACAAGCTGTAGTTACGAGGCTTTCGAAGTAAACCGACGATGTATTTATTGATGGCATTGGTTTCGATAGTTACCAGACCAGAGCTCTGCCAATTTCTGTCCAAGAATACGACTTGGAAAATATTGGATAATTTATGAGCCATGCTCTGGCAAAAGGGGGCTTTATGCATCTTTTTGATTCATGGTAGCTAGCAAGTTATCACATGGTCATTAATCCACAAAGTCCAACAACCGACCGAATCATAAGGTAGACTGGTCCTTCGACATGTATACAGAAAATTCAACAATAGCGAAAAGTTTCGACCCAGGTCAGCCTGCGCAGACTGCGCAGGCTGACCTGGGTCGATATTTTTCGCAGATGCATCAAGTCCCCTTTTCACAGAGCACAGCTCAAATTAAACGAGGTGCCTTGTGTGAGAATCGAACCCAGATCCTTTGGATTACGAGCCCTTCTGCACCTTTATCTGTGAGCCATGCAGGACCCCGCAGAAGGAACAAATGCATTTCCATCACAGCTCGTTCGTTTATCAACATGTTTCTTTTCTTTTCAAGTCACCTGAGAGAGCCAAATCCGCCAAACGTTCCTCCGACAGGGCCAAGTCAGGTCTTGTTCGCTCCTCCCACAGCCCTCGGAGAGACCGCCGTCAGAACAGACGAGTTATCTCCCCTAGCAATGAGAAACGTCGCAGAGTTGATGAAGGGTAGGTTGATTTTTAAATTATATTTCATGTGTCTATTTTTAGAAATATTATGGGTTAAAGAAATGTCTTAATTTAAGTTGGGGGTGGGGGAATTATTTCCCCGTCACAGTGAATATTTTCCACCAGCCAAAAATTTGGAACTACTTTTTTTGTTCTGCTGTTCAAAGCGTTAAAAGTGGCATTCATTGACAAAATAATCAGAAAAAAATATAATAGATAATTTATTTCATCAGCTTGTGGTTAATAAGGGGAAATGTTTGTCTCAAAAGGGAAAGGTCCGCGAAAATAACTCCTGCCTTACGACACTCGTTATCTTCGCATACCTTTCCCTTTTTTGGCAAATATTTCTCCATATTAACCAATTTAACCACAAGCTGATGAAATAAACTCTCTTTATTTGCCTATTTGCTTGGAGTCTATCGCCATTTGTAACATGAATTGGGTTCTTACACGGCGACAAGTTCACCTATCGATGGTTAGAGTTTCTATCAGTTTTGATTTTTGCTATCAGGCAGTCCACGCAGGCTGACCTGGGTCGAAACGTTTCACTATTTTAAAACATTCTGCTTGTCAAAAGACCAGGCTGCCTTGTCATCCAATCGGTCTTTCTGGAAAAAAAATTATGATTCCATAATCATGTGATTGCTTGCTTGATTTATGCATTGTGGAGATGGATTAACCCTTTACCACACAATGACGACTTTTAACGGTCCTGAGGAAGAAGCCTTTTGAAAATTTTGTGGGAAAAGGAGAAAATGCTGGTCACCAGCATTTTCTCCTTTTCCCACAAAGTTTTCTCAGGTTCGCCTTGTTGGCTCAGTGGTGAGCATGTCGGACTCATGACCTGGTGGTTCGATATCCGGTTGAGACGCCTCTGCTAAAGCACGTGAGAAAAGTAGTCGGTGGCTTTGGGGAGAAAGTTGTGTGAGTACTGGTATGAGAAAGCCAGGAAGCATATGTGGGTCACCGACCGCCATGATATGACCTTAGCTGTTAAAGCGGAGGTAAACCCAATAAAACTAATAAAGTTTTTTACTGTATCTAAGAAAAAAATGAACCATTTGAGCCACTATGAAATTATTGTCTGCAAGTGCTTCTTCGGACTCGATGTTGGAATCTTCGTCTGTGTATTTCCAGTATGTAAATGAGCGACTGCTCATGTAAAATAGACCGTGTTTTCCGTCGGTGTTGACCTGGAAATCTCTAATTTCTCTTGTTGTCGGATGTTTTTCGACTACCGGGGTTTTATGAATGAAAATTAAAAAGCTTTGGGAGTTTAAAGATGAGTATTTCATATTTTTGTAAAATTTTCGTCCCAAAATCCCAAAACCCATCTTTAAGGTTAAACAGCGATACCAAATAACCCATCATAAGATCTGTTCACACATTTTAATACATTATAGGGCTCTTAATCTCAAGGTAATATGTTTGTTTTCACCCCGGTTTAAATAAGAAAGGTAAACACTCTGAACTTAACGACGAATTTTTCTGCAAACAAACCGCCCGCTGTATCCTAGCGGAGTTGTTCGGTTAATTGTTTTAAACCGAGTTATTAAACAAATCGCACAAATATACGATCCGTCTCTGACACGAAAGTAAATCATGTTTCAAAGGCAGATTAAATATTAGTCTTTTTACATACTTCATATTTATGTAAAATTCTCAAACATCCTTAGTTCAAGAAATATAATAAACCGAAAGGAAATTAAAAACATGACAATGTCTTGTGTCACACTGTATGGTTTCGAAAGCATTATGGTAAAAGGAGAATTTTGCTTTTGACGACACGAAAGTAAATCATGTTTCAAAGGCAGATTAAATATTAGCCTTTTTACATAACTCATATTTATGTAAAATTCTCAGAAATTTTTGGTTCAAGAAATATAATAACTGAAAAGAAATTAAAGAAAAACCATGGCAATGTCAGGGTAGCTTTAACTTTAGCAGATTTCTGTTCTTGGTCCACTATGAAGGGTTTTGAAGCATTATGGTAAAAGGAAAATTTTGCTCTTGACAACTAATTCCTCCCTTTTCTGTTTTGCTGTATTTCTTTACGTGTATGAAGTTTTAAATCTTGACCCTTTAAGTACTGAGCCTGCTTTAACCGTTTACTACATAATGACGACTTTTGACGCTCCTGGAAAAGAAGCCTTTTGAAAACATTGTGGAAAAAGGAAAAAATGCTGGATACCAGCATTTTCTCCTTTTTCCACAATGTTTTTCTACCCTGCTGGTAATAAATTCCAAGTTTTGAGTTATGTTTATTTTTTTGTCTGTTAGTGATTTTAATTTGGACCAGTCTAAAATTTTGTCGTTAAGTGAAGATTTAACTTTAGCTAGAATTTCTCTGTTTACTTAGAAAGTTTCACTGTTGTATATTGAAAATTAGCTTTAGGATGTGACTCGCTCAACTAAATCAATTTGGAAATTTGTAAAAGTCTACAAGCAGATATCCACTACAATTCAGATGGCTTTGCTCAAAGTTTAAGTTTCCAGAACCCGACAGTGATGATCCAAGATCAGCCTGCACTTTCTCTGTAAACTCATCTTGATCTGTACCATCTGCAAAAAGCTGTTTAAAAGCCATTTGCAATGCAAAAAATGAATCTAGAAACTTTTGTATCATTTTTAGATCTAAATCCGGATCCCGGAAGAGGGACGGTGGTGACCGAGCAGGAAGAAGTTATCCCAGATCGGATGCCAATATGGACGAATCGTCCATTGTTTCAGACAGTGTGCAAACAAACGGTAATTTACTTGTTTGTTTTTTTCTTTTTCTTTTTTGCTGTTTAATGCCATTTTAACAGTTTCTCAGTTATATGAGGAGAATAGTTCCTATGATCATCGTGGCTTTTCCAGCCATTCAAGGGTTCCTTTAGTTTCTTGAGCCAGCACCAACTAGATCGGATGTCAATTAGGATAAAAAGTCCCTTCTGAGGCAACAAATGTGCAAACAAATTGTGAATTTTGTGTATATTTGCCAGTTTTTTCGCTACAGAATGCCGTTATAAAGGTTTCTCTGTCACATGAGAATAACGATTTGTCGTCATGGCTGAGAGTCCATAATTTCAAAAGATCCTGAAGTTTTACAACCAGTTTTTTGAATAACACTTTCAGTTAAAGTCACTGGCAGATTTCCTATTAACCAAAATCAAAACCGGGAACTGAAATAAATGTTTATAGCAAGTAATGAAATGTTTTCTGGCGCTAAAGGGAAAAGACACCAATAAGGGAGCTCTCCCGTAATATGACTTGAAAACTGCTGAAACTGGCGTAACAGGATAATGTTTGCAGTAAAAGACAACGACCACAATAATAATGGTAATAATAATAATAATGATAATAATAAATATAATGATGACGATGTTAATCATGATCATGATGCTGATGATTAGCTACCATTTTTTCTTTGACAGCCTCATCATCAGTCCACAGTCGGGTGTCTTCAAATGGAATTAAGCCTAAACTAGAGGACAGTCCAAGTCGTGTGGTACTACATAGAGAAAAGGACCGTCTGTCTTCATACGCCTCCAAAATTTTCGTACGTGAAAGTCATTTGAACTTTTTTAAACAGTTTAGGGGCATTATCACATTCCCTTTTTTAGGGCATTGTAGATCAAAGGTCAGACTGCAGGGAATGTGCAGTCTTATGTTTAACCTACACTGTGGGACTATTGAATTCATTACCTTATGTAACCTTGACTCCTGCATTAGTTCGTGTTTTTCAGAATACTAGGGAAATATAAGTCACTTTTCAGTTATTTATCAGGCAAATGCTTATTGAATTAAACAGGCGGAAAATGACGTACTTGTTTTTGACAAAGTGTTTATTTTTTTATGAATGTACTATTTTTAAGCAAAATTACTTCCCTTTAATTGCAGCAGATGAGACAAACTGAGCAAGTACTTTGGGATACTTTTTAACCCATTACCACACAATTCCTACTTTTGACGACCCTGAGAAAGAAGCTTTTAGAAAACATTGTGGAAAAAGGAGAAAATGCTGGTAACCTGCTGTTTGGCTAGCATAATTACCTATTTTGGTGTATGCAGATGAGACAGCCTCGACAAAGTTTTGGGTGGTTTATGATAGATATATAAAGTAGGGGTGTAATGGCTGGCTATGGCTGCTGGGCAATAGACTATGTCAGTCTTGCAGTCACTGAATACGTGTAGCAAAATACCTATGACACAATCGATAATTCATCAATCGATCGGTCAATAGATTCATCCGCCAGTTCGTCCGGTTGTCTACCTATCTGTCGTCCATCCATTACCATATTTCTGTCGTTTCAGAGCGAGGTTCCAGTCGATGAGATACAGTTAATTCACAGATACAGGCCGTCTTATGAAGACAATGGCGAACCGAAGTACCAGGGTTTTAGCCGGCATGTGGGTTCGATCCTCAAATCAAAGAATTTTGTTCATTTCTATAATAATGAAGGTAAGTTTCGTGCCAGTGGCAACTGGAGTTCTAAAATGTTAGAATAATTTCTCTTAGCTAAACGCTTGTAGCCTTGAACCAAAATTTAAGCTGCTTTTCCTGGCAATACAGATCAAAATCGAACCATACGAACCGTGTAGTCTGATCGTAGAGTCGATATTCTAACAAAAAAAAAAAAAGTTTGAAATTTCGTTATACCTTCATTTCTATCTTAGAGTGCCCGTTTCATTTATTTAGTCTACAAAAGTTTAACAAAAATATATTTGTCATGACCAAAAATTGTGTTTGCCTCGCTGCATGGGAAATTTTTGACACCTCACTCGTCCTTAGGGCTCGCGAGATATCATTTTTAATCGTGTAGCTCGAAAATAATACACGTCCTGGAAAAGTTACTTCAACATAACTGTTTATGTAACTAAATGGGGAGTATGAATAATCTATCTTTTAGTAAATGAGCAGTACTATTTACACCGATATCAGTGTGATATCAACATCTCACTTATTCATGTTATTTATGGCTTGAAACAGTACTAGTCCAGGGCCCAGCCAAACCTGAATCCCTAAGACACGAAAAGGAAATCACCAGTTCCGCAAAAAACGCCATTTCTGGTGTATCCAAAACGAATGATCTAGCAAATGAGAAAGATCTGCGATGCGGTCTACCTATAATGTAAGAATGCAATTAGGATAAAGACTCTGAATTGACAATAATATTCAAAGTTACATCCCCTTTTTTTTACAGCTTTGCATCATTCTGTAGACAAAGAAAATTCGGAAAGCAAGGACAGACTGACCTCATCCAAGGTATGTATAGTTGTCTTTGTTGAATTCTAGTGCTTCTTTTACTCATACATGTCAAGTTACCGTGTTTGTCCCTGGAATAAAAACTATAGGTGGATTATAACATTTATGGTATACGGTACTTAATCCTTTTAGTGCCAAGTATGACTTGCAACGCCCGAAAAGGGACAGTCGGACATTTGCGTAAAATATTGTCTCGGGTAAGCCGGTGCAGTCTGCGCAGACTAATCCGAAACGGAACTTCCCGTTTTTATGTAGTTTTGCGCAAGTCTACTGTGGAACAAAATCTAATGCAGTCTAAAGTGTCTTCTCGGATTCGCGCATGCTGATCCGAGACGACACTTTAGGCAAATGTCCGAATGCACCTTTTTACGTGATGCAGGTCATAATATGAACTTACGTTTGACGGTCTAAAACGCAAACCATCTACACGGAGAAAAAACTTTAAAATGAGAACTCCCTCATTTAAGAGCCTAGCCACGGTATGTCATCAAATACATGTCAATTCAATGGTTTTGCCTTAGTTTTTTTTAGGGAACAAATAAAATACATATACTTCATTAGTTATTCACGTGGACAAGATGTTTTAAGTCCAATTATTCATCGACACATTGATCAGGTACAAATGAAAGTCTAAGTCGAAGAAAATATAAAAAATAAAGTGTAAAGCAACTAATAACGATCACGAACTAACCTGACATGTGTGATGTAAGTGTGTTCCTGGGACTGGTGTGTAGCGTATGGTGTTGGCCTGTAGTTGTTTGTTTTCTCACAGTCTTTGTGAATCACTTTGCTTGCGCATTGCAAATAATATCAACAAACTCTTGTTACAAATCACCTAAAGTATCATTTTCTTTCCGACAACAATGTTTTAAAAATTGATTGATGCAAGGTGGCAGAACTCACATGCAGGACGAATAGAAACAACTCTTTCTTCTGGAATAAGCTTTCTTTTAACTCACAATTTAACCAGCACTGTCTTATCTGTTCTAACAGTCTGTGTTAATATTTCAGTAGTTAACTCTTGTGCTATATATAACTGAAACGGAAGTTTTTAGCCGATAGTATTAATTCAAAACTTTGCTATCTCGAAGGTCTTTTGTTCTTGCGGAAAATATATCCTTATTGGACAGTGTCGATCAAAGACCAGACTGCACGTTCTGTGCATTCTGTTTTTTATCTACATAGTCCCCAAAATATCAGTGAGTCGCGCTTAGCAGCCTAAGAGTTAAATTGACATATTATATTTCATGTGTCGTTTTTAGAAATTTTATGGGTAAAGAAATGATGTCATTGAAGCTGGGGGGAATTATTTCCCCGTCACAGTGAATAATTGCCTCCTACCGAAAATCTGGTTTATTGACTTGAGATCACTAGCTTTAAAAGTGGCATTCGTTGACAAAATAATCAGATGAAATATTATATAAAATGTATTTCATCAGCTTGTGGTTAATATAGGAAAATATGTGTCTCAAAAAGGAAAGGTCCGCGAAAATTTTTGCATGCCTTTCCCTTTTTCGGAAAATATTTCCCCATATTAACCACAAGCTGATGAAATAAACTCTATGTCCTGTCCGTGTATCTGTCTGCAAGGCTTAGAGCGTTTTAGATTGTATTGCTTTTCATTTTCTTTATGGCAATGGGCTAATGTCAATAACGTTATCAAAAAGGAAGATCATTAGAGCTGTCTTTTTTCTATTTTAATCTAATTTAAAAGTAACATTTCTTGTTTAAGCCACTCAGATGTCTGTGTCCTTTTGTAATCAGAAAATCTGTAGAATTAGACGTTAAATGGAATTTAAAATGCAGCACACGCAATTGCATGTCAGCAGTGCCTGCGAATGTTAAAACAATCGATAAATGTCGGTAGGCAGAACTCTCCTTCAAATACAACGACATACGCCATCCTTATCTATCCTCTGACAGGAACAACCAAATTGGTCTGGTAACTTAGAAAAGTCTGGCAAGACAAGTTGCAAGAGAAATTATTGAATGTTTTCAAGATGGAATATTCATTCACAATTGCCTCCCCTGTTATACAAAAGCCATGGGCAGTAGCCAGTCAAATTTGCTCTGCACCTATTTTTAGCTCACCTGAGCACAACGTGCTCAGGGGGAGCTATTGTGACCGGTCATCGTCCGGCGTCCGTCCGTCCGTCCGTCTGTCCGTCCGTCCGTCCGTCCGTCCGTCCATCTGTCCGTCCGTCCGTTAACAATTTCTATAAAAATCTTCTCCTCCAAAACCAGAAGGCCAATCTTGATGAAACTTGGCAGGAATGTTCCTTGGGTGAAGCTCTACAAAAATTGTTAAAAGAATTTAATTCCAACAAAAACTCTGGTTGCCATGGCAACAAAATGGCTGAAAATGGAAAAAATCTTTAAAAATCTTCTTGTGACAAACCATAAGGCCGGGAGCATTCATATTTTGTATGAAGCATCATTGGGTGACCCTTTACCAAAATTGTTAAAATTATTCCCCTGGGGTCATATTTGGGCTTTGCCCGGGCGCACCCTATTTTACATAGAAACAAAGAAGGAAAGCTTTAAAAAATCTTCTTCTGACAAACCATAATGGCTAGAGCATTCATATTTGGTATGTAGCATTATCTGATGATCCTCTACCAAAATTGTTAAAATTATTCCTCTGCTGTCATATTTGGGCTCTGCCCGGGCGCACCCTATTTTAAAATCTTTAAAAATCTTCTTGTGACAAAACATAAGGTTGGGAGCATTCATATTTTGTTTGAAACATCATTGGGTGACCCCTTACCAAAATTGTTAAAATCATTCCCATGGGGTCATATCTGGGCTTTGCCCGGGCGCACTCTATTTTACATAGAAATTTAGAAGGAAATCTTTAAAACTTCTTCTGGTGACAAATCATAATGGCTAGAACATTCCTTTTTAGTGTGTAGCATTAACTGATGATCTTCTACCAAAATCATTGAAATTATCCTTCTGCAGTCATATTTGGGCTCTGCCCGGGCGCACCCTATTTTACAATCTTTAAAAAAATTGATGATAAGCAGCAGCTTTTAGCTCCACTGGCCAAAGACAAAGAAGAAAATCTGTAAACATATTTTTGTGATAAACCCCAGGGTATGCCTTATTTGAAAAGAATAAATAGCCTGCCCTTGATAAACCATGTAAGTTACAAATATACTCAGGTGAGCGATATAGGACCATCATGGTCCTCTTGTTATCCTAGTCAGAATGCGCTGGTCGTATTATTTTGTACACAAACATTTCCATGTAACTTCTAAATCAAGCAGTAACATTTGGTATCGATACATTCCAAAAACAGTAACGTTTTGTGTGAAAAAGGAAAAAAAAGCACAGTCAAAAAAAGGGTCACTGCGATGACTTTGTACGTTTCCATGCAAACAACGAAGCTTTCACATTATATGCTTTTTGATGAAGGTTGAATCGTATTAACTGACGGTTCCTTCTGTGTTCCAAAAAATGTGTGTTAAATGATGTGTAATCATAGAAAACTAATGTAGTTCATATTAAATCTGTAAAATTGTAGAAGCCTAGTAGAATGGCCAATAGGGCCATCAAGAGTGCTCACGTGACTAAAGGCCATGATGACGTCATTAGGACAGCCAAGAGTTCCCGACATACCGTGTTTAGTAGTCTTATAGACACGGCGGGTACCGGGTGAGTTCTCGGAATGCTCCCCTCTCCCTATATTAATGTACACATTTTTCTGACTTTAATTAAGTAACATTTTGATTTTTCTTCATTGCAATCATAACCATATATCTATATATATTTTTGCATTTTTTTCCTTTTCATTTAGAAAGAAGAAAAGGGAAATTACATTTCAAAGTATTTTACACTTTACTGTTATATTGAAAGTCATTGTCAACGACTAAATGTGGCAATCAACCCTTTGCTGTATTCTTTCATTCAGGATGTTGGCTGAGTGTGAGATGCTGCTGAAGGACTAGTTTTGGAAGCAATCTTGTAAAAGTGTACTTTATTTCCCTGCAGTGCTCAAAGTATATAGCATTGTATCCGACCAGTTTTTGTATGAGGAAAATTTTTCCATTTTCCATATACACCAGAACAAAATCCTCTCTCACCTCTCTTTGAATACTTTAGTGACTTTATTTATCTGGAAGGGGTTAAGCTTGAATGACCAAATTCTGCAAAGCACCTAGTTAGTTCAAGAAGCTATAGTTTTATGGTTGTATCCTAAAAAGCTTGATCTTGATCTCTAGAAAGAAGCAACTTATTCCAGTACCAACGCCATAAAAGGTGGAACTGCAGATGTAACACAGGAGCAAGTATAACGATATGCATTTCTCATTACGAATTCCATTGACGGAATTATTGCCACGCGATAATAGATGTAATATTTGTTAGCGATGAGAGAAAAAAACGTCCCCCACAGGCCATTGCATGTCCGGGATTTGTGCTCACATTCGGCCTGCAAAGGTATCGTTCATTTGTATCTGAAGTGAAGAAAATAATTTTAGTTTCTGTATTGCTATTTCCATTTCTTTTTTCCAACTTTGAAGTAATCGATTGCTATGTAGACAAAAAGACATTCAAATATTAAAATTCTATGAGTAATTCACTCGAATATAGACAAAACCAGATAAGGAGCTGCATATAGGCCACAATCTGTACAGTTTGAATTTCGATCACTATGCAGATCTATAAAGAAACATTTCGTAGACAGTTGGTTATGGTAAATAATAGATACTTTACAGAAAAACATAGTCTGTCTTACTTTACGTCATAGGAGTCGCCAAATATACTTTTTTTCCATCATAAATGAGTCTTAAAGGCGTTTATTCTGAAAAAAAAATCGATTAATTATCATACACAATTATTGCCACAGTAGACGCAGTTGTTTCCTGAAAAAAAAAACTGTAGCAAATAACGAAACAAAGTATTATCAATGCTCGTTTTTTTTTCATAATTTTTAGCTCTACTGGCTGAAAGCCAGCAGAGCTTATGTCATGAGGTGGTTTTCGTCCGTCCGTCTGTACTTCTGTCCGTCCACCCGTACGTCCGTCTGTCCGTCCGTTAGTCTTGTTTACGCAATAAAGTCTGCATTTGTTGTCAGATTTTCGTGAAACTTGCACAGATTGTTTATCTTATCAATAGCTTTAACCCTATTGATTTTGAGAAAAATCCAACCAACAACATGGGAAAAGTAGCCGTTTCAAATTGAAAATTTCAAATTCTTGTTTACGCGATAAAGTCTGCATTTCTCATCAGATTTTCATGAAACTTGCACAGTTTATTTATCTGATCAATAGCTTTAAGTCTAAACTACATCCCTATTGGTTTTGAGAAAAACCCAACAAATAATATGGGAAAAGTAGCCATTTCCAATTGAAAATTTCCAATTCTTGTTTACGGGATAAAGTCTGCATTTATTGCTAGATTTAAGTGAAACTTGCACCGATTGTTTATCTCATCAATAGCTTCAATCCTATTGATTTTGAATCCAAGAAACAGTATTGGAAAAGAAGCCATTTCAAGGTGAAAATTTCAAATTCTTGTTTACACGATAAAGTCTGCATTTCATGTCAAATTTTCATGAAAATCACACAGTTTGTTTATCGCATCAGTAGCTTCAACCCTATTGATTTCGAAAAAGATCCAATAAACAATATGGGAAAAGTAGCCATCTCAAGTTGAAAATTTCAAATTCTTGTTTACGCGATAAAATGTGCATTTATAATCCGATTTTTGTGAAACCTGCACAGTTTGTTTATCTCATCAATAGCTTTAACCCTATGGATTTTGACAAAAAAAAATCCAACAAACAGTATGGGAAAAGTAGAGCATATTCAGGCCCTTTAGGGCATTCTAGTTTTTTTTTTTGTTTGCAAAGCAAGTACCTTCCATAAGATGGGGCTAGATCTTCTCAGATTTATAATGGCTTTCCATATTGATATTCAACCTGTATTTTTATGTTTTACTTGGTTCTTTTCTGTGTGTATGTTTCTTTTTATCACATCCGTTGTATCATTACCATTATATCATCATTATATCATAATCGTCATAATCACCATTTTGTTTTTCTATTTTTTTTTTATCTGTGTCTTAATTTCACTGTAACATGTTTGGATTTCCAGCACTCCTGTATTATTTATTCAACAGTAAAAGGCTAACGTCAGTATTTTTTTAAGTGATTAAAACAAATCTATTGTCTGCATATGCTGTCAACAAAGATATACTTAGGACCTTAATAAGCCTTTACCCCACATTCCGAGTTTTGACGACGCCAAGGAAGAACCTTTTAAAAACATTGAGGAATAAGAGGAAAAGCTCACCAACAATATTTTTGCCCTATCGAGTACAAATTACATTTATTCCACATTCAAACTGACTGCTTTCCCACATAGACATCATTGAAACGATGGTCAGCGGTGAGAGAGGATTAAATACTGTCGCAAAGACTAACATCAATCGAGAAATTTGCCTGGCTGGAAATTCATACCAGTGACCCCCTGGTTTCAAGCTCTGTATTCTACCAGCTCCCTGGCTTAGCATCACAGAAGCACATAAAGGACTCATTTGCTCACATAATGATTTTGCCATCTTGCCTTGTTGACTCATCAATCATAACTTCAGTAAGATTGTTTCATAACGTTTACTCTAATACACTCACCGGTAAGCTCTATGCCGAACAATAACTTGTTTTAGCCGTATCGAGGAATAAAAGTTTTGTAAACACTGCCTTAAAAAGAGATAATGTTTTATGCTCTTCCATGGACAGATGTTATCACTTTAGCATGTTTTATTTCTCGTCTGCAAAACTTTTAATTTGGACGAGACCATAATCTTGTTGTCTGTTATGCAAGGCTGAAGTGTACTAATTTGTAAATTGTTAATGATCTAATTGAGGTCACTGAGTGCAATTACACATTTATCTAAGTGATCTTGTCCACTCATTCATAAAATTATATTGAATTATCGGTAATTTTGAAGCTGATAGTGAATTCTTTAAATTGAAGGAGGGAAAGTTATCTGATAAAGGTGTTTTATAACCTTTTGGTGAAGCATTCTAGTAAAACGTTGCATTTTTGCTTACAGCATTTCATTACTGTATGGTGGTTATGTTCTCATCTTGCAATATTTACAGGACGAGGCTTGTGAAAGCGACCAGTAAAGAATTCGCTGCATCATCCATTGAATCATTGACACCGACATACACATCATCTTTCCACAATATTGAAACTTCCACGTTCCCACAAAGCCACGATCCATATCGACCAAGTGATGCAAATCGACCACCATCACCTGCGGACCACTTCAGGCATGGCAGGTCTGTTTCCATAGCTTCAATCAAGTCATCTGTGACGGTACATTTCAACGAAAATAAATTGGACGAGAAAAACCGAAGTGTAAGTTTTCCAGTGATAAAACAACCACAAGAGAGGCGAATAACAGAGGACGAGTCTTCAGACAGGATGAGAGAACCAAAGAAAAGGAAAGAATTCACTGAGTACTACGAAGATCCAAATACAAAAGTAAAGGTTGATCGAGAGAAGAGTAATGTCGAAATAACTAAAAGAGAAACTGTTGAAAAAGATGAACAGGTGTACAAAATCAAGCAAATTGTTGTTGTTTCTGTTGACGATAAAAAACAGACAGAGAATGATAAGATGTCAGATACAGAAGTGAGCGAATCGCATGAAATAAGCGACAAAGAGTATTCTGAATCCTATGACGCCACAGAGTCCGTTAATCAGAAATCGGATGAAGAAGGCTCAGAACGAACCTTGAGCCCAATTTCTGACACTGAGCTAACTGACACTGCTGAAAAAGAGGAGAAAAAAGGGACGGTGATTGAAGGAGAGGAGGCACAACTAGTGACTGATGACAAATTAAAGGAAGAGAAGAGCGTTACAATTGGTGATGTAGAAATCATCAATGCAAAAAGACATGGACATTTAAAACCACTCATGAAATCGCCTTCACCAGACATGGGTAAAAACAAGAGACGAAGGAAAAGATCAGAGAGGGACAAAACAGATAAAACAAATAACGAAACCGTCTCAACAGAGAGAGGAAAAGGAACGTCTGATACAGAGAAACAGAAACAAGAATTTGTTGAAGGAAAACTTTCAAAAGATCTTGAAAAGAAAGCACAATGTGTTGATACTAAAGAAGTAAATAGTATTGTAGATGGAACTGCAGTTCCTTGCACAATCGCTAAAGATATTGAAGGAAGTGCTGGTCATAGCCAGAAAACAGTGGATGATAAGCATAAAGAAGTAGTAGAATCCAAAACTACAGCCAAACATGAAAAGGAAGTGTCGGTCTCAGACTCAGAAGTCAAGATTGAAAAAAGTGAAGTAATCTTGAATATAAGTGAGAATAAGGATGATTATGAGGACGATTTCGAAGAAGAAGATATAAACCTTTCCTCTAGAGAGGAAAGTCCTCGGAAAGAGAACCAACCCCTCGCAACAACTGAAAAGATAGACGTTTCTGAAAGTACAAATAAACAGCAAAAGACAGATGGAGCCAGTGTTGATAAAGAAAATAATGAAGGTATATCTATGAATGAACCTGAAGATGACAAAGCTGGACAAACAAAACTAGCAGTAAATTCAGATGAATCGCAAACCACTGAAAAGCCGGAGGAAAATTTGTCAGATGTTACTGGGCCTCAAAAAGAGGAAGACAAACGTTCAACAGAAGTAAAGCCTGAAGAAACCATACTTGAAATCAAACAATGTAAAAATAGTGAAGAAACTGCAGAGATAGAAAGTAAAACTCTGGAAAACAAAGAAAGGGAAGACAAATCTTTTGTTGCATTACCAGTGCCTGTATCCAGGTCAGAAAAATTAGAAGAACCAGATGATATTAGATTTGGGATAAGTGAAATCTCCCAGGCAAGAAAAGAAATTGTTAGTGTTAACCATGAAGCCATTAAGGAAAATAACTTACATGGATTGCATATCTCAAATTCAAGTATAAATGCTTTGATTATTTCAAGAAACCATGGAAACCAGGGAGAAAGAGAAACAAAAGAAAATACAACAGCTCTAATTGGAAAAAAGACCGTGTTGGTGTCCAAAGATAATGCTAAGATTGAATGTGAAGATGATACAAGTAACATAAATGTAGAATCTAGCACTTCAAAAGACATCCAAAGTACATTAGCAAGCAGAAATGAATCGTTAGCAACACAGACAATTTCATCTCAAGCTACACAAACAATCAACTCTGTTCAAATACAAACAATAAGTGACATGCAAACACAGACGATTGAGTCTACCTCAACACAGACAACAATAGCAGCAGAATCGCAAACGGATAAACAAAGGCGCTTTAGTGTTTCAAGCGTTGATTCTTATCAGGTTGCCGAGTATGCAAAAGAAAATGCTTGTCAGATTGATATGGTAGACATTGCTACGTCACCAATTCCTGAAACATTATTTGTTTTGAGCAGACACATCCATTTACCACCAGAAGAGATTACGACAGACTCACCTGTGACAATTAGTGCCGAAGAGGAAAGGGCTGAAGTAACGGTAGATGATGAAAGAAAAGAAGAAAGCAAATCAAAACAGGTTGCTGAGAACGATTATGCTCAGAATATTTCGAACAAAATTGACTACCATCTACAAGAGGTAAAAGAAATAGAAAAGAACAAGGCACATACCTTAGTATCCGACAAACTCTTGCTTGGGTCAAGAGAAAATTTAAGTAGTTCGAGCTCTGATGCGAAAATGTATAACAATATATCAAAAGACAAATCTGGAGAGATAGCGAGTGCATTAAACCTTTGTGATAGAAACAAAGAATCTATCAATCACTTTCCAAAAGAAGTTGAAAAGAATGAGTTTAGCAAACATATTACTCAATACAAAAATAATGATCCCTTTAGTAAAAATGAAGTGAGCAAAGATGGTGAATTACTTCCAGATATGTCTTCAGAAGAAAAAATAAACACGAAAGATGAGATATCCACTAATGTTCAAGAAGATACACACAAACTTGACAGCGAAATCATAGTAGAGAAAGCTGAAACTGAAAAGCAAGAAGATACACTTGAAGACAAAAACCTAATATCTGACGAGGCAAGGGACGACCAAAAACAGGTTGAAATAATCACAAAGCCTGAAACTGTAGACAAGGAGATTGGGGAATTGACAACAGATGATTTAATTCAAGGAGAACCTGATAATCAGAGCAATGAATTTCACGAAGGATCAGACAAAATGGTAGATGAAGTGACGCAAGAAGATGTTAAAGAGATACCAAAGGAAGACAAGGCTTTTGCTGGTGATAAAAGAGAAGAACATGCTGACACACATATACCAGAGATACAGAGAGATGTTGAAGAGATAACAGGAGATAACCAAATTCGGATGAATCAAGATATTGCTGAAAAGGAAAAAGAAGAAGTACTAGAAACTGAAGAAGATGTACATTGCGAGACGGCTGTTACTGATTTGCAACATAAACAAGAAACAAAAGAAAATCAAAGTGACGAACAAGAAGACGAAAACCAGGCTATGATAAACACAGAAATTTCAGAAAAATCGTGTAGCTCAGACAGACATGATCTTAATCTAGAAGAGAGAGTTGATACCCTTGATGACAAAGATGAGAAGGCTGATTTCATTAAGGAAGAGAAGCATCAAAACGAAGAAATCTCGAATCATAATCTTCAATTTCAGACAGAAAATAACGTTAACAAACTAGACCAAATGGTGGAATCGATATCAGATGAAAAACGAACAACTGCTGGAGACAGTAAAAATGTAACTGAGGAAAATACTGAGTCATACACAGATGAACATAATGAGAAGATTGGATCTGAATTTCAGCAAGAGCAGGAAGCTGAGGAAGTAAAGGATGAAAATCAAGACAGTGAAAAAGAAAAGAATGACATAGGCATTCTAAAGAAGCCAGATGAAGTCAACCATCAGATACAAGATGTTAGTAATGAAAAGCAATTTAACAATGAAGATGTGCATATTGAGAAAGGAACACAGGGTAAAGATGACACGGACGAAAAACTAGATTGCTTCAGAGCTACTGTGGTTGAGCAGGAAAGATGTTTCAAAGAGACGGACTCTTGCACAAATACTGACAGAGAGCAAGAATCTCTAGACATCAACATCGAAGAAACAACTTCTGAAGAAGAGAAATTGTTAGATTTAAAAACAGAAGAGACACAAAAAATCGTAAAAAGTGGTAATGAGAGTGAGAATACACAGTTTGCAAATGAAATTGAAAGAGGTGGTCAGAATGAACTAGAAATTCAAAATAAAGAAGACAGTAAAGACATTGGAGATCTAAGTCAAGTGTTTGAAAACACAGAAGATGAAAAAGAGCAATTAGCTGACCAAAGCAAGCAAGATCAAGACGAAAGTTCAGGTAGAGTAAATGGTATCAAAGTTTTCAAAATCGAATCTCATGAAGATGAAACTGAAAATAAATCCGACTCACAGGAACATGATAAACATGAATCTGAAGAAGTTATTGCTTTGAAGGTAAAAGAAGAAGATAGGAAACAGTCGAGTGGTGAAGTGCTGATTGATTCAAAAGTTCAAGAGCAGCCATCAACAGTAGATGATAAGCAGCAAATCATGGAGACTGATAAACTTGATGAAAGAGACGATCAAGTTACTGATGTATTGTTACAAGACAAGCTAAAAACTGTTGCAAAAGACGAAAATGTAATGTCTGAGACAGAAGCCGTAGAACAAGATACACAGATAAAAACAGAAATATTATCTGAAAGTGAGGATCAGGAAAATGAAGATGTAGTAAAATGTCAAAATATTACAGAGGAACAAGTTGATTCAAAAATAGAATTGAAGGAAGAAATTAAAGTAAGCGATGATAAAATTCAAGATGGAATCATGTTTAAGCGTAGGTTTGAAGAAGAGGAAACGTTTGATTCAGAAATCCAGCAACAATTGCCAGAAACTAGAGAAATTTTTAAGGACAGTCAAAGTGTTTTGGACAAAGATGGAAGCGCTGAAACTACTGTTAAATTAGTTTTGCTAGAAAAAACAGAAAAAACCAATAAAACAGCTGAAGAGCAATTGAAAGAAGCAGATGAGCTTGTTAATGAACAAAAAGAAAGTTTTGAAACAAAAACACAGGACAAAACAGACAATGAAGCAGCATTGCATGACGGTAATGAAAAGTTGAATAAAGAGCTGATTCATCCAGCTTTAGAAAAACCAGAAACAACCAACAAATTAAATAAAGAACAATTAATAGGTCTTAATATCAACAAAGCAGATGAAGAACAAATAAAAGATGTAGATGAGCATTTTAAGGAACAAGAGGAAAGTTTTAAAACAAAATCACATGAAAAACAAGAAAACGAATCTGCACAGCATGATGATAATGAAAAAATAGATAATAAGCTGATTTATCCGGAGGATGGAGATACTAATTTATCTTCACAACAAAGGATTAGCAGAGAACAAATGAATAGCGCAGAATCGGACATACAGGCTGAAGGGGGAAGCAAACAAAAAGAAGAACAGAGAATTACAGAACCGAATGAAGAAATCCCAAATAAAACTGAAAGTGAGCAAGAGCAGGTTGAAATTCAAACTACAGAAAAGCCGGAAGGTAAGGAAAATGAAAAGGAAAGCAAAGAATATAATATAGATATTGACAAAAAACATGCTGATTCAACGCTGCAAGGGAAACAAGAAAAAGGAAAAAGAGAATATGAAGAGCTGAATGTTGTGATTGACGGAAAGTCTGATAAACAAGCAGAATATAGTGAGTTATTGAGAAAAGAAACACAAGAAACGGTAGAAACAGAATGTGAGAACAAATACGAGAAAACTAATGAACAGTGCCAAATAGACGAACTAACTCACGCAACATTTGGAGAAAAAGTGGACAAGGAAGAGAAGACAATTGAAACCAAACCTTTTGTAAATGAGGAGGAAACTGATGAGCAGGATTTACAGAATGACACCGTATCCAAAGAAAATCTAGAGGTTGTTGACATATTCAACCTACAGAAAGAGGTAAAAATTGAAGAAAAAAATGATCCTGAGGAAGTCCAAATTGACTCAAATTTTCTGGAGAAAACAGAAAACATACAGCCGAGGGGTGAAAGGCAAAATGATAAAGTTGACATACAAGTCCATGCAGAAGAAACGGATATTTGTTCGATTATGGAAAGAAAGCCAGACTTTGAAAAAGACAAAGGATTAGATAAGAGAGAGAAAGGAAATGATGGAAATAAAGCTCAGGTAAAATTTAAAACAGAAGAGAAGCAAGAACCCCAACAAAGTAGCAATCAAGATATTCATGATGAAGCACAATGTGAACAGCAGGAGATAAACAAAGACCTTGCACAAAGGCTGGAAGCAGAAAATGACGACAAAGATATTGAGAGAGAAAATAGAGAGAAGCATATCGACTTAACACAGCCAGATGACAAAGAAAGAACTTTCGAAGGACAAAGCAAAGAAAGGGACTGGCATATTGAGAAACAAGCAGAAAAGAACGAATTAGGGAAGAATGATACACAAGAGAGTGTAGGAAGAGAGCCGGAAAACAAAGCTATTGAGACTGATAATCAAAGTTACAAAAATGAGCAATGCTATTCAGGATTCGAACATGAGTTAGACAAAGAAGAGAGAAGCCTTGTGCTCGAAACTTTAAAGGTTGAGACGCAAACTGATGCACAACAACTACTAGTTGACAAAGCGGTAAATGAGACTTTTGAAATAAGCATCCATAAAAACGTTGAAGGACAGATTAGTAATGAAGAAGTAGTAACTTACTCAGGTTTGCACGAGACAAAAGAAATATTTGAAAAGAAAAGAGAAAGTCCAGATATTGCAAATGATATACAAGCTCATGATAATGAAAAGAGCACTGATTCAGCTGTACAAGGAAATGCCTTACCTGAAATATGTAACATTGAAAAGGGAAACAAGGAAGATAATGAGAAAACACCCAAAACAGAAGAGCCGAAAGAAACCATACAAAGTGATAATTTAAATCTAGACATTCACAATGAAATACCAAGCGAACAAAAACGGATAAAAACCGATATCACAGAAAACCTTGAGGTTAAAGAAAAAGAAATTGATATTAAATTGAAGACAGAAAATGAGGAGACTCGTATAGAGTCAGTTTTTCAAGGAGAGCAACATACAGGAACTGTGCATGATATAGGAAAAGGGATACAAGAAGAGAAAAATAAAGAACAGATTGTATTAGATGACGGGCTAACCGATAAACAAGCAGACATTGAACTAGAGGACCAAAAAAGTGACCCGACCTTACAAGAGAAAACAACACTTTCAGTTCAGAACTATGAAGGCAGTGATACTACTATAGTAAAACCAGAAGATGAAATAAAAAAACTGAATGAGTCAGTTTTTCAAGGAAAAACAGTCAGTATTGAAGAAAAACGCGAAGGGTCACAGGTTAAAGAAGAATCTGATAAACACGTTGATAAAAATATATCAGAGAGAAAAGAAGCCCGAGTTATAGACAACAATTCTATACTAGTTAATGATGATAAACAAAATGATGCAGTGCAAAAACAAGTCGACAATGAAATAGCTGAGAAGCAGGACGGAGAAATGAACAAGGAAATTAAGGATGTTTTGGCTGGGTATGACACAAGCAATGGACAGGAACCTATTGACCTTATGAAAGGGACTACAGCAAGTAACGAAGGGAATAATGATAAATTTGAAGTTGTTCAGACTGAGGATGGAAATGAAAGACACAAAGAAGCTTTCGACATAGAAGCGATGCATACATTAATGACCAAAGAAAATGTTAATCAAAACAAACTAGTTGAAAGCTTAAAGGGTAAGGAAGAGGATAAAAAATCCCCGGATCAACAAGATGGAGTTGAAACTGTAGAGACGCATGATAACGAGCAAAATATTGATCCTAAAAAACAAAATCCACAGACAACAAAAGTTGAAAAGCAGCTAAAAACAGAAGAAGGGGATGATAAGAATGAATCTTTATCGAGAATAGAAACGAATCTCAACGAAGAAACTGAAGAGAAAGCTCACAAAACAAGCATTATGGAAGTACAGTTACTTGAAGAACATGGACATAAGGACCCGAAAGAGATGTGTGCAAATGACTCAAACGACCCAATTGTAGAAGCAGAGAGTATGTCCTCTACAGCCCAAAAACCCTCAGAACTCAAGCTCGGCTCAAGGGATGCAACTGGTGTAGAAGAAGAGGAGGGTCAATCAGCTGATAAAATGTACGCAGTTAGTGCCAGCAATCTTGACGGTACATCTGGAGAAAAAATATCTGATACTTCTTTTGAAGATAGAGTAAAAGGTGTTAATGAAAGCAACACCGAACGACAAGTGAAAGAGAATGACGTATGCTTACAACATCTTGAAACAACAGATGCTAAAGAATCTAGACAAACGACAGGTGATGAAGTCAATATACACAGTGACCTTGAAGACTGCAAGCCTCATACAGATCTTGATCTAGCCAGCAAAGGTTTAGACGAAAAAGTTGATACTGAAAAGGAGTCTCAAAAACCGATTGAATCAGGAAAGGTCGGACACTCAGAGACTGATGTTGACATGGACAGTAGTAAAACTTCCACACAAACACACATAAATATTTCTATAGAAAACAACTTGGAGAATGCAGAAAAAGACAATGAACTTGAGGTTTTGGATAAAAACCAAGAACACGATGGAAAAAACATACACTACTATAGTCCTGCTAGTGAGCCAATTGAATCCATTCCTGCAATAATCCCGGCATATTTGGGACCTGATATTAATGAATCTTGCATTGAAATGGCCTCTCTTGGAAGTGATTCAAAGCGTAACCTCTTGTCTGTGCCTGAAAGAGAAATTCTGAAAAATACGACTGATATGGGTAAAAGTTTTAATGCTGATGTTGCGACGTATGGGGACAACTCGTGTAAAATCGGAGTTCCTGCTTCAGAGAAAACAGATATTAAAGCAAATGCAAGTGAGTTTTCTGAGCACTTGAAAATGGAAGAAAGAGTTAAAACTGACACGGAACAGTTTTCTGAGAAAACATTCCACTTCAACAGTAATGATCAAGACCTAATTGAACAGAATATGAGTGAAAAGCATACTCCTACCGCTATGCCTGATATAAACAAAATTACAGAATTTATTGAAACAAAAGATAAGACAAATGATGATACGGAATCAGAAGTGCAAGTAACCGTGAAAGAAGAATCGAAAAGTGATACTCGAGAACAAGCAGGAATGAAAACTGGTGAAGAATCAAAAGAAACTGAAGAAGTCACGAATGATTCAAGTAATCAACGAACGGACATGTTAGAAGACACTGAGGACGTTCATTCACATCTAAATGAGTTATCTGACAACTCCCATTCATATGAAACAACATTTGTTCCTGAAGAGGAAACGTCAGTGGAAAAGAACCAGACAGAAACAACTGACAAGTCTGCATCGCTTGAGTCTGATTCAAGTCATGATCCATCATTAGAAGTTATAAATGAATCACACTCAGAACATAATATTAATACTGACTCCTCTAAGATCTTATTAGAGCAGGTGGTAGACGAAAAACACAATGAAGTAAAATCTATCCATCAAAAGTCACAAGAAACAACTAATGAGGTTCTTGACCAACAATCAAAAATTGATCAGCTCTCTTCAGAAATTATTCAGGAAGACGTTGATGCTGATGAGGACATAGACACCAGTGATAGTATAAATGTAGCCGAAGAAACCGGAGAGACTTTGAAAGAAGACACTGTCAATGAGAAAAAATCTACATCTAAAAAGGAAATAGATTTGAGTGAGCATCTTGATTCAAATGTCTGTGAATCAAATGAAGCCACGAATTCTACATTTTCACAGCTACAGCACGCCTTGACAGGTCGCAAAAAAGACGACACCACAGCAGAAAAGGATCTAAACATTACTAAAGCAGAATCAGACAACGTATGTAAAGATAGCGGGGAACAAACCATTGTTGTAGCAGGTTCAAGAAAAATTGATATTGCTAATGACGGTATTCAGTCAAACTATATGTTTTCAGAGGATACAGGGGATACCTTAGAAAAAATAATAAATAAAGAGGAAGACTTAGATAAAAAGATTGAGAATCAGTCAAGCGTAAGAACTACAATTAGTGACAAGAATGCGCATGATGAAGAAGGAAGTTTACTATCTGTAGAAGAAGGAAAACCTTATCAAGATAAGAACATCGAAAACTGGCATAATGAAAATAAAAAGATATCTCATGACATTAAGATACTTATCAACAACGCTATGGATGATTCAAAATCCACAGAAACACACTCGTCTTCTACTCCCAGTTCAAATGGCACGTATACAGCTACATCTGAGCCTTCTTCTTCAACGGAAACCACAAGCACAAGTGTCCTTGAAAGTCTAGATGAATCAGAACTGGACAGTACGATGGAGACGGAGATCAAAAATGAAAAGCCGGTTGATTGCACATTAATTGTACAGGAAAAACAATTCCCTAAAGTAGAATTAAATGACAAGGAGAAGTCTTGCACTCCAGTATACACATCCTCTTTATCTGATACCTCTGTCTTAGACGAAACAGTGGAGAATGAAATAAGTAGGGGTACACAAGAGCAAAAATGTGTTGATGAATCTCAGTCTGGTTCTTACAGCATATCAGGCACATCGACAATAAGTCAAACACCAAAAGAACTTGTAGTCGACACTATGAAAACTTATACTTCTGTTACCGAAAGAATGTCTGAACAGTCAGACCACAAAGACAAAGTCCTCTCTGTTGTAAAAGATGACAAGGAAGACACAAATCCAATAAATGAAACTGAACCGATATCATCGGATGACAAAAATGATGAACAGGCATCCCTAAATACAAAGGAAAAGACATCTTCAGCTACTGAAGCAAGACCGGTTAATATTGAGGGATATCAAACAGGTGAAAGTAAAGAAAAGTTGTCAGAAAACGAATGCAGTAAAGAGGTGTCAGAGAGAAATGAAACGAGCTTTAGTGAAGAAGACACGTTTACGTCAGTATCAAAATTTACCTCTTCTTCTAGATTCACTGAAACCATCCTTTTAGATGATTCAGAGCAGGATGAAATTATAAACATTGATGAGAACGGAGAAGAAAAAGATAGCAAAAATTTTTTGCTTAGCATAAAGGAACGTGACAGTGCTCAGAAAGAAAATTGTTTATCCGAGGACTTCATTATAGGAGAAACAGGTCGCAAAATGGAGGATAAGCCAACTCTGAATGGCGAGCATATCGAAGACATCGCTGAGTTACTTCTTAATTCAGGCATTTCAGACAGTTTTGGGTCTGAAACCAAGGATCGGGACAATGGAACGGTAGATACTTATAATCAAGATACTAGCCAGGGTATCACAGATATTAGTGAAGCATCTTTGGAAACCAATGATGATGAAAATAATGATTCGAAAATGCCTAGAAAAAGAGCAGAATCTGGTATGAGTCAGATATTGATGGAGACAACCGTGACATCTCTAGAAAAAACTGATGACTCTTCAACTGAAGCACAAACTATTGACATTCCTAAAAGAGCCGATGAACAGATCGATGTGGCTTCTGCTAACGAAACAACCTCCGAACAAAGGAAAGAGAAGAAAGAAACTTTGACCACGCATCAAAGTGAAATAAAATGCGAAGATAATAGTATAGACAGGCAGACTTTGAGTTCAAGTGAAGCACAATTAGAATTAGAACGGGTAGAGTTAAAAGTTTTATCTGACAAGCAGGCTCCAAGAAAAGCATCATCAGAGATGAAAACTACACCTGAATCCTCAAACGAGTTGAAAGATGAAGACTTTGCTATACAACAAGCCGAGAATATTTCAAAATCTGCTGATTCCAAAGTCGCTGATGAATCTTCATCGGATGTAAAAAATTTACCCAATAAGATGGCTTCTAACGAAACAACAACAGAGACATCACTTACACATGAATCTCCTAGCGAGTTCAAAGATGCAGAATTGATCCAAGATCAATGCGCCACGAATCCAGATTATACTTGCGTGACATACACTGATGAATCTACATCTACAATACAAATGGATGTTTCAGATACGAAAAATATACCAGATAAGGTTACTCCAAAAGACACATCAGAAATGTCACCAACATCAATATCAACAAACTTGCTGAAAGATGCAAAATTTGTCCTTGACCACAGTGCAACAAATTCAGCGTCTACTTCCCCGATGTACAGTGATGAGTCTACATCGGCAGTACAGTTGGGAAAGTCAGATGCAATATTAGAAAGTGATCCTACAACTGAATCTTCAAAGGAGCTGAAAGATGCAAAAGTGGTCATGGATGTAGGTGTATCGAGTGCAGAATCTAGTGGCAGCACAAAAATTGATGAGTCTATTTCTGAAACAAAATTGGATTGTTCAGGTGTAAAAGATGTAGAATCATCAAACCTGTTGAAAACTTCAGAATGGAACATAGATCAAAGCACGCTAAAGCAAGAGCATACAGACTCGATAGATAATAATGAATCTACTATTAAAATACAGATGGATGGGTCAGATATAACAGATTTTGAAGATAAAGCAGACAAGAGTAACTCGAAAGAAACACCTTTAGAGATAAAGCATTCACTTGAAATTCCTAACAGATTAAAAGATGAAGAATTAGAAATAGATCAAAGCGCATCTGAGATTACATCATCTGGCTTGAAAAATGTTGATAAGTCTATATCAAATGTTGAGAATGTGCCCAGTGAGCAGGCTCAAATGGAAACAAGAGCAAAGATCGAATCTTCACCTGAACCGAGTAACGAGTTAAAAGATGCAGAACCTGTCCTTGACCAAAGTGCTACGAAACTGAAATCTACAACCACCACACTCATTGGGGAATACTCATCTAAAAATTTGTTGGATGCGTCTGATGTGAAAGATGAACCCAAAAAGCATATTCTTACTCAAGAACCATCAGATTTGTTGCAAAAGCCTGAATCAATAGACAGGTTGCAAGATGCTAAGCCAGTGATAGATCAAAGTGTAATGGAGAAAGAGTCAACTGGCAAAACATATAAAGCTGTATCTGACGGTTCAAAAGAATCTGATGAATCTACATCATGTTTAAAAGATGTATCTGATGAGAAGGCTCACACGGAAACAACGACAGAGGTTGGATCTACAGCCGAGTTATGTGAAGAATTGAGAGACAGAGAATCAGTCGTAGATCAAAGCTCGATTAAGGCGGGATATACTGGCCCAAAAGATATCGATAATTCTACATCTATAGTACAGTTTAAGGAGCCAGAAGTAAGTGGTGTACCAAATAAGGAAGCTCAATCAGAAGAAATGTCAGAGACGATATCAACACAAGAATCAAGCGAATACAAAGATTCAGAACTGGTCATAAATAATAGAGCAACTAAGATAGAATTTTCAGAAACCATAGCCATTGATGCTTCTTCATCTTCAATACAGTTGGATGGGTCAGATGAAAAAAATGTATTTGATTCACAGTCCCAAAATGAAGCAATAACAGAGACGTTACCTTTACAAGAACCGAACAAGGTGAAAGAAGCAGAATATCTAAGCTCATTAAAACAAGAGACCATTGAATCAGCAATCATTTTTAACTCAACCGGCTCGAACGACATTGACGAATCTACACCAGATTTGAAACAAGTTATTGAAGAGCTGGTCCAGATTGAAGCAAAATCCGAGGTGGAACCTATACTTGAATCATGCCACAAATTAAAAGATGTAGAATCAGTCAATCTCCAAAGCACAACAAAGGAAGAATCAACTGGACCCAAAGTCATTGGTGAATCTACTGGCTCGAAATATATGGATGAAACTACATCAGATGTTGCAGGTGTACCTCATCAGCAGGCACCAACACAAGTAACATCAGAACTACAACAGACACCTCAATCATTTGAAAGGGCGAAAGATAGAGAAACGGTCGGAAATCAAAACACAGCCAAGCCAGCATCTTCTGACTTGAAAATCAGAGAGCAATCTGTATCTAAAATACAGTTGGAGGGTTCAGTTGTAGAACATATACTTGATGAGAATGCTTCAACAGCAGAAATATCACAGATGGAGTCAACACCTAAAGCATTTTACGAGTTTAAAGTTGCCGAATCAGTCAGTGGTCAAAGCGCAACGAACTCAGGATCTATCGACTTGAAAGACATTGATGAATCTACATCCAATTTAAAAGATACACCCGATGAGGACGTTCCAGTTCATTCCACAAAAGTTTTTGAATCTACATTTGCAGAAAAGGTGAATGGTTCGGATGTGAAAGAAATACCAGGTAAGATAGAATCTACTGTAGCACCATCAGGGATGCTATCAACACCAGAAATACTACACAAATTGAAAGATGCAGAATCGATCACAGATGAAAGCGCTTTTAAGCACCAGTCATCTTACTCTACAGCCATTGTTGAATCCGTTGGTTCAAAAGACATTGATGAACAATCATCAGATTTGAAAGAATCACCTGATGAGCAGTTCGGACTTTCACCCGAATCATGTAAAGAAATGAAAGATGAAGAATCAGTTGTAGATCAAGAAGCTACGAATGCGAAGGACAATGATGAATCTACATCTAACATACACTTTGAGACGTCAGGTCTGAACAATGAACCTGATAAGCAGGTTCCAACAGATGCGAAATCAGAACTGCAGCTTACACAAGAATCAGCTCACCAGTTAAAAGATGCCGTGTCGTTCTTAGGTGAAAACAAATCAGAGTTAGAGACCACCGACTCGACAGTCATTGATGAATGCAAGGGCCTAAAAGAAATAGGTGAATCTTTATCAGGTTTGAAGGAAGTATCTGATGACCAAACCCAAACGGAAACAAAATCAGAGGTTGAATCCACGACTCAAAAATGTGACAAACTGAAAGATGAAGATACAGTTGTAGATCAAAGCACAACGAAACAAAAATCTAGTCGCTCGAAAGACATGGAGTTAATGGGGTCAAATGTAAATAATGTGCCAGAAAGGCAGACTCAAAGAAAAGCAGCATCAGATATTGAGACAATACCTAAATCAATTGGCCAGTTAATAAATGCCAATTCACTAACAAATCAAAGCATGTTTAGGCCGGAATCGAATGACTCTACAGTTATTGGTGAAAAAGACATGGATGAATCGTCATCAGATTTAATACAGGTATCTGATGAGCAGGCCAAACCAGAAGCAAAATCAAAGGTTGAGCCAAAATCTGAATCATATAACAATTTAGAAGATAAACAATCAATTGACAATCAAAGCACAACAAATCTGGAATCCGTTTGTTCGACAGACATTGACAAAACTAAATCTAATTTGCAGTTGGAGGGGTCAGATGTAAACAATGTACCTGATAAGCAGGATCAAACAGAAGCAACTCCAGAGATGGAAACGACATCTATAATGGCTTTCCAGTTTCAAGATGCCAATTTAGTTATAGACCAAAACACTTCTAAGTCAGATTCTGTTGACTCGACAGACCTAGATGAATCCACTGGCTCGAATGATACTGATGCATCTTCATCAGATTTAAGAGAAATATCTGATACGAAGGCCCAAACTGAAACAAAATCAGAGCTTGAACCTACACCTGAAACATGCAACAAGCTACAAGATAAAGAATCAGTTGAAAATAAAAGCACGACGGATCAGAAATCCCCTTGCTCAACAGACATCGATGAAACTATATTTAACATGCAATCAGAGGGATCAAACGTGGACAAGGTACCAGATGCGCATGCTAAAGCAGAAACAACACCAGAGATGGAGTCCACGCCTATAATATCTGACCAGTTCAAAGATGGCAATTTCGTTATAGATCAGAACTCGTTAAGACCGGTCTCTAATGACTCCATAGTAATAGGTAAATCCACTGGTTTGAAGGATATCGATGAATCTTCATCAGATTTGAAAGAAATACCCGATGAGCAGGCCCAAACGGAAACAAAGTCAGAGTTTGAGTCTAAGCCTGAGTCATATAAAATGTTTGAAAATGAAGAATCATTTTTAGATCTAAGTACTTCTAACCAAGACTCAACTGGCTCGAAAAACATTGACGAATCTATTTCCAAAAGACAGTCGAAGGAGTCAAATGTAAGCCATACACCAGAAAAGCAGGCTCAAGCTGACGGAAAATCAGAGATGGAGAACACATCTATAGAAACTTACCAGTGTAAAGATGTCGATTCGGTCACAGATCAGTGCGCTTTAAAACCAGATTCGTCTGACTTCAGAGTAATCAGTGAAACTAGTCACTTGAAAGACATCGATGAACCTTCATTAGATTTGAAAGATATATCTGATGAGCAAACCAAAACAGAATCAAAACCACAGGTAAAAGAATCAGTTGATAGTCAAAGTTCAACGAATCTAGAGTCATCTTGCTCGAAAGACATTGATGATTCTACTACTAGCAAACAGTTGGGTGGGTCAAATTTTGATAATATACTAGATAAGCAGGCTCTATCAGAAGCAACGGAGATTGTGTCCACCCCTATTATATCTAATAAGTGTAAAGATGTCGAATCGGTCGTAGATCAAGTCACTTTAGAGTCAGATTCCACTAACTCGACAGTTTTTGACTCGAAAATCATTGATGAAACTTCATCAGATTTGAAAGAGATATGCAATGAGGGGGTGCAATCGGACACAAAATCAGAGATTGAACCTACACCTGAAACATGTAACAAAATGAATGACAAAGAATTAGAAAGAAATAAAAGTGAAACCAATCTAGAATCAACTTTCTCGAAAGACATTGATGAATCTACTTCCAACATACATTTGGATGGGTCCATTGTAAAAGAAGTACAAGAAAAGCTTGCACCAGCAGAAGAATCTTCAGAGATGGAGCCAGCACCTGAGTCAGCTAACAAATTTAAAGATGCCGATTCGGTCATAAATGAAAGTGTGTCAAGGCCAGAATCTACTGATTCCACAGTCGTTGCTAAATCAACTAGCTCAAAAGACATTGATGAACAATCATCAGATATGAACCAAGTATCTGATGAGCAGGCCAAAACAGAAGCAAAACCTGATGTTGAACCTAGACCTGAATCATGGAACAAATTGAATGACGAAGAATTAGTAGACGGTCAAAGCATAACGAATAAAAATTCCGCTTGTTCAACAGACATTGATGAATCTACTACTGTAATACAGTTGGGTGGGTCAAATGTTAACAATGTACCAGACAAGCCGGCTCAAACGGAGGCAACATCAGATATGGAGACGACATCTGTAGAAGCTAACCAGGTTAAAGATGTCAATTCGGTCATAGATAAATATACCTTAAAGCCGGATTCTACTGACCCCAAAGTCACAGGTGAATCCATCGACTCGAAAGACATCAATGAATCTTCATCAGACTTGAAAGAGATATGCGATGAGCAGGCCCAAACGGACAAAAAATCAGAGGTTGAACCTACACCTGAAACATGTCTCAAATTGAATGACGTAGAATTAGAGAGAAATAAAAGTGAAACCAATCTAGAATCAACTTTCTCGAAAGACATTGATGAATCTACTTCCAACATACAGTTGGATGGGTCCATTGTGAAAGAAGTACCAGATATGCCTGCACCATCAGGTGGAACTTCAGAGATGAAGCCAACACCTGAGTCAGCTAATGAATTTAAAGATGCCGATTCGGTCATAGATCAAAGGGCGTCAAGGCCGGATTCCACTGAATCAACTAGCTCAAAAGACATTGATGAACGATCATTAGATTTGAACCAAGTATCTGGTGAGCAGGCCAAAACAGAAGCAAAACTAGAGGTTGAACCTACACCTGAATTATGTAACAAATTGAAGGACGAAGAATCACTGGATGGTCAAAGCACAACGAATCAAATATCCACTTTTTCGACAGACATTGATGAATCTGCTTCTATAATACAGTTGGATGGGTCAAATGTAAACAATGTTCCAGATAAGCCGGCTCAAACGGAGGCAACATCAGATATGGAGACGACATCTGTAGTAGCTAGCCAGTTTAAAGATGTCAATTCGGTCATAGATAAACGTACCTTGAAGCCAGATTCTACTGACCCCATAGTCACTGGTGAATCCATCGACTCGAAAGATATTGATGAATCTTCATTGGATTTGAAAGAAGTATCCGAAAAACCAGTCTTAGATCAAAACACAGCAAATCAAAAATCTACTTGCTCCCAAGACAATGATGAATCTTTATCTAACATACCGTTGGATGTGTCAGATGTGAACAGTTTACCAGATGAGCAGTCTCTAATAAAAGAAACATCAGACATGCAGTTCACAGCGAAATCAGCTAACGAGTTGGAAGATGGTGAAACGGTTTTAAATCAAAACGCAACGAAGCCAGAATACACAGGCTCCACAGTCGTTGATGAAACTAAATCAAATTTAAAGGACGTAACTGATAAGCAAACACAAGCAAAAGCAATATCAGACAAAGAACCGATACATGAATCAAATCAGTTGAAAAGTGCAGATTCGGCCTTAGATCAAACTATGCTAGACACTTTATGCAGCCCAGATATCTATAAATCTACAACGAATTCAAAAGACCTATCCAATGAGCAGCCTGAATCAGAAAAAGCCTCAAAAATGGAACAAACCATTGATTCATCTAAAGAGTCGAAAGATGCAGTCATTACTCAAGGCGCAGTGGAGCCACTATCTACTGTCATTACAGACACAGATGAATTAACATCTAAAATACAGTCAGATTTAAATGATTTACCATGTAATCAGGTTCCAACCCAGGCAAAATTAGAGATCAACACAACATCTGAGTCATCTACCGAATCGAAAGATGCAGAATCAGTGATTGATCAAACCGCAACAAATCCAGAATCTACTTGCACCACAGTCAATGATGAATCAGATGAAAAAGACAAACACGAGAAGGACGCACTGACTCAAACAACCCCACAGACAAAATTAACAACAGCATCATCAAACAAGATGAAAGATCAAACGGACATGGAGCAAAACAAAGAGAAGCCAGAATCCCTTGGGTCGGAAGACAATAACGAATCTGTATCTAAGCAACAGATAGAGGGGTCTGAAAATAAAGATTTCCTGGTTGACCCGGCTCTTGCTCACGTGACCTCTGAGACAGACTCTACACCTAGATCGTCTAGCGAGGAGACATCTTATACAGATACATTCGAAACCCTGTCCGATGGGCAGACCACCCAAGAGTCCAGATTTCAGACTTCTCAAACGTCAGGAAAGGTAACAAGTCAGATCTCTGGCGACATGAAAGAGTCTGCTACTACTGAGCTTCGCCGTTCTTCATTATCTGATTTAGAGGAGTTACCTCTTGAATAAATTCATCACTTGAATAGAAATTACGTGTTGAATAGGTGGACTTCGAAATTGAAACGTTGTTCTGTTGCTGCCCCCAGATTGGACAATTTACAAAATTGCGCAATGTTGTTATTTGTCTGTTAGATCATATCATATAATTCCATGTTTCTTATAACACTTGTTTCTAATGATTAATTTGTTACACGGGACAAAATATAAAAAGTCCAATAATGAAATCATTTATCTTTTATATATCTTTAATCATTTACATTAAGCTTAAACATATCACATATGTATGTATAGAAGAATAACTTGAACACGTTACACCTGACATGCGACCATCAAGGGGAGACCTTCATATAACAATGTTTATCTATATTACGTACTGCTACCAGCTATATTCATGTTTTTCCTTATGACTACTTGATGGTATAAAATTAGGAATTTCTGTACACTGTTAATACATTTATCGTATTTTTATTTTCATTTCGTCTCTTTTTGAACGTCGATTTAGCCATTTTCACTGAACGAATTCCGTGCATTTTGATTGCCAAATATCAAACAGCGCACGTACCTGCATATGAGGCATCATTCTTTTTCATGTCTTTTCCTTCATAAACGCTAAAGTCTGTCGTCCCTGCTAAGTAATTAATGAGGATGCTATTATTCCGTCATTCTTAACGTTTGACATATGGAAGCTTATATTTGTGTAAATGTATGATCATTTTTAATGTCGATTGTTTAGTAAAAATGCATACGATATTCGCAAAGGGCCGCGTCATATGAATTTAGTCAAGTCGTTTTAGGAAAATGATAGTACACATATCGTTGGTATACATCGAAAACCTCGTAACTACAGCTTGTAACAAGCTGTAGTTACGAGGTTTTCGAAGTATACCGACGATATATTCATGTAAGATTCTCTAAATATGTGTCTCTTTCAAATATCAGTTGATTAATGTAATTAATTTTAAATGTCAATTTCATGTATGTAAACCTTTCGATTTGGATGAGAGCGGTTAATTTAAGTATATTTCAGGTTGTAGAAAGACACAGAGTACTTTCTTGTAACTTTTTTGTTTTTCAACGCACTCTAATTAATAATTCAAATTGAACAGTAGTTTCAATTGCAAATAATCCCTATCTATCAACAAGTTATGCTAATGTTGTACAAGTCATGCGTTTTATTTTTATTAGTATGGAACCAGTTTTGAGCAACTGTGATTGTATGTGCGAGAAGAAATGTTCGGTATATTGTATCATTTTAATTTGTATGTAGTTTTTGTTGATTACCATGTAATATTTGATTTTGTAATTGTACATAAATTAATGCAACTTTTCAGTTGAATAAATTTGGAAAATATCAATTGACCTGATGTTTACTTACACTATTATTTGTATCAGTTTGTTCGCCTGTTTAATTGATTTCTCTTATGAAATACGCAGATAAGAAGTCACAAATTTTACTCCCAAGCTCCTTTATTTTTCGATTGACCTTTTGCTGAACTTGAAGTACTGTGGCACCGCATGAGCAGGGGCTCTATATTTTTTTTTTCGCCTTTGAAAAGTGCCTGTGCAGATAGCCATATTGTTTACTTTATGGCGAACAACACGCAAAAAAAAAGGCGCATTCGCACATTTGCATAAAACGTCGTTACGGATCAGCTTGCGCAGTCCACGAAGGCTAATTAGAAAGGGCAATTTCCGTTTATATTTAATTTTCAGTCCCAACTTCGTCGTTTTGTAAGGATTTCATAAAAAAAAGTACATGACGTACTCATCAAAACTAATCCAAGGTACGAAAACAGAGAATGCGGAATGGAAAATTTATATCAACCATCTATCGGAAAACCCATTACCACACAATCCCTACTTTTGACACCCCTGGGAAAGAAGCCTTTAGAAAACATTGTGGGAAATGGAGAAAATGCTGGTAACCAGCATTTTTTCCTTTTCCCACAATGTTTTCTACCCTTCACAAAACAAATTTCAAATTTTCAGTCACTTTTATTTTGTCGTCTGCAAATGCTTTCGATTTGGACAAGCCTAAAATATTGTCGTTTGGTAATGAGTTAACGCTTCTCCAGGATACAAAGCAAGTCGTCACATTTTTGTTATTATTATTAACAATAACAGTTCTCAAACAACTGTCTGAATGATATGGTAACATGGTATTTGGACATACAGAAAATTGATCAAAAGCAAAACAATTTCGACACAGGTCAGCCTGCGTCGATGCTTTTGACAGGTGCTTTAAGCACGTTTTTTTCTGCATCCTGATGTTTGTCTACGTCCTGTTTTGCTGAAGCAAAATGATGTCGTAAACTTTGACGGTGAGACCGTAAAACTGGTGACAAATACAACAACAGAAAACGTCGATTCTGACATGTGATATGTTTATTTACTTTATTTACAATGGAGTGCATAGATTTCTTAATGATGTCTAATAGCATATTGACCACGAGTACTATAATCGTCACATGATAACAATGAAAACATAAAAACATGATATGATAATGCACTAAAACTGTCTCACCAGGATCCAGAAAGATTATAAATATCGTCGGTTTACTTCAAAAACCTCGTAACTACAGCTTGTAACAAGCTGTAGTTACGAGGTTTTTGAAGTAAACCGACTATATGTTTTATACTATACAACTAACTTAAAGATACACTTCACTAAAAGTCTTCAACAAAAGGAGATAATGTTGGTACAAGTATCTTCTCATTTTTCCCAATGTTTTGTGCAATTTCGGAAAGAGAAAAATGCCTTTTGAAAACATTTTTGAAAAAGAGAAGGCATTTTCTTCCAATTCCATAACGTTTTCTACCCTACCAAAGACAGATGTTATTATTGGAGATACTTGCAATTTGTCGGCTGCGAATATTTCCAAGTTCGACCATACTAAAGCTTTGGTAACGAACTGCAATTGCTTTTCTTTAAGAAAAAGGCGTTTTAAAAACATTTTGGTAAAAGGAGAAAATTTTTGTCTCCTTATCCCACAATGTTTCCTACCCTATCAAAGACAGATATCATTATTGGAGCTACTTCCATTTTGTCGCCTGCGAATCCTTTCAATTTCGACCAATCTAAAATGTTGTATTTGGTAACGGATTGCAATTGTTTTATTTTTTTTAAGAAAAGGACATTCTGAAAACATTTAGGGAAAAAGGAAAAATATTTTCTGCTTTTCCCACATTGTTTTCTACCCTATAAAAGGCAGAAATTATTATCTGAATTACTTCCACTTTGTCGTCTGCAATTACTTTCAATTTCAACCAATCTAAAATGTTGTGATTTAGAAACGAGTACGAACGTAATTCATGTTTCCCTGCTTCCTATTTTACAAGAATATTTTCTAAACCCGTCTGATAAAAAAAAAATGTTTCCAAGGATAATGAACGCTAATTACATAACAAAGAACGAAATTGGGCGTCTAGCCAATTTTCTAGCACACAATATGCTTCAACAACGCTCACAGATTATCGCATTCCTAAAGTAAATAATCTGCTCTCTGACAAAAAAAAGCTAAATCCTTTATCACACAATGGCGACTTTTAACGCCCCTGTGGGAGAAGCCTTTTGAAAACATCGTGGAAAAAAGGAGAAAATGCTGGTAACCAGCGTTTTCTCCTTTTTACCACAAAGTTTTCTATCCTATCAAAGCAAAATTGCACCATTTGAAATTGTCGTCTGTAAATACTTTCAATTTGGATAGGTTTAAAATTTGCTGTGTGATAACGGATCAATGTATTTTTGTGATGCATTATAACAAGCAAGTCATCACATAATTATGGATCCATAAACTCTATTTTGTCTAGTCTAAAAATAGACTGAATCCAGAGTTAGACTGGTACTGTGACATGTAAAAACTTCTTAACCCTTTACTCCATAGATACTCATATCTACGCATTGCTTGTAGAAGCCTTTATAAAACATTGTGACAAAAGGTGAAATTGCTCGTGACGAGCAATTTCACCTTTTTGCCACAATGTTTTCTATGCTATCAAAAGGTGACATATACACATTAGAAACAACTCCATCCTTGCTGTTATTTAGGGTCAATTAGAGATACCACAATGTTTTCTATGCTATCAAAATGTGTCATATACACAAGAAACAGCTTCATCCTTGCTGTTATTTAGAGTCAATTAGAGAGAGATACCATAGAAATGCCTTATGGGGTAAAAGGTTAAAAAGCAAAACAAGGTTTCTACTCATGTGAGCCTGCGCGGATTGACATGAGTCGATACTTTATTTGCAGATGTATTGAGCCCCCTTTTTGCAGATCATGATTAAAATATAGATCAAGCCCTTATCCGACGACAGAATTATAGACGTGCTGAAATTAAGAAAAAAAAAAAGACGACATGTAGAATTTGGCTCCAATTAAGAAATTCAGCTTTGGTAGAATAGAAATTTTGTGGGGCAAAGAGAATGTGATGGTTACCAGCACTTTCTCGCACTTTCTCCTTTTTTTCCTAATAATCGTTCAAAAGTTGGACATATATGACGTGGCTAAAAGAAAAAAAATGAAATGAGCTTTGATAGGGTGGAAATATTGTATGAAAAGAATAAAATGCTGGTTATCCGAATTCCAGCATTTTCTCCTTTTTCAACAATGTTTTCAGAAGATAAATAGATTTTTGGAATACAAGTGCAACTTGATTTGAAACTGATTCAAAGTAAGAAACTAGTCTTTTAAAACAAAATCTGAAAACATTGTTGGAAAGTGAGAAAATTCCTAGTAATAAGCATTTTCTCCTTTCCTGATTTTTTCTACCCTATCAACTCATTACCACACAATCTCTACTTTTGACGACTCTGAGAAAGAAGACTTTAGAAAACATTGCGGGAAAAAGGAGAAATGCTGGTAATCAGCATTTTTTCCTTTTCCCACAATGTTTTCTATCCTTCAAAAAACAAATTTCAACTTTTCTGCCACGTTTATTTTGTCGTCTGCAAATGACTTCCATTTGCACTAGCCTAAAATATTGTCGTTTGGTAAAGAGTTAAAGGCAATTTCAATCATTTGAGCCACATTTAAATTGTCGTCTGCAAAAGCTTTCAATTTGGACAAGTCTAAAATTATGCCGTTTAGTAAAGAGTCACTTTCTTACTAAAGGACAAAAGGTTCGTTCATGAAAGAGTAAAACAATAAACGCACCTGTAACTATATCATATCAATAAACATAGTCATCAAACGAGGCACATTAATACAAAGCAGTTATGATCACGTGATATGATCTATGAGCGGGCGTCTGGCAAAAGGGGGTTTAATGCATAGATCTACGTCATTCTTTATACCAAGCAAGTCATTAATGTAAGTGTGATTTTGTATCTATAATGTCAATTTTGTTGAGGAATCACGAAGGTAGAACGGTCCTTGGGAAAGCAGATGATATACGTATGGCAAAAATGTATCGACCCAGGTCAGCCTGCGCGGACTGCGCAGGCTGACCTGAGTCGATACTTTTTTTGCAAATGCATTTAACTCCCTTTTTCACAGAGCATAACTAAAATGTACAAGTATATGAAATATATAACACATGGGACGGCGAGATTCTAAATTTAAGACACAATGATGAGCGATATTGAGGCAATAATGTGCGTGTTTATGTCATGTTTTCCAGTAGGATATCAAGAAATAGCAGTGAAAATATTTTTCGATATTCCACGGGTACGACCAGTGAAAATACCTATTTTTATGCTCTAGTTACATAGGTAGGCTAAGTTGCGCGTGACTCACAACCAGATGGAAATATGACGTCATTTGTCTTACATTTCTCGTGCTTGACGTAATATTGTAATGCGTTGCAATGCGGAAGGGGTATGCTACGGAGAATAACTGAAAAGAACTGTTCTTGATTAAATAATGCTCCTATCAGAAAGGATTAAAAGCATGAAATAAATAGAATATTTGATTTTATTTTGGTGGGGGGGGGGGGGAAGGAAAGATCGAAATTTATTTTATCGAATGAATACCATCGGTAATATTTTCACGAGTGGCGCAGTCATGAAAATATTACCGGTGGTAGTCTATTCATTCGATGAAATAAATTTCGATCTTTCACCGAAAAAAACCCCAAATGTCCTCTATATTTTACCCTTTACCAAACAATCCCGTGTTTTAAGGTAGTGTACTTGTAATATTTCTAGTGCAGCATGGCATAAATTTTTTTGACAGTCGAAAAATACGGATTTATACAGATATAATACTTTTGCACGTTTTTAATCGACAAGAAATTTAATGTCTATCTTGAAATTGTTTGTATAGATGCTTTTGTAAGTTTCCAGAAAAAGGGGAGGGGTAATTATCATCTCCCTTTGTATATATAAGAATATAGTCGTTATAGATTTATAAATGATAATTCTAAGAAGGACAAAAAGGAAAAAGTGGCTCTGTGAAAGTAATACAATGATACTCATTTTTAATCCAAACAAATTTTGTAGGATGATACTATAGTGGATATAGCTGTTTTCTTTTACGGTTTCACTACCTTAAGGGTTTCCTCCCCTGAAGCATCTGGCCATCATGGCATGATTTTATTTGTAGTTAGATTATCGAGAATTTATGGTGATTGAATAATTCTAAACACTTTTAACCGCCCAGACTGTCTTTAAATGTCTATCTTAAAGATTTCTGTTCATACCTTTGGTACTTTTTTTAATGAAGGTAATAAGAATCTCCATTTGAATTGAGAATATAGTGATTTTAGAATTGGATATTTTAATTCTATAACGGTAATACTTCCATAAGTGGTTCTAGTCAGATGCTACAATAGTGATGATTCTTAATGATATAATATTTTCCAGGGTAAAGTTACAATGGAAATCGACCCTGGGGAGGAAGAAGCCCTTGAAAACATTGTTAGAAAAAGGGTAGGAATTCCGGTTAAAAGCATTTTTAGCTTTTTTTCAACAATGTTTTCTACCCTTAGATCACAATCTCCTTGTTCGGGCTACTAATACTACTACTGTTGTAAGTAAATGCTTTCAAAAAAGAAGATTCTATTATTTTCTTGTTTGGTGAAGGGTTACAAGGGTGATATCTACTTCATTTAAATTTTAACCCTTATCTGACTAGATGAGAGAAATGAAACTTTGAAACCGTTTTGAAGCCCCACATTTTGCGGTTTCAAAAGTGATATATCCTAATCAGCGTTATGGATCCACAATAATTATTTGATGATTGGCTTGGCACTATGAATCACGGGAATGCATTAAGCACCCTTTTGCCAGTGTGTGGCTCAAATATAATTCTGCATTAGAATATTTGGCTGCTTTAACCCATTAGCAAACGACAATATTTTAGACTGGTCCAAATTGAAAGCATTTGCAGACAACAAAATGAAAGTGACTGAAAATTTGAAATTTGTTTTGTGAAGGGTAGTAAACATTGTGGGAAAAGGAGAAAATGCTGGTTACCAGCATTTTCTCCTTTTCCTACAATGTTTTCTAAAGGCTTCTTTCTCAGGGGCGTCAAAAGTAGGGATTGCGTGGTAATGGCTTAAGACAGTCCGAAGCAACATCTAGTGAATTCTATGCTTTACATGCAAGCGAAATATTTTTTTCAACCCTTTTAGCATCATGAACTGAATTAAACAACCCAATGCGCCATACTACATACAGTATGGAGTAAAAATCAGGGAGACCAATTGCAAACCTGTTTGCCAAAAAACAAAATGGAGGGCAGACGATATTCTTCATTTGTTTTCTGCAGACCGAGATTTATTTTGGCACAGTCTGACATTTTGGCCATAATGCGAAAGAAAAAACATTATGAATGATAGACTTTATTGTTTTATGGTGCATTTTCCTTGGACATTTTCCATTTGCTGCCTTAGCAATAAAATGTTGCCACATGCCGCGTCACTGTAAAAAGTACTTGAGAAGTTTAATGTGATCACTGACGTTTCTGGGCCTTTAGGATGGATAGGGGTATTTTATTCCATCTTGTTGTTGTTGTTGTTGTTGTTGTTAATTTATTTAAGCCATGCTGTGACAAAAGAAGGCTTAATGCACACCCTTAAAGCATGATACCATACAAATCATACTGTTCTATGGATTTATATAATTTTGTATAACAGAATAATAAGGTAGACTAATCCTTTGACACGCTAACAACTGGCCTATAGCAAAAAGTATCGACTCGCGTCAGCCTGCGCGTACTGTGCAGGCTGATCTGAGTTGACACCTTTTGAAGAGGCATTAACTCTTTACCAAACGACGAAATTTTAGTCTGGTCCATATTGAAAGCACTTGCAGACGACAAAATAAACCTAAAATCAAAAATTGAAATTGGTTTTCAGAATGGTAAAAAACATTGTGGGAAAAGGAGAAAATGCTGGTTACCAGCATTTTCTCCTTTTCCCAAAATGTTTTGAAAAGACTTCTAACTCAGAGTCGTAAAAACCAGGGATTATTTGTTAAAGGATTAAGCCAGCTTTTCTTAAATCATTTATGTATAGCGCTATTCTTAACACTATTTAAGTTAAATCGCAGAGGTTAGTCTACCTATCTCATCTTTCCTTGTGTTTTCTTTACCAGTACTTCGCATAGTATTCTTTTCAAGCCATCAGCAGCTGTCTCTCATTTAAACTGTCGAAACAACCAAAGTTCAGGTATGAAAGAGGAATGAAAACTGACCATAATAAGTCCTCGAAGAAAACTAGGCCGAGCCAGGGATTGAACAAATGACCCGTAGGTTTCAAGCCCTCTGTGTATTAGGGCTACCGGTTTCAGCAGGATTTAGGTTCTGTAGGTAAGGATTTAGCTCAACAGAAATTATTGCGAATCTCTTTTTTTATGGTGGCATATTTCTGCCACCAGATACATGTAGTTATCGTGATAATTTCACAAAAGTATCACGATGAATTAAAGTTTCCTGGAATTTTCATCAAGATGGTGAAAAGTTTCCTAAAAAAATAACGATAAACTTAAAATCTTGATGCAAAATTCCTCAATCATGCACGAAGCTGACATGCAAGATAAAATTATCGTCACAGTTTTATGTCTTTCTCGGTATCTATAAATAGGAAATTTATCATTTGGATAAACTCGTTAGTTTTTGACTCCACAAGACTGCAGTCAGTAAAACTCTAATTATAGATACCGTGAATGTCATTTATGGGTCCGAAAGCAAAGAAGATCACGATAACAGGTAGCATTATCGCGATATTTTTATTATAATTTTTTTTCTCTAGATAATATTTCCAGGGAACTTTGTTTATCACGAGAGTTCTCTTATATTATCGCAATAACTATCTTGTATCTGAATGCAGAAATATGCCAGCATCTTTTTGTTAGTTATCTTTTTCCTAAAAAAATGCAGGCAGCTATATAGCAATGAGATTACCAGACTACAAGATACAGTTACCTGTCAGTATATAAAGTAAATTAATTTACCGGAACTATAAAAAACATTTGACTCCATTGATCTGCTTTTAAAAACGGCAGACTTTCTTTAAAATGCATCGCTTTCCAAAATCCCAATTAAAATATAGAAGCTTGGTTTTTATGCATTTGAATGTTTTTCCTTGCTCTGGGACTTGACTAGTGCTTTATAGATTCTGAGATTCAGCCCTTTACCAGAATTTACCGGCGTAACTAGCAATATCTAAAAGATTATATTCAAAGCATTTTGAATTTCCTGGTCATCTCGTGTATTTGTTTTTTTTTGTGTAGGAATTTTTGTCTTTTGCATACTCAGGGTAGGCCTATGGACCATGGCCCACAAAGCCATTTGAGTGGATCATATTTTCCAATAAAATACCTACCATTACAATTCGATATATTTTTTCCTATCAATTTGATAAACTGTGCGACTACATTTAGTGAAAGATGCAACTTTTGGCGTTTAAAAAACAGGGTGAACTTTTTTGCAATCAGTAACCACGTCTATTTTTAGTTTATCAGATATGACGTCATCTTACGGATGTATTTTATATATACATGTAAGTAACTACGCGAATTTTAAAGCCACTGTTCTATCAAGTTCACGATGCCCAGTAAATCAAAGTGCTTTCCGTATTACATAAAACAATGTCCTATTACATTTAAAACTTACTACAAGTTGGTACGTTGTACTCTTTTTAATGAGTTTTAACACCAAGTACGTTATACTGCGCGTGTGTGTTGCTTGAGAAATAATAATAATCTTTCTGTCGTGGCACAGTTGTTAGCTATGAGGCACAATAAATAATCCACAAGGGCGATAGTCTGATGGTTTATTCGTTGTTCCTCATACTTCACAACGTGGTTTATTGAAAGATAAACCACGACAGAAAGAAGATTATTTTGATTCTAACTTGACTTAATCTTTAATATGAAAGTAAAACAAGTTCATCCTTTGAGTAAAAACGAGGATGATGATTATGTTCCATTGAATTACTCACTAACTTATTTTATACACAATGGCGTCACTCTGCAGGGAATGTTAGAATCAAAGTTGATTTATGGCAAGTTCTCCTAACGACCAGAATTTACTTCCGGTTTGAAATCGGACGGCAAGTATTCTAAAGGGACAATGTCCGAGGAGGCAAACGTACGCGGCAGCAAATGTCCAGAGCGCATTTGTTCTATTAGGTTATTGTACTACATACTGCATAATCTACGTTGACGTTTGATATGAAACGATATATAATGATAATATGATGATGAGATGTGCAGATTAAACCAATGAAATAGTCTATTCTATGTTTAACATGCTGGTAGCTTGGCTACTATTACTTCCTATATAGTTTCGTTTGAAGTATCAGGCACAAAACTTATTTATACCAAACAATCCTATCTCTAAACGCAGAAACTACTATGCAATTGAGAAACTCGGTTTTTATCGTTGCATGTTTTAGGACCAAAATTATTTGAATTACGTCTTCGGGGCTTGTTTCTATCACCATATCGGAAATTAAATTTCAAGGAAAAGCAATACATCTTTATTTTTTGTAGACAGAATCAATCCTGGAGGCGCCATGAAAAGAATTTGTTGCACTTAGATACGGTGTAGATTGAGACCAGACTGCTTAAAACGTACAGTTTAATCCTTTATCAAACACTAGTATTTTGGACATGTTCAACTTGAGGGCACTTACAGACGGCTAATTCATTGCTCGTTATGGCCGCAGTTCCTTTTGAAAGTAGCGTAAACATTGTGGAAAAAGAAGAAAATGCTGGTTACCAGCATTTTCTTCTGGTTACCAGCATTTTCTTCTTTTCTCACAATGTTTTAAAAAATTTTTCTTTCTAAGGCTCATTAAAATCTCGGATTGTGTGGTTAAGAGGTAATGTCGATGGTACGGCTTGTTTTGTAATTATTCTTGGAAAAAAAAGGGTTTGACTGAATGAGAATGTTAGCTGCAGTTATTATTGCGTTCTTTGGGTGAAAAAAGAAGCGGGCATAATATACAAATCTCCGATTCTACCTGGTATTACTTTAGACTCTTTAATGATTTTTTTTTCATTTGTATTGATAATTATTAATCAATATGATTAAATCTGCATTCTTTACTCCTACGAAAGACAGCAGTTATAAAGAACAAAACAAGGCAGAAACGGAATAAATTTTAAAAGTCGGTTTTGACGCATTTGTCAATGCTTTTTAAACTGACCGATGTAATTCTGTCCCTCTGATATTAAAGACACAGCAAGAAAGCTAACTAACAGGGCATATTAATTTTTCTTTTTACTTTGGATCAAAGTTTTAACAAGAAGTATCTTTTAAAAAAGACAGACAACTTAAATTTGTCAGCAAATGGACGGGGATCGGTAGAATAAGCATGTTTACATTTTTAACCAATCCCAAGTTTCTGTTTTTTTATTAATTTGGTATCAATACAAAAAAAGTAGGTCAAAAGCTAGCACATTCAGTTACGCCGAATAGAAGAAGACGATATGTGTGTTCTGTTGAAACAACATTCAGTAGAAAGGTGAGGCGTTAGAATTTAAATAAGGGGATGATGGTTTGCAATGGCTTGCTCCGTCTATCTATGAAATCAGATGTGACGTCATTGTACCGATTAGTAAAGTGCGATCCCACTGATTATGGGAGGCTTAATTTTAACCCTAATCCAGTTAAATAACTAAAATGAAATTCTCATTTCGATCGTGAAACCCAATTATATATTGTTAATTCAAAGATATGTTTAGTTGAATACTATTCCGTTATCGGACAGTGTAGATCAAGATCAGATTGCACGTTCTGTGCAGTCTGATCTTCATCTACACTGTCCATAAAAGGTCAGTCAGTCGAGCTTAGAAGGTTATGGTTAACTCGACAGGGTTAATTTTGTTTCAAGCTATTTTCTCAATGTTTTTGTTTTGGCTGCATGCACACAGCCTAGCTAAATTCAGTGATGAAACATTATTTAAGTTTTAAAATTTTTAATGAATATATCTTAAGGATTCTAGGACAATTACCCACGGACTATTGCCCCCCGGGGACAATTTCCCCCGGACTATTGCCTCCCGAGGACAATTCCTTGTTCTCGGGGTGCAATGGTCCGAGGGGTATTGTCCTCGCGGGTGGGGGGGGGGGGGGGCAATAGTCCGGAGGGGGGGAATTGTCATGGGGGGGGGCAATGGTCCGTGGGGGAATTGTCCTCAGGGGGCAATTGTCCGGGGTGCAATTGTCCTGATACGATCTGAATAACGCGAAATATAAGGCGTGAGAAAATGGATACCAATTTTGTATGTTATGGAGGCATCCTCAGGCATCTGAAAGACACCTATACAGGAACTGACATGATTTCGCATATGGCGTCACGTATGTTATACGTATGTTATCATGTTGTCAGTTTGGAGTTCTGCTATTTGTCAGAACTGTTCCATGAACAGTTTTGATTGTTCATTTAAAACACCTCGGTGATGAATTATAGCAAAGAATTCATTTTATAATTATCATCATAATCATTATATAATCTTAGATCCATGAATCCCACTTTGTCCAATAACTGGCTAAATTTTTGAGTAGAATGGTACCTTTATATACAGAAAATTTCCCGTAAACAAAAAGTTTCGACTCAGATCAGCCTGCGCGGACTGCGCAGGCTGATCTGAGTCGATACCTTTTGCAGATGCAATTTACCCCCTTTTTACAGACAACAGAAGGTATAAATTTATATATATCTTTGAATATATCGGTAAAATTCCGTGCAGGAATTATCTTTCACATACAGACTGATATATACTTTTTGTTACAGTTCAAATTTTTTATGGACAGCAATAAAATGTCTGTTACTGTACCTCCGAAGTTGTTTCTTGTATAATGATAGCAAACAGACAAACAACTGTATTGATCCGTTGGTACAGTTACTCCAGTCAAATCCCCATTTTAAGTTTTCATCGCTTTACTTCAAAAACCTCGTAACTACAGCTTGTTTCAAGCTGTAGTTACGAGGTTTTTAAAGTAAATCGACGCTCCACTCCTGCATATGTTTTTTTTTTTTCGTTTTCGTTTCAGTAATACTGCGGTGCCTTGTGCACTTATTTACTATTTCCCGAGGATTCTTTTGTCAGATCATCGCACGGTGTGCCGGGCCCCGGTATTTCTGTCGGTAGGACTTGAGAACATGGGGTCGTACGCTCTATCCTTGGTTCGGCCAATTTCTTTTCAAGCATAGATGATACTCATTGCGACAGGATTCATTCCTCTCCCAGCGCTAACTATTGTTTCAACTATGGTTATTTGGGAAAGAAGCCACTAGGTAGGAAGAAAATCTGGAGCACTGGTAACTATGATGCGTCGGTTATATTGGATCGAACTTTAAAACTTAAAAACTAACGATGATGCGTCGATTACGTGGAATCGTGCTTGAGTTATCACGTATGATGCGTTCATTATATGGGATTGTACTGAAACAGTTATGATGACGTCATATCTGACCTCATAAAAATAGACAGTTTCCGTTTTCTCTGATTGCGGAACGCCTTTCCTGTTTTACTTTTGAAACTTAGAGAAAGTGCACCTATCAAACAGGGAGTTCCCATGAAGATCTTTGTACGAATGCGGGCAATAAATGAGTCGTGCAAAGAGCTCTGTACTGCGTCTTGTGCAGGTCAGTTCCTGATTAAAGAAATAAAAGCGGGTAAACCTCAGCCACATCGTGAAGTAAATCAAACGGCGTCATATGCATTCACTTAGCCCCGTGAAACTAAAACTTTACATTCAGAAATCGTACTTTCTTGAAAAGGCACAAGTCCTATTTTTTTCGTAAAGTTCAAAATATGAAACGACGGTTAGAACAACATTTATCTTAATAAACGCAACGGCAGAATCCGACTATATATTCATTATTTTGTTACATCCTATCTGAATGTCAGCCATCGACAAAGGCAGCGAAAGTTATCTTACGATGTGCATCTATGAAATCATGATTGATTGACGAAATATTTGAATCATACTGCGTGAAAAGGAGGTTCAACTCATCTACAAAGAGTAGCGATCCAGGACAGCTTTTATGCTATCAAACGATTCTGTAGCCATTAGATCCATTTGCCTTAAGGTAAGACCTGTGTAATGCACTTCCGGTGAATATTCCAATTGGTTGATAAATAACGATAAATAAGGATTTATGCAGAAATAATATTTTTGCACATTTCTAACGGATCAGAAATTCCGTTTATGTCTATCGTGAAATTATTTTTTGATACTTTTGTTAGTTTTCTGAAAAGGGAGGTAATTATTATCTCTTTTTGAATTGAGAATATAGTGGTTTTAGATTTATAAATGATAATTCAAAGAAGGAAAAAGTGGAAATTTCTTTTTAATTATAGCTAATTTTGCAGGACGATTTTTTAGTGGAAATACCTGTTTTCCATTACACAGGTCTTACCTATGTACAGAAAATTGATCGATAGCGAAATGTTTCGGCCCAGGTCAGCCTGCGCGGAATGCGCAGGCTGACCTGGGCCGAAATATTTCGCAGATGTAATAAGTCCACTTTTCACAGAGCATGGCTCCTATCTATATTCTATAGGAATGAGCAAAAAGATGCAGTGATTTGGCACTAAGATAAAGTACATTACTACTATATATCTCTATATTTTTCGCACAGGCGGACCAATGATGACTATCCTTTACGTTGGTGATTATTCTAAGCCTTATACTATTGATGCAGTTTTGTCTAACGAAACATCGAGTGCTTAAAGCAACAATAAAGACCAGATGTAAACAAAGCTGGTGTTTAAATGCAATTGCGTTTATATCTTACCTTTGAATTGTATGGACATCGTTTTGAAGATGACAGCCTTTACCACAAAATTAGATTTTCTTCTTTGGTAGACTTGCACAAAACAGAACATTACATAAAAACGGAAAGCGCCATTTTGGATTAGCCTGCGCAGACTGCACAGGCTGATCCGAAACGACACTTTAGGCAAATGTCCGAATGCCCGTTTTTGGCATTGTGCAAGTCATATGCTAATAAACCGAATCTTTGCATAAAGAGTAAATATTAGAACTCGATTACTCGTCCGTGAAACATACACATACATAAATGAATACAAACTTACTTCTTTACTACCTAGACTGAAAGCACAAGCCAATGGCTGGCATATTTTGAAATTGGAACCATTGACGCTGGTCTGCCTAATAAATCTCAATCCCAGGCGCGATCGAAGGATTGCAAATCTTTCTGCAAAATATCACATAAGCTACATGATTATCTTATAACCAAACCTCAGGTTTTCAAATCTCTCAAATCTCTGACGGCTTGTTTCTCTATCACCACCCACAGTACAACTGACATAACCACTAACACAGTAGATATAATACTAAACAAACTAATCAGGACGGAGGCCTTCGCCCTGCATTCTCCGGCTACTGGATCCCCGTCTCTGTAACACCTTGCAGCAGTCAGCGATAGGTACATGGCAACCAGTCCAAGCGGGAGATTAAAACACAGGCTGACCAAACAGGCCAATGGTAGATTAGTGTCTGGCACGTAGGATGTTTTGTGAAGCGGGGATTTGCTTTTAGCAGATTTTGTATCGTCATCAGTATCTGACAGTGTGTCGGCTTTAGTCCGTTTCTTATCTGGTTTAGACTTGTTGGGTTTACTATATTTGATCACGTTTGCCTTTGGCTCTTTTGCATCTCCTTTGTCATATGGCATCTTTGAATTATTCTTGAATGCTTACATACACTAAATCTGTTGTACTTTAATCGTAGACCTTCAAAATATTCCTGTGCAACTCTCTAAGTTGACCCCTCTGATGTTACTGATCACTCAGACTAAACACATGCCATTTTCATATTTTCTGTTTTGCCTCAGCACATTTTCTTTTCACAATCTTCAACACTTTCAGCAGTATTCCAATACCATCAGATTTATTCAAAATACTTATGCAATAAACGTATCTATCATTACTCTAATATATTTCCGTAAAGACACACATCGTCGAGAAGAGATTCCAGTAATATATAATATATGTACCATTCGTTTTTATCGTTGAAGCTGGGACGGAAAAATGTAATGTTTGTGTTCTTGTTTCTCCAAGAATGTTACACGTGTATTGTTTTCTTCATGGAATGTCTTGTTCGGGTTCGGGTCTGTAAAAGAGATGAAACAAGAGTTACACAGTCAATATTTTAGCGAAAAATCTGTAACATAGGCCTACAGATGACAATAGCTTACACAGAGGATATTTGTTTTTTTCCCGATTAAAGATCGAAATTTATTTCATTGAGAAATAATTTTCGATCTTTCACCGAAAAAAACACACATTCTATGTATTTCAAGCTTTTAACTTAATCAAAATCCAGTACCTTTTTTTTTCAATTATTCCCCGTGGCGTACCCCTTCTGCATATCAACGCATTACATTATTACGTCACAGGCGTGAGAAATGTAAAGTAAATGACGTCATATTTCCATCTGGTTGTAAGTCACGCGTATTATACCTAGGTAGCTAGAATTTAAAAATCGGTATTTTCACTGGTCGTAACGTTGAAATATCGAAAATTATTTCACATAAATATTTCGATAACCTATCGGAAAGTATGAAATAAAAGTTGTTATATGAAAGTTGATTTTTGAGGGGAAAAATCCTTATTGGGGCAGTGTAAAGCCAATGTCAGACGGCACGTTCTGCATCATTCAGTCATTGTTTTCAAGCGTAAGTGCTGAATTTAAAGTCGCTCGTAAAAACTCAAACTTTCTCAATTCATTTGACATTTTCCTAAATTCGAAAGTAACACAACTTCTGATTGGCTAAACCAAATGGTTTAGCCAATCAGAAGTTGCGTTATACTTTCTAAATCTGGAATAAAACTAAAAATGAGGCTAAGAACGATTTTGTGAATACGGGTCCTGATCTTGGTCAATATTCTTCGCAAAGGTCATCTGGGGTCACGATCATAAGGACAGTATATTAAAAGCAGACATCCACAGACATTTGGCCTGATGGTTTGACGTAACTATGGCGTCGGGCAGGATTACCCAAGCCCGATAATTGCCTGTAGTGATTCCCTCTAGTCCTATCTGTACAACATGAAAGAATTTACATAGATATTGTTTACTTGTTTTGCATTTACCCTTTACTACTGCCTTTGATGATTTTAACCCTTATCCCTCTGAATAAGTGAGATGAAAATTTTTACCCTTTTCCTGACGACAAAATTTTAAGCATTGTTCATCCTGTAGTCTGTCTGTTTGGTGTCTAACGCAGTTTTCATCATTATTTAACCCTTTCCGAAACAGTCCCTGGTTTTTTACGGGTCTGGAATAGTAGCCTTTTTAAAACATTGTGGGAAAAGGAGAAAATGCTGGTAACCAGCATTTTCTCCTTTTCCCACAATGTTTTCTACCCTATCATAGACAGAAATCATCTTTTCAGCAAGAGTTGAATTGTCGTCTGCAAATGCTTTTAAGTTGGTTTAGTCCACAAGTTTGTGGTTTGGGAACGGGTTCAGTTATATCAGGTCGGCAAGTGCACCTATGTTATTGTATGTTATGCTATGCTGTATTATGTTATGTTATGCTATTAGTGGTATGTTATGTGATGCCCTGGCGTGTTATGTTGTATTGTGTATGGTATAATATCATATGATATATAGAGAATACGTACCTAGTGTTGTAGAATAGCAAAAATATCTAACGAGGTTGGGAGAATTGATAATTGTCGAGCCTTGGCGAGACAATTATCAATTCTCACAACCGAGTTAGATATTTTTGATATTCTACAACACTAGGTACGTATTCTATTTATCTTTCAATGTCTGATTGGTCGGTTTTTGTTATTCCTGTTTATTATTCAACAAGAAAAAACACGAATTTATCGCTATATGCAAATTAGCTAATGATACAGCACGCGCTTTTAATCTAATACACAAACAATTTACCCATAGACGTACAAGCCTGCACAAAGAAAGAAGTTCAAGATGTTTCTTCGTTTTTTGTACACAGTCAAACGTTTTCAAAAAAACAAACCGACAGAAATTGAATTTTTGTCAATATTGTAACAGAAATCAAGTGTGCATTTGACCAGAAATACGTTGGATAAGCCGTCGCTTAAAAAAAATATGTCACGGGTAACCGGCAAACTGTTTGTGTACTTTCAAACGGTCGTGTAGTACAAACCATTGAATTTTAAACGCAGGAGAAAAGTACATAGAGTTTTTGACAATTCTATCGATCAGATAAAATTATGATATGGATACACATTTATGTGCCGACGTTTAAGACGGTTCCGTAGAACATTGGAGTTGTCACACTGCTATTCCTAGTGGAGATATTCAAGTTTGGAATATGCAGCTATTCGGGTATGGCGGGTGGAGTTACTTGGCCTTCACACACTGGATTTTCATGGACTCTAGCTTCATTTGCAAATGCGAATCGATTGGAAAGCTGAGATTGGGCTGTGGAGATTATAGACACGCTATTACCGGGTGGGGGACAGTGATTTTCAAGACCTGACAGCCGGTGAAAGGTAGGTGTCACCGCTGCTTGTGTTTGCCAAAATGTTTGACCATATTTTATCCCGTTTCCACGATATTTTCTACACGTTTCAAAACTAATTTCAAGATGCGCGTTGAATTTGATTTGTCATCTGCAAATGATTTCAAATTGGACTGTTGTATAATTTTTGTAAAGAGTTACATTACGTATTTTTTCTCTGATATATTGAAAACAACGTGGGAAATGGATAAAATGTGCGTAACAAATTTTTTTCATCCTCCTCCTTGTACTGTTTAAAAACCTTTCTTCCCTGTGGTGGATAATTTGGAATTGTGTGCTAAAGGGATAAATTGTTTTGAAGTAGATCTATGTTTGAGAAAGAAAATCAAATATGCCAACATATAGAATATCAAGGAAACTCTCCCCTCGAGTAGATTTGCCATTCTCATAGTCACTGTGCTATTCTGTAAATCTTCATTCAGAAAATCAAGAAAATGTGCTCATAACAAGACAATTTTCCATTACTACAATGCTTTCTACTGTAAAAGTCTGCTTACTCTGAAAAAGACATAATTATGATGTAAAGGGTTACTCTGCTGATTTTCTCTTCCATAATTAGGCATTCAATTTATAATTTCTTTTTTCTAATTTCAGAGCAAGGCAACTCAAAATTTTAACTGAAATAAGGCATGAAGTTATGGAAGAAGTTTTAGTAAACATTTAAAGATTTTGGAAGACAGTCAGCATTTTACCTGCCTACAGAACTACACCATGCCTGCAGTGTGACATATTCTGTATTTTTTTAATTTAAATAAAGACAACAAAAGTACTGTTTTTGTTCTATAGATTTTTTTTCTAGCGACTGTTGTCTTGCTTGGATTTGTGTAATGACAAAATGTCAACAAGAGGTCATGTTTTAGGTCGAAAGTAGTTCCGGCATGTGCTATAAATATCCGTGGTATATCATTGTTCTAAAAATAACCGTGGTATATCAAAAAAAATATATCATGGGTGATATTGCATGGATATTCGCGTAGTTGAAAGATAAAATGTAATATTATACGTGATAACAATATTCTGACTTACTTGAAACTAGACTAAGGACTAGAATGATTATAAGAAAACCAAGTACTTCCCAAAGACAAAAACTTACGTCTTACCGATGACCACCATTGGAAAACATTTTGATAAAAAGAATAAATTGCACATGTTAATAGTTCTTTGATGTATTACGGAATTTAATTATATTATAAGTGGCCTGCTACACGGAAAAAAGATATTCAGACTTTTGAGTATAGTGCCACCAGCCTACGCATTCCGTTTTTTAGTTTACCATTTTTACACGGTAGAAAACATGGTAGAAAAAGGAGAAAATGCTGGTGACCAGCATTTTCTCCTTTTTCCATAATGTTTTCGAAAAGCTCTTTTTACAGAAGTCGTTAAATTGAGGACTGTGTTGCTAATTGGTAACCTTTATCCTACCAAATAACTAACGTAAAACTTCATTAACTTTACAGTAAAAACACAAATGTTGCTATTTCTTTCTTTTTTGAGGGAGGAGGGGGGCGGAATATATCCCTATCGGACAGTGTAGATCCAAGATCAGATTGCACGTTCTGTGCAGCCCGATCTTGGATCTACACTGTCCGCAAAAGGTCAGTGAGTCGCGCGTAAGCAGCTTAAGGGTTGGGCGTGTTCTTTAAAAGCTGTTTTTGTATATGAAAGTCAGTTTCTAGTGCCAGTCACTTCAAAGTACTTCTAAAATAAAGAATTATTGTGAGGTGGTGGAATTTCGGCAAATTAGAGCCTTGCAGATCAAAGGAATATCACTTGTCTTAAACAGCTTTTTTTGTGACATAAAGATTTGGGCAATACTCTGCCAGTAAAAGGGGGGGGGGGGTGGGCTCTTACAGCATTTCCTCGATTCATTATACCAGGCAAGTTCACGCATCATCGTTGAGCCAGAGAGTACATTTTGTCTAACATCTGCCTAAATCAAGAGGTAGACTGGTCCTTGGAACATGCAAGAAATTTAGCAAAAAGTAAAAAGTTTCGAAACAGGTCAGTCTGCATGGACTGCGCAGGCTGACCTGAGTCGATACTTTTTTTGCAGATGCATTAAACCCCCTTTTCACGGAACATGCTTCATAAGTACTTAATGATGATTCCCTAACACTGATGTGCATATTCGCATCAAAAGAAAAAAAGTAATAACGTGAAGGTTTTATTCTACGTGAATGACTTGGAAAGAATTTTTCATTTCAGTAACACATGTAAGTGGAATGCAATGACATGTCGTCATTCGAATGAAATAATCATAAACGGAGGAGGTTCAGAATTAATAGTGTGGAAGGCAACGATTGTAGAAAACTTTTCAAGCAAGAAAGAATACCTTGGAAGGTAACAAGGTAACATAGATCGGTATTTGAGATATCTATTAGATCTGAGCCTTTGGCGAGCTTATAAATATTCTATCTTGAGTTTAGTAAAATTTTGTATCACATAACCTCCCTTGTTTACAGTTGTAATATGCCCATTAAAAATTTCTTTTATTTCATGCTTTCTGGTAGGATATCGAGAAATAGCAGTAAAAATATTTTTCGATCTTACACTGGTATCACCAGTGAAAATACCGATTTTCACGTTCTTGTTGCCTAGGTAAATTGCGCGTGCCTCACAACCAGATGGGAAATATGACGTCATATACCTTAAATTTCTCGCTCTTTACGTAATATTGTAATGCGTTGCTATGTGGGAGGGGTACGCCACGGGGAATAACGGAAAAGATCTGTACTGGATTTTGATAAAGCTATCCCAGAAAGGGTAAATAGCATGAAATAAATAGAATATTTGTCTTTTTTGGTGAATGATCGGGGAATAACGGAAAAGAACTGTACTGGATTTTGATAAAGCTACCCCGGAAAGAATAAAAAGCATGAAATAAATAGAATATTTGTCTTTTTTGGTGAAATATAGAAATTTATTTCATCTCGTGAACACCATCTGTAATATTTTCACTCGTGACTGCGCCACTCGTGAAAATATTACCCATGGTGTCCACTCAATGAAATAAATTTCGATCTTTCACCGAAAAAAAAAACAACAAATATCCTCTATATCTTATACACGTTTATTGATGACTCAAGGCCTTTGGCAGAAGGTCCGATTTTGGGCAACGAGTGGGATTAATGGCTAAATGGCAAATCCCGGACAAGCCTCCAATTTACGAACAGAGTCCGTAACAAAGAAACAAATAAATACATTGCTCAAATATATACCGCATCTGGTGGGATTCCTACCCTTGGAGGGACAAATATCCTCATTCCTCGAGGATTAAAAGATCAATACCATAACCACTGAGCCAAACGATATCTCCCTGACGAAGTTTTCAGGTATTGTATTTAAATCGGGACGAAGCTATGCACGAAAGAGTATTCTCTCGTAACATTGTTGTGGCTTTATTCTATTAGTATGACTTGGAAATCACTATCCGAGAGTTCTTTTCGGTTATTCCCCGAGGCGTATCCCCTCCGCATAGCAACGCATTGCAATATTACGTCAAGCGCGTGCAATGTAAGATAAATTACGTCATATTTTCATCTGGTTGTGAGACACACACATTTTACATAGGTAACTTGTGCGCGGGAACAACTGTTTTCGTCTTCAATTAAAGAGTTAGAACATAAAAAGAAAATCGGTATTTTCACTGGTCGTAACCATGAAATACCTAAAAGTATTTCACCGATATTTTTTCTATAACCTACCGGAAAGCATGAAATATATTTCATTCTTTCACCTAAAAAAAAAACTTCTCTTGGTAATGTTAATCTTAGAGAAATGGGGAAATTGGTTTCTATTTGATTGGTATTTTAATACGATGTTTCTGTTTTATTATAACTAAATCTGTTTTTTAACGATTTTATCGCGATAAAGAACGATACAATCAAATTACAAATATGATTTATCGTTTTAAATACTGACACGGGCAACTGATTACTTCTTAGATTGTCAAATATGCAAAATTTACATTTTAAGACAATACAAAGATCTCAAGTACAGAATTTGCATTTACCCCTTTATCAGACGACAAGATTCAAACCTTGTCCAAATTGAAAGCTTTTGCAGACGACAATTTCAACGTGGTTTAAATGGTGCAATTATTCTTTGATAGAGTAGAAAACATTGTGGGAAAAAGAGAAAATGCTGGTTACCAGCATTTTCTCTTTTTTCCACAATGTTTTCAAATGGCTTCTTTCCCAGGGTCGTTAAAACTCGGGATTGTGTGCTACGTGGGATTCCATGTGCTTTTCTGGACGATGTCGATAAGGTTCAGATGGGCCTTTCTGTGCAAGGGACACAGAGATTTTCCATACTAAAGGAAAACAGAACCTTTGAATTGCAATTATATAGATTTTTAGTGTCGAGCTAGAAAATATCCTTCAATTTAAATGAAATTGACGGCGAGTCTGAAGATTATAACTTGATAAGACGAAGAGAGGGACATGGATATAGACAGCGAGAGAGAGATAGAGAGACAGAGAGACAGAGAGACAGAGACTGAGAGAGAGAGAGAGAGAGAGAGAGAATGAGAGAGAGAGAGAGAGACAGAGAGAGAGAGACAGAGAGAGAGAGACAGAGACAAAGAGGGGGGAAGTAAAGAAGAGGGAGGGAGAGAGAGACAGAGAGAGAGAGAGAGAGAGAGAGGCAGAGAGAGACAGAGAGACAGAGAGACAGAGAAAGACAGAGATAAAAGAAACAGACAGACAGACAGACAGACAGAGATAGGGAGAGGAGAGACGAGAAATGGGGTTGAGAGAGACAGAGAAGGAGAGTGGGTCGGAGAGAGAGGGAGACACAGACAGTCAGAGAGAAAAACAGAGTTAGAAACGCATAAGAGACGTACATGTAAAGAGAAGCAGAGAATAGCAAAAAGATTTTTTTTAAAAATGGAAGAAAGAGGAAAAGGGATGGATGTGCAGAGAGAGAGAGAGAGAGAGAGAGAGAGAGAGAGATATTTAATACTGAAAGCAATTGTTACTTAAAAACGTCAACATATAATATGAGTAAAGTAGGGAAATAAGCCATAAAATTATACATATTATCACAAAAAATATATTTATATCACGAGAAAAGAAAGTAAATACGAACCTCAGAAAAGAGAGAATTCCAAAATGAGATAAAAACAAACACGCTTTCCCAGTAAATACCATTCCGACCAAATATTACTGTTGCTCATTCATTTCCAGTCTCTATCCGTATGTTAAACATTCCCCGAGGATTTGTTTCTTATTACAAAACTATGTTTCTACCGTCAAGAATAACTATCACTTCAGTTTTGTAAATACGAAACTATAAACAGATAACTGGCTTTGTAGCTTTATAGTTCTTGTCACGATAGCGAGTACATTTCTTTTTTACCCTTATTGTTCTAAGTGTGTCTCATGTAAGACCTTTTTCAGACAGTGTAAATCCAAGATCAGACTGCACAGAACGTGCAGTCTGATCTTGAATCTACACTGTCCTGTCCGATAAGGAGGTACTTTTCCCGTATATATATCTTTCAAAAGGCAAACTTTGGGTTTTATACTAGTAGTTTTAAATTTACATTTCACTTATTTATAAAAAAAAGAAATCTTTAACCGCAATCATTGATGTGAAGAGTGCAAATGAAGATTAGATGCTTGCACTCTTTGACTTTCTATCTATTAATAAACAAACAATTCAAAACAATTGTAATATTTAACAAAATAATCCATGTTTTAACAACCTTAAAAAAAGATGGCATTTGAAAACATCGTGGGAAAAGAGGAAAATGCTGCTCCAAAATTTTGTCGTTTGAATTTTTACTGGTCTGTATTGAAACAACAGCAACAACAACAACAATAATAATAATAATTGATAACATTAATAACATTAATAATCAATAATAATAATATTCATTCTCTTTATTTCCTCCTGAGGAAATTAAGTGAACATTTTTTTTTTACAACATGACATTATACATTAAACAAGAAATAGAGAAGGAAACATGGAAAAAAGTTAATCCATGTTTTTTTTCTTAGACTTTTTATAAAACGAACTGATCCTGAAAACTTAAGAACACGATGTGGAAAAAAAGGAGAAAATGCTGTAAACCAGCGTTTTCTCTTTTTTCCACAACGTTTTGTAACATTCATCAAGAGAAACTCTCAGCATTAGCACTACTTTTCACTTGTCGTCTGCAAATACTTCCTGATGCATACGAGAAACGTAGTCAGTGATCCTGGTGCGCAAGTGCTGCTGTGAGAAAGCCAGAAAACACATGCGTAGGTGCACTGACGGCTTCAATATGGCTTAAGCTGTTAAAACGGCCTTTAACTCCGATACAAACGTACAATACCAAATGCTTTCACAAAAGACAAGTCTAAAATTTTGTCGTCTGTTAAAAAAAGCCATCTCTTTAGAATAAATAGACTATTGTCTAGTGTCTGTAGAATAAAGGATTATACCTGGAAGACAATAGATGTACTTTACAATGCATTCTGCCAATAAACTAGGAAATAGTTACAGGTGTGATAAGTATGCACTCTATAATGAGATTTGCCCTATACTATTTATTAACCCTGTACCAAACAATGTGCCCTATACCATTGATTAACCCTGTACTACACAAGAACAAAGTCTACTGACTCTACTGGCTGAAATATCGCCGCATCTTCATATTCTTTCGTATTCTTATGATGTTGAAATCAGATTTCTTATTTCAAAACCATTTAGATTTGTAACATTGCAGAAACATTAAACAATCGAATGATTTAATTCATAGTTAATGATAATAAAGTCGTCAAAATCCTGGTCACACTTATCCTGCTACATGTAAACTCTTATGATCTTATGATCAAAGTCCGTGACAAAGAAACAACTGACCAAATGCATAGCAGAAATATATGGACTGGGCAGGTTTCGAACCTAAAACGCCCAGACGAAACGCCAACACCATAGCCACTTAGCGTAAGAGAATTCTCCTTAACGCAGTTTTTCAGGTTGAAGCCAAGCATGAAGGAGTGGTGTCCCGTAAAACACCCCCTTTTAAAGTCGTCATTTATTGATGACTCAAAGCCTTATTAGGCAGAAATTTCAGTTTTGGACAACAAATTGGATTAATGGCTCAATGGCCAAACTCAAACGAACCCCCATCTTTCGAAACAAAGTCCGTAACAAAGAAACAAATGAACAAATGCGTGATAGAAATACAGCGATCGAGCAGGATTCGAACCTACAACGCCCGAACGAAAGGCCAATACCATAACCACTAATGTAGTTTTTAAGGTATTGTATTTAAACAGGGATGACAACAGTGGTCTTCCGTAACAAAATATGTGGAATGAAACTTTCGGGCCGAGAGTAGAACCTCAAAAGTTATTATTTCAAAGGAAATATTGGGGGGGGAAAACAAACTTCTTATCGGGCAGTGTAGAACAAGATCAGACTGCACGTTCTGTGCAGTCTGATCTTGATCTACATTGTCCGCTAAAGGTCCTTGAGCCGCGTAGAACAGCCTAAGGGTTAAACGCTCAGTTATACGATTTCCAGCCATGGGAAGGAGGGTGGGGCAGGGGAAAGGAGAGAAATATATGAAACAAGAGCTGATGCAAAGCTGTACACCGTTTCTCAGACAATTAGATAAGGAAAGATAACAGCCCTGCACACCTTTGTAATGCTTAAACATTCCTGTCAGGATAGTGCGTTCTTCTAATCTTTGTACATTCTTATACACTTAGATCTGTTTTTGCTAAAACTCGCATTTGATTAACACTTTCGACAAGCCCTTGTTTTTACGTGTCTGCAGTACAAGTCTTTTGTAAACACTGTGGTAATAGGAGAAATTGCTCGTAACAGGCAATTTCTCCTTTTCCAACAGTGTTTTCTACTCATTTGGAGAACTTTCTGCCATTTTTATCAAATTTGAAATTGTCGTCTGCAAACTCTTTGAGTTTGGAAGAGTCTAAAATTTGTCGTTTGGGAAAGGATTAAGGTGCATTATCATTGTAATTCATTGCACATGGCGTGTTTTTCGATCTGTGTATAGAGACTGTGCCTCCAACGACAGTTTTTGAAACTATTATATGGCTTACAATACGCGAAAAAGGGCATTCGGACATCTGCATAAAGTGTTGTTCCGGATCAGCCTGTACAGTCCGCGCAGGCTAATCCAAAATGATACTTTTCGTTTTTATGTAATTTTCTGTTTTGCACAAGTCTACTGTAGCAGGAACTGTAATGTAGTCGTAAAGTGCCGTCTCGGATAAGCCTGCGCGGACTGCGCAGGCTGATCCGAGACGACACTTTACGCAAATGTCCGAAAACCCCTGTTCGCATGTTGCAAGCCAATTATGGTAGTCCTGCTTTGTGAGAAAGAGGTGTAATGCCCCCGCAAAAGTAATTGATGCATGTCAGCCTGCGCAGTCCGCTATCGGCTGATCGAAACTTTTTGCTATTGTTTTTGATACAATGATAAATTTTCAGCATGTCGTACTAGACTAAATGGACTTTGTGGATCTATTAATTTTATTATCCTGCAAATAAATTTCTCGTGATCTGATTGGTTAACATGCCGGGAACATATATATCATGTGCCCCGGCAAAAACCATGTAAAACCAGTTTCCCTTTGGAGTGCCCGGTAAAAATCACTACCATTGCAGCACAACATCGAAAATGAAGACGTCGATCTATCACCAGATTGCATATTTATGCACCACATTGTACGTTTTAGTGACTTCATTTCCCAGTGACGTCAGTTTTCATTGAATTGGGGCACTCAGAATGGAATTTCTATTTCGTCAGCATACCCGTTTCGTGAGATCATAAAACAGCAAAATTTTGCTTAACGCGCTTTGAACGGGTAAAATTTTGCAGTATGATAAATTCGTTGTACGGTCAGATGGCAGGAAACTTGGAAACTTGTTCACAGCTGTGTGGAATCATGCCGCCATCTCGCCTTCGGCTCAGGGCGACATGAACCACCACAGCTGTGAACAAGTTTACAAGTCCCCTGCCACCTGACCTTACAACTAATGATGTACTGGCTTGCTTGCTAAAATGCATCATGGAGATGAATTATTATTATACCGCAAAGAAATTTCGTGTGATCTGATTGGATGATATACCTCGAACGTATTTATCAGGTACACTGGCAAAACCAACGTAAAAGTAGTTTTCCTTTCGGGAACCCCGTATACATGACTA